>OY998177.1:123050347-124462117 GCA_963921935.1 Galeruca laticollis
ATTTTTCGTCAATATATTGATGAATATACAGTGTGACTATTTGGGATGGAAACCTCAAATTTTCTTCGTTAGGGAACGTTTAGGCAAAAAATAGCGAGTCACGTCAAAGTGTTAATTCAGTTTTGCTTTTATTGCGAACAATCATAGAAATGATGACGTCATAAGTACGCCATTGACGTCATCCAATATTTTTTAAATAGAAAACTTTATTTTTGCTGGCAAATTTAAATACGCCGATGGATTCTAAAAAACGACAATATGTATCAACTATTACTCAATAGGTCATAGTTTTTGAGATAAGGTCGTCAAAGTTTTAAAAATAAGGACGACAGTTTCAAATGAAGTTTAATTTTTAGTAACAGAAACAATAGTAATACTTAGTTATTTAAAATGAAAAGGTTTAAATGAGGTGCTCATTTCTTGACAATTCTTGCAACACATTTCAAAGCATATCAGGTCGAATGGTATGGATTTCCTCACGAATCCTTTAATCCTATTGCTTGATTAATTGTATTTGAGTCTTCTTCAACCTCAATTATATTTTCTATTAAAGCCAGAATATCAGCTTGATACAAAAATACGGTTTCCACACAACGCGTATTAAAATACCACCTTGTCGGTGCCGCTCTAGGTAAACGTACTTTAACAAATTCATCGAGAATCGCTATACGTTTTGGAGATCGACTGAAAAATGTGGAAAATCCCTGTAAATTGGCAAAAAAAACTTTAATATTTTTATTCTGACTTGCTGCTTTTTGCAGAATTAAATATAATTGGTGAGCATAACAATGAATAAAATTTGCTTGAGGATATCGTTCTTTTTTTGTACTCCGCCTAATCGACCACTCATAGTAGAAGCTCCGTCATAACTCTGTCCAATTAACTTTTCCGGTGTTTGATTAATTTCTAGTACTTCTAATTCTTTAAAAATTATTTCCGATAAATGTTCGGCTGTGGTGCCGGTAGGATTTACAAATTTTATAAACGTTTCGTGAACGACACCGGATAAAATGTACCGTATTGTAATGTTTTTCTTATTTATTTAAACGTTTTTATTACGGGTGGGATAAATTTTAAACACCCGGTATGGCTACTTACTACTTTATTTAAAACACTAAACTAATCACTAACACTTAATTTATATATACTCAGTATATTCACTTAAACAAATTTATATGAACACTTAACTAATTTATATTTACTGTTTGCTATTTCGGTGTGTTTATTTCACGAGATCACTTTATCCACTAAACTAACTCTTCCTTATCAGTCCCCTTATATATTAAAGCCATTTTTACTAGTAAATTCCAGACTGTGGCTTAAATAAAAATAATTGATTCTGGCCTTTTCTAGATAACTCTGGTCACAAAAACAATGTTTACATAAGATAGTCGTAAACTCGTAAACAGTTTTTTATAACTGCGTATCCGCCATAATTTTAACTTTTATACCTGGCTTAAACAGAGTCGGATTTAGGGTCTATACCAGTGTGCTGTTTCGTAACAGTATGATAAAAGTCATTTGAGTTCTGTTCGAGCTATCAGTATTTTCATCCACCTGGACTGCGATATATTCGGCTGACTGAACCTTCAATTTAAGCTGTTCTTGAGCCACCGATAACATTGAATCAAGTAATTAATTTTGTACAGTTTTAGAAGTACCCTTAAAAACCGTAGCCTTATCCAAGTATTCTTTGAATATTTGATCCAGCTCTGAAACAAAATTTATAAGTCCACGAAATATTCCCAGGTTTACAGAAGATTCTGTCTCGTCGTGCCCTCGCAAAGCAAGTTCAAACGCCCCACAAAATTTCACAAAGTCAATTATTTTATTTATAATATATCTGTTTTTCGACACATTTTCATTAAAAATTCTTATCGATTGTCTATAAGCATTGTCTAATTGAGAACGAATATCCACAGTACCGATTGTAGCAAAACTCATGGCACATTTCATATGGTCTGCCGATAAACTATGTTTTTTTATTTTCTCTTTTAAATGTTTTAAGTCTTGGACACCGTTTTTACACCATAAAGAATTATTCGAAAAAAAGCAGACAAACGAAACAGTAAAATGCATCACTTACTTCACATCCGCAAATCCAATCAGACAAATCATACATAGACCTACGAAAATTGCGATGAACTTCTTTGTTCTTGTCCTTACTAGTCTGTTTAATTTTTAAATATGGAAGCTATGGAACCTAACCTAACCACCTTCCTTTAGTTTTAATAGTTTTTCAAAATTTAATTCACTTTTAGTTCTCAAATTTTGCACCGCAGACATGATAAAAAACGTAGAATACAATAACACCAAATAATTAAAACACAAGCCCTCAAAAAAACGAATCAAAATAATAACAATAACAACTTATTACATGAAAACACAAATCTTATTTGGCTTCAAAAAGATGTCCTTTAAATCAAAATAAAGCGCAGCCTGCCAACCCCTCTACTCAGCTCTTTTCTAAGCGTGCAATAATCGAACGACGTAAGTCGATTCATCATCCATATTAACCCGGGCTTTTGACCCAACACATGTAAACTTCAGGCGTGTTTCTTTCACGTTACGAAGCTTGTCAGCGTTCGGTTAATTCTGTCCCCATTTAACGCGTTGAGGTCAACGATGGGCACCAGCGTTTTGCTATTTACATTTCGTAGAGATGTAGGTACTTGCTGCGAAATAACGTTTACACGGTTGTCTTGAAAAACGTTTACACGGGGTCTTGAAACATTTTAGGTAAATTTTATTTTTTATTTAAGAGAAATACGTAGTATTAGTATTTAATACTATATTATATTTTATTTTTTTATATATCTATTTAAATATTTTTTTAAATTGTTTTTTAATGGGAGGTTAATCACCCAATGAACTAATGGAGGAGCCGCCACCGATATTATTGTGTCGATTGTCGTATACTTTTCACTTTAAATAACCCCAAAAAAAGAAATCTAGTGCAGTAATGTCTAGTGACCTGGACAGCCATTCGATAAACCTCCTTCTCACGATCCAATGATTTGGAAATATTCTATTTAAATAATTACGAACGTTCACATCATAATGAGGTGTAACACCGTCTTGCTGGTACCTTATTTCTTCATTTGGCTGATTTGGGTTATTACCATTTGCTGCCTTAACATTTTCTAAATATTTTGAACCAGTAAGATTGTCTTCTATAAAAAACGGCCCGATAATTCTGTTGCCAATAATTCCCGCCCAGACGTTAACCTTTTGAGGAAACTGGGTATGGGCTTCCATCATCCAGTGAGGATTTATAGGTGCCCAGTTTCGACAATTTTGTCTGTTAAGGGTGCCTTCAGACAAAAAGTAGCTTCATCTCAAAATACTATATACCTAACGATATAGGGATTTAGGTTACACCTATATATTTTTTTATTCAAAAACCTAATTTGTGAAACTAAAAATAATTTAATATTAGTTGATAACATAACAATATAATTTTCATTCAGTAAATAACTAAAACACTATCCCATTGAAACTGCTGATAAATAATTGTAGCGGCCTAGAATATTTCTATCACACTATTGTATAGAAAACGATTATAATGATCAAGAAAAATTAAGTTATGGTATAAATAAATGGCAGTTGTCAAAATTATTAACTGTTCAAGTGATTTATGTGTTGGAATACTGTGGTTTTAAACAGATATGATTTGGGTATTAGAAGAAAGTATGAGAAATTGTTTTCTTGCATCCAGAATACATCAACAGCGGTGAACGGATGTTACAATACAAATGTCATTTGTTATTTTGTTATATCAAATGTAAAGAATCTATTCAAATACGCTATCAATTTCTTCTATAAAAATGAATTCTACAATCAGAATCAAACCCAAAATCATGAGGCATACAAATAATAATGTAATCACTTGTATCCTGAACGAATTATAAAAGCCCTAGAAAATTAAATGAAAATTGATATAAAGATTTTGTCATATTAGGAACTACACATAAGTGTAAATATTTCTGGATTCATATGTATGTGCAGGTAAGATTCTTCACAGTATGTTATTTTACAGATGCATACAGAAAATATAATTGATTTACGTCAAATATTTTGCTTTTATTTATATTTTTATCTATAGAATCCCCCAAATATTAAATATGTGAAGCTGTTCTTAAGCTAAAATTTTGTTTTATTTTGAAAGGTTTGGACTGGACATAATCATTATTAGAATTAAGGAATGGCAAATAATATGTTTTATTAAAGTTTGTAGTAAGTAATTTATAATCAAACCAATCCTTAATTAATCATAGTTCGTTTTCAACTCGTTATTTCAAATTATACTAATTATCCATTTCATAGACAATGGCTGTATCGTCAGCGAATCCAATTATATATCCAGTACTGCTGACTGAAAGCAATTCATTTACATAAATAATTAATAACACAGAACCCAAAATTGTTCCTTGGAGCACTCCGCTAAACAGTGTCAAACGCTTTTGCAAAATCCAGGAAGACACATAAAAACACCTATTTACTGAATCATATATTGTTTGATGAAGCCAAATTGGTTAGGTGATATTAAATTATATTTATTCCACAAGAATCAAGTCTGTTTTTTTATTATTTTCCCAAATACCTTTGACATATGTGGAATTAGTGATATGGGCTTCCCTTTTCTATACAATGGTTAATAATATATGTTATTGGATCAATTACACCAGATGATATTACTTTTAAGCATTCAGCACTAATATTATCAATTCCTGTTGATTTTTTATTTTGAAGTTCTTCTATTATTTTTTGTACATCAAATTTGGTTGCTGGTAATAAAACTATTCCGAGAAGACATGATCTGAATTTGCATTGATCTTTTCAGCCATACTATTACCTATTTCTGAAAATGTTAAACTCGTTTGCAATATCCGAAGGATTTGTTAGTAAAGTTCCTGTGAGTTGGCTTTGAATAGGTTCTATCTGAAATTCTTGTTTCTTTGAGCCGCACTATATTCCATGGCTATCTATTATTATTTGCGTTTTCCAGATTTTTTCTGTTATAATAATTTCTTTTTGTCTTCTCAATTAATGAACTTAATTTGTTCCTATAAATTCCACGTTGGGCGCCATTTTTGTAATAAACCATTTATTATAATAAAAAAAATGTTAAGAAATTAATTTCCATGAAAACCATATGTTACTGTCGGTCTAATTATTATTTTATATATTTTTATCGTTGTGTTTTTGCCCAGAAATTTACTTATAATAGTTTTTTATTTGCTTGGAATACTCTGTTTGCCCCCATAATTTTTTATTTAATTTCCATATCTTCATCCTTATCATTGGTTATTGCTACTCCTAGATATTTTATCTTATTAACTTCTTCAAATTTAAAGTCGCCAATTCTGGAATTACTTTTCATTAGGTGTTTGTTTATGGTCATTATTTTTGTTTCATTTATTTTTAGGCCCATTTTTTTACCTTCTTCCACAAATTATTTAAATCATTTTTGCATAATCCCTCTGTTTTTTACTAACACCCCTTGTTCCTATGTCCACATTTCTGACTACATATTCCAGCGCTAGATTAAATAGAGTTGTTCATAGAGAACCTCCTTGTCTGACGCCTTTGTCCGTTTCACCTCTCTGTGTTTTTACAGTTGTTTCATAATCATTCACACTAACTTTCTTACTTTTTTGTTGATCTTCATAATTTTAAGTGCTCTCATTAATTGTTCTCTATTTATTGAATCAAAGGCTTGTTGTTCAAAATCCATAAATATCATTTCTTTTCCGACTTGTGAATCGTACGCTTTCTCCATTATATCTTTCAGGATATGAACTGCGATTTACCTTTATTAAACCCGTATTGGTGTTGCCCTAATACTGTGTTTATTCTGTGTCTCATTTCTCTAATTTACGGACGCCCTGTATAAATATATTTGATGATGATATTTTCGTTAGAAAAAAATATAGTTGAAACGTAGTGTGCCGGTATATAAGAGATAAACTCTAATTGGATCGAGGACAGGTGCAATTAAATGGCAACGCAATATTTTCAATCCTGTTTTAATTGAATAATTGATAACGTTTAGTTTAATTGAAGACGTAATTTTCGTAGGAAGCAATATGACATACATTCACCTGACGAGAAATTATCATTAGGTAATGTATTTCAATCATAAATCGTTATTCAAAAGAGGATAGAAAAAAATACGGTGTAGCGAAAGTTTAAACTCAAATTAAGTCGAACCTCTAAACACATCTTAAGCTGAAAAATACATAAGGTTATAACAATGTTTACAAAGTAGATTGAGTGATAGTAAATCCAACCACTGAATCTAATATAAATTAGCTGAATGCTGTGATCTTCCGGCATACCCTCTACCCTTGCATAGAAATCCTTTTCATACAAAGCTAGGTGGAGGGTCAATTGATAAGGGGATTGGGATTCATTGAAAAAAAACAGTCAATAGCGATCGCTTTATGCCGTAACTGAATCATTTGAATAAGGAAATTTCGAAGAAAGGACCCAGTTTGCAAGAAAATTTTTATCTAGCACGAATTGCCTGCGCATTCATTCTATTGCCCATATTTCGCTATCTGTGAATTTTATCCATAAAAAACCTAAAAAACATCGCCGAATAAGATTTGGCTCGAATGTGGAGTTAATTGCCAAAGCTAATGCATGTTTTTTTATGCCAAAGATGAATCGGTCTCCCAAGAAAGGTATCGAAATGTTGGAGAAGTGTCAGAATAGTAGATTGACTTTTGTTGAAGACTATGTTAATTTGAATTTAACAAAAAAAATGTGTTTTTTCATTAGACTAAGAGCCTATCAGCCAATTTATTATTTAATACGTTCTTGCTCTCGCCAATGTCCCCAGAAAAAATTTGTTTATACTGTTCACAATTATTTACATACGTTTTTAGTGAATTTGAGAAATCTAATTTTTGGAAAATAATTTCCACAGTTGGAGAAGTTGAAAAACTGGTGAATTTGGATTTTCCATAAGACTATATATCCTTAATTACTCTATATACATACTATTAGTTGCGTAATAACACCTTGTCTTATACAATAGGTAGGTGCTGCTTTCGAGAACGGGCTTTATATAACACTGCAGATTTGTTAAAATGTTTATAGATGATTAAATGTATTGTCCTTGTTAATTTTAGAAAATTCGTACAGTTTCGTTAACGTTTTAATAAAAGACAAACTCAACAAATGTCGCGTTGAAAATAAACATAGGCGTGCCAATAAAGAGAAAACTTTGTATGAAAGTAAAGAAATATTTTACATGAGGCAAACCACATCTAAATGCAAGACTGACTGACAGTAGACTTCCAAGAGAACTTCGTACAGGTATATCTAGATTTAAAGACAAACCAGTACCTCTTCCTGAAACTGATTAAATTCAGCCATATAAGAAAAAAAGATGTCTTATCTGCAGTTACCAAAATGACAGAAAAACTAATCTGCGATATAGTGGTTCCGCAAGAATTCAGAAAAAAAATTTAAACAGCAAAGCTGACAAATCTTCCACACGCCCTTTGTTACCTAGTCAAATAAACCTCCATCACATTATCAACCCCAGCCACACCCTTTTCGATTTTGATACATATTATCGAAACCTAGCCTACCTTAACACCCCCCTCGACAAAGAAACGCTTTCCCGCTACGAGAAAGAATTTCCCAAATTCAAATCAAAATTCAACACACCCTCACCTCATACATCAAACAAAATCCTCTCTAACTCAACACCATCTCCTCAATTTTCAAAACAAACACACGAACATCAACAAAAACGCACATCGCACACATCCCCAACCAGGTCTTACGCTTCCTCCGTAAGATCCCAACCCCTCTGACATCCGACAACCTCTCGTCCCCGACGAGGATGGATTCACTCTCGTCGGCAAGACCAACACCAAACCCTATCAACAATCCTACAACAACCACCACCAACAACAATACACTTACACAAACTCTCAATCTCAGAAACCTCCCAACCCAATATTCAACACAAAAATCCCTCTTCACCCTTCTTAACACTCTCGAGCTCCTCAACGGACACATCCTTTATCTAAAAGTAAACTTCAATAGAACAGCCCTACTCACAACGTCTTCTACAATGCCAGTCTCAACAATTCTGAGACAAATCCACAATTGAGTAAATGAAACGATGAGTGTATTTTACTATTAAAATTCAGCTAAGCGCTTTCGGTCATTAGGCCATACTCAAAGCTGTCGTCATAAAAAATCCTACAACAGGTGTAAAAAAACATCAAATGCACACAAAATGAAGAAATGTATGATGTTACATCATTATTGGAATAAAATGATTTAACTGATTTAAAATACCCTATCAAGAGGGTGTACAATTATATTTCACATAATGAAACGTCCTATTTAAAAGTGTAAACGATTAACGTCAAACATGTCATCAGATATCATTTAGTTTACACTTTTAAATAGGACATTTCATTATGTGAAATACTTTCTTGATAGGGTATTTTAAATCTTTTTCATCATTTTATTCCAATAATGATGTAACATCATACATTTCTTCATTTTGTATGCATTTGATGTTTTTTGACACCTGTTGTAGGAGTTTTTATGACGACAGTTTTGAGAATGGTCTAATGGTCGAAAGCGCTTAGCTGAATTTCAATAATAAAATACACACTGAGTACTCGTCGTTTCATTCACTCAATTTAAAACCAGACAGTTCGAAATCCACAATTCTACTGGTGATTCTAACATCACCATCAACATCCTCAACTCCACCCAACGTCAACCCCGACCAGCAACCAAAACTCCCATACCCACGTTCTCTTTCGTCTGCAGGAATGTAGACGCCACGATCAGTCTCGAAGAATCTGAAGAAATTCTTCACGATCACCAAATTCCGTTCCTCAAAACTTGGCGAATTATCGCCAAGTCCACCAACAAAGCCACATCGATGTTTCGCATCGTTACTACTTCCGAAACACATTACCACCAAGCCCTCAGCTCCGGCCTCTCATTTCATGGTCTCCCACATCTGTGCGAGCCATTCAACGCCAATCCGCTGCCCCCAGTCCCTAAATATTGCAGTCGATGCACTCAAACTTACTCTTGTCGATCAAAACCGATATGCGCTTCTTGCGGCCAAACAGGCCACCGACCCGAAAATTGCCCCAAGTCCGGAACTCTCACATGTACAAATTGCGGTGGTCCTTACCCCGCCTTCCACCCTCGCTGCCCCCACAGGCTAATGATAACTAAAACCCCTCAAGACACCGCCCCAGTCTCACTCGAAAAGCTGCCAGTTCCCTTCGAACTCTGAACTGACACAAAAGTCATCTTAGAAGTCCTCACAGTCACCCTCATGATTGCCATTCCCAACCAGTTGATGAAAAAAAAAACAGTTTCATACCTCCCATTAGTTAGATTTTTTAA
Organism: Galeruca laticollis; assembly: GCA_963921935.1. Taxonomy (NCBI): domain Eukaryota; kingdom Metazoa; phylum Arthropoda; class Insecta; order Coleoptera; family Chrysomelidae; genus Galeruca; species Galeruca laticollis. Next base: position 123,059,753 of record OY998177.1, read on the forward strand.
TATCTTCTATTATTATACTTGTTATATAGTAATTTACTAAGTAAAGTAAGTAATAAGTAGTATCTGTTACATTGTACTTTTATTATGCTTATTAATAAAGAATACATTTTTAAAAACAATTGTTTTATTGTAGGGTTCCGTCAAGAATTTCGCTTTCCAAAAGGGTTCCGTCACCAAAAAAGTTTGAAAACCGCTGGAATAGAGCTCTCCATGTACATTTTTTAAATGAAACGTTTCCTGGTCCGTTACATAGGCAGACTAGGCCCATAGCTGGAATGGCCACCTAGATTGCCCGATTTAAACTCACTAGATTTTTTATGGGAATATCTAAAAATGTATGCTCTGTATACTACGCTACTGTATATTATAACAGTACCAAGGTGATGATGTTTCATATTTTCTTGAAATCGAGTAATAAAATCCGTGTTGTCATTAAAAATGTAGCATGTTATACTGAGAGAAATCTTCATAATTTAATAACACGTCCCAGTCGAAAACGTGTTTGCCGTCATAGAAACAAGAAGCTATGCACACACATTATTCAAAAAGTTAACTAGAAATGGACCTGTTTTAAATCGGTGGAATCTTCTCTATCCCACAGTTAGCGGGGTCAAAGATCGACAATTACCACTGGAAAATTCACCAAGATTGTGTCATAAAAGATGCATCTTAACAGAACGGACCTGCTTTCCTCGTACCGTGTTACTTTTAAATATGAGAAATAATAAAGAGAGTAGTAATCTCTGAAAATAACTAACTACCGAATATAAGTATTATATTTGTTTTGGTTTTAGAGGATCTGGAAACGTACAAATATTCTTATAATGCAATTTTAATAGACCCTCCGACAATATACTTATTGAATTAATGATGTTTACTGAATATTTGAGAGTAATTTTATAGATTTGATACTAAAATTCCACTTTTCTGTGAAAAGAATTAAAATATCGTAAAGGTTTTGCAAAAGAATAGAATTTACTACATTATTTCATCAAAAAAGACCAAAATTCACTAACAACAACCATCAAAGGAGCAGAATGTGCATCAAATTCTAACAATAATAATAAGATCGGTTTTAAAACGCCCGGCGACGTTGTCCGATACCTAACATCCACTCGTTTCTACTCGTATTGTTCCATTGGCCCTCTCTTAGGTCTCTCGCACTCATAGCTATAGTTACTCCTTCTTTTAGTGTTTTTAAATGAAACTCAAGGTCTCTAGTTAATTCCACAATATAATACAAGTTATTGAAAATTCTAAAAAATTGACAATTGTTTCGATAAATCAATATCATCGTCAGAATGACAGAAGTTACATTTCATTTTATGCCTACCTGATGTTTAGTAGTTATATTTTTGGCTAGACCAAGAAGTAACCTAACTTGTGATTGGCTTAATATATGTTTATAGAAAAGAGAAGAAGATGTGATATTACAAATATTGAAGCTTAGATATTATTAGCCCTATGGTGATATCCTGGATATCATTTTTCCAATTAAGATCAGTATAACTGTGCAATGATATAGAAAACCAGGAAAACTATATCTGCTGATCTTTACAATTATCACTTAAGAAGACAGTTTATTAGTGGAGAATTCCCTAGATTTAACTGTTCATTGACAACTTCATATTGTGGGTTTCTTAAATGTCTTCTAATTTCCAGTTCTTCAAGGAAATCCAGTTCTTGTTTCTTTTCACAAATATGCAGCACTTCTAGTTCTGTGTTAGGTGTCAATGAATGATTGGTGTCAAGTAGATGTTTTGCGTAGTGAGATTTATCTGGTTGTTTTAATCTTACTTTTAATTTTACAGATTAAAACAACCAGATAAATCTCACTACGCAAAACATCTACTTGACACCAATCATTCATTGACACCTAACACAGAACTAGAAGTGCTGCATATTTGTGAAAAGAAACAAGAACTGGATTTCCTTGAAGAACTGGAAATTAGAAGACATTTAAGAAACCCACAATATGAAGTTGTCAATGAACAGTTAAATCTAGGGAATTCTCCACTAATAAACTGTCTTCTTAAGTGATAATTGTAAAGATCAGCAGATATAGTTTTCCTGGTTTTCTATATCATTGCACAGTTATACTGATCTTAATTGGAAAAATGATATCCAGGATATCACCATAGGGCTAATAATATCTAAGCTTCAATATTTGTAATATCACATCTTCTTCTCTTTTCTATAAACATATATTAAGCCAATCACAAGTTAGGTTACTTCTTGGTCTAGCCAAAAATATAACTACTAAACATCAGGTAGGCATAAAATGAAATGTAACTTCTGTCATTCTGACGATGATATTGATTTATCGAAACAATTGTCAATTTTTTAGAATTTTCAATAACTTGTATTATATTGTGGAATTAACTAGAGACCTTGAGTTTCATTTAAAAACACTAATATGAGCATATTCCACGAAGTAAGGGTCGAGACAGTCAAACTCCTTCTTTTCATGATTTCCTAGGTCTTCCTCTCTTCCTACGGTTTGGTGGCACCCACTGTATTGCCAGCTTTGGCAGTCTGTTCGTTCATTCGTTGTACATGTCCGTACCATATAAGTTGCTTTTTCTCAATTTCTGTTGTTAATTAGCCGTCCACTCCCGTACGTTCTCTGACGTCGTCGTTTCGGATTCTGTCTCTTCTGGATATTCTAAGAGATCATCTGAACACACCCATCTCGGTCGCTTCAAGTTTTCTTCTATTGTTTTCTGTAATTCTGCATGTCTCTGCGCCATAGGTTAGATTACTTTGGAAAAAGGTTTCGTAGATATTGTATTTCCGTTGTTTTCCAATATCAGAACTCCACCATATCCCATTTAAGCAGCCTATTGTTCGTCTGGCTTGTGCTATAGGTTTTTTGATTTCTCTGTCGTCTTCCTGTTGTATCAAATTCAACTTCTAAGTATGTGTATTCGCTATATCGTCCTATTTCTTAGTTTGATATTTCCTGGTTCAGCTCCTATTGGAGGGTATTTTGTTTTCTGAGTATTCATTTCCAGACCCCATTTCCTATACTCTTCATTTAGTTCTCTCGTCATACATTCAAGATCCTCTTTGTTATTCGCAATGATGACCTGGTCATCGGCAAACTGTAGAGTGTGTACACTTTTCTCCAAGATCGATACCCATTCCACTGCATTTTTTCTTCCATTGATTTAACGCTCTTACTATATAGATTTTAAAAAGTGTGGGCGACAACATTCTTAGCGCAGACCTTTATTTACCGGAAATTTCTTTGATATATTATTACCAATTTTGATTCTTGATGTTGATCCATCATAAAGATACTTAAGTGCTTTTATAAGGGTGTGACTGATGTTGGTTTCTTGTAGCGTCTTCCAAAGCATTTTTACGGGAACTGTATCATACGCCTTCCGCAGAAACAAAAGGTGAGTGATCTTTTTTCAATAATTTGTTTCAAGCAAAAGACGTTATCTGTACAAGATATTTCCGCTCGAAAGCCTTATTGATCTTCTTCTTCTTGTTCTCTATATTCAAGTTCGATTAGATCTCGCTGGACTCTTCCATAAAGCCGACTAAGAGTACTTGCCGCTGATATGCCTTTATAGTTCGAGCAGTCTAGTTTGTTACCTTTTTTATGGATTGAAGTTATATGGGCCACCTTCCATTCTTCCGGCACTGGACTGCCGTTTAGATACTGATTTATACACCAGGTAAGTATATCGAAAAGTTTATCTTACCCGTTCCTAATCAACTCTGCGGGAATGCCCTCCGGGCCCGCAGCACGTCCATTTTTGAGTTGCTTTACTGTTTCTCTAATTGTGTTCCCTGTGACGTTAATTGTTTCACCCTCAATTAATACTTCTGCTGGTGAGGTTGCAAGGTATTCATCTCTATCTTCTATTGTTCATAGTGATCGATCCACTTTTTTGTTGGTATAAGTTGAAGTTTCGCACAGTTCTTTTCATTCGATCTAATATTTTTTATGAACTTCCATGATTTAGAGCATTTTTTTCCACCTAGATGCATATTAATTTCCTGACATTTTTTGTCTCTCTTTGCATTAGCTACAGTTCGTCTTGTAATTCTTTTTATTTCTAGATATCGATCTCTATCTTCTTGTGTGTGAGTGTTAGTCCGTTTTTGATACCATTGTTTTTCTGGGTAGTTAGCCCTTCTATATCTTTGTTCCACCATATTTTTCTACTAAGGGTTCTAGTTTTAATACAAATTGCTTCTTCCGCGGCCTCTTTGATAATATTCACAACGTTCTGATAGACTTCTTCCACAGATTTCTTGTCTAACTCTGACCCATCAAAGAGTTTCTCATTTAACCTGTTGCGATTCAGTTGTTGTGTGCTTTCATGAATAGGGCTATTCAAATTTTTTAGACGGTAAACAAGCACATTTCACTTATATTTAAAAGGATACAATGTATATATGAATATATAAATAGATTTTGCAGAAAAAAACAAATAAGACATTGGTTCACAATGAAAATATACAATTTAAAAGCTAATAGAAAAAATGTGTGTCATCTTGATCATAAAAGAGAACATATGCTTCTCCACTGACTAAATATTTCCACGATATTAATAGCACTCTTGAATCGTTATATTCGTGCCACTGTCCCGTGTAGGGATGTCGCCAAATGCTGTGTAGTGACCATTATAAGTGGTTCCACAGTGATTTGATATAGCGTAGAGTTTGTACATACAAGGTGCCACATTATCAGCCGCGTGGGCCGTGACCAAGGGGGGGGCAGGGGGGGAGCCATCCCCTCCAAAGCCCAGGCAGTTGGTTCCAAATCCAAACACAGTTGGCTACAAATAATATTTTTTTCGTTAATTTCTTTTCACTTGTTAAGTACCGTAAAATGGGGCTACTTGAAAACGCCAGGGTGAATTGAAATTTTTTGCTTTTTCCAGTTAAAACCGATGCTGCGCTCTGGCGGTCGAAATTTTAATCTCAAATTGAGTCTGCATCTATGCCTACCATACTTCTTAGTTGAGTTTATGTTGTGGTACTGATGGTTATTCACTCACTGTTATTGTGTTGTGCATCTCCAAAAAAAAGGTAAGAAGCTTGATTTTTTTTAACCTGTAAACTTCCTATTGTACAGAGATCCCTAAAAAGACTGGAATATCGCAGTATTTTTTTCGAGAGTAGTTATATATCAGGCAATCGTTCTCCAACCTAAAAGCCATACTTTTCCTTCTTACTTGCCAGTGGCGTATCATTTTATTTTTTTATGTAATTTCAGTGACGACTTGAAAAATGGTGCGTATATACCAAAGGAAACCGGGAAGTCAGAAATATCGGGATTATAGCGGAGACACGCTCCAGCGAGTACTACAGCTACACAAACAAGGTAGAAAATTAAAAGATTTAAGTGAAGAATATGAAATTCCTTCTATAACTTTATATAGAAAAGCTAATGGACTACACACAAAATCAATTGGAGATCAAACTGCAATGTCGATCGAAGAGGAAAACTATCTATTGCAGCGGACTGGGGTTATCCCTGTGATTCAAACGATATAGAAGAGATCGTAAAATCCTACTTGGACAGAAATGGAGAAAAATTGCCACAATTCCGAGACAACAGACCTGGTGAAACCTGGCTGCAAAAATTTCTAAAGCGACATAAGGAGGAGCTGACTAAAAAAATGTCTCAATAAATAAAATGAAGTAAAGCCAAAGTTTGCCCTGATAGTATTAATACATATTTCGACCACTTATCAGAAAGTCTAAAAGATGTTCCATCCAACGCAATAGTAAATTACGATGAGATTAATTTTACGGACGATCCTGGCCGCGTGAAAGTCATCTTTCGTAGGACTTCTAAAAGAGCGGAGAAGGTAATAGATACATCTAAAACAGCTGCTTCCGTCATGTTTGCTTGCGCAGCTTTAGGATTTATGCTTCCGGTCTATAAGACAGACCACTTATGGAGTACAAATATTTTTGAAGATTGGTTTAATAACATAGTATTGCCATATTTTCGATCTTTGCCACCGGGTTCTAAAGTTCTTATTGGAGATAATTTGGCAAGCCACATGTTATTTCGAAATGTACGGAGAATGACATTCGTTTTGTGCTTTTGCCTCCTAACAGTACGCACCTTACGCAGCCATTAGTTGTTAGTGTTTTTCGTTCAATTAAGATTGCTTGGAGAAAGATACTTCAAGAATGGAAAAAACATAATAAAGGAACTGTAAAGGCAAATTTGAAGTCGCCCCAACATGGGGTAACTTTAAAAAAGACCTTCCAAATTTTTTTTCTAGGAAGTGGACGGAGGTACAACTTCTTTAAGCATCGTGTCCAATAGCCACCACCTCAAAATAAACTGAAATAATTTTTATTTGAGTGAGAACGGTAAATAAATGGAGGTAGGGTATCGAATATTCCAAAAATGGTATCAAGTCGCCCCGTTTTACGGTATGTATATTTTTGAACTATTTTCGTTTATATTTCTTAAGTAAGGTGTTTTTGTTCCCATTTTTCAAACAGGTATATTTTGTAAGTATTATAATCTAATAGTTTAAATTTGGATTTTTAAGATATTGCTAGTAGGTTGCATTTTTAATATGTTAAAGCCTATACTTGTTTATATTAATACATATACAAAAATTCAGTTGGTCTGTATTCAGAATGCTCCAAACAGCCGTCGCCAAAATATATTTATTATTAACAAAGTTATGACAACTTTAAGTTCGAGAACTTCCTAAGTTAACAGTTACAAAAGAACACAGCCGTTTTTCCCAAGGTAAACCAGGATGAAAACGATAAAAATCTCCAATTTTAATTCTAACGTATTCACTAAAAGTTTCAAACTGAGAAGATTTTATTTCAAAAGCCTTCCTACATTTACTTGCCCATGATTCATGATCGGAAAATGCAATTAAAAAATCTTCTTAAAATGAGTTCCATGTACGAGATGGGCGGATGTAATTTCGGCCGGAAAAAGGGCAGGTACTAAAAGCCGGTAGGTAAATTCGGCCGGAGGTTTTAAGTTGCTTCCTTATCTAATAGGTATTTTCGGCCGCAAATCAAATAAAATAACAGAATGCTTTATATTAAAATATTTCTTTATTTCAATAAAATTATTACATCAACTTATTTCTATAACTTAGGTAAACTATAAATTTTTAAAAAACGTTTTGATGTGATACAGATTTAACGAAATTAATTCTAGAAATATTGTCAGATCGAAGCATATTTACCATGTTTTCGATAAATTTTAGTTTGTTTTTTACTTGTTTGTCTTTAATTTTTGCTGGAATATTTAAATTTTTTATTTTTAAATATGCATCGATCTGACAATCTTTTAATTTTTCTATAAAAATAAATATAGAAGGGTGACTTGAATAAAAACTAGAATTAAAGTGCGAATGGAATGATTCGCAGGCATTTGTGGTTCTTTCAATTGATGGGTTTTCATATGCCCATATATTTGGTGGAAAATGAGATTCTGGCGCTATGTAGTTTTCTAATAAATAGTCTGCGTATTTATCTATAAGTTTATGGTCCGGTTTGTATGACATGAGATCAAATATGAAACAATCTTCAACTTCAGAGGGGTCTAAATAAGTTAGCCCAAAAGTATGAGTAAGCCATTTGCTTTCCTCGCAGTTTTTATCTTTATACATTTGGGTTAACCCTAATGATTGTATTTTCCTATACCACGCCTGGTGCAAGTGGAATCTACAACCATTTAGTTTGGTTTTGGGAAAGACAACTTTTAATGCGTTATGAATTGCGATTTCAAAATCCACAAATACCTCCTTCGGTTCAAAAACAATATTATAAAGTTCAAAAATTTTAGATTTTACCAACAGAAAAAGTCTCATATATGTGTCACTGGTCTTATTGGGCAACAGACAATACAAAAGAGGAACATAATGCCCATTTTCCAGTCCATGGATGGTAAATAACTGATAAAAATATTTTGTACAATAAGAAAATGTGCCATCCATGTAAAAATCTTTCATTTTACATAAACTTATTATATTTGTATGGCAAGAAAAAACAATGATATTATCAGCTGTGCTGTTAATAAACAAAAAATTTTCACCTGTTGTGGTTTTCGGTCCATAACTATCGAGTACAGAATGTACATCGTGAATATCCTTAGGCAGGGCTGGTAAGAGCTTACGGCGGCTGTTGTACAAATTTCTTCTTATTAGACTGACATCTATCGATGACAAATTCTCTGGCAAATGATTTGAAAGAACGCTTTTAATAATTTTTGAAGGTTTCTCCGATATGTCTTCCTCAGCTTTGCGCTTGCATGAAGTCGTCACTATTTTTCTCTCCAACGTAGTTTCATCGGACTCGTGGTTGTGGATTAATTCACTTCTAGTAACTGTGTATTCCGCACCAACAGTGTACAGTTTGGCTAAACATCTTAAATTTTTCTTTATACACCTCCAACGTACTTCACCACTTTTTAATACGTCCTGTTTACAAAACTGAAACTTTTCTACAACTAGTAAGTCACAACCGCGTGAACTCTTAATTACTGAAACTGATGCCATCGTATACAAATAATATATTTTATGCTTTCTATCGACTAGTAGCTTAAAGATAAGTTATAATACTGACTAGCTATAATAATTTTATACCTGTTATTTGTGAATTTTATACATTTAAAGGAAACTATTAAGCGTAATTACCAATATTTTAATCTGATCGTAAACATCAACCCCTCGGCCGAAATTACCCCTGTCATAAATGGTACCCTTTGATTTATGCAGGTAGGCCAAGGGATTACCGGCCGAAATTACGCCCGCCGTACGAGATAAGGGAGCCCTCGAATCATAAAATCTACGGTCCTCACCAGGAAGGGCCTGTTCCACTTTAATTATAACTAAGCAATCATCCACACTGTATTTAATTCTTATTCTGTTTACTTCATTCAACCATTCTCCAGGTGAGTAATTATTTTTATTTGGGTCATAGCAAGTGAAATTGAAATTTAAAGGTTCTATTACCTCAGTACAAACAGTAAATAAGACGCATTACTTGCGACCGGTGGTAAATACTGCTGGTTGACTTTAATATAGCCATCTCGGAATCCATAGTCCTAGTAAACTGATTTTTATATATGGGAAGAATGGTCAGAATATGTGGTACTCAGATAATTGTCATTCAGCTCATTAGTTACACTAAGATAGGTAATATCTACCTTTTCGAGAAGTCCCTGGACATCGGACTGGAAGAAACATTGAAGCATTATTGCTTTATCATCCATAAATACAGATCTTTAATTTTATTGACTTTTCCAAACGAAAAAGAGCTATCAACATTGAAGGTATAGATTAATTGTAGCAGCAAATTGATTTACTGAAAAGGCATTGATTATTAAAAACCGTGAATTGTTATCTATAAAAATACAAAACCAATTATCTAATAATTTATTCAAGCAAATATTAACGGTTTTAAATATTACCTGTATTATATAACCGATACCCGGACAATATTTTAACAGAACATTAACGAGTCGCGCCATTTCTAACGGTCTTCCTGACTTTCAAGACTAACATATATAAGAGAAAGAAAAGAAACACTTATAAGCCCATTTACGGCCCCTGCTTAATTTCACGCGGGATAACCATATATTAAAAAGTTGAAAAGAAAGTTGAAAAAAGGGGTATCGATACACTCGATAAACACGTAATCTGCTTGTCATAAGAGACATAAAGTTTTGCCCTTCGGGTATTTATAAGCATTGACCGCCGGTCAAAAGGATCGTGCCCACCCTTATGTAAAGGTATTTACCTATGTCATTTAAGAATTGTAAAGTTAACACAAGAGGCTAAAGGGTCAACATTGTGAAGTGTGCTACGTAAATTATCAAGTACGAAGGGATCAATCGAAAGAGTTATGATCGGTATAAAATATGACCAGTAAAACCAGTAAATAAATTTTCCTCAGTAGGTATTTTAATAAAAACAAACTTACTAGGGGCGCGCCTTGGATTCGCTAAGGTGTAAACAGATACTATCTTTGGTTAAAAAAATTTTAATAAACAAAATTTGCATCTGATTTTTCCTAACAAAATAGGAACAAATTTTGTTTGAAAGGACGCGGGAAAAGGCTACTTTTACTTGCTTACTTTTTCATGGGAAAATCATTCAAAGCTGTCTGCTGTCTAAACCCACGACGTTAAATCTATATATTGAAAAAAACAAAAACAGTATTTGCTTCATTTGGAGAATTATAAGGAGTTAAATTAACTTCTCTAAACACTCAGTCAGTTTTTAAAAATAGAAAAGGAAACCAAAAAAGTAGGCTTCATCATCAAAAAGGGAGTAAATGCTAACTATACATTGCAAGAATTATAAAAGTCAAAGATAATCTAGATAATCGAAGCCCAGAATTTACATATCTGTAATTAGACCAATATACATATACGGGGTGATTCATTAAGGGTGGCGAGGTACCTACTGATAGTCGTAAGATTTTCTGAAAAAAATCCTTCAAAGGAAATCGGCAAAGAGAAAATACTGGAAATATTTTTTAAATAAGTTTAGAAATAAATGTTCTCTCGTTAATGCCACAAAAATGGTTCATCTTTTTGATCTATTACTTTTTATTGTAGGGCGTAAAATAAGGACGGGAGTGAACGCAAAACTTTTTGGACTGTAAGTGTCAATAACTTAAGTTTGACTTAACGGAATTTTGTTAACAAGGTCTGGTTTAAGAAAGGAAGGTTTGATGAATAAAATAAAAAAAAATCCCAATGGAACATTTTTGCATCAATTCCAAAATGAAAAAATTTCAATTTTGATAAATTTAGCAGATATGGCTTTACGATGTTTAGAACGTATATTTGTATTTAGGGTTGAGGAATTTAGTTAGTTTTAATGTTCTTTAGATTTTTTTATTTTTAAGGAATTTCATTAAAACTAGAATTGTCTTATCCAGACGTTTTTTATTTTTCCTTGCAAATAATAATATTTAAAAGCGTTTTATGCCTACTTTCCAAATGCATATTAGTATTTGCTACTGATTTTGTTCGGAAACAATAAGCCCACTTGCAAAGTTATGTTTTTATGTCATTTTTTAACTATGTTCAAAATGGCAACATTGGTGTGACGTCCTACGTTTTGCTCTTCTTATGAGGATAGAAGCATTAATGATTCATTGGTGTCTTTTATTTACCTTGAATATAGGTAATTTCAAGTAAAAGGAAAATCACAATGTTATTTTATTATAACCCTTAAATTAATTTATTATTCTGTTTCTTTAAGATTATTGGTATTTTTTATGTAAGTGTAAGAAAATTCCCCATCACAAAAAGTTTTGAGTTCTACATAGAACATAAGAAACATTTTCAGGTTAAATTAAAAAATATATTTCAAGTAGCATTTTTACATCAAATAAAAAAAATTAGATACAAAAGTTATAGAATGTTTTGAGATGTACAAAAAACCAAAGTAACATTTTGGTATCAAATCAAAAATAAAAAAAAATTCTGGTAGATTTGTGAATTTTCTTAAATAAATATTTTAATGTTCGTTTTAGAGAAAAATGTTGAGTACAAAGATTTTGTTGAGGTCTATGATCAAATGATAAACAAAGGAAATACGATTTTTTCCAACTTTGACAGGCCGCCATTTTGTTTCTCTATTTTTGTAGCGAATTTGGTTTCGATCCGTCAAAAAACACGCCCTCGATCGTGCTTACAAATTCTGTTATAACACACACACACATATATATAAATATATATATATATATATATATATATATATATAAATTCTTCATCAATTATTTTTAGATAATGGATATCCAAATAATTTAGTAAAATACATATTATATAATTTTTCTTCAAATTTAAACATTACTCTAGAAAATTCTGAAATCCAAAAATATTATATTTCACTTCCATATATTAAGATTTTGTCAATATTTCAGTTCACCAAAGAGTAAGAGGTTCAATTAGAGTGAAAATTGATGCTAGAATTGGTCTAGCTGATAATGTAGGTTTACGAATTTTTGCTAGACAATAAAATTTTGCAGAAATACCATTATAGTTAGTTAATAATTTTTTCATATTTTCATCAATTTGTTTTTCATTTAATAATTTTTTATAAACTTGTTTTCAATTATTAGATATTTTGAGAGTAAGATGATTGGTGAGTTCTTTTATAGCTTTAAATAGTGTGTTGTTTTTCCATTGTAACTGTAACAATACCTTTGTCAGGATTAGCATTTTCTCTTAGAAATATTTTTGTTTTATATAATAATTCTCTGAATATAGAATATTGTTTAGGTTCATGTATATGGTTAGTTAAAATGTTTGTTGTTTTAGCTATAACAATATTTCTTTCTTGTTCATTTTGTATAAACGATGCTATGTAATCAACATTAGCTCACATTATCCAATGCTAAATTTAGGGCCTAGTGATAAAAACTGTAATATAACGTTAGGTACCTATCTCTGTATCTGATAGATTTTTAATCTGTCTTGTTGTAAAACTGAATGAAGGTCATTCTATAGATTATATCAATCTGCCAAAGTTTTGACGATAGAAAGTAATTATAAAAAATATTTTTTTAAAACAGCATATATCGCACAACAAAATGATTGTATAAATAAGAAAAACATACGTAAATAACCTTAGTGTATTCTACGCCTATCTTTTACATTTAAAAAAACAAAACGCCATTCAAAACAACCCTTAATTTGAAAACAAAAAATAAAAATTATAGTAGTTCACGATCAAATAGTTTGATGTCATATTGTTTTTTGATTTTTCCATTGAATTATGATTAAAATAATTTATTATAGAAATTTATATCTAAACCAAAATTCTCGATAGATTCAATTTAAGCAATTAACATTCATTTTAAATTTTGATAACATTGACTATTAATTTTCAGTCCTTGAAAATGAATAATAATTTATTCAAAAGCTCGGATTAAATATCTAAAAGAGTCCACTCTGGTATTTTATTGCCACATCCCCACAAAAATATTCTTATTTTAATTTATTTATAATGAAATTATTTCATTTATTATATTATGATGAAAATATTACACGATAATAATAATTTTTTCAAATCAATTTACGAGTATATAGACTTCTGGGGATAGGGTTCCAAAATCTATTTTACATTATAAATTATTCCTCACTAATTATTGTAATTAAAAGTTTTACAAAATATCTATTAATGAAATAAATACTTTTTAAATATGCTTAACAAATTTTCTATGTTATATGCCAAATCGAATTTAGTGAACTCTAATAACAATAAAATGTCCAAAATGTATCTTTACTTTTCTGAATTTCCATTTACTCCAAACTAATCTTCACTCTTAATTTACCCTCTATCTTCTTAAACACCTTCTTCATAAACCAGAACAATTTTATAACACTTACAAATTTTGTTTATGATCTTGACTAAATATTTTTATTATAATCCATGTTGCGAACTTGTAGAAATTTCAGATGATATTTCTAATATGGTATTATTTTATATATTTCACTCGACACACCTAAGTTTTCGATTTGCTTTCTATCTTTTTAAACTTCAAAAAAATCTTTTATGTTTTCAATTTCAATCTACTTTGTAATATCTCTTCTTTAAACTTCAAAAACTCTTTTCAATTCTCGACTTGTATCTATTTTCTATATTTCTCTTCAGAATTCGTCTACAATTCTTGATTTGAATTTACTTTTGATATCTCTTTCCAAAATTCGTATTAAATTCTCGATTTCAATCGACTTTTTGCTACTTTTCTCACACTTCAAAACTGACAACCCTTTTTCTTATTGCAAAATCAATAGATTTTATCTTTGAATTTTTTATATCGTCTTGAGAACCAACCTACTTGATTCCAATTAAAATCTTATTATTTATCTCAAATGTCATCTTAAGCTCTATGTTCCCTTTCAACATATTTATTTAGGTGATTATTTAGTTTAAAAAGCCAGGAATAATTAATTTATTTATTGAAACTAAACGTCCAAATTTAGCATATTGTATATTTTAAATTAAATCATTTGTTTGTTATATCCATAATTTTAAGAGCATTACATACAAATTACGATGATATCAATGTTAGTTCCTTATATTATTAGAAAAATTAATTTTCGCAACCAAACTTGTGAATAAATTCAAACAATCTTTATTTACCGGTGTAGATTAAGATTTATCCTACCAATCCATGAAATTATATAAAACCAAAATAAAAAAAATTGTGCAAAATGCAATCTTTACTAAATGGCTTTCGACATGAAATCAATAAACCTTCTGATGTACTGTTTCGGATCACAGGTACTAATTCCGTCGATGTTCGATCCATATCTATATCACAGTCTTAGCCGTTTTTGCTTTCGTCCGGATTCTTGAGGATTTTCAGCTTCCAATTCGCGTTGTTTCTGGAGTTCTTGCTAATCCTAGACTTTTCTCCATAAATCACAGCACAGGTACAATTTTATTTAAAGTATGATACATTCGCATCATTTAGCATTTTTAACCAAAGCTGTGCCTTGCCTCCATTGAATGGAAAGCTGCCTCAATTAATGGCTTTTGCGTATTACAGTGATAAATATATTCTATTATAAATAATTAATTTTACAAAACAAGTCTTTTTTCAACTTTAATAATCCCCTTACTTCTCTTATCACATTTAATATGTTCTTAATATACAATTTCATAAGATACGAGGTGAGTCAATAATGATATGTAAATCGTGGTGTTCTACTATACAACTACGTTTGATTCGAAATGTTAATAATTTCCAAATAGCAGTCTGACCGTTCATCAAAGTGGACAACAACCACTTTCCTTGCTAATACCACGAATATTAAATTATATCCCTTTCGAAAAACGTGACGTCGATCGCCTCTTTTGTCGATATAGACATTTGTGTTGATTCGCAACTGTGAAAATAAGGGCATAGTACGCTGACCGGTTTCGATCTTCTTGGGTCTCTTCAAGAGCGCCGTAATGCCTTCTAGTTCAGAGTCTCTAATCCAAACTGAATATTTCGCCGTCCAACAACCTTTATTTGGTTCGTGGGGTTACACACTTACCAGAAGTAGTTAGCTGGCGCCATCTCCACTTCCAATCGCGAACCACCCCCTCAGAGAATTATTCGAACGTAGAAGTCGTATGAAATTATAATGTTTCATTATATACCGTTGTCTTTTATTCAACGTTTTAAGAACATCTCATTTTTTTAAAACCTCCATTTAAAAAAATGTTAAAAAAATGAAAATCCGCTTAGATATCCAATTTTAGTTGATTTTTTAATGCTCAACAATTTTTCCAAATAACATTTTCCGATATTTCCCAAAATAAAGGAAAAGAGTAAGTTTTTATTGAAACACCATAATAAAAAAAGTTTCCCGTATGGTACGTACTTACACTGATACTGTATATTTTTTATCCTCTGAAATATGTCGCAATTATACTCTCAACTTTGTTTCTGTAGACAATGATAAAGCTGATATGGAATACGTAGTTTATAATAACCCTGTAGGTATATTGAATATTTAACATATATTTAAATATATCTAATAATAGATATATCTACATGGAAATTATCTAAATTCAATTAAAAAGTTTTTAACGAGTTTTTTTCTTTAAAAATTGCGTCAAAAACACATTTCTGTTCAATAAAAACGATATTAATATCTTTTAAAATTGCACCTAATTAACATCACATTATATCTACGTAATTAAGTATTAATGAACGCGCATCAACATCATCTAATAAGAAATTTAAAAAGGTAGGGAAATAATCATCTAAAATTTCTCTTTGTAATTTTTGTGACATATGGAATTTTTTTTCAATGTCAACAACATCCATTGAAATTATTATCAACAATCTCTCTGATTGCAGGAACTATTTGTTTTTGTAGTATATTTTTTTTATATTTATAAACACGTCCAGAGAGGAATGTTTTGTGATATTACAATCTGATCAGGAAGGGATCAATGAGCAATATTATTCTAACCTAAATTACTAAGATTTGAAAACTTAAAACTTCCTCAGTAGTGGACCTTAGTGTCTAATGTTATAATAACACTAAAACCAGCGTGTTACACTTATCCGCACTATGCTCTGCTTTCTCACTAAATATTGCACTAACTCGAAGGGTTTAACTCTCTTAAGTAATCTGGTCATGTTTGTGTTGTCTAGGAGCTGGATTGCCTCGACGGTCACATTTTGAAGCAGCCGATGTTCATGGCTACTGGCAAATATGGTTATGATTTAGCTAATAGTCTCCATCTGAAGATCCCGATGGATATCACTGTTTCGGCAGTACCAGCGTGCATCGATGATGTTCCTTACTATCTTATTCTGGAATCTTTGAATAATTTCGATGTTACTTTTACTGGCACAACCCCAGAGTTGTATGCCATAATTCCAAATGGGTCTCAATATTTGCTTGTATAGAAGCAGTTTGTTGTACGTGGATAACTTGGAACTTCGTGCTAGTAGCCAACACATCTTTTTATATTTAATATCAAGCTCCTCATGTTTCTTTTTGATATGGACTTTCCAGCAAAGTCTCACGTCGAGAGTTATACCCATATATTTTGCTGTATAAACATAAGGAATATTGACATTATTTATTCTGATAGATAAGTACCGTAAAAAAGGGTTACATTGAACCCCAGGGTTACATTGAACAATTTTGCAATGAAGATTATATTTGTTGTTGACCTGAATTTTTTTTTGGACCGATATATTTTTTTGAGGGCTGCAAATATGTTGTTCTTTGACTTCCTCATAAAATTTGTCGCAGGTTCTCAAAATTAACGAAAACAAAAATAAAAAATTGTTTCTGAAATAAAAGGTTTTAAAAAAATCTCTCAAACTTTGGTGTGCAACCGGCGATATGCAAAAGATATCTTCTCATAACTAATTTTGCACGATACTAGTACCTATTTGAACCTTATTCTACATAATACCGTAAATGATTAGGGTTCTGAAATGTTTTTAATTATTTAATACAAAAAATATGTCAATTGTTTTTGGGAACATGGGGTAACACTGAACGGCAGGATTCAACGTGCTCGAGCGGCATCAATCGAGTTCCATGTAAATATTATTGTCTGTCGTTACCTACCTAGTTTTGAATCAATTTCCATCAGTATCACATTGGTTGGCTTGGCGGTAGGACCATTGTGAGGTTAGGAAATTCAGTTGTGGTGCAGTAGTGCAGTGCGATAATCTCATTCCAAAATGCGTGATTACGTTAAAAAGTTGGGTAGTCGATGATATAAAAATTACACCTCTGATACTGTGGAACAAGCAATTCGCGAAATTAAAACAAAAAAGTTGTCACTTTCCAAGGCGTCGAAGAAATAGAAAATCCCAAAAGGAACATTAAGCCACAAACTGAACTACAAAAAAATGAAGGACGTCGGAAGGCCCCCAGTTTTAAACAACGACGAAGAAAAGGCATGCTCTTGAAAACCGCTGAATGGGGTTTTCCTCTGACTCACAACGATTCACGACATGTTATGAAGAACCATTTGGATACAACGGGTAAGACAGTAAAGCAGTTTAAAAATAATTTGCCTGGTATCGACTGGATTAGAGGTTTTCTGAAAAGAAACAGACAAATAAGTGCAAGAAAATCTCAAAATATAAACCCCAATAGAGCATCTTCCACTAGAGAAGTTTTCATTGGATATTTTGATAACCTTGAGCAATGTCCAGACGGAGTTTCCCCCGATGGTATATACAATTTCGATGAGACAAATTTAGCGGATGACCCTGGGTCTACAAGATGCTTTTTTAAAAGAGGGGTGAAATGCCCTGAACGTTTATTGTATCACTCACATTTCTTTGATGTTTTGTGGGAGCGCCTCAGGAGTTCTGCTGCCTCAGTATGTAGTCTACAAAGCAGAAAACCTTTGGACAACTTGGACGGAAGGAGGACCCGATAAAACCAGATACAACCGAACAACTCATGGATGGTTGGATTTTGCAACATTTTAAAATTGGTTTACTTCTGTTTTCCTCTATTCCACGAGACATCAAGAAGGAGTCAAAGTATTAATCGGGGATAACTTGGCGAGCCATTTTTCTGAGCAACTGTCTGTTGAAAATAATATTCGATTCATATGTTTACTTCCGAATACCATGCATATCTCTCAACCCCTGGATGTCGCGGTGTTCGCACCACTGAAGAAGCAATGGCGTGCAATACTCAGCGATTATAAGTTAGCAACGGGATCAACTGGTCTTCCAAAGGAGAGTTTCCAAAACTTTTAGAGAAGCTGATGTTAAAATTCGCAGAAACCGGTGAACAAAACCTACAAAGTGCCTTTCGGGCAACGGGTATATACCCTTTAGACAGAAATCAAATATTGAAGAAATTACCTGGTACCGATGATACTGAATCAAATCAAAGTTTCGAAAACAGTTTAAACGACACAGTTATACAATTTCTACAGGGTATTAGGAACAAAAAGGGAACTAGAACTTAAAGAAAAAAGAAAATTAACATCGCACCGGGTAAAAGCATTGGACTAGAAGATTTTGAAATAGGGGAAAGTTCTGGATGTTCTGCACCACCCACCAATAATAGGAAAAAGTCTGCTAAGGAATTGGATAGTGACTGTTCCGACAACGAACTAGAGCTTCAGGACGAATCTGATTGTGATTTCGAGACATTTTGTGATGAAATGCACCAAGAAGAAAATGAGGAGATCGAGAGGTCAACAGGGGCTGCAGTCGTCAACGATTATGTGCTCGTGAGATTCGCAACCAAAAAGACCTTGAAATTTTTCGTTGTTCTTATAAAAGAAAAACTGCCTGATGGAGACTATGTGGTCAAGTTCCTGAGAATTGCGAAGAATTCTGCCTTCTATTGGCCAGAGGTAAATGTTTCAGTGCATTTTTCATTAGGTATACCAAAATCGATTGTTGATTTATTTTTAGATAGACGACATTTCAGTCGTAAGTCCTTCGGATTTTGAGAAACTTCTGTTAGCTCCAGCTGGAAACCGCCGCGGAAAAGTGGTTTTTTCGATCCAATTTGATGGGTATACTCTAGGCTAAAATCCTTCTAAAAACTGTCGTTTATAAGTTTCCCTTATTTTTTTGTCATTTGACTTGAGAATTACCAATTTCTTTAGTTTGAAATATGATTTTATAAGACTGTGTAAAAGAATTTAAAATTTAATAAAAAAAGTGTAAATAAATATTTTGTCAATAAATATAACCACCTTGGCATTGAGAAAAGCAAAACAAAACTCTCCCCACTAATTTTTTTCGCTTGTTTCACTGGCGGAGTTAAATTGAACGAATAACTAACCTGTGAGCTCGTAGACACCCATTTATACTATGTTCAATGTTAACCCGAGCCCGGGGTAACAGGGTCACACAAAAAAAATTGAGCGCCTAATTGTAGTTCCAGCCATTGTATCCTGCATAGACAAGCACTTGCGATGAAACAAATGCCGTCAAATTTAAAATTAGTTATGGATGAAGCGGTAAAAATTATTAATTTTATCAAATCACGACCACTACAATCCCGATTGCTCTCATTATTGTGCAAACATAAAACACTGCTACAAAAGTGCGATGGCTGTCTCGCGGTAAAACTTTAACAAGGCTATTTGAACTTAGAGCAGAGTTACAGATGTTTCTTTCAGATACTTCTTTTAATTTGGAAGAACGTTTGTATGATAAAACTTGGTTGTTCCGACTGTCTTTTATGGCGGATATCTTTCAAAAAATGAACGAATTAAATGTATCCTTGCAATGTAAACAGACAACAGTGTTCCAGGCCTGTAACAAAATAACTGCCTTCAAATGAAAATTATATTTTTGGATGATTTGCGTTGGTAAGAGAAAAATCGAAAGCTTTACGTCACTCAGTGAGTTTGTATTTGAAGAATTGGTCCAATATTTCACTTCGATGCGCGCATCTTTTGAGAAATATTTTCCCGAAGAACAGAAAACAAAAAGGAAACTGAATTCATGGATTCATAATCCTTTATAACCCAACTTGGAAAAGCCCGAAAGTATGTCAAACGAGATATATGAATCTTTTAGAAATGTCGTCAGATAGAAGTATGGAGTCACTGCTCAAAACGACACCTCCCAACGATTTTTGGTGCAGAATTCATGATGAATATCCAATGCTTGCCAAAATGGCTCTGAATATTCTTCTCCCGTTCCCAACAACATATTTGTGCGAAGCAGGATTCTCAACTTATGCAGCCACGAAAACATAATACCGTAATAGAATGGACGCTGAACCTGATATGAGACTTCAACTGTCTTCTATCAAATCTGACATCAACCAGTTGATGAAAAATATTCTTGTTTAATATATTCTATTATTATACTTGTTATATAGTAATTTACTAAGTTAACCTTCATAGGACTGGCCGGGGTCCGTTTGTACCCCATGACGTATGTTTTTGCTGTATCTTTGCAAACGCAAATTTTTAAACATTGATCTTTCATCTAACTGCAGTTTATGAATTATTTTGATAAAATATGATGTATTTAGTAGTTTTTATTGGCTGGTATAAACAAAAAATAGTTTTATATTCCAGGGGTCTCTTCAGACCCCGGTCAGCCTTTTACGTCCGATAAAATAATCCCGGTAACTGTTAGTAAAATCGGGGAATCCCATACATTTAACGTTTGTTTACTCAGAGGGAATTTATCCATATAATTGTGAAATGTAAATTACCAGTTCAAATGGGGGATTCCCCGCACTGCGATATAATTTTTAGACTTGAATATTCGGGTTAGTCTCTTGTGATATTGCGAGTAGGGTACATCGTTTTGAAAATGAGTCAGTTTTTATTTAGAAACAAGGGGCTTACTGACGATGAGATGTTACGTATACTTGAAAGTGATGATCCAGAGTTTGATAGTGTTATCAATGAGGAAACATCGGATGACTTAGAAGATGAAGACACTGTCACAGAAGTAGAGGAAGAAAATGATGTAATAGTTGTTGATCAAAGTATAGAGAAAACGAACCCAGAGGAACCAACAGTTAGTAACAGCCAGGGTATTCCAATATATAAATCTAAAGATGGAACTGAGTGGTCAAAAATTCCAGGAAACACAAAAGTTAGACGTTCATAAGCTAATTATTCGGAGACATGCTCTAGGCCTTACAAATTACAGTTCTGATATCTCAAGTATAAAAGACGCTTTTCTTCTTTTCCTATCTCCGGATATTCTGAACATAATAGTAACCGAAACAAACAGAAAGGCACAAACATATTATTATAAATGGAATATAGAAAATCCGAATAAAATTAAAGTTTTTGTACCTGTTGATTCTACAGAGATTGAAGCTTATATTGGACTGTTGCTTATTCTTGGCGCACTTCACGGATCGAAAGAGGCTATCGATATGCTCTGGTGTCAAGATATTTCTTACTGTCGTCCTATAATTCCTGCTGCAATATCAAGAGACAGATTCAAACAAATTACTTCATTTTTACGCTTTGATAATTTTCAAACAAGACAAGAACGAAAATTAGTAGATAAGCTAGCTCCGATAAGAGATATATTCGATATTTTCACTTCTAATTGTAAAAAATCACTTAATCCTGGCGACCATCTATGTGTAGATGAGCAGCTTGTACCATTTAGGGGTAAGGCACCATTCCGAGTCTATATGAAGAGTAAACCTGATAAGTATGGAATCAAAATATGGGCTCTTGTGGACTGCACCACTTCTTATATTGCAAACATGCAAGTTTATTTGGGTAAGTTATTTGAAAAGCAATATAGGCAAACTTTATATTCCTATGTATCTATTAATTTTTAGGAAAACAAGGTAACAAAGCGGAAAAGGGTCAAGGTCAAAGGGTTGTCCTAGATTTGACAGACCATTTGGAAGGCGGATTTGGAATAACGACCGATATCTTTTTTACAAGTTTAGAACTTGCTGACAAGTTGTGGAAAAAAAATATTACTTTATGTGGAACCCTCCGGAAAAATAAAACATTTATTCCCAGGGAACTTCTACCGGCATCGTACAAGAAAGAGTTTTCAAGTATGTTGGCTTTTAGAAATCAAAGAACGCTAGTATCATATGTTCCAAAACAAAAACATGCTGTCATCTTACTTTCAAGTGAGCATACTGATAGTAAAGTAGCTGGAGAAGAACAGCACTATAAACCAGAAATTATTCTTCATTACAACAAAACAAAGGGTGCTGTCGACACTTCAGATAAGTTGGCCAAAGAATATACAGTGCAGAGAAAGTCAAACCGCTGGCCAATGGCAATATTTTCGCATCCTATAGATATCGTAGGAATAAATGCTTATAAATTGTGGTTACTGCAAAACCCGGATTGGCGAAAAAACAGTTTGGATAAACGTAAAATGTGTATTTTGGGACTAGGAAAGGAACTCAAAAAGAAAAACGTTTTCCGGCGATATAATAATAAATACATTCAGACGAATAGAAAACGGCATATGACAGACGTTTTTCCCGAACTACTGGATGCAACAGAACATAGAGTTGAACAACAAAACATTACCAGGGGGCGCTGCCATATGTGTCAAAGAGGAAAAGACAGAAAATCCAGAAAAATATGTATTAGGTGTAATAACTTTGTGTGCCTAGAACATTCAAAATCGGAGATAGTTTGTAAAAAATGTTAAAATGATATGTAGCTGGTAGTATTAGTGATTAGGGTATTTTGTATTTTTTCGTGATGATTTTTGACTAATAAATGGTTAATAGTAAAACTTTAATAAAACTTCTTTTCTATATATTGAATTTAAAGAAAAATACAGCATTTCTGCAATTTCTCGCATGGGGTCTTCTCGGACCCCAGTTAGTCCTTTTCGTAAAATTTTGATGTCCGTCCCATGAAGGTTAAGTAAGTAATAAGTAGTAACTGTTACATTGTACTTTTACTATGCTAAGAATACATCTTTAAAAACAATAGTTTTATTGTGTTCCGTCAATAATTTCGCTTTCCAAAAGAGTGCCATCATCAAAAAAGTATGAGAACCGCTGGATTAAACAATTTGTCAGTGAATTGTATTTTCTCAACTTCTGATAGTTATTTACCTTCTAAAGATGCAACGAATGTTTTAAGGCTTGTGAGAGAGGCTTTAAAGGCTCCCTTTCTTCTCCTAAGCGTTTTTAATTATTCTTTAATGTAGAGTAATGAGTAATGTAAATGATTTAAAGTTTATAATGTGTGTTGAAACAACTTTTAAACATTTAAAGAAAATCCAAACGTATAATGAATTTTGTCAAATTAAGAGGCGTCAAGGATATAAATGTTAAATTGGAACGTCAAATTAAAAGACGTGAAGAAAATAAATGTCAAAATAGAACCGACTCACCCGGTTGTCTTTGCGCTAGAAAATGTACAATCTTCACTTGGAACGTTATTGTTTCTTTCCTTTTCAAGCACAGATTTTCTCGTAAATCCGGCTCAAAGGACCATATGTTAGGTTTTATTTACAATAAACACTATATTTTTATATTTCATCAGATTACAAAAAATGGAAATAAAATGTACAAATGTAGATAAAAAACGTCAATTATTAAGTAATTTCTTTTTAAACATGTAAGTATAAAATCAAAAAACTCAGATCAATACTACCAACAATAACATGAGTAAATTCAAAGAAAAAATACAGAACTATCTTACATACACGTCACTTAAATTTTTGTGGACAGCCATATTTATATTTATAATATCCTCTCTTGTTCGATAAATTTCGTCATATTTAAGACATATTATAAAAAAAGGTAATTCATAGTAAAACTGTTCGCGATAACGATCAAGCAAAATAAAATGTTTTTATAACTATTACATAACATCTGTATCTTAACCACATCTATTTATAGTAAACTTCGAAATTATATGTTTCCTTGATACAAATTCGCGAGTTTGTTTTGGATAAACCAGTTTAAAGTGTTACACTTCGTTGAATTTTTGGCCAGCCGCGTTTTCCCTCCATTATTCCGAATAAGACATATTCAATTTTAATTTCTGTAAACGTTATTACGAATTTTGGATGTGTAGGGATAAATTTACATTTTGATTCATACTACGGTTAGTGTGACGTACATCTTATATTCATATAGTGTGTTCAAAAAGTAACGTCTCCTTTAAAAATTAGTCCAGACTCGAAAAGTATCATTAGAACATGCAAAGCTTTGTATTGAAAGAAGACCATAACACCGTTTTAAAATATTCTCCGCGAGTGAGGTTAAACTTTTTAACGAAGACACGTTTTCTAAAATTATTTCCAAATGTTTGATGAATTTAACGATGCGTATCAAGATCTTACGATGAAAAAAAAATAGTTTTAGGAACAATTTGTCAATAACATAGCAAACATTAATTTTAGGCTCAAATTAAGAAAGTGCGAATCATAATATAAATATAATATACAGAGTGGAAAGTCTAACTGGAACAAATTCTGTAGCTTGATAAATAAAGGTTTATCGCAAAATTCCTGATACACGTCAATTTTTATTCTCAATGGGGCATATTACAAGGAGATTGGGGGGGGTGCAGACAACCCCAACTTTTTTTTTAATGGCAGGGTAGGTTGATTAATGTTTTATTTAAAAGCTTTTTCAATTATAAATACAATTCCACTTTTTTTTGTTACTTTTTATAAGCAGTGTGTCGGGGAAACATGAAATAAGGAAATATTTACTCAAATTACTTTAATGTATAGGTAAATTTTTTCTTACTTGATAAGCCCAATAAAAAACCTGCTCGATAGTTTTTTGGCCAATTTGAGCTGAATGTGATTGATTTGTTAGTACTTATTTAACCGAGACGCATCGTATCGAAATTTTAATGATGATCGGATATGGGGACAGAAGTCGAACACAGGCTGAAGTCGCTCGTTTGTTTACTGAAGTTCATCCAGAATTACCTTCAATTAATCGAAGTACGGTTAGCAAAATTGAAACTCGATATCGGGAGTTAGGCCACGTAAGGGATGCTCCTCGACAAAAGGTTTTAAAAGTTGACGAAGAAGCTCAGTTGAACATATTGTTGGAAGTTGAAGAAAATCCTGTTATTCCAGATAGGCAAATAGCTCGCGTTCATGGTGTCAGTCACACCAGCGTTTTAAAAATTCTTAAAGAAGCCAAAAAGCACCCATATAAGATGCAAAACCTGCAGGAGCTTAACGAAGATGATCCTGATCGTAGACTCGAATTTTGCGAACGAATTATGGCTTCTATCGATGGTGGACAAATTGCTTTGGAATGGGTGCTGTTTTCTGATGTGGCTACGGTCACATTACATGGGCACGTCAATCGACAGAACTGTCGTTATTGGGCTGACGAAAATCCCCGTTGGATGCGTAAATTCCATACCCAAAGGCTTCAAAAAACAAACGTCTGGGCTGGAATTATTGGGGATCGAGAAGTAGGTCCTTTTTTTTCAATGGAAACGTAACCGGAGAAAAATACCTTAATATACTCCAAGAAGAACTGATTCCTACTTTAATAAATGTATTCCCCAATAATAAGGATCCCAACATATTTGACCAACGGATGTGGTTTCAACAAGATGGGGTACCACCACATTTTACTCAAAATGTACGGACCTATCTTAACGAAGTGTTTCCAAATAGGTGGATTGGAAGAAGGGGCCCAATTGAGTGGCCAGCAAGATCACCCGATCCTACTCCATCAGATTTTTTAATGGGGATATCCAAAGAGCAAATTTTATGCCACTAAACCTAACGACATCGCCGAACTTCAACAAAGAATCAGGGACGAAATTAGGCAAGTAACGCCGGAAGTGTTATATACAAAATGTTCGGAATGCTATTTATAATCGATTAGGATATGTCAGCAACAAAGTGGAGAGAGAGTACTTTGAATATTTATTGCATTAAAGTAATTTGAGTAAATATTTCCTTATTTCATTTTTTCCGACACATTGCTTATAAAAAGTAACAAAAAAGTGGAATTGTATTTACAATTGAAAAGGCTTTCAAATAAAAAATTAATCAACCTACCCCTCCATTTGAAATAAAGTTAGGGCTATCTGCAACCCCCCAGATAATTAAAAAGATAAACAAATCTCTTTGTAATATGCCCCATTGAGAATAAAAATTGACGGGTTTTAGGAATTTTGCGATAAACCTTTATTTATCAAGTTACAGAATTTGTTACAGTTAGACTTTCCACTCTGTATACTCTACACTAGTAAAGTAAGGCTAGACTCGTTTTTCATCTCGTCTTGGCCATTAAACGTCTAATTTGGAAAATGCGCTACACATTTGCAACAAATTTGACTCAATCAAATTGATTCGTTGTTTTCGTGTCGTAGAAACATTCCAATTTGTCTCTTTTCTTCTCGTTGTAAAGCTAATATGCACATAATGATCGCTTAATAACGACAAGTCATCATGATGAGATTATACTTAGCATTAACATAGGCGTCGCATTTTTTTAAATCCCATAATGGAAACAAAGAAACATTTAAATTATAGAAGATACAAAAACTATTTTTGATTAAATTAATTTCAGTTTTGATTAATTTCAATGTATGAATTTATCAAAGCGTTTTTCCATCTGATGTCAAAAAGGTTTGGCAATGAATAAAACAATAACGTCGTTGATGCTGCAATTGAAAAACAACCCCTACTCGATTCGCATTTTCGAGAGGATGGCATATTCTTCCACACACATTACACATTTTGAAAATTAATACAGCAGCGATTAAAAAATAAATATTTAATGTGTACTTACCTCTCAGTTGATAATCATGTCCCTATAACAAAAAGAAAAAATTATTTAGTTTATAGTTTGATTTGATGTTTTATGTTTAAAATAACTTTATCTATATTTTAGATAATAAATTCAGTTGAGTTTCATCTCGCTGGTGTTACAAGAGTTAGGAACTGGTTGAAGTTCCAGATCACATCCATGAATTTTAATGCAATCGTTATTTATGCTCTGACGGTTGTGTGCAGCCAAACAAGCTGAATGTATAAGAGGATGATGGTACTTTTAAGAAATCCTGAGGATACTACTAAATATTTACAAATAAATCACGTCAACGGAAAGAAGTTAATAAAAACTTAAGATTTATCTCTTATTTTGGGTTTAGTGCGTTGAAAACCAAATATAAACATACTTTCAAGCTATTCAAATATGTATGAGGACGTAAAAAATAAATGTATATGTTCCCTAAATAATTAACATAGAGAAAAAATTTAATTACGATTTGTAAAAAAACAGTTATATATTATTATATGTTTTCTATAACTTATACTTACAGTCTAATCAAGAATTCTTATAGGAAATTCTTTTAAAATAATTTGTCAACATTTAAATACAATCAAATATAAACAATTTACACCAGAAAGTTTCAAAATTATTTTGGAAACGAAGCAGCACGACACGATACCATGGTGTATGGGTACACTTAAGTTGCTGGGAAAACGGACGCGAGCAGATGCATTTTTTTGATAGAATTAAAAGGATTCTTGAATCTATATGTGGCTTTAGATCGAACCACTAACAAATAAAAACAAAAATTAGTGTTTTAAATGAAACTCAATGTTTCTAGCTAATTCCACAATATAATGTAAATTCTAATAAAATGCCAATTGTTTCGATAACTGTAAATATCAGCAGATATAGTTTTCCTGGTTTTCTATATCATTGCACAGTTATACTGATCTTAATTAGAAAAATGATATCCAGGATATCACCATAGAGCTAATAATATCTAAGCTTCAATATTTGTAATATCACATCCTCTTCTTTTTTCTATTAACATATATTAAGTCAATCACAAGGTAGGTCACTTCTTGGTCTAGCCAAAAATAACTACTAAACATCGGGTATGCATCAAATGATATGTAACTTCTGTCATTCTGAAGATGATATTCAGTTATGGAAACAATTGTCAATTTTTTAGAATTTTCAACTTTTTTCATTATATTGTGGAATTAGCTAGAGTTTCATTCAAAACACTAATATGAGTAGATTCCACGAAGTAAGGGTCCTTTCGTTCTTGTTGAGTTTTATCCCCTTTCTGAAAATCTTTAATCGAAAATGAAATGTATGAAGAGAAGTTGTTAACTCTAAGATTATTTTTAGAAAGGGAATTGGTGTTTATGGATCGGGGTTATTTTGACACTTGTTGGAGGCAATGTCATTTTTTTTGGTCACCGAAAAATTATTACTAGATTTTTTAACTCTGGTTGATATTGATTTTGTACTTAGTGGTTTCACTCCATTGGTCACATAAGATATTTTGGATCTAACCTCAGTTGTCTTATTGGCGAGGTTAGTACAATTTTTTACTGTTCGGGAGAGTTTGTCATTAAAATTTTTACTCAAATCGGCTACTGATATGTGATTTCCCTTATCATCTTCATCATAGAAATTGTCTATATTAGTATTGTTAGAGTATGCCACACTGTTAGTATAAATAACTTCCATTTGGTCGTTTACCTTTTTATTTGATGTCTTAACATTGGGGGTAAACCAGTTTTATATTTTGTTTTGGTCAAAGATAATTTATTGCGTATAGGAATCGCATAGCATAGTCATCTTCTTCAGTATTCCTATGAATGGGACATCATCTGGCTGGTGGTTATCTATATTTAATAGTACACTGAGGCCCAAAAGCTTGTTGGAGGCATAATTTATAAAATTGTCAACGCATGTATTATCAGAAGGCACACAGTTTGAAGAAGAGAATGAAGATGTTAAATAAGAATTTCATAAAAGGAGAGATCACATGTTTTGGGGTCGGTAATGTGAGAAAGTTTGAAAGTGGAAGAAGAATTAGGTTTCTTATGATTAGGTTTCATAAAAAGTTCTTCTAGAGGCTTAGAACGGGGAACCGTACCGAGAAAAGATGAAGTGTTTCCTCTTTGAATTGCAATACTTATTTGTTGTATAAAGAACAAAGTTGCTCTTGAATCATTGGTTTCTACTGATATTTTTTTACCGATTTCTTTAATGAATTTTAAAGCTTTATGACCGAAAACACCAGAGGTTTCAATTGCTACAAGAATAAAAATGTAAATATTCTCTAAATTGTTGTATTTATTGATTTTAAAAGTTTCGCCTGTTAAAGCTGCAGCGCCTGCAGAAGTAGATGCGGATCGGACATGGAACGGAGCCCAACTCAATGCAAGTGAAATCCCATATAACAGGTCTGCCGCGTTGTCATGAAATGAGGGTCATACCATCTGGACGTTTACCGTCGTCTCGGCAAGTACCTAACGGTTCCAATGAACAGGGACTCTTTGCAGATGACAGGCCTCGTTTGATTAGGTCATTTACTGCAGAATGACGTGAAAAACGTCCGGCACTTAATTTGCAGCTTAGGCCGTGTCTACCATATTCATTAACATCAGCTCCGCAACGACAGCGATGTTTTACACAATTTTGACAACCTAAACGGAGACCAATAGAAATACGGAAACTTTCGTCATCTAAAAGCGTACCTAATGGGGCCGACGGTATAGCGTTCAACCATGCTCCTGATTCCTTTGAAAATGCTGCATTCAAACGAGCTTTGTCTGGTAAATTGATAGCTTTCTGAAGCAGATTTTCTTTTTCAATGTCCAATAAAGGTATATCCCAGGATTTTTGAAAGGATTTATATTCATCGGGTACAACTTTGTTAGACTTTAATGACCAAATATTTTCTGCCTCCATTAATAAAGGGTCTTGTGTGTGGAAAAATATAGGCAGAAGGTAATTAATGAAATTTTTTGAACTATTTAATGATGAGAAAAAAGAAGGAAGAGCTACTGAAACGATTGAGCGAATTCCTAAGCCACCATATGAAACAAGTAGTGAAGCTTGTTTTCAAGAAAGGTCCTCTAATTGAATGTTAATTAATGACTCTTGAATGACGAATGATATTGTCAAAATTGATTAATATATCATTATGTAACCAGGTGGACTACATCTTAAGATATATGTTAATTTTGGAATTATTAGGAAATTCATGAGAAAGTAATAAGCAATATGTGTCGGTAACCAGGATAAACGAGATGAAATTTTTTTTTAAAAAGGTTAGTTTTTCATTGAAAGTTGATAGAAAGGATTCGTTTAATAAAGGAGCATCTAATAGAAATAAAGTTTGTCTGTTGGTAATTGTTATGCCTGGTGCTACAGAATTAAATTTATAATGGTTAGCTTATTTGGTGATTCTAAGGAAAATAACTCGCATTTGCTGAAATAGAGTTCAAGACCAATATTGTATTTTTAATTTGTTTTGTTGAATATCTTGGGAAGGGAAAGATAATCAATAAGGGTCGGAAAAACTACCTCAAAGTAGCAAAAAATCCTATTTGATATGGCTGTGATACATAAAGTACTCGTCCTCTATTTACCTTAGTTTCAAAATCTAGCACCTAGAGACTACTGTTAAAATTCGTATGATGAGTCCTAATAGTAGAATTCAAAGAAAAAGGTAGTAAAACGAAGTCAGAAATGGTTTTGGAAAGGGAGAGTATGTGGAACCATATTTAGGTAAAAATAAAGCCACATAAAGCGATTACAAAAATGAAAAATATATAAAGATCTAGAGAGACAGATGAAGAAAAACAAAAGTAATTTTTTTAAAAAAAAACTTCTATTTAAATGCACTAAAAAGAATAAAATAAACTTTTCCTTCAAAACTTTTACTATCCACTTATAAGGATAGTATCCAATTTATATGGAATAAAAGCTTGTCGCGAGATTTAAATACTCGTATTTAGTTAGTTTGAACATTTTAAAAATTAAAACAATCAAATCAGGTGATTTAATTTACTTGTTTATCTACACAGGTAAATCTCGCGACAAGCTTTTATATCATATAAATTGTGTAATGACGTTATAAGTAAAAGTTTTGTAGGAAAAGCTTGATTTTTTTTTAATTTTTAGTTATCGGTGGACAGGTTTCTCAGTCTGTTCATCTCGATCAACGCATCATTATTGCAAGGTCGTGTGTCAGTTCAGCTCTTCAATAAGGAGATCTTCTAATGTGCCTCACTAAACGTAGTTCTGGGTTTAATTTTGGAGTTATCCTTTTCCTAGACAGGTCGCAAACCAATGCTTTTGACGCCTATCTCGCCAAATTACACAAGCCAAAGTTAACCAACCAATGGCTCGAACAATTCAACCTCAATATCATAATCGAGGACTCTATAAACCTCAGTACAACAAAATTTCAGACGGATTGGAGCAACGGAGAGTAGCTTGCATTCTTATCCTCAGCAACTCTTTTCATTTGATACCCATATTGTAGGAAAGCATAAAAAACGTAATCCGCTATCTTTAGAAGTTCGCCATATTAGATTTAGAGTGCCGTCGCTTGAATCAATTTTACATCTATTGCAATACTTTCAAATCTATCCGACAATGCGTTGTTTTAAATACAACAGTTTTCTAAAGATATTGGGTGATCAGGTCAAAAGCTTGGTCCCTGTATAAAAGAATGAAAATGATTTCTCTGATACATAGTGATTGATTGGTGTGATAAAGTTCAGTATCTCCTATGTGCTTCGATATATCAAATTGAAAATTTGAGGGATTATAGCCATCATTAGTTTTCACATTCTAAAATTATTTACAATGTTACAGGGTGTTCCAGAATGCTGTGCCGTATCAAAGTTACATTATTTTAAATGAAACGCCCTTTATTTCACTCCATATTTGGAATCTGCTTGACTTTTCCATTACAACAATATAGGGTTATGATGTGTTCTACCTGGTATTTAAAAAGTTAAAACCAATTTTCCATAAAAATCGTAATAAGTTCAATACCCTATACAATTTAAAATAAATTTAAGAATGAAGATATATTGCGACCAAAGCATTCAAGTAGAAATAAAATTTCTGGAAAATTATTTATTTCGTTAATATTCGTTGAATCTGATACAGGGTGAATCAAAATACATTATTTTACTATGTATCTTCTGTCATTCTGACGATGATATTTAGAGTTTTTTAAAATTCTTAAATATATTGTGGAATAACCCAGAAACAGTAAGTTTCATTTAAAACAGTAAAATGAGTAGATTCCACGAAGTAAGGGTAGGGACAGTTAATTTTATTAACTAATTAAGTGATTAGATGCCAACTATTTACCATCAACCTGCCAACTACACAGCATAAGGTGGTGTAGTTCCTGTAGCAGCTAATGGTATCTAACGTAACATCGTACTGTATTCTATATAACTAGAGTCAATCCACCTGGGAAGTAGGAAGTAAGAGCATTTTCTTCTATTCGTTCTGGATATTGTGGCTGAGGTACTGCTTCCGTACCAGAAATATTGACTTACCAATTAAATAATAGAGTTAAATAATTCACTCCACTTTTATGCATTAAAACTATCGATCAAATTTAGAATCACCACATACCTATAGTTAATAATATTGTGTACACCATATAGTACTACATGGGTCCCTATCTGTATCTGTAAAAGTATGAAGGGTGGGTGACCCCACAGCACTTAGGCCACAATTGGCCCATTGTGCATCCTTCTGAGGTTCAACACTTCCTTCTAGCTCGTCATCCAGCCTACTTCCTTGAAGTAGGCGATAACGTCGCCTGAATTAAATTCCCTCATATTGGCATATGTTAGCCTGTGCTCGCCGAATACTTGAAACCTAAAATGAGAGGGTGTCTGACATTCGCAAAGAATGTGTTCGACAGTCTCATCTTCTTGTTCACATCCTTTACAAAGTGGGGTGTTAGACAGACCCAGTCTGTGGAGGTGTTTTCGTAGGTGGCAGTGACCAGTCAGAATACTCGTGGCTGTTCGTAGGTTCTGCCTGTTCATAGTCACGTATTTTTTGGCTACTTTGCTATCCGGATACTGTAGCAGTTCCTTGGCAAGCCTGCAGCCTTCTGCGTCGTCCCATCTACCCTTAAACTCATTAAGGGAGTGTTCCTTTAATAGGTCGGCCGTCGCTGACGCCGATAGACCAATGAAAGTGCCAGGTCCCAAGAGTGTTTGGGAGGCTGCCTTCCTGGCTAGCGAGTCTGCAATACGGTTTCCTTTCGATTGCTCATGGCCCTTGACCCAGCCTAAGGTGACCGTGTTGTTGTTACAGGCTTCGATTAAGGCCATGTGACATTCTAGTACTAGGCCTCATGTAATACGTGGTCTGTTCAGGGCTAGTAGTGTTTGTCTACTGTCCGTAAGGATGAATATATTATTATCAGTGGTTTTCCTTTTGGTAATCTCTTTTGCAGTGATGCCGATAGCAGTGAGCTCTGTTTGAGCAACACTTGCATTGCAGTCCATTACCCATTTTATGTTTAGATTCAGGGATCTGGAAAAAATTCCACATCCTGAGCCCACATTGGATTTAGACCCATCTGTGAAGATACAGATTGCGCCTTCTTCTACTAGGTCTTGTGCGTTGTTTTTAAAAATTACCTTGTAGGGCCTGTTGAAGGCATATCGCGGGGGAATGGAGTCCGCATTGGCCTGCAGCAGTGGGACCTCCATGAGGGCCTCATGCCACAAGTCACTTCTCAGTTTACCGGATCCTACATCAGGTTGTATACCAGAAGAGCGTAGACGTGTCATGGTCATCAAAACAACCTTCTTGATGTACGAGTATATGTCAAGGGGAGTGAGACCGAGGATTACCTCCATAGCTCTTGTTGGTGTGGTTCCCATGCCTCCTGTTGTGTTGAGGCATGCTGTTCTTTGGATTTGGTTCAATTTATGGACGACTGTCATTTGGTTTGCTTTAGCTCCCCAGGCAATCGCGCCGTACATTAGCATAGGTCTGATGATGGCAGTGTAGATCCAGGCAGCAGCCCTAGGTGACATTCCCCAGGTGCGGCCGATAGTTCTACGACACTGCTAATAAAAAATATATGCTTTTTTAACTCTGTTTTCTAAGTGAGAGTTCCACGTTAACTTATTGTCAAAGGTGACCCCTAAATATTTTACCTTTGAAGAGAAATTAAGTTTGGTATCTAGGAGCTTTGGGGCTTGATGTTTTGCCAGCTTCCTTTTTTTCGTGAAAAGAACCTTCTACGTCTTTTTTGGATTTATTGACAGCGAATGGTCTCTGCACCATTGTTCTATGATATTGAGGGCCTCCTGCATTAAAGCAGAATCACTAAGTCATTACTAAGTCATCTGCATATGCTATTGTGTAGAAGTTGCAATTGTTGAGGTGGCTGACCAAGGAGTCTAAGACCATTTTCTACAATAGTGGCGAGAGCACCCCTTCCTGTGGACAACCTTCTACAACCAAGCCAAGATGGTTACATCATCCACACTGATTTTTATTGCTCTTTTTGAGAGCATGTTATATATCCAGCCATCAATTGTTTGGGGAATATTCTTGTTAGAAAGTGCATTTGCTATTTTAAGAAAAGTGGTTCTATCAAATGCGCCTTCTATGTCTATGAATACACCCAAGGTGGACTCCTTATTTTCCAACGATCTCTAGAAAGGTATTTTTTGGGTTGAAATGTTTTAGTCAATTTGATTTGAATGGAAAGGTTCAATTTGGTTTGTACTAGCATTGTGGATAAATTCTTCTGATTACCTCATAGAGTAACCGATATCAAATGATATTTACACCTACAGTAGTTTACAACAAATAAGTTACATTTGACCACGTTCACAATTATACATATACTCATTACAATTTGACAGTTGTCTTTCAAACTCTTTCAAAACGTGTAATTAGCAAAGGTTATTTTACGTATATGTGCTCTGTGCCAGGAAGCAGTTCGACAGGAAGAACCAAACAAGGTTGCACGTGAGTACTGTAATTTATAGCTATTACTTTTCCGCCCAACCTATCTAATATGCGAGAAAAGTATTGGTTTACACCAAAAAAAGTTGGAATTTTAAAAATTTTCTTTGAGTTATTTTCACGTTTTCGAGCAACAACAACCCAAAAAAACGGTTTTACGGTTTTTAGAAAAAAAATCCTGTGTGTATGTCGTCGTCGTCGTTGTCGTCGGCCACGTTTTCTTACATGTCTTCTTAGCACGATATAGCCTCCGGAGTGCAATAAGCCACCAATTTTATGATTGAATATTGTTAAGGACATGTCACAGATGAACCCTATTGATTTTTAGCTCACCAGAGCCAGTACAACGGATGCTATGGTACTTGAAGTACAACAAATTGTCATTTCTTGAGAAATTTCAGTTTGTTAGCACGATACAGCCTCCGGAGTTCAACAAGTCACCAATTTTATGATTGAATATTATTCAGGACAACTCACAGATAAAACCTATTGATTTTCAGCTCACCAGAACCAATACAACAGATGCTACAGTACTTTAAGTACGATACTTTTTTCGTTTTTGCAGAAGTTTCAGTTTGTTAGCACGATACAGCCACCAGGGCCGGTATTCTCAGGTCCTCGCTTGCAGCGATATCGATGTCGTTGAATGCGAAGGGATCGAAATTCATTGCTGTCTCGATTCTCATGGCCTCTCCTCGCAATTGGAACGCTCCCGCGAAAGAGGAGTGCTTTATTTCACTCGCATCGCATGTAAATAGACAATTCTAACCTCATTTTTATTGAAACAGTGTTTTGAAAATTATAATTGTATATAAATAATTTATAATTGTAGTCATATATAAGGGATTGTAGTAATGGATGATCTTCTGTATATTGGACTTCTGATAGAACTAGAAGAAGCTGATGAAAATGTTGCAGAGCCCTATAAAGTTGTTTTAAGAGATCCTTTGATACAACTCGGTGATGAACAATTTAAAAAAAATATTTCGTTTAATTTTTGAGGTATTCAATACACATGCATTCATAAAATTTCCCCAAACAATTCCAGAGTTAAATGATATTAGAAGAAATAAATATCGTGTGCTCCATTATGATCCAGTTACAACTTGCAAAGTTATAAACACATGTTGTGTAATACATAATATATGTTTAGAATGAAATGATCCTTACCTCGAAGAAAACAATGATTACTATAATGAAGACTTTGGTAATATTATCATTCATATTAATAAAAAAACATTTTTGTTTTACATTGAGTAATTTATAGATTATTATTTGAAACGCCTTTCACCTTATTTATTGGACATTAGAATCTATTAGACAAGTTTCATTTGAAAAACAGATTAATATAGTTACATTTTAAGTACTAATATAGCAGTTAATAGACTGAGTACTAAAGTAATAGCCACAATAATAACAATGTGTAATACGTAGATACATAAATGTAAAATAAGTGTAAGCATGATACCATGAAGTGTAAGCAACCTACATGTTATATAATAAATAGGTTAAAATAATAAGCTAACTGTAGCTTACCATAGTGTACGTAGAAAATATATTGTTCTATTTATTTCAGACATTTATCTTAATCAAGAAGCAGAAGTTTTAAATATTGGCAGAATAAACCCCCAATTGCAAGCTGGTATAAGGCAAGGAAATAAAATAATATATATTTTTAGAAATTGACAAATTTTCTAAAAATTTTATCTTACAATTAAAATTTTTATTTTTAAATTTCATTCTATTTACTTCAATAAAACTATGTACCCATTATTTTGAATTTATTATAAAAATATACAAAAAAACTAATCAATATTATACAAATTAACATATAAATCAAAATAACTAAAAATTAAATAAATAAATCATTTTAGGTTAGAATAGAATTCTTTGCATTGACAGCACAAGCACAGAACTAGAAACTACGTTGAAATCGATGACTAAATACGCTAATATACCGGTGTTGCCGTAATTAGTCACTCGTGTCACAAATTTGCGAGCGGAGGGGTACATGAGAATCTAAAAATGCCATATCGCTGCCAATCAAATCACTCCATTTCGTGATCGCTCGCTTGTTAGAGGAGTGAGTTAAGAATACCGGCCCAGAGTATATACAAGTGACCAATTTTATGATTGGATATTATTCAGAGCGTCCCAAACATGAACCCTTTTGATATTCAGCTCACTAAAGCAGTACAACGGGTGCTATGGTACTTGAAGTACCAAAACGATACAGCCTCCAGAGAGTATACGATTGATCAATTTTTCATTCGCATTTTAATGCAAGTTTCTACACTTCCCATCCAAATAGTTTTAATTTTATACAATTATTAATTTCATTTCAAACAATGTCCTATATAAAAATAAAAAGTGCAAATACCTGTACAAATAAAGTATTGCGTACAACAACTCAAAAGTAAGTCGAGTTCTTGGACCAACAAATAAGTTTTTATAAAAATAAATTGATAGATTTAAGCACTTATGTAAAATCAATATGTGTCCACAATTTGCCCAAATAATTTGTGTTTATCATATTTTTGAGAATAAAATTTTGTTTCTGGATAATGTAGGTATTTAATCTGTTTGTACATAATGAAATATCAGTTTACAAGAAGTGTTCTTTTCATCAACTTTTATTCGTTGATTATATCAGAAAGAAAAAGTTTTGAGGTATACCGGACTAAGGATACAATTTGACCGCTGTGCGCAATTTACCTATACAGAGACTTAATCCCCTGGCTGCAAATACCTGACGAACCCTTCCCAATGTTGAGAAACTTCATGACCACTGTGCGCAATTTACCTACGCCCTTTCCGAATTCTACAGTAGAAACGGTGAAGCTTTTCTATCACGTGACTTAGTTGACGATATTATTCAACACATACTATGTTGGTACTGTCTTCTTCTAATAACAGAAAAAGAGCGAAACTCAATACAAGCGTTTGTCGTATTGTTTTGATTAAAATGCATATGGTTGATGTCGTATCAGTGACGTGATGGAAAAGACTGTACTACACCATCGTCAACTCTTTTGGATAAATACGATAACAACTCACTTATAGTCAGTTGTAGCAACATTTTAAATTACCCAGAAACTTTTACTTTTCCATTACCTGTTCTACGCCAATGACTAATCGCAGGAAATAAAAGAAGGTCTTTCTTATAATTTGGAATTTAACCTAATGAAGAGATAAAGCGTCTTTGCGAGACTAATATACAAATCAATTTAAATAATGACTTATGCTAATCGTTTTGCAAAACGGATTCCAATTTTCTCAGTTGGCAAAAGTTGCCTACATCATTATTCACAGGATAACTATATCTATAAATCTATAAAAAAATATAATAAGAATAATAATAATAATGTAAATATTCCATTGTATTTTGCTTAAAGAGTTTCTAATTTGAAGTTCCAAAGAATTATCTTGTATAAACGTTACTATAACTTTAAAAACTGTCACTACTACTAATAATATTTATTTGCCCCAACTGCTAAGAACTCGAGCAGCCAGCCCTCTCAACTACAATATTTTGATTTCAATGAGTATTATAAACGCTTTGTTGCACCCGCTTACAACCATCAAAAGCCTATTTGTAACCTGCGTATATAATGGGCATTAAATGAATGAATCCCAAACATAACTACCCTCAAAAAGATGAACCTGTTATGCACAGTAGAAAGATTGGACTATTTTTATTGGGGATTATTCTCAACACAAAGACGAAGTGCCAATGTAAATAAACAATATTTAAAAAAAGAAGAAACGAAGTGTCTGCTTCAAAGATCTTTTGATATTGAAGTAAAGTAATTTCACGAATTTATGGTAATGGAAGTCAACTAATTTACGTTGTACGAATCTTTTGAATTACGCATTTGGACAAATCAGTTTCTCAGTAACAGGTGTTTCGGTTTTTCGTAAATTAAGAAATTGTTTTATATTTTATATATCGTAGCGTAAATTATACTCTCTAAGGCGGCGGTTACATTGGATAAGAATTCGAACGAAAATTTGTTCGTACGAATTCGTACTAATTCGCTAGAAGTCGTCGGAAGAAAACAAATGCGTATATTGACATGTGTGTGGTTATATTGCTTACGATCACATGTTACGAATTCGTGCGAATTCGTAAGTGTTTTCTTTGCGACCAAAATATTTTGTTTTTTTGTACGTTGTTCGTACGACTAGCTTGCGTTTTCTTGTGTTTTGAGTATTTTAAGAACATGAATTGCGAAATACTAATAACTTTAGTGCACGAAAGAAGATCCCTATGGGATTAGAAAAGCAAACAATACCACAATAGAGAATTAAACAAAAGTGTTTTAAATGAAACTCACTGTTTCTAGCTAATTGTGGAATTAGCTAGAAACAGTGAGTTTCAGTTAAAACACTAATATGAGTAGATTCCACGAAGTAAGAGTCGAGACAGTTAATTTAATTAAACAAAAAAATATGGAAAGAAGTAGCGGCTGCAATGAAACTTGGAGGTAGGTATTTCCATTTTATATTTATTTAAGAAGAACAATTTTATATTGAGCACAAAATAATTATCGCATTTTCCAAATTGTTTTCAATGAATGTAACTAAAGTATTGCAAAAATGTGTTCCTAATGTCATACGCAGTAGTAGTAGCCCTGTTAAAATTTCGTGTTCCAACGTTTCTATCGCCTGTTGTTTGGTGGTTTGCAGTATTTTGAACGACGTCTGGGCTACTCTCTACATCATCATATTATGCAACAAGCAAATACATTTTACAAGTAAATCGACTTTAGCAGGAGCAGTTTCAATTTCCGTCTTTAGAATTCTCCATTTTGACGTAATTATGCCAAAGGCGCACTCGACAAGGCGCCTTGCTCGGGAAAGGCAGTAATTAAAATTGTCTTGCTCCTGTGATAGATTTTGTCCAGAAAAAGGCCTAATCAGATACTCCTTTAATAGATAGGCTGCGTCTCCTACTAAAACATGTGGAACACAAATATTTGTACCAGGCAACGTCTTCGGCCCAGGTACTCCAATGTATTTTGCTCAAGATGGTGGCAGAGCGATGACGCAGTGAAAATACCACCATCACTTTGTTTTCTATAACTTCCAACTTCAATACTTATAAACTTGAAGTTCGCATCAACCAAACCTTGAAATACAATCGAAAAATATTTTTTATAATTGAAATAGAATGATCCAGATTTTCCAAGGCATTTAATTCTAACGTGCTTGCCGTCAATGGCTCCTACACAATTGGAAAATTTCCATTGTCTATAAAACTGTTCAGCAATGGACGAAAATATTGACTCTGTTGGAAAAGACATATGCTTTTGGTATAAAGTGTTCCATATAACCTCACAGGTTTCATAAACTACTACTACGAAATGAAAATGCCAATGATCGAAACGAAGCTCCAGTTGCAAGATACCTAAAACAAAAAAAAATGATAATCTGTTTTTCTTAAAAAATGTTAGTTGTTTTTTTTTCATGTTACTTCTTTTGGACAATGAATAATATTTCTGGGTTACCTCTCCTAGATATATTATACATTACATATCTAGTCAGGTCCCCCCTTAACTTTTGAATCGATTGGTATATTTTCGTGAAAATATGTATGTATTTTATTTGATGTATAAAGAACTGGACATAAAACATCCAAGAAAAGTAACCCCAAATCTTGTCAGTTTATTTAAAAAAATAAATTGTTAAAAAGAATTGTTAAAAAGAAAAACGAATAAAGAATTCCAAATTTTCTTTTCAGGAGATGTTGTGCGTTAAAAATGGCGAGGATTGCATGATACCTTTAGGAAGAACATTTCTAAACTTGATTAAAAAAGGAGTGGAGATGCTGCTGCCGTTGAACCACAATCAAAGTGGCAATTTTTCAAAAATATGCTCATTAGAAAAGATCAATTTGCACTCAGAAAAACAACAGGTAATATTGAAAATCGTACACAAGAATATTCCACTTATGACGAGGAAGAGGAAGATTCAACATTGAGTCCAATGAACAATAGCGAGCAGTCCCAACAAGGAACTGAAACAGAGCAACAAAACAAAACTACTTCCAAGAATCCATTGTCTTCCAAGGACAAGAAGAGGTCAACAATGGATGAGGCAAAATCAAACAAAACTATTCCTCCTAAACTTATGGATATTGAAAAAGAAAAATTGCAACATTTAAAGCAGCAATTTGAGCATAATCAGGATGATGACACATATTTTCTATTAAGTCTCATCCCATACATTCAGCCACTGCCTACGTATAGAAAGCTATATCTTAGATCCAAATTTATAGAGTTGATTATGCAGGAACATGCCCTTCCTTCACCTGGAACTCACCTCCAATCGACCTCTCATCAGTTTATTCCAGTCCCAACTCCGTCACCTGCATACAGTACCACCTCAACAGAGTTTTCACATCCACCGACTCCTACACAGCAAACAAATGATTCTAACTTCAATACATCTCATTATATTAATGATTATATTGATAATACTGCAGCAGAATATTTAACCAACTTTCAGTCAAATAATTTTGACTAAGTTATGAATAAAAATATGTGTTTAATATGTTTATGAAAAATTGATTTTACGTACCTTAATGTTACTATCAGCTTATGCTTTGGCGATATGCACTCCCGAAAATTCGAGTACTTAGGAATGTGACTCTCAACAATTAGTCGAATGTGGATTGAGTCATTCTCGTGTATTCAAAAAATGTTTCATCATTTATCCTCAATTCTTCAAATGACCTTCCAAACTCTCCTTTTTTATTTCTGGATAAAAAATAGTTATCAACCCATTTCCTTCTTTTATTGCAGTAAAAAATATTTCAGTAATAGTGATGTTTCCAAAAGATATACAACTTTGAGATAGAATCCATATCACAAGATAGGCAATTACGTTGAATTTAGATCGCTACTCTATTCCTAAATGAACTGATCCAGTGTAACCACTCACGTGGTCTTAATTCGTACGAATTCGTACATACAAATTTTCGTACGAATTCTTATCCAATGTAACCGTAGCCTAAGAAAATAATATTCTCCCGTGTTATAATACGCGAATTGCTATCCATTTATTAATATTGTACATTTCGACACGAATTATTTATTTCGATACAGATTTTGGTCAATAAAAACACGTACTTTTCATTATGAAACGGATTTCCGATGTATAGAAACACGTACTTGGGGATAATCAAGTGGTATGTTCCAATTTACTTGTTTGACGTTTGATTTTAATCGACATTCAATCACAACGCGTCAAAAGAACCAATAAGTATTATAAAGATGTCGAGTAGTGAAGAAATATCCTGTACACCAACTGAAATTATCGAGATATATGTCTGTCAAAATTTCATTCCGAAGAAATAAAAAAAATGTATGACAAATTATACCGGCAATTCATGGACTGGAAAATTACAAAAGATATTTCGTCTATTTCGGAAAATGTCTTGTTAGATTAGTTTGAAGAACTTTCAAATAAACTCAAATCCTCAACTTTATGGAGACACTGTTGATATTTATACTAATAATGCATTTTCATTTTTATAAAAATGTTTATTGGTCGTAGATAAAATAGTGTATGTAACGATCATGTAATGGCTATTACTACACTTGCACACTATTTACGACATTCGCCTTCGGCTCGTGTCGTTACTTACCTTGTGCTCGTGTATTAATAGCTATCATTACATGATCGTTGCATAAAATACTATTGTAAAAGAGAGAGACTTAAAATCTAAAATATCATTTAAATAAATTGCTATTTCTCACACTGTAGTTGATTGTGTACAATATAATTCATACCAAATACTATATAATGTGTATTTGTGTGTAATAAATGTGAAATTTTAAAGCTATGATTCAAATAGAGATATACCTTCAAACTTTTCCATTATCTGATTCATATGTCAACATGTTTTGTTCTTGAGGTCATTTGAAAAGTAACTTTTTGCGTATAATTTGTATATGGAGTCCGAATTAGTCCATCATGTCAATATTTTGAAATATTGGAAGCTTTAGACATTGATATTTCGAATATATTTGAGATTATTTACAAAAGGCATTTTTTGGTAGTATTTTCTTTAGTTATGTTTTTTGATACTATTGCTCTTAAATACGATTTTTCTTCTCGTAGTTACAATTTGAAGTTACTAGACTATTTGTATTGAACGCTTTGTAGCAGACATGATCCTACTGGGGATATCCTCTTGAAAATTTGAACTCTTCAGTTTTTGAGTCGCTGAGAACAAATATTAAGTTGGAAAATTGAAATTAGAATGCGCAATATCGCGGATTCAAATCCCAATTTCACTTTTGCATTTCCATGTCCATTTTCACCCATTTTTCGGCCAAACTCTTCTAATATTTGCTGTATTGGTTATGTACTTAGTAGTAGTTTACCTTTTCAGTCATTGGTATGCAGCCCTTAAATATCATATAATATTTAAAACTTAAAGGGCAATATATAGTATAAAATATTTCTATTAGCATTTTTCATTTAAGTAAAACACCTTGTATACAAAATGACAAGTTAGAACATAGAGCTATTGCGTAGATTTTTGATAATTTTTCAGTTTTCAACTTCAACACAACGTATTTCGGAAGATCGAGTAAGATTTTAAGTAAACATGTTCATTTTAATCGAATTTTAATGAGACATTCTGTATTTAGGTTTATTCTAATAAATAAGTCTTGTTTTTTTTCGAAATCGTACCAACATTATTGTAAGAACTAATTACTCGTTTTTTTAATACAACTAATTATAATATGATAAACATATTAAAAAACAATAATTAAGGTTTTACCTGCTTAATAAGGATGTAGTAGGACAGACCAATAAAATCAAAAGAAAAAAAATAGGGCAAAGTAATTGCTGACAATTTGGAGTAAAGAAACAGGGCCTGACTAGACCTGAACTGTTGCGATTTGGCGCGAGCAGTGTATATCACGAAAACTAATTAACATTCATTTCTCTGGATGGGAAATGGAAATATCCTCTTAAGAAAGGATGAGCACTCAAAAGTCCTTATTGTAGAGGAGAAAAGTCAGTTGGAAAACTAAAAGGCCTCGTGAACAACTAAAAATTGCATACAAGCATTTGCAAAGTATTAGAAACAAACTGGACCTTGTGCAATGCTTTATAGTGAAAGAACATTGTGATATACTCTTGGTTACTCAGACGTGGTTGGAAGAGAATGAATGAAACGTTACTATTTCAAATTAATGATTTTTCTGCAATCCATTCTTGCAGAGCTGGTAGCGGGGGCGGTGTAGCTATTTATGTGTACGAAAAACAATCAAATTTCGTGAAATTGAGAAATCAAGCAAAAAGGACCAAATAAACTGGATATGTATTAGTTTAGGTATGCATAACTTAAAAATAAGTGTTTGGTAAAAGCCTATTTCTTAAGTGTCTTCTAATTTCCAATTCTTCAAGGAAATCCAGTTCTTGTTTCTTATCACAAATATGTAGTACTTCTAGTTCTGTGTCAATGAATGATTGGTGTTAAGTGGAGGTCTGGCGTAGTAGGATTTATCTGGTTGTTTTAATCTGTATGCTCGTAAGTGTTCACTGTATCGGATTTCAAAATTTCTAAGTGTCTGACCCAAATCGACAGCATTACATTCTGAACATTTAAGTTTATATATACCAGATTTCCTTAATAGCGATATTTTTGTTTTTACATTTAACAATTTTGTACTTATGTTACTTTCTGTTTTAAAATAAATCGTTGTATTTGTTGCTAAAGATATTATCATTGAAGTATTATTAGAAATATTTCCTGCATATGTAATGATTTTATAAGTTTTTATTTCTTTAGTTTGTTTAGGAAATATTAGTTGTAATGCCACTTTTTCCTCTTTTTCTTTAATTAGTTTATTTAATATTCAATTAGAAATTCAATAAAACTAATCAAAAAATTAAAAGCATT
This sequence comes from Galeruca laticollis, assembly GCA_963921935.1. NCBI lineage: Eukaryota > Metazoa > Arthropoda > Insecta > Coleoptera > Chrysomelidae > Galeruca > Galeruca laticollis. Next base: position 123,104,368 of record OY998177.1, read on the forward strand.
CAACTTGCAAGATAACTCTAAGCTTATTTCATTAGATGTTATCAATATGTTCACTAAAATTCCTTCTAAAGTATGTCTAATACTTATAAGAAAGTTACTAGAAGATAAAAATATTAATCCAGGAATAATATCTTAATAACTTAATTTATTTGATGCATGTAGGTTTAGCAAAGGGAAGCCTTATATCGCCAATTTTGGCAAACCATTTTATGGACAGTTTAGAAAGAAAAATCTTTGAAAGTAATATTTCAAAAAATGTTTTATTTTGGTATAGATATGTAGATGACATATTAGCTTATTTTATGGGTAGTGAACGACAATTAGATATATTTTTCAACCACATAATTAAATTTACATTAGAAGCTGAAGAAAATAGTTCAATCAATTTTCTTGATTTAAAAATTCATAGTTAATAATGTACTTGATTATTCGATTTACCGAAAACCAACACACACTGATGTGACTTCCATATTGTTCCAATCATCCCATGTCACATAAACTAGCGGCATATAATTCAATGATACATAGAGCATTTTCAGTTCCTATGAACAAATGTAATTTTGATAGAAAGAATAATACAATTGAACAAATAGCAACATCCAACGGTTACCCATTACATATGATAAATAAACTAATTAATAAATAAGAGGAAAAGAGGCATTACAACTAATATTTCCTAAACAAACTAAAGAAATAAAAACTTATAAAACCATCACATATGCAGGAAATATTTCTAATAATATTTCAAAGATAATATCTTTAGCAACAAATACGATTTCTTTTAAAACAGAAAGTAACATAAGTACAAAATTGTTAAATGTAAAAACAAAAATATCACCATTAAAGAAATCTGGTATATATAAACTTAAATGTCCAGAATGTAATGCTGTCTATTTGGGACAGACCCTTAGAAATTTTGAAAACAGATACAGTGAACACTTACGAGCATACAGATTAAAACAACCAGATAAATCTCACTACGCCAGACATCCACTTGTCACCAATCATTCATTGACACATAGCACAGAACTAGAAGTACTACATATTCGTGATAAGAAACAAGAACTGGATTTCCTTGAAGAATTGGAAATTAGAAGACGTTTCTTAAGTGTCTTCTAATTTCCAATTACAACTGGAATTTTTCCACAAGACCTTAAGATAAGTAAAGTTACTCTACTCTTTAAGTCGGGAGATAAAAAATTCATGAACAATTACAGACCAATTTCGGCATTGAGTGTATTTTCTAAACTCCTAGAAAAACTAAACTAATAAAGAAAAGAATGTTATCTTTCATTGATACCCACCAATTTACTGATAAATTTTAATACGGTTTTATAAAAAACAGTAGCCCATTTGGTGGTGCTACTTCATAGATTATATTTCAAGGGCTGTAGATGGCAAAGAAGTAGTTATAGCAATCCTCATCGATTTGAAAAAAGCTTTTGACGTGGTGAGTATAGATATTTTGATGAGTAAATTATTTATAATGGGATTTAGGGGGAATTTTGTACAGCTTAATTAAGACATATTAACTTGACAGAAATCCATATGTAAAGCTTCAACATACAAGTAGTGATTGGTTGCCCAGTGCTTACGGGTTGCCACAGAGGTCGGTTAATGGACCGCTGTTGTACTCCCTTTATGTACTAAAGCTTAAACTTGCCAATCTGGAGGCAAGATACTTCACCTTTGCAGATGATAATGTTCTGCTATACACCGAAATCATCCCTAATAATCAAGTAAATAATGACCTTAATGCTTGCTTTAAATGGCTGTTTTCAAATAACTTAAAAATTAATATTGATAAAACCAAATATATTGTCTTTAAGCAGAAAAATAAAATAATTAACGAATTGCATCTTAACATAAATGGTGTACCGATAGAGAAAATAATGTGTATAAAATATTTGGGATTAATTGTAGATGAAAATTCTAACTGGTCTCCACACATTACCAAAATCTCTGAAAAAATAGTTTCAATGCTATCCGCTTTGTATAAATGTCTGTCTATGTCTGTCTATGAAAAGTAAATATCAAGTTTATAATTAAAATAACTGTATCGACCCCTACTTCGTGGAATCTACACATTTTACTGTTTTAGACGAAAATTACTGTTCCTAATTAATTGCACAATATATTGAAAAGATTTTAAAAATTCTAAGATGATTGACAATTGTTTCGATATTAAATATCATCGTCACAATGACATTTCATTTGAATCCTATCTGATGTTTACTAATTATTTTGGCTAGACCAAGAAGTGACGTACCTAGTGATTGACTTAATATATGTTAATAAAAAAAAGAAGAAGATGTGATGTTACAAATATTAAAGCTTATATATTATTAGCCCTATGGAGTTATCCTGGATATCTTTTTTCCAATTAAGATCAGTATAACTGTGCAATGATATAGAAAACCAGGAAAACTATACCTGCTGATCTTTACAATTATCACTTAAGAAGACAATTTAAAAATGGAGATTTTTCTGTTTTTCTGTTCATTGATCACTTGATATTGTGGGTTTCCTAAGTGTCTTCCAATTTCTACTTCTTCAAGGAAATCCAGTTCTTATTTCTTATCACAAATGTGTAGTAGTTCTAGTTCTGTGTTAAGTGTCAATGAATGTTTGGTATCAAGTAGATGTTTTGCGTAGTGGGATTTATCTGGTTGTTTTAATCTATATGTTCGTAAATGTTCACTGTATCTGATCTCAAAATTTCTAAGGGTTTGACACAAATAGACAGCATTACATTCTGGACATTTAAGTTTATATATACATGACTTCTTTAATGGGGATATTTTTGTTTTCACATTTAACAATTTTGTACTCACATTACTTTCTGTTTTAAAAGAAATTGTTGTATTTGCAGCTGAAGATATTATCTTCAGCTAGTAAAAAGTTTATAATCCTTTTTTCTGAACAAACTTCAGATATCTCTTACCTGTGTGGGGAATGTGTGGAGAAGTTGATTTTGATAATGCTCAGAAATTACAAAACAAAATCATTTGAATATTATTTAAGTACGATTGGCTCACTAGCACAAATATAATTTATCCAGAATTGAATTTAATTCGATTAAAAAAAATTCTGGATATCGAACAATGCCAACTTGTTTATAAGATACTTAATAATCAACAGAAATATAACATAAATATTGAGTTTTGCTTTGATGTACATGATTACCCAACAAGATCCCATAATAACATCTATCAAATATATACAAGGAGAAATATAGGTTTAAACAATCCGATTGTAGATGCAATCAAAACATTTAATAATTCACCTCAGTTTATAAAAGACTTGAATAATTATAAGAGTTTTGTTGGAAAATTGAAAGTTTATGTAAACGTTAATTAACTGACTTTGCATCACTGTACTAACTTTAAATTTTGTTATTCTCGAGGGCAGTATTTAAAGCACTGATTTTTACATTAGTTCAATATTATTGTAATAAATGTTGTTTGAATGAACGATATTTAAAAAATAAAAGCGAAAGCGCGAAAATTACAGGAGATAGTATGCATCCTTGCCTTACCCATGTAATATTTGTATCTCTTCTGTTGTCTCTTTGTCTACCCTGATACAAGCCCTCTGATTCCAATACAGATTTCTGATGATATTGAGGTCCTTCCCGTCCAGGCCAGATTTTTGCAGAACTTTCATCATTTTCGTATGCCGTACTTAATCAAACGCCTTCCTATAGTCTATAAAACATGCGTAGACATTGCAGTTGACATCCCTTCGTCGCTGAAACAGCACCTGGACCGAAATAGAGCTTCCCTAGTCCCCACAGCACTTCTAAAGCCGGAGTCTCAGACATCTGGTCCTCACACAGTTTAAATATCCTATTGTGAATTATCTTCAGGAAAATCTTTAGCAGATGACTCATCTAGCTTATTGTTCGAAACTCGCTACATTTCCTAGCATTAGGCTTCTTGGGGAGAGTAATGGATTCAGACCTCAGCAATTCCGTGGGTATGACGCCCGTATCATAAATCACATTGAACACTTTTGTAAGCCACTTTAGATTCTTCTCTTCGATCAGCTTTAATATTTTAGTAGTAATCCCGTCGGAGCCCAAGGCCTTTTGATCTTTTGCATTTTTCAAGGCTGCCTGCACTGCCTGTTTTTTCGATATTGAGTGGCACCGTTCTCACGTCATCAAACAGTTGTTTAATATATTCTTCCCAGGTTTGCTTTATTTCCGACTTCCCTACTATAACTCGGCCTTGGTTATCCTTAAGTACATTAACTGTTCTTCTCTTCATTGTTTCCGCCATTTCCTTTACCTTCTTGTGCATATTAAAGTTATCTTATTCTTATTTTCGTCCTTATTTCTGATTGTATGTTCATGTATTATATTTTATTATTTTTATACAATTTCCTGTTTTCCATCAGTTCTAAAATCTCAACCGTCATCCAAGATTTCTTCATCTGTTTGTTAGGCTTTAGTTACTTTTCTATGACTTTATGTACACTTTCTTGAAGCATCTTAAGGTCTTTTTCTACATCTCCATCGTTTTCCTGTTCTCTGTGAAGAGTTCGCTTTTTACCAAATTGCTTGTGGCTGTCTTTCAGTTTTCTGTATTCGTATCTCCCTACACGTTTTTTCTCTACCTTCTTCAACCTGATTCCCATCCTTCCTATCAGCGGTTTATGATCCAACTGTACATCTGCTCCTGGATACGTTTTTATGTTTTAGATGCTGTTTCTAAATCTCTTATTAATGAGTACAAAGTCTATCGGATTCCTAGTTTTCCCATCATTCGATTTCCAAGTGTACAATCTTCTAGGATGGTGTTGGAAGAATGTATTGGTAACAATCAGATCATGTTCCGCTACGAATGCACTTAGAGTGTCGCCACGTTCGTTTCTCATGCCCAGTCCAAAGTCTCCAATGTGTTCCCCAGTTCTACCTTTCCCAACCTTGGCGTTGAAATCACCCATAATGCTATGGCAAGGTTTTGACTATATCTAATATTTGCTTGTAGAACTGGTCTACGTCCTCGTTGCTGTAGTCTGTAGTAGGACTATAAATTTGGATGAGATTAACATTCACGGGCCTTGCATTAATTTGTAGAAGAGCTATCCTCTCTGTTAAATTACGTACCTGCAAATACAAAACATGCAATCCTCTACTCACATAAATGCGGAGGTCAAAAACGAAACTCCCATGTTCAATGTTTACTTGGGTATTACAGCAAACAACTGTTAATACAATAGATCACAAATTTATGGTTTCTGGCTACAGCCACTTAGAATTTGACACCGATCACGGAATAATAGAAAAGAAAAAGAAGAAAACAGAATTACAGATTTATCATCCACACGATTGGATACAGTTAATAAAATCTAGTAGCAAAAAATTTCAAGTTGTTGAAATAAAATCTACAGATTTTTTCGAATGTTCTTCACTTTTAAGGGGCCCCTTAATAACACAGTGATATCCCTAAGAGGAAAACCTACAATTTGAAAAAAAATCAACAAAAATGAACAAAAAATGTCGAAAATATATTACATCAAAGTTGAGGCATCTTTTAGGTTGTTCGTTAAATAAGTTGCGCAGTGTATATATTATGTCGACATTCAAATCAGCACTAGAACAGAGAAAAAAGAAATTTTTTGGTTATGAAACCAAAAAAATTTCGGAAATTCTACAACTAAATTCCCCCACAGTAAAAAATGAAACTCAAAATAATTTTATTTATTGAAAAATGTTTAGAGTATCTTAATAAGTGGTTTGATTTGGGTGAGTTAATGACTGTGAGACAGTATTAGAAACTCTAAAGTTACCAGAAAAATTGAGCATCGAAAAAGAAAATCTTTACTCAGAAACAACAACCTTGTATGAAATCTTTGCAAAAGTAAAAGATTGTAGTGAGTTTACTGAAAAAAACACAGTGCGAAAATGGCAGCATATTTTAAAAAATACTGAAAATAACTTCCCCAATCTATTTAAAGTAATTTCATTCCTGCTTTCTATTCCCGCCACTTCGGCTTTTACAGAAAGGATTTTTTCAGTTATGAATTCGAAATGGCGAGAAGAGAGAAACAGAAGTAGTATCTCATTAATAAAACATGAGCTTCTATATTAATCTAAAAATTGAAGGTAATAAAGCATATGACACTTTTATTTCAGACAAAACATTGTTAAAAAATGCAAGAAGTGCAAAGAAATATAGTTTTTATAAAAATAAATAAGCAACAAATATATCTTTGTCTATTTTTAATTTTTTTCCATCAAATATTATAATTTTTAGAAGTGTACTATATTTTTTTATAACTTATTTTGAAAAATACTGTATTTAGCTAAGAAAATGTAACTTCTGTCATTCTGACACGTTAATGGTAATATCGAAACAATTGTCATTTTTTTAGAATTTTTACCATTTTTTCATTATATTGTGTAACTATTTAGAAACAGTTAGTTTCATTTAAGTATATGATATGAGTAGATTCCACAGAGTACGGGTCCAAAAAGTAAATTTCATAAAGATCAACGTATTTCACCACTTTTTAGAAAGTTATTATCCGCATTTATTTAGGGTGGATTATTTTCGTTGGGACGCCGTGTATAATAACCTTCATAATACAATTCAATAAGGAAAGCTCTGCTTTTCGAGTATTTTTCGACTAAATAAAATAAATGTATCTCTTACTTTAGACTCTCACCGTATAGACAGATAATATTCATCATATAAACGACAGTCTAGCAATTTAATTTCACCAAATCTATTAGTAAATTACGTGTCGTTACCGGTATAATTAATTATTCAAAATCGGCTTTCCAATAACCATTTTAAAACTAAACAAATTATATCAGTCATCATCGAGAAATCACCTCATCTGAAAAATCCACAAATAAAACCTTATTCGAAATGCTGCTGATCGTTCTATCTTCGCCCCACGCAACTATCCGCGGCGAAGGTTTTCCTTGTCACCTGTCTCTCACCTGTATCCCCTCTACCCGAGAGCGACCAATGAGAAATGCGCGAGAGTAAACGAGAATACTTGATCTTAACTCAACATTCATGCGTTCGACGTCTTTTGAGTCGGTGTTTGAAGTTACCTGCCAATTGTTTGGTTGTTTATTATAATTTTCATGGACAGTTTGGTGATGTTTGAATCGGCTCGACGGACTTTGTTGTGATCTTTTTTTCGGAAATTCATTTTTAATTTAACTTTAGTGATTTCGTTGTTGAGAGAAAATAATATTATGGATTTTTACGGGAGATGGTTAAGGTAAGTTCACTTTTCGGGTTTATTTATCGATTTAAAAATGTGTTGTTTGGTTTGATGATTTTCGTGTACAATTTTGAAGTTGCTAATTTAATTTAAATGACAATTAGATGAATTATGTATTTATGATAATGATCCGAATTCTTAAAAAAAATTCGAATTTATTAATAATACTTTTTTTTATTATTTCATCTTCAAAATATATATTAATATTTAATTAAGAATAATCTTAAAAACTGTAATAATTTTCAGCCTTGCTAATATTTTTTACTCAAATAATTTTCAATTAACGGAATATATAAACAAAAAAAGCAAAAAATCATATTTTTATTAAATACAGGGTGTCCCAGAATTAAGAAGCCAAAACTTTAGATGGTATGAAAATAATGTCTCAGCACTTTATATAACTTTTTTCGTACGGAACTTTTTTGTTGAGTTATAGGGGTTAAAAGTTGACGTTAAAAATACATTTTGATTTATAACTTTAAAAATGTTTCCGAAGCTTGTGAAAATTTGGTGGATTGTCAATTATAGAATACTAGTATTGCAGAAAGTCAGGATTGAACTTGGCTCACTGGTTAAAAAGTCAGAACTTTGACAGTGATGAAGTAACAAACTTTCAAATACTGTCAGTTCATTCTCCAAATAATTTTCGACAAAAAAGGTGCTGATAAAATTAGTGGTTTCCGAGAAATATGGAATTTAGAGAGACAACGGAGAGCACACATTCAGCTTTCATTGTTACGCAGTATACCGCTGTCAATTAGTTGTCATATATGCATTACCATCCTTTCGGAACTGTAATTTTATCAAGTAGGCAGCTGTCAATTCATTTGTCATAAGCCGCAACCATTCTGTAGGAAATGTTAATCGGGACAAATCAATTCGTAATATCATTTTCATAAAAACTTGTACTAAAAGTAGGTATTATCAAGAGTGAGGTAAACAAAATTTTAAAGTAAATGTTCAAAATGTGCACCTCCCACTTCTACACATTTTTTAAGTCTACTAATAATGTTTCGTCGTACATACTTGAAACAACATTCCTAGACTATTCCTTATAGCATCCCAATGGAAATTAATTATTCGATCCAATAACTCCTTGTTTGTACGGGTGTTACATAAACCAAACTTCCCAGGTAACCTCAGAAGAATGAATCCATTGAATTTATTTCCGGAGTACGCGAGAGCCATGCAATTTGACCTCCTCTCTTCCAATCCATTTTTGGGGTTATTCAACGTTTGAATGAGCACGTACCTACCACATTAATAAAATGAGGTGGAGCGCCATCATGCAATATTAATTCCGGTTTGTAAAGATGCTTTGTCCAATAATAAATTGAGAGTATTCTGCAAAAACTCTAAATACGACTGTCCAATCATAAATGGACCAACTAAGTGGTTTCGAATTATCCCAGCACAAACATTTACAATAAACCTTTGTTGATGCAATGTCTGAATTATACCTTGAGGATTTACGACAAATATAAATTATGAGAATTGATAACTGATATAATAAAACCTCAATTCTGCCTTTGTTTTTGTAAAAACCAGCGCACATATTGAAGGCGTGCTGGTTATTCTTCTGGCCCCAAACTCCAATCTTTTTGAAGATGGTACAGTAGTTTTTGAAACGTTATGTTGCGTCGTAAGTTTTCTAACACTTGATGTAGGGCTGTTATCTATATCATCTAGGATAGCTTGCTCTAAAACAACAGTACGGAGATTTCTTAAAGGACCCACGCCACCAGATTTTCGTGTAAGTTACCTTTCAAAATGCATACTTGCAATATTTCATAAAAACATACCTTTTTCTCTTAAATTTCTGTCAATATGTTCAAAATTTTTTCTGTCTGGTGAAATAACTTCCAAACGTAAATTATCACATTTTAACAGCTTGGAAACGTTATAACTCGAAAATGAGACAAGGGATTAATGAGCGGCTGTCACTGAAATTCTTAGAAATGTTTAAATTTTTTATGACACCGTTTGCAAGTCTGAAAAGTCGTCTAAAATTTTCGTAATAAAAGTGACCAGGATAAGATTCACAGCCATGTTTGACATAAATACGCCTATACACGAAAATCGATATTAACTTGGGTACCACAATTTACAGAATCGGGAAAACTAGAAAGAAAGAAAACATTTAAAACAAACATTTTTATTTACATATAAGAACAAAGAACCAAACATAACTTCATAAAACACATCAAAACAAAGAAAAATTATATTTAATAAATAAGTTGTTGTATGTGACCTCCATCTGCCTCTCTACATAATCCTAATCTCATCCAAAAATTACTGAACGCATTTTGCAGCATTTCTGATGTTATGGTATTAAAAACATTTACTATGTTATTCCTTAACTCCTGAAGGTTTGTAAGGATTAGGTTATAGCATCTCTCCTTTACATAACCCCATATGAAGAAGTCTGGTATGGTTAAGTCCGGGGAATATGAGGCCCACTCGATGGGACCAGCTCGGCCTATCCATCTGTTGCTAAAATGATCTGATAATGAATTTCGAGCAACTAAGGAGTAATGTGGAGGCGCGCCGTCTTGTTGAAAATATACAGTGTTTATAATGTCATCTTGTTGTAATTGGGGATACAAAAACTCCTCCAACATGTCGGTGTAAGTGTTTCCATTAACTGTTACTTCATGAAAAAAATGGGGCCGTAGATTTTAGTTACACCACACCAGACATTTACTCTACGTGCATCCCTTTCAAATTCGTTGAACGCTCTTGGATTCTCATCTCCCCAAATCTTGCAGTTATGCAACTCTTCCATTAATATGAAATGTGGCTTCGTCTGACATTATTAGGTTCAAATTAGGCTGAAGTCTTACCAGATCCAACAATGTGTCTGTCATGAAATATCTTTGTTCAAATGAATGATTCTCTATTTTTTGGAAAGTTTGTATTTTGTATGCTATAAATTTAATAATTTTTAGGAGCCGGTGAACCTTACTTTTTGAAAATTGTGTGATTTGGGATATTTTTCTACCAGATATTCTATTATTGTTAAGTGCTAGAATTTCCCTTACTTCCAGAATATCATTGAGCATATTGTCCTGGGCGTTTTCAGGTGTTCTCGTTTTCCTTTCTAGTTTTCCGGATTCTGTAAATTGTTGTACCCAAGTTAATATCGATTTTCGTGTAGGCGGATTTCTGTCAAAAATGGCTCGGAATCTCCTTCTGGTCACTGTTATTGATTTTGTCTCGGCATATAATACGACGCATCGCGCTTTTTCTATCAAAGTATACATTTTCGATTAATAAATTTGACTGTGTTTGTTGTTATACTTCATACTACATAAATTACCTTTTGACGTTTGTTAATGTCAGTTATATGTATTTGTTTCAAAGCCACATTTCCGTAAAAAAATAACAAAAATAAATTTCTTACGAAAATTTTAGACGACTTTTGAGACTTGCAAACGGTGTCATAAAAAATTTAAACATTTCTAAGAATTTCAGTGAAAGCCGATCATTAATCCCCTGTCTCATTTTCGAGTTATAACGTTTCCAAGCTGTTAAAATGTGATAATTTACGTTTGGAAGCTATTGACATTGTTTCATAAAAAATTAAATCTTTCCCTAAAAACTTTAGTATATGCCGATAATGTATACATTTTTGGAAAGGGGAAGAAAGGGACTTTCAGATGGTATTAAAAAATATGGGGTGTTGTATTTAAAATAAACCGATAATTTCGTTTCAAAAATGGTCATTTTTTTCGGCGCTTTCGCGAAAAAATATACATTTGGAAACAATATCAATAAAAAGTTAAAGGAAATATAAGAAGTTTAGCGAAAACTGCACGTCGATATCTTTTTCCATTCTCGAGTAATAAGTCATCAAAATGTGTTACTTTATTTATTGTTTCGTCCTTTATACTGTGGAATCTACTCATATTACTTTTCAAAAGAAACTAATTGTTTGTTAATAATTCCACATTATAATGAAAAAAAGGTAGAAAATCTAAGAAATTGGCAACTATTTCAATATTAGTATCATCGTCAGTATGACAGAAGTTACCTATATTTCATGTGTTGCCTACTTCTAGTTTTATGAATGTTTGGTGTCAAGTAGATGTTTTGGGTAGTGGGATTTCTCTAGTTGTTTTAATCTTTATGCAAGTGTTCACTATGTCTAATTTCAAAATTTCTAACGATTTGACCCAAATAAACAGCATTACATTCTGGACATTTAAGTGTACATATACCCAGACAAAGCTATCATCTTTGAAATATTATTAGAAATATTTCCTGCATATGTGATGGTTTTATAAGTTTTTATTTCTTTAGTTTGTTTAGGAAATATTAGTTGCTATCAAAATTATATTTGTTGATAGAAACTGAAAATGCTCTATGTATCATTGAATTATATGCTGTTAATTTATGTGCCACGGGATGATTGGAATTATATGGAATAGTCGCATCACTTTAGACAATAAGATGTGTATTCAAAATGAAGGTTTACCAATGGGAAGCCCTATATCACCAGTTTTGCCAAACATTTTTATGAACAGTATAGAAAGAAAAATCTTTGAATGTAACATTTCAAGAAATATCTTATTTTGGTATAGATATGTAGATCACATATCAGTTTGTTTTATAGGTAATAAACGACAATTAAATGTATTTTTCAATCATGTTAATAATTTACATTAGAAGTTGAAGAAAATAGTTCAATATGTTTTCTCCAGTTAAAAATTCAAAGAATGAATAATGTACCTCATTATTATTCAATTTCAGAAAAACAACACACATTTATGATGTGATTATTCCATATAATTCCAATCATCCCATCTCACATAAATTAGCAGCATCTAATGCAATTATACATTGCGCATTTTCAGTTCCTATGAACAAATACAATTTTGATAAATGAATTAATACAATCAACAATAGACTACATAATCACCAATAAACATATTCATCCGAAAAGGGTGCAAGACGTGAGATCTTTAGCTTCCGCAAATGCAGGAACAAACCACCATCTCCTAGTGGCAAAAATGAGAGCAATCATGCAACGATTTCACAAGAAACCGACCGAAGAAATAAATAAGCTGAATATAGAATGCGAATCAGACGATTCGACTAAATACCTATATCAACAAAGGCTTAGAGAAACAATAGCTGCCAATAATATCCAAGAGATAGATGACATTGAAACGGCATGGACAAAATAAAGAACTAATATACTAGAAGAAGCTTTCGAAAGAAGAACTATAAAAAAGGGGGGAAGGCCAAATACAAAGCCTTGGTTCAAACAAGACTTTAGCAGAAGAGAAGAAAAGGAAATCATAACTGCTATACAGATCCAATGCAATAACATATAATGAGTATAAAGCTGTAAGAAACAGGATCAATGAAAATATTCGGAAAATCAAAAGAGAACATTGGGAACATTTCTCGAATGATATAGAACATGACCTATATGGAGGACAAATGAAAATATGGAATCTACTAAGAAATAGAAAAATCCAATAAATTGATACTTACAAAATACAAAAATTACTGCAGAAAAATAGGAACGACATTTTGAAAAACTTTATAGCTCAACAGAAACCACCACATCAGCACCGGATGAAAACGTTAATGAAATCCGAAGTAGGATATTTGCCTTGGACAAAATAAAACAAATGGTAGCCGAAATAAAGAACAGAAAAGCTCCAGGCATTGACGAAATAACGAATGGAATGATTAAATATGGATGTGATACATTACATGATGAACTACAATCTCTCTTCAATAAAATACCTGTAGTCAAGAATATACCATCCGAATGGAATGAAAGTATTTTGATTCCAATTTTAAAAAAGAGAGAAAAAACTGACCCACAAAATTATCGAGGTATCAGCTTGATAATACGGTCCTGAAACTATTTACTAAAATCTTAGCAGAAGAAGTAGTGTCAACTGGTATTTGTGAGGAACAGCAAGTGTTCAGAAACAACAGGTCTGCTATAGACGCCATATTTATAATATGCCAAATAAGGCCACATAGTTCAACAAGACAGCCTATATGTGCTTCATCGACCTTACTCAGGCATTCGAGAGGCTGCGCTTAACTGTTGTTTTAACTCTACTAAAAAAAGGAACATTCACCTCAATATAATAAAAGTTATTGAAAAGCTGAATATCAAGAATTATACATATGTCAGAACTTCAAATAAATTAGGCAATAAAATACCTGCGGCCACTGAGATCAAACAAGAAGACAGCCTAAGCCCAATCTTATTTAACATCATATGGATGAAGTCATTAACGAAGTAAAACAAGCTTGAAGAGGAGACCAAATGGGAGATAAAGAAATTAAATTATGCTATGCTGATGATCCAGTGATCATCTCGGAAGACGAAGATAACCTACAGAGACTCTTGTATAAATTTCAACAAATAGCAGAAACGTTAAAACATGCAAATATCCATGAAGAAAACAAAAACATTTACAGTATCTAGAGAACCGAGAAGATGTAAACCAGTGATTTACGATCATAGTATAGAACAAGTGATGTCTTTCAAATATCTAGGGGCAAACATAACAAGTAATAGGAACCTAAAGGATGAAGTGAGAGAGGCATCATTAATATCAGGATACCTAAGGGATTTAATTTGGCGGAATAAACATATGAACACTAGGAGTAAAAACAGAACAGAAAACTTGCGTAAGACCGGCCATAACATACGCTTTAGAAACCAGAATGGAGAACACAACCACTAAACGACTTTTAAGAACAACAGAAATTCGAACACTACGATCAATAACAGGATATACGTTGTTTGACTGAAAGAGAAGTGTAAAAAATAAGGGAAATATGTGAGATCCAAGATGTAGTAAGATGGGCAAGACACCGTAGAAGGGAATGGAGAGAACACGTGGACAGAATGCCAAATGATCGGCTGGCAAAAATTGCAAAAGAGAAAAAACCAAATACATCTCGGCCACCTGGACGACCCCCTATAAGATGGTATGGAAGCTGGTCTTCAGCATCACAACTACTCTTGGCAAATCATTGATGAAAACACAGGATTCAATTCTAACATAAGAAGAAGAAGAAACAAACAGCAACATCCAACGGTTATCCATTACATATAATAAATAAATTACTTAATAAAAAAGAGGAAAAAGTGGCATTACAACTAATATTTCCTAAACCAAATAAAAATATAAAAAATTGAAAAACCTTCACATATGCTGGTAATATTTCTAATAATATTTCAAAGATAGTGACTTTAACAATAAGTACAACAATTTCTTTTAAAACAGAAAGTACTGTGTAATTGTTAAATGTAAAAATAAAAATATCCACATTAAAATATATATACTTAAATGTCCAGAATGTAATGCTGTCTATTTGGATCAAACCCTTAAAAATTTTGAAATTAGACACAGTGAACACTTACGAGCATACAAATTAAAACAAACAGAGAAATCCCACTACGCAAAACATCTACTTGACACCAAACCTTCATTGACATTCAACACAGAACTAGAAATACTACATATTTGTGATAAGAAACAAAAACTGGATCTCCTTGAAGAATTATAAATAAGAAAACACTTATGAGAGCCACAATAAGAAGTCGTCAATGAACTTATAAATCTATAGTCTGTTTCTTATTGACTGACAGCACGCGAAAAGGTCACAGATGCTAGTCATGTAGTAAAACATAAGCGTCACAGTTCATCTAAGGAATTTATTTACTATTTAATTTTATACCCGATCTGATATAAAGGTAATATAAATGTAAATTCGGTTTGTTAAAACAACTAACTGACCTTCATACATTTGTAAAGTACATACAGTTAAAACAATAAATTATTTTTGAAATAATCTTGTAACGCAACTATTCTGACTGAATATTTCATTAATTATCTTGAGAATTTCGAGCAGGTCAAATCTTGGGAGACATATTAACAAACCATTTATCAATTCATTCTCCAGATAATTACTTTCTGATTTTCGAAATAGTGATAATAACATTTCCAAGAAACATTACAATAAGGTCCTACTAGGGATTGTCCCAATGACTACTTAGAAATTTTGCAGGTATATACGGCGAAACTTGGTCTCGCCCAAATTTGTATAATTTGTTTTGCTTAGAGTCGCTTATCTTCCATAAGTGTTAACTATGTTGTGAAAAATGACTTCAAGTTTTACCCCAGTAAAGTGTAGAGTGTGATTAGCTTACAAACGAAGACTGTGGTGTTAAATGTGCATGATGCTGTTGTACATCAAATGCCGGCTGCTACTGTTAGAAATATAGTTTCGACATGTTCCAATATGGCAGGAGTTAGTGAATCTACTATTTACAGGCTTCTAAGAGAGAGGAAAAATGGAAATATATATCCACCTAAAAAGTCAACTGGAAGAAAACCATTTGACCTTGATGAACATATGCAAAATACAATAAGACGAAAAGTACATGAATTATATTTTAAAAAAGACAGAATTCTAAGAATGGTGAAGGAGGACGAGAATTTGCCTGACATAGGGCGAAAAACTTTGTGGAAAATATTACACAAATTAAATTTTACTTGGGAGAAGCAAAGTCGCAAATCAGTGCTAATCGACAACGAAGAAATAATATATTGGAGATGCCAGTATTTACGATATATCCGAAAATAGACAGGAGGGAAGACAAATCTACTATCTAGATGAGACATGGCTCAATGAAGGACATTCAGTGAAAAAAATATGGCAGGACAAAAGTATTCAAACCAGTCGTCAAGCTTTCATAGAAGGTTTATCTACTGGACTGAAAACTCCTGTCGGTAAAGGTCGTCGTCGACTGTGAATTAAATGCGATAGAGTTAATATGGGCCAAAATGAAAGGTTATGTAGCTAGACATAATAAAACATTTAAAATAAAAGATGTTCGTGAACTCATGAAGTACTCATTGACAACAATAACTGAAGAAAACTGGAGAGATGCTGTGAATCATGTAATTAAAGAGGAAGAGAAAATGTGGGTTTTAGATAACCTCATAGAACAAACTATAGAACCGATAGTGATCTCTCTCGACGAGTCTTCGGATGATTCTTGTATGGCCAGCGAAGAGGATGATACTATAGATTGAATTTTATATTTCCTATAAATGGTATGTTTATTTCACCTAATATACATTAATTCATTGTCAATAAATTTGAATTATGAGAATTAAACTATATTTTCTTTAATTAATTTAATTTAATAAAAATGAAAATGTAACTTGTTAATAGGCCTAAACGAATGAATTTTATTTCAACTGTCATGTTGACCGAATCTAATTAAATAAGCAAAATGAACTAATATCGTAATCTCCGCCACTGCCGCACTGTTTATCCTTTTGCTGGCATTGTTCAGTTTTATTACCATATTGTATTTTGAGCTGAAACAGGGATGTACAGATAACCAATACAGACACCTACTTGTTTTGCATTAGAATTTTAGTATTTACTTGTAAAATTCTTAGGATCACTCTGGAAGAGATAATTTTCTATTTGAATATTTAATGAGGCTACTGTGCTGTCAGACATTAAGAAGGTGTCCACATTCAAACTGTTTTCTTAAGTAATAATTGTTAATATCAACAGATAGAGTTTTCCTGGTTTCGTATATCTTTTCTCAGTTATACTGGTCTTAAATGGGAAAAAGATATTCAGGATGTCCCCATAGGGCTAATAATATCTAAGCTTTGATATTTGTATTATCATATTTTCTTTTCATTCTATTCATATAAAGTCAGTCACTTCTTGGTCTAGCAAAAAATAATTATTAAACATCGGGTAGGATCACATAAAATGTAACTCCTGTCATTCTGAGGATGATAGTAATATCGAAATAATTGTCAATTTCTTAGAATTTTTTTAATTTTGTTATAATATTGTGGAATTATTTACCTATAGGCGCATTAACATTTTTTACTTTTGTTAAATTAATGATCGTTTTCATTAAATATTTTAGACATAAACAATGTAAAAGTTTATTCTTATACATACAGACTGCAGTGCGACATAAAATTGCCCGTATCTCTTAAACCGTTAATTTTATCGAGATGTCGAAAGATGACTTGGTATCTCTAAAAATGTTCAAAAAAGTTAATTGTTGTATTTATATCTGAAAAAAGTTATATTTACCAAAAAATTGCCGCATCCACCGTTGAACTTAGTCCGTACCTGAGTTCACAAGTATAGTGTACACTTGTTTATAACGCCAAAAAGTGTACAATTATGGTGTTTATTAATGGTTAAAATTTTTCTAATTTCCAATGAGCCATTTAATATTTATATATAAAAAACAATTTTTAATTCCCAATTTATAGTTCGTTAACGTAAAGAAGAAAATTTATATGAAATACCATTTTTATTTTTAGTCTCTATCAAGTTTTTGGTGCGAATTCCTGGTATGTATATTTTGTGTTGCATTGGCCAATTCGCGTTAATTTAGATCTGGTGATGGTCTATTAATTTAACAACTTAGGAGATGTAAGAAAGTATGCAGAAAAAGGACGAAACCAGGATAAAATAAGATTCGTTAACCAAACTATTTCATATTAAAACAAACAAAGAAATCGGGGTAACCCGTGAGATAGCAGCTTTGATGTGAAACCACTCGCCCTAATAGTTACCTAGGTAACGTCCACGTATACAGACGCTATCGAAGCAAGATTTATTTTAGGGGTGTCTGTTAGACCGATAATAGTTATTGGTTGTGGGTTGCTTGATGAATGTTTGTTTTTACATTTTAAAGGGTGTCCCAATAACACGACTGTGAATGGCATTCAATACAGGAACATAATAACGATGTTACTGTTGACTAAACTGGGTAGTAGGGATCTGGACGACATGTAGTTTCAGCAGGACGGCGCCACCTGTCATACAGCGCTAGAAACAACATAAATACGAACCGAGTACTCAAGAACATTCTATATGGTTTTTGAACATTATCATCTTTTATTTTTTGAACAAACTACTTTGGTACATATGACAAATTGATTGAAATGCAGAATCTGCCACAGCCTAGGGTTCCTGAACGATATGAGTATTAAAAACAAAGAAATCTTGATAAATTATAATAAGCTAAATCTTATGTGGGTTCTTAGTTATTATGGTAACTCAAGTTCACGAGGCTTCTAAAAGTGTTAGATATAAGGCAATTAAGAAGCTGTTGAGCTCATATAGAATCTGTATTTGAAACTATTAACATGAATGTCTGCAGATTAGTGTAGAAATATGGCATGAATAACTTAAATCATTGTATCTCAAGCTTTTGTAACTTCTAAGATATTTCGAGGTGGAAAGCAATGTAGAAACTGAACTCTCATCATGTTGAAGTATTCGAAATCTTTCTGAAGCACAATAAACTCAAACCAATGTACCTTCTGGGACATTGTAGGGCGAACAGAAATGAAATAAATGCTGCAACCAAAAGATAAACGTAGAAATGGGTTAAACGGTAACAAAAATCTGGATCCACCTTACGTATATACTAATACTATTCTTACACATTTGAATATATAATTAGGAACTCCAAAATCGAGACGCCAACTGCTATCTTTCACCAAGAGGGACGCAACCTGCTCCTGGCTTTTGCAGACGATGTCGATGTGATTGGCAATAGCAGGATCAACCTCAAAGACTCCTTCATAAAGTTCGAAAAAGAAAGATAGGCCTCAGAATAAACGAAGACAAGACCAAGTATATGTTCCTCAGCAGAAATAATCAAAACCAAGATAAAGTAGGACAACACTTCTCTATCGGAGACTACATACAACTTTGGGCGGACAAGACAATTCAAATATCTGCGTATAAGTATTAGTGAAAACAACGACATCACAGAAGAGATAAATACCAGGATACAGGCTGCAAACAGATGCCTTATTTAGTGTTTTAAATGAAACTCACTGTTTCTATCTAATTCCACAATATAATGAAAATTGTTGAAAATTCTAAAAAATTGACAATTGTTTCGATAAATCAATATCATCGTCAGAATGACAGAAGTTACATTTCATTTGATGCCTACCTGATGTTTAGTAGGTATTTTTGGGTATACCAAGAAGTGACCTACCTTGTGATTGACTTAATATATGTTAATAGAAAAAAGAAGAGGATGTGATATTACAAATATTGAAGCTTAGATATTATTAGCCCTATGGTGATATCCTGGATATCATTTTTCCAATTAAGATCAGTATAACTGTGCAATGATATAGAAAACCAGGAAAACTATATTTGCTGATCTTTACAATTATCACTTAAGAAGACAGTTAGTTTATTAGTGGAGGACTCCCTAGATTTATCTGTTCATTGACAACTTCATATTGTGGGTTTCTTAAATATCTTCTAATTTAGAATTCTTCAAGGAAATCCAGTTCTTGTTTCTTTTCACAAATATGCAGCACTTCTAGTTCTGTGTTAGGTGTCAATGAATGATTGGTGTCAAGTAGATGTTTTGCGTAGTAGGACTTATCTGGTTGTTTTAATCTGTATGCCTGCAAGTGTTCACTGTATCGGATCTCAAAATTTCTAAGGGTCTAACCCAAATAGACAGCATTACATTCTGGACAATTGAGTTTATATATACCTGATTTCTGTAATGGTGGTATTTTTGTTTTTACATTTAACAATTTTGTACTAACGTTACTTTCTGTTTTAAAAGAAATTGTTGTATTCATTGCTAAAGATATTATCTTTGAAATATTATTAGAAATATTTCCTGCATATGTGATGGTTTTATAAGTTTTTATTTCATCAGTTTGTTTAGGAAATATTAGTAGTAATGCCACTTTTTCCTCTTTTTTATTAATTAGCTTATTTATCATATGTAATGGATAACCGTTGGAAGTTGCTATTTGTCTAATTGTATTAATCTCTATATCAAAATTACATTTTTTCAGAGGAACTGAAAAAGCTCTTATGTATCATTAAATTATATGCCGTTAGTTTATGTGACATGGGGTGATTGGAACTATTTGGAATTGTCTCATCAGTGTGTGTTGGTTTTCGGTAAATTGAATAATCAAGTACATTATTAACTCTTTGAATTTTAAAAATCAAGAAAATTGATTGAGTTATTTTCTTCAATTTCTAATGTAAATTTAATTTTTGGGTGTAAATTATTAATGTAGTTGAAAAATACATCTAATTGTCGTTCACTACCCATAAAACAAGCTAATATGTCATCTACATATCTATACCAAAATAAAACATTTTTCGAAATATTACTTTCAAAGATCTTTCTTTCTAAACTACTTATAAAAATGTTTGCTAAAATAGGTGATATAGGGCTTCCCAATGGTAAACCTTCATTTTGAATATATATCTTATTGTCAAAAGTGAAATAATTCTGATTAATGCATACATCAAATAAATTTAGTATATCTGATATTATGCCTGGATTAATATTTGTATCTTCTAGTAATTTTCTTACAAGTATTAGACATTCTTTAGGAGCAATTTTAGTGAACATATTAGTAACATCAAACAAAATAAGTTTATAGTTATCTTGCAAGTTGATTGCTTTTAATTTTTTGATTAGTTCTATTGAATTTCTAATTGAGTATTCAGATGCATATCCGTAACCATTAAGTATATTGTTAAGCCCCTTTGCCAATATATTATTAGGAGTATTAACATAAAAAACTACAGGTCTAATTTTATGTAATTTAACGGTTCCATATAATTGTGGACAATGAGGATTCTTATGTAGATAGACCTCTTTTCGTAATCGCTTAAAAGATCATTTGAATTATCAACAATATCCCTTACATTATTAAAAAACTTTTTTGTTGGGTCTGCTTTAAGAACTTTTACATCGCTAGATTCTATAAAGTTATATATTTTTGAATTATATTTTTCAGTTGTCAATATGACAGTTGTGTTCCCCTTATCAGACTTTGTTACTGTTAGGTTACTATCTTCTACTTTCTTTTTGATTGCATTTAAAACTGTAATGTCATTTTTTGTTTGACGTTTAACTTTTGAAGGTTCAATATTTTTGATTAAATTGGCAATTTTGAATTTCTCATAAAGAAAATTATTTGAATTATATTTTAAAGCTATTTCTGACTCTGTAGCTATAATTTGTTTAATATTATTCGTAAATTTTGGTGGTATGCTGTACTTCAAACCTTTATTTAAAAATTCTACTTCTCTATCTGTAAAATTAGTGTCTGAAAGGTTTTAAAATCGTGGTGCAAAGTGTGTTGTTATGTAGATACTTACAGTTTCATGATGTTTAGAGTATTGAATTTTATGTTGTGTGTGTTCAAGTTTCTGCAGCTTTTGTTCA
This sequence comes from Galeruca laticollis, assembly GCA_963921935.1. NCBI lineage: Eukaryota > Metazoa > Arthropoda > Insecta > Coleoptera > Chrysomelidae > Galeruca > Galeruca laticollis. The sequence goes on from OY998177.1 coordinate 123,125,894, forward strand.
TGTTTCTTAAATCTTATGCTTCATCGTGCTGACACTATCTCTAATTTTGTCATCTAAACAGTCAAATTCTACTAGATGTAATTGGAACGTGAGTTCTGAATGTACAACTTTTATGTAGTTGTCAAAGGAGTCCCTCACTTTGAACCATTTCTTACATTCTTCTTTTATCCAAACTCGTTGAGCACATTTTATAGCTTTTTGAGCTTGTGGTGTTTTAGTGTGACATTTTATATTCACATAATTTGGTATTACCCTTTCCCTAAGGCATCATTGCCCTTCAAAACCTAATAAAATCTAGAATAATTTCCAGGAAAACTAAGATGAACATATACAAAACAATGAATGTATGGATGCGAGACCTGGACTGGACCTGGTTGCAAGCGAAGAACGACTTAAGATCTTTGAAAGGAAAGTGCTAAGAAAAATATTTGACCCAGCTAGAAACGAAAATACAGGGCAATATAGAATAAAAACCAACCAAGAACTCCACACTGATACCAACATTATTTAACGAAATAAAGGCAAGGAGACTACAGTGGGCAGGACACCTTAAAATATTCACAGATGGTAGAATGGTGAAACTGGTGTATGAGGAGGTCCTGGGGGGAAAATGTCCATTAGGTCGGTTCCGCCTCAGAAGGAGAGATTACAAAGGACCTAAAAGCCATGAAACTCGAAGATGGGCCCGATCGGATGCTTGATAGAGAAGAATGGAGACGTGTGGTTGAGTTGACAAAAACCCACCCAGAGTTGTGAAGCCACACGATGATGATTAGTATTACACTGTTTTTTAATGTATTTTTTATCAACGTATTGACTTATATATAAAATTAATTAGTTAAAAGAAATGTGATCATCGGATATAACTCGAGTATTCGAGATAAATATTAATGCATCTGTGGTTGATATGTACGCAAACCGATTTCTTGATCGATGTAAAATGAGGTGAGTCAAAATTATGTTACAGAATATAACAAATAATAAGGCTTATTCATAAAAAAGTTGTTTCTACATTATTATGTGGCTACATTTAAGAAATTTAATGCGTTCCCCGTTTATATTTTTAAAAAAAGACACAGGCTTTCTCCTAAACAACTAGAAAATGTGGTAGGAAGCCTTTGTATAATCTCGTGTATTTAAAATATTTGATTGAATAAAAAATCACGGTTATACACGTCCAATTTACGTGACCATCTTAAAAATACACAATTTACATGGGTCGCTTACCTGTAAATAATTACCCATCGAGACGTTTGTAATGGAAAATAAATCAATATAATATAATACAGTATCTACATTATTTTTGCTAATTTAATCTAGTCGAGTCAACATTTGTGATAGAAGCTTATGTATGTTTTGTAAAGTTTAGTGTTACATTTCGTTTACCTACCACGGAAATGAGTTTCATGTTACTATCGATATAGTATGTTGTTTCCAGACAGATATGGTCCATTTTTCTAATTATATTATTCTTGCAACATTTAGGTACATTAAGCACTTTTTGTATTAGTATGAAATAATTTATATCTCTAGTTACAAAACCGTTATGATTTAATATGAATAATACAGGGTGGAATTAATAATTTATTGCTAAGTACTCTCATTTAGGGATATTCGAATAACTGCCATCACTATCTATTAAATACTCGATTGCAGAGTGTAGTATCCGGAGACTAAACATATTTAAACCTAACTTGTATGAAAAAATCCCGAATCCATCGATAAACCATTCACATTAATGAAAAAGTTCAACTAGTGATGTGCAAAACAAGACAAATAAACGGTTTTAATGATTAAAACTAACTTTTCCGCATCTGTGAGATGCCCTGAACAACATTCTATCATAAGATTGTCACTTGTATACACTTCGAGGGATGTATCGTGTTAATTAACCGAAATTTTTCCAAAAGTAACAAAAAATGCAGTATATCTGGATCTGGACCCGCTGTACTCGCTATAGTCAGCTGAAAATCAATAGGGTACATCTGTGAAACACCTTCAAAAATATCCAATTATAAAATTGGCCACTTGTATACACTCCGGAGGCTGTATCGTACTAAACCCGAAATTTCCCCAAAAAGGACAAAAATGTGGTACTTCAGGTACCATAGCACCCGTTGTACTAGCTCTGGTAAGCTAAAAATCAATAAGGTTCATCTATTAGACGCCCTGAATAACATTCAATCTTAAAATGGGTCACTTGTATACACGCTGGAGGCTGTATCGTGCTAACAAACTGAAAATTCTCCAAAAATGATAAAAATTTGATACCTCAAGTACCATAGCACTCGTTGTACATGCTTTAGTGAACTGAATCTCTATAGGGTTCATCTTTGAGACGCCCTGAATAATATCCAATCATAAAATTGGTCACTTGTATATACTCCGGAGGCTGTATCGTGCTAACAAACTGAAATTTCTCAAAAAATTACAAAAATGTCGTACTACAAGTACGATAGCATCCGTTGTACTGACTCTTGTGAGCTAAAAATCAATAGGGTTCATCTGTGACATGTCCTTAACAATACTCAATCATAAAATTGGTGACTTATTGCACTCCGGACTCCGGAGGCTGTACCGTGCTAAGAAGACATGTAGCGAAAAGTGGCCGACGACATACACACAGGATTTTTTTTCTAATAACATTTTTTCGTGTAGTTCTTGATGAAAAACGTAAAAATTAACAAAAAATTTCTAAATTTCAACTTTTTTGTGGGTAAACCAATACTTTTCTCGCATATTAGATAGGTTGGGCGGAAAAGTAATATAGACTTGGGATCAGTATTAGTTTAGGTCTTGGTCTCGTTCAAATACTTACATAGTCTAGCAAAATGAAGATGAAATGAGTCATTCCAAATCACGTTGTGAAAGTATACGGCAATCACTGATTCGCTTTTACTGTGGAGGTCCAGCATACTATCACGGAGATGATTCATGTCATTTTTATTTTGTTAGACTTTAGTCTTGGAGATGCTTAATTAATATTGATCTCGGTATGGCGCATGACGTCGAACGATGAAGATTTGTGAGAGTTCTGAAAACTTGAAAACCTATCCTTCCAATTATCTAAAGCATAAATCTGCCATTTATTTGAAGAAAAAAAAGTAGGAAGAACTAGGGACAATAAAAAGATTACAAAAAATTAGTTTAGTTTCGTATTTTAACCATGTGTTGAAAATATATCGGAGTTGCATCAAAAATATTCTTGTAGGTCCTTTTTTATAGTAGTTAATATTATCATACCCATAAAATTTAGTCAAATAAACTAGAATACTAAAAATGACAAATAATCTTATGAAATTAACTGTCTCGACCCTTACTTCGTGGAATCTACTCATATTAGTGTTTTAAATGAAACTCACGGGTTCTAGCTAATTCCACAATATAATGAAAATTGTTGAAAATTCTAAAAAAATGACAATTGTTTCGATAAATCAATATCATCGTCAGAATGACAGAAGTTACATTTCATTTGGTGCCTACCTGATGTTTAGTAGTTATTTTTGGCTAGACAAATGTTTTAATTTGGTATAGATATGTAGATGACATATTAGCTTGTTTTATGGATAGTGAACGACAATTAGATGTATTTTTCAACCACATTAATAACTTACACCCAAAAATTAAATTTACATTAGAAATTGAAGACAATAGCTCAATCAATTTTCTTGATTTGAAAATTCAAAGAGTTAATAATGTACTTGATTATTCAATTTACCGAAAACCAACACACACTGATGTGACAATTCCATATAGTTCCAATCACCCCATGTCACATAAACTAGCGGCATATAATTCAATGATACATAGAGCTTTTTCAGTTTCTATGAAGAAATGTAATTTTGATAGATTAATACAATTAGACAAATAGCAACATCCAACGGTTATCCATTACAAATGATAAATAAGCTAATTAATAAAAAAGAGGAAAACGTGGCATTACAATTAATATTTCCTAGACAAACTGATGAAATAAAAACTCATAAAAAAATCCCATATGCAGGAAATATTTCTAATAATATTTGAAAGGTAATATCTTTAGCAACGAATACAATAATTTCTTTTAAAACAGAATATAATGTTAGTACAAAATTGTTAAATGTAAAACAAAAATACTACCATTAAAGAAATCTGGTATATATAAACTCAAATGTCCAGAATGTAATGCTGTCTATTTGGGTCAGACCCTTAGAAATTTTGAAATCCGATACAGTGAACACTTACGAGCATACAGATTAAAACAACCAGATAAATCCCACTACGAAAAACATCTAATTGACACCAATCATTCATTGACACCTAACACAGTACTAGAAGTGCTGCATATTTGTGAAAAGAAACAAGAACTGGATTTCCTTGAAGAATTGGAAATTAGAAGACATTCAAGAAACCCACAATATGAAGTTTTCAATGAACAGATAAATCTAGGGAGTTCTCCACTAATAAACTGTCTTCTTAAGTGATAATTGTAAAGATCAACAGATTTAGTTTTCTGGTTTCCTATATCATCTATATCATTGCACAGTTATACTGATCTTAATTGGAAAAATGATATCCAGGATATCACCATAGGGCTAATAATATCTAAGCTTCAATATTTGTAATACCATATCTTCTTCTTTTTTCTATTAACATATATTAAGTCGATCACAAGTTAGGTCACTTCTTGGTCTAGCCAAAAATAACGCAAAAGATAAGTTACATTTTTAATTAAGCCTTGCAAGTTTGGTCTTGGCATTTCGTTCTCGGTCTTCACTTTGGTCTTGTTATTGTTCATTCGATCTTTGTCTTGGTCCTGTTAGTATCCCAGGAATGAGAGGTCAAAACTTGGTAATGGGTAGATGGTAAGAAAATAATATCAGCACTTTATGAAACTTTTTTTCCTACGGACCTCCTTTGTTGATTTATATGGCGTTAAAGTTAGAAGTTAGCTGTGTTAAATAAAATAAGTCTCCAATTGGAACTTCAGGTAAGTGTAAATTCTGCATGTCAAAAGTTATTACTGCCAAGTCGCCACGAATCTTGCACTCTTTAGTACATTCCTTTAGTGACTAATAAAACTTTTTTGCTCTTCGTTTATGAATCGCGGGTTTGGCAGCTGCTACTTTTTGAAATGCATCACCAAGCGAAGGACTTTTTACTTTAAGATCCAGTTCTTCACACTTGCAACAAATTTCAACTTGTGGACGGCCAAAATGTTCATGAAAATACTTCACAAAGTAAGAATGTCGAATTTTGGCAGTTGGATATTTTACGTTGAGCATAACAAACATAATTTTCATATTAAGTTTAGCATAAATGTTTGTGGGTTTGATTGCTGTAGTGAGTTTCCTTAACAGGAAATGACTCAATAGCATGACGAATTAACATGTTGCTCTTTTCTGAAATAGCATTGCCCTTAACGTTCTCACCTCGCTTATCGTGTGGAGTTATATTTCGTTTTAAAAGCTTTTTCAAATGCTTCAATATTTTAATACCAACTCTGAACAAACTAATAAATGCCTTTTGACACACCTTTCTTCATTTGCCATCAATGAGCACATAATGACGAAAGGAACAAGGTGTTTCCTTTGCGTTCTCTGGATTTTGTTGTTTAGATGTTCTTTTGAGATCAACTACTTCTAAAAGACCTTGTAAATATATGTCCTCCAAGTTGTCTTGCTGCTACAGCATTTCCCTTGTAATTAACGGAAACCTTTCCCTGTAATGTGAACTTCTTAATAACATTCCTTTGGTCATTTCTAACACCTCTTTTCCTTTTCCTTGTAGCCTCTTCTACTGAGCTTTCTGACTGGCTGTTGTCGGTGTCGCTCGTGATTATTATTTATTTAATAAATCAAATCACTTTACAATATACGCTTTGAAACAACAATATTATGACAGCGGTTCTAGGTTAATTCTACTCGACAGCTGGTATAAACTCGCTGACGGTTGGTGTAACAAAAAATAATTATTAAACATCTAGTATGCATCCAATGAAATGTAACTTCTGTCATTCTGACGATGATATTTGATAATTTCGAACAAATGTCATTTTTTCAGTATATTGTGGAATTAGTTAGAAACAGTTTCATTTTCTTTGTAGATGGAATATTCTTCACATTCAGCTAATCTTTTATTTAATCCAATTTTCTTCCTGCTAGTATTTGATTTTTGATGAAAATCTTGTACATTTAGTCTTTTTTTCTGAATTTTGTCCGGTCTAGGTGTTCCCTTTTATATATTCCAAATTACAGTACCAATAACCCTTTCATTTTAAATTGCACCCTTTGCTATGTACTTAGGAAAATAAGGTAGTTCCAGTTTGTTAAAGTTAGCTTCTAAAACCACGTGATTCTATATGGCAAATGGGCAAACAATTTCAAGACGTGCATTAAATTTGTAGAAGTTTTTATATTTATTTTAAGTTAATTCAAAATATTTTCGAGTTCATTACATTTTTTATTTTGTTTTAAAATACTTTACGAGATGCAGAGAGAAAATTTAAAGACACTGAAGCAGGAAAATCGAGATGTGGGTGACCGGTATGTTTACAAAATGTCCAATTGCCATTTCTCATATTTATTTCTTTAAGAGTTCCTTCACTTATAGGTAACGCTAGGTCATAATGAGATTTACACAAGATATTTTGCGAAAAGTTCGAGAAGCATTTGAAAGTTGGAGGTGGGCACTTTGAACATTACATTATGTGTCAGAACTATTGTTGTTTTCTTTCACACTAATCTAAGCAGTTTTCTCAGAAAAGATTCGTTCCAAATAAAAATATAATAACGGGGTTGGACCCCTCACCATTAAAGTTTTCAAGAAGTTTGAAACTACTATAAAAATTGAATACTTGGGCATTTTTTGTAAGATATATTGGGGGGTGAAAATTTTCCTTGTGGCACCTTTCATAGAAAAATTCTAGACATCGAGAATATACGTACTGGAAAAAACTATTTTCTTATTGATTATCATAAAACCAACCAATCTTTATCATGCAGAAAACAGATAGAAAATTGCTCCATGAATAAAATACCTTGAATTTCTCGATTTATCAGTTGATCGTTAAAAATGTTCATTGCGTCGTTCCAAGAACAAACTCGTCATCAATATCATCTGTTATTGCAAATAATTATTATAGTTTGAATAATGTTTGTTTAAAATAATGTACCTATTTCTAACGTGCTTTCACGTCTTAATAAACAAAACGAGTTCGTTGAAAGTAAACAAATTCAATAAAGAAACAATTGTTTAATTGATATTGGTATAGATGATTGTATCGATCGAAATGAATGCAGTGAAAATAATTTGATGGATATTCAATGATGCTTGAAAAAAATTTAGGTGTGAAATTGAACGGCGTAGAATGAGTAGCCATGGTGGTGTGTAGTTTGTTGGAACTCGGCTCGCGTGTTTCTTTCATCAACAATTTCTCGAATTAGTAATGAAATTTCTCTTAACGAACATGGTAAATGATTTTGTGTCTGATTTTTTCTTGCTTATCGTTCAAGAAGAACATTTTTTTATATTTAGATTTTATCTATTCTTCAGTAAAATAATTAGGCCGACTTTTGCTCAATAAACCAACCCGTTGTTGAAAGGAAGTTTAGAGACGATATGAAGAGTTCATCTAGTCAGAAATTTTTAAAGAATACTGTCAAATTACTTCCGACCAATGAAATTTACTGTATTGACCCTTACTAAAAAAAGTAACTTCCTACCAAGTTTGAACAACAGACTTTGTAATCGCTGGATTATACCGAAAAGTACATTGGCACTGATCAGAATACGGAAATAAGTAAAGCTGCGTGGTCCTAAAGAAAACTTTAAAAAAATAAACAGGGAAAACTTTCAGAATTTTAACCTGACTTTTTATTTTATTATGCTTGTCAGTCAATCTGACAATACTTTAAAAAAATAACACAATGTATACAAAGGGAAACTTTACCTCTGGGTTTTTGTTTGTAAGGACATTTAACGACACTTTTACATATAACTTTGATTTTAAACTAAAAAATATCATACTGTATTAAAAACAATTTTAATTATGAAGATAAATTACTAATATTTACTCCATAACTCATGTTCATATTTAGATCGGGTCTAATGGAATTTAAGCGAATGAAATATAGTAAAGTAACTTCTCTTAGAAACCCCTTCGTCAATGTACACAATAATCCGGAACATATAATGATCAGGTCCGTACTAAGCTTAATCAATCAATTACCAGGTTTTAAATGTTATTATAAATTAAATAATAACGATGATAAATAACAGCATTGAAGCATTAATAAATGCTGCAAAAAATAGAATCAAACTGATTTCACTCCTACAATAGAAAAAAAGGAATCGCGATAGAAGATATTGAAGAAAGATATTGTTAGAATAAATAATATTTTGCCAGATTTGACACAGACCTTCGTTTAGAATGTGATTACATAAAATCTGAAAGTAATTGCCCCATCACGTCAAATGTTTGAATAATCCTAACTTAAAAGTGCAAAAAACGCAATTAGTCGCTATTTTAGAAGTTATGTTACATTGTTAATATTTTTTCTCAAATACGAGTCATGTCACCACAAAGTAAGGCTCTTATACTTCAAAATTATTTTTCTCCAAATTTTGAAACCTTATTTTTATCGAGATATAGTTTGATTGATCTTACTTTGAGATTTGAATCCACCTACATCCTTATAAGCAAACAGCATACTATAAATAAAAAGTAGCACTTGAAAGAATAATAACTGGTTTGATGAAGGCAGCGAAATACCTATAATTGAGAATAAAATGGTAACAGTAACATGAATACCGGCAAAAAATATGAAAAATATTGAGGAAAAGAAGTGCAAAATTAAACAAAACCAAAAGACAAGCATGGGTCAACGAAATAATGGAGGAGTTGGAAAACAATGACAGAGGTAACATTAAAATTTATTAATACATTAGAAACCAAAACAGGGAAAAACTACAATACACTTTAATGTATCGTTCATGTCATGGACGTGGCTTTTTACAGCACAAAGTAATTTGGCAGAAAAATTGGACGGTGGAAGAGATCATGAATAAATATTTGCGCTATGTAGGAAAACATTACGCAGCGAGCAGCTCTATCGTTATTAACAAATCAGTTACTGTGGCAACAGTACCAGCAGCTAATTCAATTAAGAAGAGAGGAAAACGTAGCCGCAGAAAAACCTCAGACAATATTCCAGCGTTATTAAAACCATACAAAAATACCATTTATGTAAGAAAACTTTTTATCTAACGAGAAAAACAAAGACAAAGTAATAGAAACGTTAATGATAAGATTGCAGTCACAAGAATTTGCCTGTAAAGAAGCAGAAGAAGATGCTGATGGTGACATAATTAAGACCTCGATAGAAATTGCCATAGTTGTGGGTCAAGATATTGATCTCTTGGTCCATTTGAATCAATTGAAATCACATATTTATGACATTTATTTTCTTAAGCCAGATTCAGGAAACATAAAACATAAATATGAATCCTTCCAAAATAGCATTGCATTTCTGCATTGTTTTTCTGGTTACGATACAACATCCGGATTTGCCGGAAAAGGAAAGAAAACCATCGTAAATGCATTATTAGATAATACATAAATTGCACAATATTTTTATAAAAGAGATGCCAGCAAAGAAGATATTTCCAATAATGGATCACAATTAATCAAATTTATTTATAAATGTAAAAGTGAAAATATAACACTGAATCGAAAATATCAATTGGCAAGAATAAAATCATCTTTTATATTGGCAAATCTCATACTAACAGAAAATGCAGCAGAACAATTGCAGCAAAAGATTGGGGTTGGAAGTAACACCTACGTGGCATTATGCCCAAATTGACAGATAAAGATTTAATTCCGGAAACATTGCTCAAAACTATTTGCTGCAGCTTTGAAACTGGAAAATAGTCTCCAAGACATCCCTATCAAAAGTCTCCATGGTCGCAACAGCTGAAGATGTCAAAAAAACTCTTCTGTACCAATAGTACAATAATATGAAAAATCTATATATACCCTTACATTGCATGTGCATATAGGATCACCCTGTATGAAATAATTTTTTATGCCACTGAATAAAACTTGAAAAATTAGGATAGGGACATGTAACCGATTTATTTTTATTTTTAACAACCTGAATTTGAAAAAATATGATATTCTACTAGCTGTAGTCCTTAACTAGTAATACTAGATTGTATGTGTGATAATATGTCGTTAAAATCAGCTCATTGACAAGATTTTGTAAATGTAATAATATATAAGGTGTTTTGGTTAAAATTGTTTCTCTAAATTATTTATATTTGAAATGGGGATAGTCAAAACTATAAACATGAATACAATATGCAAAACTATTGCCGGCGCAGTTTTCAGTACTATCGAATTGTATAGGGAATTGAAATAACTAAGGATATTTTGGAGATTTGTGGTATCATATAAAAAAGGTTCAATTACAGTTGCATTGAAAAGCTTTAATTAAAAAAGTAACAATATGAAACCTAAACAGTGATTCATTTCTAATCACCTTGTAGAAAAAAAATATTACGTTTCTATACAAAATAAAGAAGCATTAAACTTCAAACTATTGTATAAATACATGAATTTTTAGTACTAATTGTATTAATCATGAGACCGAAATACCTACATATCTATCACTCAGGTATCATCTTGACTGCTAATAACTACATCCAATAATCTTCTCGATGGGTAATGAAGATCATCCTGATACCTTGCATAACTCAGAAACCAAATGATTTAGGCCACATGAGTGCCAGTCCCCTCTATTCCCACATCAGCAAGACAAGTGCAATAGTACCTGTATTGGATTATCGTTTTTATCTATCACTCCCTCTATATCTGTTTCTATCTAAAACTGACTGCTTGTCTGTATCGAGAATGGAATTTTGCCCTCAATAAGGGTATCCATTCACTTCGTCTTATTTGTAACCCTTCTTGATCCACTAGATATTGAACAGCAATCGCTTCGCGAGATTTCTGAAGCAGTTCTCTAGCTACCTCTTATGTAGCATCTGGCATCAATTGGGATGGATGGTATTTATTAAAAATTGCTTCGGCGATTAAACGAAAGTCTCGTTTGATCGAAACATGTACATGTGCATAATACAGTTATTGAACATCTTGAACGTGGATTTAAAATGCCCATTGCGAGCCTCGATAACCCACCCCTATTTTGCCACAACTATTAAGTTGTCTATGCTCGCGTTGTAGGACTCGAGGTATTTGAATATTATATCCAGGCCTTCGGAGAAGCAGTATAGCATCACGGTATCCTCTGTCTGTAATAAATATATTTTCATCTCTAAACCAATCATGCATACCTTTAACGTCTCGAATAATCTTGCATAATAGATTAGCTGCATCGTTGTTCTGAGCGTTGGAAAATAGGGACCGAGAATATTCAAAATATAATCATCGGGTGCGACAAACATCGATGGTTTTATTAAATGCAGGAGTTTTTCTTAATATATAAATAGGTACAATTATTGCAAACAATCACACAATATATATCGGGGTCAGGATTATAATGGATATTGGAGAATAGAGTCACGTGTCTGTCAATATAATCATCTCGATTATAGTCATTAAATCCAATATTCTCACGAAAAAATATTCCCATTAACGTCTATCTAACAAATGATATCACTGTACTATTTGTTTGGCATGACGGATAATTGAGGATCGCTACTACTAGTTCATCACTCAAACCTTGACAAATCTTGCAATCAAATACCAGAAGATCTTTTTTTTAAATATACCTCAATTTTTCATTGACAGGTATTGGATCGCAAAAAGAATATAGATCATTGAATTTATCTTTTGTCGTTGAGCTACAACAGCAAAGTGATCTTCTGAGAAATAATTTTGGTCCTCGAACTTGCGTTAACTTTTGCCTTAGAGTATTCAAAAATAGTTGTAAATTAGTTGTAATTAGTACCAAATGATATACACAACTTCTCGTCCCACTTTTCACATAAATATAGTTTTTGACAAAGATATCTACTTGGAAATTTAGAGTGACAATTTTAAATAAATCACCCTATGTATTATTACATTTTTAAAATCTTGTCAATGAGCTAATAAAAGACCTACAGCTAGTAGCATATCACATTTTTTCAAATTGAGGTGGCTGTAGTAGGCAACTCTTTCTAACTAATTCCACAATATGTTGATAAAATGTTAAAAATTCTAATAAATTGACAATTGACATTCTGACGATGATAGTAATATCGAAAAAATTGTCAATTTCCTTAAAAAATCTTCGAGAAAGACTTGACCCGACTATACAAAGAAGTTACTAGAAAACCTTTTCAAGTTCTATTCAGTGGCATAAAAAAGTAAAAAAGTATTTCATGCAGGGATCCTATATGGATATGCAATGTATATATAGATTTTTCCTATTATTGCACTATTGGCATAGAACGGCTCTTTGCGCGAGAATTTGAGATCTCTTGGAGAACATTTTCCAGTTCGTTTCAAAGAGATTGACTGAAAGCCATTTTCCTATCAAAAACTGCGGGGTTTTTTATGTTCAAATTGTCAGGCTTCTCAAAAATGCACCAATGTTGAAGAAAAAGCCTACGAAGAACTTAATTATTCAGATGAAATTGTGGATGAAGAACCAATGCAGACTGGAAAAAATATTTAAAGACAAAGGCGATGATGGTTTTGAAGATTTCGAAGATCTACTAGGATCGGGAACATTTGTCGAATCTAACGATGAAGAAATGACATCAAAGCAGCAAAAACTAATGGATAAGTGATTGAGATTCAAAATAAAGAATTTATAATTATAAAATCCCTTTCAAATCATATATTTAATACTCTCATTACATTTCACGGATTTGCAATTTTTTAGTTTATCAATGTACCATGAAAACTTACATTTTTCGAGTAAGTAAAGTGTAAATTTTAATAAATAGCTAGAAATCCTGGAGACATTATCTAGTTCACTGATGGATCTAAAACGAACCACGGTACTGGGGCTGGAATAAATGGACCTAGAAAGAAAATGATCTTCAGCCTTGGCAGATATATGTCTGTATTTCAGGCTGAAACAATTGCTGCTATAGCCTGTATTGATGAGAACATCAAGAGAGGTTATATCGGACAAAGAATAAAAATATATACTGACAGCCAGGCACTGCTGAAAGCTGTCAGTAATCCAACCACGAAATCTAGACTGGTTAAAAACTGTAAAGAGTCACTTAACAAGCTGGCAAGAGACCATATAGTGTCTCTAGTATGGGTGCAGGGACATTGCAGGTAATGAACTGGCGGACCAGCTAGCTAAATAAGGCTCTAAAGAGACTTCATAGGTCCGGGAACCGTTCTGTGAAATCACAAAGGATTACATAAGAGGGGAAATCCGAAACTGGGACATAAAAAGGTAAGTTTTCACCCAATTTCGCGAAAGAAAAATCTTTTTCTGTAGAAGATGAAAATAAAAAACCAAAACGTCGGTTTTTTGAATTTTTCGTATAAATTTTGATCTTTTTATTACTTACTTTGCCATTTAACTTTTTCCGATAGAACTCGTAGTTTTGCCGTAAAATCGTGATACACCGTTTGCCACCCTTCCCTTTCCACTTTCCGACCTCAAATCGGCCGTAAACTGTTTTTCGTTTTATTTACTTACTTTTCCAATGAGTTTCAGTTCTATTTTTTTCGCTTTCTACTATTTTCAAAGGCTTCGGCCCTAGCATATTAGGTAAATGCAATTATTACTAAAGACATTCAAATATTGGCATATATGCATATGATTTGGAGATGTAATAAAAAGTGTAAAGAGCGTAAAGAAAACATTCTTAAAGATCGAGCAGAAAACTAGTAAAAGGGGACTAACTAAATGAATGGAAGACTAAATATATGGAGTTGGAAAGAAAACAGAAAGGCACTAACTATAAGAATATAACTATAGGGAAATATACCTTTGAATATGTAAACAGTTTTAAATAACTAAAAGCCATCCTAAAAATCACATAATTGTAATTTGAATATTAATTATATTGGAAGTTGTTTCGTAATACATTTTTTTTAAACATTACAATGATATTAACGTCATATTTCATATACAATCATGATAATTATTCCAAGTGATTGTTCCGATTTTGATTTATCAATTAATTGAAAATTTTACTTTCTAATCAGCGAATCTATTTGGTTATTACAGTATTAGAAATATTAAGAAAAAAATATATAATTATGGATTCAAACAAACGAAATTTTTATATCTGTGTGTGTAATTTGTACTCATCCAAGCACAAACACTTATATTTCTTCTAAAAAATTAAGTCAATTATACTAGTAGAGGAAAGCGAAATTATAACAAAGGAATGACTGAAATATTTTGTCGTCTGGAATATTATAAAATATTATTGTTGTATGGTGAATAAAAAACACATTTCATTTGACAGTCTTATCTTGTTAATAAGCCATTTAAATTTTTCATATACGTCTTATCGCAAATTGAATATTTAAATTTTAAAATTAACCAGAATCAACTAGCAAAACAAAAAAATCGTTAAGTTTCTGAGAAACAAATTATATATCCTGAATTATCTTCAAAATTTATAAACTACAGGATGTTTTTAGAAATTTACGTCTTCGAGTTTATTTTACAACCGATTTGACAGCTAACGTTTGCTTTATGTTTAGTTTGGTTTGCCATTTTATAATGAATTGATTCCTGTTTGGAAATTGTTAAAATTTTTTATCAAATTTGATTTTGTTTGTAAGATTATTTTCTGTCACTTGTTTGAGAGTTTCAGCGTTATTTAGTTTGTGATAAAAAATTAATTATTGAACACATTATATATCTATTTACAAAATATTCATATTCCACACGAAATTTTCAACAACAATGAAGTTGATTACTTAAAAATACCGTTTCATATTATCTAGAAATATCTTAATGTTATTCCATCAGAATTAAGACATCGATACGGCCCTGAACTCAAACCAAGCCCAATTTAGATGATGAATAGGGGGCTTTTCAGAACCTTTTACACGGAGATGATAGTCCGTACAATGAGATAGGTTGGTACAGTTTATTAACTAACACCACCCAATAACAAACAAAACACAAACAACCACACCACATATATACACCTTTCTACCTTAGACTGACTTTACTTCCTGGGGATGGGGATGAAACGTTGTGTTCGTGCGAAAAAGAGCATCTGACAGGGCAATCACGGGATTGCACCCTCCCGCTGTGAGTTGGGCTAATAATGCAGGTTATTATGCTATTTATAATGGTAAGTAGTCGACGAAAAGCCTTCAAGTCGATTAGTTATAACAGGGTGGTTTTATTCGGTGATTGAAATACTCGTCTATATTATATACCGAGTAGTCTCATTTGATTTTTCCCTAATTAAATTATATTAATGGACGATTTTATTATTTAATAATAGAATATGTTCCATCTTCTTAATGAACTGTTTGTATAAGTTTAGGTAACAGATATAGTGTAGTTATGTTGCGGATTTAAACTCTGAAAGGTATTAATATTTTATTTACTTACCAATACCTATATTGTATTGGAATTTACGTAATTGTTGAAAGGGCGCTCGGTTTAAACTGGATACCAGACGTGAATTGAGCCCTTTTTGTATCTTATTCGAGTTTTTATGGAAAACGAAATTTCAAAGCAAAAACCATAAACAAAACTGAATTCTATGAAAAAATAATGAAAAAAAGAAATTTTATAACAATGAATAAAACCATAAATATTATAAGTTGAATAAAGCTTTTGTTGTATTTCCTGTAAAATTTAAAATTTACAGGAAATACAACAAAAGTTTTATTCAACTTATATTGAGACGTGTACACAGCTTGAAGGTTTTTAATTTTAATAAATATTATGTCTTAACTCCTGTTTGTCACTACTGGAGAGACTGAGGAAGATGACGATTATGCCATCTGCCGGGAAAAAACACAAACAAAGTGTTGTATACAGTATCACTTTTGCATTATCAGCGTTTTAATTTTTTTTTAAACTATAATATGTGTTGTTTCTTGCTGAATTTACACGTGAAGAGGTGGAAGAAACATATAAAATAGCTTCGGCGAGAATGCACCTTGAAAGAGTGAATCAAAGATTCAGTATCATACATCGATGAAATTGTATTTGTGGTATGCAGCTTGATAAACATTGCAAAACCAATAATAAAATGATAATCTATAAGCTATACAAATCAACCACAAAAAATTATAACAAAGTTAGGAAACATCTGAAAATGTTTACAAACTTTTTTAAATACAGGGTGAATCACGACCAACGGGATGGAGGTTTATTGCTAATTGTTCGTCGTTCTCGACAAGGTGTAATACTACTTTCCATAAATAAAAAAAATTGATTCGTTCTGAGTTTTCGGTAAACCTTGAGCAGAAAATTCATGGGTTTTTTGGCCTTAGTCGAACAGTATGCTCAAACAATATTTTAGAACGGCATTAAACTCAACGATGGTAAAGATCAACCAGATCGAGTCAAATCTTCCATAGTACCTAGACAGCTTTTGAATGCATTGTACCAGACACATACGTGCAAGAATTTGTTAAATATGATGCATCTTAAGTTTTTAGTAATATTTTGAAGAACAGATCTTAGCAGGAGCTATCAAAGATTTTTTTGCTCTCCTTATAAAGTTATATTAGTCTAATTTACCAAAAAAATAAAATACCAACCAACATTTTCTCTGAATTAAAAAAGTAGAGTAATTTCTCTCCAAATTTCCTTGCAACATGTGCGTCACAAACACCAGAGGGGTAGCGGGTAGAAGAAAAAGGCAAGTGTTTGTACGTCTTACACTACTTTTAGTAAGAAGGTTGTGCCTGTTTATTTTTTAAAAATTCGTCAAAACGTTTTTTTTTATTTTTAAGACGCAATTAACTACATTTTATGTTGTTTTCAAAATCATATGGCGCTGGAGGGGGGCAAGAATTATTTAACGTGTTTAGGGGTCGCATATTACAAAAGATCTAAGCTAAAATATTTTTTCTCCGATCGTGGGAAAAGTGACACTATTTTGACCTGTTTTCTATGCGCAAAGATCAACATTCCAGAATAGTGGGCAGTTGCTAAGCAATTAGAAAATAACAGTGCGGTAATATCCTTATCGCACTGCTGTAGCGTGCGGTAATGTTACAAATGAATTATTACAATAAAATGAAACAAAGTATGGCTTTGATTTTTATAGGTATTGATAAAGTTGTTATAAAAGAATTAAAAGAAACATCTAATTTATAACGATATTCTTGAACACAAATTAATTGTTGTTAATATTAACATTTATTGTACAATTTGTAAATTGTACTGGAGGGCAACGAGAATATATAGACGTTGAAGCTGCATGGATAATTTATCTCGTTTCGATCATTTTCATTTGAAGTCGAGGCAGGGGTGTTGAATATTTTATTAGCCACTTCTACTTTATTATTAAGTGATTCGTCAATATATTCTTCCGCCACATTGGAAGATTTCCATCCTCCGCGGCGCTTTAAAGAAAGAATATCAGCTCCAGCATCTACCAAATGTGTTGCCGATGATCTTCGGAAACAATGTCCTGTATATTCTGTCGGATTTGGCAACTGTAAATAACTTGCAACAATTTGCGGCATTTTTCCAAATTGATTTATTCCAATGACTGTCTTCCATCCTTTTCCCTTGTTGAATTTAAAAAAAAATCGAGGATTTTCAAAATCATTAGACCTAAATGATACGTACTTTCTATAACATTTAAATAGTTTTCGTTAATGATAAATGATCTAGGTTTATTTGTTTTTGTTTCTGGTATTTTTACCAGTATTTTTGAACCGAAATCTTCTATATCCTGAACTTTCATTCGGACAAGCCCATCTCGTCGTCAGGCTTCTGCTATTGCAAATATTAGAGCTACCTAAAAAGTAATAAAAAATTGTATATTTCGTATTTTGTGAATTTTAAGTATACTATTTTATCTATATCTACTTACTTTCGTCGATAAAAATATGTCATCTGGGGCCTTTAAAATGAATTTCTGAACTTGTTCCTGGGTTGAAATTTTGGATTTTTTGGTTTGTATCCTGCAGCTTGACGTTTTAAAAATGCTCTCAGTTTTTGGTACTGGGCAATATTAATATTATTTTTAACAGACAAAGTTGATCGAAGCATGAAATAATGTGCCCACAAAGTCGAAGATTTCATTGTTTTAGCGAATTCAGCAACATACGCCATCAGTACATTCTCAGAAAAAGATACACTGTTGTTTTTTCTGCAAAAATCCATGAAGCGTTGGTACGCAAGTTCATACTTCTCTCTGGATTTCGCCGGAAGTAAATTAAGTGAAGCCGCGTCCGCGTTCAGGAGGCGTACAAGGTAACGAATAATCATTATCAGTGTTCATGTTTACTAATTCTTTTTCAATTCCTTACAAAATACGAGTCAAACAAAACCGGCTTGAAAATTATTTTACTTTTGTCATAACAAAGTAATTACCATGGTTACCACTTCTATATTTCAATATGAACATAGAGAAACCTATCTAAACTTACATCTTGAATTAAATATTTTTTAAATAATTTTTTAAATGTAAACGATCGAAGAAAAAATAGTATGTATAATTCGCGTGAAAAGCATATTCCCAAACTCCTGTGTTACCAGACTCGTCGCTACGCTCCTCGTCTGGTAATTATCACAGTCGTTTGGGAATATTATGCTTTTCCCACTACTTATACAATATACTATTTTGAATTAAGAAAAAATGATTGAATTGGTGTATTCAATGTTTTTTATCATTACATTTACATCAATAATTTATTATTAATTATTTTGATGTTACTGTTCCAATTTATTTATTGTCCCATCTCATTTTTCTCAGTATAAACTCTTTTTATTGTTAAACAAAAAGCGTAAAATATCTGAAAGAAATTGGTACCTTTTTTGCAACAACTTCTCCTATTGATAAATGTTTTATCTTACAAACTGCTAGGTTTTACCGTGTAGTAAGCTTCTAGATTTTGAAATGTATACGTACACTCAGGGTATTGAACATCGCGTTTATCTACACCGAGTTGTTAGTGCGGTGCCTAATAATGATATTAGTAAGTAATTTTTTGCATTTTAAGTTTTATCAATATCAAATTTTGAATGTTAGACTGGAGATTGTATTCTAAGAATACTCTTAATGTTTGACGCTCCTTTTTTTCGATACAGAATCATTGATTTTAATTTATTTCATGAAACGTTTGTAAATATTGATATGTTTCCGTATGCAATTTTGTCAATATATTTGAACGTGTACTGATAAGATAACAGCATCACTTTTCTCAATTGCAAATGATTATCTAAAATATAATATGTATAGATGTGTGTTATATAATCCAAGATAGGGAGTTCACAGAAATTATTAATAAACAACCAATCTTAACGGTAAACTATATAGAAAGACGCAATTCACGTTTTTTTTAAATTTTTGATAAAATAAAAAGGAATATATTGTCAAATTTTTTAAACATATAATTTTATGAAATTTATTGTCTCAACCCTTACTTTGTGGAATCTACTCATATTACTGTTTTAAATGAAACTAACTGTTTCTAGATAATTCCACTATATATTGAAAAAATTCTAAGAAATTTGACAATTGTTTCGATATTAAATATCATCGTCAGAATGACAGAAGTTACATTTCATTTGATAACTACCTGATGTTTAATAATTATTTTTGACTAGACCAAGAAGTGACCTACCTTGTGATTGACTTATTAGAAAAAAGAAGAATATATGATATTACAAATATTAAAGCTTAGATATTATTAGCCCTATCCTGGATATATTTTTTTCCAATTAAGATCGGTATAACTGTGCAATGATATAGAAAATCAGGAAAACTATATCTGCTGATTTTGACAATTATCACTTAAGAAGACAGTTTAAAAGTGGAGAACTCCCTAGATTTATCTGTTCATTGACGACTTCATATTGTGGGTTTATTAAGTGTCTTCTAATTTCCAATTCTTCAAGGAAATTCAGTTCTTGTTTCTTATCACAAATATGTAGTACTTCTAGTTCTGTGTTAGGGAATGATTGGTGTCAAGTGTATGTTTTGCGAAGTGGATCAGTCTCCATCATCATTGTATTTGTTCACTGATGTGCCTCCATTTCTCCACGTCTTTTACTTTCTCCTTCCACTTTGTAATTTCTGCCCTGCTTAAGCCCTCTTCTACCTCGGCCCACAATTTCGACGTCTTCTTTTTCCCCTTGGTTGCCATTGTATCATTGTTTTTGTTACTAATTCTGGTCCTTGTCTCCAAATATGTCCCAGCCATTTTATTCTTTGAACTTTAATTTTCTTTACTATGTTTTCTCCATCTAGCTCTTCTAAAATCTCTAGATTTGGTTTTCTTCTGTATTCCTGCTCCCCTATCTTCACTCGACCCAATATTGTTCTTATTATTTTCAACTTGTCTTCCTCTTTCTTTGTCATTGTAATCGTTTCTGTTGCATACATTGTTATGGGTCTTATTATTGTTTTACATATGTTCATTTTTGTTTTCTTGGTTATTATTTTACTTTTCAACAGACTTTTATTTGCTTGGTACGCTCTGTTTGTTGCTATTATTTTTCTTCGATTTCTGTCTTTCTTTCTCCTTTATTGTCTATAATTTTGTACTTCTTCGGACTTTTTGTTTCTTATTTTTATTTCGTTATTTTGTCCTGCTCTCCCAAATCTCATTATTTTAGATTTCTTCTCATTAATTTTTAGTCCCATCTTCATCCCTTCTTCTTCAATCTCTTTCAGCATTTCTTCCATGATTTTCCTTCTTTTTGTCACTAGTACTATGTCATCTACATGCAATTATTTGCCCTCCTGTTGTTCTCATATTTCGTTTTTATATCCTTCTTAAAACGAATTGTAGAACCAGAGTGAAGAGCGTAGATGATAGTAAATCTCCTTGTCTTACACCTTTGTTCATTTCGAATTCTTCCGTTTCCCCTTTTTGTGTCAAAATACTAACTTTTGAGTGTTTCATTGTCATCTCTATGAAGTTTCTCGTTTTCTTACGAACTCATTGTTCTTTTAAAGCTTATTTAATTTCGTTCCTCTTTAGCGAATCAAAGGCTTGCTCGAAGTCTAAAAATAACATTTCTATTTCATATTGATGTTCGTGTACTTTTTCCATTTGCTTAATGTTATGTATTGCACCTGTTCTTGCTCTGCCTCTTACGAATCCGCATTGATATTGTTCTATGATATTATGAGTTTCATCTATTAGTCGTCGTTGTATTATCGACGATAATATTTTATAGGCAACACTTAATAAATCTTGCATTTCTGTTGGTCTCCTTTTTGTGCATTGTTATAACTCGTCCAATTTCACACTCGTTAGGCATTTTTTCCTCTTTCCATATTTTTTCAATCAGTATATGTATTATTTATTACATCTTTTCCAGGTGCCTTTCCGTTGTTACCTCTCATTATAATATCTTTTACTTCCTCTAGTGTTGGTTCTTGTGCCATAGTGTTTTCTTCTTCTTCTCTTTCATTTTCTGTCATTTGTTCATTCCGCAGTAATTCTTTAAATATGTCGTCCACATTTTCTTTGTTTGTTCTTTATCTCTTTTAATTTGTTTTTAAAAACCCTATTATTTTCTCTTATTTTATTATAAAATTTTTTGAGTTCCTATTCCATTTCTCGTTCTCTATTTCTTTTATTTTTAAGTGCTCCTTAAATACTCATAATAATATGTTAGCAAAAAAACAATATACTTAATAATTACGGATATATATCTAAATAATCAATTAAAAATGCAATAGGACTAATATTTCATTTGATGTTACTAATATGTTCACTATAATTCCTCCTACAGAATTTGTAATAAAATTACTAGAAGATAAAAGTATCAATCCAGGAATAATATCAGATATACTTAATTTATTTTATGTATATATTAATCAGACTTATTTCGTTTTTGACAATATATATATATATATATATATATATATATATATATATATATTCAAAATGAAGGCTTGCCAATGGGAAGGCCTATATCACCAAGTCTAGGCAAACATCTTTTTGGACACTTTAGAAAGAAAAAATTTTGAAAGTAATATTTCAAAAAATATCTTATTCTGGTATAGATATGTAGATATTAGCTTGTTTTATAGATAGTGAACGACAATTAGATGTATTTTTCAAACATATTATTAATTTACACCCAAAAATTAAATATACATTAGAAGTTGAAGAAAATGATACATAGAGCATTTTCAGTTTCTATGAACAAATGTAATTTTTATACATAAATTATTATAATTTAACAAATAGCAACATCCAACGGTTATCCATTACATATGATAAATAAATTAATTAATAAAAAAGAGGAAAAAGTGGCATTACAACTAATATTTCCTAAACAAACAAAAGAAATAAAAAATTATAATACAATCACATATGCAGGTAATATTTCTAATAATACTTCAAAGATAATATCTTTAACAATAAATACAACAATTTCTTTTAAAACAGAAAGTAATGTAAGTACAAAATTGTTAAATGTAGAAACAAAAGTATCCCATTAATGAAGTCTGATATATATAAATTTAAACGTACAGAATGTAATGCTGTCTATTTGGGTCAAACCCTCAGAAATTTTGAAATCAGATACAGTGAGCACAGCTTAAAACAATCAGATAAATCTCACTATGCAAAACATCTACTTGACACCAAATATTCATTGACACCTAGCACAGAACTAGAAGTACTACATATTTGTGATAAGAAACAAAAACCTGGATTTTCTTGAAGAATTGGTAATTAGAAGACACTTAAACCCACAATATGAAGTCGACAATGAACAGAAAAATCTAGAAAGTTCACTTTTAAGCTGTCTTCTTAATTGATAATCGTAAAGATCAGAATATATAGTTTTCCTAGTTTTTTATATCATTGCACAGTTATACTGATCCTAAATGGAAAACGATATCCAGGATATCCCAATAGGGCTAATAATATCTAAGCTTTAGTATTTGTAATATCATATCTTCTTCTTTTTTCTATCAAAATATATTAAGTCAATCACTTCTTGATCTAGCCAAAAATAGTTATTAAAATCAGGTAGGCATCAAACGAAATGTAACTCCTGTTATTCTAACGATGATATTTAAAATCGAAACAATTGTCAATTTTTTCAAAATATTGTGGAGTTATCTAGAAACAGTTAGTTTCATTTAAAACAGTAATATAATTTTATAATAAAATGTTATTGAGTATAATTTTATTTGAAGAACTATCGTGCGATATCATTTAAAAATGTAAGACGAAGTATACCGAACAACATATTAAGGAAAGCATCCGGACAACAGCTAAAAAACTCCTATGTATAGAAAACGAATACCAAACTTGAAATAAGTCTCAGTGACATGAAAAGTGGTTTATTTCAAAAAATACTAACAAAGACACCGATTGGACTGATGAAGAAAAAAAGCAATGGAAAAAGCATACCTACTCAAATATGGACCAGCAAATAGCAGATTTTTCAGATTAATATATTAATTTTTTTGGCGCCTTCATTTTAAAATTGTTCTTGTTTATTTTACAGACCTAAGTATGTGAATTACCGTCTCTACAATTAACTATTGGGTTCTAATTAACAGTGCTGTTCCTTGATGGCACCGGGACTACATTATAACAAAGTATACAAAATACTTGGCTTATCCACATATGCCTTTTCAGGCGTATTTGCCCTCCTTTTTTGAGAATGAGTAGTATTACACTTTTCTCCGACTGTTTCGGAATCTTCCGTGTTTTCCTTGCTTCTTTAAATATTCCCCACACATACACAAAATACACGAAGCTAAATGGTTTTAGAGGTTAATGCCGTTGACAAAAAAATCCCTTCCAACGTTGTGAAGTTTTCTAAAAAAATTTCAAGTCGAAAGAACACAATCAACGTTATTTTTATATATTTTCTTTTTTGTTTTGATTATTTTCCATAGTTGTATTACTTTCACCGTATCAAACGCTTTTTCAAGGTTTAGGAATCCTAAACAGACATCTTGGTTTCTTTTATCTTCACTCTATGTGGCTCGTACGTACTACTGTCCTTTTTAAAACCATTTTATGATTATTTTAGCATGCCTGTATTCTTTGTCCATAAATTTCTTCTCATAGCTGTACTCCTCTATAATTCGTACAATCTTTCATCTCCATTTTCAAACATGAGGACAATAACTGCTTCTTTGGTATCATTATTTATCTATCTATCTTGCAATGTTAGATATTTTTGAGTGAGTCAATCATTAGTTTGTCTTCTCTGGATTCATTTTTGTCTTCAATGCTAGTTATTCCGGTGTTTTTTTAAGTTTTCAGATATGTATACAATAATTTATAGTTTGATATACTATTGATTCCCAATTTCATCAATTTTTTGTATTACAACTTCGAAAGGAACTTAAATCAAAGGTAAAGCTGTATTTTTTGGACATTGCCTTTCAATGAATACAAAATTGAGCGTGATCGTGAAAAAAAGGTAACTTTCAAATCTACTGCTTCCAATCAATTTTCACGTACTACATTTTAAAACATTAACTTGTTGACAAACTAAAAACGTTTAAACTCTATACAAAATGATTGTAAACTATAAAACAAAATGTGACATTAATGTAACCACTTATTATTGCAAAACGGAATGCCAACAGTCTAGTTTAATCGCTTGAGAATAATTCTCGTCGATATTAAAGGCACAAAGGATCCGAATAGACGATGAGTAAGAGTAGTTGAGTAGAAGGTAGACACAGTGAGACACATTTCATGCACAAAAGTTGATATTTGAGTTACGCTTTGTGAAGATGAAAACGTTGTTCTTGGGGGAGAAGATTTCATTAAAATAACCATTTTCGTTACGGTACGTTGGTCACCCTGCATACTACTAAAGTATGTGTGTGTGTGTGCGAGTGGACGATCATGAAAAAAAAACTATTTCGTTTGTTAGTTCGTAGAATTATAACGAAAGATCGTTACTAATAAAATTATATAAATCGAGATGACGTTTTTATACTTAATTTCGTTGGTTCTAAATAGGTTTGGTGCATTGTAAACTCACGATCTTAGAGTTTTGTAGATATTCATCACAATACATTATTGTTGCAAAAAGTCCTGTATTAAAGGATTTCTATAATGGTTCGCAGACCATCGGCCATCAAGGGAAATATATAAACATTATTTCGATAAAAATTATTCGGTAGTTTTCATAAATGACTTCTTCAATGAGAAGTAATATTAACGCAATCTCGTTAACAATTAGACCACGATCTAGCTATGAATATATATAGCTGTTTAAAATAATGTGTAAATGATTGTAATTCATGTTAAAAGTATAATTTTTATTAAGAAACGACCAAAATTTAACTAATTGTTAGGTTATGTAAGGTATCTTAACACCTCGATAACTATTAGCATTAAATCAACATAACGACGCCTGATTACGTAACTCAACTTTTTTTACTTTCGATTATGAAGCAGTAATGGGTCTAGTTAATTTATTTATAAAGTACATAACATATTCCTCTTCTTATCCCATTTTTCACTTTGCGATTTACTGGTTTCTAACTTTATATCTTCCCTATTTAGTCCAGTCGGCAGAGGCCGAAAAGTCAGTGTAAGTGGTATTTTCTTGATAACTCAGAAATAACTATGCGGACCCACTATAAATGGCAAGTACAATAACACCTTAAAATGCTGACAAAAAAATTTATCAGGAAAAAAAGTTATTAACAATTTAATTGAAAAACTCGCATTTTTTAGCGTATTTCCTTAAATAAGTCAGCAGGATGACTTTGTACGAAAAAATGCTTCATATATGATTTATTTGTAATAAAAATAGCTACAAAATGCGGGTGGTCCGATTTTGAAATTTTCAATAACAAAGCCGTGAGATGGAAAAAACGATAAAAACATCAATTTTTTAAAGTTGCTGTTAAAATCACAATTATAAACCAAAATTCATTAAACTTTCGAAAATTATAGTTCAATTTATATACAATAATGACGCTAAAGCTGAAAATCAGGAAAGCAAAACTTTTTGTTCTATGAGGTTTTATAAATCTACTACATCGAAAACGCAAGGCTTTGCCAAATTGGTTTGAAGCATCGCTGATACTTGAAATTTGGTATAAAGGTAGTGTAAATATGCAGAAACAAATATCAATTTGCAAAATTGATTTGGTAAGGTTTTATACGTCAGCCTACTTTTATACGTCACCGAAGACAAAAATTGTAATAATTTCAAACGTACAAGTGTAATAACGAGCGATGATACGAATGATGAAAATGCGAGTGATGCGATCGAAGATGTATGTAATGAACTGCCGGCCGATGAAGAAAATGTCGAAGTTGATTCATAACCACCGATGAAAAAACACAAAGTTTAAATAAATAGTGTTTTTAAATGAAACTCACGGTCTCTAGTTAATTCCACAATATAATAAAAGTTATTGAAAATTCTAAATAATTGACAATTTGTTAGAATTTTCAATAACTCTTATTATATTGTGGAATTAACTAGAGACCGTGAGTTTCATTTAAAAACACTAATATGAGCATATTCCACGAAGTAAGGGTCGAGACAGTCAATTTCATTTAAATAAATAACCAATAAAAAATTGTTAAGTAACTGAATACAAATGTATTTTTTTTAAATATATAGGCTTTGAAAGTTTCTAGAATTTTGAATGTGATCGGTATAGTTCTGTTGTTCTCTTTTTTATACACCGATTTAAAAAAGACGTACTTTTTTTGATCAAGTAGAAGCCGAGAAAAGTTAATAAACAACCAGCGTCACATTTCGTGCGCGTCTCGTGCTGGCCCCTAGGGCCCCTAACATAACGTCAGTATTATTTAAAAAAAACAAAGAAGTAATGATATTGCATGAAAAATACTATATTAATAATAAATAACAACTTAATTGACAATAAAAGCAAAGCAAATTAAAAAATACGGGAAATGACATATTTCCAAGATTATTTTGCTTTACCAAAGCTGTAAAAATGAAGATAAGTAAATTTTGCCAATTGATATTTATTTCTGCATATTTACACTACCCTTAAACCAAATTTCGAGTATCAGCGATGCTTCAAACCAATTTGGCAAACCCTTGAGTTTTCGATGCAGTAGATGTATAAAACCTCATAGAACAAAAAGTTTTGCTTTCCTGATTTTCAGTTTTAGCGTGATTATTGTATATAAATTGAACTATAATTTTCGAAAGTTTAGTAAACTTTGGTTTATAATTGTGATTTTAACAGCAACTTTAAAAAATTGATGTTTTTACCTTTTTTTCCATCTCACGGCTTTGTTATTGAAAATTTCAAAATCGGACCACCGGCATTTTGTAGCTATTTTTATTACAAATAATTTTTTCGTACAAAGTCATTCTGCTGACTTATTTAAGGAAATACGCTAAAAACGCGAATTTTTCAATTACATTGTTAATAACTTTTTCCTAATAAATTTTTTTGTCAGCATTTTAAGGCGTTATTGTACTTGCCATTTAAAGTAGGTCTGCATAGTTATTTCTGAGTATCACGTTTTGACACAGTCCGAACCTCTACCGACTGGACTAATTTCCAATTTTCTTATTCTATTTTTTTCGTAACTGTTACCTTTGAGTATCTCATCTTCAAAATGTTATTCAGATGCTCCTTCTAAGTATTCCATCTCTACATTTCGAATTTTTGTTTTATTTCTTTTATTTAAAACCCAAATTTTGCATACATAACTTTAACACTAAGTCGATGACAACCTTTTGTGCTTAACTCTTTGTCTACTAATTTCCTGGCATTGTTTTCTAGATTCCTAAGCATTTGCCTGTCGGTATTTTGCAGCTTTTCTTTTAGCATTTTCATTGCTTGCTCTTCTCTGTTTTGTTCTTGGGGTATCTTTTTTATATTTTCTTCTGTTACCATATTCAGTTCCTCTCTTTATTTTTAATTCACCTGCTCTTCTATCTGACCGTAATACATTCTCTGATTTTGAAGTATTCAGTAAAATAAAAAACCCAAGCATTCGTAGGTAAACACTAAATTCTTAAGCATTTCCTTGTCCGTATTCTGCATCTGTTCTTTTTGTTAGCTTTTTTATTACTCGCACCACCTTTCCATGTTTGTTCATGGGTATCTCATTTATGTTTTCCTCTGTTACCATATGTAGTAAATAACGTTTGGTTTCGCTGCTAGTCGTTATTCTCCATCTTATTCCCAAAATTCTTCCCCATAATGCTGTTTTCCTTTTTATATGAAATTATTAATTTTGTTCATCATACAATAACTTTTTGAATAATCCAATTCATTCAATTATTTTGCTGGCTGGGACAAAATATATAATTTTTTTTAATCTTTTTGGAAAAATTATCTGAAATATCTTCGAATCTAACGACGGTTTTAAAAAATAGTATATCTCTTGGTTAACCCAATTCGCTTATCCACTGGTTCCTGATAAAGTAAATAAAAATAGACGACACTTCCTGTTTTCGTCCTGGGAGTCTGTCATGGTGATATTCTGGATATAAATTCAATTTTTATGGTTATTTTTTGTCAAAGATAAATAATAATTCGTTATATATAATTATTGTTTGGAGTCTAACCTCATTTGAAATGTTTTTTACTTTTATATAAAAGAATCATTACATCTGGTTCTAGTACCACAGATAGTACGTTTACAAATTCTCCTGCATATATTGTATTGTAATTGTTACTACTCTAACAGATCTATAACTTTCTGTAAGTACCACCTCCCATCAATCTACATTATTATGAGCGGTGCTCATCTTTACCTTTATTATAGGTAAATTTTTTGAAATCTAGTCCCAAATTTAGGTAGTTTACGTACATTTGCTAGTAAATTATTAATAAATTATTATTTGATAACTTCTAACTAGAGCTCCTTCATAAATATGTCTTATCTTTTGTCAATTATTAGATTGATTACATAATTTACGAAATTTCGTATGTTTCATCAAATATTATTAATAAAACACAGGTATATTTTATTGATGATATGTATTGTATTCTTCTTTAAAAGTTTAGTATATTTCGTAATTTTGAATACATTTGATTGACTACATAATTAAATAAGAGAAAATATTCTGAAATCCTGTACCCATAAAAAATACGAACGACGGTGGGTGTGACGCTACCGCCGCCGTCGATACAGCAGAGCCACAGCAGGATCTCCTGAGAGAAGGCCGTTCCAAGATGGCGTCGGCCACCGCTACCTGTATTGATCTGAGTCTGTACCTGTGTTGTTATAGCAACATATCACACACAGATACCTGCCTACGGCCTTCTAATCCCTCGCCCCACCCGCGGATGAAGGGTTGCAGGAGTTTTGTCCTGATAGTGACGAGAAAAGAGGCGCGGAAGCGGGACGCTGCAGTATACCAGGATGAAAATAAAATAAAAACCGGTAACATGATATTTCCGCAGAAAAGTTTCACTGTGAGATCGATGTTTTCAAATGAAATATGAAATGTCGCGCTTTCAAATCTAATGTAGAATTATTAGGCTTATTTCAGAATGTTAATGTTTTTGATTCGATGCAAAAATAAGCCTGCCCAATTGATCTGATAATTATATTTATTTAATAAAAAAAACATTTGACGTAGAAAAAAATAATTTTTCTGTGTTTAGATTATTCCTCTAAATAATTCGGTAAAGTTAAAGTCAAGCAGTGTATGTTTGAATTGATAAAATATGCGAAACTTCAGAAAAAATCAAAATAATCATTAGAATCTTGATCAAATTCTGTGTTGGCTTCCAAAGAACTTTTCGGAATAAATACATGCCTTAAATTAAGAGAAGAAGCAAGTTTTATTGATATGGAGAAGGCAAAGGCGTTCGATGGTGTGTAATTAAGAGATATGGTACACATGTTTTATAATAAGCAAACCTCACATAACCCTATATCTAAATATTCAATAGAACTAATCAAAGAATTAAAACATTCAACTTACAAGATAACTCTAAACTCATTTCATTGGATATTACCAATATGTTTTCTAAAATTCTCCCAAAATAATCCATAATACTTGTAAGATGAAAATATCAAATATACTTAATTTATTTGATGTATGTATCAATCAGAATTATTACACTTTTGGCAATAGATATAACCACAATGGGAAGCCCTATATCACCAATTTTTTCACAATTTTTATGGATAGTTTAGAAAGAAAAATCTTTGAATGTAACATTTCAAGAAATATCTTATTACGATATACACTCACCCTCAAAAAACTCGGCCTCCTAAAATTTTGTTGAAGTGCAAGTCCAAGAACGTTCGTAATTTATCACCGATTTTAATTGTTTTTACCCCAAATTGTAGATAAACTCTTTAGTATTAAAACAACTACAGAGACGTTTTCCAAAAATGTTGATAGCTTATTTATACAGGGTGAAAAAAAACCTGTATTTTTAGTCCAATTTCTTAACGCCCTGTGGAACAGTTCGGGAAATTTGTAGAGTTTACGCTCAGTTTATTAAAAAGACCATCCTTTTCGCCATCTTTTAGTTTTTATTTCACCTTGTTATATTAATTTCTTTTTTTTTAGTTTAATTTCAAATTTACAATCTACTCAATAAATATACAGTAATAAGTAAATGATATGGTTTCTTGCTAAATGACTTGAGGCGGGCACCATCCACTAATGGGTCTCCGTAGATCACTCTATGAGGTCTTCTGGCCAGCGTTTTTTCAATCTTCTCTATTCCATTGGATCAGTGTAAAGGTTGGATATTAGTGGATTTTTATGGCTTCCGTTGCGGTTTCTCCGTTTCTCCAAAAGTAACCAAAAACGCAGTATATCTGGATTTATAGGACCCGCTATACTCGCTACAGTATCGTACTAACAACCCGAAATTTCTCCAAAAAAGACCAAAAATGTGGCACTTTAGGTACCATAGCACCCGTTGTACTAGCTCTGGTGAGCTAAAAATCTATAAGGTTCATCTATAAGACGCCCTGAACAATATTCAATCATAAAATGGGTCACTTGTATACACGCTGGAGGCTGTATCGTGCTAACAAACTGAAAATTCTCCAAAGATCACAAAAATTTGGTACCTCAGGTACCATAGCACTCGTTGTACTGGCTATAGTGAGCTGAATATCAATAGGATTCATCTTTGAGATGCCCTGAATAATTTCCAATCATAAAATTGGTCACTTGTATATACTACGGAGGCTGTATCGTGCTAACAAACTGAAATTTCTCCAAAAATTACAAAACTGTCGTACTTAAAGTACTATAGCACCTGTTTTACTGGCTCTGGTGAGCTGAAAATCAATAGAGTTTATCTGTGAGAGGTCCTTAATGATATTCAATCATAAAATTGGTGACTTTTTGCACTCCGGAAGCTGTATCGTGCTAACAAACTGAAATTTCTCAAAAAAATGACAAAAATATCGTACTTCAAGTACCATAGTACCCGTAGTACTGGCTATTGTGAGCTGAATATCAATAGGGTTCATCTTTGAGATGCCCTGAATAATTTCCAATCATAAAATTGGTCACTTGTATATACTACGGAGGCTGTATCGTGCTAACAAACTGAAATTTCTCCAAAAATTACAAAACTATCGTACTTAAAGTACTATAGCACTTGTTTTACTGGCTCTGGTGAGCTGAAAATTAATAGAGCTCATCTATGAGAGGTCCTGAATGATATTCAATCATAAAATTGGTGACTTTTTGCACTCCGGAAGCTGTATCGTGCTAACAAACTGAAATTTCTCATAAAAATGACAAAAATGTCGTACTTCAAGTACCATAGTACCCGTAGTACTAGCTATTGTGAGCTGAAAATCCATAGGGTTCATATGTGTTATGTCCTGAACGATATTCAATCATAAAATTGGTGACTTGTTGCACTCCGGAGGCTGTATCGTGCTAAGAAGACATGTAACGAAAAGTGGCCGACGACAACGACGACATACACACAGGATTTTTTTCTAAAAACCATTTTTTCGTGTTGTTCTTTTTGAAAAGCGTAAAAAAACTCAAACATTTTTTTCAAAATTTCAATTTTTTGTGGGTAAACCAATACTTTTCTCGCATATTAGATAGGTTGGGCGGAAAAGTAATATCCCCATTAAAAAAGTCTGGTATATATAAACGTAAATGTCCAGAATGTAATACTGTATATTTGGGTCAAACCCTTAGAAACTTGACAAAGTAACACTTGCGAACATACAGATTAAAACAACCAGAGAAATCCCACTACGCAAAAAATCTACTTGATACCAAACATTCATTAACATCTAACACAGAACTAGAAGTACTACATATTTGTGATAAGAAATAAGAACTAGACTTCCTTGAAGAATTAGAAATTAGAAGACACTTTAGAGAACCACGATGTGAAGTCGTCGATGAACTGATAAACCTAGGGAGTTCTCCACTTTTAAACTGTGTTATTAAGTAATAATTGTATTAGCAGATATAGTTTTCCTGGTTTCCCATATCAAACTGCAGAATATTTTCTTTGTGAGTGCTCAGAACTTTTCTACACAAGATTGAGGTTTCTAGGAGAGACCTTCCTAATGCCCTCTGATATCAGCAACTTAGCTCTCAGGAAACTAAGAAATCTCGCACGAAGTCTCGGAATCCCGACATACACTTCTGAAACTCGATACACCGAAAACAAAACAGCTACCAGAAACAATTGGAATGAGGGTAACTTGCAGAATAACTGGAAAAACGATCTTTGACAGGGAGAGAAGCGAAAATATAAGAAGAACATGCAAGACAGAAAACCTTAATGAATGTGTACAAGGTAATAAGAGGGAATAGAACGAGAACGACAGAAGAATAATAAGAATTGCACACGACAGCTCTCCATTAGGTCGCAGGAGTTTTGGTCGCCCTCGAAAACTATGGAGCGACTACTTATCAATGTAGGCAAAGGAATAGGCGATTCATCTAGACTAAAAAATATGATAAGCCAAAAATAAAAATATTGTTAAGTATTGATGATATTATGTAACTTCTGTTATCAATAAATTTGAAATTGCAGTAGCGAGTATTAGATAAAGTATTTAATTGATACCACGATATATACTGCTTAACACAAAAATGTTATTTGAATGTTTTCGAATCGAATTAGAAATGTTTTTATGTATGTATCAATTCCATCCAATATTTGTAATTATACCAATTATTAATGAAATTGCAATAAGTTTCTCTAAAATTTTGATCATTTTATAATCAGACTCGACGAAAAGTTGCAGCAGATACTAATTACATATCGTTTTCCGATTTCATATGAAATAATTATATAAACATTGCAATTGTTTGTGTTGCTGATTATTATAATAAAAAGAGGAGAGTTTTCGTGTTATGCACGCTTTCTTGATTCAGAGATGAAACACTGGTATTTTGTTTAGCAGACCGAGAATTTTGTTTAATAGAAAATATTGAAATTGCTAACTATAAATTTTGCGATATATTTCTTTAGTAATAAGCTGATATATACATAGGAGTAATTATCTATTTGTTTTTATAGACTCGGTTATTTTCAATACACATCACTGAACTGACAAACTCAACATTTTTACATTGATTCTTTTTTCACCGATCACAGTCATTAAAGGAAAAATACTTCGATAAGCAATTATCTAATTACACATTTTGTTATTAATGCTTTGCTCAAATACTTACAGAAGTAATTAGAACTTACCTGCACTGAGATGAGTTATTGTATTGATTCTCCTTTCAATAGAAATGTTTGAAAAATGGGTGGAACCTTTTCAATCCTTGAATAACAGAAATAAATGTAGCTTACTTGTGTGAGTATTTGTTGGTTATTGGTTGTTATTATATACAAAGGAAAGAAACAGGTATTATGGATAAAAAATGTAGAAAATGAGCGTGTATTAATGAATGATGAAGAAAAAATTATTAACCAAGGTGAAGATAATATGCACAATGCACAACGAATTGATAACAACGGAGGAAGTCAAACACTTGAAAGAGAAAAGGCTGCAGAGCATGACAATATCGCCATTGAAATTGTACTAAACCTAGGAGAAAAAAGACTTCAACTGATAACAAACAAAATATGGAAAGAAGAGAAAATACCTGAA
Organism: Galeruca laticollis; assembly: GCA_963921935.1. Classification (NCBI taxonomy): domain Eukaryota; kingdom Metazoa; phylum Arthropoda; class Insecta; order Coleoptera; family Chrysomelidae; genus Galeruca; species Galeruca laticollis. Next base: position 123,160,035 of record OY998177.1, read on the forward strand.
GATTGGTAACTAGGCGTAGTCATACCATTATTTAAAGAGGGGAAGACAGTAACTGTAACAATTATCGCGGAATAACGTTACTAAGTATAGTACTGGAAGTGTACGGGGAACAATGTACCATTAATTGGAACAATCACAAAGCGGCTTCAGAAAGGGAGGAAGTAACTATAACCACATAGGTATTTACAATACGGCAAATTATAGAGAAAAAGGATTCACAAGATAAAAAAATATGCTTAGGGTTCATACATATACAGAAATACGATAGCATCCCTAGTAAGGGTCACCAGAATGGAAAATTGTGTACCTGTTAAGAAGGTGCTTTCCAGAACAATCAAAACAAGACAAAGAGGACGGCCAATCAAACATGGAACAATGAAGTTGCAGAAATTCTAGAGAAGAGGAATATTACGTGGACTGAAGCAACTGCAAAGGCTCGAAACAAAAAGGAATGCGCCAAAATTGTGTATGAAAAGTAAAAAAACCACCCTGACACCCATGGGAGAAAAGGGATCTACTTACGCCTATCTTATAAACGGTTGCCTATTTTACTCTAAGTAGTAATAAAGTCTGTTTTTAAACTCCTCTCTAACATTTTGGAGAACTTTGCAGGGAATTACACCTCCAAGCTGCTGCTATTCGTCAATATCAGCGGATTGTGTTTTATAAAGAACCAGTAATGGCACTTCCAAGAATATCGGCCCAAATATTAACTTTTTGTTGAAAAATATGCTGGTTTCATCACTTAATAACGACAATTTTGTCTATTAGCATTGCCAATCAGAAAAATGAACATCCGTCGCTGAAATAGATGTTTAACAAAAGGTTATGGATGGCACTGACTCTCAAAAATCTATTCTTCAATCATCATCCTCCTCGTGGAAATCTTGATGAATCTGAATTTTATATAGATGAATGCATTTTACAGTCTCGCTTGGCATTCCCATCTGTTCTGCTACTGATCGTAACAAGCTAGTAGGCTCTGCAGAAAATGTTAACAAAACTCCAATTTGAACTTCTCCATTTAGTACTCTGGAATTATTTTTTAGTTGGAACTGTTTTCCTCGATACAATTTTATCGCAATTAAGACTTATAGAACTTCCACAATTTGGATGTAACATTTCAACACGATGATGCTTCTGCTCATTTTTATGCGGCCCTACGACGTTATTATCTGGATAAAGAATATTGTGGTAGATGGATTGGACGTCAAGATTCTATAGAATGGTCACCTCGGTCACAACATTACATTTACAATCAAGCCTTTAATTCTTCAAATTTCGCAATTTGGATATAACATTTTAACAAGATGGTGCTTCGGCTCATTGTTATGCTGCAGTTAGATGTTATCTGGAAGAAGAATATTGTGGTAGATGGATTGGACGTCAAGATTCCATAGAATGGTCAGTTCGGTCACAACATTACATTTGTAATCGAGCCTTTAATTCAATAAATTCCGCAATTTGGATATAACATTTCAACAAGATTGTTATGCTGCAGTTAGATGTTATGTGGAAGAAGAATATTGTGATAGATGGATTGGACGTCAAGATTCCATAGAATGGTCAGCACCGTCACAACATTACATTTGTAATCGCGCCTTTAATTCATTAAATTCCGCAATTTGGATATAACATTTTAACAAGATGGTGCTTCGGCTCATTGTTATGCTGCAGTTAGATGTTATGTGGAAGAAGAATATTGTGGTAGATGGATTGGACGTCAAGATTCCATAGAATGGCCAGCACGGTCACAACATTACATTTGTAATCGAGCCTTTAATTCATTAAATTCCGCAATTTGGATATAACATTTTAACAAGATTGTTATGCTGCAGTTAGATGTTATGTGGAAGAAAAATATTGCGGTAGATGGATTAGACGTCAAGATTCCATAGAATGGCCAGCACGGTCACAACATTACATTTGTAATCGAGCCTTTAATTCATTGAGTTCCGCATTTTGGATATAACATTTTAACAAGATGAATCATTGTTATGCTGCAGTTAGATGTTATCTGGAAGAAGAATATTGTGGTAGATGTATTAGAACGCGAGATTCCACAGAGTGATCAGCTCCATCACAGCGTTACATTTTTTGTAGAGGTATTTGAAATCCAAGCCATATGCTATGGCCCCAACAGTGTTGACATTTTTAAACAACGAATTATTGAAGAATGTACAGCAATTTCAGCTGACAAAAGCTTAGTAATAGGTTGCATTACTACCATATTGAACATTTACTGTAAAAATAAGTTTTTGAAACAAATTAAAAGTGAACTTTATTTTATTTATTTAATTTCTATATAAATTTTAAAAAACTTCTGTTAGACGTTCAATGCTGTTGAAGACTCACTCAAATAGAGCGTATTCTTTATATCTACGGCCACTTTTATTTTTATGCTCAACCGATTATAATTAACAATAATTCAACATTAAAACACTATTATTTACTTTATGTTTGTACATGCAATGAAATTATAGTTTATAAGACTAGTTGATGACATAATTTGCCGTTGTGACAATCTGTCGACCTAAAAAGTTTCATCTTAGTAAGATTAAACAAAAAATAATTGCGGGTTTACGGAAATCACGATGTTTTTTTTGTCTTTTTCATGCTTTCACTTCCTTTTTTAACTACGAAATTAATCTTTAATGCAATTAAACAAATTCCGTAACGACAATGAATCGCTCGTAGAATAGAATTGAACTGTAAACTATACACAGTCCGATCTAAAAATTAGTATGTGTAAAATTGTAAATTCTCTGTCGTACTTAGAATATTGGAAAACTTTTTCCAGCCACAATTGGAACAGGACAATTTACTGAATATAGCATACTTTCAACAAGATGGAGCTACACCCCACTATGCAGCAATAACAAGCGGTTCTTTGAATTCCAGTTTTGAAAATCGCTGGAATGGGAGAGGAGACCCCATACTATGGCCACCACGATCTCCTGACTTAACACCACTTGAATTTTTTATAGGGTTACGTCAAAAGTCGTTGTTACAATCCAGTTCCCCAAAATCTCGATCAACTCAAATCCGTAACGTGATAAAAAGTATTCCAATCGATATGTTGAGTCACTTCATAAAAAAGACGAATGTATTGTAATGTTTTTCTTATTTAATTAAACAGTAAACGGGTGGGATAGACTTTAAACACACGGTATGGCTACTTACGAATTTATTTAAACACTAAACTAATCACTAACACTTAATTTATATACACTTTACTATGCACTTAAATTTAATTTATATACACACAACCTTAATTATTAATTTATATCAACAGTTTACTGTTCGCTATTTCGGTGTATTCTTATTTATTTGTCGAGATCACTTTTTAAACTGAACTGAACTTCTGCGCTGGTCGTTCCTTTATATATATTAATGCCTTTTTTACTAGATAATTCTATATTGCGGCTTACACAAAAACAATTGGCTCTCGCATTTTCTAGATAAGACTGGTCACAAAAGCAAAGTCCACATAAGATAGTCACAATCGTAAACAATTCTAAGAAATCCCTGCGCATCCGCCATAATTTTAACTATCATACATGGCTTAGGCGGAGTCGGATTCAGGGACTATACCAGTGTGCTGTTTCGTAACATTACCCCCCCCCCCTTAAATGGCAGTTCCTCTTGGAACTTTTGTGTAGCCGAGACTGGATGTTTGAATCGGCAATTGGTCCCATTTCTACACTTTCCGATCTTATGGAAATAGCAGGGCACCGTCTTCATCGGATACTGATAACGGGGGTTGTAGCTGCAAATTAATATCTGGACATCGGTATCTCGAAAGATCACCTCTACCATGTTCCTGATGACTCGCCAACCCAACTGGTTGCTCGCTATCTTAGGAATAGCCAGTTTCTTCACGCTGGATTCTAACACATGGTCTCGGAGGTTTCGAAGTGCTTCCCACACATCGCGGTAGGTAGATCGATCTTGAAATTCATTTTTAGTTACCACGTAGAAGACGTACCGCGAATTATGTTTCAGTTTCAGTGTCTTGCTAGGGGCTGGAATCTGGTCTTCAAGTTTATCTAATTGCCCGAACTTCTTTCGGAAGACTGATACCAACCCTCGTGCGTTCTTGATACGATCGGGGATATTGTATGCCAGTGAATAATCTTCAGGGAGAGTGAACAAATCTTCTCCTTGTTCTGAAGTGACTCCATATCTAGCTTTCACGGTACCTCCATACGCGCCCATAAATTCATCGAAGGTAGGGTCAGACACATCTCCAATATGGTTTACTCGTTTCTCTAAGTAATGGTCTCCTTTGAATGGCGCTAGTCGGTTTTGGTGAACTACTTTTGGTTTTCCGTTGGGGATCTTGCTTATGCGATATATAACATCATTGATCCTTTTCTTGATTAAGTATGGACCTTCCCAGGATTTTTGTAATTTTGGAAAACAATCCTTTTCTCCTCGTCGGGTGTGTAACCATACTTTGTCCCCTTCTTTAAAACCGCCTTCTGTGGCCTGCGTGTCGTACCGACTTTTCGTTCTGTGGCTGGCAACTTGAAGATTTGTTCGAACTAATTCATGAATATCGTCCAGCCTTCTTCTCAATTCGATCACGTAGTCTTCTTCTGCTAGATCTTCTCCAGGCCGACAGTCAAATTCCAGGTCACAAGGAAGCCTCATTTCACGTCCAAACAGGATTTTCGCAGGTGTTTCACCCGTGGACTCATTGACGGCAGATCGATAAGCCAATGCGAATAGGGAATGATACTGGTCCCAATCTCTCTGATGGGTGGAAACTACTTTGGACAGGCATTTTCCAATAGTCCTGTTCATTCTCTCGACCATTCCATCTGACTGTGGATGTAATGCTGTTGTCCTCGTCTTCTTCATTCCCAGCTTCTCACAAATCTTCTGGAATAGATGGCTTTCGAAATTTCTTCCCTGATGGTCACTGTGGATTTCCAATGGCACTTGGCACAGCGATATCTAAAGCAATCCTTTCGAAAGGGCTTCCAACATTATACTGCTTCATAGGTGCCTTTCTCTTGCGATGTGGTCCATTACTCGTAGCACAAGTCGTACATTTCTTACACCAGTCCTTCACATCACCGGAGCTGTTCATGCAATAAAACCTTTCACGGACTCGCTGAAGGGTTTTCTTCACTCCCAGATGACCTCCTAATGGACTGTCGTGTAACTTCTTCAGTACCTCAGTTACTCTCGTTCTAGGGATAACTAGCTGTCTCCTCATCTCGGAACCATCATCGTTTTCAAGGACTCTTTTCAACAGCCCTTCTTCCAGGACAAGGGAGTCCCACTGATCCTAATACGCCTGCCAAATCTTCTTTAGGCAAGGATCATTCTCCTGATCTTCTCTCATCCTGGTGGGTGACCATTATTTATTGACTACTGTAATTCTTGAAACTGCAACTTCCTTAGATTTCGACTTGTTGCATTGTGAATAGTCTACAGGGCATGAACGTCTAGGCAAAGAGTTGGCTTTTCGGTGATTCATATCAGCTGGATGTTCACCCCTATCTGATTTCCCCTGTGACTGGAGTTTTTGGGTTACAGGAGTCTTGGGGCGCTTAGACGGACTGCATACGTGCTCTAGCTCGCCACACTTCAGGCATTTCCTCTTCTTCGGCTTCTTGTCTGCCATATCTTTCAACAAGTTGACGATCTGATCTAGTTTGTCATCGTCATCTTCTTCCTGCATGGTCCTACCTTTGTTGTACCGCGAGCTCTTCGTGGCTGCTTTGCATTCAAGAGCAGCTGTCAATGCGTCGAGTAATGTTCTCGGATGGGCTAAACTAAGTGTCCTCTGCATATCGGGGTCACGTAAGCCATCGATAAATGCCTGAATATTCAGACATTCCATCATGTTCCCTGGTGCTGATGGATAAGCGAATCGAACTAATCGGGCAATGTCCACTTGTCCCAAATAATTTTGCAGTTTTGTTCCAAACTAGTTAGCAAAAAACTATTTTCCATTTATATATATATATATATATATATACATATATATATATATATATATATATATATATATATATATATATATATATATATATATATATATATATATATATATATATAGTTAAACTTGATCTTTGCCGAATAATTAATACTAAACATAGGTTTATTGGGGAAGCGGCAAATTAAAACGAGTACCCTTTATACTTTTTATGTCCAAGCTTTCAGAATTTATTTATTCCATTATCAAGGATAAAGTATATGAGAATGTATATTATAATAGATGTAAATGGTAAATTGTATACAGCATCAAAAGAAATATTTGAATTCTTTAAAAATAATTGTCAAATATTTCTTTTGATGCTGTATACAATTTACCATTTACATCTACTATAATATACATTCTCATATACTTTATCCTTGATAATGGAATAAATAAATTCTGAAAGCTTGGACATAAAAAGTATAAAGGGTACTCGTTTTAATTTGCCGCTTCCCCAATAAACCTATGTTTAGTATTAATTATTCGGCAAAGATCAAGTTCAACTATAGTTGCTGATAATGGGGTTCTATAAGTATATATATATATATATATATATATATATATATATATATATATATATATATTATGTTAAAATTTTAATCTGTGTCTAATAAATGTATTTAATAAGTTTTATTTTATTATATAATTTGTTTTACCTCGTATATTATTCCTCTGGATTTCCTCTCATTTACCTCGGCTATTGCTCAATATTTTATCATAATTATTAATTTGGAAACAGACAGGGTTCTGAGTAAGGCCTTTGTTTTCCGCAGATTATTTTAAGAACAAACATGAAACTCAAATTGGAAAACAGTTTAATAACTTTGAAGACATAAAATATAATGCAAAAAAAACAAAATGGATGAATTGACAGATGGTAAGTGAAAATTTTTAATGATATTAAAATGGAACGACTCTTAACCTAGGTATAATTCAATAAGTATTAAATATCACGAGTTTTAAGTTTATAATATTATTGTTTTGCTTTAGAAATGAGTTCAGATATTTTCCTGTTATACTTTCTTAAATGTCATCTCAAGTTTTCAATTTATTTGAAAGTATAACGATTATAATTGGTACCAATCATAGAAAATTACTACTAACCTTCGAAAGAAAAAAATAAACCGCACAATAACTTCTTTCTTCTACTGATGTGCCGTCAGCTGCTGTATCTTACCATGTAGACGGCTTTTAATCTTTATTTTAAGAAATTGTCCATCAAATTTTAAAGGAATTCACCAATTAGTTAATTCTGCACATATATTTTATCAACCATCGTTTATAATATCTGATTTTGCTTCTTAATTCAGCTGTATAATTTTCGAATTATTATTCAACTTGTTCTTCAAAATCTAATAATAATCTTTTCTTTACCTCGACACCAGATTTATTTATTTCTCTCCCTCTTAGCAACCATAATTTTCTTCCTAGATATCAGAGTTTTCTTGTCCTCAGATTGGTTTAAATCTTAAGCTGGATCTCCTAATACAATTCATTTCAATGTCACCAATTAATGTGACATTTCATTGGTTGACTTTCGTAAAAATTTGTACATATGTAACAATAAAAATAATAACTATGTACAATATAAATAATAACTCAAAACATTGTTACTACTTTTATAGATCATTATACATAACTAATAAATAAAAATTTCCTATTTATTCGCAACAATATCAACAAATTCCTGAACTGTCATAAAATATTCCTCGATTCTGACAGATAGAATTTCTATGATTCAATATAGTGAAACTTTAGATCACAGTTCAATATTTATGAATTTTGACACACAGGGTGCTCCCCTTATTAATTTATATTATAAAAATAATGTTTCTTTATTATGAATAAAATTATTTGCTATAATATATATATATATATATATAGATATATATATATATATATATATATATATATATATATATATATATATGTAAATGAAAGGATATATGATTTTTTTTCAATTTTGACAGGCAGCCAACTCGTCCAAAATTTTGGCCCAATCAATTTTTGTAGCGAGTTTGGTTTCGATCCATCAAAAAATGCGCCCTCTATCATGCTTCTGTTATAATACATACATACATAAACATAGGATTATTGGAAAGGCGGTAAATTAAAACGAGTACTTTTTTTATGTCCAAACTTTCGGAGTTTATTTTTTCATTTTCAATGATACAGTATACGATAATGTATATTATAAAAGGTGTAAATTGTAAATTTTATAAAACACCAAAAGATTTATTTGAATTTTTTGAAAATAATTGTCAAGCTCATAAAGCAAAGAATTCTAAGAATCTCTGACCAATCTTTCCATAATAAAAATCTAAAAATTCTCCAAAACCTATTCGAACGAAATTTATATTCCACATCTTAACTAAAAAGGATTTCGTATGGCACACCACGTGTGGACCAAGTGGCCGAAGACATTGGTTCCGAAGGTTCAATTGTTAGCAGTGTTGGTAATGTTAATAACAGTACTCTAATTGATAATAATGCTCCTCAGGTTGATATTGTGTTTTCTTCTTTACCATCTGTTGCCAAAGTTACACCTAATCTCATGAGACTTTTTAAATCAATTTCAAATTTAAAAATTGCTCAAAAACTGTTTTGACCATACATTCATTGTTTTCTATTGTCAAGGACAAAACGCCATTAGACCATCAATCTAGAATAATCGATTGCATTTTATGCACGAATTGTGATCGTGAATATATTGGTCAGACAGCCAGGTTCCTTAAGGAGTGTTTGATATCACAGGAGTGACTGTAGATTGCACCCTGAAAGATGCGCCCTTAGTTAATATGTGGTCAGGAAGGGTTACAGCATGAATTATCAGTCTACAAAGGTGTTGGCAAAGGAACTGAATGCTTCTTAGAAATGACATTCACACCACAGTCTTCAAACTGTTTAAATAAAAAACTGATTTGAATCATCTAAGTGAAATTTATTCATACCTTTTGCTTTTAGACAGGAACCCAAGTGCTCTTGAAACTAGTTCAGTTGTTATAAGTTAAGCTCATCAATAAATAATTATAGTCAATAATGTAATTTACATCGCATCTTCATGAAGGTGAAAAGTGATAGTTCCCACTTTCAGGGACGATTTATTTGTAAGTAACTGTGATTGTTGTAACTTGTTTAACAATAACAGCGCACATTGTTTCTCCTTTTATTCGGTTTGACAACTGACAATTTCATAGAACCAAATCTAACCTTTTCATACTTCCCGCAATTTTTAACCTAACAAATAGCACATGCCTCGATCTTTTCATACTTTCCGCAATTTTTAACCTAACAAATAGCACATGCCTCGATCTTTCGGGGATGAAAAATGTTAAATTTACATAATTTTTAATACATATTTTATTGTTAATATTATTATTATTATTGGTTATTATTCATATAATGTATAGTGTTCCCACATTTGTGATTGTGTAGTTTGTCTTTATATCATCAAATTACCACCATTCTCGCAGACATTGTAAGTTGAGCTTTATTCTTGTAATAATTGAATTTAAAGTTAAAATACATTTGTAGCTCCTTGAAGATGATAATGTTCTTTGCCGAAATATTGGAAATATAATGTTATAAGAGTACACGTTCGTTTTGCTGCTGTTCCAAATAATTTTACAGTTTTGTTCAAAACTAGTTAGCAAAAGACTATTTTCCGTTTTATGTGCACATTTCAAGTGACTCTAGAAAGAATAAAGTTTCCATTTAATAAACAATTAAAATAATGAAATCTGAACACAAAAATATTTGAAATCACGTAAAATACCATGTCGTTAATTGAATTTATCCAACTTTGTCTATTCTCAATTGATACTTACAAAGAAACATTCATCCAAATAATTCTCAAATTATTGACTGATATTTATTGAGATAAATTTTTTATATATGCATAGTTATTTTCCAACTAATTTTAAGCTAATCTAGAAAATCATTTGGCAAGAAAAAAATGCATAAGCCTTGGTCCAATTTTTGGTGTGAGGGTGTTCCGAACAATCCCTATTATTTTGATTAAAAATTGGCAAAACCAATTGTATTTTCTTACCATATAATAATTCGGCTAGAGGACGAGTTTTATCTATAACTGTTCTGTTTCTTAATTCTAACAAAGCTAAATACGTATCTTTTTTATCTAAATCTGCCTTGTTCAATATATTTTTGACAGTTTGTACTGCTCTTTCAGCTAAACCGTAGGAATATTGATAATACGGACTACTTGTTTTGCTACTATAGTTCAACGCTTTTGCAAACGGTTTCAATTTACTATTTACATCACTTGTACCTTGATCGGTATATATAAGTGAAATAATTCTATACTTTGCAAAAATTGACTTTGACCTGGTAATCATATAGTATCTATTTACTGATAACGAACAAAGATGTGCTATATCTACAAACTTTGTGTAAAATAATCTAGTACTAATAAATAATGATATTCTTTATGATAAAAAACATCACTACCCATGGTTGACTCGGTAAAATTATTGGTTCTCTACAATTAGCTTTCTAAATCTAATACGGATGTCACATTTAGAAATTAAATTAGAAATATTATTACTCATGAAAGGTCAAAACAATATTTCTCAAGCTCTCGCTTTGCATTTTTCAACTCCTAAAAGATTGAAATGAATGTTTATTATTAGTATTACGAAATACTAATCCTTGTCCTACAAACAATTTATTCTTTATATTTTTAATAAGGTTTTAATATATCTTATTTCACAGTTTTAAATGAAACTTACTGTTTCTAGTTAATTCCACAATATATTGAAAAGATTTTAAAAATTATAAGATAATTGTTAAATATCATCGTCAGAATGACAGAAGTTACATTTCATTTGAAGCCTATCTGATGTTTAATAATTATTTTGGCTAGACCAAGAAGTGACCTACGTAGTGATTGACTTAATTTCATTTTAATATATCAATTATGTTATTTGTCCACCCTTCAAGAATGACTTTTTTCAATAATGCTAATTCAGGACATTGTTCTGTTTCTTTAATGAATGACCCTAATTTCATATTTGTCATGGGTAAACTAGATACTACCATACCTACATGAGCTTCAATGTCTGCTAATTGGTCTATTTGAAATTTATAGACAGTGCATTTGATAAGAACATTTCTTTGTCTATCTTGCAAATCATACTTTTGTATTTTAAGCTACATTCTTTGTAAACTTAAGGGCCAATGGTCGGTGATTAGTTTCTACTACTACTGTGAATTTCATTGATTTCGAACCTAAAGGTTTTGTTTCAATTGGCTGCATCCCCACGATAGAAATATTGTTTTTTTGCACAAAATAATTTTTCAAGTCTATAGAGAAGAGAAATTACAAATAGGCGACACAGAAAAACGCGATTTATAATTTTGTGCTTTTGGTACGTTTTGGTAACAAGCTTCTCATGTACCCAAAATCGTCCTGAAAGTAACAAGAATCGTCCCGAAAGTAAAAAAATCGTTTCGAAAGTGAAAAAAATCGTCCCGAAATTTATTTGCTCGTTTGTATTTAAAAAAATTGTTAGAAACATCAATATATAGTCAGTTAAACTGGTAAAGGTATTAATAGGTTTTTATAGTACAGTTTTTATTTTTGCTAGAAAAATTAAATACTAATTTCATCTAATGAATATTTATATAAACATTAATTGCTACCGTAATTTGTTTATTAATCCCAACCAAGGTAAACGAGTTTGCGAAAGTTGTCGATATGGTAAAAGAAAAGTGAGTCTTCCCAATCATATATACAACATTTAAAAACGAAAATATATTGTGCGTCATTAAAAACAAATTATTAATTGATTGATCACTACTTTCTAAAATAATAAACGTAAAAATTTTATCCGTTCATTGGCGGTTAAAGCTGGGGCGCCGTATAAAAAATAAATCGATTATTCGGCGCCTTCGAATATCATAATTGTACCATATTTATTCCAATTAACCCTTTTTTCACTTGGGTTATTAGATGGAACGGTAAGTTTTTTATTGTTAAATGTTTTTCTCGAAGGACCGTATATTGTATTCACTGTTGTAGGATGTTTGATTAAATGTTTTCTCGAAGAAATTAAACACTTATTTCACTTTCATGTTGTTATATTGCAGGAATTTATAAATTTTTCTTTTGCGTAGACAATTAAGAAATGCACTTGCTCATACGCGTTACATTTTGATTATTTAACACATAATCTGCAGGAGTAATGAATGTTTAATGATTAATTACACATGTTTTTACCAGGACCAAATGCCGGGTGCTCTTATAGCATGAGTACCATTATGTACGACAGTTAAATATGATGAGACAAATGTAATGTAGTTGACATATTTATATATCGGTTAACGTGGTTACGAGGAAGGAGAAAAATAATAGAATTTGAAACGTAACGGTCAGATACAGCTAGTGAAAATTTGCAGTGATTTTTTGTTGCCTGAAAAGGTTATATGTCTTGAGCAGAATATTTGAAATGTGTTATGCAGGGGAAGTTGAAAATATAAATCACAGGAGAATTTGGTAATTAAATCAAATTCGCACAATATTTTTTATTTTTATTATTGTTCACTTGGTTAATTAGAGAAGCGTTTGTAACTTTTAAGTTTTCTTTACTGCAAAACATTTGCAAATGGTTCTGCAAATTCGGATATATATAAATGGGAGGAATTGAAAGTTTACCAATGTTCATTGATAACTGTACTACAACATTGGAAATATTGAACTATTTATTTTCTAGCAATAGAAAAAATAAACAAGAAATGCATACATCGTAAGAATGAAGTCACATAGATTAACGATGAAAACGTTATTAAAATATGAAAGGGGAGACAAAGAAAGAAATGAATTGATCAAATGAAAGATACAAACAGAAGGTAGTGGAAGATGTGGGTAAAAGAGATACCGGAAACCTCATCCCACACCTGAAAAATTAAAAGGAAATGAGATGAAGACGAAAAGGATTTTCGAACAATTTGAGCTCAGTACTCCCTCACATTATCAGTCATTATGACAAAAAGTGAAAGTTCTTTTACCAAATTAAAGTTAATTAGGAATTAGTCAAGGTTGTCATTGTCGCAAAGTAAATTAAATAATATATCTCTGATAAGTTTGAAAAAGAAATCCACATGGAAACCAATTACATTGTGAGGGGGCCTAGAGCGGCTCCTGAATCTGATAGCCAAATTAGATGGATGATGAACAACTATCACTATTATGCACGTTTATAATTATTAATACCTCGATTGCAATATAAATTATACACAGGATTGTGCGAAAACCATTTTTATCAACAATAAATCTTAAAAATTTAAGAAACGTCCTGATTTTTCTAAGCCCTTTATAATTCAAACTGATCTTCGTACAATTCTATATCAGGAATACGATGGTCTCGAACACCCTATTGCTTACGCAAGTCGTACTTTAAATAAAACTGAAAGAAAGTATAGTATAACAGAAAAAATACTTTTAGGTGTTGAAAAATTCCGAGGCTATGTTGATGGCACCCATTTTCCCCTTCAGATAGATCATTCATCTTTCCAATATCTTTCAAAACTTTCGAATACATCAGGTCGTCCTCTTAGACTTTCCCAGTTCGATTTTCAAATCAATGGGACCGAGAAAGATGACGTTTATCCATCTACCGTGAAAAAACACAAACAATGTGATGTAAACACTATGAGTCGTATTAGTAGTTCTGTATAATAAGTGTTTTTAAATGTTCATTTTTTAAAACTGATATTAAATGTTTGTGATGTCGTCATCAAAAGTATCTTTCTGTATTCATGGCTGTTCAAATATGCTGTATAGAAATACTACGCAGTTGAAATTTTATAGTTTCCTCGAAAGTCCATTGAACACTGCGTGGATAACCTTAAAACGTCAAAAATTGATAAATGCAGTAAAAACCCATATGTAATTAAAATGTTCTAATTAAAACATTTTATTAACTATTATTTTGTGTATAATCAGTATGATACTACAATTGGCAGCTATTAGAAAAGTTCTACATTTTTTTACATAAATAAAAAATTACCTATTATCGAGAGAATAAAATGTTTTCTGTACGATTTCATTGATTATATAAAATAAAAAACTAGTTGTGTTTGCTGACATTAATACTATATAATAAGTTCAAATCTACTTTTATTTTACTATTATTTATGTAAGTGTATTCTCTATACATATTTAGGATATTAATATATTATTGTCTGGCAATTAATATCATCAAATAAAAATTCATAGGTTTTTACAAAGGTCAATATAATATTTATTTTGATAACTAAAAGAAAATACATTAAATATGAGTAATATATTATTATTAATATTCATTGAAAAATTTGTTAATGTCTCTCAATCGTTCTGGTCATTTAGTCCAGGCGAGATAGCCCAAAAATCATCATTTTGCGTAGTTTTCCACGATCAGTATGAAACTTTGTATTTAGGTGGTGGATAGCGTGTACAATGACATATCTTTATCCGTGGTCTGAGAAATTTTTTTGTCATTGTCAAAAGCACCGATATATGTCGAATTTTAAGGAAATTTCTCATTTTTTGCTTATAACTTCATTGCTAGTGGCTTTACCAAAAAAAAGTTAAATTCTTTTTTTTTTGTCATTAAAAGACCTACAAAAGTAGACGCGTTAAAAAATATTAATTTGTTAAAGAGATACAGTAAAACACAATAATAATTATTATTTTTATATAAACAATGATAAAGTAGCTTAATAATTGTCATTGGTTCTTGTAATTGTGCAAAAATACTCTGAACTATCAATAAATGACGTGTGCAAAAGCTGGAGATTGTACGTTTAATGGTTCATGAGTTATGGCCTTATAAACAAATTAACATCAATAACAAATAACTTGGTCTGTGCGTTGAATGTGGTTGTGCTGATTTTTTTATGAGTAGATTTCATTATTTTATGTAGGAAGTCGACGTTCATTTAAAACAAAAATGGAATTTTGCAATCAAGGGAATTTATTTTTGAAATCCCCTTAGTTGCAAAATGAAATCTCGTGCGGATTCGTCTTTTTTTCATAATTTTTTTTGACGTAGATCGAAAGTGCATAAAAATAGCTTTCATTTAAAAAAAAAAATTGAGTTTCGTTGGAAAACCACGGAGATACAGACCGGGAAAGTGAAATCCGCTATCCCCACCACTCCGCCTCGCTCGCCGCCGCGCGCGATCAAGGAAAACCGAGCGCTCCGCTGACATTCGTTAATTTTTTTTGCAGGGAGAAATTTCCACGAGATACGTGATTTTTCATGTGAAGACAATACTGTAAATAACAAATTATGTGGTATTTTTCTTTTCGTCAACTCGCTAAATTTGTTGTACAGTTAATTTTTCACTTTCCCGGTCTGTATCTCCGTGGTTTTCCAACGTCTACTTTTGTAGGTCTTTTAATGACAAAAAAAAAAGAATTTAACTTTTTTTTGGTAAAGCCACTAGCAATGAAGTTATAAGCAAAAAATGAGAAATTTCCTTAAAATTCGACATATATCGGTGCTTTTGACAATGACAAAAAAATTTTTCAGACCACGGATAAAGATATGTCATTGTACACACTTTCCACCATCTAAATACAAAGTTTCATACTGATCGTGGAAAACTAAGCGATTTTTCCTAAATTGCCTGGACTAATTATTGTGAGTGTTATTAGAATCTTCATCATCAAACCAATCATGATCCTCTATATTGAAGTCATCATAATCGTCTTCTAACTTTTTATTTTTTTTCTTATTTCTCCACATCGACCTACAACGTCATTAGCGGTTCCATAGTACACATTTTTTTATACAAAATAAATTAACAGTTACCTGGTAGATATTGAAAAAAAAATAAAGTTGCGGTATATTGTTCATATTTCATAATTAATAGAATAAACAACAAAAAACAGGTTTCTCAGTGCAGTATTAACGTTTAGTTTAGATATAATATGTGACGCTAGAATAGTTATATCTTATGTAACATATTTACACTTTTCAGAAAAGCTATAACACTTGATGGGTCGGAGGCATTTCCTAAAATTTTCTTAATATTTCGTGGGATCTTGTAGGTCTTTCGTTGTAGATCATACATCGGCCAATCGGTGATGTACGCTCATGTCTTCACCACAGAAATTGCAAAACGGAGGATCCTCTCTTGTTATTAAGTATTCATGCGCATATCTGGTGTGTCTTAGACGTAGCCGGGTGATTATTACCTGGTTCCTTCCGTTTTCTGTTGGTATATGCCAAGGTCCTAAATTAGATTTGAATTGTTTTAATTTAGATTCGAATTTCTGCCAAAAAGTGTTCCAGTGTTTTATGATTTTGTCATTGAAGTATGATTTCAAATCATTTGATGTCGATAGTGTCGACAGAAGTGCTGCCTCTATAGTTCGGTCTCGATCCCTATCACAGAAGAGGAACTACTATATAGTCAGTGATGCTTTATCCTGTTCTTTATCCGAAATTTCTATTATTGACGTAAGTTCCTTTATACCAGATGTTTGGTATACTCCTAGGAATGAAAAGGTCTCAAATAATCCAGATTTATATCCCATATTTAAGGTTGACATGAATGCACTTGGCTTATGATCTTTGTTTCAATTTTCTTGACTATTTTCTTCCATTCCTTTCGGTTGCTTTCTTTTTTTCTGCAGCCTTTTAATTCCTATTTCTTCTACATATTTCATGCTTCTTAACCATTTCTTCTTAGGCCTCCTCTTCTTCTTCTACCACCTTCTCCTCCGAACGCGAGTGTTTTTTACTACTGTTTGCTCTTTCATTCTTAAAATATGTCCTAATCTTCTAACTCTTTGTGCTCTGATTTTCTGGGCAATTTTTGGTTTTGCATATATCTCCATCACCTCTTTATTTGTTCTTCTTCTTCATGTAATATCAGACATTCTGATACCTTCAAAGGTCTTTCTCAATACTTTTCTTTCCCATATTTCAACTCTGATTTCTTCTTGTTTAGTCAATGTCCAGTATTTGCTTGCATATAACACCACTGGTTGTATTACCGTTTCATATATTCTTATTCTTGTGTTTCTTGTTATATTTTTATCTTTAATTATCGCTTTATTTCCTTTAAGGATCCCATTCTCAATTTTTTTTCTTCTTTTCCTTCATTTCTAAGATTACACCCAGATACACTATTTGTTCTACCGTCTCTTTACATTTGTTTTGAATTTAATCCTGTTGTCGCCTCCATTTCCATGTATTTTGTCTTCTCTTCGTTTATCCGTAAGCCGTATGTCTTTGCCACTTCATTTGTTTCTCCTATAGGTTGACAATAACGTTTTGTATGAATATATTTTTTCGTCTAATCCAATTTCTAGTAACTTATCTAATTGGAAAATTGTTCTATCGCCAACAGAATTGACATATTAATCTATTTAATGACAAATGAATTAAGTGCTCATTTAGGCATATCTAAAACCAACTACTGAAAGTAACTGTCTCGACCATTACTTAGTAGAATCTACTCATATATTTTAAATGAAACTTACTGTTTCTAGTTAACTCCACAATATATTGAAAAATGTTAAAAATTCTAAAAAATTGAGAATTGTTTTGATATTACCTGAATATCATCGTCAGAATGACAGAAATTACATTTCATTTGATGCCTACCTGATGTTTGATTATTTTTGGCTAGTCCAAGAAGTGACCTACCTACCTTGTGATTGACTTAATATATGTTAATAGAAAAAAGAATATATGATATTAGAAATATTAAAGCTTAGATATTATCTTAAGTGTCTTATGTTATTTTCTGTTTTAAAAGAAATCGTTGTATTTGTTGTTAAAGGTATTATCTTTAAAACATTATTAGAAATATTTCCTGCATATGTAATGGGTAGTGTTGCCGCGAGACGAGACGAGACGAGAGAAGGGCTTCGCTTGTCTCGTCTCAGTAGACGAGAGAAAATGTGTCTCTCGTCTCGTCGAGAGAGGGCGAGACGAGACGAGAGACGACCTTCTCTCGTCTCGTCTCGCTTCTCTCGTGATTTAAACCGAATATAGTAAAAACCAAGCTAAATTTTAACGCGTCGAGGTTAGTTTCCACCATATTTGACATGAATTGTGTACAGAATATGCCAAATATAACAGAACCCACCCTTAATGCGTTAAAACTTTGCTTGGTATTTACTACAGGGTAGCCCATTAGTGCGACAAAGGTCAATATCTCCTGCACCAATAAGGATAGCAGGGAAACGTTTGACGAAGCTTATTAAGGGTTAAGAGGTGCCTGTTATAAAATTATTTTTGTCTATACAGGGTGCTCCAAAAAACCAGCACGGTAAAAAAATTCCATTTTTGAAATGGAACACCCTGCATGTTTTTAAATTTTCAGATTCTATCCGTACTCTTTGCCCTGTGTGATGGTGTGGACTACACCGAAACGTTGGCGTTGATTTAATAAACACAATTTGTCCAAAAAGCTGAAATCATTATATGAACCGTTTTTGTATCTAGGCACCTATCTGTAATATATTTTTTAGTTCATTAGTAAATTTTATGTTAACTGTTGCAATATTTTCTCTGGCACTTCAGAATAAAAATTAATTATTAAAATTGGCGTTTTATTATTTTTGATAAGATTGCATTTTTCACCGTGCTCTTATTTCGCATTTATACAGTGTGGTCATTTGAGTGTGCAACTACAATGATGTACGTTTCAACACAAATTATAGATAATCAGGAAATTTTTTGGAATATTTTTAGTACCTACGCCTATGGTTGCTTCAAATATTATATTTTTTCTGTTTTCTACCTCAATTTCATTCTATTTCAAGCAAAAATTGAGATAATATTTAAAAAAGCCATAAGCCTACTGATAATATTTTAAAAAAATTCCTGATAATGTATAATTTGTGTCGAAACGTACATCATTGTATTTGAGGTAATATGTACTCAAGAATCAATATGAAAAAATCTTGGTCCGTATTTAAAAATATGAAGTTGACCATGATATCTCAGAGATTTATAACGAGTGATATAAAAAAAGTAACGGTAGTTTGCAAAAATTAAATACATAGATTTTATTTCAAGAACGTTGTCCTAAAATTAAAACCTTTCGAGTTGAAAGGAATTAATTTTGGAGGTTTTCAACAAATCATCCGTATTTCAGGAATTGCAAACAATTTTACAACGCGGTTAGTGAACACACAAACATTTTTATTGTCCTAATTTCGACAATTTATGCCTGTCACGAGTTATTTGACTGCAAATAATTTTATCCAGCGATAAAACGTCCTAATAATTATATGTTTGCAGTCGAATAATTCGAAAACCGCTGGTCCACCTATAGACATTACATAATATATATATTTTTGCAAAGAGGAATTTAAGAAGATTTCAAAAGTATCAAAAAATTTTACGTTTTTTACTCGAGAGAGATCGAGAGAAACGAGAATTTCTCGACGAGAGAGGGTACTTCTCTCGTCTCGTCCAAATAGACGAGAGAAAATGGGTCTCTCGTCTCGTCGAGAGAGGACGAGACGAGACGGGAGACGAGAATTTCACGTCTCGGCGGCAACACTAGTAATGGGTAACCGTTGGATGTTGCTATTTGATTAATTGTGTTAATCTCTATATCAAAATTACATTTGTTCATAGGAACTGAAAATTCTCATGTATCATCGAATTATATGCCGCTAGTTCATGTGACATGGGATGATTGGAACTGTGGAATAATCACATCAGTGTGTGTTGGTTTTCGGTGAATCGAATAATCAAGTACATTATTAACTCTTTGAATTTTTAAATCAAGAAAATTGATTGAACCCATTTTCTTCAACTTCTAATGTAAATTTAATTTTTGGGTGTAAATTATTAATGCGCTTGAAAATATATCTAATTGTCATTCACTTCCCATAAAACAAGCTAATATGTCATCTACATATCTATACCAAAATAAAACATTTTTTGAAATATTACTTTCAAAGATTTTTCTTTCTAAACTGTCCATAACAATGTTCGCCAAAATTGATGATATAGCTCTTCCCATTGGTGAACCTTCATTTTGAATATATATCTTATTATAGAAAGTGAAATAATCCTGATTAATACATACATCAAATAAATTAAGTATATCTGATAATATTTCTGGATTAATATTTTTATCTTCTAGCAACTTTCTTACAAGTATTAGACATTCTTTGGGAGAAATTTTAGTGAACATATTGGTAACATCAAATGAAATAAGCTTAGAGTTATCTTGCAAGTTGAGTGCTTTGAATTTTTTGATCAATTCCATTGAATTTCTAATTGAATATTTAGATGCATATCCGTAACTATTAAGTATATTGTTAAGTTCCTTTGCCAATATATTATTGGGAGTATTAACATAAGAAACTACTAGAAACTACAGGTCTAATTGGTTTCCTTATTTTATGTAATTTAACGGTTCCATATAATTGTGGAGAATGAGGATTCTTATTTATGATGGACCTCTTTTCGTAATCACTGAAAAAATAATTTGAATTATTAACAATGTCTCTAACATTATTAGAAAACTTTTATATTGGGTCTGCTTTAAGAACTTTTACATCGCTAGATTATATAACGTTATATATCTTTGAATTATAATCATTAGTTGTCAATATGACAGGGGCGTTCCCCTTGTCAGATTTTGTAACTGTTAGGTTATTATCTTCTACTTTCTTTTTTAAATTCAATAGGGCATGTCCATATGACGTCACATATCAATTTGACAGTCGGTCTGAAGAATAACAAATTGTCGTTTACATAGGTTATTTCGGACCTGCGTAATTGCATAAATAAAATCTTGGGCCAAATCTCCACCTATTTCACCTTGGTTTTCAATTTCTTCAACCAGGAGCTGGGGGGTTCAGCAGTAGTTAATTTTTTCTGTAATCAACATATTTCATACATACATTGAACACAAAGTAACGAAACCAATTAGACCTGTAGTTTCTTATGTTAATACTCCTAATAATATATTGGCAAAGAAACTTAACAATATACTTGATAGTTACGGATATACATCTAAATATTCAATTAGAAATTCAATGGAACTGATCAACAAATGAAAAGCATTCAACGTGCAAGATAACTCTAAGCTTATTTCTTTTAATGTTACCAATATGTTCACTAAAATTCCTCCTAAAGAATGTCTAATCCTTGTAAGAAAGTTACTAGAAGATAAAAATATTAATCCAGGAATAATATCAGATATACTTAATTTATTTGATGTATGTATTAATCAGAATTATTTCACTTTTGACAATAAGATATATATTCAAAATGAAGGTTTACCAATGGGAAGCCCTATATCGCAAATTTTGGCAAGTATTTTTATGGACAGTTTAGAAAGAAAAATCTTTGAAAGCAATATTTCAAAAAAAAATTTATTTTGGTAGATACGTAGATGACATATTAGCTTGTTTTATGAGTAGTCAACGACAATTAGATATATTTTTCAAGCAAATTAATAATTTACACCCAAAAATTAAATTTACATTAGAATTTGAAGAAAATAGTTCAATCAATTTTCTTGATTTAAAAATTCAAAGAGTTAATAGTGTACTTGATTATTCGATTTACCGAAAACCAACACACACTGATGTGACTATTCCATATAGTTCCAATCATCCCATGTCACATAAACTAGCGGCATATAATTCAATGATACATAGAGCATTTTCAGTTCCTATGAACAAATGTAATTTTGATAGAGAGATTAACACAATTAATCAAATAGCAACATCCAACGGTTACCCATTACATATGATAAATGAACTAGTTAATAGAAAAGAGGAAAAAGTGGCATTGCAACTAATATTTCCTAAACAAACTAAAGAAATAAAAACTTATAAAACCATTACATATGCAGGAAATATTTCAAAGATAATATCTTTAGCAACAAATATAACGATTTCTTTTAAAACAGAAAGTAACATAAGTACAAAATTGTTAAATGTAAAAACAAAAATATCACCATTAAAGAAATCTGGTATATATTAACTTATGTGTCCAGAATGTAATGCTGTCTATTTGGGTTAGACCCTTAGAAATTTTGAAATCCGATACAGTGAACACTTACGAGCATACAGATTAAAACAACCAGATAAATCCCACTACGCTAGACATCTAATTGACACCAATCATTCATTGACACCTAACACAGAACTAGAAGTACTACATATTTGTGATAAGAAACAAGAACTGGATTTCCTTGAAGAATTGGAAATTAGAAGACACTTAAAAAACCCACAATATGAAGTTGTCAATGAACAGATAAATCTAGGGAGTTCTCCACTTTTAAACTGTCTTCTTAAGTGATAATTGTAAAGATCAGCAGATATAGTTTTCCTGGTTTTCTATATCATTGCTCAGTTATACTGATCTTAATTGGGAAAATTGATATCCAGGATATCCCCATAGGGCTAATAATATCTAAGCTTTAATATTTGTAATATCATATCTTCTTTATTCTATTAACATATATTAAGTCTAAGGACTAGCCAAAAATAATTAATCATCAGTTAGGCATCAAATGAAATGTAACTTCTGTCATTCTGACGATGATATTTAGGTAATATCGAAACAATTGTCAATTTTCTAGAATTTTCAATATATTGTGGATTTAACTAGAAACAGTAAGTTTCATTTAAAACACTAATATCTAAAACTCATGTATCTCTCAAAATCTGAAAACAGCTTTTGTTTTAGTAATTCCGATTGGCATGTAGATATTAAGATTCTCTATTCTGCAGTTGGATACATAACTTTATCTCGTTGTTCATCTGTATATATAAGGTAACAACAAGAATAAGGATTTGGAACATTTGTAGATAACCTTATCTCATTTTTTTATGTTTTCACCCAGCTGTTTCACTAGAAACTTCCTGATAATGCAGAATCACATCAAATAAGGGTTTGACACTGATCATATTTGAATTTGCATCATTTAGTTATTTCATATTTTTACAATAATTTCAATTATATTATTGTTTAAATAATCAATTTCTACTAAATACAATATAAACTTAGTTTCGGCTAATAATAGAATTCAACAGTTTCGAGATTTGAAGTTTTCATTCGATCTTGAAATTTCACAATTTTTTCTGCGCTTGAAATTAAGAATATTTTCCGCAAAAAAAGAATTTTCCTTGGAAAAGATTATAATAATCTCAAAATATTGATGGAAATATAAAATGTAATTGTCAAAATTTTGGCGAATGCTCTCAGATTCCCGCCAAAATTACTATTTGATAAAAACGCCTCTAACAAATCGAGTTTAAATATAAATCAAATCATAGGAGGTGTTACGAAGAGTCTCTACAATATAAATCTAAAATAGAACCTACAAATAAATTGTTGTAATCGAATCAAAATATTCTATTAATTATTAAGTTAATATATTAATATTTCTTAATATCCACGAGTTATCCCCTAATAATATCTATCTTAAACTAGGCTAACCTACGGTTTCTTATGAAAATGGCTTGATTATATCGAAACGCATGATTACGATTAAAAATAAGTTTATTTACAATAAATTTATAACATATTAATTTACAAGAGTAGTGAGAAAAATGTACATGTGGCCGATGTTCTAGCAGTTTCCTCTACCCTGGTGTTAATCTGGAGAGGTACATGGTTCCCTGCTTCACGCATTACCCATTTGTTATTTTTGGTTTATTTAATTTTGTCCCGTATATACAAATATGACACCATAGATTTTTCGACTGGTATGTCCCTGAAAAACGGCTGAAAAACAGGGTTTGAAACACACGTCAGTGATTGTAAGTGTGAGTATAGTGGTAGTAAGTAGTGTGTTCCAGAAATTCCAACGACTACAAGTATTAGTTGGTTGAATGAAAGTGGCAAAATTTGCATCAACAATTTCACTGTTGACAAAACTTTTCGACGATTCTTAAAAACAATTCCGACGATTACAATGTCGAATCGAGTATTGTTTTTAGATTAATATATAGATGGGGCTTCATGGCCGGCTACGTGCTTAAGTGTTATTTAATACGCAAGGTGTATTTATAGATAAATCTCTCGGTTATCACCAACAAATATAAATTAAAAGATGTAGCTTAAGTGACGATCTATGTTTGAAATGTTTAACATTAAAAACAATAGCGATATATGTGTGTGTATGTCTGTGTGCGGTGTGACGCAACGCATTTTTTATTGAATATTTTCCAAATGAAAATGAATCATTGATGCACGGGTAGGAACATATATCGTGCGGTCGAAAATATTTCTTGAAACACTTTTGTCTCGAACTGCGAGACTTTCATTGTCTTTTTGAAACAATTGGAAACGATTCGAATAATGTACATTCTCATATATAAATATTTCTCTGATGAGTCTGCGGTTTGTACGGTCGTATTACTTAAAATTAAATGATATTGTGATATAACTTACATATTTCAATTTGAATCACTTTGTTTTAACTGCCGGACTGAATTAACTATACAAAGAATAAAAATAACGTGTCTAGGAAGTGAGGACACAATTATCCTCTGAGTTTGCATCAACAAGCTTAGTATAGACTTGGGTGTACCGAATCTTAAATTAAATTCAGATCTGAATATATCTCTCTGTATAGCTTCTCGCTACATTTAACAGTTGGATGTTTATCCTTAAATAAAATATACAAATGCTTTAACGATAAATCGGAACTCAATTTTTCTGTTCGACCCCTTGCATAGTGACTTTCTTGCTTAGGAAATTTCTGCATATGTCGTCTAACTATATCTTTAGTAGTGTTTGGTATTGCTGTAGACCTGTTTGCCTCGTGAAATTTTAACTTTTCTTGTAGCTTTTGTAGACGCCTTGGTGTAATTTTTAATACATAATATAATGTTTTTTGACATACCTGCGGTTTAGATATTTCCTGGTTTTCAACGGGTAAATAATATTTTACACTACAGTGTCGCCGGGAAAAACTTTCTTTCGCATATCTTCGCTTAATATTGACAATATCCATACACTGTTGCACAAGCATTCTTGTTTGACAATCGTAGCTTAACTTGTAAAAGTCGTGTAAGGATTTTTGTTTATCAGCAAAAGTAACATTTTGACACTCATATTTGCAGCGACCCACTCGAACCTAAAACGATATTTTACTTGATCAGTAAAGAAAACGTGTTTCAGAATAGGTATGTCATCGTTGGTTACAATGTTGTTCTGCTTACATCATTAACAACGATTTTTCCGGGAACGGAAACGTTTCTTTTCGTTATATAAGGCTGTCCGCTACCTGTCAAGCTTTTTCTTTTATTGTCTTTCCATTCTGCTATGTTTAGTTTTCTCTTTCTGCCTTTCTTAAGCTGCTTTTCGGCGGAAACAGTAATACGCACTTCATTCGACGCCATTTTACGCCAACTACCACAACAAAGTACAACCTTGTTCTAGCCGAGGTAACGTTAGCAATCAAAAATGATCCCTAATAATATGAATTATTAAGCTCATTGCCATTTAGAAGCTCTCTAAATGTTGCTTACAACATTATTCCATGTTTAGCATCATTTCTGAAATATTGTTGGTTACAACCTTGTTCGGGGCAGGTATTCAATTGCTCTTAAAGCAAATTCTAAATATACATTACTGAAACAACATCCAAAATGCAAATTACATTATTATCAGGTAGCTGAAGTTCGTTAAATTGATTGAAAACTTCAAATGAGTCTTTAATATAACATTGTGTAATTAAGTTATAGGCCTTTGTTAAAATGTCATACCTATAGAAGCTACTATGGGTCTAATTTACTGGTTTATGAATTTTGGAAAAGCCATAGAAAGCAGGTATGCCATTATAACAAGTAGTGTTTCTTACGTAATTTTATCTATTTGGTTTGTATTAAAAAAAAATTTTATTATAGTATTACATTTATTTTGAACTGTTATTGTAGGATCTTTGTTCAGTATGATGTAAGAAGAATTACTACTTAGAATTTCTGAAGATAGTTTAATATAGTTGTATTTAAACATAAAACAGTGGAGTTGCCTTTATCCTAAGTATAGGAATAAATTGTGAAATTATACCAGTGCAAGCCGAAGAAGTAAATAAAGAGGGCTGACAATATAATAGTTATTTCAGGCCCTACAATTCACAAAAAAATGCAATCAAAACGTTTTCTGAAAAGGATTCTGTTTCTTTTTTTTGTTGCCAATCTCTTAAGATGGTTTATTATATTCCTGTTTTGATTTTTGAGGAAGTAGGTTTTCTGTTATGTTATTAGCGTAATTTGTAATCTCAGGAGACTTTTCAAATTCCAAATCTGATTCACTCAAATTCTCGCTCATTTTTATACAAAACTTGAGAAAACAACTTTTCAGAACGACGCGTCACCTATTTGACACTGATATTTACTTCAAAGAATTTATTTGACATCTACGGCAATCGCTATTGTTTAAAACAATTATGTCATATTCATACCGGAACAAGTGATGGCATGAAAATACATGCCAACCCCATAAGAAACAACTGTTACCGAATGAATATTCCCACTCTAGAGTGTGAATGTTGTCATTACGTTATTCATTTCATAATGAGTATATTCCAAGTACGGTCATGGAGAAAAAATATTTTATGACATACCTGTTTAGGTGGCAAGGAATCAGTAATTAAACAATGTATAGGAGACGAGGACGCCATTGTTGAAAAGAGTTTAGGAAATAGGTAATTGATTATTTTCACTACACCCATAGAGTCATAGTTGTCGAACTAGAATGAAATTAACTGTCTCGACCCTTACTTCGAGGAATCTACTCATATTAATGTTTTAAATGCAACTCAATGTTTCTAGCTAATTCCACAATATAATGAAAAATGTTGAAAATTCTAAAAAATTGACAATTGTTTCGATAACTGAATACTATTGTCAGAATGACAGAAGTTACATTTCATTTGATGCCTACCTGATGTTTAGTAGTTATTTTTGGCTAGACCAAGAAGTGTGATTGACTTAATATATCTTAATAGAAAAAAGAAGAATATGTGATATTACAAATATTGAAGCTTAGATATTATTAGCCCTATGGTGATATCCTTCATATCATTTCTCCAATTAAGATCAGTATACCTGTGCAATGATATAGAAAACCAGGAAAACTATATCTGCTGATCTTTACAATTATCACTTAAGAAGATGACAGTTTAATAGTGGAAAACTCTCTAGATTTATCTGTTCATTGACGACTTCATATTGAGGGTTTCTTAAGTGTCTTTTAATTTCCAACTCTTCAAGGAAATCCAGTTATTGTTTCTTATCACAAATATCTAGAACTTCTAGTTCTGTGTTAAGTGTCAATGAATTATTGGTGTCAAGTAGATGTTTTGCGTAATGGGATCGGATTTAAAAATTTCTAAGGGTCTGACCCAAATAGACAACATTACATTCTGGACATTTGAGTTTATATATACCTGATTTATTTAATGGTGGTATTTTTGTTTTTACATTTAACAATTTTGTACTTACGTTACTTTCTGTTTTAAAAGAAATTGTTGTATTCATAATAATATTTTTGCGTACATTTTGTTATTCTATACCCCTGACCGCCAGTCTGCAGTTCACCCACAGGATTAAGCGGGCTGCGGACTACGAGCGATATATATCTATATCCAGGCAATATATTAAGTATCTGCAGAGATATGCTTTTCGAGCGATATTTTAGAGTATATCCCACCTCCCACCTTACGTCTAAACCCCCGCGCCACGAAAATGCAACTCAGTTTCACGCATATCGGGCAGTAGACACGGTGGAATTTTTTTAACCTAATTATTGCCTCTTTAATAAAATGGAACGTTTAATTGAAAGCGTAAGGGAAAATCCATGTTTATGGAAAGTGGATGAAGAAAATTAGTAAAGTAATGAAATGAAGGAAGCAGCATGGAGAAAGGTTATAGTGGAAAGCGATATATCAGATAGTACGTACTAATTTTTTTTTTAAATAATAAAAAAAGTCATGACAAATTTGCATAAATACATATTAGATAATAAGTATGTACAAGCGAATACATTATTTATAAACATTTATGTTTTTAATAACAGGAAAAGTTTAATATTTTCTATTACCTAGTCTAAATTTAGTTACAATAACTATTCAATCATTTCGATAGCCGCGTTTTTTGCCAAGGAACAATCCCAATATTATTAAAATATCTACAGAATTCTTCTCGTATAAAAAAAACAATCATTTGAGTATCTACAACCAGAATGAGCAATTGGCATTAGTTGACTATCATCTAAATTCTCAATTTCATTATCATTCATGTTGTAATAATTGTATTTGATTAAATAATTATGTAAGACACACGTTGCTTTCACTATTTTGTCGACAAGTTCAATACGGCATTCAAAGGGTCGTCTAAATATTCTAAATCGAGCTGCTAAAATACCGAATGCATTTTCCACTACTCTACGTGCTCTGCATAAACGATAATTATACAATCTTCTAGATTCCGACAATTTTGATTGCGGATAAGCACGCATTAAATTAGTCATCAAAGGAAATGCTTCGTCCCCCAACAGAAACGTTACGCATTTCAATTCCCCCAGGATAGAGGGTTTCTTCAGGAGGTAAATTCAGTTCTCCATTTTTTAGTTTGATTCCAAATATACTATCTTTCAAATTCCACTGTCACTAAATCTACCCATAGATCCTACATCTATATATACGAATTTCCGGTTTGAATCAACAACAGCTAGTAGAACAATCGAAAATGTTTTTTTGTAATTAAAAAAATTGGACCCAGAATTAGGAGGTGCTTTTATATATACATGCTTGCCGTTGATTGCACCTACGCAATGATCAAATTGACAGTTGTCCTTAAAATCATTTGCAATTCTTATCCAATCGCTTGTAGTAGGCTCCGCTAGTACTTGTGATCGAAGGTGGTTCCACAACGCATCACAAACCTCTTCTACAATTTCTGAAACAGTTCTTTCGCCCATTCTATAACTATATGCCATTGCTTTGAATGAGTCACCCGAAGCCAGATATCTACAAAAAATTAAACATTTATTTAATTTGCTCTAGTGAAAGAAGCCAAAAGTATGTGGAAGAAACTGCGAGATGGCCACAGGCTTTAAATAAGAAGAAAACAACGACAGGCCAAGCAGCAAGGAGTGATACACTTTGGAAATACGAAAAACAGATGAGTTTTCTTGTTCCACATTTAGCAAACAGACAAAGAAGCAAAACGCTACATCTATTCAAGCTTCACAATTGGCAGAGACTGATGAATCACTAGAAAATACACGCAATGTCGAAGACGATTTCCAATCGACCACAACAAATAAGGAAATAGAGCAAACAAACTATAATTACAATAGTCCGCTAAATAAAAGGAAAAATGAGAAACTAATTGAATATCTGGAACATCTTCTGAAGAGCTATCAAGGGTATCAAGTACTATTTCGACGAAGTTTTCCATTTTTAAACGGCACAAACTAACACAACCTATCGCTATGCCTACTGAAATAGTACTAAATATAAAATTTTTGTATCCTAATCTGCTGCACGCTTAATATAATATATTATATCTCATTATAGAGCTATAATATAAATTATATTATCGCTCGTAGTCAGCAGTCCGCTTTAGGTACCCTCATAAAACCCTTTTTAGATCATAAACCTCGTCTGCAACTAACATGCGCCCGGTAAAAACTAGATGTGATGTAAGATGTCGCTTATTTTTTTAAACCAAAAATTAACAATACTGGGCTTGAACACGCATAAAATATAAAATATGTCCTTGTCAGAAATAACATTGTTCTAATATTTCGAATCTGTTAAGAATTTATCACGATAAAAATATACATTAAAACCTAACACAACTAAGAATTTATTGGGGGGATAACTTTTATCATTTCCTATCTAATTGATATTAAAAGCGTATATTTTAAACTAGGTATTTTTTTTGTTTTGGAAAATTTAATGACATCAGTTGAACCTTGACGATTCGATCCGAGAAAAGTTCTAATACCTCGAAGTTCAGTGATTTCGAACGTGACCGGACTACAAGTCCGAACGAATAAGGTCATCCGAAACAAAACAACACCGTCCAAAATCGAGTCAAGGTAACAATTACAAACGGCATCCCCGGTACATCCAATTTGATGTTTATCTTTCCAAGAAATTCCGAAAATAACAATAATAAGTTCGAGTTTAGGTAGTAGACGAAATAACAAAGAGAAATTTATATTTCAAATTAGAAACATTTCTCAATAGTTCTAGTTTTTAAGTTACCTGACTAATTTTGAAAATATTTGTAACCGAAATTAATATTTTTATGGCATAAATGGTTAAACGATTTTTTAATCATTCATATCTTATTTTTTGTATACACAACGTACACGGGTACCGGTGCTTATTTCAATTTCAATGAAATACATTAGATAGAAGGAGCATATGTTCTTTTCACCTGCCTCCCGTTCTCTCTCTTTCCGAGTCATCGTCAGCGCCGCAGACAGAATAGCACCTGCCAGTTTGACTCGTGCTCGTACTACCCACCGACTGCCTGCTGGACCCCTTTTTTATCCCCAACAAAAGATATTACAATTACCATTTACACACAATATCCTCGTTATAATAATAAAGATACACATATTCGCGGTGGGATTTAGGAACACCCGCTCATTTTAACTAACGAACTTTTTTTGTAAAGAGCGGAAATCGGAAAATGGGGTAGAAACATCGTTTTTGGTTGAAAATAAAAACATTTATCTGTAGAAAAAGTTAATATTATTCTAATAATTAAGCGTACGGGCGTTTATTAAAAACGTCCAATCCCTAAATTGTAGATTCATTCAATAAAATACCAATCCCAAATAAGAGTGACTGATTTTAAACATAAATGGCTAGCTTATTAATTGCTCCAAAGAGATGTGGTTTTCACTAGTTTATCAAAGAGATTTTTTTAGACTTGGTTGGCATTTCATCTCATCAACACAGGATGTTTTACTAATGTTGGGCAAATTCGAAGGGGAAAATATGTATTATTTTAAATGGAACACCCTATAATTTTTGATCTCATTCGAAAGAGCAATCATTCTCCTTTCCAAAAATGTATAGTTTTCTATTTTTTGTTTCATTAACAACAAAGATATTCGAGGTTTCATGTAGTAGTACATTTTTAATTATGTACGTATTTTGATGCCTAAAATCAAATCATGCTGTGACCGTTTGACGCATAACAACAGAATCAGCAATTTTGACAATAGTAATCTTGTTAAGTCATATAATTCAGTTCCGAAATGATCTATACAATGAGTGAACAAGCTCAAACTGTAATAATTTATGCAGAAACGAAATCAATAATTCAAACAAGGAGGATATTCGGAAGGAAATTTATGAAAAATCCCCCGTCAGTGAATATAATTAAAAAATGGTATGTACAATTTATCGAAACTGGTTGCATTGCACACTTAAAAAACCAAGAAATAATGATGGTCTTTTTAACAAGTTGATGTCAATTAATGAAGTGCTACATGATAACGATCATACAATTTCAGTTAGAAAAATTGCTGGAATTTTAGAGCTAGCAAGAGTGACGTTCAAAGATGTCTAGAAATTTTAAAACTAACTCCATGCAAAATTCATACTTATCAAAAATTGTACGAGTCAAATTATAAAAAACGAGTAATGGTATGTGAGACTTTAGTTGACTTATTAAGAAACGAACCCAATTCATTATTAATTATATCTGATGAAGCAACGTTTCACATTAATGGCATGTGTAACAAACATAATTGTAGAATATGGGGTTCTCGAAAACCAATTTCATTTAATGAATTTAAGAGAGATAGTCAAAAAGTAAACGTTTGGTGTGCATTATCTCGGCGAAAAATCTATGGTCAATTTTTCTTTTCGGAACCAACAGTGACGGGTACTAATTACACGGATATGTTGGAAACTTTTTGTTATCCGCAACTAGTTCAAGATGGAATTAGCGACGACGTTTATTTTCAACAAGACGGTGCACCACCACATTATTCGTTAATAGCACGAGATTCATTAAAAACGTTTTTTAATGATAAGTGGATAGGTCGAGCTGGACCGGTTGAATGGGCACCGCGGTCTCCTGAATTAACTGTCCCAGATTTTTTTCTCTGGGGATATGTGAAGGATAGGTGCTACAATCCTAAGCCTAACAATTTAGCAGAACTAAAAAATAATATCAGGAACATTACTGTAAACATTCCGCAAGAAATGTTAGAAAATTCATTTGAAAATTTAAAATTTCGCTTACAGTTATGCATAAACGAAGAGAGTAGGCATATGCAGCATTTATTGTAACTTTTTTGTTCTTCGTTCATTATATGTATTGAATAATGTTATTATGTTTTCTTACTAAATAAACTGTTTGTCAGATTAGTTGGCAACTATTTACATGAAACCGACTTAAATGATTTTGTTATGCGTCAAACGGTCACAGCATGAGTTGACTTTAGGCATCGAAATACGTTCATATAAAACTACTAATTAAAAATGTACTACTACATGAAACCTCGAATATCTTTGTTGTTAATGAAACAAAAGATAAGAAAACTATACATTTTTGGAAAGGAGAATAATTGTTCTTTCGAATGAGATCAAAAATTATAGGGTGTTCCATTTAAAATAATACATATTTTCCCCTTTGAATTTGACCAACATTAGTAAAACACCCTGTGTTGATGAGATGAAATGCCAGCCAAGCTTAAAAAAATATCTTTGATAAACTAGTGAAAGCCCCATCTTTTTGGAGCAATTAATATGCTGGGCATTCATGTTTAAAATCAGTCACTCTTATTTGGGACACCATGTATAATGATTTAGCACAAAATATCTCATACAAAAATTCTAGGAGCTAAAAATGTAAACTCAAATTTGATTTTTGAATTGTAATAAGCAATTTTAAGTTATTTATGCTACAGAAACATAAAAAATAATTTTTATAGTCCCAGCGTTTAGCGTCTCTCTAAAATAAATGCACTCGCATACAGTGTGATTGATTAGTGTTATAAAGATCAGTATCTCCCATGTCCTTTGAGATATCAATTTAAAAAATTTGGGAGATTATAGCCTCAGATTAACAAATAAAATAGATATGTTTGTTTTGATCTTTTCTTGCCCCAAACATTGAGTCACATTCTAAGCTCACTTGCGGGACACTTCCACTGCTTTGCCATATTTACAAAGTCTCTTTAGTTGCAGGAAAAATGAAATTAGAAGTTTAATTGAAAATGTGTTAAAACATTATGCAAATAATAAAAATTCATACTAATTTATGCATTTCAGTCGCTACTTTTAAAATTAATTAATAATACTTGAATTTTATTTAATAAACGCATATTCTTATATAAATTTTAAACAAGTATTTGTTGTATCCTATGGTTATAACTAAAAGTGGCAACATTGCTCAAAATTTCAGTATCTGTTTAATGTGTCAATAGTAATCTACTTAGTAGCTTTGTCCTTGTTTAATTACCATATAAAGAGAGATGCAAATATCGCCAGACTGTGACCGACGATCATTTCGAATTGGTCGTAGTATTGTAGTAAATAATGTCAAACGTGGTTTGTTTATACGAGCGCCATTACGACTAAAGAGAAAACATTTAGTTCTATCGTTTTGATAAGTTTTTCAAAACTTTTTGTGACAAAATGAACTTTTAAGGTAAGTAATTTAATGTTTTTGGATTATCATGGTTCGTCGGTGCCAAGTTTGTCAGAAAAACAGCCGAAATTACCAAGGGCATGTAGCTACAATACCATCCCCACTTTTTGTAATTTATTCTTTATTTCACTACTGGCGTTTAGAATTGTTTGCCGCACAAATAAACGTGTTTATGAATGAATAGCCCTCTCTATGTTTATTATTACTCTAAGATTATAGCCATCATTAGTCTTCACATTTTAAAATTATTTACAATGTTATTCCAGAATACTCTGCCACATCAACGTTACATTTTTTTAATCAAACATCCTGTATTTCACCCCACATTTGGAATCTGCTTTACTTCCCCATTACAACAATATAGGGTTATAATTTGTTCTACGGGGTATTTAAAAAGTTATAATCAATTTTCTATAAAAATCGTAACAAGTTCAATACCCTGTACAATCTAAAATAAATTCAAGAGAAGTTGCGGCCAAAGCATTTGAATACTAGTCAAAATTCTGGAAAATTATTTATTTCGTTATTATTTGTTGAATCTGATACAGGGTGAATCAAAGTTTTTTCAAATGGAGTATATAAAAGAGCTAAACTCTAAAAGGTATTAATATTTTGTTTACTTTTACCAATACCTATATTGTATTTGATGTTACGTAATTGTTGAAAGAGCGTTCGGTTTAATCGGGATATCAAATCAGAGCCTTTTTTGTATCCCATTCGATTTTTTATGAACAAAACAAAATTCTATGAAAAAATAGCAAAAAAAAGAAATTTTATAACAATGAATAAAACAATTCTTTGAAAAATTAATATATGTCTAACTCCTGTTTCTCACTACTATGTAAGTAACATGAAAAATATATTAAATTTAATTAATTTTCTTCTTCCAAAAATTCTATTAATCCTTCTCCCATATCATCTGCTTCATTATCAATATCGTCTTGTAAATCAATAATAAATTTATTTCCCCATTAATATGGTATAAGAATCTTCAAAGTACAAATTATCATCCATTAAAATAATGTGTAGTTCGGTCATCTTGTAGCTTTTATTTGGTATTTTAATGAACTGTCGTGAATGACAAGAAACGTTGTCAAGAACTACAACACAATTTGGCTCTAAGTTTGGGATCAATGTGAATTCAAACCACGTTCTTATGCTAGTCAACGTTGCAATCTTCCATTTTTTCCACATATTTTCAAGGCATTTGTACCCCATTCTTCATTTCCACCGCAATGCACAATAATAAGTTTGGATCCTTTGTTTACATACAAATG
Source organism: Galeruca laticollis (assembly GCA_963921935.1). NCBI lineage: Eukaryota > Metazoa > Arthropoda > Insecta > Coleoptera > Chrysomelidae > Galeruca > Galeruca laticollis. Next base: position 123,194,947 of record OY998177.1, read on the forward strand.
TTTGACTCATCAGTCCATCCTTTCTTAACCGTGTCGTGTGTATCATGCCAAGTTTCGTCCAAATAGACAATTGGCCGGTTTTCTTCTCTATACTAAGTTACTTGATCCAAGTATGTATACCGCATATCCACTATTCTTCTGCTTCCCATGACTGTGTTTTAATCCAGTTTTCAATAGTTTTCTTACAGCCATTCACATTACGGCCGGCATTTGTCAATTTATTTCTTATTATTTCAATTGTAGGTAACTCATTACTTCTGTAACAGTCATATATGGTGGTTTTTAATAGTTTTATTACAAACACATAGCTTCTTGTGTTCATAAGGCCCATTCTTGGCTATTTTACGTATAGTTGACAGGGGAACTTCTGTTAAATCAGATACTGCTTGCATTAATTCTGTTTCTTCATCGAAACCAAACTTTCCCCGTAGATTCTTATACACATTGAAACATATTTTCACTTCCATCACCATTGTTTAAATTTTCGTCGTTGTTACACACAATATTTTGGACCGAACTCGATATTTCCCAAAGACGCCACATTGTAAACATTTAATTGTTTTCTAAAAATATAATTGCTATACTTACACAAATTCCTCAGATAATACTACACCCTTTCTAGCTGCCAGACTACCAACTAAAAAGTGGACACCTGTGCTCGTATAAAAAACGCACACTTAAAAATATTGAATATAGTTCAGTCAATGATGTGAAAAATAATAAGTTATTTGAAATTTATATTTCTTAATTCTTCTTAATAAAACAAGATATAAGGTAGTGTTAATTTTCTGGCGTTATGTTTAAGATGTTTTTAAATATAAATAGGTCATTATTGTTTAAAGCAATGTATTTTGTTCTATATCTAAGTATCTTCAAAAGTAGGATGGCGATCCATAATTGTGGGTTAAAAATAATCGTTAGACGGTCGATAAATGTATTTAATACTTAATAAATACATTTTAACCATTAATATTGGAAATTATAATATTAAATAAATATATCGTCAACTGAGGGTTTTAAATTATAATATTGACTGGACTATGACGATATCTATCTTAAAGTTCGCACTATATACCTTATGCATCAAGGAATCGAAATGACGCGTTCATCGCTTCCGCGGTGTATATACTATTTTTTGTCACGAAGGACGCTATAATTGACATGATTTTTGTTTATATTAATCGTTATAAATTATAGAAATGTAAAAATTATTTTGTTGAACATATTTCTTTCAAAAAATAATTGTATTGTAATTTATTCATAAGAACAATTTAACAAACAGGATAATGGAAAAATATACATTTTATTACATTAATTATGCTACATGTAAGATTTGACATAAAACTTTGATTAAATTAATTTATCAGTATAAATACAATATTTTATTATTTGATTTTTTAAATATTGATTTTTTTTAAAGCTTATTGATAGCAAATCATTATGAAAAAACGGTATTAAAGATTAAAACTAACTTTTCCGCACATAAGCTATATCGTGCTAACAACCCGAAATTTCTCCCAAAATGATGAAAATTATCCAAAATCACCAGATATTACTAAAGATCACCTAAAATTACCAAATATTACCAAAAATTACCAAAAATTAACATAAATTACCATATATTGCCATAAATTACCATATATTGCCATAAATTACCATACATTCCCATATATTACCATAAATGACCTAAAATTACCATATATATATATATATATATATATATATATATATATATATATATATATATATATATATATAATATCTGGATTTATAGGACCCTATGGGGATATCCTGGATATCTTTTTTCCCATTTAAGATCAGTACAACTGTTACCAAAAATTACCAAAAATTACCAAAAATTACCAAAAATTACCAAAAACTACCAAAAATTACCAAAAATTACCAAAAATTACCAAAAATTACCAAAAATTACCAAAAATTACCAAAAACTACCAAAAATTATCAAAAATATATATCTGGATTTATGGTGGGACCCCATGAGGATATCCCATTTAAGATCAGTATAACTGTTACCAAATTTTACCAAAAATTTCCAAATATTACCAAAAACCACCAAAAATTAACATAACTTACTATATATTACCATAAATTACCATAAATTATCATAAATTATCATAAATCAACATAAATTACCATAAATTACCATAAATTACCATAAATTACCATAAATTACCATAAATTATCATAAAATACCATAAATTACCATAAATTACCATAAATTACCATAAATTGCCATAAATTACCATAAATTACCATAAATTACCATAAATTACCATAAATTACCAAAAATTACCAAAAACTACCAAAAAACATATAATGAAATTAAATGTCTCGACCCTTACTTCGTGGAATCTGCTCATATTAGTGTTTTAATTGAAACTCACGGTTTCTAGTTAATTAACTAGTCAACATATATCTGGATTTATGGTACCCTGTGGGGATATCCTGGATATCTTTTTTCCCATTTAAGATCAGTATGACTGTTACCAAAAATATAGAATATCTGGATTTATGTGACCCTATGGGGATATCCTGGATATCTTTTTTCCCATTTAAGATCAGTATTACTGTTACCAAAATTTACCAAAAATTTCCAAATATTACCAAAAACTACCAAAAATTACCAAAAACTATCAAAAATATATAATATCTGGATTTATGGGACCCTATGGGGATATCCTGGATATCTTTTTTCCCATTTAAGATCAGTATAACTGTTACCAAAAATATAGAATATCTGGATTTATGGGATCCTATGGGGTTATCCTGGATAACTTTTTCCTCATTTAAGATTTGTATAACTATTATCAAAAATAAAGAACATCTGGATTTATGGGACCCTATGGGGATATCCTGGATATATTTATTCCCATTTAAGATCAGTATAACTAATACCAAAATTTACCAAAAATTTCCAAATATTACCAAAAATTACCAAAAATTACCAAAAACTACCAAAAATTATCAAAAAAATATAATATCTGGATTTATGGGACCCTATGGGGATATCCTGAATATCTTTTTTCCCATTTAAGATCAGTACAACTGTTACCAAAAATATAGAATATATGGATTTATGGGATCCTATGAGGTTATACTGGATATATTTTTCCTCATTTATTATCAATATAACTGTTACCAAAAATATAAAATATCGGGATTTATGGGACCCTATGGGGATATCCTGGATATCTTTTTTCCCATTTAAGATCAGTATAACTGTGCAATGATATTGAAAACCAGAAAAACTATATATGATGATCTTTACAATTATCACTTAAGAAGACAGTTTAAAAGTGATGAACTCCCTAGATTAATCTGTTCATTGACGACTTCATATTGTGGATTTCTTAAGTGTCTTCTAATTTCCAATTCTTCACGGAAATCCAGTTCTTGTTTCTTATCACAAATATGTAGTACTGTGTTAGGGCTAATAATATCCAAGATTTGATATTTGTAATATCATATCTTCTTCTTTTTTTATAATATATATTAAGTCAATCACAAGGTAGGTCACTTCTTGGACTAGCCAAAAATAATTATTAAACATCCGGTAGGCATCAAATGAAATGTAACTTCCGTTATTCTGACGATGATATTTAGTATCGAAACAATTGTCAAATTTCTTAGAATTTTTAACATTTTGTCAGTATATTGTTGAATTATCTAGAAACAGTTCCATTTAAAACAATAATATGAGTAGATTTCACAAAGTAAGGGTCGAGAATGTAAATTTCCGATGTTATTTTTGCTACAAAAACATTTTTTTTAATTAAATTGAGCATGTCTCGTAGATCATTCAAAAATTTTCATAAAGTTTAAGGAAGACTGAGATGCTCTATAATGTACCATTATCATGTCCGATATTCTCGGAACATAATAAAATCGAGCTTCTATATTCGATGTTTTAGGAGTTTCCAAAACTGTCTGTTGCAAACCCTACGTGCATCAAATAAATATTTTTGACTGGTAATTATTAAATTCTTATTATTGGAAGAGATGACAGTTTGATACTAACGCATCATGATTTACGTATTGGTAATATAAATATAGGAATTTCCAATTCGTATTGGTCATTTCTGTGTCGGAATTTTGATGAAGAAAAAGGGAGTGTCTTTCTCTCAACCGAGAGAGAATAAACCCCACCTTCGATAGTACGTGTAGAACTAAGCTTTCATAGATTTAATAAGACATAATTGCATTACTACTGTATATAAATAGTATTTACAAATAAAAATGCTCAATATTTATCAAGATTAATAAATAACTATGTTAATTCTTTCTGTTACAGAATACCTTAGCTTCGAAATGCAAGGGACCGCTCTAATGCCTCACAACCCCCAACAAGGCTTCCCACCCCCACCAGGACCCACCAGTGAGTAAAATTTCAATTTTTTTAAGCGTAATTTCATGTACATTAAAATCTTGACAATTTACGTTTTATATAGAAACACTGAATGTGTACATAACCTATAAATCATCGGTAAAAACCGATCGGATCTCGTCAGTATAGGGACATGCTCTCTCTAATTTGGACAGAAGATAACATAGTCATGACTGCTTTTTGGTCCTTATAAGTATACAAGTGGCAAGCTATCTCCACTTACCTGTACAATTATTATTATTATAAACTTCGATGTAAATATTACTCACTACAGCTATACATTTTTTAATATATTTCTCGATGTAATTGTAAGCCATGGGGGGATAGTGTGAATTGATAATAAAGCTCACCATCGTCACATTTTCCGGGAACATGTAATTCAATATCCGTCAGGGCATATAGCCTTGAGAGTAGTTGTTTCTCCTTTCGAAAAACGATCAAAGTGTATTTACAAATATTTCCAAACGTGTAGAATTATTTTCCAGCCTTTAGATAGAATATTAAACAAAAAAACATTCCGTACATATTTGTTTACTGACTAAATAGACAAAGCAATGAATAAACATTCTACAGCTTGTTATGAGATGCGGGAAGATGAATTCACACAATTTTTATCTCTCGACTGTCTAAGTGGAATTGTTGATGCCACATTATGATGTACAGCGGAAATACTTTTTATGTGACGTACAAATTATAATAATCTTATCGACCGCACCTCGTCATATCTCTTTTGTCCGTGTGAAAACAAATTCGAAAACAAAACTGCTGGTAAGAGTTTAATAATAGAGGCAGAACAGGACTGGATAATGTATCTCATTTATATATTTTGAATCCCGCGTGGTTTCATTAATTTTAAAAACGTCCGAAACGATTTTATCTACTTTCATATATCCTGGAACATATTATGAGTTTCGACAAAAGTTCATCTATTTGTGTTTAAAGTCATATCACTTTTTAACAGTTGTTATTGAAGAAACAGATTTTTTAAGCCATTACGTATTACTTTTACGCACACTGTAAGATAAAAGAAAAGTAGGTATTAGTTTACCCCAAAAAAACCTTTTTTTAGTTATATTTTTGGTTTTCAACTAGAAAAACACGAAAGACAAGTTTTTAGAGAAAAAATTCTCGGTGTATGTCGTCGGCCACTTTTTGTAAGATGTCTTGGTAGCGCGATACAAGTGACCAATTTTATTATTGGACATTCTTCAGGGTAACTCACCGATAAACCCTATTGAATTTCAGCCCTCCAGACCTATGGACTATGAGCCCATGGGGAAAAAAGTGTCGCGATTTGAAACAGCAGCAAACTCATTCAGAACGATAGTTTATCATGCTACTATCGGTTCCAGTACTATGACGTTAATTTTTTCTTGTGCAGAAAAGAGCAGTGGAAAACTGAACATTTATTTTTCACCCCCTAAAAATGTGATATGAAACTGTACGTCGTTTGTTACATTTGATAGTAGAATCATAGGGGATCGGTTCAGACTCTATGACGTTCAAACATAATCGTTCGGAAAATCTAAGAAAATTTTTGAAAACTCTTATTTTCTACTCTCTAAAAAAGTGATTTGAAACTGTACGGCATTTATTTCTGTAAATTATACAACATATAAATAAAGATTTCACAGTAGTGCCGTACAAAAAAAGTTGTGTGAAAATCCGTGGGAAATTTATATTTTCCGAGATTTCCTACTCAACAAAGGTCATCTGAAACTGTACGTCATCTAGTGCAATAGGTTCCTTTTAGAATACGATTTCAGGGGGTGAAAAATGAGAGTTTACAAAAAATGTTCCTAGATTTTCCTCACGATTATTTTTGAACGGCCGATCTCCTATGATTCTACTATCAAATGTAACAAACAGCGTACAGTTTCATATCACATCTTGAGAGGGTGAAAAATAAAATGATCAGTTTTCCACTGCACTTTTCTGCACAAGAAAAAATGAACGTCATAGTGGAACCGATGGTGGCATGATAAACTATCGTTCTGAATGGGTTTGCTGCTGTTTCAAATCGCGACACTTTTTTCACCATGGGCTCATAGTCTACTAGTACAAGACAGGGAGACCGAGGCTACATGCCAGATTATTAAAAAAAGTGCGAATGAAATTCTCAACAATTCATTCGTGAGTAACTTATTTCATGCTTTTAACATGTTATGTGAATGTTATAGCACTATAAATAAATTCACAATTTAATGTTTCAAAAAAAATGTGACAACTTTCCCCCACGCTGGTTTAATTGTCACTGCACTTGGGGTTGGTTGTCTCGTGCATTTTTTTATTTAAAATCAACTAACAAAATTTGGGAAAAGGTTTCTATTTTAAAAAAAGATCACCGATTAAAATCAGTCACTATCTCAGTTGTGACAGATATACACTTCTTCTCCATTAGTACACGCTTCATGAGACAAATCAGAGCAGGATCTACATTTTACCCACTCTGCATTTGGCGCACTGTTCGAAAATTGCGCAAGACATTTTAAACAAAAGCATTCTTCTTCGTCAGTTTCACACTCTGGCCTTGGGGGTTTCAGCTTTTTTTACTTTGTTATCTTCTTTTTCGGAATAAAAAAACACTTCTTTTCGCAGCTTCTTTTTTTGCTTTTCTTGTTCATTCGTTTATTTCTCTCTTCTTATAATTGGTCCTTCACTGGGGTGTCAGAATAGCACTTTCTCGTTTACGTCTCCTTACTCGATTTAGTTTCCTAGCCGATGCTTTTGGGTAGGGTCTTAGTTTCTCCGAAGTAATTATATTCTGAATAGGCTTCTTTGCTAAACCACTGCAGCATGGTTGATTCTTTCTCGTTTATTAAAGGGACAGGATTTGTAATTCTGGTTACCAAAATTGTTTTGATATCTGGCAAGGTATTGTTAGATCCTTCTGTGCTACTATTTACTAAATTTGGAACTTGTTCTTCGTTTAAGATGTCCAATTCTGGCCTAATTTCTCCTTCGTTTGATACGCCTGGATCTGGCCTATCAGTGTCGGAGCTCGCAAGGAATGCATCATCATTAAAAATATCTCTGTTGTATGGGAAGATGCCTGATACTCGAAATCCAGATTTGATATTTTAAGGAGTGAATATGAGTGGGTAAGCATTAGCGACTACATCATATATGGTCATAGTTTGGCCAGGTTTATTTAAAACCCAAGCATCGGAAGCAGTGTTCACATATTTCTTAAAAGGACCGAATATAGAGCGGTTAAGACGCTGAAGTTTATCTGAGCGATGAGGATGAAAGGACAGCATGACAATACCATTTGCTTAGGCGAAATTGAACCCTTCTATGCTTAAATGTGAGCCATGATTATCTAATAGAAGTAAGCAGGGTTCATCCACAGTGCTTTTTACATGAAGGTAATGAATTTAAGAAAGTCCAAAAAATGTTACTCTTGCATCCAACTGATTAGGGAAGAAGTTTTACTTCTTTGAGTGATAATCTAAAGTATTAGATGCTTTAAGTATATATTCAACTAGTTGGTCTTCAAGTTCAGGTTTAAATAATAAATGGTTTTTAGTATAGCCGATGGAAATGGAGGGCGTAACCATCAAGTAACTCAAACTCGGGATTGTTCTTACATTATCTTGCCAAAGTACAGTACTTTACGTTAACCCTTTAATCGGCACGGTAGACCTAGGAGGTTGATATCTGTGAAAAAAAATGTTCTAGGTAAATTTTGTACGTCAACCTTGAATACAGTCGATTTGCCGATATTTTTATTAATTTACCCGAGAGGTAGGAAGAACAGTTTTTATTGATATAATCTTTCGTAAAAAAATGTTTCCGATTTTTTGCAGTGCTTGGAGGACTTTTTGCGACCTGGAGTCCATTCAGGAACATGATCTATTCCGTCGTATCGAATGCCTTCAACAGGATTTCAACAGGATGCGCCGTCTTTCTACCAACAGCAGTACTACTAGTAGGGCTTTGCGAGTTTGAAGGTCGACCAACTGGTATTTTTTTAATAGTAGCACATAGTCCTTTAGCAATCTTCACACGAAACTGATATAGTCTAATGTCTTTTTTCAGTGGAGCTTCTTCTTCTTTTGCATCAATTTTCGGAGCATCTTCAGCATTTGATTTGCGATGAAAAATAAAAGTATGTGTTACATATATATCCAGAAGGTGGTAAAATATACGTGTCATTGCATCCATTGTTTTTATACGCAGTCCTCTTCGTTCCATATGAGAGTCGAATCTGCACGGTATCAACGACGTTGAATTGTGTATTTATGTCGTCTAAACGTGCTTTCCGATTGGTTTCACGAATAATCAAGTCGACGAGTTCATAGGTAAAAAAATAACAAAAACCCTCCTTGGGTGTTTTCAGATCTGGTAATGTCGGGTTTCCTCGAAATGCCACTTCATTCACATGCAATTGCATTGACTTTTTTCACCATACATTTCTTGAGAACTCAGCTGAATTTTTTCGTTTGCATCTAAGCCTAAAGGAAAAAAGAGAAAAAAATTAGTACTCTATTCTGGCATTTCGTGATTCATCTGCATACTTGTACCATAAAGGCCACCCCTTGATGGTACTACATATGGTCCCGTCGCTTCTACAGTTGGTAGCGGTGATCTGGGTCTCTTCTTTGGCTTGAAAGTAACTCTGGTGGTTGTTGCTAGCTGCGTGCAAGTTGGTGCAATTGGTTCTGTTGATGGTGATGCTATTTCAGTATATGGATCAGTTGTTGAGGCTTCTGGAGTTGATGCGTCTGCTATTACTACCTCTGGTAATGCCGAGGTATTTACAAGTGGCTCTGAAACATCCACTAAACCTTCACTCATCGAAATTCCAGTAATTACTTCCAAAGATAGGTTTACGGCAAGCTCCTCCAGATCACTGACAATTTCACCTAAACGTTGAGAAATCCTCCTCGTTCTCGGCTGTCACCATATTCGCCTTGTAATCGTAATCCGGGTCGGCTATGTTATCGTCATCATCTTCGTAAACTGACTCGTCATCTGAATCCAGCACATAATTCATGAACTCTTCGGCTTGTTCAACGGTCATTGTGGAAAGATCGTATTTATTTTCGTTTTTCCCTTTCCGTCATCTCGTAATATCTTGTCGCACCATACTTTCTAACGTCGTTGTGATCTATTCTCTTTCATTGTCTGCAGTACAATAATAACAGATAAACACCTTAGCATAGGTAAGAATTAACCTAAGACAAAAACGTAAATATGACACATTAGACGACGATTGTCCATTTTCAGTTTTCCTTCGAAGATTTCGAACCATAATGTAATCTAAGAACAATACAACATATTATTTATTATAGATATTTACCTCGTAGTGGGGTTGGTTGTCCTTAGTGAAAAACGGCCCCTGATGGTTTGGGACAAACCTATTAATTTTATGGAAGCTAATATCGGCAATAGGTTAACAACTTCATAACCAATACTTACGTTGAAGGCAAAAATTAGTCAACACACTTTTTCAATTCTCAATTAAGGCCTGGAACACACAAATTAAATAAACAATATAAATTTTACTAGCGCACAACGATTTATTTCTTTTGGTGTAACTGATTTGAACAAGCACGGGTAACCTGACAACTTTGCGACAACTGCATGTTACGACGTTGCCACGATCTACGGTATGTGACAACCAGCCCTGGTCTCCCCTACTACATTTTTGGAGAAATTTCGGATTGTTAGCACGATATAGCATCCGTAGTGTATACAAGTGACCAATTTTATGATTGATATTGTTGAGGCTGTCTCACAGATGACCTCTATTGATTTTCAGCTCACTAAAGCCAGTACAAAGGGTCCTATGAATCCTGATAATATTCCACATTTTTGGTATTTTTTGGAGAAATTTCTTTAATCCGATCCTGATTTTAGGAGAGGAAATGAAACCAGTATACGTGCGGTTTTTATGTCAAATTGTATACCATTGTGGTCCATATATTCATTTTCCGTTCTCAAGTCATCTTATCTCATTAATCGGATCACATGTTTGTGTAACGAGAGTAAAGATGTGGTTTGATGAATACACATTTTATTCTTGGAAGTACGTAAAAAACGTATAAATAGTGTTATTGTGATCTTTTGCTGATTTCAAGTTCAAACAATATATTTATATGATACTATGTGATTCTGCAATTAGTATTATATTAAAAAGAGAAATAAAATTAATGTTTATTTTTGACGCTTCATCAATATTCTTAAAAAACGTTTGCGAATTAACAGAAGGCGAAATTATAATCAATATATAGTGGAAGATATTAAAACAAAAATGTGTACCTACTCTCAGTCTTCACATACTGCTCCCAAACATGGACATTCGCAAAAGCAAATATGTAAAAATCTCCAAAGCGCAGAGATCAATGGTACATCGCAGAATTCAATGGAGAAAAAATGTTTCATATACTTGGCTTCTATCTTTTCTACTGTTTCTTTCTATTCCACTTTTTTTCTTTATTTGTCCCAGTACTAAGTTTAATACGTCAGTGAAAATGGGTCACCTTGCTTTAGACATCTTTCTGTTAGAAATAGCATCCTTCTAATGAAATTCTATTCATTGTTTATAACAGTGTAATTTTTAAGTGCAAGAGCCTCGTATAGTTTTTCTCTTATAATGATGTCGTAGGCCTGTTTAAAATCCATAAAGAGCAAATGTAAGTCGAAATTTTGTTCACAGCTATTGTTTCGAATGCTTTTTATTCTAAGATCTGGTCTACTGTTGATCTGCTTTGGTAGTCTCTTTGTCTTACGCTTTTATTATGTTGCGTATTAGTTTTGCCAGTATTTTATATACCACATCTAGTAATGCTGTTCACTTGTAACTCTGTCACAGTATTTTGTTACTAAACAAACAGATAATTTATTGAAGACCATGGGATTGTTAAAGAGGAAGACCACAAATGAGGTGACAGAAATACGTTGGATCTAAATTTATGAACGTCGCAAATGATGAAGAGGCCTATGTCCAAAAATGGGCGGATTGAGGCGGTATAGATAGACATATAATGGAATAATAGAAATACATTTCCTTGAATATTAAAGAAATGTATACCTCTATGGGAATACCTTATGATCGATCATTATATTTTAAAGCAGTGGAAGAAATCATTTATAATAATGATCATCATGAAACCTTGTAGATTGTAAAATAACGATAAGAGGTTTGTATATATCGCATTGCCAGCTAATGAGATATTTTGGTAGAACTGAGCACATACGCTACATCTCTTCATACAGTCCCAGAGCATTGATGAATGCTATCTATCTATTATTTGGCTTCAAGGATCGGTGTCTGTCGATTTCAATACCTAACCACAGGTGCTTACTGTCCGTCGCCGGTGTTTTTTAGTCTCAAGAGGTGTTCGTTCACGTAACAGTTTCCCGTCAGGAAAACGCGTAAGTTGTTTTTGCTTAGGTCGATATATTTATAAGAACTTTCGCGGACATAGTTTCCGAGGAATAGTTTAGATTCACATTCGAATGCTCGACTGAGGTCTTCTATTTTCTTAAATTCTGCTTCTAGGTGGGTGGTTATCGTCCTGAGAGGTCGTACCTCCCTTTCTTACTAAATGATTACCTTTCTCGTTTCTCTATATAGCCCTGTGTGCCTATCACTTTGTTTTATGTACCTAGTTCAACTTCAACTTGAATATGTGTCTGACGATCGCTGGTATGGCCATTCCGATGATAGTTCCTATCTAAATAGAAACCTTATAGTCTACTGGATTGTAGTTAACATTTCGGCGTTTTAAAATCCTCTTTTGACGAGCAATTATTGAGTTTTATTCAACTCATTCCAAAGATATATTTGGTAATTACCACGAAGATGATTTATGATTAAACATTTTATTATTGCTACATGTAAATCAAACATATAAGCACTGATAAGTAAAAGACGTTTTCTGGCAAAAACCACTATATTCATTAAAAAACAATGAATGAATTTATTAAATACTCTAAATGTATCTCACCACAATGATTCAAAATTTATTTTTAGCTTACCAAAATTGTTATTGGAGTTTCACTGGTTGGATAAAGAAATATATATTCAAAAATCAATTATTCATTTGCCGATCGAATTATTTCTCAAATACGGTTGGCAACACTGATTTTAACATACTATTTCTTCTATTATGATTCTCTGAAACCCCCAGTTTCTTCTTACTCTTGCAACTATCTTCTTCCCTGTTTTCGTTTTATTTCTTCTCTTCTTATTTTGTCTCTTACTATTTTGCTTTGTAATTTCATTAACTATAATTCACAATCGGTAAAACGCATTCTTTAAGTCTATCAGGCACATATATGCTGTTACTCCAGAATTTTTCCTTCAATGTTCCTTATTATAAATACATCGCATTTATGTTCTGAGCCCCTGCTGACAACCACAGATGTGCTTTTTTTGACTTCACCGTCGTTGCTCTGTGATGAAAGCCCAAAAACATCAAAACTTCTTTTTCTTACAATATTTCTGTCATGTGAAAATTGACATTAAATGATTGACAGAAATAGTCTCGACAAGCGGAGTGTCTGTCAAAACTGAAAGCAATGAAAAATATATAAAAGAAGTTTCGATCTTAATATTTGAAATTTAATCTAAACAAACCAAATATCAAATCTAATAATGTTTTTGGTGTATCCAAAAGAAGATATCGAAACCCTGTATTTCAGTTATAGAAATCTGTGCGGTTTCTCGTCTGGTGTCGTTGATATTTCGACCACACCTCGATTAGCAGCACTATCTTCGATCGAGTCCGTCATCGTCCATACTTTTGCGTAAGACCTTTTTGAATAACAATAGTAATCGGGTCAAGTAAACTGATGTGTCGAATGTGTACGCGAATGTGTTTTGTTTACTAATACGATTGTACTTCAATCCGTTATGGGATAAGCCAGAGACATTTATGAGACGGTCTTTTTAACGCTCAAGGGCGTATCTAAAGAAAATTAATGGATCCAGAAGAAAAAATATCATCGAGATTGATGTTTTTATACTTTTTTTTTTAAATAAAACAAAATGATTCGTTCTGTAAGCCGAGTATTTGGTAGTCGTGGATAATATCTCAACTTGAGTTGTATTTATGTTGTATAATAAAATGCTTCCTGTAATGTTCTTTTCCTTGATTCTCTGAATATTTGATGATATTTGTGCTGTATAATGGTGGCGGTTCATCTCTTATTTAAAAATTGGGTGAATTTAAGGATAAAAGAATACAATAATTCAACAAAAAAATATAAAGTTTGTTTGTCCCAAAATTACGAATATGACAACGTTACTATAAGGAAAATGAAAACCGAATAAAAAATATAATATAACTAGTCACTATTTTATTAGGTGCGCACCTGTATAAACTCTAATTTATTTTCACATCATGCTCGCATTACTATGCGTTGCCTTTTTATCTAACGAGAAGATACACCGAGAAAGCTAAGTTCAAAATAAAAGTTTTTTGTGACGCCATCTCGTAATTAAAATCGGTTATATAAAATCGTTTTGGTTGAACAAAAAAATCGCTGTGTAGACGTTTTAGAGAAACATGGCATAATTAATATCTGAAAATTTAAGGTAATGGTTTATCATACAAGCCCTTTTAATAAATTATTTTAGTTGCAGAATTTTTAGTCCATGTAAAAACCGTATTAATACCCAGTGTAACATTTTTTTACCAACCTTTAGAATTTGTATTTTTCCGAAACGGATTTAAAGTTAAAAGAAGTTCGTTCATTTCTTTATGTAACAGTAAATTTAACAATGCAACCTAACCTTCATCCATTTAATTTTTGTTATCCATTTGCTGCTGCCAATTTTTTTGACACACCTTGTGCCGTCTTTGAAAATATTGAACTGTATTCAAATCTCCTTGTTGGAGTTCCATCTTCTTTTGTTTCATTAACATTTCTTTGTCTATCATTCGAATCACCTTGTTCCTCCTCTAGTTATGTATCCATATATCTTGCTGCGTATACATCCTTATCATATTTAATAACAGCTTTATAACCTTTGTCTTTGCCTCTTTTAGCTGCGGATACAACTTTTTCCTATCCTCAACAATTTCCTTAGGATAGTCCTTATCGATCCAGATGTTAGTGCCTATTCCATCTCTAGGTTTTACCATTCTTCTGATTTCATCAATATCGAATTCTGGATCGATTTCTATTCCAGTTGCCTCCATTATTTTAACTACCTTTTCGATTGTTTCCTCGGCTCTTTCAGTACCAGATTTTTTTCCTCATATTTCTTACCAGAGCTGCTATTTTTTCATCTTGTTTTTGTATTTTCCCATCTTGTTCTTCTATTTTTTTATCTTGTTTTCTCATTTTTCCTTTTTAGTTTTTTATTTCTAATTTAACTTCTTTTAGATCATGTATTACCACTTCCAATTTCTCATCCAATAATTTTATATCGTTGCCTATCACATTTTATAAAGGTACAAATTTTAACAGTATTGTCTGTTTTAATGAAACTTTTGTGGATAAAATAATTTTTCCGCCTACCTCTATTCAAAGTATACATTTCCTGGCATCATTGTAGGGAGCAAAGTCGTACTTTTCCTCCCTAGAGAGGAAAAGTACTTTTCCTACGACTACATAGTAAAGTAACACATATCACACTCTCTACTCCCATGGAAAGTGACCTTTATTCTCACGCGTGCGGAAAGTACTTTCCGAACGGCTGTCAATAAGCCGTCAGACCCGTGAATCCTGTAAGATTTACAGATGTAATTATTGATTGCTCTTCGTTATTGATATTATTTACATAAAAACAGGACTAAAAATTAATTATTTATAAAAAATAAAGAAAAGAAAAAAATTCTTGACTCCGAGAACCGAAACCATAACCTTCCGGTCATCATACCAGATACTCTTCCAACTGAGCTAATTCAGATTTGAATTATCGTTCAGAGATATGTACTTATATCTCGTAAATCGATTTACAATAATCTAATTATAATATTTCCTTTATTTTAATTTTATTAAAACAAAATTTAGCTATTTTTAAAATTGAAGTAATTAAGGGATTGCAATGAAATCCTAAAACTGTAATTTATTATTGTAACAGTAACGAATTCACTTTTAATTTTTGTGGTTCCAAATTATTCAATTTGTTCCCCAGTTGTATCTAATAAGTACTTACTTATTGTCATTTTTTCAAATAAACATTAATCATCGTTATTTCTTGATTTTACTATAACAGTAATTGTAAATTCATGTGCACTTTTTATAGGAACAATATTCAAACATATATTGTCACAAATGAAACGTAAGATTAGTCAGGTAACTCAATATACACGATCTGATATTTACATATTGTTTAATAAAATGGGTGGTCGTAGGAAAAATACTGTATATTTCTTGTGCGAAAGTGACTTTTCACTCTCGTGGGATTGTCGCACTCGGCTTACGCCTTGTGCTATAGTCTATTTCTTAATGTCTGACAGCACAGTAACCTCATTAAATATTCAAATAGAAAATTATCTCTTACAGAGTGATCCTAAGAATTTTACAAATAAATACTAAAATTCTAATGCAAAACAAGTAGGTGTCTGTATTGGTTATCTGTATATCCCTTTTTCAGCTCAAAATACAATATGGTAATAAAACTGAACAATACCAGCTAAACGATAAATAGTGCGGCAGTGGCGAAGATTACGATATTAGTTCATTTTGCTTATTTAATTAGATTCGGTCAATATTACAGTTGAAATAAAATTCATTCGTTTAGGCCTATTAACAAGTTACATGTTCATTTTTATTCAATTAAATTAATTAAAGAAAATATAGTTCAATTCTCATAATTCAAATGTATTGATAATGAATTAATGTATATTAAGTAAAGTAAACATACGATTTATAGGAAATATAAAATTCAATCTATAGTATCATCCTCTTCGCTGGCCATACAAGAATCATCCGAAGACTCGTCGAGAGAGACCACTATCGGTTCTATAGTTTGTTCTATGAGGTTATCTAAAACCCACATTTTCTCTTCCTCTTTAATTACATGATTCACAGCATATCTCCAGTTCTCTTCAGTTATTGTTGTCAATGAGTACTTCATAAGTGCACGAACATCTCTCATTTTAAATGTTCTATTATGTCTAGCTACATAACCTTTCATTTGGGCCCATATTAACTCTGTCGCATTTAATTCACAATGGTATGGCGGCAAACGAAGCACTGTTATCCCACGATTCTTGTCTATTCCATCAATAACAAACTTTTCAAATTGTAGCTTGTGATCTGAAGCAACCTTTAAAAGTTCTTTTTTCAACATATCATGTTCAAATGGTATATCTTTTACGATTAACCAGTTTCTAATATCAGCTATTCTCCAAGAGGTAGATGGAAGATTTTCTGTTAATCGCGAATGATAAGTGGCATTGTCCATAACGATTACAGCATTATTTGGAATTAATTCGACCGTTTGTATAAAATACATCTGCAGTCATTTCTTCATGATAGTATTTGGTTGATGTTGACTGAAACTCCAGTAAACCACCTTCAACGAACCCTTGATTGCATCCAATATGCGTTATTATTAGTCGGCGACCTTTACCGATATGAGTTTTCAGTCCAGTAGATAAACCTTCTATGAAAGCTTGACGACTGGTTTGAATACTTTTGTCCTGCCATATTTTTTTCACTGAATGTCCTTCATTGAGCCATGTCTCATCTAGATAATACATTTGTCTTCCCTCCTGCCTCTATTTTCGGATATCTCGTAAATACTGGCGTCTCAAACATATTATTTCTTCGTTGTCGATTAGCACTGATTTGCGACTTTTCTTCTCCCAAGTAAAATTTAATTTGTGTAATATTTTCCACAAAGTTGTTCGCCCTATGTCAGGCAAATTCTCTTTTTAAAATATAATTCATGTAGTTTTCGTCTTATTGTATTTTGCATGTTCATTAAGGTCAAATGGTTTTCTTCTAGTTGACTTTTTCTCTCTTAGAAGCCTGTAAATAGTAGATTCACTAACTCCTGTCATATTGGAATATGTCGAAACTATATTTCTAACAGTAGCAGCCAGCATTTGATGTACAACAACATCATGCACATTTAACACTACAATCTTCGTTTGTAAGCTAATCACGCTCTTACACTTTACTGTAGTAAAACTTGAAGACATTTTTCACAACACAGTTAACACTTATGGAACATAAGCGACTCTAAGCACAACAAATTATACAAATTTGGGCGAGACCAAGTTTCACCGTATATACCTGCAAAATTTCTAAGTAGTCATTGGGACAATCCCTATTGTAATGTTTCTTGAAAATGTTATTATCAACATTTCGAAAATCAGAAAGTAATTATCTGGAGAATGAATTAATAAATGGTTTGTTAATATGTCTCCCAAGAATTGACCAGCTTCAAATTCTCAAGATAATTAATGAAATATTGAGTCAGAATAGTTGCGTTACAAGATTATTTCAAAAATAATTAATTGTTTTAACTGTATGTACTCTACAAATGTATGAAGGTCAGTTAGTTGTTTTAACTAACCGAATTTACATTTATATTATCTTTATATATCAGATCGGGTATAAAATTAAATAGTAAATAAATTCCTTAGATGAGCTGTGACGCTTATGCTTTACCACCTGACTAGCATCTGTGACCTTTTCGCGTGCTGTCAGTCAATAAGAAACAGACTATACAAAATTTCCCACTCGTGTGAAAAGTGTCACTTTCTGCACTCGTAATGTAATATACTATTTCCTCCCTAGGGAGAAAAAGTAAAAGAAACGTCATGGTACGTTATCAATGAAATAATTTTTGCAATTCCGAGACTAAAGTGGTCACTTTAGTATCACATGTTAGAAACTAAAGTGTCACTTTTAGACCCAAGGGATATAAAGTCACAGTTAAAGTCCCAAGGGATTTAAAGTACAAATAAAAACGTACATCCTCGATGCCTAGCCAATCATCTTAGAAGTCCATCCTCGATGCCCAACCAAGTTTCGTAAAAGTCCATCCTAAGTAGTATTTATTTTTATTAAAAATGTATGTAGAATTACCGGAATTGCAAAAAATAGCGTATACACCCCTCGAGTAAAGTGACATTAATCAAACACCACCCGTGGGATTAAATGGGTCACTTTAGTCGCTTAGTGTAAAATATACTATTATACGGCATTGACGACCTAAACTATATTCAATTATATAAGTATAAATTTTACCATTTACTTATATAACACCCTGTATTTTGCAAATTGGTAGAAATCAGTAAATTGTTATTTCAATTTAACGATTTTTACATTAATAATTTGACTTCAAATCATAGATTCATCTGGTTTTCGAATTTAGGACAGAAATATTATAGCATGCTATGGTCGATTGACAGATTAACAGTTTCAAAGTGTGTTATGCTAGAATGTATCTACAAAATATAAAATAATATTTAAAAAATGAGTGATTCAAGCGAATTTGATGAGAAAATAACGAGCCTATAAGTTATACTCTAACTACTTCTTAGTTCTTTAATAAATTTTGTTTGTTAGTTTCATAAATAAATTAATTAAAAATGTCTTATTATTTGAAGGAGGCGGAAAAATCATATGTATAACATGGGGGTAAAGTGCATTTTCCTCCCTTGAATGATTACTGCCGCTAAGTAAACTTCATTCTCGGAGGAAAAGTAGCATTTTTCTCCCTTGTTATAAAAATAGCTATTTAATCTAGAAGATAAGTCAAAATGTGTACTTAAAAATTAATCAACTTCCTCAAATAGATCACCCTGCATGTTATGACAAAACTTTAACTGCTCTTTAAGTTTAGTTAACCACCCTCTATCTAAACCGTTATTGAGCTTTAATATGTTTTTGATGTTTTGGCCTTTTTCAAAATTTTATTATTAAAAGGACAAAACGTTTTTATTTTTAAGAAAAAATACGCATTTTTGTTAAGTTCGACATAAAATCAAGAAAATTCGTCAACTAATAGTTATTTAAGATACAATTGATCCGTGCGAGCTAGGAAGGATTGCAATAATGAATCATTTTTACACGCGAGCCTAACAAAAATAATGTATCTTCGTTCGTGCAGCAGTATTCAATATGACTAATATTCTGCAAATGTCATTCTAAGTGCAGCTAATTATTCAATGAATAAAATTACAAATATTTTGTTTAGAATGCATTGACGAAAACGTTACTTAACAACCAGTAAATGAATTACACAAATGTCAGTTGCCAACGAAATTGTAAAATTATTGTTTAACTGAAAAAATAGAACGCTTTTTGACAAAACCCAAAAATTGTATTAGATAATTAATATTTATGAAATATTATAAGAGGTAAAATCAACATTAAATTTTATATAAGATTTTGAACTCTTGATGTTTCTGGAACTTCCAGCGGTTTGGGCAGTTTAGATACAATGTCCTGCCTCATGATATTCAACTAATTTTAGGGAAGCTAAATACTTTGTCTCCTCTTTTTCGGTAAAAAAGTACCAAATATACTGTATCGTCTATCCCTATTAATCGATCAATAAAATAACATATACAATTTTTTATGGAAACTTAATTAAAATATAGTCCCCTGGAACAAGTATTTCATCATCTATCAACTTTAGTAATAGCTCTGATTCTGATTCGTCACTTTATATCAGGGTTGGGCTGCTTAAAATCAAGTGATTAAAATCACGATTAAAATCATGATTTAAAATAATTTTTTTTCATTTTTATTCAGAACCAGATAACAACATAATATAAAAGTTTTTTCAAAATCAAAAGAAGTATCTGCTTTTAGCAAAAACAACAAAAAAGAGATACATAATTCCAAATTTTTAAACTAAACGTAACACCTAAATTTTATTACTGTATATTTTCAGTCTATTCATTTTCGTTATACAATTTAAACAAAAACTCGAGTTTTCCTCCTTTTGCTATGCCTAATCTGTTTCTAATATCCGAGTGTACAAGACCAAAAGAGCTAAATACGCGTTCTACTGAAGCTGAAAAAGCAGTTGCACACAGGAACTGTTTTATGATTGGCAACTGTTTCAAGATTTCCGGCTCATCATTTTGTGATAACCGCCGTTGTAGTCGGTTTACATTTTTTATTACTTCGTCCAAAAACATAACTTGCTTAAATGGAGCACTGCGAGCATTTAACTTTATTACTAAAGGTAACAGTCCAGTGTTTTCATATAAGTCGTTAATTGTTTCTAAAGCTATATTCTTTTCTTCTGGTGTTAACTGGTATTTTGTTTTTTGTGGATTCAACATATACGCTATATGGCGTTAGTGCTTGCTTATATCGATTATTAAATTGTTGTGTTTTTTGTAATGGTAATTCCACAGATTCATCAAAGATATATTGTAAATGTTTCCACTGCTCTACAGCATCTGCGATAGTAGCATTTTTCCTCTGCACAGTATCAAGAGCAACTGATATAGGTTTTAAAATGTTTAAATAATCTTGCGCTGCAAGTTTAATCGCAATATTTGAAACTTTTTGGTAAATAGTGGAATCAATCTCCTTTTTTATTTTCTTCCCAGATTTTTAATATGATGTCCCACTGAGTGCCATACATCTCTAAGCAGTCGCCAAGGAAGGACTAAAGCGCTGCCTCCTGCTTGACTGAATTTAGCTCTAGCCAAATGGTTATTTCGAAAATAGTTAACAATTTGGACCACATGTTCTTTAACGTCTTTAACTTGAAAGTCCTTGCACAGTAAATTAAAAATATGTCAGCCATTAGTTATAACTTTTGCGTTCGTTTTTTCTTCTAATGTTTTTCTCATAATTGTCATATTTGCCGCATTGTCTGTCACTAAAGATTTTACGGTACACTTGTATTTTATTTCACATGAAGAAATCAGATCACAAACTATTTGAGTTAAATATTCTGAAG
Organism: Galeruca laticollis; assembly: GCA_963921935.1. Classification (NCBI taxonomy): domain Eukaryota; kingdom Metazoa; phylum Arthropoda; class Insecta; order Coleoptera; family Chrysomelidae; genus Galeruca; species Galeruca laticollis. The sequence goes on from OY998177.1 coordinate 123,216,201, forward strand.
TATGTGGATTTCCTGATGTGTCTATAGTTTCGTATAGGAGGGCTTGTCCATCTTCAGTGGTTATCGTTGCACATATCACTGGTTCGTTGTGCACGTTCGACCACCCATCAATTGACATATTTACGGACTGTCCTGACAGGGAGAAGAAACATTTTTCTTTTTCCTCTTCATAGATTTCGTCCAAAAGACTCGTTGCTACCGTTTTTCTCGAAGGTGGTGTATAACCAGGCCTTAATAACTGATTGGCTTTTTTCACCTCTAAATTCTCAATACATCTGAAGCTCGAATTAGTAGCAAAAAGAGTCTTTGCTATTTGTTTGTCAATTTTATGTTTTTCAGCAGTTGAAGTCCGCATTACAAAACCACTCATGGTAGGCTGAGTTTCGATTGCTTTCTTTTTTTGGACTGGCTCAAAAGTTGTTGGACTTGGTACTTTCGGTGGAGTTTTTCTAACATATGAACTATCCGTCATGAGTGAACTACAACTTGAGGCAAATGATGTGCTAGCAAAACTGTCAAGCGACATTCGATTCTCTGGAAAGAGAAAAAACAAAATTGATAATATATTGATATATTATTGAATTATTAATTTTAAAATAAAGTGAAAATGTTCAAATTTATTGTTTTAAGTTGAAAAAAATTAAAAATTAAGTAAGTACATATAGAAGAACATTTAAAAACAATCCTATATGCCTAAAATCTATATCCTAAAATATCTATAAATGAATACTTAAAAATTATATCATCTTTATTAAAAATAATATTTATCAAAAAAATTTTAAAATTATATCAAAAATGTATCTTCTTCTTCTCATTGACTTTCAGACCTTAGGTCCATAGTCTCCCTATTGGGATTCCTAGCGTGACCCTACTGCTTTAAATCAGTAGGTAGTTTGTGAATTCGGTGATTTAGTTTCTGCTCTGAAGTCTGTCTTTTGCTTCTACTATTCTTTTCCATTCTTTCCGGTCTTTTGCTTTGTTCTTCCAGTCATTTATTCCAATTTCTTTAAGATCTTCTTCTACACCATCCAACCATCTAGTTTTCGGTCGTCCCCTTGCTCTTCGTCCTTGTCTTTTAGTTTCCTGTATTTTCTTGACACACCTTTCATTACCTAGACGTTGTACATGTCCTGCCCACTTTAATCGTTTCCTTCTTATATCTTTTGTTATTATTGGGCTATTGAATTTTTGATTAACTTCGTAGTTTCTTAATATTCTCCATACTCCATTTTCTTTAACTAGGCCGTATATTATCCGTAGTATTTTCTTTTCCCAGATTTCTAATGTGTTTACCTCTTTTTTGTTAAATTCCTGGTTTCTGCGGCGTAAAGTACGACTGGTCTAATTACTTGTATATTTTAATTTTTGTGTTTGTAGACAATATCTTTGATTTAAATGTGCCTTTTAATGCATAGAAATATTTGTTACCCTGTTGTATTCTGTTATTTATCAAAAATGTATCTACTTATAATATAATACGTATATATATAAAACATATTTCAAAATATCTCAGAATATATAATTAAAAATTACACTATGTTACTTAACTTATAATTAATATTTATGTCTCAAAACTTTCACTAAATTATCTCAAAAATAAAATATCAAGTGCTTGGAGAATCAACAAAAAACAAAAAATGTTAGGCAAAATTTAACCACGCGATCATTCCCGGGTGAATAATAAAAATCTTTATTAAATATAAATAAAATTAAATTAATAATTTAATTACCTGTATTCCTCTCTTGATAATTACAAACATCGTGGTGTGCTTTAAGTCTTTGGACTAACCCCTGAATATATTTCTTGTACTTTCTACAAATATCCCTACATCCCAATTTATTTGGATTTGTTGGCTTAATATAGAACTGCCATATTGGGTCCTCTTTTCTTCCACTCATTTTACTTTATTTATATGTTTTCACTTCACTTAACTAATCTAACTAGCGAAATGCGTGAAATTGTTGGGCAACGTCAATGTATAGGTTGAGAAGGAAAACAAGCCTCGACAGGAATATTCTTGCAAAAAGCACAACAAACGCGTTCGTGCCTCACTCGGCAGTACTCAGCACTGTATAGTGAGTGTATAGGATAGAAGGAAAACAAATCACGGCAAGAATTTTCTTGCAAGAAGCGCGACAAATGCGTTGTCGCAAGTTTTTGAGCCGCAAATTGTATTATAATTTTTAGACTTATACATTAAAATAATTAACAATAATTTCAAAGAACCAAAATGTTCAAATTTTATATTCAAATTTTAGAAATCGAATGATTTTTTGATTTTTTTGATAAAAATCAGATTTTGCCCAACCCTGACTTAAATTATAAATCACCCTGACACCCATAGTATAAACCGGTGATAAGATTATGTATGTATGTAAATTTAAGCTTAGTTTTATAAAGTTTCTTAACGACAAATTGATAAGATATTCCAAAAATTAATATACAAAAATGTGATTTTTATGAATGTAAATGAAAAAACTTACTTTTGGCTTCAAAATAATTGTTTTCACTATAACACCAAAACCGTTTGCCATACAAATAACAGAAATAACATGTAGACTAGCGGCGCTGTATATGATATTCCTACCAAACTTGATATTTTTAATCATCTTCAAAAGCACTAAATTCGAATTGTCCGAATGATCCCCGCTCTCCCCTATATTATTAGTCCCATTAATGTATTTATTTTAGTTTCAGACATGGAACCACCATCATCTCCAGATGCCGTATCCAAGGAAAAGGCGAACCGCAGCGATTCCGGCATATTTTCCACAACCACCAATACCACCATCGATCAAACGGATCATTCGAAGGCATTCGACAGCGGTGACAACAGAAGCGATTGTTCTTCGCCTGAACGTAAATATTTTTGTCCGATCTGCGAAAAAATGTTGACGTCTCAACACAAATTCACGCTTCACATTCGATCTCACAACAACGAAAACGAAACGCAAGATACCGAAAAAGGATTCACTTGTCGAATTTGTTCCAAAGTTTTGAGTTCGAATAGCAGCCTCGACAGACACGTCCTAGTTCACAGCGGAGAACGACCTTTCCATTGCAAATATTGCGGCGATACTTTCACTACCAACGGCAACATGCACAGACACATGAGGACCCATTCGCAACGGCACGAAAGCAGCTACGAATCGGACGGTAGCGTAGATAGCGCCAGTTCAAAAAGTACCGAATACAACAACAACAAAGTGGAAAAGAATAAGAGAAAGAACGAAAACGTAGAAAACATCGGCGAGAAAAAGATAAAGTTACAAACAGAATCGGTAACAACTCATCAAAGTTACCAATGTCCCGTGTGTGAAAGGGCTGATTTTAATTCGGCCCTTAATCTAGAAGCTCATTTAGAAGACAATCATCCCGATTATCCTATGAAATGTCATATATGTAAAGAAACATTCACTAATAGTAAACTTTTGAACGTACACAAGAGCGTCGTTCATGAGATTTCGACGAATAAACAGCAACCAGTCATCGGATTTAAAGATTTAACTTTCGTCGACTTTTCCAGCGAGAAATTTCCGCACATCGCTCGAAGAGAATGCGAAATTAATTTACATAAGGCTTCTACTGGTCTGAAGTTTCAATGTACTTACTGCAGCAGAGCGTTTCCATGTTCGAATTCTCTGAATATTCACGAATCTCATTGTAAAACGCCCGGGAATCTGAACGATTCTAATTTGAACGTTTCGCAACCTGATATAAGAAGAATGGAATTTTTCAATAGATTGAATCTCGTAGATAATTCTCCGGAAAAACAGACTGTGACAGCGTTCACGTTCAACAAATTAAAAGAACATTTAGATAGAGGTATCGACAACACCAAAGATTTAGCTGATATACAATCGATTTTATCAAACATTAATTTGAAAAAACTACAGACGAATCAAGCAGATTTACATGTGCAAAAATCGAAAGATGTTATAGAAAACGATTTTCAAAAGAACGAAGAGGAAGAATCTCAAGACGTATTCGCGGTTGAATTTAGAAAAATGAAACTGAGAGGCGAATTTCCGTGTAGATTATGTCCGGAAATTTTCCCGAATTTAAGAGCGTTGAAAGGACATAACAGAAAACATCTTGTGGGTAATAATAACGGTACTTATTACTGTAACATGTGTCCGTATTCTTCCATTGATAAAAACGCACTTACGCGACACATGCGTACGCACAACGGCGACCGACCTTACGAATGTTCCATTTGCAATTACGCTTTCACTACCAAAGCCAATTGCGAAAGACATTTGCGCAACAGGCATTACAAAGCTACCAGAGAAGAAGTGAAAAAATCGATAATTTATCATCCTTCGGAAGATCCGACTAACGAAGAACTCAATAAGTTAGTGATCAAAGATGAGCCGAAAAAAGTTACTCCGACAGATATCTTGAGAAAACCAGAAATCCCATCAGTTTATCCGGATTTACAGAAACCGTTCCCTCACATCAACGATATGAATATAATGCGAAATGATAGACCGTTGACGGATTATCAAATTCAAAACGATAACCATTTCATATCTCCCTATCAGACTTTCCCGAGCAAAATTCAAGTAAAAGATATAAATACTCTGAAAATGAACAGCTATGAAAATCCATCTGAAGACGAATACATGGAGGAGGAGGAGGAGGAAGAAGAAGATCAACCGTTGGATCTTGTTTTGGATTTAAGTAAGAAAAAATCTCCCGAAGTATTTGAACAAGACGAAGAAGATAAACCGCAAGATTTAACTAAAAAAAACTTACCTCCCGTGCAACAACAAATACCACCGAATATAGGACAGATTTTCGCAGCTCAACAATTGCTCAAAGCTCCACCGAAACTAGACGCAGCGGCTCTGTACGCTACTCAACTAGCTATTTATAGAAACAGTTTCCCGATTCATAATTGGCCCGGTTTACCCATCAATCCTTTATTCTTCTCCGCTGTTCCGCCTACTATACCTCAGAATACTCAAGAGCTCAAAGAACGTATGCAAAGATTCCAATTATGCGGCGGCTCGATGATATCCGACGAAGTTAAAAACATGCAGCTACATCATCCTTTTCCCGGTTCGCCTCCTTATCCTAACGGGTTCAGAATGGAACCTAAATCTGAAGTCGTTTTAGAAAACAATTTTTCGACTCCGAAAAAATCGGAGGAACCGTTAAGCTTGAATATCGAACCTAATTTCCATGATAACGTTAATAAATTACACAGTCCCATTTCTTCTAATAAACCGGATACGATGCATTCTCCCAACGCCGTCAAGATGGTGATCAAGAACGGGGTACTGATGCCCAAACAGAAACAAAGAAGATATCGAACAGAACGTCCTTTCACTTGCGAACATTGTTCGGCGCGATTTACGTTAAGATCGAATATGGAGAGGCACATCAAGCAACAGCATCCTCAGTTTTGGTCGCAAAGACAACGAAGTGCCGTCGGTAATCCCGGAAAGAAGCCTCAGATCGGACTCAAACCGGATTTCTGCGATATAAACATTCCCAATCCTACCTACGAGTTCAACAAATACCAAAAATTCGACGATACCAAAGAAATCCTCAACGATAAGCTCAAATTTTCTCTATTATCTCAACAACTCAGTAAAGTTGATAATAGAAAAGAGGAAGACGAAGATTGTGCTCTGATAATAGACGAACACGAAGAGAAATACGAATCTAGAACAACCGAAAACGGTCACTGCGCACCTGAAGAAGATTATAACGATGAAAAGTCGAATCATAAAACGTCTAAAATCGAAGAAAGTCCCGATCTTGTACCTGTATCTCGATTGCTAGATAACGCTTCTCAACAACAATTTAAAGAATTTTTCAAAAGGGACGGCGAAGAACACGAAGTTGGATTAGCAAGCGAAGAAGACGAGGAAGGTCTCGTTGCCAGCGGCAGTACTAGTGAAGGAAACGTTTCGGGAACAGATGAAAACAAGTAAGTATTATACATATATTTTTATTTCCAAGTTTTTTTTACTGTACTCATATAGAGGCTGTCGAGGAACTTAATGTCAAAAATTCGGGAGCGAGCAGAATAAATTTGTGTCATAGGAGCCTTCAATTTGGAGTTATAGGTCTTTAAAATATCAACAATAAAAACACACGTCTACAAAATTTACTTTCACAAAATAACCATTTCAGCACCGTTTTCGGTAACTTTTTATACAGTTGGATGCACTGTTTTACTTATGGCTGACAAACAAACATTTATAGCTGACGTTTTCTTTGTAATTTTTCACATTGTTTTCTCACACCACTTTGAAACCCGTTCATATTCCTTCTCATATTTTTGTTCAGATCTTTCAGGTAAAACATTAACTGCATTATATATTGCAAAATTCTGGTGGAGTACATGACATTTCAACGTTTAGTGCAATATTCATAAATTCCGAACTATATATTAGTAATTTATTGAACATTTTAATTTAAAAATCCTGTCAACTGTCACTTGTATATGTGAGGGTTACCAACTTTGTTTAACAATATACTATTCTTTGTCATATAAATTTCTTTTTGTAGGGTAAGTCAGAGATAGTTGGACATTTTTATAAAAAAAATGTTCAAGTACTTTTTGTAATTATATTAAAGTTACTGTTTTAAATGAAACTTACCGTTTCTATATAATTCTGCAATATATTGAAAAAATGATAAAAATTCTAAGGAATTGACAATTGTTTGGAATTAAATATCATCGTCAGAATGACAGAAGTTACATTTCATTTGATGCCTACCTGATGTTTAATTATTGATGGCTAGACCAAGAATTGACCTACCTTTTGATTGACTTAATATATGTTAATGGAAAAAAGAAGAATATATGATATTACTAATATTAAAGCTTAGATATTATTAGCCCTATGGAGATATCTTTTTCCCAATTAACATCAGTATAACTTTGCAATGATATAGAAAACCAAGAAAACTATATCAGCTGATCTTTACAATTATCACTTAAGAAGACAGTTTCAAAGTGGAGAACTCGCTAGATTTATCTGTTCTTTGACGACTTCATGTTGAGTTTTCTCAAGTGTCTTCTAATTTCCAATTCTTCAAGGAAATCCAATTCTATGTTTCTTATCACAGATATGTAGTACTTCTAAATCTGTGTTAGATGTCAATGAATGATTGGCGTCAAGTATATGTTTTGCGTAGTGGGATTTATCTGGTTGTTTTAATATGTATGCTCGTAAGTGTTCACTGTATCGTATTTCAAAATTCCTAAGGGTCTGACCCAAATAGACAGCATTACATTCTGGACTTTTAAGTTTATAAATATCAGACTTCTTTAATGTGGATATTTTTGTTTTTACATTTAAAATTTTTGTACTTTTGTACTTTCTGTTTTGAAAGAAATTGTTGTATTTGTTGCTAAAGATATTATGTTTGAAATATTATTAGAAATATTTCCTGCATATATGATGGTTTTATAACTTTTTATTTTTTTAATTTGTTTAGGAAATATAAGTTGTAACGCCACTTTTTCCTCTTTTTATTAATTAGTTTATTCATCATATGTAATGGATAACCGTTAGATGTTGCTATTTGTTTAAATGTATTAATTTCTTTATCAAAATTACATTTGTTCATAGAAACTGAAAATGATCTATGTATCATTGAATTATATGCTGCCAATTTATGTGACATGGGTTGATTGGAACTATATGGAATAGTCATATCAGTGTGTGTTGGTTTTCTGTAAATTAAGTAATTTAGTACATTATTAACTCTTTAAATTTAACTTTTGCGTGTAAATTATTAATATAGTTGAAAAATATATCTAATTGTCGTTCACTACCTATAAAACAAGCTAATATGTCATCTTCATTTCTATACCAAAATAAAACATTTTTTGAATCATTACTTTCAAAGATTTTTCTTTCTAAACTGTCCATAAAAATGTTTGCCAAAATTGGCGACATAAAGCTTCCCATTGTTTGTTACAGTTGGACCCTTTTAATAAGAGCCAATTTTTATCCATCTATTACATACTTAAGGACCTGTATATAATTTTATAAACTTATAAATACACTGCTCCCAGATATTAACGCACCACACAGTAATTTCAGAAACTCTTATTGGGTTTGCTTATAATTACTATACTCGATTAAATCTCGTATATGATAGTTATTTATGGCAGGTACTGATGTGGAACTGATCGTTTTTATGAGTTATAAGCAAACAATGACAGATAAGGAATTCAGTTAATTTGCAAAATTGATTTTAGTAACAAGTTTAATTTGTTGGGCGAGTGATTAAAGAATTTTTGAACTTTTTTGTGATTCTTGTATAATTATGCATCGTGGAACTAGAAATTTGACTAGTGCGGAATAATAATCTTTGAAAGTAACAATTCAAAAAATATTTTATTTTGTTATAGATATGTAGATGATATATTAGCTTGTTTTATAGGTAGTGAACGACAATTACATATATGTTTCAACTATATTAATAATTTACACCCAAAAATTAAATTTACATTAGAAGTTGAAAAAAATAACTCAGTCAATTTTCTAGATTTAAAAATGCAAAGAATTAATAATGTACTTGAATATTCAATTTACAAAAAAACAACACACACTTATGTGACTATTCCATATAGTTCCAATCACCCCATGTCACATAAACTAGCGGCATATAATTCAATGATACATAGAGCATTTTCAGTTCCTATGAACAAATGTAATTTTGATAGAGAGATTAATACAATTAAACAAATAGCAACATCCAACGGTTATCCATTACAGATGATAAATAAAATAATTAATAAAAAAGAGGAAAAAGAGGCATTACAACTAATATTTCCTAAGCAAACTAAAGAAATAAAAAGTTATAAAACCATCACATCTGCAGGGAATATTTCTAATAATATTTCAAAGAAGAAATTTTGAAATCCGATACAGTGAACACTTACGTGCATACAGATAAATCCCACTACGCAAAATATCTACTTGACACCATTCATTCTTTACACCTAACACAGAACTAGAAGTACTACATATCTGTGATAAGAAACAAGAATTGGATTTCCTTAAAGAATTGGAAACTAGAAGACACTTAAGAAACCCACAATATGAAGTCATCAATGAACAGATAAATCTAGAGAGTTCTACACTTTTAAAATGTCTTCTTAAGTGATAATTGTAAAGATCAGCAGATATAATTGGTTTTCTATATCATTGCACAGTTATACTGATCTTAATTGGGAAAAAGTTAGTTTTAATCTTTAAAACTGTTTATTTTTAACTAAATCATATTGTTTGTTTACTCAGTTGATACTTTTTAAATTTTCCATGTGGCCCATCTATCCCAGAGGTATTTGGGTTAGATGAACCATTTAAAAGGTATAGATGAACCATATATTTATTCTACGCATTTAGGATATACAGGGTGTCACGGAACTAATGGGGAAAAGTCGAGAGCGTTTAGTATGAGCCAAAATAATGTTAGTACTTCATATAAACTTTTTCAATACAGGTTTTTAAATTATAGCCCACCAAAGTTTGAATTTTGAATTCGTTTTTATTTTAAATTCTCGTACTGCGCGTTTGATCGTTATAAAATTTGCCAGATTTATTGTGCAGCTGTAAATCCGTTTCATCTGGTTTTTTAATTAGGCTGTGTTCTTGCAATACTTTATCCAGCAGATTAAAATAACTATTAACAGATATTTATTTAATCCTTTAGCTCTGGCTATAGATACTCCTTAGGCCTGGCGAATAGAAAGTTCGGGATTACGAGCCAGAAACGATATTAACCAGTCATATCCAGCCTGTTTGGTTTCATTGTTGAAAGTATGCGTCAACTTTAAAATTTCTGCTAAATTATAGGCCATACAACGTACCAAATCTCTGGTAGGAGTAAACCCCCTTGATTCTAGTTTTTTTATGTGACATACAATTTTGTTTTCAGTGCCTAATATTGAACCTTTTGTGAAATTTTTAGATTTAAGTCGTCTTTTCAGAATAGTTTTTGATATTCCAAAAGCCTTAGCGGCTGCATTAACGCCGATTTCCTTTTGTTCAATTGCTTTAACAGCATTGTTTAACCATTCTCCTCGGCCTGAGATCCCTTTCCTCAAATATTTAATTGGCATTTTTCTACAACGGAAAAAAAATCAACTCAAAAAATATTTGGTTCATCTAACCCGTGTTTTTTTGGTGTTTCATCTATCGCTGGACCCGATGACTACGCCTATGGTCAGATTAACACAGGAGTCCTTTACTGGAGGTAATCGTTATATCATGGCTAGATTAAGAGAACCGGCAATTTTATCATCTCTCAAGTTATTCCTCGCCTATCTACATGACCACCATAGTCTGTATGTTTTGAAGGTTATACTTCCACAAGTGTAAAGGTGATGAAGATCTATCCACCTACAGAACTTACATCACCTCGGAACGGAGCATTCAACAACAAAATATTAGAAAGTGTAATAGCCATTACTATACAGCCAATTCTTCTAAGAAAAATGTTTAATTGATAGGATGGGTCCAGAGGAACTAGAATCCTCACTTAGTTTTAAGGACAGTAAATAAAGTATAGTTCTAATTAATATTCAGTCAATACGCAACAAAACGGTCGAATTGTATTTGCTTTTGGAGGAATTGAGGTTTCCGCAGCTAGTTGCTATTACTGAACACTGACTACAAGCAAATGAACATGTTTTTCTTGAAAAATATCAAGTTATTAGAAGATATGACAGGTGTAATTCAGCTCACGGTGGAATCCTAATTTTATCTTCTGGCGAGGACTTCTCGGCTGTACAAGTACAAAATACTTTTGAAATTTACAACAAAAATATCGATTTATATATAATTTGTATTTACAGACCACCTCAATCAAATGTTCATTATTTTTTCAAGAACCTTCTAAATTCACTTGACGCTCTGCCTGTTAAGAACAAGAAAGTTTTATGCGGTGATTTTAATATTGGCTTTGCTAATGATTGTGTCACTCGAAGGTCTTTGGTAAATATTTTTGAGTTATTTCTTCTAAATATGCACGTGGATTCACCGACTCGAATCGCTGAAACAACTTTTTTCAATTTTAGATTACATAGTTTCCGACTTTCTATCCTATGATGTGAATCACTCAGTAATTAACTCAGGTCTCCCTGACCATGAAGCAGTTTTCGCCGAATTTGCATTACCTCATAAATATCTTAATAAAAACACTCAGTTGGTGAGGATCTTCTCTCAACAAAACTTCACCAAATTTCATAACTTATGTTTAGCAAATGATTGGATTGATCTTTCTGAAGATATTGACCCTAAATTTTTGGACTTTCTTAATAAAATTATCAGGTGCTTCAATACATAATTTCCTCTTCGCTCTCGTAAAACTGAACATCACAAATCGTGGTCTACGAAATGAACACGTATTTAATCTAAGAATATGTACATTAAACAATTCACAGACAATCTTGACATACTCAATTATATCAATAACTATAAAATATTGTACCGGTAAACTATCAAATCGATTAAACAGAACTATTATAACAATCGCATCTCTAGAGCTAAAAATTCCTCTAGAGAAAATTGGTCTGTTATCAATGATTTAAGGAACAAAACTCGTTCCTCTAACTCTATTGACCTCGACCCAGACCAACTTAACAATTATTTCGTAAACGTTAGTAGGATATTAGCTCTAAAAAATCTCCAAGTCCTGATGCACTTTCTTTCGCGCCCCTTCTAAAAGAATCACTGATAGTTTCTTCCTTAAACCAGTAGATAAATTTGAGCTAGTGTAAACCATACTCAGCATTCAGAACAAAACTTCCTGTGGCATTGATGGGTTATCAGCTAAGTTATTTTTAAATTTTCCACATACGGTGATTAACGTTTTATGTTCTTTAATCAATGAATCCTTTGAAAAATGTCTCTTTCCTAACTGTCTAAAAACAGCTATAATTGCTCCTCTCCACAAGGGTGGCGAGAAACATAATACTAGTAACTATTGCCATATTGCCTTATTACCAATCTTATCGAATATAATCGAAAGACTAATGAAAAACCGTCTATTGCCTTTTCTTTTCAAACATGAAATCTTGAAATTCCAACAAATCGGTTTCCTATCTAATAAATGTACTAATAACGCAATGTTTCTTGATAGTAATGGAAAATAAGTAGATAGGCTACACGGGTTCTGGAGCGGAAGTAGGCTATCTTGGATTCTGTGACGTCAACTGCGCCATCAGTCACATGTGTCGTATGTGCCATCTGTCACATGTGTCATGTCTATCATCCATCTAGTGTTCTGTGATGTGCTTCTTCTCTCACGTGTTCCGTGTTATCTATCTTGTATTCTGTGATGTGCATCTTCTCTCATGTGCTCCGTGTCGTCGTCCATCTTGTATTATGTTCATGTATTTTGTGTTATCTATCTCCTGGGTGTGTGTGGCTATAAATGTGAAATTGATCAATATACGTTGGGGTAAAAAAAATTGTAGAAAAATAATAATTGAATTTTAGGAATGTCGTCTACGTCATATGTCGTTGTCAATACAGTCACCCTACATTGCCGTAAATATATCATCAAAATACTGTTAACATTAGGTGTCAATACAACACACATCTTTTATGTAAATCACTCATCTATAGAATTAACTGACATCATCGCTACATTTCTCTCCTGTATAAAGCGATAATTATATTTGTGAGAGGGTATATTTGAAAATAATACGTTGACTGACGTCAGGGGTAGGTCTTCACATACAATTTATTTATGGTTAATAATAAACTTTTTTCGGCCTCGGTTTTTGTGACTTTGGGAAGGTCTTCGATTGTGTTAACCATGAAATTTTGATAAGCGAACTAGAATATTATGGCAACCGTGGTATTCCTTTAAAATGGTTTGAATTTTACCTAGAATGTAGAAAACAACTGGTACGAGCTAATATAAAAATTTACCAGTTAGCAGTGGTGTACCTCAGGGTTCAGTTTTAGGTCCAATTCTTTTTTTGGATTCATTAACGATGTCACAGACTTACGAATTAATGGTAAATTCACTTTATTTGCTAATGACACTAGTGTAACCTGGAGTAGTTCAGACATACAAACTTTACATTCTACCATAGGCAAATATCTCATTACTATTAAGCCCTGGTCTGACTCGAACGGGCTTTGTTTCAACACTGAGAAAACTTTAGTTTCATCTTACAAAAGAGTTTTGCAACCTCTGAAACTTAACAATGACTTGTCCTTGATGCCCAGTCAAGTTTCATAAAAGTCCTCCTCGATGCCCAGCCAAGCATTTTAGAAGTCCATCCTAAGTAGTATTTATTAATTTTGTTTGTTAGTTTCATAAATAAATTATTTAAAAATGTCTTGTTATTTGAGAGAGGCGAAAAAATCATATGTATAACAGGGGGGTAAAGTGCCTTTTCCTCCCTTGAATGATTACTGCCCTCCTCTACGCGTCGGACAGTAAACTTCATCATCGGGAGGAAAAGTAGCACTTTCCTCCGTTGTTATACAAATAGCTATTTCAACCTACCTGAACACAAAACACAATCACTATTTGAGTAAAAACTTAATAACTCTGATCACTATAAATTGGCACACAACTTCATTAGTACTAGCCACACCTCACTAGACACCGACAGCAGCGTTTTCGTAGCGGATTTCGGAACTATTTCACTGGTCCGTCTATCCCGATGGTCCATCTATCCTTGACTTACCTTAACGAAATAATTTTACAAATCAGTATTTTACGAAAAAATCTAATATGGCAACATTTTGTGAAATGTCAGTTTTTCTAGCAAAATTACAGATGGAAAAAATTTGAGAGATGCATAGAAACTCTTTTATTATTTTTTAATGACTATTTCTAATAATAAATAAATTATTTCTCTACACTAATATGGAATTAGTTGGTCCTCGTATATTTCACTGATTCAACTTTATCAGCCTTTGTTATTCACTATCGCATATGTACATCTTCAAATATTGATTTCCATTTTTTATTTATCTCTATAAATATTTGGTTAACGACAGCGTCCTTTTTTCATCTGTAGACTCACTTAGTTTATTTATATTTGTCACAGGGTCAATAATAAATGTCAGATATTTTATATACAGCGTCCCTCAAAAGGTGACAGCACCAAATATAAAAACGATGAATCAAAACATGTACTTAATTGGCAGTTTCTTGATAATACATTAACACCTTGTTCTAATAAAATTATACAACGTAAAAGATCCAGACACGTCTTTGACATAATAAATTCCTAACCTAAGTTTAATTACGTGTCTAAAATTCAGTAAAACTACAGAATAATCTTCATATAAATATTGAAAGTTTGTAACAATTTTGTTTCCTTAATCGTATATTTTTTTATTCCGTGAAAGGAAAAATATAAACATCGAAGTGTTCCTATTTCTAAAATAAAGAACAACTACTATCCTGGCTATATATTACAACTAATATTGAATTCCTTATTCCGATGGCTCGTTTGAATGCGGCATTTTCAAAAGAATCAGGAGCATGGTTGAACGCTATACCGTCGGCCCCATTACGTACGCTTTTAGATGACGAAAGTTTCCGTATTTCTATTGGTCTCCGTTTAGGTTGTCAAATTTGTGTAAAACATCGCTGTCGTTGCGGAGCTGATGATGAATATGGTAGACACGGCCTAAGCTGCAAATTAAGTGCTGGCCGTTTTTCACGTCATTCTGCAGTAAATGACCTAATCAAACGAAGCCTGTCATCTGCAAAGATTCCCTGTTCGTTGGAACCGTTAGGTACTTGCCGCGACGACGGTAAACGTCCAGATGGTATGACCCGCATTCCATGGCAACGCGGCAGACCAGTTATATGGGATATCACTTGCACTGATACTTGGGCTCCGTCCCATGTCCGATCCACATCTACTTCCGCAGGCGCTGCAGCTTTACAAGGCGAAACTTTTAAAATCAATAAATACAAAAATTTGGAGAACATTCACATTTTTATTCCTGTAGCAATTGAAGCCTCTGGTGTTTTCGGTCATGAAGCTTTCAAATTCATTAAAGAAATCGGTAAAAAAATATCAGTAGAAACCAATGATTCAAGAGCAACTTTGTTCTTTATACAACAAATAAGTATTGCAATTCAAAGAGGAAACGCTTCATCTTTTCTCAGTACGTTTCCCCGTTCTAAGCCTCCAGAACAAATTTTTATGAAACCTAATCATAAGAAACCGAATTCTTCTACCACTTTCAAACTTTCTCACATTACATACCCTAAAACATGTGATCTTTCCTTTTTCCATAATTCTTATTTAACATCTTCATTCTATTCTTCAGAACGTGTGCCTTCTGATAATACATGTGTTGACAATATAATAAATTATGCCTCCAACAAGCTTTTGGGCCTCAGTGTACTAAAAAATATAGATAACCACCAGCCAGATGATTACCCATTCATGGGAATACTGAATAAGATGACTATGCTAGAGAATGATGCGATTCTTATACGCAATAAATTATCTTTGACCAAAACAAAATATAAAACTGGTTTACCCCCAATAGAGTTGAAGACATCAAATAAAAAGGTAAACGACCAAATGGAAGGTATTTATACTACCAGTGTGGCATATTCTAACAATACTAATACAGGCAATTTGTCTGATAAAGATGATAACGGAAATCCCGCATCAGTAGCCGATTTGAGTAAATATTTTAATGACAAACTCTCCTGAACATTAAAAAATGGTACTAACCTCGACAATAAGACAACTGAGGCTAGATCCAAAATATCTGATGTGACCAATGGAGTGAAACCAATAAGTACAAAAGCAATATCAACCAGAGTTAAAAAATCTAGCAATAATGTTTCGGTGACCAAAAAAAATGACATTGTCTCCAACAAGTGTCACAATAACCCCAATGTTTTGCAGTCAAATTTGAAATTGGAAGAGAATGAAGACGAAGAAAAAAATTATGGGTCAGAAGTAGATAGGGTCATAGTAACTGAGGAATCAATAAACATCAATTCCGTTTCTAAAAGTAATCCTAGAGTTAACGACTTCTCTTCATACATTTCATTTTCGATTCAAGATTTTCAGAAAGGGGATGAACCTCAACAAGAACAAAAGGACACGTCTAAAAATCATGTAGATAACAAGGAATATATTAAAAAAGTGCACCAGACCAATGATCTATCGACATCAACCAAACTTTCCAAAACCGCAATATCTCCATCCAATTCAATAGCAAACAACATCAATTCAAATTCCTTATCATGCCGATCAAGTGGGAAAGACAATAATAGAATCCGAGATTATTCGTACAATGATAGTAGTTGCGGAAGAGCTCTTAACAATATCTCCACAATCAGATCCATAAAGGGCATTCCCCAAAAATCTTTGGGTCTCAAAGGCCTCAAAAATATTGGTAACACATGTTTCATGAATAGTATTATCCAATGCCTATCAAACACAAGGTGGCTATTAGAATATCTAAAGAAGAACGCATACATAAGAGATAATAATATAAACATATCTAGCATGAATGGATCACTAAATAAAGCATTTGCTGAAGTTACTCAAGAGCTTTGGTCTGAAGACAGAGTGGTTAATACAGTATCATTGAAAAGTCATATTCAGCGATTTACTTCAAGGTTCGTGGGAGACACTCAACATGATGCACAGGAGTTTCTTCGTTACATATTAGCAGGACTTCACGAATATATCAACAAGGTATATGAAAAACCAAAGCCTATATTAACAGAAATTGATGACATTGAGAAAGCACAAGAATCTTGGTTGAGATATCCGAGAATGGACAACTCCAAGATTGTGGATAACTTTGTCGGTCAATTAAAATCAACAATCAAGTGCACACACTGTGGTCACTGTTCAGTTACATACGATCCCTTTTGGGATTTATCCCTTTCGATCCCAAAAAAATAACAGTTCAATTACGACTTTCACAATGTTTAGATTCGTTTACAAGAGAAGAAACACTCGACGGTGATGAGAAACCAACATGTTCGAAATGTAAGGAACGAAAACGATGCACTAAATCATTCTCAATTCATGAATTTCCGAAAATATTGGTTATTCACCTGAAGCGCTTTTCGTAAATAGAAAGATTTATTGGAAAACTTAATATTGTAAAGATTTTCGAATAGAAAGGCTTGATATGAGCCATTACGCGGCTGATAATGGGGCACCTTGTATGTACAACCTCTACGCTATATCAGTGGAGAAGCATATGTTCTATTCTATGAACAAGATGACACAAAGTCCTACCTTTAAGTTCAATAAATTTTCATTTTTTTATTTTTTTATTAGTTTTTAAATTGTTTATTTCATTGTGAACCAAAGTCTTATTTGGTTTTTACTGCAAAATTTATTTATATATTTATATTATTAGTATAACAATAATAATAATTTATATTTCCGATGGTCAGTTTTATTGTCTATACCCACTATCTCTAATTGCTCGAAATTACATGCATAATCTATGGACCATGGTTTCGATGTATGCGTCTCATCAACACAGAGGCATGCTCTCGTTCAATGTCTCTAATCTGATCAAAAATGACACAGTTCATTATATTTTTAGTATAATTATATTATTTTTTCCCCGTATTGAACATTTTGTTGTTGTTTTTGTTTCAGATCAGAATCCGAGGTAGTACAACCAGTGAAGAAAAAGTCTGCTTATTCTCTCGCCCCGAATCGTGTTAGCTGTCCGTATTGCAGCAGGAAATTCCCGTGGAGTTCTTCTTTGCGTCGTCACATCCTCACCCATACAGGTCAGAAGCCTTTTAAGTGCAGCCACTGTCCGTTACTTTTCACAACGAAATCGAATTGTGATCGCCATCTGTTGAGAAAGCACGGTAACGCTGCTACAACTATACCGAATGACGTTACGAATAACGCTAATTATTTGATGAGAAACGTTCCAGAGCGTCCGTTTAAATGTTCGCATTGTCCGAGCAGTACGTTCTCAACTTATTCTAACCTAAAAAAGCATATAAGTTGCAAACATTCCACGAATTTACAAGGAGAGGATATCAAAGCACAAGGCTACGAAGCGGGGAGTTCGGAAGACGAAAAATTTCCTAAAAGCGATTGGGAAAAACAGTCGTCTTACAAACTACCCGATTGTGCAGTGCAAAATTCCGATCTCCCTTACAAATGCCACTTGTGCGAAGGTTCGTTTGCTGAAAGACAAGAAGCTTTAGATCACATTCGAGACAGACACGTTCCAGAATATGAGCTTCTGATGTCAAAAAACGCTCTGGAAACTAACGGACCCTCCCAAGAGGAACAAATGACTAACGACGATGACGACGGGGAAATCCGCGGGAAATTCCCCGACTACTCAAACAGAAAAGTGATCTGCGCGTTCTGTATGCGTCGTTTTTGGTCGGCTGAAGATTTGAGACGACACATGCGTACCCATACCGGAGAGAGACCTTTCAGTTGCGACATCTGCAAACGAAGATTCACGCTGAAGCACAGTATGCTGCGACACAGGAAGAAGCACAACGTCAATTTCGAACATGATACCGCTGCGAGCGACGAAGATGGAAACAACGGATCATCGCCTTCGTATTTAAAGAGCGAATGCAATTCGACTCAAAAAACCGACGAATCCGAAGGCACCGAGAGCGCGGATTTGATCGGTAATCTTTTAGGTTTAAGAGGTTCTATTATAGATAAGGTATTGGCAGCATCAGCGGATGATGCCGCCAAACTTTTGGGCGTTAAAAACGGCTCCAAAGAATAATTATTATTGTTTCTATTTTTATTTGATTTTTCGATTACAATTTTTAATTTTCTTTTTATTGTAATAGAGAAGGAAACGTTTATGTACAAAGAGGTTCGTTTTTAATTTTTAAGTAGAAATTTATGTTATATATTTATCTAAAATTGTTGACTTGTACATAGGGTATCATATATTTAGATTTTTAATTTTTCGACCAAAGTAGATCATTTATTTTAATTGAAAAAAAAGTATTCAAATAATAATAATTTCTAAAATTTGTAGATTTTTTTTCAACATCCTGTGAAATTTTTTCGTAGACTACCGATTTTCATGAAAATTTGAACTCAAGTGTTTTTCATCTGGATGAAAAGTGATATGTCCAGTATGTTACCTTAAAACGTTGAAAACCACCTCTAATATTAACCTTTAAGCGGAGAGGTACAAGTTTTTGTCCACTAACGGAGAGGTGCTGTCATTTTGACGTACCTACACTTAAACAGTGCTATTTAAGAAAAAAATGGGTTGCTTAAATGTTTTTAATGTATTGTATATATACAAACAGTTACTATATCTTAAATATGTTTATTTAAAGGTACTTTTAGACGGTCAGATCAGTTTTCCGTTCAGTCTCAGTTTTGGTTTAGTTATCAGTTCAGTTTGGAAATGCTGCTGTTATTAGACGATCAGTTTAGTTGTCATTTGTCACGCACAGTTCAGTAATGGACGAGGATACCCTAATTGTGGTCGCTTTGTACCTCGCACTGAAGAAACCACGAAAAAAGAGAAGTAGTGGAGTAAAAATTGCCTCCTGAAAAGAAATACACTGTCGCATTTAAATTTATTAAAGGAACTGCATTTTCAACCGTCTAATTGGTAAAATTATTTAAGAATGAGTGAGGATGCATATCTAGAGTTGCTGCAGTTAGTAACAACAATTATAAAAAAACAAGACACCAACATGAGAGAAGCTATATCACCACATGAGAGGCTAAGTGCAACGATCAGATTTTTGGCTACTGACTACTAGCTACTGGCTACTGTATTTTCTGGACTCTTATCATCACCGTCTGTTGTGTTGTCCATAGTATTTCTACTACCACGAACATATTTTGTAGTATTAAGGAACATAAACAAGTCGTAGTACCACAAAGATGGTTCATATATGTCACCACTTCCGGCTCTGCTTTTAGTAGCCTCCTCAACCTTTTTTAGTTCTTTACTATACGCTGATCGTAGATTGTTTATTTTCGCATTTACTATTTTTATAGTTGCATTGTTATCTTGCTCTTTGAATTGTTCAACCAAAACATTATACGCAACTTGTCTTTTGTTTATGTTGTGGTATTGCGGATCTTTTCTGTTCCACAGACATAGGTGTTGATGGTAAACTCACTATTAAAGTCATGGTTTCTCATGGCGCAAGGTACACACTACCTCTAGTGATAATTTTATACGACTGAGACCTGATCGACACAGGTTTGTTTATACATCCGTTTAACTGACAACTGATACGATAACTTTTGGTATACCCATCGAGCCACAGCTCCGTATCAGTTTCAGTTTTTTTACAGTGTTTGTGTCTACACATACAGATAACTGACAGTTCGACTGAAACTGAGACTGAACGGAGAACTGATCCGATCGTCTAAAAGTACTTTAAAAAGGAAATATATTTTCTTAATTTAGTTCAAACATTTGTTAAATTACTCCATACATAACACAAATAAGTAGGTATATTCTTTTAGATAAATATTTTTTTGTTAATGATTAATATTAACTGCTAAAACTAACTATAACCAACTAAAATGATCATCATCATAATCATCCTTCAGCCCATTTGAGTCGACTGCTGGACATAGGCCTCCCGTAATCCAATCCATCTACGTCAGTCCTGTGTGACGTTCATCTAGTTTGTCCAGATTCTCTTGATGTCGTCAGACCATCTCATTGGTGGACTGCGCTGTGCGTCCTGACGAGGCCTCCATTCCAAAATCTTTTTTGCGCATCATCCATCCGAAAGTCTAGCTACGTGGCGCGCCCAGTTCCATTTCAAGTTTGTTATCCGCATTATCGCATCAGTAACACCTGTCATTAGTCGTAGTTAGTTATTAGAGATTCTGTCTCTGAAAGAAAGGCCCAGCATCTTCTTTGTGCAATGCGTATTTGATTTACAGACTGTTTTGTGAGGGGGGCAGTTTCTGCTCCATAAGTGAGTTCAGACAATACGCATTGATCAAAAATATTTTTCTTAAGGCATAAAGGGATATTTAATTTAAAGATATGCCTTAATTTGCCAAAAGCGCCCCATGTTAGCCCGATTCTGCGTTGTCTCACAGGTCTGATTGTCCCTTCCAATGCAGATTGCGGTCTAGGTATTTATTTGAGCTGGCTTGTCTTAGAAGGCCCCCGTTCAGCGGTATGCCTTCACTTATCATGAGGTTGGTCATAACTTCGGTTTTATTGGCGTTTATATTAAGCCTCACTGTTCTTGACGCACTCTGTAGCCTTCGTAGCATCTCCCTAACTTCATCGATACGATTTGCGATTACAACGATATCGTCGGCGTTTATGCTTATGCCCATATCTCCGATATCAATTATTTTACACATATATTCCAAGACCGCCGTAAATAACTTTGGCGATAGGACATCTCCCTAGCGTAATCTCCGTTCAGTGCGGAGGTGTGTTTTCGTGTATTTTTACACGTGCCGCTGCCTTTTCATATATGTTCTGAATTATAGTTGTAAATCTATGATCGACTCGGCACTCTGTAAGGGCTTGTATCATTTTCTTCTGATTTATAGTATCAAAAGCCTTTTCATTGTCGAGAGTGGTTTGTTGTATTCCACACACCGTTCGATGAGGGTCTTCAGAGTCTGCAAGTGGTCATTTGTGCCTTACCCTGCTCGGAAACCTGCTTGTTCGCAAGGTTAATATAATTATAGTTTATTGGAGATTCTTTTCGTAATTATCCTCATACATAACTTATACATATGCGAGAGGAGACTTATTGGTCTGCAATTTTGTAGTTTCGCTATGTCTCCCCTTTTATGGTGAATAATTATAGCAGCTCGATCCCATTGAGAGGGAGTTGTACCATTTATTAGCGGTTTTCTTATTTTTAATTTCCCAAAGATCATCACTTAATTCACCCATTGTAATTTCTGGCAGTTCTTCAGACCCTTGGTTTTGAATTTTGGATATGTTAGTTTCTCCTGTTTGCTTACTTGGTTCACTGTACAATTCAGCATAAAAGGTATTGGAGATATCTGGGATTACCATTGTATTTGTAGGTCATTTTTGTCTTCTAGTTTAATTATGTTGTTTCTGACTTCTGAGAGGGTTTTTCGTAGGGACTTCGTTCCTTTATTATCCTCTATGACTTTGTTTATTTGGTTTGTATTATGATACCTGGTATCTTTTCGAATTTCTATTGAGATTTCTCTGTTTAGCTGTCTCAAGTGATCGTTATTTGCTGAGTACTTGTCTGGCAGTTCCCTTCTTGTCTTCATCAGTACTCTCGTAGATGTGCTGAGCTTATCCGTTTTTGAAGTATTCCTGCTTTGGCATTTTATTTTTGCTGCTTTGACGGCATTTATAATGGTGTTGTTTAGCGTTGTAACATTTATATCGTGTTCGTTCTGTATATGCCCTAGTTAAGCGTCTACCTCCTATTGGTAGGACACCATATTCTTTAGATGCTTCCATTTTGTTGATGTCTTATTAACGAGTTTAATCCTTTCTTTGTTCAGCCTTAACTCAATAAGTGCTCGAACCATTCAGTTGTCACTTCCTATAGAAAATTTGTTTAAAACAATTACGTCGCGTACAATATTTCTCCTGTTTGATATTATTAAGTCTATTTCATTTTTGGTTATGCCATCTGGTCCATTTCTGCTGAGGTTTCTTTTGGAAAAAAGGGTTCATGGCATATAAGTTGCTCTGCAGTAAAAAATCAACAAGCATTTGTCCTCTCTCGTTCCTTACTCCGTACCCATGACATACGATAGATGTCTCAGCATCGTCCTTTCTTTGGCCCACGGAAATGATATTGCGTAATAAAAAGAAATCATATATAATAAAAAACCACACTATACGAATATCCACACCCTAAACTACTTGAAAGTTTGATTTTGTCTAGAAAGTGGGAAGATCCTGTGTCTATATAATCAGTAGCTTTAAAATGTAACAGGGGAATGTTGAATTGTCTCGTAACATTTGTCTAAATTTCCCTTTGTTCGGCTCTGGATTTAAGCATACGTCGCAGTCTTAGTTCTCGTATGTGTCGCCAGTCATAAGTTATCATACTCAACAAAAATATTTTCGGGATGAGCAAAATAAACGTTCTTCCTTTGAACGACGGGCTCTACTACTTTCTTCAAACCGTCGCTCAAGTATCTGGTTAAACTAATACTCTTCCAAATGTGAGGAACTCCATAGTTACAGGATGGTTGAGTCTTTATAGAGGAGCATAAACCTTCAATATAAATTCAACTAAAGTTTTCAAGTTATCCGACAGTCCTTCTGTTCCAACATACACTCTGATAATACGGTAGGCAGTCGTTAGCCATCTTGCATGGGGCAACAAGCCTGGTTCGCTGTTACACAAACTGAGAAAACAATGCCCCTTTGAAATAGCTTGACACATGTCCCAGGGATACTTCTGATCTGTTCTAATTTCTCTGTTCTCTCTATGAATGACCGGTAATTTGCATTTAACGCTTTCAAATTTAACGAAAGACAACTGCACACATTTTTGCAGCGACTTGCCGATGTCTCCAGAAAATGTGGTTCAGTCGTGTTGCCATCAAAATGACGCAAGCAAAGTTTATTCCCCAGCAAATAAACCACTGAAGAGGACGTATCAATTCTAATTCTAGGAGCCTTATAAGACCTTCTTTATATCCGGTATTGACATTGGTACCGTCGCAACCAATAACTTGTCAGATGCTCAAGAAAATTAGGATAGCTTCTTTAATATTTTCTGCAGAACCCGAAGACGGAGTAACGTGCCCTAAATATTGTGAACCTGGCTCTTCTATCAACGACAGATGTTCTGCTACGACAACACGACGATGGGTCTTCTCATCATGTACTTCCATTCCAAGAGTCTTATCTTTTCTTCCGTCAAAAAATAACGCACAAATTAGTTTGGGCGTATCTGTTGTTTATAATTCACGACGAACTTTTATTCTTTCTCTTTGTACTTTACGTTTATCAATTACCTTTGATGTATCTTCTTTCATAATTATACCAAAATCATGTAAAACGGCAGAGGCAATGACAAATATATCACATGTTTTGGCAAATGTTGATAATTTATTTCTCGTTTGAGGTTGTGTCGCACGTTCTTTGGTTGAAGGTCCAGGCTGATCGAATGGTTCATCAGTATCAGTCAACTTTCGTTGCTGCAATTCATTGTCACTTTCTGAGGATGAATATGATGATTCAAGATTTAATTTGAGATCAACCATTGATTTTGCGTCGTTATTAGAAGACAGTCCTGACGATCCTGCAAGTGCTTCATCACAACGTGCTGTAATCGCAGTATTAACTTTAGCTCTAAATGTCAACAGTCATTTTCTATAACTATAATGGTAATGCTTACAGCATATTCTCGAGATGGCGTAAGACATCGATAGTTGAATACAGTGCTAAAATATGAAATTTCGGATTGTTTATTGCATTGCAAGGTCAGTTGGAGGCAGAAGATTATATTTAAAAAACCCGAAAAAAAATGTAGGTCCCCACCACCCTCAAAGACAAGTTTCAGAATTTAAAAAAATAATGCTATTTGAATTTTTGAAATAAATTTTTTTGAGTTTTGTTTTTGGGTTGAACTTAATTATGTTTATAAAATATATATACAAATGTACACTGAAAAATGTATTAAAGTACAGTACACTGAGAAATGTTGTTAATTTATTAGGTTGTAATATATTTTCCTTAGATTATTTGTATCAGTTTTTGAGTTAATATATACCATTTTATAGAATTCCAGTTTTTTCTTGTTATTTTCAGTCTTAAATATTTTTGTGTTTTCAAAATTAAAATTATGATTGTTTTCTTTTATGTGATTGCTTAAAGCAGTTTTATTTTTTTTGTAACATTTGTGACCATTGATTCTATGTTTTAGATATTGACTGGTTTGACCAATGTATACTCCATTGCAATTGTTACAGGGTGTTTCGTATTCCACGTGTCTTTTTTTATTTTTGGGGATGGTAGTTTTTAATTTACTGAAATTCCTTTTCACTAGATTGTCCTTTAAGCACATAGGGTAATGTTAGAAAATTAGTATTTGTTTTTTCCTGTTTTAATTTTTGGTTTTGCGAGTTATACTTTTTTTGTATTTTTTTCTTAAATATGTTGTCTACTAGATTCCGTGGATAGTTGTTCAATTGCAAAACATCTTTAGCTTTTTTAATTGAAAATTTTCGATATTTTGCTCTATCTGCTAGGCTTATTACTACTGATTTTTTTGTGAGAAGGGATGTTGCGAATTAAAATTGATATACCTACCTGATCAATTGTTTTTTGTGTGCCATTCGGTTTCAATTTTGTCGTAGTTATGATGTAAAGTTAGATCTAAAAAATCAATTTGGTTATTTTTTTCAGTTTCAATCGTAAATTTAAGTTAAGTAATTATTAAATTGCTCTAAAATGTAATCAGCTTTGTTATAAGGGATTGCAAATAATTAATCGTCAACGTACCCATAAAAGAATGGGAGCTCAATATTCAGATTATCTATTACAGTTTTTTCTAGGTCTTCTAATACTAGTTGGGCAATTACGCTTGAAATGGATGCGCTCATTGCACATCCTTCAATTTGTTTATAGTATTTATTATTATAGAAAAAGTAAGTTCAATTGCTTCTAAAAATTCTATAAGTTCGATTTCAGTGTGATTTCTTATTAATGATAGAGTTAGAGAGAGAATATTGGTTAGATTTTCAACCCAATTTTTATTGTTAACAGAGCTATTATTATCTTCTATTTTTTGTTGTAGGCGTGAAATTTTATTTTAATTTTTTTGTTTAATTTGATTAAATAACTTTTCATTTTTGTCAGATTCTTTTTTCAAAAACTTATTAAAAATGTCAGTAGGTAGGTTAGTTTTTTAAAAATTAGAGAGTTTTCTTTTTTAATACTTAAATTGTTCAAGTTTTTTACTGTATCAGTGATTAATAAATTGATTGTGTCTATCCTAAATTTGGCAACAGTATTCTAATCAAGTTTTTGCTGAAGATATTTACAATTAAAAATTATATGTTTTAGATTTATATTTAAGAATGAAGGTGTTCAATTTTCGGTTTTGCAGCGCAACAAAAATATTCTGCGGTTTTTTGTTTTGTAATTTTCAACATTATTTTAGAAAGGGGTCCAAAAACTTGTTTTTCAATATATCTTGGACTAGATGTAGTTTTGGTTATATCCCAGTCTTTACATAATTAAATTCAAGAACATGCCGCTTCTTTAGCACTGAAGATGACATAACAATTCGGAGTAATCTTTAACTTACTGGGTATCAAAAAAATTATTTCAAAATACTGAAACTGACTTAAATTTTTGGTACTGGACTTCAAATTTTCCAGATCAATTGAAATAGAATTTCAAAATTTTAGATCAGATATTTGTTAATTATCGAAAAATACAAAATATATGATACGCATTGTCTAATTATATAAATTATAAGATTACTTTTTTTGTTGAAAAATATAGTACAATTTTATTTTTGACTGAGTTAGGCTAGAATTTTTCGCTTCTAGAGCATACGCATTTCCTTCTTATATATTTTTGTTTAAATATTATAATTTCTCGAAGAAAATTATATAGATAATAAGATATTTATATCTAGTCAAGTTCATTCCAACGATGTAACGAAAAAAAAATTATATAATTGTTGAAAAAAATGTAATATGTATCATAATAAATTTTTTTATTACGTTTAGAATTAATTTTTGAGTATATATATTTTTGTACATAACTGATTATACGGTCTAGGTATACCAAATATTATTTATTTTCTGTCAAACGATTTTTCTTTTCTAAAATCGATTTTGACAAACCAAACAACATGTCTATTGTATCTTTTTGCCTTATATATAAATATATAAAAACGTGTCTTAAGAGTATTGCCTTTAGATTTACAAAATGTACACTAAGCAATATATTATTTTATATAATTACGCAAATATTTAGGCTTAGTACACTTTTTCTAGTTGAATTTATGTCCAAAGCAAAAGAGATTTCAGCAAGAATTCAAATTTAGACCACTGTAGATCCTAGTTGTTCCTCGTTTTATTAGGATGTATCGCGAATAAAGCACCAAGCACTCCAAAAACACGATTAACAAACCCATGAGGAAAATGTATCATTTGCTAGAACAATTTCTTTAAACTTGTGTCTTCGTAATAATCTTCACTCCGTTTTGATTCAAATACAAATAAACCACAATCCACAGATGCATTTTATTACCAATTTGACTATTTCTCAAAGCTAGGTACATAAAATGGAAACAAAACATTTTAATAGTTTTAGTTTTAATTGAAATTTTGAATCTCGCTGAAATCGATTTATTGGAATAATTTTTTTAATCATAGTGAGGAAACCAAAAATCAAAAATTGGGATTAAAGTAAAGCTTAGTAGTTTAATGCTACCCCCCATCGTTGCTGTGAGATTTATATAAATGTTAGTTTAAGATGATGAATTACACTTGTATTTTTATTTTGTTGTGCACATTTTGAAATTGTAAAAGGGATTTTTTACACATTCACGCTGTGTCTTAAGGATTGTAATTTTTT
The DNA here is from genome assembly GCA_963921935.1 of Galeruca laticollis. Classification (NCBI taxonomy): domain Eukaryota; kingdom Metazoa; phylum Arthropoda; class Insecta; order Coleoptera; family Chrysomelidae; genus Galeruca; species Galeruca laticollis. Next base: position 123,243,717 of record OY998177.1, read on the forward strand.
TGATACAAATCGTTATCGAGAGATTCCGTATCAAAAGCAGTTTTAGCAATTTGAAAAAGCAATTCGAGTGAGTTTTGTAGATTTTAATCAGATCTATAATATACATATTATATTGTAACTGTAACGGTTGAGTTTTTTTCGAATATAATATATATGTTTTGATTTTTCAGTTCAATGGAATATGTATGCCATATTTATTTAGATTATTTGTAATATTCGATTTGTGAAATAATGTGTAATGATTACGTTAATTTACTGGTTTATTTTCAATAAATGACAATTGATGCTCACATTTGTTTCAATTTTACCACTTTGGTGGAGTTGTAAGAAACAACGCTCATCAGTAGATTAACCGGCGAATATTCGCGTTCAGAACGGTCTAGCTTCCCGATTTTAGTTCAGTCAGAAGTTTCGTTTTAGTCGAGGCAATAAAGCATTATGATAGGAAATATTTTAAGATAGGACATATCGGAACAGTGGCGGCTCGTCCATTAGGTCATTGGGGCAATGACCTCCCATTAAAAAATAATTTAAAAAAATATTTAAATAGATATATAAAAAAATAACATATACCTACTATACATATAGTATAGTATTAAATACTAATACTAAGTATTTCTCTTAAATAAAAATAAAATTTACCTAAAATGTTTCAAGACAACCGTGTAAACGTTATTTCGACCTACATCTCTGCGAAATTCAAAATAGCAAAACGGGCTGGTGTCCATCGATGACCTCAACGCGTTAAATGGGGACGGAATCTGCCGAGAACGTTGACAATCTTTGTAACGTGAAAGAAACACGGCCGAAGTTTACATCTATTGTGTCAAAAGCCCGGGTTAATATGGATGATGAATCGACTTACGTCGTTCGATTATTACACGCTTAGAAAAGAGATGAGTAGACGGGTTGGCAGGCTGCGCTATATTTTGATTTAAAGGAGGAGATCATTTTGAAGTCAAATAAGATTTGTGTTTTGATGTAATAAGTTGTCATTGTTATTATTTTGATTTTTGATTCGTTTTTTGAGGGCTTGTGTTTTAATTATTTGGTGTTATTTTATTCTACGCCTTTTATCATGTCTGTGGTGCAAATTGTTCAAAATTTGAGAACGAAAAGTGAATTAAATTTTGAAAAACTATTAAAACTAAAGGAAGGTGGTCGTCCTCTTCCAGATTTAAAAATTAAACAGACTAGCAAGGACAAAAATAAAGAAGTTCATCGCAATTTTCGCAGGTCTATGTATAATTTGTCTGATTGGATTTGCGGATGTGAAGTAAGTGATGCATTTTACTGTTTCGTTTGTCTGCTTTTTTCGAATAATTCTTTATGGTGTAAAAACGGTGTCCAAGACATTTAAAAGAGAAAATAAAAAAGCATAGTTTATCGGCAGACCATATGAAATGTGCCATGAGTTTTGCTACAATCGGTAAGAATTTTTAATGAAAATGTGTCGAAAAACAGATAAATTATAAATAAAATAATTGACTGTGTGAAATTTTGTGGGGCGCTTGAACTTGCTTTGCGAGAGCACGACGAGACAGAATCTTCTGTAAACCCGGGAATATTTCGTGGACTTATAAATTTTGTTTCAGAGCTGGATCCAATATTCAAAGAATACTTGGATAAGGCTACGGTTTTTAAGGGTACTTCTAAAACTGTACAAAATGAATTACTTGATTCAATGTTATCGGTGGCTCAAGAACAACTTAAATTGGAGATTCAGTCAGCCGAATATATCGCAGTCCAGGTGGATGAAACTACTGATAGCTCGAACAGAACTCAAATGACTTTTATTATACGGTACATTTTATCCGGTGTCGTTCACGAAAGGTTTATAAAATTTGTAAATCCTACCGGCACCACAACATTTATCGGAGATAATTTTTAAAGAATTAGAGGTACTAGAAATTAATAAAACACCGGAAAAGTTAATTGGACAGAGTTATGATGGAGCTTCTACTATGAGTGGTCGATTAGGCGGAGTACAAAAAAAAATTAAAGAACGATATCCTCAAGCAAATTTTATTCATTGTTATGTTCACCAGTTAAATTTAATTCTGCAAAAAGCATCAAGTCAGAATAAAAATGTCAAAGTTTTTTTTGCCAATTTACAGGGATTTTCCACATTTTTTAGTCGATCTCCAAAACGTACAGCGATTCTCGATGAATTTGTTAAAGTAAGTTTACCTAGAGCGGCACCGACAAGGTGGTATTTTAATACGCGTTGTGTGGAAACTGTATTTTTGTATCAAGCTGATATTCTGGCTTCAATAGAAAAGATAATTGAGGTTGAAGAAGACTCAAATACAATTAATCAAGCAAAAGGATTAAAAACTTTTTTGCAAAGCGTGGATTTCCTTTATTGGCTAAATTTTTTCCATTTAATAATGCCTAATTGTGAAGTTCTTTTTATTCAACTTCAAAAACATGGTATTGACGTGATATGGGTGAAAAAAAATATAGACTCATTTAAAATGTCAATTCAAAAAGTCAGAGACCATATTTTATTAAATGAAATATTTCCCGAAGCACCTTCATCTTTTTCAACACTTGGTGCAAAAAGACCAAGGAAAAATGAAGACTCAAAGCGCCAAGTTGCTTTGCAGGTTTGCGACATAATAATTTCTGAGATTAACCACCGCTTTAGTTTCAGTGATAATTTAGTGATTGCCCAGTTATTTTACAGCGACCAGTTCGAACAATATAAAATTAATTTTCCAGATCGTATTCTTAAGTCAATAAGAGAAAACTATTCTAGTATTAATTACTTAAAACTAAAAACTGAACTTCAAGTTATTTATGAACGCGACGATTTTAATATGAGTTCAGGAGCTGTGCCAATGCTGCAATTGTTTATTAATAACAATCTGTCGGAAACTTTTTCGGAAACTGTAAAATTGTTGACTATTTTATGTACATTACCAATAACAACTGTAGAAAGCGAAAGATGTTTTTCTACATTAAAGAGAATCAAGACATTTTTGCGTAATACTATGGGACAGGAGAGATTGTCGGCGTTAGCTATGTTAAGCATAGAAAAGCAATTTGTGAATAGTATTCATAATTTTAATGAAAGGGTTATTGATCACTTTGCAAATACAAAGGATCGAAGGCTCCACTTAAATTTTAAAAAGATTTAGATTAATTATCATTTAATTTAAGTTTGCCATATTTAATATGTATAGAAAAGAATAAAATGTGGTTGTTTTTTAAGAGAGCATTATTTTTATATAAAACAAGCGTGGCCCAAAAATTTTTTTGCCTCTCTGGCTTTGGAAAATAGCTCCACAAATTTTGCGTTTTTAGCGATTTTAACGACTTCTGGGCAGAAATTGGGCACGGTTTTTCGAAAAATTTTCGCCCACGGCGAATAGGCCTCCGGGGGACTGGTCAGTGCCGTTCTGTATTTTAAGATTTTGGTCACATCACCTATGACTCCCCTATAAAATTAACCACGAGCCGCCACTGTATCAGAATGCGGTTTTTTGCATTCGCTTGCAATAGTATAAATATTATACACCAAGGTGGTGAAGACTATTATTATCGACCGAGCACGAAAATTATTTCGCGAGGGGCTTTGCCCCGAACGGAATAAGGTGCGAGGTTTATAAATGTCTTCACCACCGTGGTGTATATACATTTTTTTCCACTACTAGCCAAATTTAAAACAAAAATAAAAAATAAAAAAATGTCTCATAAAAATCATATATAATTTAATCACACAGCAATAGAATACCATTATGCCTATATTTCATAATCATCAATATTATGTGCAACGAATTAACGAAACCAATTATACGATCACATCCAAAAATTTCACAAAACGTGGTTTATGTTTTACTTTGAACGGTAGTGCGTTCACAACACTTGGGTACAAAGTGAGCGTTCGTAAAACATTTAACATATACTTAACCATAGAGAAAGTAATATTTTATTTGTCTATGAACTTCACACTCTACACCACAGCGTTCACAAACGAACCACGAGAATCGACGAGAGTGCACTCCTAGTTCCCCGCTTGCTATCGGGAAAACTATTATCTTGATATGCGAAATTCGTATAATATTTACAATGTACACATGTTCTTATTTGCAACAGAAGATCTTCACTGATATAATAGGGACAAAAAGCAGTTTTAAAAATCACCGCTTATCCGTATCCGTATCCTGTAACCTTATGTTAACGGAGTTATAAAAATAGCGAGCGCGCCGAATTCTGAAAAGGTCTAAGGGGATTTTTTGTATAGACATGTTCTCTGAAGATATTTTAAGAATCGAGCCGGCATTCGAGAAATATCCCGAAAGGCGATTGCTTTGTGTAAGTCGCAAACTAGAATTATCTAGAAAAAAGGCCACTTATATATAAAGGACCGATCAGCGGGAGCAATATAATTTATAAAGTAATCTCGTGATATAAGTGAATAAATATACTGTGTATATAATATAAATTAGTGAATAGTGTAGTGAATAAATAAATTAAGTTAGTAGGCATAACGTGTGCGTATAAATGTATCCCACCCGTAATAAAAACGTTTAAATAAATAAGAAAAACGTTACTTTGGTGTGATTACATTGAGAAGGTTTCTAGTAATATGGACGAAAAGATTTCTGCTGTGAAGAACGATATTTCTACCGATATATTATCATTGAAAAATGACATCTCTGCTGACGTCGGAAATAAAATTTCGTCCCTAAAATTGGATAATGAGGAAAAGATAACAACGATAGGCGAGAAAGTCAAGTCAACAAAACCTTGCAAGCCAGAAACACTCCCTAAGCTAGAAGATATTGGTAGTTTTGCACGAGTCAAAGCTCCAACGTTCGACGGAAAGACATCGTGGACCAATTATGTGAAACAGGTTGAAGCAGCCGCTAGAGTGAATAATTGGTCCGATAGGGAGAAAGCAGTGAACCTAACTATAGCGCTTAGAGGAGATGCCTTAGATGTACTCCAGACGATACCTCTGGAAGAAACGGATGACTTCGAGCAGCTGAAGAAAAGGCTGGACATGCGATACGGTCACGAACATCTAGAACATTTGTACCAGTCCCAGATGAAGAACCGAAGGCAGAAACGTGACGAAGCCCTTCAAGAGTATGAAGTGGATATTGCCCGACTCGTTCGATTTGCTTATCCATCAGCACCAGAGAACATCATGGAACGTCTGCGCATCCAGGCCTTTATTGATGGCTTACGTGACCCCGATATGCAGATGACGCTTCGTTTAGCCCATCGCAAAACAATAGTTGACGCATTGACAGCTGCTCTTGAATATGAAGCAGCAACGAAGGCTTCGGGTTACAACAAAAAAGGACCATCCGAGAAGAAGGCGAAGAGGATAGGTTTGACCAGATCGTCAACTTGATCAAAAGTATTATGGACAAGAAACCGAGAAAGATCAGATGCTGGAATTGTGGCGAGCTAGGGCATGTACGCAGTTCGTGTAAGCGCCCCAGATCTCCTGCGAACCAAGGACCCCAGTCACAGGAAAACTAGAACGGGTCGGCTACGAGGGGGCAGCACCGACCCATGATCGTTCCAAAGACCCTCTCATACTGATAGCTTCTCTCAGATGTCACAACGTGGATGGCGAAGTGAATGGCAAGAAATATATTCTGCTGGTTGACACTGGAGCAACTAGAACCATTATACGACAAGAAATAATAAACTCTAAGAAGAAGCTTTTACCAATGAGACTGCGGCAGCGGACCGCAACAGGTGAGAATGCCAACGGTCACGGGTAGACACAAATCCAATTGGGAATTGGTGCAGGAAAGTTCACGCATACGGTAATCGTTGCTGACATTGAAGAAGACGTGATTCTGGGAATGGACGTAATGAATCTACATGGTTTCCAATTGGACTTTAGAAACAGGACTATTGAAGTGGGTTCCGAGGAAGAAGCATTGGCTCTACCAACGCCAGAAAGAAATGAACGTACACAAAGTCCATCCTCAGCAAATAAGCCTTAGAGAGAATATTTTTCTCCCACGGATATTTGTCGTCTGCCTGAATACAAAACCAGAGAAACTAAGGTGAATGTTAGGGCTGGGAAAGCATCAATAATTACCTTAACTCCTTACAAATATGAATTACAAGGTAGTTTAGAAAAAAGAAAAGGGAAAAATACTATACCTAAGAAAAACATCAGTGAAGAGTTAGAACGAAAATAAAAACAATCAAAGAAACTGGTAAAAAAGTCTACTGCAATGGTACGAAAACAGAAATCAGCAGTTTTAAAACAGGACCAACCTTCCACTTCAGGGTTAGAGCAGAAGAGAAAAAAACGCCGGGATTCTTCTAGTTCAAGCTCAGAAAGTGACAGCAGTATTATGTTGGCTAATTGCTCTTCAGACGAATCCGAAGGAACTGATGCTGAATGTTTATTTTGTTCCGGGAGATTTTCCGAGGACAAGCATGGCGAGCTATGGGCAAAATGTGTTCACTGCGGCAGATGGGCCCATGAAGATTGAGTGGAAATTAAAGATGTTAATTTTATATGTTCTTTCTGCGAAGAAACGGGTTTTTTAGTAGTATCCCAAATTAGGAAATCTGTCTCAAATTGGGACATCAGTGTGTCTCAAATTAGGCAACCTATTATTTTATGAGAAAATTGACAAAAACAAACTTCAAATTAAATAACTTCAGTAGCTAGAGCTATTTTAATGTAGATTCTTTATTTCGATGTTTTGTTAATATACCAAGCAAGCGATTTTGTACAATAATAATAAAAATTTGTTCAATGATGATTTTTTTTCGAATTTACAAAAAAAGTGTCTCAAATTATTCCTTCCTCTACCCACAAAAAAGTTGAAATTTTGAAAAAAAATGGTTTTTTAGAAAAAAAATCCTGTGTGTATGTCGTCGTCGTCGGCGGCCATTTTTCGTTACATGTCTTGTTAGCACGATACAACCTCCGGAGTGACACAAATCACCAATTTTATGATTGAATATTGTTCAGGACATCTCACAGATGAACCCTAGTGATTTTCAGCTCACAATAGCCAGTACAACGGATGCTATGGTACTTGAGGTACCAAATTTTTGTCATTTTCAGTTTTTTAGCACGATAGAGCTTCCAGCGTGTATACAAGTGACCCATTTTATCATTGAATATTATTCTGGCCGTCTTATAGATGAACCTTATAGATTTTTGGCTCACTAGAGCTAGTACAACGGGTGCTTTGGTACCTGAAGTGCCACATTTTTGTCCTTTTTGGAGAAATTTCGGGTTTAGTACGATACAGCTTCCGGAGTGTATACAAGTGGCCAATTTTATAATTGGATATTTTTCAAGGTGTCTCACAGATGTACCCTATTGATTTTCAGCTGACTATAACGAGTAGAGCGGGTCCTACAAATCCAGATATACTGCAGTTTTGGTTACTTTTGGAGAAATTTCGGTTTGTTAACACGATACACCCCCCGAAGTGTATACAAGTGACAATTTTATGATAGAATATTAATCAAGGCATCTCACAGATGCGGAAAAGTTAGTTTTAATCTTTAAAACCGTTTATTTCTTGATATATTTATTTTCAATAATAAATAAAACGTTAATATTACTTTTTTGTGTTAATACATGTACCTTTTACGTATATCGTTTAAGCTGTCTGAAAGTCGAGGAGAGGAGATAGATGGAAGGGGCGAAAAAAAGTATTTGCCCAGGGCGCAAATTATTAATCGGGCGCTGCATATAAATTAATGTGGTGTGAGCAAAGTGCGTGAGAAATGATGTTTCTCACAGTATGAGCAATATAGGGTTTTTAAACTAAGTAAGCTATGAGAAATACGATACTTTTCATAGCAGTAGTAGAAAAAATCTATCGTTTACTAATTACGTCGGTAGAAAAATTAGAACTTACCTATTGATATCCAGAGAGTAATTTCCATCCACACCATAATCATTTCATCTCCACCATATTTCCAATCATCAATTCTAAATCGCGAACCGTATCGAACCATTTCCATTTCGCGGCGAGCGGTTGCTGAACCTCATTTATTACTTACATCATCCGTCATATCTCCATCCAATTCAATAGCAAACAACATCATTTCAAATTCCTTATCACGCCGATCAAGTGAGAGAAACAATAATAGAATCCGAGATTATTCGTACAATGATAGTAGTTGCGAAAGAGCTCTTAACAATATCTCCACAATCAGATCCATAAAGGGTATTCCCCAAGAATCTTCGGGTTCCAAAGGCCTCAAAAATATTGGTAACACATGTTTCATGAATAGTATTATCCAATGCCTATCAAACACAAGGTGGCTATTAGAATATTGTAATGTTTTTCTAATTTATTTAAAACGTAAACGTGTGGGATAAATTTTAAACACTCGGTATTGCTACTTACTAATTTATTTAAACACTAACTCACTAGCACTAATTTATATGTACTTAACTAGTCACTTAAATTTAATTTATACGCACAATAACTTATTAATTTATAACACTTTTATATTCACTTAATTACTGTTTAACTCACTATGGCAAATTATAAACTGAACTCATCCGCTGATCGGTCCTGTATTTATATCAAAAACTTTCTTTACTAGAACAGTCGGGACGGGACATGCCTTTCGCGATATTTCTTAAAATGCCTTTCGAGAACATGTTTAAAAAGGACGGTCACAATAGACCTTCTCAGAATTTGGCGCGCTCGCCTTTTTCTTAACTCCATTAACATAAGGTTACAGGGCCGTACTTAGTATCTGCTTCGGTGTGCGAGTTCGTAACATTACCCCCTCCTTAAATGAAAGTTCCTCCTGGAACTTTTGTGTAGCCGAGACTGGATGTTTGAATCGGCAACTAGCCCCATTTCTACACTTTCCGATCTTATGAAAATAGTAGGGCACCGTCTTCATCGGATACTGATAACGGGGGCTGTAGCTGCAAATCAATATCTGGACAACGGTATCTTGAAAGATAATCTCTACCATGTTCCTGATGATTCGCCAATCCAACTGGTTACTCGCTATCTTAGGCATAGCCAGTTTCTTCACGTTGGATTCCAACACGTGGTCTCGGAGGTTTCGAAGTGCTTCCCACACATCGCGGTAGGTAGATCGATCTTGGAATTCATTTTTAGTTACCACGTAGAAAACGTACCGCGAATTATGTTTCAGTTTCAGTGTCTTGCCAGGGGCTGGAATCTGGTCTTCAGGTTTTTCTAATTGCCCGAACTTCTTTCGAAAGACGGTTGCCAATCCTCGTGCGTTCTTGATACGGGCGGGGATGTTGTATGCCAGTGAATAATCTTCTGGGAGAGTGAACAAATCTTGTTGTTGTTCCAAAGTGACTCCATATCTAGCTTTCCCGGTACCTCCATACGCGCCCATAAATTCATCGAAGGTGGGGTCAGACACATTTCGAATAAGGTTTACTCCTTCCTCTATGTCATGGTCTCCTTCGAATGGCGCTAGTCGGTTTCGGTGAACTACTTTTGGTTTTCCGTTGGGGATCTTGCTTATGCGATATAAAACATCATTGATCCTTTTCTTGATCAAGTATGGACCTTCCCAGGATTTTTGTAATTTTGGAGAAAATCCTTTTCTCCTCGCCGGGTTGTGTAACCATACTTTGTCCCCTTCTTTAAAACCGCCCTCTGTGGCCTGCATGTCGTACCGCCTTTTCATTCTGTCGCTGGCAACTTGAAGATTTGTTCGAACTAGTTCATGAATATCGTCCAGCCTTCTTCTCAATTGGATCACGTAGTCTTCGCCTGCTATATCTTCTCCAGGCCGACAGCCAAATTCCAGGTCACAAGGAAGCCTCATTTCACGTCCAAACAGGATTTTCGCAGGTGTTCCACGCGTGGACTCATTGACGGCAGATCGATAAGCCAATGCAAATAGGGAGAGATACTGGTCCCAATCTCTCTGATGGCTGGATACTACTTTGGACAGGTATTTTCCAATAGTCCTGTTCATTCTCTCGACCATTCCATCTGACTGTGGATGTAATGCTGTTGTTCTGGTCTTCTTCATTCCCAGCTTGTCGCAAATCTCCTGGAATAGATGGCTTTCGAAATTTCTTCCCTGGTCACTGTGGACTTCCATGGGCACTCCATATCGGCTGATGAATTCTTTCACCAATACATCCGCGACAGTTGTGGCCTCTTGGTTCGGGATAGCGTAAATTTCCACCCACTTTGTAAAATAATCCATTACAACCAGTATGTACTTGCTACCATTTTCTGTCGTCGGAAATGGTCCAGCGTTATCTAAAGCAATCCTTTCGAAAGGGCTTCCAACATTGTACTGTTTCATGGGTGCCTTTCTCTTGCGATGTGGTCCATTACTCGTAGCTCAAGTCGTACATTTCTTACACCAGTCCTTCACATCGTCGGAGCTGTTCATCCAATAAAACCTTTCACGATCTCGCTGAAGGGTTTTCTTCACTCCCAGATGACCTCACGATGGACTGTCGTGTAACTTCTTCAGTACCTCAGCTACTCTTGTTCTCGGGATAACTAGCTGTCTCCTCATCTCAGAACCATTATCGTTTTCAAGGACTCTTTTCAACAGCCCTTCTTCCAGGACAAGGGAGTCCCACTGAGCCCAATACGCTTTGAGTGTCGGTGAAAATCTTGACACTTCTTGCCAGGTAGGTCGCCGGTTTTCTTTCTTCCATTGCCGGATCATCTTCAGGTGAGGATCATACTCCTGATCTTCTCTGATCCTGGTGGGTGACCATTCCTCGTTGACTACAGTAGTTCTTGAAACTGCAGCTTCCCTAGATTCCACCTTGTTGCAGTGGGAGCAGTCTGTTGGGCACGGCCGCCTGGACAGGGAGTCGGCATTTCGGTGACTCACACCAGCTCGATGTTCGATGTTGAAATCGTATTCTTGAAGTCGTTCAATCTATCTAGCGATCTGGCCCTCGGGATTCTTGAACTGCATCAACCACTTAAGTGCTGCATGATAAGTCCGGATTAAAAACTTCCTACCATAGAGATACTGGTAAAAGTGTTCCACGGACTTCACTACTGCCAAAAGTTCTGTTCTTGTGACGCAGTAGTTTCGTTCTGGTTTGGAGAGGACTTTACTGAAATATCCCAGCACTCTTTCTTGCCCTCCTTGGATCTGTGAGAGCACTCCACCAATTCCTACGTTGCTTGCGTCAGTGTCAAGAATAAAGTCTCCCTCTGGTAATGGATATCCTAATATCGGCGCCGAGGTTAAATGCCTCTTCAAAGTTTCAAAAGCCGTTTGACAGTCTTCGTCCCATTGGAAAGCTCTTGCTTCTTCTGTAAGTCGCGTTAGAGGCTTGGCAATATCCCCGAACTTCCTGATAAATCTTCTGTAATACGTGCAAAGTCCAAGGAAACTCCTAATTTGATGTTTTTCGGTTGGTTGCGGCCATTGCTGAATGGAATCAACTTTCTCCGGATCCACCGCCACTCCTTCATTGCTCACTATATGACCTAGATAGTTGACTCGGTTTTGGAACAGCTGACATTTCTTCGGGTTTGACATGAGCTGGGCAGCTTGGAGTCGTTTGAATACGTCTTCCAAATTTTTCAGATGTTCGTCAAATGTCTTCCACAGTACTACGATGTCGTCCAAATAGACCAGGCATGTCTTCCAAGACAACCCTCTCAAGACATTTTCCATAAGTCTTTCAAATGTCGCAGGCGCATTACAGAGCCCGAATGGCATGACATTGAATTGCCATAATCCAGATCCGGTGGTAAAAGCAGTCTTCTCTTTATCTTCTGGGTCCATTTCTACTTGCCAATAACCAGACTTCAGGTCCAAGGTGGAAAACAGTTTGCTGCCGGCCAACGTGTCTAGCGTATCGTCAATTCGGGGCAGAGGATAGCTGTCTTTCTTCGTCACGTTGTTAAGCTGGTGATAATCCACGCAGAATCTCGTAGTTCCATCCTTTTTCTTGACGAGCACTACTGGAGACACCCATGGACTAGTAGATGGTTCTATCACTTTTTCTTCTGCCATCTCTCGAATTATTCTTTCAGCTTCCTCTCTCTTCGCTCGTGGGAGTCTTCGAGCTGATTGTCTAATTGGCTTAGCATTACCAGTATCGATTTTGTGTTTGACGGCTGATGTTCTGCCAGTCTTTCCTCCTTTTGGTACGAATAAGTCTCGATACTGCAAGAGAAATTCTCTCATTCTCTTTTTTTCAGTTCGATCCAAAGATTGACCAGCTACTGATAACATTTGTTCGAATCTGGCATTGGGATTGTCAGTGGTCGTTGTCTGACGAACTATAGACGTCACTGGTACGCAGGATCCAATCTTGGTTTCCTTCTTGATGGTAATTGGGTAATCATTCACGTTTATCACACGTACTGGGATCTCTTTCGCCGATGTAACCAATCCTTTTCCAATGAGTACTCCTTTGCCAACTTCTTCGTCATGGTTCCTTGGCTCCATCATAACCGGTGTACCTTCCTCCATGATTCCCTGTAGCCGTGCTACTATCATGGTTTCGCTTCGTGCAGGTAGAACGGTATCTTTCTGTACAGCTGCCAACACCGCGCTGCCTTCATATGGATGCAGGAATACCTCCTCGGAACCCACTTTAATGGTTCTGTTTCTGAAGTCTAATTGGAAACCATGTACATTCATTACGTCCATTCCCAGAATCACGTCTTCTTCAATGTCAGCTACGATTACCGTATGCGTGAACTTTTCTGCGCCAATTCCCAATTGGATTTGTGTTTCCCCGTGAACGTTGGCACTCTCGCCTGTGGCGGTCCGCAGTCGCAATCTCGTTGGTAGAAGTTTCTTCTTGGGGTTTATTATCTCTGGTCGTATAATGGTTCTAGTTGCCCCAGTGTCAACCAGCAGAGCATATCCCTTGCCATTTACTCCGCCATCCACATATACACTGTCGTTTCTGCCTTCGGTTCTTCAGCTGAGATTGGTACAAGTGCTCTAGATGTTCGTGGCCGTATCGCATGTCCAACCTCTTCTTCAGCTGCTCGAAGTCATCCGTTTCTTCAAGTGGTATCGTCTGTAGTACATCTAAGGCATCTCCCCGAAGCGCAATAGTTAAGTTCACTGCTTTCTCCTTATCGGACCAATTATTCACTCTAGCGGCTGCTTCAAACTGTTTTACGTAATTGGTCCACGACATCTTTCCATCGAACGTTGGGGCCTTGACTCGGGTAAAACTGCCAGTATCATCTGTCTTGGGTTGTGTTTGTGGCTTGCAGATCTCGATCTTCTTTTCTTCTGCTGAAGTGTCTTGTGTTCTTAACTCGGCAATCTTCGTCTCTAACTCCTTGATTTTCTCATCTATCTGATTTTCCATCGTTGTCATCTTATTCTCCATGTCTGATTTTATTTTCTCGTTCATCGTTGTCATCTTATCCTCAATATCCGATTTTAGAGACGTGATTTTATTCTCGACTTCAGCAGCAATGTCATTTTTCAATGATAAGATGTCGGCAGAAATGTCATTTTTCATAGTGGAAATCTTCTCGTCCATATTAGTAGAAATATCATTCTTCATAGTGGAAATCTTCTCGTCCATATTAGTAGAAATCTTGTCCATGTTAGCAGAAATATCGTTCTTCATGGTTGAAATCTTCTCGTCCATATTAGTAGAAATTGACGAGATTACGGTGGAAGCCTCGTCATTGAATAAAAATAATTCTGGATCAAAGCCGTCATTTTCCAGAGCCACTTTAAGTCTTTCTACTAATTCACTTTTCTTACCGGACGTTTCCAACTCACGATCTTCCAATTCTGCTCTTAATTCCGTCACTTTGAGATCAATCAGTCTCTTGGCCATTTTGATGTAGCTATTTATTTATATTACCCCACACCTGACACCAATGTAATGTTTTTCTAATTTATTTAAAACGTAAACGGGTGGGATAAATTTTAAACACTCGGTATTTCTACTTACTAATTTATTTAAACACTAACTCACTAACACTAATTTATATGCACACTAACTTATTAATTTATAACACTTTTATATTCACTTAATTACTGTTTAACTCACTATGGCAAATTATAAACTGAACTCACCCGCTGATCGGTCCTGTATTTATATCAAAAACTTTCTTTACTAGAACATTCGGGACGGGACATGCCTTTCGCGATATTTCTTAAAATGCCTATCGAGAACATGTTTAAAAAGGACCGTCACAATAGACCTTCTCAGAATTCGGCGCGCTCGCCTTTTTCTTAACTCCGTTAACATAAGGTTACAGGGCCGTACTTAGTATCTGCTTCGGTGTGCGAGTTCGTAACAATATCTAAACAAAGACGCATATTTAAGAGATATTAATATAAATATATCTAGCATGAAAGCAGCACTAATTAAAGCATTTTCTGAAGTTATTTAAGAGCTTTGGTCTGAAGACGGTTCAGACAGAGTGGTTAATACAGTATCATTGAAAAGTCAGATTCAGCGATTTACTTCAAGGTTCATGGGATACACTCAACATGATGCACATGAGTTTCTTCGTTACCTATTAGCAGGACTTCACGAAGATGTCAACAAGGTATATGAAAAACCAAAGCCCATATTAACAGAAATTGATGACAAACTTAGTGACATTGAGAAAGCACAAGAATATTGGTTGCTATATCCGAGAATGGACAACTCCCAGATTGTGGATAACTTTGTCGATCTATTAAAATGAACAATCAAGTGCACACACTGTGGTCACTGTTCAGTTACCTACCATCCCTTTTGGGATTTATCCCTTCCGATACTTCAAATAACAGTTCAATTACGACTTTCAAAATGTTTAGATTCGTTTACAAGAGAACAAACACTCGACGGTGATGAGAAACCAACATGTTCGAAATGTAAGGAACGAAGACGATGCACTAAATCTTTCTCAATTCATAAATTTCCGAAAATATTGGTTATTCACCTGAAGCGTTTTTCGCAAACAGAAAAATTTATTGGAAAACTTAATGCTGCAATAGATTTTGAAATAGAAGGGCTTAATATGAAATATGAGCCATTACGAGGCTGATAATGTGGCATCTTGTATGTACAACCTCTACGCTATATCAAATCACTGTGGAACCACTTATAATGGCCACTACACAGCATTTTGCCGACATCCCTACACGGGACAGTGGCACGAATATAACGATTCAAGGGTGCTAATAATATCGTGGAAATCTTTAGTTAGTGGAGAAGCATATGTTCACTTCTATGAACAAGATGACACAAAATCCCACCTTTAAGTTTAATATTTTTTTTATTAGTTTTTATATTGTATATTTTCATTGTGAACCAATGTTTTATTTGGTTTTTTCTGCAAAATTTATTTATATATTCATACAGTGCTATTCAAAAGTCCCCTCCCCCCATCGTATCTTTTGAACGGCTACACTTACATTAATAAAATTTGGAGGGTGGAAATAAAGTGTTGTAAACTTCTCTACGAATGGTAACAGGTGACGTAATAGTAATAGATGACGTCACACTGCCACTCTGGCCAATAATTTTAAATAGGACCTTATGGCTAGTGATATCTCGTTTGAAAGGCATTGACATTGGCTACATAGCCATATTAATTTTGTTTCGGTTTAAATTAATTTTGACGGATAAATTAAATAAATACCAAAATTATTGAAATTTTTTTTTAACTTTAATTAATCAAATATAAACAATGGATTCGTATAGCAAGTGTTCGAAATGTGCTCCGTCTACTTCCTGACAGTAATACATCGGCCGGTGAGGTCCTATAGAATGGCCACCTCGGTCACCAGATCTGACACCATTAGATTTTTTTCTATGGGGGTACTTGAAATCCAAGGTTTATACTACGGCACCAGATAGAATTGGCGTTTTGAAAGAAAGAATTACTGAAGAATGAAATGCTATTTCAGCTGACACATTCGAACGAGTACTACAAGAGTTTACTAATAGGGTGTATTACTGTCAGGAAGTAGACCGAGCACATTTCGAACACTTGCTATAAGAATCCATTGTTGATATTTGATTAATTAAATTTAAAAAAATAATTTCAATATTTTTGGTATTTATTTAATTTATCCGTCAAAATTAATTTAAACCCAAACAAAATTAATATGGCTATGTAGCCAATGTCAATGCCACTTTCAACAAGTAGACGATCTGGTCAAGTCTGTCATCGTCACCTTCTTCCTGTATGGTCCTACCTTTGTTGTATCCCGAAGCTATCGTGGCTGCTTCATATTCAAGAGCAGCTGTCAATGCGTTTTTAGATGGGCTAAACGAAGCGTCCTCTGCATATCGGGGTCACGTAAGCCATCAATAAAGGCCTGGATGCCCAGACATTCCATCATGTTCTCTGGTGCTGACGGATAAGCAAATTGAACGAGTCGGGCAATATCCACTTCATACTCTTGAAGAGTTTCGTCACGTTTCCGCCTTCGGTTCTTCAGCTGGAATCTGTACAAATGTTCCAAATGTTCGTGACCAAAGCGCATGTCCAACTTCTTCTTCATCTGCTCGAAATCATCCGTTTCTTCCAGAGGTATCATCTGAAGTACATCTAAGGCATCTCCCCGAAGCGCGATAGTTAAGTTCACTGCCTTCACTTTATCGGACCAATTATTCACTCTAGCGACTGCTTCAAATTGTTTCACATAATTGGTCCACGACATTTTTCCATCGAACGCTGGGGCCTTGACTCGGGTAAAACTACCAATGTCTTCTAACTTAGGGTGTGTTTCTGGCTTGCAAGGTTTTGTTTGCTCGGTCTTCTCTTCTTCCGCTGGCGTGTCTTGAGTCCTTATATCTATCATCTTGATTTTCTCGTCCATGATTGTCGTCTTATTCTCGATCTCAGATATTAGAGACGAAATTTCATTTTCAACGTTAGCGGCAATGTCGTTTTTCATTAATAAGAAATCGGCAGATATATCGTTCTTAAAAGTAGAAATGTCGTTCTTCATATTCGTTGAAATTTTCTCTTCCATGGCAGAAATATCGTTCTTCATAGCAGAAATCTTCTCGTCCATGTTCTCTTCCATGGCAAAAATATTAGCAGAAATTGACGAGATTAAGGTGGAAGCCTCGTCATTAAATAAAACTGTTTCTGGATCAAAGCCGTCATTTTCCAGTGCCACTTTAAGTCTTTCTACTAATTCACATTTCTTACCGGACGTTTCCAACTCACGTTCTTCCAATTTTGCTCTTAGTTCGGTCACTTTCAGATCACGTAGTCTCTTGGCCATTTTTACGTAGCAATTTATTTATATTACCCCACACCTGACACCAATGGTTTGTTTTTCTAATTTATTTAAACAGTAAACGGGTGGGATTAATTTTAAACACACGGTATGGCTACTTACTAATTTATTTAAACACTAAACTACTCACTAACACTTAATTTATATATACTTAACTAATCACTTAAATTTAATTTATATGCACACAAACTTAACTATTAATTTATATCAACACTTTGCTAATTTATATTCACTTATTTACTGTTTATTTGTCGAGATCACTTTATCAACTAAACTAAACTTTCTCGGGTCGGTTCCTTATATATAGTAGTGCTTTTTTTTACTAGAAAATTCTGGATCGCGGCTTACACAAAACAATTGGCTCTGGCATTTTCTAGATAAGACTGGTCACAAAAATAATGTAGATAAGATAGTCACTATCATAAATAATTCTAAGAATCCCTGCGCGTCCGCCATAAGTTTAACTTTCATACCTGGCTTAGACAGAGTCGGATTTAGGGACTATACCAGTGTGCTGTTTCGTAACACTATTACAAATCTAATATGAAATTTACTGTTTCGTTTCGACCCTTACTCTGTGGAATCTACTCATATTACTATCTAATAGATTGTTTCCGATCAAAATTGAAAAATAAAAATTATCAATATTTAGAGAAATATTTCTACTTTTGTTATTCATACCAACAATCGTTTACCTTTAGGCATACCGCTGTATTCGCGAACATACGTACGATAAAATCTGTAAAAGAAAAATAACTATTAAATTTCTTAGTTTAAATGCAACACCCTGTATATTTTTGCCAACCAACCAACAACTTCTCTACTAAATCCAATCCAATCCTCGTCAACCACCTTCACTTACCGCGATTTTGGAAAATCCGATTGGGATATATTCACAAACCACGTCTCTACTAATTTACCACAACTCAACATTCATCAGCAACTGATGACCTAGTTAAACACGCAGAGGAATTCCAATCCCTCATAATCGATGCACAAGACATCGCTGTTCCCTTAACCACCATAAACACTAATTACTGTCCCCTTCAGCAACGTATTCTTCATAAAAGACAGTTATACAGGTTAGGTATATCTCCGCACTAGATTCCGTAATCAAAATACAATGGAACCGTCTAAACACCCAGGTCAGGTTCGAAATCAAAGCTGAAAAACAGAGGAAATGGAAGGCCGATACTGCCGCTCTGGACTACAGACAAGGTTGCGTGTTTTGGCAAAAAGTCTACTAACTTACCGGCCAGAAAGGGAAAGTAGAATCACATCAATAAGTGGACGCTGAAACAGACCTCCTTACCCAAAATATTACTCGGAGCAGTGGCGGCCTTAGGGGGTGGCGAACAGGGCAATCGCCTGGGACCTCGCTCTTGCAAGGGCCTCGCGCAACAACCCAAGCAAATTTTAATCAATATAAAAAATTTTAACGATTTTTTTATTTAAAACTTTCGATTTTGATCCGTAATTACTTTATATAAATACAAATGTGTGTAAACAGAAATAAACTTCGGGTTATTGTAACCATAAGATGTACTTTATTCTATATTTTTCTTAATCTTAGTACAGTGTTACTTATCATAACCCAAAATTTATTACGATCTACGTACATTTTCACTTGTTAACCTCGAA
Source organism: Galeruca laticollis (assembly GCA_963921935.1). NCBI lineage: Eukaryota > Metazoa > Arthropoda > Insecta > Coleoptera > Chrysomelidae > Galeruca > Galeruca laticollis. The sequence continues at coordinate 123,262,545 of OY998177.1, forward strand.
TCGCATGTGTCACGTTTTGTACTTGCGGTTATCGAAAAAATCTCTCAGTGTAGTACTTGAATATTGCGCCTCGAAACACTTCAAGATCGGTTTTTTAATCGCATAACACTCGTGAGTCGGGACATAATGCTCTGTTCCTCTATCGCTCGGGGAATTCCCGTGTTTCATTTCATTTATTAACTCTTGTCATCTTGGAATTATTTTGCTTGCAGTATGAGTTACAAAATCGTTACCGTACTTATCTTTCAATTTTATTGAATATTACGTTTTTATAGTATTCAAAGTATTGAGTGAGCTGGAAAAGTGTAAATTATAGTATTTGAAGTATTGAGTAAGCTGAAAAATGTATTAATTTAGAGAGTGGTTTAAAAAGCTGTTCCACTATTGACTTCTTGGCCCAATCACAAATTGAACAAGAGAGGCAACGTTGGAGAGATATTTTAGAACGATTGCCCGCAATTGTAAATCTTTTAGCATCTCACAATTTGGCCTTCAAGGGTCATAGAGAGAAGTTAACATCTGACTCAGATTCGAGTGACACAAGCGGCAACTTTATAGATTTAGTAAAGTTAATAGCCGGATTTGATTCCGTGTTGATACTTCACCTAAAACAAGTAAAGGATAAGACGATGAATGACCACTATATCGGAAAAAAGTATTCAAAATTAGCTCATACAATTAATGGCAAGTCACGTGAAGACTCAAATTGTTGAAAAAATAATAAATATTACTCGATTATTCTTGATTGTACTCGCGACGTTTCTCGTGTTGAGCAACTTTAATTATTATAAGATTTTTAATATAAATACAGCTGAAATTGAAGAACATTTTATTGGTCTCTTAGCCGTCGAAAAAACCACAGCTGAGAGTTTGACTAATTATATAATAACAGAATTAGAACAGTTAGGTATATCATTGAAAAACTGCAGAGGCTAAGGATAAAAAAGTGTTGTCCAAAAACGCATTATAGAAATTAATCCACTTGCTTATTTTTTACCTTGTGGGAGTCATAGCTGGGGAATCTCATCCTAGGAGATGCAGCATCGTCTTGGGTCCAAGCAAAATCTTTTTTTGGTTTGCTACAAAGGTTGTACACTCTATTTTCCGGCTCAAGTCAGATGTGGGCTATTTTAAATGCTCATGTAAAATCGGTGTCGCTAAAACCACTTTCTGAAACTAGATGGGAGTGCAGGGTAGCATCGGTGATTGTAAATACCAACTAAGTGATATATGTGATGCTTTAAAGAATTTAGCAGAAAACAACAGATTGTCAGTTGGTCAGTGAATGCCATTCTATAGAAAAGGAACTAACTACCTACGAATTTGTAGTTTCACTTGTCATATGGTATGACATTCTTACAAAGATAAATGTTATAAGTAAAATATGGCAAAGCGAAAACATGCACTTAGATGTGGCTATACAACACCTAGACGCATTCACAAATTGGCTCGCTAATTATCGAGAAAATGGTTTTCCGTCATTCCTTGTAACAGCAAGAGAAATAGCCGAGAAAAATGATATTGAAAGACAGTTCAAAGAAGTCAGAAGACGACGTAAAAAAAGGCATTTTGATTATGAAGGGGAACATTAAGCTCATGAATTCAAAGCGGAAGAAATTTTCAAAATAAACTATTTTTATGTCATTGTCGACAATGTGCGCGCAAGCTGTCATCCTAGGTTTGAGACTCTTAAACATCATGAGAGCATATTTGGTTTCATGTATAAAATAAAAAAATTAAAGGAAATTAGTGATAGTGAACTTTTAAAGCAATGCAGCGACTTGCAAATATCTATGACAGTAGGAGAATCATGTGATATTGATGAACATGAATTGTACGAAGAACTGTATATGTTCATCTGTGTGTATGAAGGAAATGATGACATTAGGTATCTAGGTGCTAAAATACATAATAGAAAAAAAATTAACTGAAGTTTACCCACTATCGATATAGTCCTCAGAATTATTGCTACCACACCTGTTACAGTTGCGTCAGCTGAAAGAAGTTTTTCGAGGCTTAAAATTATTAAAACATATTTGAGGAATTCGATGACACGAGATCGGCTTTCAGCCCTTACAATTCTTTCAATCGAAAATGACGTAGCTCATTTGTTACATTATTGTGCTTTAATTAAAGATTTTAGTCTTAGGAAAAGCCGCAAACATCAATTTTAAAATATATCATCTCTGTATTTGTTAATTTTGTAAATATTTCAATGTAAAATATTTTAAAACTCAAATTTGATTTATTTCTATAATTTTAGCATTTCTCCTTAAACATGACAAATACCTAAACCAAACAACCAGACCTACTTTCACATCATACACTTTTCACGAAGGACAAAAGGCCTCGCAAATACTTGCTACCCGGAGCCTCGCAATGGGTCCACTGACTCGGAGCCCAAACGTTCATATCCCCCTAAATGAGAACTCTCCACTTCTTTCACCGTTAACAATCTAGGAGTTCAGCAGATCTGTCGATCTGGGAGAAACAGTGCCCCAGGGCACGACGGAATCTCTAGACAGACACTTAAACACCTGCACTGAGAGAAAAATCATTAGCCATAATATAGAACTTGTATTATCTTTATACATACAAAAGGTATATACTATTTGTGACAAATCAACTACTATTTTGTGGTTATAAAACGCGTTTTTCTGGAAACTAAGTTTGGATTGATTAACTATTAAACATGTTTGTATATTGGTTATACAACTAGTTATATATGCGCTCAAATTCACTTGAATAACTATTATTCTCATTTTGTATAGCTATAATTATACATATTTTTAAGCCAATAGCAATGTTGTATAATCATTATAACACCCGTTGTCAGGCCAATAATAATATTGTATGACAGTTATACAATTTCTATATAATCGTCATTAGACATTGTTTTACTTTAGTAAACAAGATTTAACCTTTATACAATTGTTAATTAAATATTATAAAATTTTTGTATACAATTTTGTTCAATTTACTTGATTGAAGACTAGCCATCATATTATTTTTGTATAGATATTATATTACTTTTGTATGACTATTATATTATTTTTGTATGCCCAATATATTATTTTTATATTGTCGGTATATTTTTAAATAGGCATTATAATATTATTAAATATGCATTATAATATTATTATATAGGCATTATAATATTTTTAGATAGGCATTATATGATTGCTGGCTTCGGACTTCCATTGTCTTGATTGTTTTATATATTCTACACCACGTTTCAATCGAAATGAATCTTTTCTTCAGGTGAGAACAAATTTCACCTGAAGATCATTCATATCGATTGAACCGTTATGTAGAATAAAACAAGCATAAGACAGAGGAAATCCGAAGCAGGCAATTACATAGAGCTCTAACTGTTTACACAACTTCAAACAATAGGTATTTTCTTCGCTATCATCCAAAGTAGCAGGTATTATAAAAAGCACCAAACCTAGTTCCAATTTTGTCAGTTCATGAGCTTTTGAGATATTAGTGAAACTTTAATATTTTATGCTTAAGAATTTCATTTTATTTAGTATTAGAGTATTATTATAGAAACTTTACCACCATATAACTGTATATGCATGACCACTCTGTTAACAAATGGATAAGGATAAAAAAGAAAATAGTTTTTACAGTTATACTTATTTTATTCTTCATAAACAAACAAATAAACAGAACTATATTCTTCATAAACAAACAAATAAATAAAAATGTATCCTTCACAAACAAATAACAAATGAAGGAAAATGTACCCTTTATTGTAAGAATTGTATTAATATTCACACACTATGTAATTTTTGTTGGACTGTGCAACAGGTGAGAATGTTTTGTGATAACAAAGTCGTGATTGAAGGACTATATTTTTTTGTGTACTATCTGTTAACTCATAAGTCATTAAATGATTATCAAATGTGCAAAATATTTTATAGTATATAAAATAAACATCAGATGACGTACTATTTAAAATAATTTTATATATTTCACCAAACAGTTTTGGTGTAGGTTCAACCAGTATTATATTGCCTGGTTCGTATGTACTATTATGAATATCTATTTTTTCTACTAGAATTATAGAATCTTCAAAATCAAAATTTACATTAGATACCAAAAATAAGTTTTTCAGATCTGAATACTCTTTATCATGGCTAAATACCATAACACTTCTGTGGATTTCAATTTCATTTAAGAAACCTTTTTGCAAAATAAATCTGTTAGCTTGCATTAACTGATGTTTGATAGCCAAAGTTTTAGTTATATTAACTCTGGAAGCTACCACAGTAGCTGATAGTTTGGATTTTCTATGCTTTGCTTCATATCTAAAAGCGGAAAAGTGCATTTGGGGTCCGGTTTTTAACATAACATAACTGTAATGTAATAAATGGTGAAATTTTGGTTTCAAAGGTTCACGAAACAAACTTGTATACAATGAATTAAGTTGTTCAACATAAAAATTTAACCTTTGGCAGTTTTGAGTAGAGACAGTCGGAAGAAGTATTATATTTAATATTTTTATTAACCACACATACATTTTCCAATGCTGATTATCAGTAGGTACAAAGGGTCCAATCAGTATACCGGCATAAAGCAAAAAACATTTCATTTCAGAGGCACTCATATTTACTTTTTTCTTTCTTAAATTATCTTCTGTTATTAAAGGAGGTCTATTAGATATTTGGGAACCGAAATTAAAATGTTTCAATTTAAAATTTAAAGTTTCTAAAGTAAAATATTTATCTTTTTAAATAAATTGATGTAATAAATTCATAATAACAAAAACACCTACACCTTCAAATATGTCGTGCATGATGTCAATGATATAATTTTCCACTATATGAAATGATTTTAACTTATTCCAGACACACGAAGACTTGATTCCAGTGAGAGACATGTCAGATATTTCCAGATCTTCTGCATAATTGTCTTTGGTTCTAAGAGTACTCTCGTCTTGTTTACACAAATTTCGCATTATACTTTTTGAACATTTGCAAAAGCGACAACAAAAATTACTTGAAAAGGATTCAGTAAATCCTGACATGCTATGGATTCCCAAATTGTCCCCCAAAATAAGGACAACAGAAAAATATAATGTATGTTCCGTACCATCAATATTAATTTTTATGCCATTAGATTCTATATTATTAAAGTCACTGATTAATGATAAAAAAATTGGTTTTGCTCCATATTTTTTAAAATCAGAACTGTGAAACAACAAAGCCAGCAAAATGTTTTCTAGCTGCGATTTAAAAATTGGGGGGAAAGTGGCAACAGAAAAGTAAATAGCACCTAATTTATGAATTCCAGCATGGGAACCCAAAGGGTTGCCCACTTCAAAATCATCAAAATATATTAATAAAGGTATAGTATAGTATGTAAGTTGTGATTTAGAACTTTGTTTTTCCAAAAAGATGTTTGAATAATATTATTTATGTGATCATTATCGCCATCTTTTTGTAACATTTCCATATATTCCATTGTTTTTTTAAAGACCAAAGGTAATTCAAACAAGCATTTTAAAATTTTACTTGGAGGAACATATTGTACAACAACTGGTTTCAAAGTAATTTTTCTAGTAGATTCTAACCTTTCGCCAATTACAAGTTCTACCGGTGCAATAAAATATCCAGATTCTTTTAAAAATCTAAAACGCAAATGTTCACTTTTGTAGGAGGAAAATATTTTCTCAAATATATCAAAGAAGCTCAAAATATCTTTTACAAGACTTTCAAGCACCTCAATTTTTTTTAAAATGTGACTAAAATTTTCTTTTAACATGCTCATAGGCTCCCTCAATAATTCAGCAAGGTAAGATAATACAGTTTGAACATCTTTTCTAGTGAAAGTGTACTGACCATATAGCTTGCAAAAAAATGATATTAATTTTTCATCGCAACATTTAAAAAATATTTCCTTTGTATACTGAAAGGAATCAAAACTATTTCTGTCTTCACATTTAGTAGGAACATCATTTGATGTCTGTCTTTGTTCAAGAACTTCTACAACAATTGGAGTTTGCTTATTGACATTTTTATTAATTGATTTACCTGTAATAACTACATGACTGTCTAAATGTTTTAAATATGAATTTAGATTAGGGAAATGTCTGTGACATTTAATTTCAGCACATTTAAACTTAGTTTGATTGGTACATCTATGAATTATTTTTAAATGAACAACAAAAGACTTTTTTTTCATAAGTTTTTAAACAAAATCCACAAATAGGCATTTCTTATTTATTTGAAAAATATGACTAATCTTTAGTGTGTGAAAATTAACAATTCTTTTACATGTTGAAAATGAAAATAGTAATTAGTTTCTCTTAGATTATTAACTTAACACTTACATAAATTTTTTAAGATCTGATATAAGGGCACTTACACAAGAACTTGATGGAGATTGTTTCATTTCAAAAATCACTTCTTCAATAAGTTGCCAGATATGTTGACACTCGGAAGGGTACTCAATATCTAACGCATGAAACGTTTTGTAAAGGATCTCTAAGGTTCTTATTATTGAATCAAAGGTGTATACAACGTCATTGATTACGGCCAGATATGTTGATACGTTGTTCAAAGGTCCACAAATAACTCCAAAAGGTTGAAGTGTGAGACTGCAGTTAGTTAATTTCTCCAATCTCTCAGCCTTTTTCTGTTGAAGTTCCTCGAAGTTCTATAAAAAAATTGGAATTAATTACACATTTTGTTTCTAAAATAGTTATTTCTGATGTTATATTGCGAAATACCACTTTTGCATTCGAGAATGAAGTTTTTTCATTCCAGAATGCAAAAGAATTTCGTATCGAGTATCAAACGACGAATTCTTCTATTTTGGTACAATTATTTCACTTGACACATTTGTCTTCTTCAATTTGTTGCAACAATTTTAAAATTGAATATACTTCAAGTTTAGAAACGATAGTAACGCATACCAAACAAGCTAAAACAATCAACAATTTTATTGAGACCTATGGCAACGCATCGGTTTCGGTTACTATGTGATCTAAAAGTTTTTTGCGATCTAGATCGCAAAAGACTTTTTGTATATGATCATCTCCTAAAATGTCATTTATTTGGCAGTTAGCAAAGCTTAAAAAACAATGTCCTTATTTCATACTGTAAAATAAAAATAAGTGTTAAATAAAGTATTTTACTACTAACTTCAGAAAACGCAAATATTTACGACATTGTTCGAATGAGTAGTTTTCCTTGATTTTCAATTGTTTGGCTCATACAGCCCCCACCAAATATTAAAAAAAACGTGATTTTCAAGTAGCTTTATATCATTTACTATTCATATCAGATAGCAAGTCTGACATAATATCATTGAATAGATTTTAAAAATATGAAAATATACAGGGTGTTCCATTTAAAATAACATAGTTGCTGTCCACTTCCGGTATAACCGTGAGTAGCATGAAAGTCACAATATTTTTATTAAACGGACAATGATTTGTGACCCATGTATACAAATTTTCAAAAATATTGTGCTAGTAGTTTTCAAAATACAGATAGTTTAAGCTCGTGGTGACACACACTGTAAGTATCAAGTAACCAAAATAGAAAGAAGAATACGATTTTGTAATTTACTTCTATGTGCAAAAAAAAACTTTCAGAAATTTCACTTCTTGAGGGTCTCCAATTCCCACTTTTCCTTTTGTTTTTTAACGTTACTGGTGCTAAAAGGTACGGTAACGTTAATACCGCTTTTACAGTCAGATCTGAAATGTGAACATTGATATATCAGAAAGTATCAGGGTATTTGTAAAACTTGAAAATATTTTATTTTTGATACCCAATTTTTTTTCTCTTTTTTTTTAAGCTATGTTAACAAAATTTACCTAAGTTAAGGACTTTGACCAAGTGCTATAAGTATATTACAACTAGAAAATTATCTTAGTTTTTAGAGATATATTAAAATACTTACCAACGTCTTCATCAGTAATGACAAATATTTTTCTTAATTTTGCTACAGCTAAAATAGCATTAGTCAGAACTGGCAGCTTCGTATAAATTTTGTCTTCAAATGATGCAAATTTATTGTTAAAATCACTTTCAATCTAAAATATTAGTGTTATTTAGTTCGCAGTTATATTAAACTATTATTCAAGCTGTTATCTAAATGTGTCAAAGACTTTTGAAAACCCCTTATAAGAGAAGGTCGGTTAATTAGTTGCATGGTTACAAAAATCAATAAAAGGTGGTATTAAAAATAAAAAACTTCTGTAACCATGAAATTAATCAACGGACCTTCTCTTATAAATGGTTTCATTATATTTATTTATTGCGTAAACCTTAAATACATTTTTACATATTTATTTAATTTATACTGACAAATAAACAGACACATGTCCAAAAACTTGATAAAAATAAATGAAAACTCAAATCAAAAGGAGCCGAAGCTAGTTGTCAAATCGTTGAATAAATAAATAGATAGATATTATTAATATCCAAGAAACATACATATGTTTATAATATGGTATATATATATATATATATATATATATATATATATATATATATATATATATGAATAAAATTGTGGCATTGACTTTGAGTTTCATTGTTAAATAATATAGTAATAATTAGCATATTACCAATTCTGGGCCAAGTTTGGTACATAAGGCAGCATATCTCTCAAAGATTTCTTGGACGGTCAATGACGAAGCTCTAAATAAATGTCTCCTTTGCTGATAGGTTTCTATCCAAAGATCCAGTACTCTTTCTCTGGGCTCGATAGTACTGCCTAGTATTTCCAACTCTACATCCTTGTTCACATACCCTATAAAAGTAAGTATATCATAGCAAATTATTAATCATTTCAAAGGAATAAAATATGTACCTTTGTATGGAGATTTTTCAGTATTGTCTCTCTTGTTTGTATTCTCGGCAATTTTTAACAAATTTCTGACATTTACAAATCTGCTCCACAGTTTGCCTTTTGCTGCTTGTTTTGTATTCTTGGTCGATTTCGGAGAGTACGGAATATAATATGTTTCTTTCACCTCATTAATAAAGATTTTTGGAATTTCTTGTGCACAATATTCTAACATGAAAGTTTTTACGCTAAAACATAAATATAATTATTTTTATTGTGTGCAACCTGAACCACCTATGTGAACAGTGTAACTCGAGAATGATAATAATTATAGAATATATTTCACTGTAAGTGAAATAGTATGTTTGATGCAAAATTATTATTGTTTGAAATACACTAATTTTGGCATATGATTAAAGATTGATTGTATGTATTAGTTTAGTTAATCGTATGTCAACAAAAGTCAGTTGGGGCTTTAACTTTTAGATTCTGTGTAGAAAGAAAACTGTAAATAAACACATACCCGTCTATGCCAACTTTTCCAATCAAAACATTGATTATTTCTTTGACCAATCGTTGTCTTGAGTCATTGTTTAAACAATCTTTGTTCAAGAGGACAATTTTTCCGTCAATGCTATTTTGCAATATGTTCTCTATACCCTACAATGACAAAATTGGAGCAAAAATTTATGAAACCACAAAAATCTTACCCCTTCAAATATGTCACACATATTGGTAAATGTTTTAGGCTGAATGGGGTATGAATCAGATATTTTTCTCTTTGTACCTGATGAGATTTCTGGTACTGTGGTTACAAAAGACGATGATGGTGTAGGAACTGTAGGTACTCCGACCCATTTTCCATCCTTAAATTCAATTTCTATATTGCTTTCCTCATAAATTGTATCCGAGACTGATGGTGATGACACTGATGACTGTGATGATAGTGAGTAGTCTGAAGTCTGGACAATATGAATAGGTATATAGCTAAAAGGGCATTTTATTTTTAACACCCTTCAACAATATTTGAATATCCTTACCTCTGTTAATTTTTTAGTATTTTTGTAGTCATTGTATTTTTTCTTAAAAAGTAACCTTGGGCCAGCCTTAGGGAAAATTTTTGTAATGGTTTCATCATCTAATAATTCAAAGGATTCATTATCAATTCCCTCCTCTGTAAATTAGAATGTTATTGTAGATTTGCATATACAGGGTCCAGGGCAAACCTCTGTCATAGTCGAGGTCATAATTAACTCTTATTGTGTAAAATTTATAGATTTATTTGAAAGATATGTATCTATTATTGGTGCTTGAAAGGAAACATTTTAAAATTAGTGTTGATTATACTGGCTGTCGCATAAAAAGTTACATACAGTGTGTCAATTAAGTCTGGACCATATGGCTAATAATATCTAAGCTTCAATATTTGTACTATCACATCTTTTTCTTTTTTCTATTAACATAATATATTAAGTCAATCAAAAGTTAGGTCACTTCTTGGTCTAGCCAAAAATAAATACTAAACATCAGGTAGGCATCAAATGAAATGTAACTTCTGTCATTCTGATGATGATATTGATTTATCGAGACAATTGTCAATTTTTTAGAATTTTCAACAATTTTTATTATATTGTGGAATTAACTAGAAACCGTGAGTTTAATTTAAAACACTGTTATTTTTAGTTGTATGAAAAAAACTATTCTTTATAAAAAGTTCTGAATGTTTTTAAACCTAAAATATAATCATCAAATATCAATTTTTTTCATTCTTATACGAGGTTTGTCAAAAAATATGAATTTTGCTAAAGGCTAAAGTACCTTTATATTTGCCAATATCGAAAAGTTTCATTAAAAAAAGTTGATCAGAAATAAAAACAACAAGTATAACTTTTTTCATAAATCTAAAAATAAAAGTTTCCCATATGGTGCAGAATTGGACACACTGTATGTCAAAGTTATGTTTTTTAAGGAACACCTTGTATGTTTTGGCAATTTTCAAATCTTCTTGGTGAGCTGATTTCAATCTAAAAATCACATTTTATCATTTTGGGTTGCTGTAGTAACTGTTGAGAATCGAGAAAATCGGCTTACAGGCCCCTATCCTAACTTTTTTGGATGTATACAGTGGTACTTATACACAAAAATATTTGGTAGAGGCCGATGAATAATTTCAATTTTTGATCACCCTAAATCAAATATTTTTATACGCCACCATAATCTTATAAACTCACACATTTTAAACGTGATTATTGACTAAACAAAATAAGATAAAAATGTACGGTTTCAAGTTAAGAAGAGTTTTTCCCATCAAACAAAAAAAATTCCGGTTATACGGAGTGATGAAAAAAAATTGCTACTTTCAACTAAAAATTAATTGACTTATTCAAACACCCTGTATATTTTTACACCATTCGAAAGCTGTGTTCTTTAGCTTTTCAAAAATGTCAACATGTGCAATTTAATTTTTAAAAATAAAAAAGATACTCTAATTTTGGTAACGGGCTCTGCATTCTCATTTTCTTTATTTTAAATTTTTTTGTCATTTGTACGCTGAAATAAGTAGAAGTTACCAAAAAGTTAGTTATTTCAGTGTTTAAATGACAATAAATTAAAACTGCAGAAAAAAGATTGAAAATCTAAGGGATATTGAAAATATAGAGAATGCACGCACACACAAAAACTCGGTATGCTTTATTTGTTAAAAATAAATTACACATATTAACATTTTTAAAAACATGAAGAACTCAGATTTCGAATGGTGCAAAAATATAAAGGTCCACCCTTTTAAATAAATCAAGTAATTTTTATTTGAAAATGGGCACTTTTTTCCTCGCCCCATATAAATGTGAATTTTTTAATGAGTGGGAAAACGTTTCTAAATTTGAAACGTATTGGATGAAACCGCACATTTTTATCTTATTGCGTTTAGTAAATAATCATGTTTAAAATGTGTCAGTTTATACATCTTGAAAGTTCAGATAGGCGATAGCCGTTTTTTTTCTATTCTCAAGCGTGCTACTGCAGCAATCAAAAATAATTAAAATTTGATTTTTAGGTGGATATAGATCCCTCATTTATAACTTTTTTGGGAGAACCTGTATAATCGAATTTTAAAATGCTCTTCAATAACAAATTGTTAAAAAATTAGTGAAATGAACAAAACTCATGTGAGTTGCATTGGAGGAAAATATCGTATTTTTTAGTCATATATATATATATATATATATATCTCTGCTGTGCATGGCTTCCTTTGATGGCTTCATACATTGAAATTTTAATAATACTTACAACCCTTATATGTAAAAGCATGAAATAACTCGTAATTTTTCAGAAATCATGATTTAGTGGTAGGTATTGCGAAATATCAAAAGCAAACTATGAATCAATTTATATTTTATAACTTCCCATATACCTACCTATTCGGGCCGGCGGTTTAAGAGGGAACAAAAATCTCCCGCCAACATGCTTATGGACGCCACTCAACGACCTAACACACGCTTTAGTGCTTTAATAATATACAATGGTTTTTGCTAAATATTAACAAACATAATTAAATAGGTACAGGTACTTACCTCTGAATTTTTCCTGAACATCTTCGGACAAATCAAAATTATCCATTTTCACATGCACACTATAAACCATAAAAATGAAACAAGCCGTTAAAAGCTAAAACGTGGTCGCTTGTCGATTCTAAACATCTATAAATGAAAAATGAATAACGATGAACTTGTCCAATCTGTGCTTGTCCATTGGTATAATCTCTCTCTCTCTCTCTTTGCTAATGGCCAATTGGTGCGTATTAGCGGTAATTTTAAAACTAAGACAATTGATATATCCTACTTATATAACCGAAATTGGTTTTTATACAACAAGTCGGATATTTATTATACAACTAACCATAAAGGCGGTATTATTGTGTTAAAAAACTGGTATAGTAACCCGTATATAATTTTTGTATTTTGATTATATAATTTGTGGCAAACTTGTGAAAATATGAGGAGTATATGATAATTTTATACAACTTGATTCGGGTGGGTAACTACAGAAAAAAATTGTATAGCAGTTATACATCCTTACTTGGAATAACATTTGTTTTTGCTGCAATATAATTGTATTTCATCAATATTATAATAATAATTTGTGGTTATATATCTTGGGTCAGAATAAAAGTTGTATTGGGTGATTTTCCTCAGTGTGCCAGAGGAGGTCTTCCCCCCGCTCTGCGCCCTGATGAACGCCCTGTCTAGCATTTTCATACTTCCCTCGACGTTGGAAATCAGCCAACCCAAACCCGCAAATACCCTACAAAGCCTGAATCATACCGCCCGATTTCACTAATCAGCCTCCTAGGTAAAATCTTTGAACGTTTGATCAAAGAAAGAATCTGAGACTTCTGCACCAGTGGCGGCTTTAGAGGGGGGCGGAGGGGACGTACGCCCCCCCCACCCCCAAGACTTATCATGACATACTATAATACTTAATAGTAATATAGTCCTTTGAATTGGTGGAAGATTAATGAATACAATTATCCTAATTTAGCCAAAATTTTAAAAGAAAAGTGTGTGTTGCAACTTCGGTGCCTTGTGAAAGACTTTTTTCGAAATCAGGGTTGATTTTATCAGAAAGAAGAAATAGATTGAATCCTACAAAAGTAGGAAAACTGTTGTTCCTTAATTCAAACTATAAAATTATGTAATATTTTTTTAATGAAGTAGATTTTTTATTTCTATGTTATACTTACTTATTTTATTTTATTATTATTACCAAAGAACTCTGTTAATGTTTATTCTTTTACATTATATTTATTTATATAACTTTATAAGACGTATTAAAAAAATGATTCGTTCAATTTTTTTCTTTTTTCTTCCTATATAAATGCCGTCAACGAATATTATAAAAGAATGCCATAATTAAGTTATAAGCGCCAGTTTTTGTTTTTATTTAGGTACTTCACTCCCAAATATTCGCTTTGGTCAACGCATGACTCACTTCCTGACTTTACTTGTGTCCTGTCTTCGAGAGTGCGAGCTTACCTAAACACATTCACATGTGATTCAAATTGCCGCTGTCATGTTACGACGAGACAATAACGAACGAGCCATAACAAGATAGAAGTTAAAAATACCCATAATTTTAAAATAACGTTACACTAATACCGTGAAATCCCTAAGAAGGGCCATAATAATTATTACTTTATGTAGAATATTTTTATTTTACATAAAATAAATGCTGTGGAACGAGTAACGGGTATTTTTAAGTTTAGGAACGCGACGGTACGCTCCAAGAAAATACCACTACTCAAATACCGTCACATCCCTACAAATAATAGGATCCCCGCATTCTAATTCGGATTCAGGCCATTCATGTCAGAACGCCACCACTAATCTTCAAATAATTGTCACCAAAGCAATAAATCAACGACACTCTTCCGCCGCCATTTTGGTATACGTTCAGAAAACATTCGATGAAGTCTGGCGTGCTGGACTTGTCAGCAAGCTACTGAGCATCCGACTGCCACCTCCGATTATGAAATTAATATACTCTTACCTTACCGATCGTTCTATAAGTGTCATTGCTTATCTGAACCATATTTATCCCCCTAACTGGCGTTACACAAGGCTCCATACTCGCCCCTCTATTATATATTATATATACATATGATACGCCTGTACCACAACACCTTCAGGACAGAATCCGATTATACGCTGATGACACCGTACTAATCATTTCCACCACAGACATTCACTGTCTCAACATTCGATACCAAAATCTCCCAACGCAATTTTCGAATTGGTGCCGGATATGTCGGATGATTCTTAGTATTAAAAAAAACTCAGCTATTGTTTTTAAACACCCTTCCACTCAGAGCGAAATACTTCTACCAACCAACTTCCGCCTCGTGCTCTGGGGAGAACAACTCATCGAGATCCACAGGGAAACCGTTTACTTGGGGAGTGAGCGACTGGGCGGCCGATCTGACTACTACTCTAAATAAAGTCCGGCGATGAATTTGTCTTACACTCGGCAGAAAGTTCGAATGAACTGACCCAACCACCTTAATTCATACATAAGTATAAAACATACATCCGACCCATTCTCGACTATAGCGCAAACGTCTATTGCACCCGCCCCGATCATCTTGTTAAAAAGATTCTGACTTGCGAGCGGTCATTTCTCATCAGATACTGCCTATACAAGTCTCTCTACTCCCCCAGTAATACTGTTTATGTCAACATCGTACCAATTCGTACCCGTCTGAAAAATTTACAAACCCGATCCTTCTAGTTAATTCGAAAGACAACGGAGACACCCTAAATCCTGATAAACATCACGTCTATCACTTAACTCATAATAATTTTCAAACACTAAACCATCCCAGATATATGCGAGGTTCATCGCCTCACAAGAGACCGTCAATCTCCAGACACTTTTTTATCTCCCATTGTAAACACATTTTAACCATGCTTCTCTTCAACAGCAACCCCCGTTGCTGATCGAGCTCCATTACTATCAATTATATACGCCTTCTAACCACCTCAGTTCTATAAACCTTTTAATATTTAGACTGTTTTACAGCCTACCCACTAAAATACCCAACTCATCTGCGAGCAGCATAAACGATCCCCAAACAAACAAATCCAGCCCCAGCCCTGCAGAAGAAATCGATCCTACATCAGTGTCAATCTATAATATTCTTCAAACAAAAATCCAGTTCCAACTAAAGCTACCATCGAACTTATCTCTCTCTGTGTCTTTCCAACAAAAAGATTATGAATATAGAAATCTATGAGAAACGGCAAGAAAAATAATAAAAAAAGCTGTAAATCAATAAATAAATACAAAGACCATTCAAAAATAATCTTTACCTAAATTAACACATTCATTTTCTACGAATCAGTTCAATAGCTTAATTTTCAATACCGAAGTGAAATTAAACTTAATAAATGTATAAATTAATAATAAAAAATGTGTTATCATCCTAAATAATTAAAAAATATATTAAAGTTACCTGATTTTTCTATAAAAAAAGATGGTACACACCATACACACAAAAATCACAAACTACTTTGTTAAAAAATATCCAAACAACATTTAATTAAATAATCTAGCCTACTAGACCAATTTGCCGAATTTTGATTGGTGCTGGATAGGGATGCTGTACGTTTTACATTTAAGGCAATTAGTCGCTGTATCGATTTTCTTTTGATGTGATGATCGATTAAGTATAAAAAGTATTTTATTTATATAAAAATAGATTATATTATTTATTATTTTAATGGAGAATTCGATAATATCGAAGAAATTAGATTTGAAATAATTGAATTTCACCTAAACATACTACATATACAAAGTGTCGTCATCTATTCGAATAACTATAATACGAAAATGAATTATTGCATCATAACAAGTAAACTGTATGTTAATACTGTTTTCTACAAAAAGATGGCAGCTGAAATTTCGACATCTGTCAACAATGTCAACGTTAACATATCTCCATCAGTTTATTTATCAAACAAATATTGTTGATGTAAAGTTTACTTGTATTTAACTACTGTAATAATAACGTTTATTAAATATGGCAGACGTTAGAGATATAATGGAATTGGAGAGACCTCCAACACCCGAAGTGACTAGAGAATCAATTTTGGGAAACGATAAAAGCAAAAAAAGATTCCCACCGGGGCCCAAAGTTTCTAAACGTCCCGAAGGAATGCACAGAGAAGTATTTGCTTTACTATATAATGACAATAAAGATGCTCCACCACTTTTTCCTTCCGATACAAGTAAATATTAATTATATTTCTACCTGAAATAATAATAAATATTATGCCAACATATTTTTCAGTCGGGAATAATGGTTACAAACAAACGAAAATTAAATTGGGAATGAGAAAACCAAGGAAATGGCTGTGGATGCCGTTTACTAATCCAGCTAGATTAGATAATACTACATTTTACCATTGGAGGAGACCATCGGACGAACCAAAGGAATACCCATTTGCAAAATTTAATAAGGTAATATATAACATAATAATGCTGTTGAATCTAAACATTAATGTATATATATATATATATATATATATATATATATATATATATATATATCGTGATCTTAGTGTACACATTCTCTATTTCTTGTCAGAGTTTCTGCTTCCCTGTCAAATCTTTTAAGTTGATGTCTTGTTGCTATTCTTCTTTAAAATGGGCTTATTTAAGAATCTGCTGTCCATCTAAGTTCAAATTTGTGTCAAATTCTTGTTTTTTGACTTCTAAAATAGCATCTATGAAAAAATTGAAGTCTTGTATTCAGGCTTTGTCTGTCTGTCTGCTTCAGTGGACGTTTAGTTCAGTGAAGTCCTTGTGTACACCATACTATGGCGTTTACCAACTTGTCTTCTGTTGATCCTTTAACTCTACTTGTTCTATTCTTTTAGAAAGTTGATATACCAAAATATACAGATCAAGAATATAATCTACACATAAAGTGTGAGGGATGGACAAAAGAAGAAACAGATCATTTGATGGACTTAGCAGGAAGATTCGATTTGAGGTTTTTGGTGATGGCTGATCGATACGACATAAAAAAGTATCCGAAAAGATCCGTCGAGGATTTAAAACAAAGATATTACAAAATCTGCGGAAATCTATATAAACTCAACGGAGACAAAAAAGTATACACTTATGACGCCGACCACGAACGTAGGAGAAAAGAGCAACTGAAAAAACTATACGAGAGAACGCCGGAACAAATAGAAGAAGAACAATTTCTAATAGGGGAACTGAAAAAAATTGAGGCTCGTAAGAAGGAGCGGGAAAGGAAGACGCAGGATCTTCAAAAGTTGATTAGTCAAGCCGACAGTCAAAGTGATGCGCCTAAAAGAAATGAAAAGAAAATGCCCAAGAAGAAAATTACAAATCCTACTAGACCGTCCAGAGTTGACACAACTGTAAGTTGTTACTTTAATTATAATTTAGGAATGTCACTGTTAGAATTTAACCTGCCACCGGTGACGTGAATTTGACTTACATTATTGTGACCCTGGTATCATGCACTGGGGTTATTTTTAAAATCACAATACAACTCTTCATATTGAAGTTGCTGCTCTTTATTGACTTCTAAGTACAAATATCTTTCATTTCTACTATTAGTTATGGCATTTATTTTATGGAGACCATAATAACCAAAAGGGTTTTGTAATGTGATCATAGGCGAGTTTGTTGGACAGTTTACATTTAAACCAAAATTATCATTAAACCAACAGCCTCAGGAAAATTATAATCCCCAAACAGAATAAATTCACAGTCCTTGTTATTATCAAAAACATGGTCAACATCCTGAGTGTATTGTTCATAGAGCTCAACAGTTTATGATGGTGGTATATAGACTCCCCCAATTATTATTTTATGGTTTTTTATATAAAGAATGACAAAAATCCTTTGAATTTCAACGTTTTTAGCATTTATCTCAGACTTTATAACAATTAAAATACCTCTTCTTCGTTTCTTGTCAGTGTTTGTTTCATCTCTATCAAATCTGAATATATTATAACCATTTAAACCTAATTCCTCACTACAAAAATCTTTGTTGGCCATGATTCTAAAAGGATAAACAATACTATAATTGGACCCTAAAATCGAATGTTCCAATTCACTAATTTTAGTTCTGAGACCACCAACATTTTGATAATAGTGATTAATGTTACCATTATCACTGAGAACATTATTTACTTCAAGTTTTTTGTTACCTGAAGAGTGCTACCAATGTATCGGATGAATACATCTTCTCCATTATTTCTTCTTTCTTGCATCTCCTCTTGAACTTTTTCAAGTGTGCAACTTGACGCTGACTTAAATCCGCTCTTATAAATATCTTTTTTTCTTTCTTTAGACTCTTTTGTTCTTGATGATCTTCATAACATCCTCGGGATTAGAGTATACAGCTTTCAGGGAACGTGATCCATTCTTATTATTTTTTCCAATTTTTCTTGTTCCAATCACTCTCGACTCCATTAGTTATTTCTCTAACAATTGCTTTCACTTCTTTCAGATGAGCATCCTGTGAGCTTCCATTTTCAGATAGATTATACACCATGACATTGTTTTTATTTTTTTCTCTTTCACTTATCTCATCAATGATGCTCTCTTCGGACTATGAAGTTGGAGATGAATCGATTTTCTTCATCAATTCATTGATCTCTGCCTGCGTATTATCAATAGAGGCAAGAAGCTTAGGTATTAATTTTATACCCATCTGGCAATCAGCACAGTAAAATTTCAAATTTCTGCCACCACTCAAATCCATTTCCTTTAATTCTGATGCATTGACATCAGAACAATTCTGATCTCTACGAACAGTTCTCTCACAGCCGTCACATGATACACTTGGAATGTCTTTACTTTCTTTGCAATGTGTACAATTCATTTCACAGAGATTCTAAGTCCGGACCCGTTGACTGATTAAAAAGTTCAAGTGAATCTTTATCTCATTTCTTTTTACTGTGAAGGTTTTTGGTAATTACCTTTTTTGCTAGGAACTTCCAGAATAAATTGTTCCAACTAATGTTGTTATATGATTGTATTGATATGTATTAGATCACTGGATAAATTGTAAAAATTGCCACATTTTGACACTAAATAACAGTAGAAAGCACACCGTAAACTGTCGATTTTGGATTATATTCAAGAGCATATAAAACATGACCTGTCTCTTGTACACTATTCTGTTAATATATTCAAAATCTTGAGATTATCGGATACTGTGTTTTGAAATATGGCAGCCGCATTTGTCTTCATTGTCTATTTATTTGATTCAAAAGTAAATTATTGGAGCTATTTACTAAACAGGGTGTCCCGTATATGTTTCTATAAAACTGAGTTTTGGTTAAAAATTAGAATTTTCAAATTTATTCATTAACAAACTTCACGAAAATGATTTTTAGAAAAAATAATACTTTGATAGGAATTTTAAGTCAGGTTATGGGGGTGACTCATGTCTCATTTACATTCTTTATACAGAGGGTAGACAATTTTTTAATAAATTATTTTGTTTAACAGCACATTTTACAGGCTTTAGAAAACGCAGGTATCAAATTTCCTGATTATAAAAATAGCGGCGTGACCTTAAGATCCCAAAGGATGAAACTTCCAGCAAACGTCGGACAAAAGAAATCCAAAGGGGTAGAACAAATTCTCCAAGAAATGGGTTTAGGTAAATATTCTTTCCATATTGTTTTCTGTGTGTATATTTGCAAATAAAAGATTGTAAAATTTTTGGTATTCAATAACGTCCTCTAGTGATTTTTGCTTGCAACAAATTTATTTTTCTCTAATATAAAAAAAGATACTGGTTCCCAACAATTTCTCTGTATATTTTTTCTTTTAGAATTAAATCCTACACCATCCGATGAAATTTGTCAACACTTCAATGAACTCCGCAGCGATATGGTTTTATTGATGGAAATAAAAGGGGCTTTGGTCACTTGCGAATACGAGTTACAATCTTTAAGACATCAATATGAAGCTTTGAATCCAGGAAAGGTATGTAGGTACTAATGCATATTAATATCAGTAAAGTAAAAAAATTGAACAGTAAATAAAAAAGAAGTAGGACATATTATTGTTCCTAAGGTATTTAACTAACAATGCCTACCTCCAAATTAAGCAAATTGCTGTTAGTTTTTGATATATTAATATTTTTTTAAAATTACGTTATTCCACGAACTGGGGCAAATGTGATAATGCAGTCTAATTCAAAATGTACTTTCTGTTGTACGTAGTCTTGGGGTAAATGTGAAAATATTTAAAATTATCTATATTTCCTTAAAAAGAAGACATTTTTTGGACAAAAAATAAGGAAGCTATAGACTTTTTAAAAAAATAAATCATTGACCTCCTTTTTTACATTAAAATAAATGTTCTTCGAATCGTATAAAAGCACTAGAAATAACTTTCTAACAATAAAAAACTAAAGTTAGCATATGTTGTAGCCTTGGAAATGTATTTTAAAATTAAATTCAGTTTCTCTACGGCCTTCTTCTGGTCGTGGTAGAACTTTTATTACATTTGCACTATCCACCAGAGAAACATCTTCTACATTTGGCCAGAAAAAATTATTATTTTTCTTACATCTGAGAAATTTTATCAACAAATCATCACCTTGACACTTCAACTACCTTACCAACAAAATGTTTTGCTGTTTTCTTAGTCGCAAACTGTACTAAGACCCAATTGTCAACGTCAATATTTTCGTCTATAAAACAAGACTTTTCAACAATCTCTTCTTGTATGTCTTGCAAAAACTCATTATCATTGTCAGACTCTTCGTAAATCGGCCACTCACCATCAGAAGACTCGCTGGATGATAAAGGAACCTTCTTTTTTGAACATTAACAGCAGTAATATGTGTTGATGCTGTTATAACCACAGCACCACTAGCCAATTTTCTATTTGGAATCTCAGGACTATTTTGATGCTGCGGAATACATTCTAACATCAAACTCTCAAAACTTCTGTGGGACATGGAAGGTTGAATAATATTCGCCTCATCGTCGTTTGTATTGGAATTTCCTGATGTAGAAGTAAATGTCCCTTGCGCAATGGGAATCTCAGAAGATATGTTGTCAACATTGAATTGGGTAGTTTTTGCTTCCCATCTTTTTAACGCTTGGGGATCAAACTTTTCTCGTGGAATCACATTGCTATTAAAAGGAACAATACCTGCTTTCTGAAAACCATTTAAGATTATATGTGCATTGGTATCTCTCCAGGTTTCTGCCACGAATGTAGAAAATATATTTTTTGGTAATTTTCGTCCAACATTATGACGATGCCATTTGACAAATTTCTGATCCCATGTGCTTTTTAAAGATTTAAAAACAGATAGGTCCAGCGATTGCAATAAGTGGATTGTATGAAGAGGCAGCTTAATAATTGTTATATTCTCCCTAAGGGCCAAATCAATTACTGCTGTTGAAACATGTGTGGTATATCCATCAAATATAATCAGCACTGGTCGTTTTGTACCTACAGCAGATATGACAGTATTTTTAAAATAATTGAAAAAGCGTTTCTTGCGGGCATCATAAGATATACCAGGAAAAATATCATCCGGAGCTTGCCACTGATCCCAAATATTGAGACCCTTGAAAAATATTAATGGCGGACTTTTTTCCCTGCAGCACTCGCTAACATACAGACGGTAGTATTTTCACGGCCAGGAGTGCTGGTCGTACGGGACCACGGTTGTCCTATTTTTCCAACCACTTTCGTCTTACTAGGATCGATTGAGAATGTGCTTTTGTCAACATTCATAATCTGCATGGGTTTTTTTTAAGTCGTAGTCAGCTAATGTTTTTTGAAGAGTTCAAATTACTTGTAGATGATAAAGGGGTCAGTTGCTTTTTTTCGGGAATACTCCACAGAATTAATTAATTAATACTTAAATAGTGTCTTTTTTAAATTCCAAAAACCTATCTGTACTTGGGACTCCATGTTTAAATGAAGTTTTTATTTTATTTTCCTTGGCGAACACTGCTACCAAATCCACAACTTCTTTTGGATAACCTGAATCCCCATTTCTCTAATATAGTAATTCCTGTGGCAAATGTTTTTTCCTGGGCTTCAGTTATAGCAGTGGGACGACCCTTAGAATTTATTGTAACTCCACAAGTCCCTTTTAAGTTAGTATAATCTGTACCATACGTGGAGAAATTTTAGTCTTTTAGATAGTCATTCTACCGATTTTGATTTTGCGGACAGTTATTTGTAGATCTTTTTTAGAATATGCTAGATCTGCCTTCTTTTGTTTGTAATTTCGAACCATTTTTCTGCAATAAAGATGAGAAAAAAAATTAACCTTCATGGGGCAAATGTAATATAAATACTGTTACATTTCCCCCATATGGTATTTTATCTGGGGTAAATGTAACATATACCAATACTCAAAAAGTAGTCAACTTTTAAAAATCTATAACTACATCCACCTAATTAGAATTATTTCATCAAATTATGTTTAAAAAATCAATATGCTCACTTAAAAAATGAATGTAAAAACTATAGCCAAATATACTGCTTCGGCACTCGAATTCTAACCTGAAACTTTGCACTCATTATAGTTGACTGAATGGTAATAATTCCGCAACATATCAGTATGTGCGTTAACAGGGCAGTGTCTGCTACCTCGCTAACGGATATTTAGTGATTTTGTAGGTGTTACAAAAATTAAAAATCATTATTACATTTGCCCATTTTTATATTTACCCCACCTCACCTTACTCTAATAGGAGATACACTTAAACGTTTAGTCGGTTGTGACCGGGGTTTTTGGGTAAGTGATTGAGTAGGAACCTGCGAGTCTACTGGGCTAGGTGTTAATTTCGGAGAATTATTGAGATCGTTAAGTACCGAAAATCTATTATTGATGGTAATTCTAGCATAAGATGGGTTATTAACTATTTTTTCCGCTTCCTTATGGCAGTGCTCCGCAACCGGTGTGCCGTGGCACACTGGTGTGCCGTAAGCCGACTTGAGGTGTGCCGCTCTTTCAGACAATACGAATCAGATTCGTATTGTAGCGAGACCCGCGAAAAATAAAGCAATCTGACAACAGCGCCGATGGTAAACGTCTATCGGCGCGGCGCGGCGGCTTGATTCTCGAAGGCGACTAAACTAGAAAGATCCGTGCCGTTCGAGGCGCAACTCGATGTTTTCCTGAACATCGCCGCTGCCTATATAAGCGCGCCTGTCGTCGCTCAGAGACTCAGAGAGAGTCGAATAGTCAAGTGAATCAGATAAATACGCGGGCAAACAAATGAATCGTAGAGTGAAATAAATAGTGAATTGCTATATAAATAAATTCTTGTGCCTTATAAATAAGTGAATATAAATTAGTTATAATTAGTTAAGTGTTATTTTTAGAGTTCCTGTTTTCTTTTTTACGTTGTTGGCCATATTGTGTCTAAATAAATTAAATTAAACTGGACTAAGTTTTGTTGCAGTATCTACTTTTATAAATAACTATAGTGCTTCAAATATGGATAAATTTTTGCTGAAATCACGAGCAGATGTCGAAGAACCTAGCACAAGCTCCAGCATAAGTGCTGCAAAAAGAGCAAAAAAGGTGCTGAAAATGAAGTACAATCAAGACTACCTTCGATATGGTTTCACTTGGTGTGGCGACGAAGCGGCTCCAAAGCCTGAATGCGTCATTTGCGGTGAACAGTTGTCAAATGAAGCAATGGTACCCAGCAAACTAAACCGTCATTTGATCACAAATCATCCCAGTTGCGTCAAAAAAGACATTCAATTTTTCCAACGGCGCTTGGATCAAAATAAGAAACAAAAGCAGTTTATGAAATCGGCGGTTACGGTTTCTGAAAAGGCATTAGAAGCAAGCTACCTTGTTGCAAAATTAATTGCACAACAAAAAAACCGCACACTATCGGTGAAACGCTTATTAAACCAGCATGCATGGAAATTGTTAGACTTATGCTTGGGCCTAACGAAGTTAAGGACGTGAGTAAAGTTTCTTTGTCGGCCGATACTGTTAAAAGACGTATCCAAGATATGTCAAGTGATATTTTGGGAACACTAATTAAAAAAATCATTTCGGCTGGAATTTTTGCGCTTCAAATCGACGAATCAACCGATATTAAAAATAAAGCACAACTGATGGCTATTGTACGTTTCGTTGACGAGGACTCTATTAAAGAACATTATTTATTTTGTAAGGAGGTTCCAGAGAGAACTACCGGTGAACAAATTTTCCAAGTAACTGATAATTTTTTTAAAATACATAATATTCAGTGGACTAATTGCGTTGCTATTTGTACAGATGGTGCTGCTGCAATGATGGGCAGTAAGAAAGGTTTTGTATCTTGTGTAAAACAAAAAAATCCGTCAATACAAATTACACATTGCTGCATACATCGAGAAGCATTGATGGTCAAAAATTTGCACGAACAGCTTTCGATCACAATGAATGAATGTATTAAGATCATAAACATAATTAAATCGAGAGCCTTAAATTCGCGAATCTTTGGAATACTCTGTGAAGAAATGGGAAGCGAACATGAATCCTTACTGTTTTATACAGAAGTTCGTTGGTTATCCCGGGGAAAAGTTTTAGCTCGACTGTTTGAACTTCGCTACGAAGTGCGTGAGTTTCTTTCAAGTCAAGGTATGTACGATCTATGCCAGCACCTTCATGATGAATACTGGATAGCCAAACTTGCATACATGGCTGATCTATTCGAACATCTGAATGAACTTAATAAAATAATGCAAGGACGGAATGAAAATATATTGACGTGCTCCGATAAATTACAAGGGTTCAAAAAGAAACTTGAACTTTGGCAGGAACAGTTGCAAAAAGGATGTCTAGAAATGTATCACAGGACCAACCACAGTACGATCGAAAACAAGCTGTTGATTGTGGATTTGGCCCAACAACATTTAAGTATGCTTCAACAAAAATTTGAATACTATTTCCATTCTATCAACACGGAACAATACAATTGGATTCGAAATCCTTTCGCAACCAATGCAATAAGTTCCACGGAAGCACGATCGAAAACAAGCTGTTGATTGTGGATTTGGCCCAACAACATTTAAGTATGCTTCAACAAAAATTTGAATACTATTTCCATTCTATCAACACGGAACAATACAATTGGATTCGAAATCCTTTCGCAACCAATGCAATAAGTTCCACGGAAGCACTGCCATTGCAAACTCGAGAGGAGTTCACAGAATTAAGTAATGATATGACCCTAAAACTTAAATTCGACGAAGTTCCGTTAGATGTTTTCTGGATTTCCATCAAGACAGAATATCCACGCATCTCCGACAAGGCCATCTTCACACTACTTCCGTTTTCCACAACATATTTATGTGAGCAAAGTTTTTCAACGCTTGTATTAATTAAAAATGATAAACGGTCATGCTTAAAAGATCTTGACCAAGAAATAAGAGTTGCGCTGTCTAAAATTGAGCCGAATATAAAACTTTTGTGTTCAACGAAGCAAGCGCAGGTATCACATTAATCAGTCATCATCATGTCAAAATATTTATTACTATTGACGTGTCAACAGAAGTAAATTTAGTATACCTACCTGTCCTACCTAGTATTTAGTATAGTTCTCATGTATGTACCTATTTGTATTTTTCATTCTATCTGAATAAAAAAAAATAAAAAAAAATATGTATTATGTCCTGAGTGAAAATTTTGATGCCCCAAATCTGAAAGGGGCTTCTTCACATTTTAAAACAATAAAAAAACTAAGGTAGTTTGGACATCCATAAATAATTAGTATACATGGAGTGAACTGACCCCCGACCTAGCTACGCCACTGCTATAAATATATTTTAGATTTTGGTGTGCCACGAAATTCTAGGGAGCAGTTTGGTGTGCCTCAGATGAGGAAAGGTTGCGGATCACTGTATTATGGTATGCCATTGTTTTTTTATATTAGATTGAAACTTATATGTGGAACAATTTTTATTTAATGCATTTAGATCAAATTTGTCAGTAAATACAATATTCATGATCAACATTACAATTTTCTTCCATTTTATCTCCACATTTTCTTCACGTCTCAACTCCTTTGCATAATTTTGTAGTATGTCCGTATCTCATGCATTTGAAACATTGGACAACTGGAGATTTATACGGTTCAACCTCAAAATTACATAAATTAATTTGCACTCTAGATGGGAGGAAATGATAGAATTATCACTTGTCTTTGAATAAATTTTGTTGTACCATCTGAATTCTTAACTTTCCTCGTCATTCTATTTACGCTAATAGCTTTTTTATCAGATTTAATATTGTTAACTAAATAAGTCTCATCGAAAAATGTATGTACCATTCTTATAACTCCTTTTTTGGGTGAAAAATGTAGGTACAACTTGACTAATGGGAACTTCGAATTCCGTTTTTAAAAACTAACATTTATTTGACAAAAATTACAAAAAGTATATTTACTATAAAAATGATTAAAAAGAATTAATTAACAAATAAATAAAGAATAACTGAAAGTTTTCTAGTTATATGATAAAACTGCAAGGTATGCAACTTCAAATGGCTTCTTGCTGTGTCTTTAGGAAGGGCTGAGTTGAATGGATGGTGATGTCACAACTGGTGCTTGGGATGTTTTCTTCTTCCTGGAGTTGAATTTCTTGAAGACGTATGCTGCAATTGTTCCTGCTATAGTAATGTAAACTACTATAGTCCACACACTAGGTGTATGGGATATTCCGGTTGTCCATTGCAAGGGGATGTTTTCTGTGGACTGATATAAGATATCTGAAATCAGATCCAACTTGATATCTGGTTTTAGGGTGGCAGTGTTTCGTTCGTGTTTTGAATATCAGGAAGAAGTATTGGTTGGCTATCGGCTATTGATTTTCGTTGGCGTTTATGCTGTTGATTTAATCTGACAACCTACATGGATTTTCATTAAAAATGTTCCCTTCAACTTTTTGTTGTTGTTTGCAAGTGACTTTTAAGGTCTCTTCATTTGGAAATACACCTAGCCAATTATTTGTGCTTCCCAGTTGGTTAAATTCTGACTTTGTTAAAGTTAAATTAATTTGTTTACATTGTGAGGTATTTTTCATGTCCAAAGCAAGAAGTTCACTAGGTGTGTAGCTGTTAGTTTCTTCTATTTCTTGTTTAGTGCAATAATAAGTTTTGGGGAAAGTTTTGATGCAACCGTTGTTTCGAAATGTAAAATGTAACTGACTTTTTAACATGAATTTATCTCGAGGAATGATTGCCTTGAACCGACCTTTATAAGGTGCAGGTAGTGAATAAAAACGGTAAATATTAAAGATATCTGGATATATTATAGGTACGTTAAGAAAGTTATTTTATTTTTATATATGTAGCATTCGATTTTTATTATAGATTCATATAATTGTGTATTTTCTAAAATAATTTCGAAAGGAAGTTGTGACTTAGGAATAATATTTTCTACTGATTTTAAAGCTAAAAAGAGATCAGATGCTTTCATGATGCTGGGATGCATGATATTTAATTTTGCAAAAGTCAAAGAATTTTCTATATCTTGCAAAATTGAGAGAATAACTTCATACATGTTCAAAATCTGATTTCACGTCTTTAGTAAATAGTGAATTTTCCCTAACTACTGTGTTGATTATTAATTTTATTCATTATGACTAATTTTTTGAACAGTGGCATTAAAATTTTTTATTGTATTAACAGACAGTAAAACTTGTGAGTTAAATTTAGATACTAATTTTTCTTGATGTTTCTGTAGTTTATTTATTAAGTTTTCATATCTTTCACCATATAAATTACCTGTAATACACTTAAAGATTGAGCCTAGCCCATTGATTAGTCCTCTCTTGAAGCGTTGTGGTTTCGGAATAATGTCAGATAATTTTGTATTTACTTTATCTATAGTAAATTCCAATATTTTTATGTAATTAGAGATATCCCATGAATAGTTTTAATTTTCATTTATAACATATAGGACATGGTGAGCTTTGGAATTTAGTTTTTCAGTTTCGATTAATATTGAATATAAGTCGTAAAGGTGCACAATCTTGTAGGAATATTTACTGCTGTTATTTTAGATGGGTTTTCAAATGTATTAGCAGTCTTTTTCCTTTCATGGGACTTTATCTATGTTTCATCGCTTACTTTAAATAGTTCTAGAAAATCACGATTTGTATTAATTTTTCCAATAACCTTTTCTTTTTGTTTATAAAATTTTCATTTATCTTTGCATACATTTCGCATACCATTTCTTTGCGTTCTTCTATAAAATAACTAGTTAACATCATATCCATATTTATAATAAAAGGGTTTGCAGACTTTAGGTGGCCATTGATAACATCTATTGGTTTTAATTTTGTAGTCGAGTGTATTGTATGATTATAAGCTAAGAGGGCATATTCCATTTTAATTCTGATTGGTGTTTTACTAAAACCCAGAGTGTTTAATAACCTAATATATTTATTAAAGGTCGAATGTACCTTTTCGACTGGAGAGTTTGATTGAGGATGATAGGGGGAACAAAAATGTACTTTTATTTTATGAAGGTCTAATAATTCCGTGATAACTGCATTTTTAAATTCGGAACCATTATCAGTAATTATTTGATCAGATATTCCATGATGGGAGAATAAAGTAATTAAGTTATTGGCAATTTCTGTAGACTCTAATGCTGTTAAGTGATAGGCTTGGGCGTATTTTGAGAAAGTATCAATAGATGTTAAAAACTTTTCTGCTTCAGCGGTATAAGTGTCAATATGGATGATCTCGAAAGGCTTTATTGCAGTGGGGGTAATGTTCATTTGAATTTTGACGGGACTTCATTCATATTTACATTTCTGGCAAATTTCACAGTTATTAATATACATTTGTATAGGTTCCTTTAAACTTGGCCAATAATAGATGTTCTTAATACGGTTCATCTATTCCATTTTGGTGGTAATATCAATTAATTTAGAGTTACGTTTCCGAAATTTAAGCGAAGGTCATTTAAAATATCTTCTTATTACTTCGCAAAATGATTCGAACATTTCGGCGTTTACAAAATATAAATAATAATATTGTACGTCGGGAGCAACTTAATCTATAACAAAATTTATTGTCTTGTTCAAAATTATTTTCCGAAATTGGGACAGTAATTCTTTGTTTAAGTTCGAATAGAATTGTGATTTTTGGTTTAGCTGGTGGATTTTGTTCAAGATTCACGGGAGAATCCCTTATAGGTATTCCTAGTACAGGATCTTCCGCGTTTGAGTGAACTGTTTCACCGTCATCGTTAAGTTGTTCTAGGTTAGGGTCAGTGTGAACAAAGATTGAAATATCGTTTAGGTCAGGACTGGGTCGTCTAGGATTGTCTGACAAATTTTGATATTGTTGTAAAGTTTCGTTAATGTCTGGCGTATTTAAGACAATTTCCGGTTCGTTGGTATGTTGTATTATGTCGTCTACCAAATATCTTGAGTTTCTTTAGCATGAATTTCTATTCGATTTAGCGCGTCGGCGTTTGTATTTAAAGAATCTTTTTTATAAATTATGGTGTAGTCGAATTCGTCTAATTTTATTCGCCAGTGTAATAATGTTAAGCTGGAGTCTTTTAGCGAAAATAAATACTCTAGAGGTTTATGATCCGTTATAATAAAGAAAATTGCACCCGTATAGGCACGGTCTGAAGTATTTGGTTGCCCACACAATACACAATAATTCTTTTTCGATTGTGCTATAGTTTCTTTGAGAGTCTTTAAGCGTGCGAGAAGCGTACGCAACTGGTAAATCTTTATCGATCGGACCTTGGGACAAAACCGCGCCTAACGCAACGTTACTGGCATCAGTTGTTAGGTTGAATGGTTTTTCGAAATCCTGGTATTGCAATATTGGTTCGTTTGTTGAAATATTTTTACATGTTTCGAAGCATTCTAAAAATTCCGCGTTATGTTCGATTTTAGCGCCTTTCTTTAGGTACTTGGTGAAAGGTTTTGTCATCTTAGCAAACTTATTTATGAACCTTCTATAGTACCCCAGCAGACCGAAGAATCCTTTTATTTGTTTAGTGGTAGTAGGCAAAGGAAAGTGTTTATAGCTTTAATTTTGTCAGGGTTTAGACGGACTCCGTCAGGAGTGACGAAGTGGCCTAGGTAGGCCACCTCTTTTCTGAAAAATTCTGATTTACTTAACTGAATCTTAATTTTTTTGGTTATCGATTCCAATTAATCCATCGAAAATATTATGGAATTTAAATAAGTATTATTTTAATTGTTGCAGTTCTTTTAACTTAAAAATTTTGGAAGCTGGTATTTCTACACTATGCTTGTGACTGGATTTTTGGAAAACAGTGGAGACTATAAAAGGATCGTGCCTTATTAAATTTGGAAATAATTGGATCGAGAAAGAACCAGAGTCAACTAGTAGCTTAATATTGTACTCTGGGAATACTATATAAGCAAGTTCACTACACCCTACTGTGTTGAGAGAAATAGTCAAGGGAATTACGTTATTTTTTCTTGACTTGGGAATATGAAAGTTTGAAGCTTTTGATCGTTATAAAAATATTCATTTTCTGTAAAAATTTCACTTTCTGTATTATCACAAGGATCAATCTGTTCAGCTTCAGTGTTAAATAATTCTTGAGCAGTATAGTTTTGCTGTGGCCTGTAGCCTGATGGTACAGCTTCAGATAAATTATTATTATTATTGCTATTATTATTGATTAGGTCTGCCTGTGAAGTGCGATTTAGTACTCATAGGAGTTGGCTTTGGGAATTATCTGGTGGGGGTTTGTTTAAATGCATTCCCTGGAGTAGGATGCTGAAAAACTTGTGAATTTGTTAGAAACCTTTGTGGAGGCATGTCCTGTCTCGACAGGGCCAGAACTGGTCCGGTAGGAAACTGATTATTAGTATTATTAAAATTTTGATTTAGTACGTAATTACTAAAGCTATTAATATTATTTCTACTTAAGTAGTTACTATTGAAATTCCTGTTCGGATTTTGTTGGTTAAATTTATTTTGAGTTATGTGGCTTTTGAACATTTTTAGTTGTTACGTTTTGGAAATATCGTGTATTTTCTTCTTCTACAACAAATTGAAGAGCCTCGGTTGAACTTAGTGGTCTCATACAACATATTGTAGTACCTAGTGGCTCTTTCAGCCCGCATAGAAATGTTTTTAAAGCTATACAAATTTTTCTTTAAGGTTTTTGAAGCTTGGGTTTCACCGTTAATGTCGACTTAACTACAGAGTAGAATTAAAATATTTAAGATCCGATCATAAAAATCTTAAACTTTTTCGTCTGGAAATTGTCTCATAACAACTAGATCTCTGTTTAAGCATGTTTCATGACGTTGATCAGCAAAGTTTCGTCTCAAAACACTCTTTAGCTCATCCCAAGTTTGAGCATTTTGTGTATTTGCAACATTTCTAGCGTTTCCCGTTAATTTACTAACAATTGATTGGGGCAGGTATACATTATGGAAACTATGTAGATTATCGAAAAAGTAATAAAACTTCACAGAAGCCTAAAAATCTATTTAAACCATTAGGGTTACCATCGAAAGTTGGAACGCAATTCAAGTATTCACGTTTAAAGCTTGCGGCCATATTACTATCTATTTAGATTACTATTTAAATTCAAACACTGCAATTGGTTTGAAGTAGTATTATATGAAGTTTCGATTTTATTTTCGGAATTTTCAAGGTTAGAGTCAGTCATAAAGTTACACTTACAGGACGAAAAAAACTTTCAGCATCTCACCCAGCGTAGCGATTTGGGCAATTTGGGTTCCAAATTCTGGTGTCTCGTTGATCAGTCTGGACTGGTTTCTTGAAATAGAAGAAGCCACCAATACACACTTACGAACGATACACTGTTTTTAGGTTAGATATCCGGTTAATCGTTTTGCGTAAAATTTACGTTCGATACGTATATATTCTACTGATTGCCCCAATTAACTAATAAGAACTTCGAAGTCCGTTTTTAAAAAATAGCATTTATTACTTTGACAAAAATTACAAAAAGTATATTTACTATAAAAATGATTAAAAAGAATGAATTAATGTCAACCAGAGTTTTCTATTTATATTATAAAACTGCAAGGTCGGCAACTTCAATCAAGTACTTACTGTGTCTTCAGGAAGGGCCGAGATAATTTACGTAAGCTATAAAATCATTTTTGATAATTATTTCATGATTAATCAGACTATATGCAATAAAATATCTTCTAAAAATTACTTTAACTCGATTTTTTCCTACTGATATAATATCTGATACGTGTTCCTTAAATTCGTTAATTTGGAAAAGATAATGTCCAATACGAATATGAAATAATCTACCTAGCCGTTTATTTTTATGTTAAACATATACAAAATTTGGACCTTTATCAGTCGATCGGGATTTATTATTAAAACCATAAACTGGTAAATTATCATTAGTCGTACCTTTTTTTCATTGTTGTCACTATTGGTATTTTTTTCAAGAGACCCCCAGGGTCTCCTGAATCATCCATTTTGTTACTTACTGTTTTTTCTGTGCGGTACCTAAACTAAAATTAATATTATTCAATTTAATTCTTAAATATTGTTTTTACTTAAATAAATAACTATTAACACTCAATTCGTGTGTGATGTGTACACTGCATGAATTGAACTGAAATCTTCATTTTATTGAACAATTAGGAAAAGTTAATACTATAACGTCTCAAAATCCTCTGTCTTACGTTTGTTTCAGAGTTTATCGATTCCGCAACAATTGTCTTCGAATACTGAAGTCGAAGCTAAACTCAGTACAAGCGAGATCATAGACGTTGTAGGATCCCCAGATACTTCATCTAACGCCTAGCTAATAAAAGCGATTAGAATTTAAATATATGTATTTTAGCGTTAAAAACATTGAAAGCTTAATTTACTTTATTTTCAGTTGATGTATTTGAACTTTTACACACGCCTACAGTTTCGTTTGAAATAAAGATTGCAATAAATAATTTTTTTATTAAATCAATAAAAGAAAGTACTTGATAAATGATAAAAGAAACAATTATAACATAATTAATGTATAAAACTGAAACCTTTCCTTTTTGCTTCGACGCCTATTGAATTACATTTCCCGGATAAACGTGACAAAGGCATACTTATTGTCAATCCACACTTGATTGTCAAAAGACAACACATTCTAGTTATTATTACAATAGAACTTTTAACCACTTTCATGCTTTCCGGGGAAATATAATTCCATATTTGTCGTGACATATAGCCAGAAAAGTGGTCGTTTACAATCAAAATCTGGTTTGAAAATTATTTTCAAACACGTAGAGAGGTGTAAATGGAATCACATGTCTATACAATCTAGATATCATCATCAAGAATTTTTGTACATATTTTTAATTCCTAGGTTTATTGTATTTAGGGAACCTTAATAAAGATATTTTAACCTAACATTTTTTTAATATTTTCTTCGTCTCCTGGATACTTTGTATAACTAAATCCCTAATTTTTTAACGTCTACCAATAATATAACAAGTATATACATTATAGAAATAAAAAGAAATTTTATTCGAGATTAGTATTGCCAATTTTGGGGGGAAATGAAGAAACAAAAATACAATATACATTAAAAATTACTTAGAACATGTCTAGACGCCTCCAGACAATCACCAAAGGAAAGCTCAAACAAACTAACTCTCATTATGGCTAACACGACACCAATTGCTAATAACATGTACAGCAAGATCATACTAACATCGTAATAAGACTGTCCCAATGCAACAAACACAATTCTAACGGTCACATTAAAAGCTGTAACGGTCCTCCTGTAGTTGGATAAATACAATGAAAAATATTCTGAAGTGAGTCAAATTTGGCTCTTACAGTAAGCGGAGGTGGTGCCTATCATTATATCATCTACAGGTTTTATTCCCAAAGCTAAAAACTTAATGAAACGTATTTAGAACATGTCTAGGTGCCTTCAGAACATCACCAAAGAAAAGTTCAAGCAAAATAACCCACATTATGTCTCACATGACATCAACTCTTGCTCAATTATACAGCAGAATCATGCTTCGCTATAAGAATGTCCTAGCGCAACAAACATAATTGTAACTGTCATATCCAAAACTGTAACGGTCCTTCTTTAGTTTCCAACAATATTTTGGATAAATACAGTGGAAAATATTCTGAAGTGAGTCAAATTTGGCTCTTACAGTAAGCGGAGGTGATCACCAAAGGAAAATTTAAACAAACTAGTTCCCATTATGGCTCACACGACTCCAATTGCTGCTCAAATATACGGCAGAATCATACTCTCATCGATATAAAACTGTCGTAGCGCAACAAACACAATTATTACTGTCATATCCAAAACTGTAACGGTCCTCCTGTAGTTTCCAACTATATTTTGGTTAAATACCTTGGAAAATATTCTCAAGTAGGTCAAATGTGGCTCTTACAGTAAGTGAAGGTAGTACCAACCGTATCATCTACAGATCTTATTCCCATCGCTAGGAACTTCATAAAACGTACTTAGAACATGTCTAGGTGCCCACAGACCATCACCAAAGAAAATATTGAGCCAACGAACCCACATTATATCCCATACACTAATTTGTACTCACATATACTGGGCATCATACTGACATCGCTATAAGACTGTCCCAGTGCAACAATCACAGTTATGAGTGACATATCCTAAACTGTAATGGTCCTCTTGTATTTTCCAATAATATTTTGGTTAAATACAGTGGAAAATATTCTGAAATGGGTCTTGTTCCCAAAGCTGGAAACTTCATAAAAAGTACTTAGTACTTGTATAAGTGCCTTCAGACCATCGCCAAAGGAAAATGTAAGCCAACAAACCTCCGTTATGGCTCACACGACTCTAATTGCTGCTCACATATACAACGGTACCATACTCCTATCCAGGCGCGGTTCGAGAGGGGGAAGGGTCATCGCAAAGAGCAAAACAAGTAAAAAAAAATAGAGAACGTTTAACATCTATAATTAAAAGTAATATTTTGTGGACAACAAAACATCGCTCTTCGAGAACATCGCGAATAAAGAAACTGAAAGTCCTGTGAATGAAAGAAATTTCCGAGCTTTGTTAAAGTTTTGTATCGACGCAGGTGATAAAAATATTAGTCCATTTGAAAAGTAGCTCTACATACATAAGCAAGAGAATATATTTATATGGAAATTTCTTGGAATATGGTCAGTAAACAAACTCTGGAGGTTTCTTTTAATAAATCATATCCTGTCATTATCAAATCACCTACAAAACAATTAAAAAATATCTTTGCATAAAAACTACACTACAATTAAAAAGTAAAAACAGTAAAAATTTTCTAATGAAATTGACTGTCTCGACTCTTACTTCGTGGAATATGCTCATATTAGTGTTTTTAAATGAAACTCACGCTCTCTAGTTAATTCCACAATATAATACAAGTTATTGAAAACGTCAGAATGACGATGATATTGATTTATCGAAACAATTGTCAATTTTTTAGAATTTATATTGTGGAATTAAGTAGAGACCGTGAGTTTCATTTAAAAACACTAGTAAAAATTTGGCTCGTATAATATTCAAATTTGATTAATTTACAATGAAATAAATTACCTATTTGTTGGGACATCACATGGTTAAAAATTTTTTTCCAATTTAGAATTGCTTTTTAAAAATATGAGATTCCATGTCAATTATTATTCTCCCATTATCACAGCTTAATTAGTTTTAAAATATTATTTACATCTGAAACTTTTTGTACCTTACTATTGAATATATAATAAAATTTGTAAAGTTTCACCTGTACTATTCTACTAATTCAAAGTGCAGTTGATATGGGTGGAAAAACCAATAATGTGTGTTTTGTAAATAATATTTTAAAACTAATTAAGCTGTGATAAGGGGAGAATAATAATTGACATGCAGCTCATATTTTTAAAAAGCAATTTTAAATTAGATAAGATTTTTTAACCATGTGATGTCCTAACAAACAGGTAATTTATTTCATTGTAAATTAATCAAATTTGAATATTTTACGAGCAAACATGTTACTGTTTTTACTTTTCAATTGTAGTGTAGTTTTTACGCAACGATATTTTTTAATTGTGTTGTAGGTGATTTGATAATGACAGGATTATGTCGAAACTTACGTAAACAATAAAAATTTATTAAAAGAAACCTCCAGAGTTTGTTTAATGACCGTATTCCAAGAAATTTCCATACAAATATATATATGTATATATATATATATATATATATATATATAGGATGGTCAAGAAAAATTGATGAAATATATTCTGCTTGCTACAGCATGCGGTGTGAGTTCGCCATCTTTGTATTTTTTTTCCATTCCTCCCTGTCCTCTATTTTTCTTCCCCAGTCACGGACTCCCATTTTCTTTAGGTCATCAATCACCTGATCTTCCCATCTAAGTTTGGGACGTACCCTGGGCCTGGGGTTAGCAGGCTTCCAATCAGTGATTTTCCTTATTCGATCTTCCTTATTCCATTTTAGACGCTGCGCTTTTATATGTCTGACATATCTTTACCATTCATATATTGACTTATTTCGTAGTCATATAGCCTTCTGTATCCTTCATTTGGGATCTGTTTTGGTGCTATTATTCTCCGCATGATTGTCCTCCCTAGTACTCTGAGATTTTCTTCTTCTTTATCAGTTAGGCTCATATTTTCACCGGCATACGTTATTACTGGTCGTATTGCGGCTATATAATTTTTTTTACTTATGCATTTGTCCTGATACTTCCAATACACTTTGTTCCCTTCTATTATTCTTGCCTTTATCTCCGCACTTCTGTTGTTCTTCTCATCAATTACTATTCCCAGGTATCTGAATTAACTTCCTCTTTGGAAAGTGTAACTTCCCGTATTTGTAGCTGTGTTGTCAGTCTTCCTTGAATTGTCTTCTCTTGGTTAACTACCAGCTCTCTTTTTGCTGCTTCTTTTATTAAGTTCTTGAATGTATTTTCTAGGGTTTCTTTGTCTCTAGTAATTAAAGCTAAATCATCGGTATATTCTATTATTTGTATGGAGCGGTGACTAATCATTCCTTTTATGACAATTGCTTTAATAACCCCATCTAGTGTTATGTTAAAAAGAGTTGTAGACAAACTATCTCCTTGCCTTACACCTATTTCATTGTTAATGTCTCATGTATTTCCGTCTCTGGTTATCACCTTTGTAGTAGAATCCTTCATTGTCATTTTCACTAGTCTAGTTTTTCTGAAATTCCTATGTTCCTCATATCAGATATTACCCACTCTCTGTTGATAGAGTCAAATACTTGCTGAAAGTCAATGAATAGTACATGTAGATATATGTCATGCTCATAGCACTTTTCGATAGCCTGTATTAGTAGGTGTATGGCGTCTACCGTAGATCTTCCTTTTCTAAATCCCTGTTGATATTGAGCTAATTTTGGTTCAGCCTGTTTATTTAGTTCTCTTTTTATTAGATTCGTTAATATCTTGTAAGTGGTGTTAAGCAGCATTATACTCCTGTAATTTTTGCATTTCGTTGGCTCTCCTTTTTTAAAAACTGGAACTATATGCTCCACTCATTTGGCACGCGTTCTTCTGCCCATATATTCATTATCAAATCATATATTTGTAGAAGTAAGGCTTCTCCTCCATGTTGGATTAGTTCGTTATGTATATCATCTAGACCTGCCGCCTCGTATGGTTTGAGTTGTTTCACAACTTCTATAAATTCCTCGAAAGAGGGTCTGTACTGCTGTTCACTGATTTCTCCCCCCGTTACTACATCCTTATAATTTTCGTCCATAATATGATTGTTTAGGTATAGATTTTGAAAGTGTCTTTCCCATTATTTTTTACTTATTTTTACTCTTCCAATTCCTTTTCTACCACTGTATTACTTTCTCACATATTTGAAGAGTTTTCTATTATTCTTAATGTCCTTTTCTACTTTTTTCATTTGTTCTGCAACCCAATTTGATTTTTTTCTTCTATAGATTTTTCTGCTTTTTGCGTTATCTTTCTGTATTCGTCCAGCTCTTCTTATTTCCCAAGCAAGAGAATACAAAACGAAATAATAGATTTGTGTAAAGAAGAAATACAGGAAAATATAATAAATAATATAAGAGGCTAAATATTTTGCCGTCATATTCGACGAGGCAATTGACATCTCGGCTACTGAACAACACAGTTTATCATTTCAGTATCTTCACAATAATGTCATTTATTGTTTCATTTTGTGAAACCTACACAGAACTTAGCAGCAGAATTATATACCCTTTATCTGAGGGCTTCTGCTTCCACTGTCGTTACAGAATATCGGCTATGGGTTTCGAAGTGGAGAAGGGAGTCCCCACAAAATGGTTTTAAAGTGCCCATTTGTGTGACTTCTACAATCAAAGTTTGTAATAATGACTATCGAAATATCAATATTTTACTTAAAATTTCGACAACCCTCCCCATAAGCGCCGCGACTTCAAAAAGGTAATTTTTCAGTTTAAGGCGCCTAAAAACTTGGTTAAGAGCAAATATGTCAAAAAAGAGGATGTCAGGCGTAACCCTTATAAATATGCATCCCAAGGTAACCCCTAATGTCTCGAAAATAATCACCCAATTTTCTAAAACTAATAGAAGACTTCCTGTAAGTTTTTAATTGAGATTTATGATTTTTTTTATTTTATTAAAAAATATTCCTATATATTTTAGTTGTTTCACTGGTAAAATTGCCTCCTCTCACCCCAAATCTTGGGCTGCGACCACGCTTGCTCACATCACTATAAGACTGTCCCAGGGCAACAAAAACAATTATAATTGTCATATCCAAAACTGTAATGGTCCTCCTCTAGTTTCCAATAATATTTTGGATAAATACAGAAGTGAGTCAAATGTGGCATTTACGGTAAGTGGAGATAGTGCCAATCATTGTATCATCTACAGATCTCATTCCCAAAGCTGAGAATGTCATAAAAAGTACTTAGAACATGTCTAGGTGCCTTCATACCATCACCAACGGAATCTCGAACCAATGAATCACCGTTATAGCTCAGACTACACCAGTTGCTGCTCACATATACAGCGGGATCATACATCGCTATAGGACTGTCCTAGAGCAACAAACACTATTATAACTATCATATCCAAAACTGTAACGGTCATCTTGTAGTTTCCAACAATATTTTGGATAAACACAGTGGAAAATATTCTGAAGTGGGTCAAATGTAACATTTACAGTAAGTGGAGGTGGTGCTGATCTTTTTATCATCAACTGGTTTTGTTCCCAAATATAAGATTTTGGTAAAAAGTACTTAGAAAACATATTGGTGCCTCCAGATCAATTTAAACCTCCTAACCCCCGTTATGGCTCACACGACATCAATTACTGCTCACATATATAGAGGGATCATACTCACATCGCTATAATACTATCCCAATGCAACAAACACAGTTATAACTGTTATATACAAAATGGTAACGAACCTCCTGACGGATGTAGCTATTTCCAAAAATATTTTGGATAAATACAGTGAGTAAGTGGTTCAAATGTGGAATTTACTTCTTGTTTCCTGACAATACAACTCTAGGTGAGTATAAGTCTCATCCACTATCACTATCTTCCTTCTACAATCTTACGTATATAATAAAAGTTTCCAATTTAATTAAATAAAACGGTTTGTGATTACTGTACGGATTTATCATAGTGAGTTAGGTTTAAACATTGTACTAGAACCTGACTGCTACAATATAGTGGTTTTATGATAAAACTCTTTTTCGAACTAATAAAAGCAAATATTATTAAACTGTGAAATGTCAGAGGATAATTTAGGTAGCAAACTTTCAAGGACTTCCATTTTGAAGCCTAACAAAAGTGTCAGTGAAGTTAATGACTCCATCACTGATAATAAAGAAGTAAGAAGAGTTAGTTTCGCCAGTAGTAATTTTATCAAGCCATTTGTAGCTGATCCAGAAAAAAATACAATATGGGACAATACATACGAAGAAGAATCACTCGTTGATTCAAACAGATTCCATGATCATGAGATTTTAGACAATAAAGAAAATTATATACCAATTAATCCATTAAGTAATAATGTCTTTAAAAATGAATCCATCTGTTCAGAAACAAATATTACATCTAATACGAAGCAAGATATGGAGCTTACAAATGTTTTGCCAAATTATCTGTTAGTGAATAAAAATATAATGTCAATGCAAACAGAAAATACATTGGTTTCTAGAAAAATAGAAGATAAGGAATTAACCAAAATATGTTTAACAGATAATGCAAATGCTGCAGAAAAAACTGTGAGAGAATTACAAGACATGCATCTTACATGTAATCATCAAATTTCAGAAGTTGTGGATGAAACATATACCCATTTTATTGATGATAATGTTATAGAAGAAAACATGGACCTTACTTGTATTTTAACAAATATACCGCAAAATACTTTAGAAAACGCAATTTAAGAACAGAACTTAAGTAGCAACAATAATCAAATCACCAAAAGTACTTCAAATTCTCGTACTGAAATTGATGAAATTTGGAGATTCTCTGAATGAGACAGATTCTAGAAATAAAGCTGTTGTATTCTCTACCAACAAGTTTTCTTTTAACATTTACGCAAGTAACACTTTAGCTAAATGTGGAAAAATTATTATAGATTCTGAAACCAGAGATGAACTGAATAATGATGAAATTCTAAATAAAGATAATCTCAACTTAATTCCAGATGTCTTGCATATTGAAGAGACAGCAAGCACATCTTTCGTGATGATTATAAATAATAAGTCCCATCCCAAACATCCAGGAAAAAAGATATATCATAAGACTAATCTGAGATTAAGGATTCAGAAAGTTATGATTTATGTGTCCAAAGTTTGCAAAAAATGAAAGTCTTTAGTTTAATTAGTCCTCTCATAAATCAATTTGCACGTCTCCGCTTTCAAAAAAGCAAGTGTGTACATCATTATATGAATGAATGAAAAACATCAGAAATTAACAATTTGGAATAATTTACAATTCTAATGAATAATGACAATAATTTTATATTTTTCCATTAATTATATGTTTATATTAAGATTATATACATGTGTATATATATATCTATATACAAATAACCATAGAAATGAGGAATCAATTTTTTTATACATAGAGAATTTATAAAGTATAAGGGCATATATTTCCATTGGAACTACCCCTGTAACGTAAAAAATTATTTGATATTCTATCGAATTTAAATATATTTAAGACAAATTTTGAAGAAATGGAAAACATTCATTAATGTAAATTTATACTTGTTGCTTTCATCTACTTGTGCGTTTAATATACAGGGTGTTTCTAAATTTATGAGAAAAAATTCAGGAGGTGATTGCCCGTATTAAATTATAATAGATTTTTCCTATAACAAAATCTCCTCATCGATAAAAATAAAAACAATCCCATATGAACCTACAGTTTCAGCTCTATAAACAGAAAATCACCTGGAATAGATCAGATAACTTCTAAAATGCTTAAAGAGCAAAACAACATATGTATTTATACCATAATAAGACTTACTACTGTCCCAAAGAAGTGAAAAAATCTGAGATTATTTTCATTCCAAAGCCTGTAAAAAAATTAACTAACGTCTCATACAGGCCAATAAACTTATTATCAACAATTACTGGAGAAGTTACTAGTTCACGGCTAAAAAATGAACTTCTTCATATAATGCCAGTGCACCAGTTTGGATTCCGACCAGAGCATTCAACTATCCAACAATGTATACATACCAGAATCGAAGCCATAGGTACAGAAAATATTGTTCAGTAGTTTTCCTAGATGTGAGCCAGGCTTTCAACAGAGTCTGGCAGAATGTATTGCTATATAAAATAAAACCATGCCCTCCTGCACTGTACTCAGCGCTAATAAAATCCTACTTGACAGATAGATATTTCAGAACTACAGTAAACAGAGAAACCTCTCAGCTACAAATCAACAAATCTGGATTTCCACAATGTAGCGTTCTACGGCCAATCCTCTATTTAATGTATACATCTGATCTTCCAAACTCTGATTACACTATAGAAGGAACATTCCCAGATGGTACAGCACTCATCAAGACTCGAATGTTAGCTTCAAAAATGGAAGATTAAAATAAACACAACTCAATCCCAACATATTACCTTTACCTTAAAAAAAGAACTGTGCTCACCAGTTTATATCAACAATATCAAAGTTCCTAGATCAACAAGTTGTCAGTACTTAGGGATTCACCTAGATAGTAAATTAATTTGGAGAGAACATATAATCAAAAAGTTAAAACAGATTCATCAAAAAATGAAAGAACTATATTGGTTACTGGATCGAAAAACAAATCTATGCATTGTCATCATACAAAGAGCAATGAATATTGCTCCATGGTACGTCACAAACCAGAAGCTTCATCAAGATCTGGTTTGTGTCAATTATTCACGAAACAATTCAAGAAAAAAGTCATAAACAGCATACCAAGTTAGAATATCATAACAACTCTCTCCTTCAACAACTTGTATAGGAAAACATCCCTAGAAGACTAAAAGAAAATGGCCAATAAACCTCTAGTGAGGTGTGCGAGGTATTCCCAGTGGGGAAGCCTCATCTGGACAGAAAAATATCTATCAAATAGTTCTAAGGCGAAATAGTCAACATAACTTATAGGATGTAGTTTCTGATTGCTGTTTTTCAATAGAATAAAAATCTCCTCAGACCACCCCCTTCCGAAATATTACCCCTAAAAGGTGGTGAGTCAAATTAAGTGTTTTCTCAAATTTAAATAAAGATGGAAACTTGAAATTTCTGTGAACTCGAAAAGGACTTACCTCCGGTATTTTTTCAACTTTCCAGTTACATGATAAGGGATTGAAATTAGCGCCCCTTACCGTATTTAATATAAAATATTTTGCTTTTCGAGATTTAGTTTTGTAAAATAAAAATATTACTTAAAATCCAAATATTTTAAAATAAACAAGGCTTTTAAGTAATATTTTTATTTTGCAAAATTAAATATCAAAAATATAATTTGATTTTAAATAAGGTAAAAAGTGTTGGTTTCATCCCCTTATAATTTGGACTTGTAGGCGATTTGATTATAAATCACTAAACTTGAAAGGTATATACTTGTTTTTAACAAAAAATTTCTAAATGTTTTCATTTGTTCCAAGAAAGCTACTTTCAAAAAACTTCCCTTTCTGCAACAAAACTGCCTATTATGTTTATTATAGACGTCACTTGAATTTTACTACTTTCAATATTCACATTCTGATCACACATGTTATTTTCCTACACTTAAGATAGCAAACAAAGGTACTTATGATGTTTGTCATTTTGCATACAATATTTTGGGAGTAAAAGTGGCTTTTGATCACAGCAATCTTTAATCGTTTCTGAACTATCAGAATTTTCCTCCTGTATCTTTCATTTGTTATCGGTAAACTCTTTGAAGGTGGTTTTGGTTTATTCTCACATCACGATTGTTGAAACAAGTATAGGGGTAATTCCAATTCAAATCAGTTAAATTGTACATATAAAAAAATGTAATATTACATAGATTTTTTCTAACATACATGAATAAATTTTAAATGCAATATATGTTCTTTGATAACAATTGTTCACAAAATAGATTTGTTTTAATTATAACTAAAGTTTTCTAAAAGTCGTTCTGAATCAGAAACCTGTCATTCTAAATCAAATTTTATCAACACCAAGACGATTTTAGAAATCGTTCATACTCATTCCATAATCCCGAGTATTATCCCTGCTGGAATCCGTTCTTGGTTTTTTCCTGGAAGGTTCATGAGATTGTGGACTAACATCTCTCTTTTTTGAATTCTGTAAACATAAATTGTTCAACTCAAAAAAAAATTGAACATTTAACATTAACGGAATATGTACAAATGAAAACAGAAATAAGAAGTGAAAGTTTTGACTGAAAGAGTTGGAGATCACCTGTTATCCAAGACAGATTAATAAAAAATTGACACTATTTAATGATAAAGGAAATCATGCACCAAAAGAAATACAAAAACAACACAGAGATATAAAAAGACAATAAACGAAGATAAACAGCAGATCACTCTGCTAACAGAAGTTCCAAAATCATAAACATACCATTGAATATAATTCTTGATTATTATTTGCATGTTTTTGAATAATTTGATGGACAGTACTAATTGACTTTTACAGACAAATATTTTGTGTTATTGAATATTCTATTATCGCACAGTGCTGCTGATTTTAAAATTACATATACGTAAATATTCCTACTGTAATTAATTAATAATAAATATAAATAAATACTTACATATTTTTTATCCCAATGTTGTTGCATATATTTTAATAAAATACTAGTTTTCTCTGTGACAATTACTGAAAAT
The DNA here is from genome assembly GCA_963921935.1 of Galeruca laticollis. NCBI lineage: Eukaryota > Metazoa > Arthropoda > Insecta > Coleoptera > Chrysomelidae > Galeruca > Galeruca laticollis. The sequence goes on from OY998177.1 coordinate 123,307,251, forward strand.
GAATAAGATAAATTGGAAAGATAACCTTAATTTAATAACTAAGCTGAAATGTCATTTTTTGTTTGATGTTTAACTAATATCTACCATACTAAAAAAATATAATTATTAAGTTAAACAGGTTTAAAACGACAACAATTGATTAATGGATGGCAACGAAGGTTTACGCCCATGCGGGAATGCAGATAATACATTGGAACAACGGATTCAATGTGATAACTGCAAGAAATGGTATCACTCTTCTTGTGTTAATGTAAAGACTATAGGACTCAAAAACAACTTCTGGAGCTGTCAAAATTGCAGAAATAGTAAAACACAAAATGAGCTTACCACATCAACCTCCAAACGATTACAAATTTGAGAAAGAAAGAGGCCTTAAAATCCATGTAGGGAAAAAACATTTCAAGTTATCTACATCAGACATCCACCAATGACTCGATACCACAAGCTGAAAATACTGTTGAGGATATGGCCAGACAGATAAGGGAGAAAAAGAAAGAAAGTCAAAAGTATTGAAGCATATTCCAAAAGGACCAAGATTTACTGCTGCTACGAAACTAACGAGAATACTAGATAACTGAGTCAACAAAAATTATCTTCCTTCATGGATATCACTGCTGACTTTTGCCTACACATGTTTATGCTTGCCACAAAAATCAAAAAATCCCTTGCAACTTTGGTCAAATCCAACATATGAAATGGAAGAGAAAAATTTAGTACTATTCAGCCAGCTACCTCACTATGTAGAATCCAAAGTTGAAGAAATGACTCTCTATCCCCAGAAAATCAAGAGACAGTAAACTATTATCCAAGCATCCATCTTCCAGTAACACCAATACTATTGCCAACCCAAACGAATTAAACTCTAACTATAGATGAAAAAGCATGGCCATAAATAGTTCGAGCTCAGGAATTGATGGTTTACAGCCTCAACATTTAAAATATATGATTGCTCAAAGGAATGGAGAAGCTTCATTACTCCTATTAATTTCTTTGGTTAATTTTTGCAACTTTGTTCTCACTGAAAAAATAAATGATGATATAACCCCTATCTTTTAAGGAACAACCTATGCACTTTAAATAAAAAGGATGGCAGAATCTGCCCCATCACTGTAGGTCATACACTTCATCAATTATTAGCTAAACTTGCATGTTTATTTGTTCTAAAACCAATTGGAAACTACTTCCGACCAAAGCAGCTTGGATATGCAACCAAAAGAGGATGTAAAGCAACAGTTCATGCATCAGGAACGTACTTGGCAAATAATAAAACATCAGGGAAAGTAGTGTTGAATAACAACTTGGCCAACACATTTAACTCTGTGGACTGTGATGCAATGCTTTCAGAAATTAGGACACTAGCACCAGAGGTATATGCATTATTGTAGCAAGCTTATGCTAACCCTTCTTTACTGTTGTATAGACAGTGGACAATACCATCAGTAACCAGATATCAACAAAGAGATCCGACTGGGCCTATACTTTTTTGTCTCACTATCCAACCAATCTTAGAATGCCTGGTGTCACAACTTGTCTATTTTTATCTTGATGGTTTATTTGCTAGAGAACCTGAAACAGTCATTCAGGATTTTTCTTTGCTGATTGAGTAATGTAAACAAATAGGCCGACATATAAACCTGTTGAAGAGTGAAAACAGTAACAAGTCTGTTATTGAATCATTCCTAAATATCTCCAGGGGAATTAAGATCATGTCCGACTTGTCACTGTTGGGAGCACCGATTACCGAAAATGAATGTGTGACATTATTCACAAAGAAAATAGAAGATATGAAGCTGTTGTTTGGAAGAATAAAGGACACACATATCATACTGTCTACTTCAACATTGTTTTACTGTGTCAAAAGTAACATATCTTTTAATAGCAACATCTTCGTGAAAATACCATAGTTTATCTCAACTAAATGAAAGAATCAAGGAGACATTGAAACACATCTGTAATTAAAGATTTAATGCAGACTGATACGTTAAATCAACACTCCCTGTACTTTATGGGGGTCTAGGAATCCGAAAACGCACTAATCTCTCAATTCCAGCATTCATCTCTTCAACTTTTAGTGTATCAAAGCTCGTCAACATGCTGTTAACTCTTCCAGAGTTAGACAAGCCTTTGTTTACATTACTTTAAAGAATCGTTAAATAAATGAAACCAGATAACGAATGATTTTGGAGTTCAGCCTGCCCCTTTTCCACAAAAGAATTGGGAAACTTTTATTTGAAGCACATCACAAGTATTAATTTACCAAGCTCTGAAGAAGATAAAGCAATATATTACCACTGTTGAAGCATCCCAAATCAAATGCATGGCTTAACATACTGACATCAAGATGCGTAGGTACCATGCTGGATATTAACACTTTTAGAATTGCAGTCACAATTAAATTTCTTGTCAAATTTGTGAAAAGAACACATGTGTCTGTGGAGCTGAAGTTGACACCAATGGACAGCACAGTCTCAGTTGTTCCAAGAGTTTAGGACGATAATCACACCAGGAACTCAACATTATTTATCGCTCATTAAGTACAGCTAAAATTCCCTGTTGATTGGAACTGACAGGATTGTATCGTGATGATGGTAAGAGAGCAGATGGTATGACAATGATTCCTTGGGAGAATGGCAAATGTTTGGTGTTACATGTTCTAAGACTGTGGCTCCCACATACCTTTCTCACTCTTCCAAACAAGATGAACATGCAGATAAAACGGCTGCTACGAACAAGATAAAAAAATTCAGTTTGATTATCAACTGGCACAGCATAGTGGAGAACCACGATCCCGACTCTATCTAACACAACGGATCGAGACAAATATGAAATGCTGTGTCGATAATGCTATTATCACAACCGTTTTCTGAAGTTTTTTATATTTCAGCATCTAGGAATTAATTTTATTTTTGTTTTGTATTGTAGTCTTAAATTCACAGTGTTGACATCTTGTAATGTGAAAATAAATCAGATTACTACCATAATTCAAGTTTCAATTTAATTAAATTGATCAGATCTAAGAAACTATTGTTTACGCCAATATTTACATTCCAAATTTATTATTGTACTCACTTTGCTCAGATGGGTATTCTTTAGTAGGCACATATACGGAAGGTCGTTTTAATGGTGTTCTATTATTATTATCAACGTGAAATTTGGTAAAATTATTTTCATTATAAGAAGGTAATCCTTCTAGAAACTGTGCTACGGACTGAAAAATAATTGATTCATTATACTTACTGATAACGTAGGTGAAAATTGTTTATTTACCATTGTTATCCGTGAATTTATAAAATGTTTTAAATAAAGTAGTGGAACTATTAGTTGTATTTTATAAATAGTATTGCAAAATTAAAATATCAGAAAAATATTTAGGTTGAAACTCGATCAGACCGATCACTTGTATCAGCAGATCAAAGATCAAGACATACTAATAAGTTGGTAATATTTACATTGACAGAACAACAGAAGTCCACTTCATTAATTTGACGTTTACAGTGACGTCATACCCAACTACAACAGGAAATTAATCAAAACATTTGAATATCTTGTCATAAGTCATAATATATTTTTCCATTTCAAAATAATCACACAAGTTTGATACGAGTCTTGAGCTTGTGATTTAAACATTGTGGTTGTATTCAATATTGTGTTTGAATATATCATAAACATGAAGTTACTTATCGTAAAATAAAAATAACAGATTAGGGGCTTAAAAAACCGATTTTATAGAATATATCTGAATGTAAATGATAAAACTCTTTCATAACAATTCGATGGCTGAAAATGACAGAGTCAACATTTTTTAAAATAACAGCTGTTAGAAGAGGTCAAAATCAATCGACCTAATTTTCCGCCCGAACTCCCAATGAAAGCCTTTCATAATATGCATAACCGAATAATACCCTGTAACATGGATTTTTTGAAATGAGAAGAATGCAATGGGATAGAAAAAACTCAGTTAAATTCTTTTTCCAGAGACAAATGACTGTTTTAAACCATGTGTTTTTCGCTACCGATATATCGCCGGTCCACATTTTTTTTATTTGAGACATCGGTGTAAATTCCCAAATCAGTTTCTGTATAGTAATGTTGGGAGGAGAGTTCAGGCAAATCTTTATGGCACCTGAATTTCGATTTACAATATGGTCTTGCTAGCACTAAACCATGGCTGCGAGCAAATTTAAACGCTTAATTTCGAGTTCTCAGAAGGGAGAGTTTACCAAACGAAAACATTGTGGAACTGACATTTTTAGATCAGGGTGATTCAAAAACAATAATCATTGAGGGAGGACCCATTGCCCACGTGGAATTTGCTTGGCGCTATGAAAATTTTCTTGATGATACTATACCTATGCATTTCCTCACAAAAAGGTGTCTGAATTTTCCTTCACTCTTCGCCATTTCAATGGTTACCACGACAAATGTTTTTCCATAAATGATTTGTAAGCAAAAACGGTAAACTTGGCTACGGCGCATATCACCATTATACGGTTAGGGGTTTCACTCATTGTTCACTATCAGAACGGTTGCCATGACAACGGATTTTTCGTAAAATAAATTTCAACCAAGCTGAGGTTGTCGATTTGGCAACCACGCATTTCTTCAATATATTATTTGGATTTTTGTTTTCTCGTTATGATGACAATAATTGTTGCCATGACAATGGTTTTCCCATAACTGTTTTCAGCTAAACGAAAGGGGCCAGCTCGGCAACCTCGCATTTTCTATCCATATGATTTTTGGGTTTTTGTTTACTACTTATCATAACAATCGTTACTATGGCAACAGGTTTTTCCATAACTGATTTCGGATAAACAAATGGATATAGCCAATGACTACTGTATTATTTAGTCATTGGATATAGCTGTAGTTGCATATTTAGTTTTAACTCGCAGTTTTTAGAGCATCGAGCAAATGAGGGCCTATAAAATTTAATTTTTTTGTCTAGTATAGATTTTGTTATATTTTTTCCATAAATTGTATAAGATACCTTGTATCCTGAAACTATTCAAAAATAAATATTGTTTCAATAGTTTATTTAGTTTAATTTTTTAAGTGGTATCAGAAGATATAGTGTAGGTTTACTCTAATAAATACTCTCATTTATTCCTAATTTATCACCGATAAACACCTCACATCATTCAATTAAAAATAAAATAAAAAATAACTAGAGTTTATTCACAAAACAATCACATAATGGACATTAATAAGCTTTAAATCCTGCACTAGCATACAAGATAATAACCTTGTTTGCCCTAGACGCGATATTAGGTACTTTTAGCTTGTCTTAAATTTCTCACGTATCCGTAACGAATTGCGCATGTGTAGACCCGTTACGGCTCAACCGATACGATGCGTTCAACGGGTTGTTACGTCCCTTCTCCGTATACGTGAATGTATCCGCATTCCGACCAAAATTAGGATTCTGTGATATTAGTGCTATTTTACAGGTCTTCTTTGATATTGGTTTGGTTTGATTATAACCACACAAAGTTCATTTTTCATTATTTTTTTTACTTTTACCAAAGAATGGCACGAAACGATACGTTATTTGCTAAAAAGATTTTCTTGAGAACTTCTTTACGTCAACGTAACTCCAATACGGATACGAATACGTGTAAAAGTGTATAAGCTAAAAGTGTCGATTGAATAAATTTTGACAGGGCATTGCAATGCATAATCAAAACGAAGGGTGTCGCGAGTGTAAATATTTTTATTATTTGAATATTTTGTCAATATATTTCTCCATTTCAAAATACTCACACAAGTTTAGTACAAGTTCTTAATCTTTTTTTCTGGGATATTTGTTTACTCATGTTTAGTGTTAGTGACGTCAGACTGGAGATACATTTGATCGAGTGTATATTATTTCCATAAATATTTTTATTTGCTACCTTTCTTATGATATTTCGATATAATCTTAGACTATTAATAATCTGAGGATATAATCTTGTTTATAGTTACATGTATAAACGATCGGAAGCAATAAAAATATTGTAAGGAAAATTTAAACTTGGCAACCCTTTTTCTGTCTAAAGCTAAATTGACATCATTGACATTTATAGAATTACAGGTTAAGGGGTCAATTGTTTAATTTAATTACAAATCAAAATAACTTATTTTTCTAAATTTTGCAATGTCGTGTAACCAGTGCAGCACTAAATTCAATTTTTTCCACAAAGAAGTAAGGTACAATATTTGTTTAGAAACGTGTTGGTGAATATATTAATTTTCAGATGGGTTGCGCCAACTGTGGTTTATCCTTTTGCAGCAAATGTGTTAAACAAAAATCCAAAATTCCTTCAAAAGGCGATGAAGAATATAACATCTGTAAAAAATGTTTCTTACAGCTAAGCTCAGGATCTTTAGGGATAAGTAATCGGCCTCCTCCCGACATGTATTTGAAGTAAGACAACAATTATTCGTAATAGTGTCTTATATTGGTATTATATCATTGTATATTTATAGAAGATTAGAAAATTTGGAAAATCCTGCAGCTCCACCCATAACTGTATACAAAACAGATCCTAAAATTGAATCATTACGCAAGGGTCTTTCATCTGCAGATCAGAAGTTACTAGAAAGATTAGAGAAACTAAAAGAGGATGGGAAAGGACCTCCTCCAACAGAAGCTGAAATAAGAGAAAGATTGCAGAAACTGAAAGGAGAAAACGAATATGTGGAAGGTCCAAGTAAACCTGTAAGTACAGTATGTCCCAAACTGGTATGTTTTACAGTGTATACCACAAATTAGAGGAGATTGAAAAAAAGTAATTAAGATGGTATGACTTTTTTTAAAGTAACAATTGTCCTATAAAATATCAATAGGTCCCTTCATTAGAGAGATATTGTTGAAAGTATCGAAAACAACAGAGTTCTGGAACTTCTTTATTAAAAAATATTAAAAAACGTATAGGAACTCAGGTACAAAAAATTTATTACTTACATATTTCCCATTTATTGTTTTAAAACTTAGGACATGTTATATAACATATATAAATTTAGAGAAACTCTAGTATAAGTATAATTATTAATTTGTATAAATTAGTTTTACATTTTTTATGATATTCCTTATAAACAATAGGAATTTATGTTTTTGTCAAAAATTTAAGTTTGATAAGCAAAAAGAAATTAATTTGTTATTGTGTTGATTTTAATAACTAGACCAATTTGGTATTAAAACGTTTTGTGTTCAGAAATTTTAATTGTATTAAAATGGCTTTAACACCAACGGTTGCTGCAAGAGCTATGACTATAGTGCAAGATTGTCATAGCCAATATTATGTGGCTGAGGTTCTAGGTATAAGTCATTGTGCTGTTCAAAGAGCAATTCAGCCAAACTGGCAACTATACTAGAAGGCCAGGATCAGGCCGTAGAAGAGCAACATCTGCACGCCATGATCGATTTTTGGTCTCTTCGTATCTAAGAAAAAGGCATCTTCAGTTGAGCTGGCAAATCACCTGAACAAAGTGAGAAATGTGGATGTAACTAGGTGATCAGTTTGCCGACAACTAAATGAAGCTAATTTATCATCTAGAACACCAACCCTATGTCCACTGCTGTCAGTGGAACATTGTAGAGCTTGACTTGCTTTTGCAAGGAAACATGAAAACTGGAATTACACAGATTGTAGTTATGTTTTGTTCTTGGATGAATCCAGGTTTTGTTTGAGGTCACCACACTGTCACGAAAGAATCAGAAGAAGACAGGGAGAATGATTTGCCCAATGCTGAAAGAATAAGCTATCGACTAGGCTCAGTTATGGTTTGGGCTGGTATAAGTTCGGAGGCTCATACTGACTTCATTCTTGTGGATGGAGGTTCTATAATTGGAGCAAGGTATATAACAACCATTTTAAATGAGCATGTGGTACCTTTCGCGCCATTCATAGGGCACAATTTTATTTTTATGGGATATAACGTATGTCCCCACTGTGCTAGGATTGTCAATAAATATTTAGCAGAGGTCAGGATTGTACGTACTTGTTCTTTGACTCACATACATTTTCTCTTTGGTTTTCTCCAATTGCCAAGGTGATCAGGTTATGGTCACTTATTGTGACTTGCGATTTCGCCTTCCATTCAGTGACATAGCTAACTGCTTTCATATTCGATATTGTTACATTGATATTACTCCCAGCGCCGGCCCTGTTTTGGAAGGTAGGTGGATGTCCTACTTCATTGATCACATGTAGTTGCAGTTCGTTTATTAGATCTTCCAGGATTTCTCCTTTCAGATCCGTTATACTCGAGTTTCACAGTACCGACTTTGAATTGGTGTCTGCCATTAGAACCACCGGTCTGTCTGCATATGTTGAGAAAATATTTCTCGCCTTATTTATATATGGTTGTATGTTGTCTCTGAACTGATAATACAAATTTGTCAATATGTACCGATCACTGTTTGTAATCAGTTCTACACAGACGCAGTGTTCATCACGAAACTGCCTCAAAGGACATATTTTATAATTTTTGTTGAAAAGTACAGTTGCGATAATGGGATTTTCACCCATACTGGCAACTTGTGGGGTTATCGGCATTCCTTGAATTTTGCTTTTTTCGGTATATGGTACCTGCAAGCAGACCAGATTCAGCTTTTCTGCCACTTTCCTCGCCTCATGACTTATAGAGGCACTCTGATACAATAAAAATCCTGGTTCCAGAAGTGGATAGAGGGAGAGGGGATTCTAGATATATTTTAGGAATAGTCAAAGAAGGGACCAGATTAGCCACGAAAAACGGCATTCTTTCAAAATTATATTCCAGGGCAGAATTTAGTACTTGCCCAAATAATCTTATGGAATTACATACTTGCTCCGACAACATACCGACTCTTCAAACTGCGGCAAAATTGTAGTCAGGTGGGTATGGGCAAGATGCCATTGTAAAAGCAACAAATGTGCATCTAATAAATGCTTATGTAAAAAAAGTTTTATGCACTTCAAAATGCCTCATCAGTAGCATAAGTTGCCATAACAAATAATTTTTAATGTTTTTTAATAAAAAGAGTCTTCAATGAACATCGAAATAATTATTTTATTTGCCATATTAATTAATAATATTTGGGTATAGTTTAAAATTCTATTACGACACTGTTCGTAGATGTAAATATTGAATTGTTTCACAATGTGCCTAAAAATAAGTACGCAGTATAATATGGCCGACGCTGTTTATATAAGGACTAGTCGATTTATGAAATAAATATTTTTTGTATAAACGGTCTGATATGAACGGTATATATACGGCGTCTTTTCACAAATTGACTGTAGCATATGTGTATAGATACTTTTTTCGCATAAACTGAGTTTCTTATACATTTAATGTTTCTCCTTAAATTTGTGCCCAATCTAAAAGTGAAATTTACAAAAATGTTTCTTCTTTTCTATAAAATAGGCGCGGATCGAATTTTTTGCACCTGGGTGTATATTCAAGAGTTCAGTGGCGCACCAAAAAAAATTTAGGGGGTCTCACTAAGGAAATATAATTCCAACCTGTTTTTTTATGGGGCACCCTATATATTTTGACATATTTCGTTTCCATTTTTAATTCTCTTTCACCTGATTTGACATCTATTTTCAGTGGTTGGTGCAACAGGGCGAATAAAATGTTTGCAGGTGACATCATGTTAAAGACATTTAACATTTTATTATGAGAATTTAAAACTTGACAGTTTTGTTTGCCAAAAATAAAATTAATCAACTTAAGAAAATGGGAATAAAAAAATTACAAACAAATAAATTCATTTTACAAAAATATGAAAATTATAATAAATGAACTTACAAACAACAATAAACAACGTAAGAACAAGAATTAATTTACCAATAAAAATTATAATAGATGTTCAAGATGTTTTGTTCTAATAATAATCTAGATCTTACAGAATTGAGTATGTGCACTGGCTTTATTTTCTAAATGCTTGATGCATGCTTTCTAATAATTCTTCCCTACTGTCAAAGCATGTCTTATAAAACTGATTTTTTTTAAATCCCCAAATAAAAAATCAGGAGGATTTAATTCTGGCGAACGGGGAGTACACCTAACAAGAGCATAAGTTCCAATCCACCGATTAAGAAATGTTTCCATTAAATAATTTCCAACAAATTCAGCATTATGGGCAGGTGCTCCATCTTGTTGGAATCAAAATGTATTCCTCTCAGCAAAATTTTCCCCGCCAAAAATCTTATTTAAATTTGTTTCTAAGATATCTATATATCCGGCAACAGTTAGTTTATCATCAAATAAATGATAAACTTATTTATTATATTGGACAAAACAATTAACGTTAATACTGAACCTTCCCTGCCTCCAGGTCCCCTGAACTAAGTGGGGATTTTAGTCATTCCAATACAATTCATTGTGTTGGTTAAATCTTCCTACACTGGATAGGATATGCGAGCTTCATCACTAAATATTACCTTTGAGTAAAAATTTGGATTTTCGTTACATTACCCTGTATAATTTTTGTCGGACTGATGTTTGATAAGGCCTAAATTTATGTTACTTTAAAATTCTCTCTGCACTTGTCTTTGGAATACCTATGGCGTAAAGAAGTTTTATGGTATGCTTGTATATAACTCAAAGTATTTACAACTCTCACTTCATAATTTTTTTCATACTCCAATGAATTTGCTTCTTAAGCATTCTCTTGTGTAATAACTGCGAGTATTAAAAAGGGAAAATTGTTCTATTATATTTCTTGTTGATAAAAACCACCAAGGTAGTAAATTTGATATTTGTATTCAACTTGAACATGGTTTATCAGGCCCAAGGCATAAAAAGGTTGTTCTCACAACAATACAAACAATTGAAGATGCAAATTTTCAGGCTTTTTGCAACAAGGAAATAATGATATAACAGAAACTGAACTAACTGGCCAAGTTAAATATTTGAATGACAACCATATAATAGTACATCAAAATATACAATGCTTGAAAAATAAAACTTCAGAATTAGAATTATTTTTAGATACTTTTGAATCCCAACTATCAGTCATTTGTCTAACTGAACACTGGTATACAAATGTCTTATAACATTAGAAGGCTACCAGTTGGCTTCAGTTTTTGCAAGGACCCATAAAATACATGGGGGCTCATGTATTCTGGTAAAAAACTCATTGGATGTTAGTGATATTTCTGAAATCAATTGCAAAAGTTTAGAATGTGTAATTGAATGTTCATCCGTAGTCTGTAAGTCTCTTATATTAGTATTAATTTGTATTTATAGACCTCCTACTGGAGATATTGATCTGTTTTTACAAATACTTTGAGAAATGCTCGACTATGTGCAAAACAAATATCGAAAATATAGAATGGTGTTTTGTGGATACTTCAATATCAATCTATTGATGCCAGAAAATGAAAAAACCCAGTCTTTTGTGAATCTGTTATATATGTACAATCTGAAAAAACAAATCAATGAACCAACTAGAATAACACCCCGAACTTCTACATTGCTGGATAACGTTTTTAATAACTTTGAAAATGGCTCTCCTGGTGAAGTAGTTACATCTGCTCTATCAGATCATTAAGCTCAAATTCTGAGGATAAATAACCCGACACAGGCTAAAAACATATCCAATGAAACAAGGACTGAAAAGAGGATATTCTCGGACTCAAAACTTACTCAGTTGGTGGATGTATTGCAGACTGTGGATTGGGCAAAACTCTACTCCTATAAGGATCCAAATGAAGCATATGAATACTTCATTGGAACATTGAGACAATTGATGGACATAGTTGTTCCCTTGAAAAAGTAAAAATTTCTGATAAAAAAAGAAAGATTGGATGACCAGAGGCATCAGAACATCTAGTAGACTGAAGAAATTACTATATCAACAACAAAGAAATGGAACTATTGTAGGATTTTAAGATCAGTGGTAGATGAGGCGAAAAAACGATCTAATATAAAGTATATTAGAGAATCGAACAATAAATCTAAGGCTGTGTGGAATCTTGTTAAGACATACAGTGGCCACTCAAATTGTGTGAGGGATTCTATAATTAAAAATGTTGAACCCAATGAAAATGATAAAATATTGGTTTTGAATAAAATAAATAACTTTTTCATTGGTAGTTCTCCAGACCTGAGATGTGGCAGTCATACAGAAGATGCATGTTTCATGCCAAACCCTTTCCAGAAGAGTATATTTTTTCTGCCTACGAATCCACAGGAGGTTTATGATACAATTATGAAGTTAAAAAACACTAGATCAGTCGGTGAGGATGAAATTCCAGTTAAACTTCTGAAATATGCAACCCATGAGTTGTGCAAGCCTTTGGAATTCCTAATTAACATTTTATTCTCAACAGGTACCTTCCCAGACAAATTAAAAACCGCATTTGTGAGAGCGATATTTAAAAAAGGTGACAAGAGTCTCATCAGCAACTACAGACCTATTGCCATTTTGTCAAATATCAGTAAGATATTTGAAAAATAATATCTACAAGATTGACTTACTTTTTGGAATCCAACAATCTCCTACGTGATAGACAAAATGGATTCAGGAAAAATAAATCAACTATTCGAGCTACTTATCAGGCATTATGCAGGATAATCGCATCTCTCAATGAGAAACATGTAACCACTGCTGTAAATCTTGATTTGTCAAAAGCATTTGATAGTGTAGATCACCTCCTGTTGGTAAAAAAATTGTCCTTGTATGGGATTAGAGCGTTAGCACTCAATCTACTCACTTCCTATCTAAAAAACAGATATCAATGTGTGACTGAATTGAATTCGGATGGCCATTTCATATCTGAAAGATTACTTATTACTCGTGGTGTTCCTCAGGGATCAGTGCTAGGCCCCCTATTGTATATAATTTATACTAATAATGCTACGGAAGTTATAAGTGAATACATGGTTCAATATGCTGATGACTGCTCAATTATATTCAGTTATGATGATCATGGATCAGTACAAGGCAGTATCACTCAAACTTTGAATACACTGGAGGAATATTTCACAATACATAATCTGAAGTTGAACACCAACAAAACTCAAATCATTCACTTTGGTCAAAAAAATAATATGGACAGCGTCAACTATGGCACAACCTCCTTAAATCCTGAATCTAAACTTTCTTTTCTTGGTATCGCGCTCGATTCGAAGCTAGATTGGAAAAGTCATATAAGAGAACTTTCGAAAAATTTATCGAGATACTGCTATGCGTTGAAAGTTATTAGACGAAATATATCCATAGAAGCAGCATTGCTAGCGTATTATGCCTATGTACAAAGTCATATTAGGTATGGAATCCTTTTCTGGGGGTTGTCTATTGATGTTGATAAGATATCCATACTGCAGAAGCGTTGCCTAAGAAACATATTTAATATACCACTTAGAGACAGTTGTAGGCCTTTATTTGTGGATATGAAGATTCTTACTTTAACTAGTATGTTGATCTACGAAGCTGTAATATTTCTAACTGAAAATATGGCACTTTATACATGTTATGACAGAAATCACAGACATAGTACTCGAAATAAAAACAATCTTCTGAATATTAGGCCCAATTTCACATATATACAGAAAAATGTCCCTTTCTCAGTAATCAACATATATAACAAACTACCAGAGTCATTGAGGTCACAGCACATCAAGAAGCTGAAAACTAAATTAAAAAACATGCTTTTCTCAAAAGCATACTATTTCACAGATACATTAGAGTAGTAATAGTTATTTTATTTTACTTATCTTGTGATTTTTAAGATTCACTGTCTTTCACCTTCTGATTTTATATATACTGTTAATTTTACTTTTGTGTTTGTGTGTGTTTCACTGGATGATTATTTTGCAGGTACATCAAGGCATTAATATTTATTTTGTTTCACTTGTGATATTCTGTAATTTGTAATTTTTGTTATTCTTATGATTTACTGTTCTACCTTTTGATTTTATCTATAATATGTTATCTGCTATCTAGGTGCGTGTATGTATGTATGTAGATATATATTGCTTATGGGGACTGTACCAAAATTGTTAATTTCACTTTGTTTATGACCTATTTACACTGTTTGTGTTTATATGTATATATTTAGGTACCATAATAGTCATAATTTTTACTGACTGCTTTTTGTAGTAATATTGACATGTTCTACACCTGAACAGGTATTTTTGAAGGAACTAATAAAGAATATCTATCTATCTATCTATCGGTAACTTTCAAAACACACGGTAAAATATATGCTTTATTTCAAATAGAAAAAACCTAGAACTCTACATACTTTTTGTTTAGCAAAAATGAGGCAGAACCATAACATTGCAACAGTGTATATAACTAAACTAGATTAAATATAAACTATTGTTGTTTACACACACGGTTGAGTTAAAAAAATCGAAGGCCATTGTACAAAACAAAATACGCAACCTTTTGCAAATCAGCAGAAAATCCCTTAACATTTGGGGGAATGATAAAAAGTTAGTTCAGAGCAGCCAGAGGAGAGAGTCGAGCGAAAAACGCGAAGGGAAAAGGTACTTCCCTATCACGATGACGGGTGTCGGTTTATTTTGAGTGTTCGCGGGTTTATCTAGAGAATTTCTCTCTCCGTTGTGTTCAGGGCGTCAAAGTGATACTCGGATATCCTTGACAGTGAAAACTGTCCCCCTGAAACAACACGGAGTAAACTCTCCCCAGCCGTTAACCAACATACCCCGAAACCGTGTGTTAGAAACATAGCGTCTCCGCCGTTCTAGCTAATTTTCTCGAGAACGTCATTTCGAAATCAGTTCAGCAGCCAGAGACGGGAGAAAGGAAGTGTCCACGCCGTAAGTTTTTGAATACGTATAATATCAATTGAGAGATTTTATTTTTTTGTGCGCTGCTCTATACACTCATCCAGGGAAAGTGCACAACGGAGGAAACGATTCATAGGGTCAGTTTAATCTGTAGGTTCTGGCTCATATTTGTGCACAGATCTATTTTATAGATATATATTTACTTTGGGTGATATTATACTAAGATTTTACCAACGATTAGCAGGAACGTTTTTGTATATGAAATTTAATGGGGTTCAGATATTTTTAGTCACACAGTTCTCGCCCACCCCGTAGACAGGTGGTAGGTAAAATTTGAAGCGAGGCCAGTTGTAATTTATAGAGATCACAGGGGCCGTATGATTCTGTCTCCGTATCCCGGTTATAGATTAGTTTTCACAGCAGTAAGTAATTTTCTTGTAGTGACGGTCGTATCATTTAATCCTCGCTAATAAATAGAAAGAAATTAATTTTTTCCGCGCTAAAGCAAAATTTCAATACGAAATTTGTTAGTACGTACAGAACTGCTCATCGCGAAGATTATAAAAGCAGAATTTATTTTTTTTTCTCATTTTTATTTAATTGGAGTACAATGACCTTCGGCAATAAAAGAATTTGGCACCGGTCGGCTAGTATTTCTGTAGACACGTATTATTGCAGTGAGGTAGGTCACACAAGTCGTAGACGTTATACGTTTCAGCACAACTAGGAGGAGATGGAATCATAGGATCCAAACAAATATTGGTAAGTTAATTGATATAGGTGTATAGCGTTTTTCTTTTGTCACATATATAGTAAAATATAGATATATTTTTTTATCATTAGTTGGTACCGAGATTTATTCAGTTCTCTACCTCGATCATCCCAGTTCATTAGATACGAGGCTGGACAAAAAATCAACCATGTCCTGGCAAAGGAATTACCCGTTTTAAGACCAGGAGATCCCCGCCTAAATCGGACTTTTCCACGCTCGGTTGTATAATTTTTTTCTGGTGGCAAACTATACAGATAGAAGAAGGGCCAGTACGTCCTCTAGTATTATTTCATTTGGTGACAGCGGACAAGAAATAAAAGGAGCAGTACTACACTGATGACAGCGAATTTTTTTTAAGGAACAACTCGGTAGTTTGGTTTAGAGTTGTACACTTATCTGATTGCCTTCTTTCTGGATATCGTCGAAAATATAATTCAGACACAGCCATTTATTTGTGTAACTAGTGTCAATTTTATCAGACTATTTTACAACAGGTGCAACAAAGATTACTAATAATTTTACATTTTTAAAATAATTTCAATTTTGATATCGCGATTAGCGATTATTAGTGATGGACAAATTTCATTTCCACTAATTTTTTGAGTTTTGGTTTTATTTTTGCTTGTGGGTTATGTTCTTTACTTAAAACAGCTCATTTTCGGATTGTGAAGCTTTCGGTACTGGTAGGTACTTTGTTCACCTTCTAGAATTTGAGCAGCTATTTCTGTTTTTTAGATATTTAGTCATCAATGTAATCCAATTCCATTACAGCAAGAATTAAAAATGGAAACAAAAGGGAATAAAATAAAGGGTGCGCTATTTCGTTATAATTTTATTTGTAAAAAAATGGAATCAACAATTTACTGAGTTGTTTGATAAATAAAACTACCAAAGATCCAAAGTATACACTCATAATAAAATGTTTGTGTATTGTTATCTGTAAGTTTATTTATTATAATTTTCATATTTTTGTAAAATTAATTCGTTTGTTTGTAAGGTTTTTATTCCTGTTTTTTTAAGTTGATTGATTTTATTTTTGGCAAATCAAACTGTTACGGTTTAGATTCTCATAATAAAATGTTAAATTGTGTTACTGGGTGTTTCATTTTTAAGCGTCTTTAACGTGATGTCAACTGCAAACATTTTATTCGCCCTGTAGCTCCTACCACTGAAAATAGATATGTCGTATCAGGTGAAAGAGAATTAAAAATGGAATCGAAATATGGCAAAATATATAGTGTGTACCATATGAAAAAACCTAAGTTGGTATTATATTTTCTTAGTGACACCACCTAAACATTTTTTGGTGTGCCACTGTATCTATCTAAAGTTCCTATGAAGTTTTTAAATAAAGAAGTTCTAGAACACTGTCTTTTCGACACTTTTCAACAATCGCCCTGTATCTCTCTAATGAAGGGACCTATTAAAGATTTGATTGGGCAATCGTTACTTTAACAAAAAAAACAAGTCATAACATCTTGAGTACGTTTTTTTCTATCTCCTATAGTTTGCAGTATAGCCTGCTACCCTGCAAAACATAGCAATTTGCGACACCGAGTACAAAACATATTTCGTTCCAAATATTGAATTCACATTTCTCGATTTACAGTTATACACCACTGATACAAGAACAGATGAAGAAAAGGCGGATTCTCTTTTAGATCAATTTGTCAGTGAAAGAGATATTGAACTTTCTCACCAAAACTTAGAAGATATCGAAACTAGAGTTGCCGCATTACGAGAACAAGGAGTAAGGCCGAATGAGGGACCGTACATTAAGAATTTGCACGATTCTGATGGCTCGGAAGAAGAAGAACTTGACACAATCACTAAAAAAGTAATAAAAACCTCTAACCTTGTTATTTTTACTGCAACATATGAATGTTCTTTAGATAATGGATGAGGTAGCCTTAGATGAAAAACTCCCAACAGCTGTACTATCAAAAATCAAATCTACCTCAAAAACAACCAATGAAGAAGACGAATTTGATACTTCCCCGGAACTTCCATGGTGTGTTCTATGTAACAATGATGCAAAGTATAGGTGCACTGATTGCGGTGGCGATTTGTATTGTAGTTCATGTAACAAAGAAGTTCATAAAACTTGGGGCGATGCAGATCATCATGTCGTTCCTTTTAAACCATAAGTTCAGCATTTTTTTTAGATTACCAAAAGGGAGAGGGTAGAAATTAGATATTGTTTTAATAGTAAATGGTCTAGTTGTATCAGCTATTACAGTAATTGCTCTAAATTATACTTGTATATATGCATAATTTCGCTTAAAAATCCACTTACAAATATGCAATCTAAAAAACCAAAGTAATAAAAAACATTCCTTTGAAATTTTTCAAATACTTTTAATCATAGAAACGTTTGCTTCAAATAATTCGTTTGATGTGTATTTTAAGGATATATGGACCACAGGACACAGGCAGCAACTCCTTTTTAACTTATTTCAAAATTTAAAACTGAATAAATGAAAAAATTTAATATCGTGGATTTTTTTCTTTTCATTTGATTTATGTAGATTTTGGACTTGAAATACTATTGTAATTCCCTAGCATCAAAAATAAAATAAAAATTGAGTTTGAATAGCACCCCGTGAAGAAGTGGGAAGCCTAAAATGATGTGGTTCGATAATCTCCAAATAATGCAAATTAGAAGACATGGTGGTTGATTGTTGAGGAGGACAAGACCCACCCACAGCTGTTATGCGTTGAGCCGGCAAAATTATTATTTGTTATTAAGTTTTCAACTCTGTTTATATTAAAATGTAGTAAATTTACTTATTGCTCACTATTTTACATAGGAGTGTATCTGGTGTTTCAGTTTTATCTAAAATACTGCATAGAAATAGTCTGGATATAGTATAGTTTCTATATTGTAAATATGAAGCTTAACAATGTGATAAATAAAATTTATTTTCTTTTTGCCCAGTTTTATTTATTTGTTCGAGATTATCAGCAATTTTTTGAGAATATTGAAAAACGACTAGCAAAAATGGATTCCTTGTGTCAAAATACGATCATTTACTGTATATCAAAATTTTTATCCAGGACCTCGAAATGTAAAAACTTTTCAACATGCCTCCATATAAAATTCTGTTATTCCGAAATTATTCTAGAAGATACCTCTTCCCAACATCGTGTCTAAACAAGGCACAAAATCAACTTCAAGTGGAACTCGGTTGTAGTGCTTGATATGTGGATTAACGATCAAACCATTGGGAGACAATTTTTCGAAAAATTTGAAAATTTCTATAAAAGACCTTGGGAACGGAGTATTGGGAACAGAGTAGAGGTCAGGGATTTTCAGAAACTTTAGAATGGCCCATATTACGAGACGAAACCCCCCGAGTTGTCCGACGAATATAAATATCCCACGATTTTTAACAATGTTTCACATTATAATAACGCCCATATTACAAAACCCTTACAAATCGAAATTTATAAAAATCTGACAAGCTGTTTCCGAAATAATTGAGGCATTCTATACTTAACTCACTATGTATTATTAGTAAACATAATTGATGAAACACCCTGTATTATCTCTTAAAATCAAAATATATTGATTTACTTTATAAAACAGTATTTAAGAAACGAATTTCCAAAAAAAATTGCATTTGCAGGATTTGTTCACCACTTTTTGTGAATAGATTCCCTCTCAGAGATTATTATTATTATTACAATAGAAATAAGGGCTGAGGTAAGAACCTATGAAGCCCATGATCTGAGAACATAAATAAGTGCTTAAACGCCTATAAACATAATCAATAACAAATTAACAAAATCGTAGTTTTCAAGAATAACCGCAACAACTATACAGCGAAAAAAGATATAAATAAAACAAATTCAGATAAATAATAAATGCAACAATGCGCACTATTAACTCTTAAATAGAAATCTATCATTCCTGTTCTTAAATGCGTTAACTGATGGTGCGTCAACAACATCATCAGGAAGATTGTTTCAGATATCAAACACTCTGTTTGGTAAAAAGTGCTGTCCTACTCGGGATCTAAAGGACTCCTTCTTAATGTTACGAAACAGCACACTGGTATAGTCCCTAAAACAGACTCTGTCTAAGCCAGGTATAAAAGTTGAAATTATGGCGGATACGCAGTTATAAAAAACTGTTTACGAGTTTAAGACTATCTTATATAAACATTGTTTTTGTGACCAGAGTTATCTAGAAATGGCCAGAAAAATTATTTGTGACTGTGTAAGCCGCAGCCCAGAATTTACTAGTAAAAAACGGCTTTAATATATAAGGGACTGATCAGGAAGAATGACGTTACATATCGCATAAGCAAGATCCCCCAACGGAAAACCAAAAGTTGTTCACCAAAACCGACTAGCGCCATTCGAAGGAGACCATGACCTAGAGGAAGGAGTAAACCTTATGCAAGATGTGTCTGACCCTACCTTCGATGAATTTATGGGCGCGTATGGAGGTACCGGGCAAGCTAGATATGGAGTCACTTCAGAACAGCGACAAGATTTGTTCACTCTCCCGGAAGACTATTCACTGGCGTACAACATCCCCGCCCGTATCAAGAACGCACGAGGGTTGGCAACCGTCTTTCGAAAGAAGTTCGGGCAATTATAAAAACTTGAAGACCAGATTCCAGCCCCTGGCAAGACACTGAAACATAATTCGCGGTACGTCTTCTACGTGGTAACTAAAGATGAATTCAAAGATCGATCTACCTACCGCGATGTGTGGGATGCACTTCGTAACCTCCGAGACCATGTGTTAGAATCCAGCGTGAAGAAACTGGCTATGTCTAAGATAGCGAGTCACCAGTTGGATTGGCGAGTTATCAGGAACATGGTAGCGGTTATCTTTAGAGATACCGGTGTCCAAATATTAATATGCAGCTACAACCCCCGTTATCAGTATCCGATGAAGACGGTGCCCTGCTATTTCCATAAGATCGGAAAGTGTGGAAATGGGGCCAGTTACCGATTCAAACATTCAGTCTCGGCTACACAAAAGTTCCAGGAAGAACTTCCATTTAAGGAGGGGGTAATGTTACGAAACAGCACACTGGTATAGTCCTTAAAACCGACTCTGTCTAAGCCAGGTATAAAAGTTAAAATTATGGCGGATACGCAGTTAGAAAAAACTGTTTACGAGTTTAAGACTATCTTATGTAAACATTGTTTTTGTGACCAGAGTTATCTAGAAATGGCCAGAAAAATTATTTGTGACTGTGTAAGCCGCAGCCCAGAATTTACTAGTAAAAAACGGCTTTAATATATAAGGGACTGATCAGGAAGAGTTAGTTTAGTTGATAAAGTGATCTTGACAAATAAACACGTAAATAAGTGAATATAAAGTGTTTATATAAATTAGTGTGAGTGAATATACAGTTAATATAAATTAATAATTAAGTGATTAGTTAAGTATATATAAATTAAGTGTTAGTGTTTAAATAAATTAGTAAGTAGCCATACAGAGTGTTTAAAATTTATCCCACCCGTTTATCGTTTAAATAAATAACAAAAAACATTACATTAAGTTTAAATGGGTGACCTCTCAGTCTAACGTGTTGAATAGAAACATAGATTGAAGATCACCAAAGTTGTGCTTAATGATTTTATAACATAATATCAAGTCTCCCCGAAGTCAACGGTCTTGAAACGAGATGAGATTCGCCCGTCAGTCGCTCCTCATAGGAAGGCCTTACGCGATCGAATGCAAGTCTAGTAGCCCTCCTTTGCACGTTTTCTAATAAAACTTGGTCGCGAATAACATCAGGATACCACACAGGGCCCGCATATTCTAAAATAGGACGCACGTAACATTTGTACAGTTTACAGTAAGCTTCAAGTGACACTCCAGAGAACGATTTTTGTATCAGATAGAGTCTGGATTTCGCTCGGTTGCATACGGACACAACATGTTCACTCCACGAAAAATTTGAGTTCACTAAGATGCCTAGGTCATCATGGCTGGTAACCGTATTTAGTATCTGCCCATTTAAATTGTATGATAAATTGGGATTGGTCTTGCCAATGTGGAGTACATTACATTTATTAATGTTCAGGGGAAGCAACCAGTCCAAACACCACCGCTGTATAGTGTGATAAGGTCATTTTGGAGGGTGAGATGGTCTCTTAAAGGGTTAGAAAATATTTTTGTGTCATCGGCATAAAAAGAAACTGAGTTTGAGACCAATATTTGAAGATCGCTTGCGTAAACAACAAACAGCAATGGGACAAGGACGGAACCCTGTGGAACACCACTAGAAACTGGCCTGTCATTGGAGAACTCTCGGCCGACTCTGACTTTAAAAATCCTGTCCGATAAAAAATTGGAGATCCATAAATTCAGGCTACCCAGTATGCCAAAGTGATCTAATTTATATAAAAGTCTTCTTTTTGGGACTTCGTCGAATGCGCGCCTTGGAGAAGTCCAAATAAATGACCAATCGGATCTCTGTTGTCTAAAGCTTTTGTCCAGTCATTAGCACAGTGAAGAAGATTGGACATGGTAGAGCGACCTCGAACAAAACCATGTTGGTGAAGAGGTATGACATTTTGTTTAAGAAGGAACTTAGACATGGCCTCACTAATAATAGATTCCATAATTTTACAAACAATAGGTACCACGCTTACTGGTCGGTAATTGCTTGGATCCAGTTTATTGCCCTTCTTAAATATAGGAGTAACTGACATTGGCAGTTTTACCCGAGTCAAGGCCCCAACGTTCGATGGAAAAATGTCGTGGACCAATTATGTGAAACAGTTTGAAGCATCCGCTAGAGTGAATAATTGGTCCGATAGAGAGAAGGCAGTGAATTTAACCATCGCGCTTCGCGGAGATGCCTTAGATGTACTTCAGACGATACCTTTGGAAGAAACGGACGACTTCGAGAAGAGGTTGGACATGCGATATGGTCATGAACATCTAGAACATTTGTACCAATCTCAGCTGAAGAACCGAAGGCAGAAACGTGATGAATCCCTTCAAGAATATGAAGAGGACATCGCCCGACTAGTTCGATTTGCTTATCCGTCAGCACCAGAGAACATGATGGAATGTCTGGGCATTCAGGCCTTTATTGATGGCTTACGTGACCCCGATATGCAGAGGACGCTTCGTTTAGCCCATCCGAAAACATTAGTCGACGCATTGACAGCTGCCCTTGAATATGAAGCAGCAACGAAGGCTTCAGGATATAACAAAATCAGGACCATCCAAGAAGAAGGTGACGAAGACAGATTTGACCAGTTTGTCAGTTTAATGAAAAATATGATGGACAAGAAACCGAGAAAGATCAGATGCTGGAATTGTGGCGAGCTAGGGCATGTACGTAGTTCATGTAAGCGTCCCAAGACTCCTGCAAACCAAGAACCCCAGTCACAGGAAAACTAGAACGGGTCGGCTACGGGGGGGCAGCACCGACCCATGATCGTTCCAAAGACCCACTCATACTGATAGCTTCTCTCAGATATCGCAACGACAGTGTATATGTGGATGGCGAAGTAAATGGCAAGAAATATGCTCTGACGGTTGACACTGGAGCAACTAGGACCATTATACGACCAGACATAATAAACTCCAAGAAGGAGCTTTTACCAACGAGACTGCGATTGCGGACCGCCACAGGTGAGAGCGCCAACGTTCACGGTGAGACACAAATCCAATTGGGAATTGGCGCAGAAAAGTTCACGCATACGGTAATCGTAGCTGACATTGAAGAAGACGTGATTCTGGGAATAGACGTAATGAATGTACATGGTTTCCAATTAGACTTTAGAAACAGAACCATTAAAGTGGGTTCCGAGGAGGTGTTCCTGTATCCATATGAAGACAACGCGGTGTTGGCAGCTGTACAGGAAGATACCGTTCTACCCGCACGAAGCGAAACCATGATAGTAGCACGGCTACAGGGAATCATGGAGGAAGGTACACCGGTTATGATGGAGCCAAGGAACCACGACGAAGTTGGCAAAGGAGTACTAATTGGAAAAGGATTGGTCACGTCGGCTAAAGAGATCCCAGTACGTGTGATAAACGTGAACGATTACCCAATTACAATCAAGAAGGAACAACGACCACTGACAATTCTAATGCCAGATTCGAACAAATGTTATCAGTAGCTGGTCAATCTTTGGATCGAGCTGAAAAAAGAGAATGAGAGAATTTCCCTTGCAGTATCGAGACTTATTCGTACCAAAAGGAGGAAAGACTGGCAGAACATCAGCCGTCAAACACAAAATCGATACTGGTAATGCTAAGCCAATTAGACAATCAGCTCGAAGACTTCCACGAGCGAAGAGAGAGGAAGCTGAAAGAATAATTCGAGAGATGGCAGAAGAGAAAGTGATAGAACCATCTACTAGTCCATGGGTGTCTCCAGTAGTGCTCGTCAAGAAAAAGGATGGAACTACGAGATTCTGCGTGGATTATCGCCAGCTGAACAACGTGACGAAGAAATACAGCTATCCTCTGCCTCGAATTGACGATACGCTAGACACTTTGGCCGGCAGCAAACTGTTTTCCACCTTGGACCTGAAGTCTGGTTATTAGCAAGTGGAAATGGACCCAGAAGATGAAGAAAAGACTGCTTTTACCACCGGATCTGGATTATGGCAATTCAACGTCATGCCATTCGGGCTCTGTAATGCGCCTGCGACATTTGAAAGACTTATGGAAAATGTCTTGAGAGGGTTGTCTTGGAAGACATGCCTGGTCTATTTGGACGACATCGTAGTACTGGGGAAGACATTTGACGAACATTTGAATAATTTGGAAGACGTATTCAAACGACTCCAAGCTGCCCAGCTCATGTTAAACCCGAAGAAATGTCAGCTGTTCCAAAACCGAGTCAACTATCTAGGTCATATAGTGAGCAATGAAGGAGTGGCGGTGGATCCAGAGAAAATTGTTTCCATTCAGCAATGGCCGGAACCAACCGACAAACATCAAATTAGGAGTTTCCTTGGACTTTGCACGTATTATGGAAGATTTATCAGGAAGTTTGGAGATATTGCCAAGCCTCTAACGCGACTCACAGAAGAAGCAAGAGCTTTCCAATGGGACGAAGACTGTCAAACGGCTTTTGAAACCTTGAAGAGGCATTTAACCTCGGCGCCGATATTAGGATATCCATTACCAGAGGGAGACTTTATTCTTGATACTGACGCAAGCAACGTAGGAATTGGTGGAGTGCTCCAAGGAGGGCAAGAAAGAGTACTGGGATATTTCAGTAAAGTCCTCTCCAAACCAGAACGAAACTACTGCGTCACAAGAAGAGAACTTTTGGCAGTAGTGAATTCCGTGGAACACTTTTACCAGTATCTCTATGGTAGGAAGTTTTTAATCCGGACTGATCATGCAGCACTTAAGTGGTTGATGCAGTTTAAGAATCCCGAGGGCCAGATCGCTAGATGGATTGAACGACTTCAAGAATACGATTTCAACATCGAACATCGAGCTGGTGTGAGTCACCGAAATGCCGACTCCCTGTCCAGACGGCCGTGCCCAACAGACTGCTCCCACTGCAACAAGGTGGAATCTAGGGAAGCTGCAGTTTCAAGAAGTACTGTAGTCAACGAGGAATGGTCACCCACCAGGATCAGAGATCAGGAGAATGATCCTCACCTGAAGATGATGCGGCAATGGAAGGAAGAAAATCGGCGACCTACCTGGCAAGAAGTGTCAAGATTTTCACCGACACTTAAGGCATATTGGGCTCAGTGGGAGTCCCTTGTCCTGGAAGAAGGGCTGTTGAAAAGAGTCCTTGAAAACGATGATGGTTCTGATATGAGGAGACAGCTAGTTATCCCGAGAACAAGAGTAACTGAGGTACTAAAGAAGTTACACGACAGTCCATCGGGAGGTCATCTGGGAGTGAAGAAAAACTTTCAGCTCCGACTATGTGGAGGACTGGTGTAAGAAATGTACGACTTGTGCTACGAGTAATGGACCACATCGCAAGAGAAAGGCACCCATGAAACAGTACAATGTTGGAAGCCCTTTCGAAAGGATTGCTTTAGACATCGCTGGACC
The DNA here is from genome assembly GCA_963921935.1 of Galeruca laticollis. Classification (NCBI taxonomy): domain Eukaryota; kingdom Metazoa; phylum Arthropoda; class Insecta; order Coleoptera; family Chrysomelidae; genus Galeruca; species Galeruca laticollis. Next base: position 123,332,783 of record OY998177.1, read on the forward strand.
ATGTCCGACAACAGAACATTTTCTGTAGCAAATACATACTGGTTATAATGGATTATTTCACAAAGTGGGTGGAAATTTACGCTATCCCGAACCAAGAGGCCACAACTGTAGCAAATGTATTGGTGAAATAATTTATCAGCCGATATGGAGTGCCCTTGGAAGTCTACAGCGACCAGGGAAAAAATTTCGAAAGTCATCTATTCCAGGTGATTTGCGAGAAGCTGGGAATGAAGAAGACCAGGACAACAGCATTACATCCACAGTCAGATGGAATGGTCGAGAGAATGAACAGGACTATTGGAAAATACCTGTCCAAAGTAGTATCCAGCCATCAGAGAGATTGGGACCAGTATCTTTCCCTATTCGCATTGGCTTATCGATCTGCCGTCAATGAGTCCACGGGTGAAACACCGGCGAAAATCCTGTTTGGACGTGAAATGAGGCCCATACTTAATCAAGAAAAGGATCAATGACGTTATATATCGCATAAGCAAGATCCCCAACGGAAAACCAAAAGTTGTTCACCAAAACCGACTAGCGCCATTCGAAGGAGACCATGACCTAGAGGAAGGAGTAAACCTTATGCAATATGTGTCTGACCCTACCTTCGATGAATTTATGGGCGCGTATGGAGGTACCGGGAAAGCTAGATATGGAGTCACTTCAGAACAGCGACAAGATTTGTTCACTCTCCCGGAAGACTATTCACTGGCGTACAACATCCCCGCCCGTATCAAGAACGCACGAGGGTTAGCAACCGTCTTTCGAAAGAAGTTCGGGCAATTAGAAAAACTTGAAGACCAGATTCCAGCCCCTGGCAAGACACTGAAACATAATTCGCGGTACGTCTTCTACGTGGTAACTAAAGATGAATTCAAAGATCGATCTACCTACCGCGATGTGTGGGATGCACTTCGTAACCTCCGAGACCATGTGTTAGAATCCAGCGTGAAGAAACTGGCTATGCCTAAGATAGCGAGTAACCAGTTGGATTGGCGAGTTATCAGGAACATAGTAGCGGTTATCTTTAGAGATACCGGTGTCCAAATATTAATATGCAGCTACAACCCCCGTTATCAGTATCCGATGAAGACGGTGCCCTGCTATTTCCATAAGATCGGAAAGTGTAGAAATGGGGCCAGTTGCCGATTCAAACATTCAGTCTCGGCTACACAAAAGTTCCAGGAAGAACTTCCATTTAAGGAGGGGGTAATGCTACGAAACAGCACACTGGTATAGTCCCTAAAACCGACTCTGTCTAAGCCAGGTATAAAAGTTAAAATTATGGCGGATACGCAGTTAGAAAAAACTGTTTACGAGTTTAAGACTATCTTATGTAAACATTGTTTTTGTGACCAGTTATCTAGAAATGGCCAAAAAAATTATTTGTGACTGTGTAAGCCGCAGCCCAGAATTTACTAGTAAAAAACGGCTTTAATATATAAGGGACTGATCAGGAAGAGTTAGTTTAGTTGATAAAGTGATCTTGACAAATAAACAAGTAAATAAGTGAATATAAAGTGTTTATATAAATTAGTGTGAGTGAATATACAGTTAATATAAATTAATAATTAAGTGATTAGTTAAGTATATATAAATTAAGTGTTAGTGTTTAAATAAATTAGTAAGTAGCCATACCGAGTGTTTAAAATTTATCCCACCCGTTTATCGTTTAAATAAATAACAAAAAACATTACATTAAGTTTAAATGGGTGACCTCTCAGTCTAACGTGTTGAATAGAAACATAGATTGAAGATCACCAAAGTTGTGCTTAATGATTTTATAACATAATATCAAGTCTCCCCGAAGTCAACGGTCTTGAAACGAGATGAGATTCGCCCTTCAGTCGCTCCTCATAGGAAGGCCTTACGCGACCGAATGCAAGTCTAGTAGCCCTCCTTTGCACGTTTTCTAATAAAACTTGGTCGCGAATAAGATCAGGATACCATACAGGGCCCGCATATTCTAAAATAGGACGCACGTAACATTTGTACAGTTTACAGTAAGCTTCAAGTGACACTCCAGAGAACGATTTTTGTATCAGATAGAGTCTGGATTTCGCGCGGTTGCATACGGACACAACATATTCACTCCACGAAAAATTTGAGTTCACTAAGATGCCTAGGTCATCATGGCTGGTAACCGTATTTAGTATCTGCCCATTTAAGTTGAATGATAAATTGGGATTGGTCTTGCCAATGTGGAGTACATTACATTTATTAATGTTCAGGGGAAGCAACCAGTCCAAACACCACCACTGTATAGTGTGTAGGTCATTTTGGAGGGTGAGATGGTCTCTTAAAGGGTTAGCAAATATTTTTGTGTCATCGGCATAAAAAGAAACTGAGTTTGAGACCAATATTTGAAGATCGCTTGCGTAAACAACAAACAGCAATGGGACAAGGACGGAACCCTGTGGAACACCACTAGAAACTGGCCTGTCATTGGAGAACTCTCGGCCGACTTTGACTTTAAAAATCCTGTCCGATAAAAAATTGGAGATCCATAAATTCAGGCTACCCCGTATGCCAAAGTGATCTAATTTATATAAAAGTCTTCTTTTTGGGACTTCGTCGAATGCGCGCCTTGGAGAAGTCCAAATAAATGACGTCAATCGGATCTCTGTTGTCTAAAGCTGTTGTCCAGTCATTAACACAGTGAAGAAGATTGGACATGGTAGAGCGACCTCGAACAAAACCATGTGGTGAAGAGGTATGACATTTTGTTTAAGAAGGAACTTAGGCATGGCCTCACTAATAATAGATTCCATAATTTTACAAACAATAGGTACCACGCTTACTGGTCGGTAATTGCTTGGATCCAGTTTATTGCCCTTCTTAAATATAGGAGTAACCGACACCGATTTCCCGATTGGTGGAATAGAACATTGCGTGAAAGAGGCATTCATGATGATTGAAAGTGGATAGGAAATTGATTCTGCACATTTTTTAAGAAACATTGCTTGCAAACCATCAAAACCAGGAGAAGTGTTCGTCTTGATATTTAATATTTTTTCTTTAATTTGCTGGGGTGAAAATTCAATATTACTAAGGGATTATAAGACACAAGCACCAAATATTGGAGGCAAAGTGTCATCAATTGGTTCACAAGTAAAAGCCTCAGAAAACTAATGCACAACGTTTCGGAAGTTTCATAATTAGACGAACATAATACTCCATCACTTTTCCTAAGGGACACATATGCCTATGATCGATAACGGAAGTAATCCAAGCTCAGACAATTATACTTTGTAACAAGAAAAGAGCCCACCCTGGAAGTACAGAAAAAATGGACTCCAGTAATTTCTACAAGCTATCGAATGGTCCATATTACAAAGGATAAAACGTCACCCCCGCCGAGTTAGGACTGTCCGACGGATATAAATACCCCACGATTATATAACATAATGTTTCACATCAAGCAAAACCAAAAGCATCACCCCAATACGCTCCTTGAAGTCCAGATTAACTCGAGAAGCTATCGGGATTGAAAACGTCCAACACAAGGGACGACAGCCAAATAATACCATCAACATGGAAACATCTTCTTCACCCACCCCATTCCGATACCACCTCACCTCCTTCTAGCATACAGCCAGCGCAAAAAATAAAAATATCCCCCTAATATCTGTTACCACTCCCGCCAGCAACAGACGTACCGCGCGCGCCTAAAAGCCAAAACCAGCCAGGGGATGAGGGGAATAGAACACCCCCCTCCCCCCAACCCTAAAAATGAAAAAAATCTAATACATAATCACAGCACACCTATACTTTATTTAAATCTACTAAAAGCTAGAAACTGTAGGCTATAATTTTATAAGAAAAACAAAGCTAAAATGCAGTTTTAGGGGCTCAAAATTTGAAAAAATTTCCGATACCCACATCTCCCGGTAGTTCGACCCCCCCACAGAGCATCATCCTAGTTACGCCACTGGTTTGCACTTGTTAACATAAAGATTCATTTCGTGTGGTTGTTGGGTATGACGTCAGCATAAAAGTCAATTTGATGGAGTGTATTCATAATAAAACAGAGATGAAGAAACCCCAAAAAATAATAGAAAGAAGGCCAACAAAGAGAAAACGAGCGAAGTAAAAGACATTATAAGTAGAGTTGAAGGAAGAAATAAAATAAATAAAAAAACCTAACAGAAAGGATGGAAATGATATTGAAAGAAAATGAGGAATAAGAGGGAAAACCAGATGCAAAAGATCTAACAGTAGAAAGAGGATAGAAAAAATCTGATAATTGTAGGAAAGGTTAAGATAGGTACAGAAATCAAAAAACAAAGAAAAATTATTTAAATGTAAAAAATATAATTTAAACAATGATCTAATGTACAGAAAAAATAAATATATTTAAGAGAAATTGAGATAAAAAAAGGGACCAAAGAAAACTTGGGCATAGAGAATTAACTATAAAAGATGTAACCTGGATAAACTGGATAAGAAGAGAAATTAACATAAAAATGAAAAAAATGTGTATGAAAATAAAAATAGATAGAGAAAGGAACAATGAGAGGAGAAATAACGATAAATAAAGATGTAGACAATAAAACCTGGAACGTAGTAACATAGAAATACTTTCAAGAGAAAGTGAAATAAAAAGAGACAAAAGGGGGTATAGAGAATTAACAAAAAATGATGTAACCTGATAAATAGAAGAAGAAAAATAGAAAATAAAGATTAAGATGAAAATGACGACATTGTTACGGAAACTAGAAGAGAATGATAAAGAAACAAATGAGAAGAAAAAGAACAATAAATAAAGATTTAGACAATGAAAATTGGAACATAGTAACAAAGAAATAGTTTCAAGAGAAAGTGAAATAAAAAAAAGATACAAAACAAAACTGAGATATAGAGAATCAACGATAAATGGTGCAAACTGATAAATAGATGAAATGGAATATAAAGATGAAGTAAAAGGATGAAATGAGTATAGAAAAGGAACAAATGAGAAAAAAAGAACAATAAATAAGGATGTAGATGGCACTACATGTTATAGGAATAAGTGGAAAGGAAAGCTAGAAACAGTTTTTGTACGGAATAAACAATAAAATTAACTATTTTACTAGAAAATTAAATTACAAACATTTTAATTTAAATATGAAGCAAGAATTTAATTATATTTAAATACATTTTATCAGTACGAATCAGTGTCAGTTTGATATTTAGTCATTCGATGAGATTTCAAACTTCGCCGAAATTAGCGTGTCCTGTAGACTGAGCATGTTCTTGTGCCGCTACTTGCCCCTTCAGTAAAATATTACAAATCATACACTTTAAAGTAAATTTATCCACGTCCGTAAATTGTCTACTAGATTTCGCTTCTTGCGCTAACTGTTCCGCCAGCTTCAGAATCCTATCGTCATCGGCTGGGAAGATTGTTTGGATTTTACCACCCTGAAAATATTTCAAAATGAACACCATAAAAAATATTTTAATTAATATAAAAGCTCAATTTCGAAATTTTTTCAACTCATTGCAATTTTTATATCAAATTAAAAGTTTTTTACATAGAGCTAGCTCCCTACTTTTTGTTTCCATTCTTATTCGGTCATAGTTTGTCAAGTAAAAATTGAACTGTTAATATTGCGAGAAAATGATACAAAGTTTTAAATTCCACAAAAATAATACTTACATTGAATGGTTCTAAGAAAATTGGATCATAATGTATGCCATCAAAAAGAAGAAACACTCTGTGAGGGTAATTCTGATCTTCACCAAATTTATTAATAATGGCATTTATGGTATCTATTACAGCTATTTCCATACCATAATGATTAGCTAATATAGATAATTCTATTGCTCCACCTAATAAGATAAAACAATTTAAGCTAATACTCCTAAATTTAAAGAAATTTTATGAATTTTGCTACACATGAAAATTATTAATTGCATTTGATATACGACGTAAACCAAGTGACAGCTAAAAATCGTTTTGATTGGCTCTTCAGACTTGCTACGAACGGTCGACGGCCAAATTTTAAGTTCATTTAAGTCGAACGGCAGCCAACGGCAACGCCGCCGGTAGATATAAACGGTCTTACGGGTTTCTGTACTTTTAATTAGGGACGCCAGCGCGAACGATAACGGCGAACGACAAGTTTATAAATCCAGCTTTTTAATTGAAATAGAAAGTGTGGTGAACACACACATTTTTGACTTTCCAGTCTTTTAACCTAACAATAAAAGCCAGTAAACATAAATAAATAAATAAAATAAAATTCTTTATTTTTTTAATGACAAAGTTTGTATAAAATTCGTCAACAGTTTTCTTAAAAACTAATCTAACTACCTAACTAACTAGTACAGCCTAAAAGTAAAATGAAACATGCATGGAACAAGTATAAAAGACACAAAACAAATGAGAACCTATTAGAATACAAAAAATAAATAGCATGTGTGAGGCACATTACATGGAAAAGCCAAAAAGGGAAAAAATACAACTAATGAAATCCCTATTTTGAACACAAAAAACAACACATTAATCTCGAATTCAAGAGGAATAGCTGAAATTTTTGCAGAATAAAGTAATAAAAACTATAATGCCAATTTCTTAAACTTCAAAAATACAGATGAATCTTCTCCTACAACAATTGAGGAAAACGTAGAGCAAATTAATAATCCGATTTCAAAAGAAGAATTTTCTGAAGCATTGTAATCTATGAAAGACTTCACCGAACCGGATGATATTCTGACTGAATTTTTGAAGAATCTTCCGTACTCTGCTAAACGGCACTTGCTAGAAATATTTAACTTGACCTGGAATCAACATAAGTTTCCAGATATTTGGAGACGAGCAATAATAATTCCTAACCTCAAACCACGAAAATTTGCCAGAGTCTTATAGACCAATATCACTTACATGCAGTACATGTAAGCTTCTTGTATTATAAATCAAATGTTCTTGGTGTCTAGAATCAAACGACCAATTATGTGCAGAAAAATCTGGTTTTTGGTCAAATAGATCTACATTAGGTAATATTGTAGATTTATAAAGTCAAATAAATGAAGCTTTTGTTAATAAACATAAATTTGTTACATTATCTTTTGACCTCAGTAATGCTTTCCATTCTAGATGCCGTCAATCAATTTTATGAAAACTGCAAAACTGGAACTATCAAGGAAATATCTTAGCTTTTATCAATTTTTCTGAGAAATCGAGTTTTCCAAGTACCAATTAATGGTACATTATCCAATACCAAAAAATGTATAAATGGAACCCACAAGGATCAATAATGAGTCCCACTCTATTTGTAATTCCAATTAACAATACTCTCAATTCACAAACCGGTTCAAGTTAGACTAGTTGCTGGCGATTTAATTATATTTATGAAGGGCAAATTTTAACAGAGTAACCACTACTACAAAATCAAATAAGAGAGTTAGAGAACTGGACTAAAGTTAATGGCTTCAAACTTTTATCTGAAAAAACAGAATGCATAGTATACTCCAAAATGCCTACACAATTACAACCAAAACTTTACATTACCAAATTCTTCAATGCAAAGAACAAATACATTTCTTAGGACTAATTTTCGATCAAAAACTAAATTGGAAAGATCGCAATAAACTACTTGTTATATTATGTCCGTCAGGTTTAAATTTTCTAAAGTGTCTAGCCAATAAACACTTGGGAATAGATGGAAAAACACTAATGATGGTATATCAAGCATTAGTTAGGTCAAAAATATATTGTGGTTGCATTGCATACACTTTAGGAAAACAGTCAATAATGGCCACAGAAGTCACACAACAAATAATGACTGAATTAAGATCCTCCAAATATTTCTCAATTATTGTAGATTCGACACCAGATATTTCGCATGTTGACCGGTTAACATTTGTTGTTCGATATGTACTTGAAGATGGTTCACCTGTCGAGAGGTTTGTTGACTTTATTCCAAATGGTGGACACACAGGAGAAGAAATGTTCAATGTCATACAGACAACACTTCAAAAATATAGCGTTTACATCTTAAACTGCCGTGGCCAGTCATATGACAATGCCTCTAGCATGTCTGGATACTACAAAAGCCTACAGGCTAGAATTAAAAATGTTTTGCACCAAGCCTAATACATTCCGTGTGCCGTGCATTTCTAAATTTAGCTGGGGAATTTGCAGCAGAAAATTGCACGGAGGCATGCTGTTTTTTTTTACTTACTGAAGGAACTCTATAATTTTTTTTCTGCATCTACTCAAAGATGGAAAGTATTACAAGACGAAATTGAACTTACACATGGCCCAGATATCCTGGAATGTCTATCAAAAACTCGATTGTCATCATGTGCGGAAGCTTGCCAAAGTTTATCTCAGTGGCAGTGGTGGAATGAAATTTTGAATGCATTAAAATCTATTGAGGATAATGTTAGTCATAAGACCAGTGCTAAATGCGAAGCTAGAGGCATTAGATTCAAATTGGAGCGACTAGATACCTCATTAATGGTAAAATTTTGGAATTTCGTAACTTAGATGCTACTAATATAAGACTACATGAATATGAAATTGACATAACAACAGTGTTCAGTCTGTACAACTCCCTTTTTGAGAAAACCCGTAACAATTTTGAACACTTTGAAACTGAAGCAAAGGAAATGTCCAACATTATAAAATATGAAAAAGATTCTAAAAGAGATATGTAAAGAAAACTTCTAGCAGACGCATGAAGGTCATCCGAGGAAGTAAAATGGATGCACATGAAAACCTAAGGGTCAATGCATTTCTGATAATAATAGACAATTTGGTGAATTAGCTACAGTGACTACTAGATGCTTACAAGAAATTTCACAACAAATTTGTCTTTTTAATTGATACAGCCTTAAATAGTTCCAGAAGTTTTAATGAAAGTAAAAAAATTATTAGAGTTAATAGCATCGTACCCTAAAGATGTTGAAGCAGATTTCATTCAGGAATTTATCCATTTCCTAGAACATGTCGAGGTAGATGAAAAAAAGGATCTAAGACATTTGTAAAGTTGCTGAAGTAGCTTCAACAGGAAAGCATGCAGACTGTTTATCCTAATGTTGACAGTGCTCTTGGCATCTGTACACCAGCAACAAACTGTACTAGAGAACGTAGTTTCTCCTGTCTGCCAAGAGTTGAAATTTTTTATCGCTATTGTTAGAAGAGTTTGTTTCAAAATTGAAGTGTGTTCTGGTCAAAGTTTAACTGTGTGTTTTTATTATTGAGCTGAAGTTATGTAGTTTAAATGTCGTACCTTTATGCAGAATTGGTGTTATTAAAAATTGTGTAGAAACAAAAATAGATTCATAAGTATTAAGTTCTTTGAGAGGGGCGGCAAACATAGTTGTACCTAGGGCTGCACATGACTCAAATCCGTCTCTTCAGTACATTTCCATTAAATATTATAATTTAAAATAACATACCCCATGAATTATCGTCTTGTATCCAAGCACAGTATGTATCTACTGGTTTTCCTAATATTGCTTCATTGTATAATTCTCTATTAGTTTTTATGGATTCCGCTGCAAGTTGTCTAAGGTATGGATTTACCGATCCACTTTCATCTACTTTCCCATTTAATACAAAATAGACACTAGTAAATAGACAGGAATTATCAGAAGGCACAATATGTTTCATTAATATACCAGGATAATCAAAAGGATTTTCCACTTCGTTGTCTGCCATAGGCACATCCTGCTGTTCAGTAACAGGATCAGGGACCAATTTTTCTTCCAATATTAATGTATCACCTAAAATTGTAAGACACAGACAAGACAAAAACTCTACAGAACTGTATATACTTTTATAACTAATTAATTAGTCACTTCTACGACAAAGACTGGGAGATAACTTTTGGTAATTATTTAAATAAAAATTTTAAAAAATTATTACCTGAATTTATACCGCTATTTCCAATGGGCTCATTATCTCGACTTAAATCTAATAGTTTTGGAGGAAATCCTGATAAAATTTGTAACTTATTGACTGGTATATTAGATAAAGTCGAAAGAATCTGTTTAAGTTCTTTGACTGTACTTTCTTTAGTAACATTATTCACAATCTGGTGTCCGGTTTTTGATTTAATTCTCAATGCAAAACCAGTCATATTTTTAAGTATATTTTTCCGTTCTACAGTATTTTTTTCAAAAATAAACTTACTTTTATGTAGGTGTAGCTGCTTATGCAATGTAGAAGTTCAAATTAAGGTTAAAGAATAAAACCGATTATATATCATCGTACGATTTTTCTAAAAAAAACTTGCAAAAATTATATTTACAAATAAAAAAATATAAAACATCAAATACTTTGATAAATAATCAAATTCTAAAATATTCAAACTACTCGGCGTGACTGTCAAAATCATAGATAAGAGAATATTATGTCAAAATTCGGACTGTTAGGTTACGTTCAGAGTGCGACTATTCGATACGATCACTGAAAACGGACGAGAAACGCACAGACCACATGGTCTGTGGAGAAACGGACTCGTATTTTGTGGATACGATTCACCATATTGTTTGGAACTCGGGTCTTCATCAGCTCAATCTGCATAGTTACACTTCTGAATCCAAACTAAGGATTGTCTTATTAGGTTTTGAAGTTTTCTAAAGAAAAGATAGTTGTTTATGGTACCGTCACTCGGGGTGAAGTCGGACGATTTTTGCAGTTTTTTGTAAATAAAAAGTACAATTTTTGAAAAAAAAAATTCCAAAAAAATAATTAAGAATCATCCATGTCTCCTTTGTCAAATTCCATAGTAAAATTAATGATATTTTTGTTCCCCCACCTTTTTTTATTTAGGTAAAAAGTGTCCGCCATCACCCATATGTGTGGGGTAAAGGCGGACGACCCTCTGTTAAGCACTACAAATTGTCTTAGCCCCTAGTACGGCGTGTATTTGGACAATAATAATCAATATATCATGTATATAATAAAATTTTAAAAATTTTATGGAACAAAAAACAAAAAAAACATGCAAATTAAAATATTTTATTCTTGAAAAATATAAAAAACACAAAATTTATATAAAAAACGTCAACCCTTATTTACTAATATAACAAACATAAATTCTGGAAAAAATATTAAGGAAGTAAATGCCTAATAACTAATAAACTTTATTATCAAAAATATTTTTGGCTTTTGTACAAAAACTTCAACAACTCTACACTATTTTAATTATCTATTTATTTATTAAAAAACTGTTCTAACAGGACGAACCCAACTACAGAACAGGAACTTAACTATATTGATTACAAAGAATAATATCATCAATCAAAGAAGAATGCTTTAATCGCAGATATGCGGCAATGAAATATATCAAGATGGTAACTTACATGATTACATATCGAACACATCCTGTGAAGTGGCGAAAATTTTAAAATATTTGTTCGAGGGGTATTAAGGTAAAACGTATTAACAGCTCTTGAAGTTACTCTCGGAGTATTGAACTGGAGTTTAAGAAGAAGATTGGGATCACTGATGTTGTTATTCATGATTTTAAACAGAAATATCAATAAGTGACAGTCACGACGAGCACTTAAGTTATTCACACAATGCCTCGTCTGAAGTGTACCGGTACGAACTCCTACCCGTGGGTAAATGCCATCCATTTTAAAGGAAAGAAATTTCAAAAACCTTCGTTGAATTGATTCAAGTTTCTTAATGTGTATGTCATAAAATGGACTCCAAATAACATCTGCGTATTCAATTTTAGACCTAACATAGGCGTAGTATAAAGCCTTTATAAAGTGTCTTGATCATTGAAGTCACGCGAGTTTCGAACTAAGAAGCCATACATTTTGTTAGCAGACGAGCATATAGCCTCAATATGAGGTATAAAAGAAAGTTTAGAATCAAAAGTGACACCCAAGTCAATAAATGTCGCCGGGCGTTCAAGAACAGTATTGTTGATTTCATAATCATATATAATTTTCTCGGGTTTTAAGGAAAACGTCTACCTTACATTTACAGGCATTCAACGATAATTTATTACTTATACACCATCTCTCAATACGTCGAAGGTTAGTTGAAAGTGAGACACAATCGCTTCTATCACCAATCCGGCAGAATAATTTCAAATCATCAGCATATAGTAAGCAGTTGACATCGAGATCGTCAACTATATCATTGATGAAGACATTGAATAATAAGGGGCCCAGGTTACTTCCCTGTGGAACACCAGATGTTGCTAAGTATTCAACTGACTTATAACCATTAAACACGACATACTGGGTGTCTGTTGTTTAGATAGGAGGTGAATGATTTGATTAGAGAGGGTGATAATCAATATCGAGATAATTTACTCACTAGAATTCCGTGGTCTAGTCTATCCAACGCTTTAGAGAAATCGGTGTACACAACGTCAGTCTGCGATCGCCCATCGATGTTTTCAGCAATAAATTGGGTTATATTTGCCAAATTGGTGACAGTTGAGCGACCCTTTACAAAACTATGTTGCTTTATGGTTATTATGTTGCATAAATGGCTATACATTCTATTGTACAATAACATTTCGAATACCTTACAGAAATTGCAAATAATTGAGATTGGCCGATAGTTGCTTAATATTCTTTAATGAAGTCAAATCTGAGAAATAATATCTTTGGCGCCTTAAATATTTAACCTTTTTTAAAACTTTTACGATTTGATCTTCCTCTATGATGCTTTCATCCCTAACTATTGGATATGTAAAATATTCGCACATTTTATTTGAATCTTGTTTTCATAAGAAATTAACTAAAAACATATGTTTGTTTCCTTCTCTCATCACTTCAGTAACACAGCCAACACAGTATTTGTTTTTTGTACAAGTGAACTTAACTAACGAAATTGTCTACTTCTATATTGCAAGGTTAGTCTCACTAATATCGCTTTGGTTTTGAAGAAACATATTTTCATTATATTCATCCTGCATTTCTGTAGCTTCTTCTTGATCACTTTCACGTTTTTTTCGAGTTCTTAATCCTCACTCAAATCTTCTGGGGCTATTTCGGCCTCACTCTCAGATGTTGACATGTCCATATCCTTTGAGGAAATGATGCCTTTGCCAGGAGCCACTTGCAATTTTTTCCCCGTTTCTTCTTCGTGACGTCTTGAGTAACACTCAGTCTACTTTCATGAAGGAACACCTTAAGGATGTTAGTCTAATGTTCCGCATTTGCGTCTTCGTTTTCATTTCTCTCGGAATCAGGTATCTTCCTGAGAACAACATCTGGTGATAGCGGAACAATTCCACAGGCTCGGAAGCCAGACTTAATATTTGTTTCCATATTTTCGATGACTTTCTTTAAAAGCGCAGGGAACTCCGATTTAAGAATGCAACCTCTGCTTTTTTATTTTCCAATCATCAAGAACAGATCGCGAAACTTTTTAAAAGGTCCAAAAAAAGACACGCCCAACGGTTGCAGCAGATGTGTTCCATTCGGTGGCAATAAAACAAAAGAAATATCATTTTGCTAGCAACACCGTAAAGCATGAATTGAAGTGTGAGCTGCCAAAAGTTGTCCTCTATGAAGACCTTTTTTCCTGGAAGCTTCTTACAATAGGGTAGGAGAATCTTGTCAAACCAATCGTCAAAAGTCGCTAAATCAAACCAGCCGGATTTGGTACGATTGTATACAGTCCCAACAGGGCCTCCCTCTACCCAAGTTGTATACAAATGTACAGACTTGTAGACAACATATGGGGGTAAAAGTGCCCCTGATCCACTAATAGCCATCATAATTGATATGCTTGACTTTCTTGAATCTACAATCCTTTCTACCCTCTTAGATCCTCGTTTACATAATACTTTTACTCTCCCGGGATAATCAGACAAATTGCTTTCATCAAAGTTGATGATATTAGAGGGTGGGATATTTTCTATTGTTTCGTCCAGATTTAAGAAATAGCTTTTTTATATTATTTCTTTTGTTATATTTGCTCTTGAGCGTTTAATATTTTGATCAAATCGTTACGTTAAAATTTGGTTCCGACAAATGAACTTATAAAACCAGTCAATTCCAGGGTAATTGTCTTTAAATTTCTTTATTTTTCCCCCTTTTCTGTCTAAATAGTTTTTAACTAATAGTCTCATATCTTGTCTGGTAAGAGGAAAACCCCACTCGCTGAATTTTAAAATCCCTTGGGCCAAAAGTTTTTCTTCTTCTTGCGAAATTAAGCATTGCCCGTCATGTTTCTTCGTTTTTATTCCCTTTTTATTATCAAATAGGGTAGATTTTGGAATCTTATAATACTCAGCAGCTTGTCTCACACTTTTTCTTCCTTGTCTTATATCTTCCACTGCTCTAATGATGTTTTCTCCGCTGTAATTCTTGAAATTAATGGCTATTTTCTTTTTATATAGCCTAACCATAGTGTCCGCCTTCGCCCCTATAAAATGACCCTTTTTACTAAAACGCCATTATTTAAAAAAAATTTTAACCAAACTGCCATGGGTTTACTTATAACAGAGCACATCACAAATAATAGCTCATTTGCAGTATGTAGTTTTAGTATTTATTCTATTGTGACGAACAGTTTCTTTTTTGGTTTTCTAATTTTAAGTAAAAAATATAATTTATAAAATCCTTACCACGTGCTCTGCTCCAAACTTTTTCAGCGAAAATGGGGGAAAAAATTATCCCATTATACATATAGAATGCTTATCAATTTATTGGGGTATGCTAAAATTAAATCAATATTTATATGGGAAGGAATTCTTGTAAGCGTAAATAGACCGTTATAACCTCGTCAATAGCCCATTAGTACTGAAAGTCTGGTGGCCAGGTAAGTAAATTTTATTATTTACACACTTTTTTAAACAAAAATAATAGAGAGCCCATATTATTAAAATACCAAACTATTTCACGAAATATTTTAATCCGGACAAGGGAATCATTTAAGAGCCACACACTGTTTTATTATCACTCTTTTTTGTATTAGAGATAATAAATGGAACGGAAAGCTTTTATGTTACACTGTTTAACTCGAAGGGCCTTATTTACTGTATTATTTATAGGTGTATGATGGATTAATAAAGTAAAACATTACGTCACTTTCACTTATAATATATTGCAGTAAATTACAACTTGTTCATTGCTTGAACAATTAAGAAGTTCGCTAAATTTCTAGCTGTATGATTTTAATGTATTGTAAAATGATATACCGGTGTCAAAGCCGATAATTTCTTATAAAGATATACCATTATGTACGAAGGTTGACTGAAGAAACGCTTAAAAATGGGGTATTATTCCTATTTATAGGTCGGCCAAAGAGAGTGGGAAGAAGGAAAATCATGTGAGGATTTGACCAATGGGAGAATAGTGTTTGAAATATAACGGTCAGATACAGCGAGTGAACGATATACGTGTGGGTTGGTTTTGTTGCTGATGTCGGTTGTTTCGAAATATTAAGTGGAAAATTCCTAAGACAATAATTATCTGTATTTCTTATGTGGGAGTAACGTTAAAATGGAATTTTGTCGGTGTAAAGAAATGTTGAATGTTTGAGAAGAATGATATATTTCTTTCTATGATCTGTGCAGGATATATGAATTATTTTATACAGGGGGAAGTTAAAGTAAAGATTACAGGAAGAATTTGATTGTTAAATCAAATTCGTACACACACTTTTATTGCTTGCCTATATTTCGAACAATAGGGATTAATGAGGGGATCGGCTAATATTGATTTACGACCTTCTTAGATTTCTGGTTTTACTTTACCTACCCAGTTTAATAATAAGATGAAGGAGCTTGAAGTTCTATATCGTTGTTTGTGGTCGAGTAAAACTGTTGTTTTTTATCTTTTTCGTTTACATTTCAAACGGCTATACTAACTGCTTTGGACTGTGGAGACGTCGAAAACGAAATAGATATCCGTGAAATTGTTGTTCGTGTGAATTACACAATATAAAGTTGAGCCCTATTTTATTAGGTGTTCGATAAAACACCCATTCTAGATTTATCGAATCGTAGAGACATATTTGTACGGTATACGTGAAAACATTCTTGAATACGGGATTTTCCCGCATGGGCTTCGTGTGAACCTACAAATATAAACACTCACTGCCAACTCTCTATTCGATAAAATCCCGTATACGGTAAACATGAAAAATATCGCCGTCTGAACGTAGCCTTACAAACGCGGTACACGGGTGACGGGTGATTCAGAGAGAGAGGATGTTCAAGAAAATATATCACCGGCCACCACGGACTTAAGATCGTAAGTCCGTGCCGGCCACACAAAGATAGTATTTCAAATTTAATTAAAACTACTTAAAAACGATTATTCCATAATTTTACAGAAGTGTAAAGCGGGAAAATGGACTTATTATAAACTTCATCGCATTCAGGCCATAGATAAAAAAAGAAGAAGTCAATAATAGATAAGACTATGTGTGGGGGAAATGAACTGATGAAGGTGGGTGATTTGTGAACTGATGCAAATAAGGTCATAATGCATCTTGTCGAAAATTGGTTATTTGGCGCTTTTCAGTGAAAAAGTGTATATAGTGTTAAGTTTTTAAGGAATAATATTATTCCAATGATATATAAGTATGGAAATTTTATCACCTAACTTAAAAAAAGATAGTGATGATTCTTTAAAACGATATTCAATCTTCAGTATGGACTATGATAGTGGATATATTTCTCACAATTTAGAATCGAATTTAGATTCGTATATGGATGATAATAGACATTCTGTAAATACTGTGAGTAATAGACCAATTTATTTAAGTGAGGATGCTTTATTAGAAACTCCCGAAGTAAACAAATACTCTAATATTAGTCTAGAAATTGAGAAAGAAGATTTCGAAGAAACAAGAAATATTTTTAGTTCCCCTCCGTCTAGCGTATCCACTACAGAAGTACCTGCATCTGTTGGAAGTAGAGAGATAAGTTATTCGGGATTTGATACAGAAGAATCAAATACTTCTATAAAAATTCCGTGTTGTAAACAGATAATTGTAGATAACATAAGTGAGTATAATTCACCCGATTTTAATATGATAAAAAGAGATATTTATAGAGAACAACAACTAAAAAATTTAGTTTTTAATAATATTACGAATACTTTAACTTTTAATGATGCAAAGAAAAAGTTGACATTAATTTTTTCAAAAGATGACAAGGAGAATGTATATAGCGTTAAAAGAAAGTACCCTAGTCTTACGCCAGATAAAAGCTTTAATTCAGATAACTCATTTTCCTTTCCAACACCAAAAAAATTCGAAAATGTATCCAATATTGAACTAAATAAAGATAGTGAATCGATCAATGATAGTTCTTTAAACGTATCCAACTTGGACTCTGAATTAAAGAGCAAAGATATTACACAGAACGATAAGGAGAGTGAAGATAATTTTAACAGTGAAGGAAGTCAAATTGTGCCTTCAAACAATACATTATCTACTTTAGGTGAACCAACAGATTTAGAAATAAGTAATCATAAAAATATTGGATGTTGCTACAACGAATCTGTTAAAGAGCCTGATAGTCTAATTGAATTCGCTAATACTGACCAATTTTCTAAATTAGAAGATAAAAATTGTTCAATTAACGTAGAACTTGGTGTATCGGAAGTAATTAATATTAACGCATCTAAGGAAGCTGTCAAAGACGTTTCATATTCAGAATTAAAGAGTGAAGATATTAAGCACAGTTATAATGAGATTGAAGATACTTTCAACAATGAAATAAATAAAATTGTGCTTCCGAACGATACAATTTCTACTTCAGAAGAACCATCAGATTTAGAAATAAGTAGTAATGAAAATATTGAATGTTCTTACAACGAATCTGTTAAGGAGCCTGAACAATTTTCTAAATTAGAAGATAAAAATTGTTCAATTAACATAGAACTTAGTGTATCGAAAGTAATTGATATTAACGCCAGTAAAGAAACTGTCGAAGACATTTCATGTTCAGAATTTAAGAGCGATGATATTAAGCACAACGATAATTATATTGAAGATACTTTTAACAGCGAAAGAAGTGAAATTGTGCCTCCGAACCATACAATTTCTACTTCAGGAGAACCATCAGACTTAGAAATAAGTAATAATGAAAATATTGAATGTTCTTACAATAAATATGTTCAAGAGCATGAATTCACTAATATTGAGAAATTTTCTAAATCAGAATATAAAATTTTTCCAATTAACATAGAGCTAGGTGTATCAGAAGTAATTGGTATTAACGTGAGTAAAGAAAATGTTGAAGATATTTCATGTTCAGTTAATATATGTAAAACTACTCAAGAGATTGAACAAAGAACTGATAATTTATTAAAGTCATTGAATGATGATTCTACAAATTCTGAAATATTTAAGGGATTTGAAAATGAACATTCAGAATCAAATAAAATTGTAAAAACTGGAATCCTCGATATAATAACTGAGGAATCACAACAAAAGGTTGATATAAACAATTTTGTCATCACTTCAACACCGGAAAAATCTTTAAGAAATCCAAATATCTCAAATCTTAGTCCAGATCTTTTTACTGACGATATAGAAGAAAGTATACCAGTAATTGTACCGATTGTGACGGTTACTCCGAAAGAAAAGAATATTGTTAAAAAAGACTATATGATTTTAAGGAGGACGCAGAATAATTTGAAAGGGGTGATACCTCCACGTAGTTTAACGACGATTAACATTTCTGTTTCGGAAATGTTGAAGAGGATCGAGAACAATCCTGGGTATTTTTGGAAAAGTTCTATAGATGTGAAATCTAGTCAAAATGAACCAAAATCGATGTTGATCACTTGTCCTTTGGAGAGTTGCAAAAATAAAGATTTTCCTGATGTTTTAAAGGATAGGAGTCTGGGTTTATAGTAAGTATTATTTAAAACTTCTACTGTCTATCTCATTTTTAAATTAGGAAGTCTGAACTACAAATTGATTAAATTATAAAGAGGAAACTTGCTATAACAATAGTTTGAAATGAATTTCTTTTTTATTCTTAGTTTTATGAAAAAAGTCATTCTTTATGGTCTGAAACTCAAAATACAACCATCAGGTATCACATTTTTTGAGCCATATACAAAGCTTGTCTAGAAATATGAATTTTACCCAACAATAAAGTACCTTTATTTATGAGAATATTGACAATTGTTTTTAACAAAGTTGATCATAATAGAAAACTATTGTCATATTTCCAATATTATTCTGAGGGGATGACCACTCTCAAAATTTTTTTACATGTATTGCAAAATTTGAAATTTCGGTAATGATTTCGGGATCTAGGTGGTTATTGCGGGATTTCGATGGTGATTGCGGAATTGTGGAATTTCAGAAACGATTGCGGGATTTCAATAGTTTCTAAATTTTTATAAAAAATATTCTATCAAAAATACCTTCCTACTACTAATTATAAAAATTTTACAAAAAAATTTCAAGGGTTTCTTTAATTCATTTAAAATCTCCTACAGTTAAATTTATAGGGCCAGAAAAAATAAATTTTCTTTTGTCTTAATATTCTGATCTTTTAGCCATATATAAGAATCTGAATAAACTTTTAAAATTCTTATTTTAAATTCATTCTCGTTTAAGAATTCTATAACCCTGCCTGTATACAGGGTTGTATAGAAAAACCCATCATTAGAAAAACCTCCTGGGTTTTATGGGTGGGTTTTTGTGGGTATTTGTTATAAGATAAATCCAGATGAGTTTTTGTAATAAAATTTGCTATAACAACTAAGCATTAAGAAACACGAAACACCGATACATATCAAATCCAATTTCCAATTTATTTTTAAAAAAAATCTTGCTTTTTTTTACATTTAATTTTAATTTTGTTAGGAGAAAAAAAAAATCAAGATTCCAGATTCTAAAAATCTAAAAGCAAACAAAAAAATACAAAATGGAGATGTAATACAACTAAGAAATTAAAACCTTGTTCCTCTAAGTACATATTAAGTAATACTAATATAAGTGATAACAATAACATTATACCTACTATAAAATTATTTGGATTTGGTTTGGTTGGATGGTTTGTTTAAAAATCTGTAAATTTTCACCATCTTCGATACTTTTTCAACACCTAGCTGATTTCGGAGCTTTGACCAAACATGACCAAAAGTTGAAAATATGCGTTCTATTGATGCACTTGAGGCTGGACAGCTATGCAAGTTTGAAAAGAAAGAGCACATATCAACTAGGTTTTCATACTTCTTGATTGAAGTTTCATTGTTTTCATTTTGTTTCTTTTGCTTGAACTTATCTTTATTCAAAAGCCACCATTTGTACCCATTGAAATTTTTTAGGATTTCTTTTTCAAACATGGTCTTTGAAAATATGTCACAGTCAGACATACAATAACTTAAAAAACCAGACACAAATTGCGGATACTTATTGTGCAGCCACTCTTCAGCTCTGACGCGATTATCATAATGTAAATCCGAGTTATTTGGTCCTAAAAAACGTAAATTTAATTTACATTACATTGGCTCATGGGCACACAAAAAAAATACCTTGGATATCACCAGAATCCAGTTTTCGTTTTGGATCTGTCAAATAGGCTAGAAAGTGAAAGGGTTCCATTGCCTGATTAAATCTTTTTTAGCGCTTCATTATAAAATTCCTATTTTTTCTCAGAAATTAAATTTAACCAGGTTTCAACTGCATCCGATAGTCCTACGTTATCTCCTTGAAGAAAATCTAGGGATTTTCCAACAATTTCCAGCTGGTCCTGCAAATCAATAGCGTTTTTGTATAGATTCATGTCATCTATTTTTTTTTAATCTGATTATCCATATCGTCATAGTTTTTGGCAATGTCTCTGTATAAATGAAAATTTTGACAAAAAGTTTTTAGGCATGCCAACTGAGAGTTCCATCTGGTATCATTCAGTAGCTGTGGCATTGCACCATCTCGATCTTTTAGAAGGCTGAGTGGAATATGATGGTTTCTAAAATATTTATGAATTTCCACTATGTTTTATGATAGTTTGTGGTGTGACAGTTTGCTCAACCAAGTTTAAGTAATGAGAATTACAACCGTAGGTTAGTATATTTGGATTTTCCTCTTCGATTATTGTTCTTAAACTTTTCATTTTATTCTCGTTGTCTGTCACGACAGCAAATATATCTTTGTTATACTCTTGATTTACTTTTGTTATGTTTTCATGAATAATCTCATAACAATATTCAGCAGTTTTTTTTCTGGTCCACATTCTATTGTACTCAGTAAACTGGATGACTTTCCTGTGTGAATGCTTACTGCTATAATCGGATCGTTTTTTATACTAGACCAACCATCTGTAACTAGTGTTATTGGCCTATTTTCTTCGGCCATGTCTTTTTGAATTTGAGCATTGACTTCTCCAAATACTTCATTTAAAAGAGTTTCTGACAGATCCTTTCTTGTAGGAGGTTTATAACCTGGGCGTAACAATTGGAAAAGTTCTTTCAACTGTGTAGATTCCACCTGTCGAAAGGCAGTATTTGAGGCATAAAAATACCTAGCTACAGCCAAGTCAATTTTACGTTTGGTTTCTTTTCCTGTTTTTATTACTTCAAGTTTAGCCTGTTTCAGTTTCTGTTTTGGTTTTTGATAAGGTTCTAAGACATTTCTTTAACGCTTTAAAATTGAAATGCCGGAAGCAGAAGCAACGGTCGAACTCAAACAAGACATTGATGATGATGATGTTGATAATTGCGTATTTTCATTGTCATTTATATTTAATTCCATTGCATCATTTTCATTATTATTATCTTTATCATAGTTTGCAAAAGGGCCGCATTTATTTTTAACTTAAAGAAAAGAAACAAATACTGAAATACTTAATCAGGAAAATCCCTGTTGAAAATGAGTAAAATAAAATTACCATGCTATTTTTTATTTTACATTTTACGGCAAAAAAAAAATATTAAAGCTGTATCAACTATTAACTAATTGTAATTAGTAATTAGCTAAATTAACACATACCAGGTTCAGCAGGGTCCACTGTGGGATTTTCTGAAGAGTTGGCTGCGTTTGGTGTAAATATAATATCTTCATTTTCACTTTCTGTGTCTGTGTCTGACAGTTCGGACACAGACCAAATATTTTTTACACTTTCTTAACTGATTTTTATGTCTTTCTACTTTTGCACTAACTTGCAATTTGTAATATTTGCATCTACAAATATCCCCATCCTTGAAAAACCCGTTCCATACATTGGATTGCCGTCTACCTCCTCCTCTATTTGAACCTCTCACAGATCCTCTTTTTTTAGTATCAAATTTTGACAATTTTTTATCCATTACAAAAACGTTTTACCCTTCAAGTCTCTTATTGAATTTTACTGTACTGTAATAAATAAATATGAAATTAATTATTGTTTGAATAATAATACAATAGTGATAAAGACTTGCTTACCTAAATTTAAACTTAGTAGCAAGTAAAAACCAAAACACAAATAATCACCTGCACTGGCTGCAGGCTAAACCCAAGTGAAAAACAATAACAATGCGAATCACTGCTGATGGTCTCTACCGTGACGACTGCCAACAACTGCACACACAACTATTCACCCCCTCTCATAACAGCTTTGAGCTGTGAATCCCCGAACTCCGCGTTGGCGCGTTGTAAAACATAAACTAATTTATTAACAGAGTTGCCAAAGCCAATACACATTACATGAGGAAAAGTCAGATTAACCCTTAATTTATAATTTAAACCAAGATATACGTTAATTAAGTGAAATTAATAAAACTAAAATCATGCGAAACTGTTATTAATTATATTTGAATAAACATAAAGCCATCCATACTTCATATTTTATTTATTTTCATAACAAACAATTGCAGTTGCGTCTTTAATATTGCATGTTTTGGCATCAATGCATTCAGGCAACTGACAACTTCCAGTATTTACCACTAATAAAAGCGCGGCATTTTTAAATTTGCAAAAACCCAAATTTTATAAAAAACCCAGTGGGTCGTCTTTTTCTGAAAAAAGTGGGCTTTTGCACAAGCCTGCCTGTATACCAGTCTCTATAATAGACAGGATAGTATTTTTCAGGTCGTATCTCCACGGCATTTTTTATATTTATATTTTCGACAATAATGCTCTGATCGTCATCAGAAAAACATTTGTTTTCAAAGTCGCTTTCACTCTCATAATTTTTTTCTAAAGAACTCTCACTGTCAGATATTTTCTGTCGTATCTTGTGGGTTGTTCAGTGGGTGCTAAGGATTTACTCCTTAAAAGTCTATCGCTGAAAAGACATTAGGTCAATTTCTTAACACTTCATTTGTTTATTAATCACTACTCTTAAAACAGACGTGTCATTGTTCGTTCTCTACTGGTATAGTCTTTAATGTTAATGCTTGAAAAATCAGAAAATACGTTAAGTTCGCTTTCGTCATTCAACTCTTCTTCATGAATTAGGTTTTCAAGTAGTACATTTAGTTCTATACCTTCATTTTCTTCTTCTGTATCATCAATATCTCAATCTTGGAATTCTAATTTTGGTATAGTCACTTTCACTTGTATTAAAATGTCTTCTGTTTCACTGGAGAGATTAATGCCTAACATTTCTGAGTCAATTAATGCAGCACTTTTGACAGCAATCATTGTAGATTGCAGACTGCAAGGGGGCCGATTGGCCTATACCTAGCCTTTCCACACTGCGACCTGAAAATATCTTTTTTGTATACCCTCGATCTATTTTTAGTCCCGAAGATCAAGGCTTCTAAGGAAGCCTATTATCCGATTGGGAGCTATTTTTGTTACCTGATAAGGTCTCAAGAATAACTGTTCCAGGTACCTATGGTGTTGGCGAACAAGTATTCCGTAATAGCAGATTATATGTTCAGCCGTTTCATCTGCACTATCGCAGAATCTACATGTTCCTCTGTCCACTTTTCCCATCTTGCAGAGGTGATATCTGAGTAGGCAGTGTCCCGTAAGGAGTCCTGTGATTGCTCTGAGATCAGACTTCTGAAGTTTTGAGAGCGATTTAGCATAGCAGCCTGGAACATTTTTCCAGTAGGCTGCACTAAGTTCCTTTTCCCATTTCAGGACTTCTTCCACAATGTGACTTTTAAAGATGCCACAAAATAGTTCAGGTCCGATGAAAGGAGTGCTAGCCCCTTCTTTTGCAATACTATCAGCAGTCTCATTACCAACAATTCCCTTGTGCCCGGGCACCCATAACAGAGATAGTTTGTTATGTCTAGCCAGTAGCTTAAGAGATTGTTTGCAGCTCCAGACTGTTATGGACTCATAAGTTGTAGACTTTAAAGCTTTCAAAGCAGCCTGGTTGTTGGACGCAATTAATATTCTGGCTGCGTTGAGGCGTTTTTTAAGGCACTCTTGAGCACAGAAGTCTATCGCTAGTATTTCTGCTTGGAATATTGTGGGAGTGTTACCTAGGGCTTTTGATAACCTAGGATTAGGTCCTGTACCCCTATTCCTACTCATTCGTGTTTTTTTACCCATCAGTATAATATGAGAGGACACACCATGTTATTTCTGAGGTTTCATTTTGTGTTAACTCTGTTAATAATAACATCTAAAGTAACTTCAAAAACTTGTTTAGCAGACATTATGTACCTAGGCATCATCATAGATTGGGTTGATCCAACCCTTAGTATCTCGAGATGTCCTGTCAAATCGCTGGGTTTCAGAGATTTAGCCTGTGTTAACCTATAGGCATTTTGCAGAGCAATCCTCCTTACATGTAAATGTAGTGGAGGGAGATCTAGCGTTACCTCCAAGGCCGTGCAGGGCATGATCTCATTGCACCCATTATTCCTAAACATGCGAGTCTTTTCAATTTTTGCAACTCTATTGTAGCCCTTTGTTGCATTGTTTCCTTCCACCATACAAGCGCAGCATAGGTGATGATAGGTCTGACAACCGTTATATATGACCAGTAGATCATTTTTGGTTTTAGACCTCAAGTTTTCCCAAAGAGCCTACGACATGTCCAAAGAGCCCTTGTTGCTTTCGAGGTGATGTGTGCGAGGTGTGAGTTCCACGTAAGTTTCCTATCAAGGATGACTCCAAGGTACTTAACCTCTTCCGATAAAAAACAGGGTTGTACCATTCAAAATTGGAGTCTGTATTCTTAATTTTCTCCTGTTAGTGAATGGAACAACTGTCGTCTTATTAGGATTGACTGAAAGTCCTTCCTTCGAACACCAGGTAGTTATGAGGTTCAAAGCGCATTGCATGCGATCTGCAATGATGCCGTTGTGCTTACCTCTGACCACTATAACTAGATCGTCGGCATGGCCAAAAGCATGAAATCCTTCTCTTTTTAGCTTTGTTAGGAGGTCTCTAACCACTAGTGACCACAGTAGAGGTGATAGCACTCCTCCTTGAGGACAACATTTCACCCCTTTTATAGTAGTCGACTGGTCTCCAAGGTAGGTGATTATTTTCCTAGTATTTAGCATGGACTGAATCCATTTGATTATGGAAGGTGGAATACCCTTTGTGGTTGCAGCAGCACTAATTGATTCATATGAGGTGTTATCAAATGCTCCCTCTTTATCTACGAAGGCACATAGCAATACTTCTTTTGCAGCTATTGCCTTTTTTAGATCTATTACGAGACAATGTGAGGCATCTAAGGTAGATTTGCTGGGTTGGTAGGCAAATTGTTCTTCTTGAAATGGTGTATTTGATAAATATTCACTTCTCATGTATGTGTCAAGTATTTTATCCATACTTTTGAGTAAGAAGGAGGTAAGGCTTGTCACAACCTAAACACCCAGCCTTGGGACTCCGCTCAGGTAGTGAATTCAGCCTTAGTTACACTATTTTTTATTACCTCAATTGGTATAAGGTGAATCAACAAACAAAACTTCGGGACAAATGGATTTATTTGTCACACAGTAATAAATTTACAAAAACCGTATATTCTCGACACAAATACGAATAAATATCAGTTATACAGTAAAAATGTCCAACTCAATATTTTATATATACCAAAAATAAGTTAGAGACTTATCTTGGGAAGACTCGGGACGTACAGCTCGCAGCTGCAGTCAAGTGTTCTTGAGACGTCGTTGCCTGGACTTGGACGCTGTATGGTGCAGTGGAGTGGATGGTCTGTAGAGTCCGTCAGGTCCGTAAGGGTAAGTCCGTGGAGATAAATCTCGTAAACGGTCCGTAGAGTCAAGTCTGTAAGGCGGTCCTGAAGGTAGAGCTGTAGGGAAAGAAATAAAAAAACAGGAGAAACAGTAAAACATTGAAAATGAGGAATAAAATGAACGGGTAGGAGCTTATACTCCAATACATACAAAAATTTGAATTTAATTTTCAAAATAAAACCACAGAAAACTGTTCATTCTTATCCGTCCTGTTCCCAAAATAATCAGAAAAAGCAAATTTAAATCGGTGGAAAATAACCATATAAAGAATCTGTTCTAAATTCGCTTCATAAAATAACTTAGGGCGCCACCATATTTTTTATTAAAGAAAGATAATACCGGTGAAGAAAAAATGGAAAACGCCATCACAAAAACATTGTTTTTTTTTAAAAAAACGAAATATTTTAACTAAATAGAAAAATCGAAATAGAATAATTTGTAAGCACACAATAACAATTTGAAAATATATAGATAACTTACCAGCGAAGAAAATTAAAAATCCAACACAAAATGATATTATACAGAGAATGCTGATAAGTTTTCAGCGAAGAAATGAATAAAAGAGACCGAGTTTAATGATAGTAAAAACTGTCAACGATACGTTCCTAATATTCGAAATAATAGGATTTTGGAATTAGAGGTGGGAGTAGCCGACGAATAAGTAACGCTCCAAAATAATTGATGAAAATAGTAACATGTCTCAGCGACATGTTACACCCCCTCTCCTCGGAGAAAAAAGGAATTCGAAGAATTACTTTTTTTGTAAACCTGAACAGCCTACAAAGAAAAGTAGTCAAAACAACAGGAATGTGGTGACCAGATAAAAGAAGATGTAGTAGTGCTTACAAATTCGAGAAATGAAAAGAAGATAAGAAAAAATAAGAAGAAGAAAGGAACATATTCAATGAAAGTCCAAGAATTGTTGCTTTCTAACTCAAGACTTCAATTCATTTTGAAAACTAACAAAAGTAAAAAAAATATAATAGGTGCTTATGCCTATTAGCAATAACAATAATTGCAAGTTAAATGCAATTATGCTCAAAAAAATGTAAACAAAATGCAGTAAGCAATTATAATAGGAGCTCATTCCTATTAACAAAAATTAATCAAAAATTAAACGATATCAGTTATTGGTACTGTACTGAGATTCAAAAGTAACCAAAAGATTAAATTAGAGGGGTAGCCTCTACCAAAATATGAAATGATAACATCTCAACGATATGACAAGAGAATAACTATATTCTTCGTCTAGAAAAAATAATCACTAAATGTGATATAGGGTGGTTAAGATCTCAGGTACACTAACCTCAAAAGAAAAAACGAAAGTAACCAAAAAGATATAAGGAAGAAGTATTAGGTGAGCAAGACCAACTCAGAGTTATAGATGGATGAGAGCATCAATCATGCAGGAAAAACCTCGCGAGAGATGTTAATCGCGTCGTGGTTATTTATTCCCCACAATCAACTTCGCATCTCTACAACTACCGAAGTGTAGACATGATCGTCCAACAACTACATACATTCCTTGCAAATGGAAACAAAAGAATTAACAAAATCAAAAGAGAAAAGAAAATAAAAAACGAAGAAATTTTGAGCAAGCTCGGGTAATTAACAAACCCATCGTTATGTAGAAACGCCACAACTAAAATGGAAATTTCCAAAGAAAATTCCTTAGAGAAAAAATGACTGGATCTCTAGATTTATAACACCGTGATGCAATGTCCATGTGACACATCCTTCCAGTGTGATAACATGACAAGTCAGCAAACCACCCTTTCGGAAAAACGGCGTCCCGTAGGTACGATACGTTATGGGATGATGGCACACCATGACACACCTCTGAAATTCAGATTTCCACTTAAAGATGTCACAAGACCAGCATCACGCCTGTCACAGATCTAGTCCTTAACAAAATCACGGAAATCTTTTTTATCGGGAAAGCGAAAATCTCCAAAAATTCCGTCATGGGAATGCTATTGCGAGATATTGTAAAAAAAATACACGGTAGGGACAGAAATCTACTAAGAAAAAAATTTTAACGTGACCAAAAATGTGTATGTGTGTGTATTTAAAATACATTACGTAACTATACGGAAAAATAACAAGAAAGAAATAACAAGGCATGGCCTTTCCCCCCCTTTTCTACTGTCGGAAAGTTTGGAGAGAAGAAACCCACCTAGACAGAACCAATTGCTAAAAATTTAGCGATAACACACATAGAATACTCAAAAACTAAAATCGAAAGTTATGTAGAACTTAAATCGGAAACACTTTCGCCATGAAAGTACGAAATTATAAACTATGGTATTGTAAACCACATAGAAAGTCGTACAAAAAATATTTTTGTCAACATCGGAAAGAGAAAACAAAAGTATGCCGCAAAAAAAATACTATCAGTATGTATCAGTACACCAAAATGATCCATAAATTGTCATGTAACAAAAAGAACGTGTTTTACTCGTATCAACATACAGGGACGATAAAAATCAAGCGTATACTGAGAACGAAAACGCTACCAAGCAAAAATATAATTTCTCAGTACACACAACAAAAGAGATAGGGGACTACTCAAAATTAACTGAATTCAAAATTTGCCTAAAGCAAGAAATTTCAGAAAATATTTTAGTATAAAGGTTGTTCCAAACTAAACTGATTTCTAAAGGTGCATAACGCAAGAAAATCTCAGAAAATTTGAAACATTCGCGGGAAAAAGTTTTGGCGTTTTTTCAAAAACCCAAAAACAAAAAAGAGATACGATAAAAAACACAAACATAATACATCAAATGTATTATACACAACATAATAGCAAGGATCCAAAACAATGTACTCTAGATACAACATCAAGAGAAAACATAAGGCATACAAAAAACAAAGATATTAGTGCTTTTGCACAACGGTAAAGACAAATACAAAAGATAGTGTATAGAGGTACTATGACATATACAATAGTAGAAAAGCAAATTCTACTAAATAAAGACACAAAATGCCTTTGTGACCTAACAAAATTGTTGACAACAACAAGTACAAAATACTTAAGAAACATTTTGATATTAAATCAAAATTAAGATAAAAAGAATAGTCACGTCAAAAAGTTTTAATCCAAAAACTTAATATAGAAAAACGAGATAAATCACCAAACTAATCAGAATCACTCTCTGATCTGATTCGCAAATTATAACCATGGCCAGATAAATTCGTATCAACAGAATGTTGATCGGAAAACTCATCATCAGGAAGATTTCATCTACGTCAATAAACTGATTTTTTAAATCTGTAACATGCCTATTACCTAAATCATTTCCGGAAAGGTCTTTTAAATTATACACTAATTTCGAGATAACTTTGTTGACAATACAAGGTATGTACTTAGGAGCAAATTTAGCTGCAAAATTACTAGATTTTGTTGAAAGAACATAATTCTTTTTCCATAACCTGTCACCAACATGAAATTACAAATCTCTCTTTCGTAAATTGTAATGTTTTGCATTTTTCTCATATGCATTTCTTAACTTTTTACGAACCTCAACAAAAAGTTTAGGAAGTGTTTGAACATCATTAATTAATTGTAACTGTTCACCAGTGTCAATAATGTTATTCGCGTTTTCAGAAATTGCACCGTAAAAATCTCCACTTAACGGAACGTTTCGAGCAAAATTTAGAAAAGCTGGGGAATAATCCGTAACGTCATGTTTCGCGGTTCTAATTGCTTGTGCAACCTTATGTAACGAAGTGTCCCAGTTATTGTGAGACGATTTTCATGAATATAACACCTTAGAGCTGTAACAATTGTCTTATTTGTTCGTTCTGTGTGATTTGCTTGGGGATGATAATGAGCGCTATAAAAAAATTTTTTCAATTTGTACTGTGACATTAGATTCTTAAAAAGAGAAGAAGTGAAAACAGTACCATTGTCAACAGAAAAGATTTGTGGAACACCAAAAAGAAGAAAAACTTGATTTTCTATAAACTTCACAATGTCCTTAGCAGTTGCGTGTGGCATTGGATGAACAAGACATAATTTTGTAAACCAATCGGTAATTACTAAAACAAATCTGTTACCAGATTTTGACTTTGGATATGGACCTATAAGATCAGCAGAAATCGATTGCCAAGGAAAATTAATATCTTTGTATTTACCCATAACACCAGCTTTAGGTAGATTTTGAGTTTTACAAGAATTACAAACAGAACATTTATTAACGTAGCGAGATACAGAACTTCTGAGTTTTGGCCAATAATAAATTTCAGAGATACGAGAAATGGTTTTAGATACGCCTAAATGAGCACTTAATTCATTGTCATGAAATAACCTTAATATGTCAATTCGGTTGGCGGTAGGAACAACAATTTTCCAATTAGATAGATTACTAGATATTGGATTCGACGAAAACATATGTTTATACAAAACATTATTTATTTATTTATTTACGGGCAAGCCCATTTTAGGTATAAATTACAATTTTAAAATTATAATTAAAATAAAATGAAAAGATATGGAATATTTACATGTCATACAATAAAGAATAAGTAAAAAGAGGTTAAAAATTTAAAAAGACAAAAGACAACAAACAATAAACTTCAATAAAGCATTAACATCAGAACATTAAAGCTCGGCACTCAGTAACTGAGTTTTAAAGTGATGAAAGGGGGTGCTAAACATCTCAAGATCATTATGAGTATTGGCTAATCTTAACATTCTTGGAATACAGCTATTGAAAGTATTGTTTAAACGATAAAAAGGTACATAAAATGTTTGTTGCTGTCGGGTTGATCGGGTTTGAACATGAAGATTAATTTTTGCTAGAAGTTCAGCACAACTACATCTGCCATTGATAATGTTGAAAAGTAATGTCAGGTCTCTCTGTTTCCTCCTAGTTTCCAAAGAGGGGATGTTCAGAAAATGCTCTAACAATTCATAATCGCAAAAGATACCCAATTTATAGGCCATGTATCTAAGAAAATTGTGTTGGACATTTTCAATGTTCCAGCTGAGTGTTATGTAATGAGGAGACCAGACAGAAGAACAATAATCAAGATGGGGTCGGACAAGTGAACAATAAAGGACTTTAATTGCAGATGTGTCAGTAAAATCGTGGGTTAGCCTTTTGATAAAACCTAACATTTTCATGGATTTATGGATAGCTGTAGGTATGTGTTGATTGAAGCTTAAGGTGGGATCTAGAATAACTCCAAGGTCCTTGATTCGATTAACAGACTCCAAGACATGACCATTTAAGGTATAATCGAAAGTAGTAGAAGGTACATGAGATCGATAAAAGCGCATGACATGGCACTTAATAGCATTCAAGTCCATGTCATTTAAGGAGCACCAGTTTGATAGATTATCAAGATCAGACTGAAGCCTGAGAGCATCAAAATATGTTTGAATAGTTAGGAAAAGTTTTAAATCATCTGCAAATAGTAGTGCTTTGCCATACCTAAAACAATGAAGAATGTCATTGATAAATAAGTTGAATAATAAGGGACCAAGGTGTGACCCCTGAGGAACACCTGAAGTCACTTGAAATAAGTTAGAATAGTGGTGGTTTACTCTAACCATTTGAGTCCTGTTCGTAAGATAGCTACTAATCCATTGTAGTAACACCCCACCTACACCATATTTATCAAGCTTTTGAAGTAAGAAAGTATGGTTGACCCTGTCAAAAGCCTTAGAGAGGTCAGTGTACACAGAATTAATCTGGCAACCCCTCTCCAAAGCTTCAGACAGGAAATCGACATAGGTAACTAGATTTAATTCAGTCGATTTCCCAGCACAAAAGCCATATTGTTGTTCAGTTATGATGCCAGAGCAGTCATATGTAAGGTAGTCTGTTATAATGCTCTCAAACACCTTAGGTATAGTACAGAGAATAGATATGGGTCGGTAATTTTTGATGTCAGTCTTGCTTCCCGATTTGTATATTGGGGTAACAAAAGTTAGTTTCCAGTAATCAGGAAACTCACCTGTCTCCAAAGATTTGTTGAAAATAAAGAAGAGAGGGCGAGACAAAATGAAGCTGCAAGTTCTAAGTAGGATTGGAGGAATAATGTCAGGACCAGGACCTTTCTTTGTGTCAAGGTTTGATAATTTCTCATAAATGGTCGATATTGGAATGTGGTAAGAGGAGACGTTAAGTTTCGGTTCAATTTCAATATCATTTAAATTAAGATTCAGATTTTGAGTAGTGTAAACTGATGAAAAATGCTTGGCAAACAGATTTGAAACTTCATTACCACAAGAAGCAAAAGAGTTGTCAAGGTTCATATTATCAGGTATGCAGTTATTTGATCTTTTAGTACGTACAAAATTCCAAAAAGTTTTAACATTACTTTTAACGGAGGTTTCAACAGAATGTATGTAATTTAAATAGCATTCTCTAGATATTATCTTACATTGTTCTCTTAACTGACTGAATATTTCATAATTTTGGGGAGTTCTGTTATGTTTATAAATCCCATGTGCAACCTTTTTATCATTGACCAGGCTTTTAAGTTGAAAACATTATTGTCAACCTTAAATGTGGGATATAAATCGGGATTATTCGAAACTTTCTCAATCATAGAAGTATACCAAGCATCTGGTTTAAAGCTACTTACGTCAATAACAGAAATTTCAGATAAAGAACGAGATAAAGCAAATTGAAAAGGAGGAATAAAATGAACAGGTAGGAGCTTATACTCCAATACATACAAAAATTTGAATTTAATTTTCAAAATAAAACCACAGAAAACTGTTCATTCTTATCCGTCCTGTTCCCAAAATAATCAGAAAAAGCAAATTTAAATCGGTGGAAAAGAACCATATAAAGAATCTGTTCTAAATTCGCTTCATAAAATAACTTAGGGCGCCACCATATTGTTTATTGAAGAAAGATAATACCGGCGAAGAAAAAATGGAAAACGCCATCACAAAAACATTGTTTTTTTTAAAAAATGAAATATTTTAACTAAATAGAAAAATCGAAATAGAATAATTTGTAAGCACACAATAACAATTTGAAAATATATAGATAACTTACCAGTGAAGAAAATTAAAAATCCAACACAAAATGATATTATACAGAGAATGCTGATAAGTTTTCAGCGAAGAAATGAATATAAGAGACCGAGTTCCACGTCAATCGTAGTTTAAATAGACATTTAATGATAGTAAAAACTGTCAACGATACGTTCCTAATATTCGAAATAATAGGATTTTGGAATTAGAGGTGGGAGTAGCCGACGAATAAGTAACGCTCCAAAATAATTGATGAAAATAGTAACATGTCTCAGCGACATGTTACAGGCTTATAGGTCGATATGACTTTGGTTCCTCTGGAGGACGTTTGCCACTCTTAGGAATAAAGCAAACCCTGACCTGTCTCCACCCTTTTGGAATGTACCCCAAGATGATGTTCATCTTGAATATCTTACATAAGTGAGGAATTAAGATATCGGATCCCTAATGTAGAAGTGCTGGAAATATGTCATCCTCTCCAGGTGATTTGTAGGGCTTAAAGCTGTTAATTGCCCATTCAATTCTATTCTTGGTGAAGATTTTACCCACTAGGCTTTTTGCTGATCTGGATGTTTTGATGACAGCTTCATCAAGATTTGCCTTTGCGTCATCTTCAATGATTACAGCACCAGGAAAATGAGCGTTTAATAAACATCATTTCCAATATTTTTCTTGGTCGTTTTTTGGGAGGTTTGTCTGAAGATATGGCATACTCAAATATTTTTGACAAAACTGATGATACAGAGATTGGATAGAAATTAGACATCAATTGACCCTTTTTAAAATAGGAGAGACAGTTGAAACATTCAGTTCATAAGAGAAAGTCCCTCTTCAAAAGAATTATTACTTATATGAGAATGCCGTTCTATTATAAGAAAATTTTAATGGCAATACCGGACATTTTATCAGAACCACATGAAGTTTTATTTTTAATTTTATTGTTGATTATTTCCAAAACATCTTGTGTTGTAAATATGCTGTTTGAATCAAAATTATTTGAAGGGGACTTTAATGTATATGTATGTTATTAGCAATTAATAGTGGATCCTTCACTGTTTCTTTATCAATATGTAAGGCATTCATTTATAACATCGCATACAATTTTATGTTTATTGGAGGAATTATCTATTTTACCCTAATAATAATTACTTTTTCTATTTTCAACAAGCATTTCAGATATGTTGCTTCTAGTTGCATATATTTACCTTTTAAAACAAACAAATCCCTTAGATCACTACATGAATTTTTCAATTCATTGCTAACCTACTTTTTGTTGTTTTTAATTGATTTTTTATTTTGTAGAGCAACTAATGTTGAAGTAATAAGTCAGAATGTGAAATATTTTAAATTTAGTATCTGTATGAGAGGCTTCATAAAGATCCTTCCAAGTTTATTTACATAAAAGCAGTATCAAGTCATTAATGTTATTTTCACTTATATCCCTAACATTTACATAGTTGTTAACAATCGTTTGGGGAAATAGATTTAATTTTAGTAGAAAATTGTGATGATCTGATTCAGTATTTATGTCAACAGTACCCTCACATTCATGAAAATGTGAGTATACTTATCTAGAATATTAGCACATGTAGCAGTTACTCTAGTAGGAGTAGAATTTTTTTGAAGTAATCAAAATGATTCCAAGAGATCAGTTAAATAATGTACCTCGTTTACAGACATAGAATGCATATTAAAATCACCAGCTAGGAAAAAAAACATTAGGATGAAATAGTTTTTCAAGAAATAAACTGATATTTTGATAGAAGGAATTAAAATTACCACTAGGTGACCAGTAACGCACTAAAAGAATATTTTTATATGAATTACAATTCCACGTTAAACAACATATTTCAATTTATATCATTGTCAATACACTATTGATCTAATAAAATGCATTCAATGTTAAACTTTGCCCAAACTGCAACATCACCTCGTTGGTAATTGGTTCTACCATAAAACATACATTAAAAGAAGTATATTATGACAGACGGTTTGAATTTTGCTCGTTGACACAAAGATAATTAGGAGGGGATCCCTTTTTGTTAAGAAATATAATTTTTATCGATAATGCAACAAAATTGTCACTGGTGGTGTGACAGTAATCCTCACTTTACTATCAAAACTTGTCACCAATATTTCTTCAAGATCAACGTATGGTGTTGGTATTTATAAAAATAAACTGATAGGACCATGTCAGAAAATGACTGCACATGAATGCATTGAGGGAATTTGATAGACCAACCATCAAATGTTTAGAAATAGATGGTGGGAATATTGAGGCTTAAGTCAATTGAAACAAAAAACAAATTATTGTATTTCCAATATATTGTTACGAATGCTACTTATTACGTATTAGTTAACTTGTTTATCTTTTTATTTGCAAAATAAAATATTATTATTTGTATGCATTAACTATTCAATTTCAATGTACATTGTTACATAACTTAATAATCATGTCTTTCAATAAAATGGCCGATTACAAAATTTGCATAATATGTATTTTATTTATACCAAAAAATTCATGGCCGATGGAGAATATTGGATATCTGACAATCGTTTTTAAGTATGATCAACTTTTTTTATCAATTATCAATACTCTCAAGTAAAATTCATATTTTTTGACAAACTTTTTATGCGGCTAAAAAAAATTTTTATCTGATGTTTGTATTTCTAGTTTTAAACTATGCCGAACTTTTTATAAAGAATGACTTTCTTCAAAAAACTAAGAATAAAAAATATTCCCTCTTGGCTCTGACTTAATTAGACACAATGTATATAATATAACATTTTTTCTCTGGTTTTTCAATTTAACACCACTTGGTCCAAGTGTTTTTTGTTATCTTGGCCATTCTTACTTATTATTTTTACTTATAACGTTCTAAATGTATTTATAGTTATAACAGAAGTAAATTATCTGAAGAATTCGAAGAATTATGTGGAAAATACGGTCAAAGATATGTCGGTATGGAAACGCAATCATCTTGTACAGTGTTTGAAACGAATGCAGTAAGTCCCACAAAACGAAGAAATGTAAAGCCACAATGGAACCTTAAATCGCCAGGAAAACGCCTCAGTCATTTAGCTAGGCGAAGGATAACATTTTCAAGTGCTAATTTACAATTGGGCAATTCATTTTCAGCTGGATCCAGAGCTAGACAGATCCTGGTAGATGCAAAGTAAGTATTAAAATATTTTAAATGTTTAAAACTTCATTTTATTCAAATATTCAAATAAAATGAAGTTGTAAACAATTTAAATTGTTTTATTCCAACGTTCAGTATGGATCTTCATCAAGTAAAATCCTCATCTATTCAATTACAATATTTGATTGATATTTTAAATTTAAGTTGGTTTTTATAGAAAGTTTAGAGCTAATACAATTTTTTTTAAATCCTATGAAAGTTAAGTGAAGGTGAATACTACAGTATAATAATAAATCAAATCAATATTAGTATCGAAACTATTTCATAACTATCAAGTTTTTATCGTCTGATGTATTTTTCGATATATGAAAGTCCTGACAACAAATTTTTGAAAATATCCAACAAATGTCCTCTACCCTCTACTGTATTGAATCTTAGTGGAAACGTATAAATACCACTAATTAGAATTTAATTGTATACGTCATTTCTTTGAAACAATCATTTATAATTAAATTTGTAAACTGTTTTTATTAGAAAAATCAGTAAATATCATGTACCTAAAAACATAAAGAAACAATTTTAATATATTGGTTTTTAATGCTTGAACAAATAAAAATTTAGATAAAAAAAGCAGAAACAGAAATTTGACCATAAAATTTTATATTTTTGAAGCAAGCACAGACAGGG
Organism: Galeruca laticollis; assembly: GCA_963921935.1. Taxonomy (NCBI): domain Eukaryota; kingdom Metazoa; phylum Arthropoda; class Insecta; order Coleoptera; family Chrysomelidae; genus Galeruca; species Galeruca laticollis. The sequence continues at coordinate 123,369,650 of OY998177.1, forward strand.
ACGCCGTCAGACATTTTACCGCCCCGGCAAAATGAAATTTTCCCACTTTACTGTGCCTGATTGACCTAGTTCGTCGAATTCTTTATAAGTATGGTGCATTTATGTGTTTGTATTTAAGAGCGTCTATTTGATTTCAATAAAAATGGCGCAGTTTCAAACTTAGTCTTGTTTTATTAACTGATTAGCCTCCCCGGGTTTACTGGTCTTGACGGCGGCCCTGAGCAGAATATTTAATTTTTTTGCTGTTCTTTCTTGAAATATGTTTAAAATAAGTTGAGTTCCCAATCAATTACCAATCTATAATTCCTTGATTAGTAGATTACTAGAATGGAATTCTAAATGATATTCAATACCATAAAGTCAATATTAATAAATTTTGTCTAACTTTGAATACATTCAGTAAATCAAAGACTTTTTTGGTGGAAATTTATTCAAATAGGTCGATTAGTATTTTAAATTGCCCTCTTTTTGATGTAAGGAAATGTTATCCAGCTTGTCCCAAATTAGAGATATCATGTCATCAACTATTTTTTCAAATGGCTCTAATTTTTTATGATTATTCTTGAAGGGTATATCAAGTTACACATGCTTACCAAATATCGTATTTTTATTCCTTGCCATTTAAAAGATATTCAACAAACATCAAGTAATTCGAAAATGAAGAAATCTGATCAACTGATCTATCCTATATCAACATGTTTACTTCGGCGGAAATCAGCCTACACTTTGGTCTTATTCGTTCTTGTAACTGCTCAATGTTTCCCAGTTGGGTCTTAAAAACTTTTCAAGTACTCAATAAGAACCGTAGGTGTTAAATCAGAGACCTGGGAGACCATTTAAAGGGCCCTCTTTTACCAATCCATCTGCCAGGATATACATAATCCAGATACCCACGGACAGGTCTTGCAAAATGACTAGATGATACCAGACGTTTCTATTCGGGACATCGCCTTCATCCGTATCAGGAAATAGAGTAGCCCAATTCGGAACTAGTTCATCCTGCAAGAATTCTATATATCCAGCTCCATTGAGATTTCCTTAGAAGAAAATTGGTCCTATTACTAGATTACCAACAAACATTGACTTTTCCTGAATGTTGAGTGAAGTCTTCCCTCATCCACTGTGGGTTTCTGTCCACCCAATAACGAGTATTTTGATGATTGATCTTGCCATTTTAATGTAAACGTCGATTCATCTGGTTTTTTGGGCATAGGTACTATGGTAGATGTTCTCATCTCTGTAGGAACTTGATTCAACTCTAAGAACAATTAATTATGTTTAATAAAGGATTACAGATGTTTTTGAAGCATTTTTTAAACAAATATTATCAGGACTAATTTAATTTTTTATGGACCAATTATTTTTTCAATTCTTCTAAACTAATCAAGTTAAATTTGGTCATTTTATTAGTAGTAACTTTATCTAGTACTGAAAAAATATCTGTGTAACTTTTATCAATTTGCTCTGTTATAGCTAATATACTTATAACAATATGTATTTAGACAATCTGGTATTACATTTATATCAGAGACCACCTCACCATTACCTATTTCAATAATATTAAAATAATTAACTTCTTGTTTGTCATTTGGAATAATAAACTTTAAAAGTTTCCAGATTTCGTTTATTGAGATCTACTTTGTCTTCAAAATATTTCCTCTTTTCTTCTTTTATTGTTGTTACAGCTATATTCCTTTTTTGTTTGTATATTTCCCAGTTTTCCGAAGTCCTTTGTGTTTATAAGTCCTCTAACTGTTATCCATGTCCTTCGCTGCTTGCTGGACTTTCTCATTCCAAAACTGCTGGTAGTGCCTATAGATTTTTACCTCCTTTGGAACTACTTCATCCAATACAGAACATACATTTTTTACAAACATGCTATATCTTTTATTTAAATGTTTTTCTCAGTTCCAGCTTATATTTTTTAATTTTAACTCAATTAGTTCAAAGTCAATGTTCCTGCCCCTTATTTCTATATGAAATTAATTTCTTGATATTTTTATGTCCTTCAAAGATATAATCATATTGCGGTGAGAGCTTATTTTAGGTAAATCAAATACATCTATGTCAATTTCTAGATTCGAAAAAGCTAAATCAGTTAATGAACTTCCTCTTTGCGTCAAATGCAAAGTGTTCATCAAATACACAGAATAAACATGAAATATCACGTTGCTAAATTCTATCCAACAGAGTTCTTGTCCTATCTCCATAGCCAATCATCATTAAAATTTCAATCTTGTGGGTTTCAGGTATGGCATTTTGTTAGTTATATCTTCAGTCGATATGATGCTTCTTTCCTCACTTGTTTTTTTCTTCTTGCATCAACCATACTGGTTATTTGCGATGTCTTTAATAATATAGCTACAGCTTATTTATTAAGTAGAGAGCTATTTAACAGATACTTATAAATAAACATTATCCAAATCACAATCCTTTCCTAGTAGGGCTTTCATGTCATTTGGAAGATTACATTGTTGTCTTTGCGATGTATATAATGTACATTCTAATAGTATGTTTTACAATGAAGTTCACAGTTACAAGTCATACACATTGGTTTGTCACTTTTACGTAATAAATATTCATGTGTAATTTTAGTGTGACCTATTCTTAGTCTGGCTATTATAACCTGTTTTGACCGGTTGTTGCAAATTCACGGCCACTGTTTGACACTTTCTTTGATCTGTCTTAACTTTTGGAATGACCCTTGCCACTCAGATTGCCACTGATAATTAATTTTCATTTTGATGTATGCTTTCATGTCACTGTTAACCACACTAACCACTATATGTATACTGTAGCGTCTTTTGCATGTTTGTCAGCATTTTCTTTTCCTTGTATTCCTTGATGAGAGGGCACCCATAAAAATCTGACATCCAAGTTGTTGTTTTGTACTAGATGCAGTTGAATCTTAATTTGTAGTTCAAGAGGGTTGTTGGTGTAAATATTTTTTAAGGTACTTAGTGCACTTAAGGAGTATGTTATTATTAGTTTTTTTTTTAGGTTTGATGATTGAATTCCGATCAAAGCTTGTCGGATACCATATATTTCTCCTGTATACACAGAGCTTATGCCGGGTAATTTATATTTTAAGGGTGGTTTATGGGAAGTAATTACAGCAGCTCCAACTCAATTTGGATGCTTCAGTGTATATTTTGTGAAAGTTAGAATACATGGAGAGTTTCGAGTGAAAGTTCTGATATATTTTAAAGGCTGGCGTTTCTGCCTTGTTAAAGATAGTTAAGCTTGTGTCAATGCGAGTTTTAATCAGCCATGGTGGTGGTATATCAACATTTAATTCTAGAATGGGGGGAATCTGCATGTCTAGTTGTATCACATATTTAGACCCTCTTTGATAAAAGGGACTCTTTGCCTGATTTTGTAGGTGTTTTGATATCTATTTGCAACCGTGTTATTGTAGTTTGGATGTTCTTGGTTGTTCACTATAGTACTGGCATATATTTTTTTTTAGTCACGAGGGGATTAGGGTTCAGGTGCCCTAATGGTTGCCGCTCAGCCATTAATTGGCTTATTGTGCACTCCCACTTACAGGTATTTAGTCCCATCCTAAATTCTTAGCGAACATTGAGATTCGTCGGACTATGTTTTCCTGCATTCCCTCCTGATTTGTGCCTAGAAAGATATCTAGACTGGAGGCTCGCCTTCTGCACAGGGCAGGGCAATCAAAGACCACGTGCTTTGCGGTTTCCTCTGCTTCTCCACACATCCTACAATGGGGATTTGTTATTTCAATCCACATTTTCACTAGGTGTGCGTTGAATATCCAGTGGCCAGTTATGAATCCTACCACTTTTAGCAGTTCTTTCCTACCCAGTCTAAAATCATTTGCTGCGTAGGAACTCGATGGTCCTTTTAGCATTCTTTTGGACTGAGCATGTCCCGTGATTTTGTTCCAGCACTTTTGGTGTTCAAGCGACACCCAGTTGGAAACAGTTTTTCGTACGGCGCTGTATGAAACGCCGTATGCTGGTTCTGGTTCCATGAGGGTGAGATGAGCTCATTTCTTGGCACACTTATCAGCTCCCTCATTTCCAGCTACCCCTGTATGGCTTGGCACCCAAGTAAGAATTACTTTATTGTCTTTTGCCAAGGTTTTCAAGGTATTGTGACAGTCCCACACTATCTTCTACGTATAGCTGTGGCTTGCTAAGGCCAAAAGGGCCGCCCGACTGTCAGTGTTCACATAGATGGTCTTTTTGTTGTATTTCCTGTGTATGCATGTTCTGCCGCATTCGATTAGTGCAGCTATTTCTGCTTGAAATACGGTCGTCATTTTGCCAAGGCAAACACTTATGCTTTGCCTGGGTCTGACGCCGTAAACGCCTGCTCCTGTACCCGTTAGGGTTGGTGTACCAGGTGATACTGTTCAACATGCGTTGAGGTTCTCCCTGGGCCCATTCGGATCTGCCACTCAAGTTGACACGATATGGTATCTCAGTTTCCACGACCTTAGGCATTCTGTCAGGTGGCATTTCGATGATGTCGCACCTCATGGTGTCGTGTATTTTAGTATGTTTCATAGCATGGTTGCCATTACACTGCATTCTGTATGCAGCCATTTTAGCCTCCCCCTGTATATAAGGATCTAATGGTGGGATGTTTAGCAGTATTTCCAATGCTGCGGTTGGGGTGCCCTTCATGGCGCCTGTAATGCTCAGACACGCAGCTCGCTGCACTTTAGAAAGCGTTTTGGCGGCTGTGCTTTGCTGAACTTTAGGCCACCATGCGATCGCACCATACACCATCATTGGTCTGATTACTCTGGTGTACAACCAGTTTACCATTGTCGGAGTTAGGCCCCAGGTGCACCCAATTGCTCGTCTCATCGTCATTAGCGTAAACTGAGAACGGCTTGTCATGCTCGCTAGATGGCTGTTCCAGGTTAGCTTGTCATCTAACCGGATTTCTAGATATTTTGCCTCCCTGGCCACCTTTATCTGATTGCCGAAGTGTTTTGGCACACTAATAATCTCTGCGATTCGCTGTTTTGTAAATGGTACCATGATGGTTTTCGAGGGATTGACAGACAATCCCTCCGTATCACACCATCTCTCCACTACGGACATTGCCCTCTGCATTAGTTCCAGGCAGATACCTACGTGTTTTCCCCGTATTAGAATGATGATGTCGTCAGCATATCCTTGAGCATACCACCTCTGCTCGTTTAGTGTGACAAGAAGGTCGTCGACTACCAGATTCCACAGCTTTTGTGACAGAACGCCTCCCTCTGGACATCCTCTTTCTGTCTTCACCTCTCTTGTGACACCACACAGGGATGCTTGTGCTCTCCTGCTGCTTAGCATGTTCTCTGTCCATCGGGTGATTGTCCTGTCTGTGCCTCTGGATTCCAGCTTTGTCAATATTGAGCGAGTGCTCGTATTGTCAAATGCTCCTTCGATATCCAGGAACACAGCCAGTGCAACTTCTTTGTAAGTAATGGCTTGCTCTATCTTGGCTGTTTCTCAAGATTTGCCACTTTGGTAGGCATGTTGATTAGGGTGCAGTGGCTTGTTACTCAGCACCGTGACCCTCAAATGCCTATCTATCATCTTCTCTAATGCCTTAAGAAGAAATGACAAGAGACTTATCGGACGATGAGCCTTCGCAGTATCGTAAGAGGGTCTTCCAGGTTTTGGTATGAATACCACCTTGGAGATTTCCCACACCGTAGGTATAACTCCTGCGGCTAGGCTTAGTCTGAACAGATTCACAAATCTTGGAGTTATTATGTCGGCGCTTTTTTGGAATAGTACAGGGTAAATTCCGTCCATTCCAGGAGCCTTGAAGGGATCGAAAGATTGAATGGCCCATGTCACAGACCCATATGTGACTATGGACTTTGCACAAGTCCAGCTACCTCGAGTTGCCAGACCGCGGGCGACTTGCCGTTCTTCTCTGACTTCGCTCGTTGCTTCGACTTGTATTTCGGTGGATCACGGGACATGCGTACTGAGCATTACTGCCAGTGTCTCCTCCGGTCCATCCGTGTGTGAGCCGTCTTCTTTGAGTACAGTCTCTGGAGTATTAACTGGATTTTGAGCCATGACTCTGTGGAGTTTTGCACAGTCAGAGACATTTCCAATGTTCTGACAGAAATTTCTCCATGAGGTTCTCTTGGCTTTCCTCACTGCTTTATTGAATTCAGTGAGCGCCTTCGTATGACTGTCACAATTTCCTGTGCGTTTGCACTGATTGTACAGCCTTCGAACGTTTCTTCTTATCGATTCGAGCTTCCTGTTCCACCAACGTGCATTTCTGTTGGTCGTTCTGACCGTCTCAGGGCAGGTCTCGGTGTATGAGTTCATTATGGCGTTGTTAATGTCACAAGTCATTATCTCAACCCCTTGCCCTGAGACTGGGTCAAGTCTAGATTGGTTTCCAATTCCTTCCGCAATGCTTCCCAATCTGTATTCCTTGGGTTTCTATAAGTCTCTTTTTTATAGGTCGACTTAATAGTAAATGATATGTACTGGCATATGACAGGTATTGTCTTCTTTTATCTAGGGATGGCTCTCGTAGTTCTACTTGTAAGGTTTCGATAGGGTATGTTCTATAAGCTCCAGAAATTATGCGCAAATTTTAGTATGTTTTTTAGCGGATGTGTAGGAGATGGATCCATAATCGATCTGAGAAGATGCCTGTAGATTAAGAGTAAAGTGTCTCGATCAGATCCCCACTCTGAGAGGGACTTACAATAGGTTTAGTCCATTCTGACATCTAACAACGAGATCCTTAATGTGTTCATCTCAATTCAATTGCAAGTCATTCCCAGAAAAGTTATTTTTGATACATATTCGAGAGGACTACAATTTAGTTTGAGAAGTGGCTTTTGGCCTACCTCTCATTTAGAGAACATGATTCATTTGGTTTTTGCTGCAGAGAATTGATAAGCGGAGTCCCTGGATCATGTTTCAAGTGTATTTATTTGAGATTGTAGAATTGACTTTATTGTTATTAGATTTTTACTTTTTATGTACATAACCAGATCATCTACATACAGTCTTACTTTTATTGGTTTCTGTATGTTAGTGGAAATATTGTTGATAGCTATAAGGAATAGAGTTGGACTGATTAGTGATCCCTGTGGAATATTGTTGATAGCTATAAGGAATAGAGTTGGACTGATTAGTGATCCCTGTGGTGTTCCATGTTGTTGTGTTTTGAGGTCGGAGATAGTACCGTTTATCCTAACTTGGAAACGTATATTATTTAGAAAATTGTGAATAAAAGCCAGCATGTTTCCATCTATGTTCCATTCTTACAAGATTTTTACTCTATTAGGTAGGTCTCCATGCGGTATCAAAGGCTTTGTTTATGTCAAGAAATACAGCTATACATTTATGATTGTTAGTTAAAGTCTCATGTATGTCACTTTCTAAATCAATAATGTTGTCAATTGTGTTTTGTGAATCCACTCTGTTCTGGTGTTATCAATTTTCTTTGTTCAACCTCCCAAACAAGTCTGTTATTGATTATTTTTTATAGTAATTTACACATGGTGCAAGTTAAAGATATGGGCCAGTAAAAATCGACAAATAATTTATTTTTCTCTGTCTTCTGAATGGGTATAATAATCCCATCCGACCATTTTTTTGGAAACGTATGTGGTGCCAATTTCATTCAATATTTTTAACAGTTTTGTTTTAGCTGTTTCTGGGAAATGTTGCACATCATCTGGCCCTAGGCTGGAATCATCAAAGGACGTAAGAGCTTCGTCAAACTCGTTCTTTAGGAGGGGCTTGTTGATGTCCGTTTCTATATTATTGGTGTGAAAGTTTTTATTTTTTTCCTGGAAACTTTCTTTGAAAATAGCATCGCTAGATTGTTTCTCATAATTGCTGGCAAGTAAATCAGCGATTTGTTTGGGATTACTAATAATTTGTCCGTTATCTTCTAAGGCAGCAATTTTCTGATATGATTTGTATGCCGATATTTGCCTAATTTTTTTCCAGACACTACTAATATAAGTTGAGCTATTTATATTTTGTAGGTATGTCTTCCATGACTCTTCTACTTTTTTTAGTGTATAACTTGTCTTAGCTCTTAGTTTCTTAAAACTTGCTAGATTTTCAGGAGTCTTGTGTTTTTTGTAACGGTTAAATGCTGCTTTACTTGCTTTTATGGTCTGCCGACATTTGTCATTGTAACATGGTACTGGATTGTCACTTGTTAGGGTTTCTGTCATTCCTATACTGCCTTTAACAGCTTGTTTAGTTATTTAGGTAAATTCGTTAACTGTTTTATTGATATCTTCTGTTATTTTCTATTGAGAAAGTAATGTTTCAATATTAAGGGAAAATTTATTCCAGTTTACATTGTTAAGACGCCATTTTTATACAGGATTGGTCTTTTCTGCGTTGGATCTAATGTATGAGATTATTATGGGAAATGATCGCTATCATAGAGATATGGAATTACCTCCAAGTTTAAGAGAGAAGTATTAGTAGGATCATATATTACTAAGTCTATAACAAACGATGTCCAATTGTATGAGTTAAATCTTGTGTTAGATCCATTGTTAAGCAAAGTGAAGTTGTAGTCATTAATAATTCCTTCAATCACGTTACCTCTATCATCATGTTTCTCCGATCCTCATAATAAGTTGTGACCGTTTAACTCTCCGACAATTATGCGAGGTTGAGGTATTTGTTGAATTAAGTTCACCAAATCATTTTTATTGAGATTAATATTGGATGGAATATCAACATTATGGGTTATGTACATTACTGTCTTATAAAATGTTTTCTTGTAAACAAATTTTGTTTGTACTTAGATAATAGTTTTTTCAACATTTCATAGTGTATTTAATAATCATTTCAATTCCATTAAAGTAGGTCCATTTCTAATATGATGATTGCGTCGACTCGTTACCAGAGTCAAGGGAGTCTTCTAATATGTATTTTCGTAATTGTTGTTTTATCTTTGTTATGCATATTTTTAGGGATTTGTTCTTGATTTGGGGATACACTTTTTCCAGCATATTAATGAGAGGCTGAAAATCTGAGGTATAATTTCTTATTGTACTGATTGGATTACTTGAACCATGAATATTGGTAATCAGATCTTAGGCTTTTTTGCATTTAGCTCTTTAAGTGTTTTGAAAGTTGCTTCCTGTTCAGTAGTTTCATCTGGTATTGGGGGGCTTTTAATTTGGTTGATTTTTCTTTTGTTAGTTTCTGTGTGATCATTATTTATTATGTCCATTTGGTCTGTTTCAGGATCGTACCGATTCTTACTTGTTTTTATTTGACATTGTCAACATCAACCCAGTTTGACAAAAAATGATGAATACCTTTTGACATTCCATTTTTAAATTGCCTAAATTGTTTCAGTTCAATCAGATTTCTTCATTTTCGAATTACTTGATGTTTGCTGAATATATTTTAAATGACAAGTTATAAAAATTTGATATTTGGTAAGCATGTGTAATTTGATAAACCCTTCAAGAATGGTCATAAAAAACTAGAATAGCCATTTGAAAAAAGAGTTGATGACATTTTTTACATCAAAAAGAGCACAATTCAAAATACTAATCCATCTAGCAAACAAAATTACTTTAGAGATAAAATTTTGTCAGGAAAAAATGACAGTAAGATGCTCTGGAAAGTGGCCATGGAATATTTATAAAAATAAAAAATTGGACATAAATAAAATAATAACAAAACTATTACTGATACTAAAGAAATTGCAAACGAAATGAATAACTTTTTTGTAAATATCGGTGATGAACTGTCAAATAATATTTCAAGTAAAAATTTAAAATTAAGCGATTTTAACATAAATTCGACTTGCGATCAATCCTTTTTTCTTTATAAAACTAATGCTGAGGAACTCTCTCAAATCTCTTCTCTTAAAAACTTTCCTTCAACTGGTCCAAGTAAAATATCAAACATTATACTGAAAAAATTTTAAAGTCATTTTTTATACCCTCTAACTTTTATTTTCAATAATATTTTTCTGAAAGGTGTCTACCCGAATGCTTTCAAAAAAGCCCCTGTTGTTCCTATTCATAAAGGAGGTACAAATACTGATATAAATAATTATCGTCCTATATCCTTAACTACTAGCCTTTCTAAAGTATGAGAAAAAATTATTAAAAGACGTATTACTAGATATTTTATTGATCGTTATTTGTTAAGCCCAAATCAGTTCGGTTTTATTGAAGGCAAGTCTACTAGTGATGCAATCATGAAGGTAGTGGGTCAGTTGTATAAAGCAGTTGATGGTAGCACTCCAACTATTGCTGCCCTATTAGATTTAACCAAAGCATTCGATTTGGTGCCACATTTGCATTTATTAGAGAAGCTAGACAAACAATTTGGTATTAGGGGTAATGCTTTAAAACTATTAAAAAGTTATTTAACAAATAGGGAACAAGCAGTAAAAATCAAAGATATTATTAGCGAAGAAATGACTGTTAAAAGTGGAGTGCTCCAAGGTACCGTCCTGGGGCCGCTTCATTTTTTGTGCTACATCAATGACTTTCTTAGCCTGAAAAGTATTGGCAAGATTACGGCTTACGGCGATGATACGGTTTTGGTTTTTGACGATAATAATTGGGATACACTTAGGAATAAAGTATCATTTGGACTTTACTTAGCTATGAAATGGATGAACATTAATGGTCTACTTCTTAATGGAGCAAAAACAGTAATAATCCCTTTTGCCAAACGTAAAAAAAGTTTACCTTCATATAACAAAATTATTACACATTTCAGTTGTGACTGCTATGCATCTTCTACGAATACTTCTACATGCACGTGTAACTCTAATACTTTACTTTTACAAAATGAGGCTAAATATCTTGGGATAATAATAGATTCCTTTTTAAGTTGGTCTTACTAAAATGATAACATATGCAAAAAACTAAGATATTTAATATATATTTTTAAAAAATTAGCAAATATTACAGATATACACTCCTTAAAAATTATCTATTATGCACTTGTAAATTCTATTCTAGGGTATGGTTGTCTCGATTGGGGTGGAGTTTTTGAAACTACTAAAGCCGCTGGATATTCTTCATAGAAAAATAATTAAAATCATGTATAAAAAACCATTAGATTTTCCTACAAAAGATTTGTTTAAAATTAGTTCGTTCTTAAATATTAGACAGATATATGTTAAGACACTTTTAATGAATTGGTATATGAAAAACATTTACACTAATGCATTACCTCATAATTATTTCACAAGAAATTTTTAGTAACGACAAAGTCTAGATTGGGGGGGGGAGATACTTTTTACATTACATTCATATATTTATAAATTTTATCGATAATAATATTAGAAATTTAGAAAGTGTTAATGTTTTTAAGAAACATTCTGTTGATTGGATTAAACTTAACTATGACCAAATTAATAACATATTTTCTCATTAATCAGGAAAAAACTTATTCCCACCTTGCATTGCTTTTTTGGACCGGTGTCGTTAGGGGGGGAATCATAGATTCATAAATTTATGAAAATTTCTAAAATATTAAGAAAGATTAACCCTTTCACTGGCATTAATAGTAAAAAATTCAGGAAAATTATTTTAATAGATTCGCCAATTTTATTTAGGATCAATTATCATAATTTAAATGAAAAAATAACAATTATCCCTCCCTTCAGTTTTTGAGACATGTACCTCCAAAGGGACAAATCCAGTTTACGCATTCCAAGTAAAATATTGTTTCGCATTGTAACAATGATTTTATTATTCAAAACACTAGTACATACAGTAATTATTTATTATGAAATTTTTTAAAACAGTTTCTATCTTTCAGGGAATATATATGCACCTGGCACTTGCAGTAAACATGTGTTCTTTCTTTAACCCCCCCCCCCCAAATTTACAACGTGAGTTGTTCTTATTACTATCATATTCTGGAATATGATGATATCCATCATATCTAGAATCCTTTACTGGTCTAGACTCTTTTTTGTTTCTTGTGGATATACTGGCGAGATCGTCAACGGAAGGTTCCGTAGAAGGCCTGCCCCTTTTTGGAGGTTTTTTCGTAAGTATGAGGTGTTCAGCCACACACTGTGGGAAGCCTAGTAAATCAAGAATTTGTTGTTTTGGAACACCCAAATTCATGGCTTTATTCTTGTATTCTAACCATGAATTTGCTAAAGCCATATCTACGGCATGGAAAACCAGCCTTATTGTCCATTTTCTGGACCGAACGTAGGAGCGGTAGATACTCAGCAAAAAATCATGTTTATCTACCCCTCCCATACTGCTGTTGTACCTCCGCACTGCTTCTGGCCTAGGCACATCAATGTATTCCTTTTTTGTTTTATCCCATCTTCTACAGATGTCTTGCTCTCCAATTCCAACAAAATTTGACGCTAGGACGATCGATTTATTGTCGTACTATTTTGTGATTATTATGCCATCCTTAATGATACACTCAGCTGAAGTTCCTCTCCCTTCCTTCTTCATATCCTTATCACTTGGTAAATTTGGACGATGGAAACGATTCCATCTAATTGTGCCCACTGCAAATATTGACTTTGAACAAAGGTATTGAAATAAGTTATAAGAACTTGGATAGTTATCAAAAAATAAGCCGTGATTGGGTTCAGTAATTCGATCAGGAAGCTGCATAACTATAGCAGCTGACGCGCCAAAGTGCATATAAAGTGGTTTCATTTCTGTAGTTGATCCCTGGTAGATCAAGAAATCATACACTATACCACTCTATCCAGCTAACACATACAATTTCACGCCCCATTTTTTTGGTTTATTTTTGATGTTTTGCTTGATATCCAAGCGTCCTTTCAAGGGGATTATTTGTTCATCAACACAAAGATTGCGTTCTAGTGGCAGTTCTTGGTATATTTTCCTTAGTGCATCATATATACATCTCACTTTCCACAACCTATCTGTATTAGTAGCTTCCCTACTAGTTACATCAACCAAATGCAAAGTACGTCTCAGTTTATAAAATCTTTTCAAAATCATATTATTGTTTATGATTGGAATACCACATGCACTACTCCAATACATTTCAACTCTGGGGAATTTAAAATTTCCCATGCTCATATGCATTCCAATAAATTTCTTCACCTCCTCTATATTTGTTGCGGGAAATCTTGGTGTATTTTGCTGAACAGCATACAGATTCGTCAAATTCACCATTTGTTCAAACACACTGTTTGGAATGTACCGAAGAAAAAATCCACTGGGCTAGGCAATTCAACTACATGTTCAGTTGAGTTATTTCCATTATGCCACCTGACAACTCTGGTTTGATACTGTGCACGTGCCATCCAGATGATGCTTTCTTTTTTAGTTAGATTGTACTGCTCATAAAAATTGTCAACAGCTTCCGAGGCATTAATTTTTGATACCATCGCGGAAGGTCCTAATTCCGCGGTTGAAGATCCTGGTTTTGCCGTTGACAATCTTTGTTCCATTGTAGACGTTCCTGGTTCCGGCGCCGATGACTCTGATATACCTTCAAAGCCCCCATCACTCTGTCCATCGCTTTCACTCCCGCTCTCCAGATCATCAGCCGGTCCTTCTTCGTCTATAAAGTCTGAATGTTGATTATCTATACCTGACTCATCCCACCCCAAATCATCGTCAGATAAAACGGCGACATCCGATAAATCGTCATATTCTAAAAACTGCAACATTTCCTCTTCTGTGAGGGCATTTTGTTTTCGAAAAGACATTTTCTGGAACAAACACAATGTTAGCCATACTGGCAAATATTATTTAGATGAATTTCTACCAACGACTATTTTCGTCGAAGTGCGTTTGTCCTTGTGGAGGTACATGCTTTTTGAAACGTATGTTTTAGTGTTTATGAAAAACTTTTCGTAACTGAATGAATTATACAGTTCAATGTAGTTTTTGTACTCACCAGGAAAATAAAAATAACGCAGATATGACAGTTCCACTTTATGAAAACAATTATTATGACAGCTAAGTTGCACTCAATAGCTACAACGCTATTACACGACTGCTTCAAATTAAATGCATGACATCGAACTTACGAACCTAGAGCGCGCTACTCGCATATGCTGTATGACGTGGGTGTACCCTACACGGTACAAAAGCAGCAACGTTGAACTTTTTGTAAATTTGGCCATTTGATGCTGTTGAAACTGATGTACCTGGGTAGGTACAATTCCAGTGAAAGGGTTAATACATTTCTTTGTTTTGTTTTATAATATTACATTAGCATTATATATTACATATGTAAGTCACTAATTTTGTTATCTTTTGAGCCGCACACAAGAATTTTCTTTCGTGGCAATAGAAAAGGTATTTTTTGGATGTGTATTTCGGTATTTAATAAAAAAAATTTCAATTTTAAATCTATCTGAGCGTATTTTCAACAAAAAAACTGTCTTTGATTTACTGAATGTATTCCAAGCTAGCAACTAGCACTGTATGTTTACATGTAAGATAAAAAATCAAATGTGTATGTCTATATTGTTAATTTATAAAAAAAATATGTCCCTTAGAAAAATTGACTTATTGGGCAGAAGGAGAAGCCCTAGGAAATCTCCAAGGAAAACCCCAAAGAAAACACCAGCGAAGAGTCCGAGAAAGAAGACCCGAACGCCTAGCAGTTCGGCAAAAAAGAAATTAGCAATGAGGTTTCGTAAAGTTACTGGCGAAATTGAAAAATCCGAGTCTTCCAGCTTATCCGCAAAAAGAACTTTGTTCCATAGCCCAGATGAAAGTAAAAAACTTGGACGATTATTACCAAGTACGTAATTGATGTAATAACGTGAATACATTTACTAAATTAATATATAATTTTAGGTACATCTGGGACACTATTGTCCGCGAATGAGCTAAAGACTTCTGCTACAAAAAGAGCCTTATTTATGTCACCTAGTAAAAGTTCGCCGTTAAAAAGTATGGGATTCAAACGATCACCGGTTAAAAGATTAGACTTTGGTTTAGAAAAGAAGAGAAAACGCATGGATTTTCAAGACGAACCACCATCCAAAATTCCGAGATGCCAATCAGATTTTGCGCCTTCTTCTTCGGAAATAGGCCCCAGATCTCTCACTTCTAGAACGAAAAGTGATTTCAGTCTATTACAAAATAGACAAACGAAAGAACTCACTACTAATAATAAGAAGGTAATAACGATATTAATTAATATAACCTCAAATTAATTGAAAATTTTTTTTATTGTAGAAACTTCAGCTGGCCGTCTACGAGGCGCTCCGATCTCAAAACGTCCTACCGACTCACCCGAAATTCAAAGTTCTTGCCTCAAATTTGGGCAGATTGACGAAAAAATTATTTTTACCGACATCCGCCGACTGCGTTGGTGTGACCGAAAAAATGTTACGGATAGCCCGACATCACGTCATAGCCGTGGTGAAAGGTAAATCTGTGGAAGAAATATACGAGGATTACATGAAGAATAAGTCGAAGAATGTGAAACCTCAAGGTTACATAGCGCCTTATAGAGAAACTGAAAGGAAACCTCAAGGTTACGTAGCGCCTTATAGAGAAACTGAAAGGAAACCGATCCCACCTAAAGGTTGTTTCAACAGTGATAGTAAAGTTGAACGTATACGGAAAGCTATCAATTTCGGGGACGACGACAACAGTTAAATTTGATTTAGTGGCTGTATTATTTAATTTATATGATTGTTTATTATAATAAATGTATAGAAGGTTGATTTATTTGGTTATTTACTACCCTCGTTATGATTAGAAACGCTCTGCAATAACCTAAATTGAGAGCAAAGTTGTTATAAGTATTTAGAAAAAGTTCTCCCAGTAACCAGTATAAGTAGCCTTATAAATTATACCCAGTACAAAGTAACTATTCATTTAAGTACTCTAAGTATTTTAACACTATTTCAAGTACATAAATTACTTGAAATAAATGGACTCGAAGTACTTTAACACTACTTCCAAAACATACTTAAAGTAAACGAATGGGAGTACACACATGGAAGAAACTTGGGATATTAAACAAAAGCTAAAAAGGAATTTTTGGCCACTGACTTCAAAACAAAAAATATGATAAATTCCATGTTTTTTATTGTATGGCATAATACAGTGAGGTACGCGAGTGTTACCTTTTTTAACCAAATAAAAATCTAGGATAAGTTTATAATTTATAAATATTTCTTACTTTTTCTGTGTCATGTGTTTAGTTTAAAACTACTTTCTGTAACTAGGTACATAAATTACTTCGAAATTATGGTACGCCACTGATATATTTTGGTTGTCGCTTTTTGTAACAAGCGAAGTGAACAGTTAGTTGGGTATATGTAGATACACAAGGAAAGGACATTAAAAGTTTGATGACAAGTTGGTCGATATTTTTATTTCACAACCTAACATATTATAGGCATAGTAAATGTGCAGCATTACGTTTTGTGGCATAAGATCGCAGAAATGCTCTACTGTATATTCAACTTGAACAAAATTACTGTACATAAACCGTCTACAGACTGGGGGACGGGCGATTAGGCAGTGAAGGACAACTATTGGTTCATAGGCGATTAATTTCCGAAAGTCCATACCCGACCCACTAAAAATTCGCACTCCTATTTTTCGGAAATTAATTGCCTACGAAGCTATCATTGTTCTTCACTGTCTAATCAATAATCACCCTTGCCCCACCATACTATAAAACTGGATGAATAATGTACCTAATATCAAACCAAAGTACCTTAGTTGCACTGTGCTCCACTAGTACGCAACTATCAAAGTATTTGAAACTGTGAGGGGCAAGGTTAACAAACTGTTATGACTAACGTTTTCTTAAATTGTGGACTGTAGACTGTTAATTTTATTATTACAATAATATTTCAACAAACGTAAAAACATAATATGAATAATGCAAACTAAAAAGTTCATACAAAGTAGTCACTACACGTGATGTTAGTTGAAATCTCTTGCCTTGACTCTACCGTTCAACTTCTTTTTCATTGGACATGTAGTGGGATGGTGTTCTGACGGTGATGCGGCGTTGTCACGTTGTGAAATATTTCTGATGGCTCAGACACAAACCACTTAATTAAAAACTGCAGATCTTTATTGAAATTAACAAAATAATAAAGAATTATGTAATACGTAACATAAAATAATACAACTAAAAGTAGGTAGGTACATCATAACTTGACAAAAAAATGTAATTTCTATTCTAATGAAGGTGACAAAAAAAATCTTATGAAAAATACTAAAAAGAAAAACCAATCCATCCCCGAATGTCAGCTATTTTCAACGAATTGCGTTACTTTTTAGCAATACAATTGTCAAAATTCGCGTCGCCTAATGCATGTCGTTTAGATGAATTTACGATTTGTGCAAAAGAGAATAATCGTTCTACGGGAGCTGAAGAGAGCAATATCAAAATTATATTTCACGAATATTTTTTTATTGTAGGATAATCATCTAGCATGTTGTAACATGTCGCTGAGACATGTTACAACATATTTTCATCAATTATTTTGGAGCGATACTTATTCGTCGGCTACTCCCACCTCTAATTCCAAATCATTCTATTTCAATTATTAGGAACGTATCGGTGATAGTTTTTACCATCATTAAATGGCTATTTAAAACTACGATTCAAGGAATCGTCGCTTGTTCATTCTTCGCTAAGAAGCAATTATGCATTTACTTTTAATTATTACTTGTGTGTGATATTCATTCTTCTGGCTGCTCTGCAGCCTATACGGACCGTTTACGGTCTATACCTCTACAGACCTTTACGGACCCTACAAGATCCACTCACCGGACCACATCGTTCTACAGTCTAGACAACCACGGCTGAAGAACCCTCGATTACTGCTGCGAGCTGTACGCCCCGAGTCTCCCCAAGATAAGTCCGTAACTTATTTTTGGTACATATATAATATTGAGTTGGACATTTTTACTATATAACTGATATTTGGCTTCCCACAGTTTTTAGCATCACAGCTTTGTGATTATCTCCTATTTGACGGTAGACAACCAAAAATGCATGACAACTGGCAACGTTGTATAATAGGAATTTTATAATGTCTAGAGTTCCATCCATGTAAAAACGGCGCGAAATGGTAGAGTCGGATGATTTCCTTGACAAAGAGCACATTTGGCTGGAGTATTGTTAGGCTTTGAACATGTTTTGGTATCGTGAGGTCCTGGCAGGATCGCCATGTGGTGGTTACTTAGTAAGTGTCCCTCGTATACTTGACGTTTACCATATAGAATAAACATCACTTATACAAAATAATTGGGCTCTTTTAATACATTTAAAAATACACAAAATATAATATCAGTTGACTTATTCAGACTACCAATAACAATAATCTTGGTTCGTTATACTTTCATTTTATAGGGAGTGTACGTACGCTGTACTACATGCCTGACCTTCGTCTATTAATTGAACGTGTCTGTTTATATTTTAACTAGAACGTGCTTCTACACATAACTAACATTGACCTTCCTAGATCAACGCTCGCTAAATATTGTAATTAATATTAACCTAAATTTTAAATCTTATTTCTAAGCTAATGTCCTTTTGCCGTTACTGTCCTTTAGGGATCACTACAATTTGACACATTTGAAGGGACGCCTGCAGTACGTTTTTGAGTGGTTATAGTCTTGGCATCTTGTACATTGAACAAGTGTGTTCTTCTTTCGTGGAGGCTCTATTTTGATTTTACTGGACAGAAGGTATTCTACTTTGAAAATTTGTTTGTTGTTTTTATTTGGTTCCAAATCGACGAAACACATTGGAAGAGGTTCTTTGGTAACTCTATATTTAATGTTAATTAGGCTCCTTACACAGTGGCTTTTATCTTCTAATTCTTTTTTTAATGTCTTCTAAAGCTACAGAATGATGTAGTCCTCTAATTACTATTCTATAGGCTCTTTCCTGCTTTATCTGGTATGTGTGATAGATTATCTTTTCTTGACGTACATAGTGGATCAACTTTCTATAGGTGTCGGGTGTTGTTGTGTTTATCTTGATCGTGTTGTTTGCTTGTTTGCTAGTGCCTTTCTTGTAAAAGTATTTTGACCAGTTACAGCTGATAGAGCTTTTACCATTGCTTTGAAGTCTACAACGGAGTATATATATATATATATATATATATATATATATATATATATATATATATATATATATATATATATATATATATATATATATATATATATATATATATATATATATATATACATATATATATAGAGGTTTTGGATTGTCAGGAGTGTTATCGTTATCTCTAACATTTTCATCTGATGTTTTCCCATTTTCGTTGGTCTCTTCATTATGGAGGAGATGAAATCTGTTTGAGGTTTGAATTTGGGGTGCTCTGTCATTTGAGTTTTGACGATTTATTCGTTTTCTTTTATTTGTCGCAACTTGCCAGGTATGTTTGGGTGTCACTTCTTCATCCTCGTCGCTCGATCTCGGCAAATTTGGGTTTGTGGCAATTCTTGAATATGTTTGATTCGAGTTTGAGTTCGTCAGAGCTGTCACGACGTAGTTTGAGTTTTGACACGTTTGAGGAGGGTGCATTTGTTGTTCCTGGGTACTGAAACCATAGAATGGAGTTTCATTCATCGTTTGATTTGGATAAGTTGATGTTTATGGGGATATATATAAAAACTGGAGGGGCTGATTCATGGGTGTTTGAGGCACTTGTATTCCTGCGTTATTTTGCATCATTTCTTGCGGTAAGGATGGAAAATGGCTGTGTGAGTTAAGGTCCATCCCTGGTCCAGTCCCTGTCGGGAACATTTTATTTTTGTTGACGGCTTAATGATTCTGTGTAAACGTTGTCGTTGTTATTTTTATCACAAGTTAGAACAAAGTAATTATCTCACAAAAACTGATTTAGATAACGCAGCCGAGTTTCGCACGTCTTATCGCTTTGACTATCCTAACGATACTCGTTTTGCAGTTGAGGATCGTTATTTGATGTGGATTGTTCATAGTGTAATTGAGAATCACTCGATGTGGTCCTTTCTTCATCTCGCAGTTCTGATTCAGTTGATATGGGCCGTACTAAAACTGCATCTTTGACAAGTCGGTTCTTTGAAGGAAATAGCATTTTCATGTTTGTTCCAAACAACGTTGTGAACATTTATGATACTCTAAACGGCTCTCTTCTTTTGTTTCTATTATAACGTCTGTTGTTTTCAATCCATTTTTGTTGCTTCTTCTGTTCTTGGAGAGTAACGTGACAACCATCTGGATAAGGAATAAAATAACAAATATTGATGCCCCGCTACCATATTTTCACATAAAACATAGAGCATCCTTGATTTTAGTGGTCTGGTTTTTATGAGCATCACGTGTATTCGGTGGGTATAGATCTTCCTTCTATTTATTTAAAAAACAATAAATCTTCACGTATTTTAGAACCTTGACAGAATCTAATGTATCAAATCAAATGAGAATCATTACTGGAGTTAAACGGTACTATCACTTTTTTTGGAATTAAAAGTAGACTTGAAGACCACAGTGATTTTGTTTCCTCTATAATGTCATTTTTTAAGATTTTATTTGTTTCGCTTTGTTTGTTTTTGTGCGTGCGGAATTCTGTATGGCTTTACGTAAACAGGTTTTGTGTTATTTTGTAAACATTAGTTACTGATAATTTGTCATTTTCTAAATAAATTCAGTCTGCACAGTATGTACAAATTTTTTGAATAGCAAATGTTTAATCCTGATTTAAATGGTCTAGTTGTAGCCTATCTGGAACCCTGTCGTCCCAAGAAAAACCACACACAGAAGTGAAAAACATTTTAACTGTTATTGAAGTATCTCAATAATTTA
The DNA here is from genome assembly GCA_963921935.1 of Galeruca laticollis. NCBI lineage: Eukaryota > Metazoa > Arthropoda > Insecta > Coleoptera > Chrysomelidae > Galeruca > Galeruca laticollis. Next base: position 123,390,424 of record OY998177.1, read on the forward strand.
TTGTTTCATTATAGTTTCGATATGGAGGGAAAATAAATTATGTGATTGATGGGAAAATAAATATAGTTAGTTTGCTAGGCAATAACATTTTATTTTAATTCAAAATTTCGAACGTTATCACAGATTTAATGCTAGTTTGTTAGTAAATTAAGTACCGTTCCCTTTTTATAAAATGCACGTGTTAAATATTTCATATTATGTTCAACTAACCTAATAGAACTTAAAATATTTGTAGATAAAAAAATACTATAAAATAATAAGTATAATATTACATAAAAAAATACTGTACACATCATTACCAAGGACTAAACATTTTACAAATTATTGAAAATCATATCAAACTATTTTAAAAATTCAAAAATGATTGAAAAACATATCAAATTAAGTAAAAATGGCACAGAAAGTATCCATATCTCAAAAATAAAACTGTAAAAAGAACTAGAAGAAACATTTTAAAAAAGAATAAAAGCAAAAACTGAAAAAGTAAGTGAGGGAAGTAGGAGTAGAAATTAAAATATACCTTATATAAATAAAAACAGGGTGATCCTCTATTCAACGTTCTTTTTAATTTTGTGTTTTTTGAAAAAATAATGATAAGCAGAAAGATAATGACAAATACAAGCGTTTCCTAATGATCTAACTATAATAGCAAGATCCAAAAAGAAATTGCAAAGAGTATCGAGAAGATTGGAAAGGGAAGTGGTCAAATTTGTTCTCATAATGAATAGAGACACAAGAAGAGTTAGAATAACTGATATTGGGTGAGTAATAGTAACAAGGAATACACCTTTGAAGCAGTAAAAGAATTTGTATTCTCAGAAATAACGATAAATGAAAAGAATTACAAGAAGCTGAGATCAGACCAAAAAAGGAATTTGTATACTCAGAAATAACGATAAACGAAAAGGGTTACTAGAAGCTGGAGATCCAAGCTATAACTGCAACAGGTAACAAGTTGAGATCAAAATGTGTATCAGGAAAGAGCATAGACACAAGAGTGATATATGGGTGGCTAACATTGTCATGGAATACATCCTTGAGGCAGAAAAGGAATTTGTATACTCAGAAATAACGATAAATGAAACAGGTTACAAGAAGCTGGAGATCCAAGCAACAGGTAACAGGATGAGGTGCAAATGTGTATCAAGAAAAAGGACAGACACAATACCGATACATGGGTGGCTAACAGAGACAAGGAAGACACCCTTGAGTCAGGATAGGAATATATACACAGAAATAACGATAAATGAGAAGGGTTACAAGAAGTTGAGAGATCTAAGCAACAGGTAACAGGATGAGGTCAAAATGTGTATCAAGAAAAAGGACAGACACAATACCGATACATGGGTGGCTAACAGTGGCAAGGAATACACAGTTGAAGCAGTAAAAGAATTTATTAAATCAGAAATGATAATAAATGAAAAGGGTTACAAGAAGCTGGAGAACCAAGCAACAGGTAACAGGATGAGGTCAAAATGTGTGTCAAGAAAAAGGACAGACACAAGACTGATACATGTGGGGCTAACAGAGCAAGGAATACACCCTCGAGTCAGGATAGAAATTTATATACCCAGAAATAACGATAAATGAGAAGTTGGAGATCCCAGCCATAAATACAACAGATCGTGATTTCAGTAATTTCATATTTTAACTCGGTAAAATTGCTAAATTTAAAATAAAAAATAATCCTTTTTTAAACAAAAATAGTCGAGTCTCTTGGTTTTTTTTCAAATAAAAGGCAAACATTAACATAAAAAAATAATTCTTATAAAATTGCTAAAAACGAAAATAAAGTTCCTTCAAAAAATTAACTTTATGTGACTTTTAGCAGCTGTCAGTTTGTTGGGCATATTCGGAGATTTTGTGGCACTTTTCGGTGTTCGTCGGCCAAGTTGAGCAGGCGATTTAAACTTTTCTTCAACAACAGTTTCGTTATCTGCTGCTACGTTTATAGTGCTACGCAAATCTACGCGATTTGACAAATCATTCTGAAATAAAAAGAAAATGTCAGATTAAACTATTTTAGATAAATTTAGACGTAGAATTAGAGTCAAGAATTAAGTACGAGGGATGTCTGTAAAGTTTCCGAGCTGAACATGAAAATAACAGAAGTAAAGTTTCCGAGCTGAACATGAAAATAACAGAATTTTTAAACTTAAATTGGGGAATTTCAGTTGAAAAGTGCTGACGTTTTTAATTACTCTACTACACCCATCGCATTACATCATAAGAAACATATAACTCCAACACAAAAGGAAGTATTAGTGTTTTAAATGAAACTCACGGTTTCTAGTTAATTCCACAATATAATAAAAGTTATTGAAAATTCTAAAAAATTGACAATTGTTTTGATAAATCAATATCATCGTCAGAATGACAGAAGTTACATTTCATTTGATGCCTACCTGATGTTTACTAGATTTAACTGTTCATTGACAACTTCATATTGTGGGTTTCTTAAATGTCTTCTAATTTCCAATTCTTCAAGGAAATCCAGTTCTTGTTTCTTTTCACAAATATGCAGCACTTCTAGTTTTGTGTTAGGTGTCAATGAATGATTGGTGTCAAGTAGATGTTTTGCGTAGTGGGATTTATCTGGTTGTTTTAAGCTGTATGCTCGTAAGTGTTCACTGTATCGGATTTCAAAATTCCTAAGGGTTTGACCCAAATAGACAGCATTTACATTCTGGACATTTGAGTTTATATATACCTGACTTCTTTAATAGTGGTATTTTTGTTTTTAACGTTACTTTCTGTTTTAAAAGAAATTGTTGTATTCGTTTCTGAAGATATTATCTTTGAAATATTATTAGAAATATTTCCTGCATATGTGATGGTTTTATAAGTTTTTATTTCATCAGCTTGTTTAGGAAATATTAGTTGTAATGCCACTTTTTCCTCTTTTTTACTAATTAGCTTATTTATCATATCTAATGGATAACCGTTGGATGTTGCTATTTGTCTAATTGTATTAATCTCTCTATCAAAATTACATTTGTTCATAGGAACTGAAAAAGCTCTATGTATCATTGAATTATATGCCGCTAGTCTGTGTGACATAGGGTGATTGGAATTGTCACATCCGTCTGTGTTGGTTTTCGGTAAATTGAATAATCAAGTACATTATTAACTCTTTGAATTTTTAAATCAAGAAAATTGATTGAGCTATTTTCTTCAATTTCTAATGTAAATTTAATTTTTGGGTGTAAATTATTGATGTGGTTGAAAAATACATCTAATTGTCGTTCACTACCCATAAAACAAGCTAATATGTCATCTACATATCTATACCAAAATAAAATATTTTTAGAAATATTACTTTCAAAGATCTTTCTTTCTAAATTGTCCATAAAAATGTTTGCTAAAATAGGTGACATAGGGCTTACCATTGGTAAACCTTCATTTTGAGTATATATCTTATTGTCAAAAGTGAAATAATTCTGATTAATGCATACATCAAATAAATTAAATATATCTGATATTATTCCTGGATTAATATTTTTATCTTCTAGTAATTTTCGTACAAGTATTAGACATTCTTTAGGAGGAATTTTAGTGAACATATTAGTTACATCGAACGAAATGAGTTTATAGTTATCTTGCAAGTGGATTGCTTTCAACTTTTTGATTAGTTCTATTGAATTTCTAATTGAGTACTGAGATTCATATCCCTAACTATTGAGTATATTGTTGAGCTTCTTTGCAAATATATTATTAGGAGCATTAACATAAGAAACTACAGGTCTAATTGGTTTCGTTATTTTATGTAATTTAACGGTTCCATATAATTGTGGACAATGAGGATTCTTATGTATGATAGACCTCATTTCGTAATCACTTAAAAGATAATTTGAATTATTAACAATATCCCTTACATTATTAGAAAACTTTTTTGTTGGGTCTGCTTTAAGAACTTTTACATCGCTAGATTCTATAAAGTTATATATTTTGGAATTGCAATTTTCAGTCGTCAAAATGACAGTTGTGTTCCCCTTATCATATTTTGTAACTGTTAGGTTATTATCTTCTATCTTCTTTTTTATTGCATTTCAAACTGTAATGTCATTTTTTGTTTGACGTTTAACTTTCGAAGGTTCAATATTTTTGATTAAATTGGCAATTTTTAATTTCTCATAAAGAAAATTATTTGAATTAGATTTTAAAGCTATTTCTGACTCTGTGGCTATAATTTGTTTAATATTAGATGTATTTTTCAACCACATCAATAATTTACACCCAAAAATTAAATTTACATTAGAAATTGAAGAAAATATCTCAATCAATTTTCTTGATTTAAAAATTCAAAGAGTTAATAATGTACTTGATTATTCAATTTACCGAAAACCAACACACACTGATGTGACAATTCCATTCAATTCCAATCACCCTATGTCACACAGACTAGCGGCATATAATTCAATGATACATAGAGCTTTTTCAGTTCCTATGAACAAATGTAATTTTGATAGAGAGATTAATACAATTAGATAAATAACAACATCCAACGGTTATTGATTAGATATGATAAATAAGCTAATTAGTAAAAAAGAGGAAAAAGTGGCATTACAACTAATATTTCCTAAACAAGCTGATGAAATAAAAACTTATAAAACCATCACATATGCAGGAAATATTTCTAATAATATTTCAAAGATAATATCTTCAGCAACGAATACAACAATTTCTTTTAAAACAGAAAGTAACATTAGTACAAAATTGTTAAATGTAAAAACAAAAATACCACAATTAAAGAAGTCAGGTATATATAAACACAAATGTCCAGAATGTAATGCTGTCTATTTGGGTCAGACCCTTAGGAATTTTGAAATCCGATACAGTGAACACTTACGAGCATACAGATTAAAACAACCAGATAAATCCCACTACGTAAAACATCTACTTGACACCAATCATTCATTGACACCTAACACAAAACTAGAAGTGCTGCATATTTGTGAAAAGAAACAAGAACTGGATTTCCTTGAAGAATTGGAAATTAAGAAGACATTTAAGTCTAGACGTTTATCCAACATTACAATTATATGGTAAAAATTTATCGTTCAGATCGTCGGTAAAATTCCTGGGAATGTGGTTCGACGAAAAGCTTACATGGAAGGAACATATTAAACAAACGGCCCGTTCTTCTAACAAGCGACGAAATCTAATGAAGACATTGGCCAATAAATGTTGGGGATCTGATTACAATACCGTACTTACTATTTATAAAACATTAATCAGGTCAAAAATAGACTACGGTTCCATTGCATACGCTTCGGCTTCCAATACAACTCTAAAGTTACTGGACACTGTGCACAACAATGGCCTCCGAATTGCACTAGGAGATTTCAGAACAACTCCCGTTGAAGCTATATATTGCGAAACTGGTGAGCCACCTCTGCATTACAGAAGAATGTTCTTAACTCTCTCACACGCCACATCTATAGCCTCGAATAGAAACAAACCTCTCTACACCAATGCCTTCACCAAAAAATATACTAACTACTTCAACAACAAACCGCATACACCTAAACCTTATTATGAGAGAATACGTACATATCTCCAGTATTTAGGCATCCAATTTCCAGAATTATTTCCAATAGATCTAGATCACCCTCCTCCCTGGACCATCAACGTCCCCACCATTAATACTAGTTTGAGCAGATTTAATAAACAGGAAGTATGCCCAGCCGTCTTTAAAACTCACCTTAAATTAATATTGGAAGAATATCAGGACTTCATCAAAATATACACAGACGCATCTAAATGTGAAATGGGAGTCGGAGCAGCAATTGTAACAACCAATCTTAGTCTGCAATTTAAACTTACTCCAACCCTGAGTATTTTCTCAGCCGAAGTTTTTGCGCTCTATAAAGCCCTCCAACACATAAATTCTTGCAACATTCCAAAAGCGTTAGTTATTTCTGACTCTCTCAGTTCTTTGTTAAACTTAAAGCAGATCTATCCCCAAAACCCTATTGAGAAAATGATAAAATCAGAACTGCTACAGGCTCAAGAAAACTCCAGATGTGTCAACTTCATATGGATCCCATTCCACATCGGCATCGAAGGCAACGAAAAAGCAGACATTTGTGCCCGTAGTGCTATTTCTAATGACGAACCAGATTCGGAGTGTCGGAGTGTTGCTAGTAATCTCAAGGTATTTATTAAAAATAAAGTTTTGTGTAAGTGGAACCGGGACTGGGAAAGTTCTCAGTCGAAATTACGGCAAATCAAAAGTGACGTTTCTCCATGTCCGTTTAAAAGTAGCGATCGACGTACGCAAGTGATTCTTACACGCCTACGATTGGGCCATACCAGGTATACTCACTCCTACATTTTTTCAAACGACGACCCACCAAAATGCACTGTGTGCAATGTAACAGATAGTGTAAAACATTTCCTGGTCGAATGTCCCAGATTTCATAATCAACGTAGCATGCACAACATTCCTACCGATTTGAAGAAACTCATTGGAAATTTCTGCGATCACCGGCTCGTAACTGACTATCTAAAATCAATTAATATGTTTTATAAAATATAAAATTACCGATTGTACCTTCGGGTGGATGCGACTTTACTAAAAAAAAAAAAAAAAAAAAAAAAAAAAAAAAAAAAAAAAAAAAAAAAAAAAAAAAAAAAAAAAACAGATTTTCCCAACTTAGAAATAGAGGTATGGGGATCATTTTGAGATGTCATGTTGAATATGCTGCAGTGGCTGTAAATTTCAAATCGATTGTTTTTTCTAATGATGGTTTTCCTATTCAAAGTAACTAAAGGATTCCAACCAGCATATTTTAATGAATTTATTTTTTTCAATAATCAAATACATGAACACCAGACAAGTTCAAATGCTTATTTTCATATACATATACAGTGTGGCCACTGGTGGTGGTATGAAAGATTTATTCCTCAAGGGGTTACAAGAATTTAACAGTTTACCAAATGTTATTAAGGTGGAAAATACTGTGATGGGATTTAAAAGTAAATTGCTAGAATATCTAGAGCGTTGATTGGTTGGAATATATTTGTTTATATTTATGTATGTATGTATATCTATATTTTTTATACTTTTGTTATTCTTATTTCCATGAATTTTTTTACTAGGTAATCTCAGTTACTATGTTATGTCTATTCACGTTTGAATGTTAACATTTATTTTTGGAACTATGTAATTATTCATCATTTCTATTGTAAAATTAGGATATATCCTATAATAAAGATTACTACTACTAATAATGTAACGATTCTCGCGCCGGATCTGGCCACAAACCCTGCGGGCCTCGCCCACAATCTGGAGAAGACTGTTCAGGAACGCCCTCTAGAAAGACGTATTCGAAGTTTCCATTGAATCGTAAATAAGAGAAGGCTGTTCGGGAACGCCCTTTAGAAAGACTTTGATCTTTTCACAAAACGCTTTTCAATAACAAATATTTAGAGTGACTGCACCATTAAATGAACGGTCAGCAGTGAATGAAATTGAAAATAAAAAAGACCACTAACACTTTCTTTTGTGAAATTAACTGTCTCGACCCTTACTTCGTGGAATATGCTCATATTAGTGTTTTAAATGAAACTCACGGTTTCTAGTTAATTCCACAATATAATAAAAGTTATTGAAAATTCTAAAAAATTGACAATTGTTTCGATAAATCAATATCATCGTCAGAATGACAGAAGTTACATTTCATTTGATGCCTACCTGATGTTTAGTAGTTATTTTTGGCTAGACCAAGAAGTGACCTAACTTGTGATTGACTTAATATATGTTTATAGAAAAAAGAAGAAGAAGATGTGATATTACAAATATTGAAGCTTAGATATTATTAGCCCTATGGTGATATCCTGGATATCATTTTTCCAATTAAGATCAGTATAACTGTGCAATGATATAGAAAACCAGGAAAACTATATCTGCCGATCTTTACAATTATCACTTAAGAAGATAGTTTATTAGTGGAGAACTCCCTAGATTTAACTGTTCATTGACAACTTCATATTGTGGGTTTCTTAAATGTCTTCTAATTTCCAATTCTTCAAGGAAATCCAGTTCTTGTTTCTTTTCATTTAAAACACTAATATGAGCAGATTCCACGAAGTAAGGGTCGAGACAGTTAATTTTCCGTTATTATTTTTCTATTATCTATACGCGACGCGATGGTTTGTTATCAAAAATATGATAGTTTCTTTAAATACTAATTATCTTTGTGTAAGTCTTAAAATTCATGATAATTATTATTTCAAAATAAATTATTTGTGATTTGGCGTAACTATTGTTAATTTGATATATGTAAATATGTATTTAGGTACATGTTCTATTATATAGCTACTATACCTACTTCTTAGACCGTAAAGAGCCTTGATTATTTTTTGTCTCAACTCACCGACAAATAGCGGAAGAAGACAGTTTATTAGTGGAGAACTCCCTAGATTTAACTGTTCATTGACAACTTCATATTGTGGGTTTCTTAAATGTCTTCTTAATTTCCAATTCTTCAAGGAAATCCAGTTCTTGTTTCTTTTCACAAATATGCAGCACTTCTAGTTTTGTGTTAGGTGTCAATGAATGATTGGTGTCAAGTAGATGTTTTACGTAGTGGGATTTATCTGGTTGTTTTAATCTGTATGCTCGTAAGTGTTCACTGTATCGGATTTCAAAATTCCTAAGGGTCTGACCCAAATAGACAGCATTACATTCTGGACATTTGTGTTTATATATACCTGACTTCTTTAATTGTGGTATTTTTGTTTTTACATTTAACAATTTTGTACTAATGTTACTTTCTGTTTTAAAAGAAATTGTTGTATTCGTTTCTGAAGATATTATCTTTGAAATATTATTAGAAATATTTCCTGCATATGTGATGGCTTTATAAGTTTTTATTTCATCAGCTTGTTTAGGAAATATTAGTTGTAATGCCACTTTTTCCTCTTTTTTACTAATTAGCTTATTTATCATATCTAATGGATAACCGTTGGATGTTGCTATTTGTCTAATTGTATTAATCTCTCTATCAAAATTACATTTGTTCATAGGAACTGAAAAAGCTCTATGTATCATTGAATTATATGCCGCTAGTCTGTGTGACATAGGGTGATTGGAATTGTCACATCCGTCTGTGTTGGTTTTCGGTAAATTGAATAATCAAGTACATTATTAACTCTTTGAATTTTTAAATCAAGAAAATTGATTGAGCTATTTTCTTCAATTTCTAATGTAAATTTAATTTTTGGGTGTAAATTATTGATGTGGTTGAAAAATACATCTAATTGTCGTTCACTACCCATAAAACAAGCTAATATGTCATCTACATATCTATACCAAAATAAAATATTTTTAGAAATATTACTTTCAAAGATCTTTCTTTCTAAATTGTCCATAAAAATGTTTGCTAAAATAGGTGACATAGGGCTTACCATTGGTAAACCTTCATTTTGAGTATATATCTTATTGTCAAAAGTGAAATAATTCTGATTAATGCATACATCAAATAAATTAAATATATCTGATATTATTCCTGGATTAATATTTTTATCTTCTAGTAATTTTCGTACAAGTATTAGACATTCTTTAGGAGGAATTTTAGTGAACATATTAGTTACATCGAACGAAATGAGTTTATAGTTATCTTGCAAGTGGATTGCTTTCAACTTTTTGATTAGTTCTATTGAATTTCTAATTGAGTACTGAGATTCATATCCCTAACTATTGAGTATATTGTTGAGCTTCTTTGCAAATATATTATTAGGAGCATTAACATAAGAAACTACAGGTCTAATTGGTTTCGTTATTTTATGTAATTTAACGGTTCCATATAATTGTGGACAATGAGGATTCTTATGTATGATAGACCTCATTTCGTAATCACTTAAAAGATAATTTGAATTATTAACAATATCCCTTACATTATTAGAAAACTTTTTTGTTGGGTCTGCTTTAAGAACTTTTACATCGCTAGATTCTATAAAGTTATATATTTTGGAATTGCAATTTTCAGTCGTCAAAATGACAGTTGTGTTCCCCTTATCATATTTTGTAACTGTTAGGTTATTATCTTCTATCTTCTTTTTTATTGCATTTCAAACTGTAATGTCATTTTTTGTTTGACGTTTAACTTTCGAAGGTTCAATATTTTTGATTAAATTGGCAATTTTTAATTTCTCATAAAGAAAATTATTTGAATTAGATTTTAAAGCTATTTCTGACTCTGTGGCTATAATTTGTTTAATATTAGATGTATTTTTCAACCACATCAATAATTTACACCCAAAAATTAAATTTACATTAGAAATTGAAGAAAATATCTCAATCAATTTTCTTGATTTAAAAATTCAAAGAGTTAATAATGTACTTGATTATTCAATTTACCGAAAACCAACACACACTGATGTGACAATTCCATTCAATTCCAATCACCCTATGTCACACAGACTAGCGGCATATAATTCAATGATACATAGAGCTTTTTCAGTTCCTATGAACAAATGTAATTTTGATAGAGAGATTAATACAATTAGATAAATAACAACATCCAACGGTTATTGATTAGATATGATAAATAAGCTAATTAGTAAAAAAGAGGAAAAAGTGGCATTACAACTAATATTTCCTAAACAAGCTGATGAAATAAAAACTTATAAAACCATCACATATGCAGGAAATATTTCTAATAATATTTCAAAGATAATATCTTCAGCAACGAATACAACAATTTCTTTTAAAACAGAAAGTAACATTAGTACAAAATTGTTAAATGTAAAAACAAAAATACCACAATTAAAGAAGTCAGGTATATATAAACACAAATGTCCAGAATGTAATGCTGTCTATTTGGGTCAGACCCTTAGGAATTTTGAAATCCGATACAGTGAACACTTACGAGCATACAGATTAAAACAACCAGATAAATCCCACTACGTAAAACATCTACTTGACACCAATCATTCATTGACACCTAACACAAAACTAGAAGTGCTGCATATTTGTGAAAAGAAACAAGAACTGGATTTCCTTGAAGAATTGGAAATTAAGAAGACATTTAAGAAACCCACAATATGAAGTTGTCAATGAACAGTTAAATCTAGGGAGTTCTCCACTAATAAACTGTCTTCTTCCGCTATTTGTCGGTGAGTTGAGACAAAAAATAATCAAGGCTCTTTACGGTCTAAGAAGTAGGTATAGTAGCTATATAATAGAACATGTACCTAAATACATATTTACATATATCAAATTAACAATAGTTACGCCAAATCACAAATAATTTATTTTGAAATAATAATTATCATGAATTTTAAGACTTACACAAAGATAATTAGTATTTAAAGAAACTATCATATTTTTGATAACAAACCATCGCGTCGCGTATAGATAATAGAAAAATAATAACGGAAAATTAACTGTCTCGACCCTTACTTCGTGGAATCTGCTCATATTAGTGTTTTAAATGAAAAGAAACAAGAACTGGATTTCCTTGAAGAATTGGAAATTAGAAGACATTTAAGAAACCCACAATATGAAGTTGTCAATGAACAGTTAAATCTAGGGAGTTCTCCACTAATAAACTATCTTCTTAAGTGATAATTGTAAAGATCGGCAGATATAGTTTTCCTGGTTTTCTATATCATTGCACAGTTATACTGATCTTAATTGGAAAAATGATATCCAGGATATCACCATAGGGCTAATAATATCTAAGCTTCAATATTTGTAATATCACATCTTCTTCTTCTTTTTTCTATAAACATATATTAAGTCAATCACAAGTTAGGTCACTTCTTGGTCTAGCCAAAAATAACTACTAAACATCAGGTAGGCATCAAATGAAATGTAACTTCTGTCATTCTGACGATGATATTGATTTATCGAAACAATTGTCAATTTTTTAGAATTTTCAATAACTTTTATTATATTGTGGAATTAACTAGAAACCGTGAGTTTCATTTAAAACACTAATATGAGCATATTCCACGAAGTAAGGGTCGAGACAGTTAATTTCACAAAAGAAAGTGTTAGTGGTCTTTTTTATTTTCAATTTCATTCACTGCTGACCGTTCATTTAATGGTGCAGTCACTCTAAATATTTGTTATTGAAAAGCGTTTTGTGAAAAGATCAAAGTCTTTCTAAAGGGCGTTCCCGAACAGCCTTCTCTTATTTACGATTCAATGGAAACTTCGAATACGTCTTTCTAGAGGGCGTTCCTGAACAGTCTTCTCCAGATTGTGGGCGAGGCCCGCAGGGTTTGTGGCCAGATCCGGCGCGAGAATCGTTACATTATTAGTAGTAGTAATCTTTATTATAGGATATATCCTAATTTTACAATAGAAATGATGAATAATTACATAGTTCCAAAAATAAATGTTAACATTCAAACGTGAATAGACATAACATAGTAACTGAGATTACCTAGTAAAAAAATTCATGGAAATAAGAATAACAAAAGTATAAAAAATATAGATATACATACATACATAAATATAAACAAATATATTCCAACCAATCAACGCTCTAGATATTCTAGCAATTTACTTTTAAATCCCATCACAGTATTTTCCACCTTAATAACATTTGGTAAACTGTTAAATTCTTGTAACCCCTTGAGGAATAAATCTTTCATACCACCACCAGTGGCCACACTGTATATGTATATGAAAATAAGCATTTGAACTTGTCTGGTGTTCATGTATTTGATTATTGAAAAAAATAAATTCATTAAAATATGCTGGTTGGAATCCTTTAGTTACTTTGAATAGGAAAACCATCATTAGAAAAAACAATCGATTTGAAATTTACAGCCACTGCAGCATATTCAACATGACATCTCAAAATGATCCCCATACCTCTATTTCTAAGTTGGGAAAATCTGTTTTTTTTTTTTTTTTTTTTTTTTTTTTTTTTTTTTTTTTTTTTTTTTTTTTTTTTTTTTTTTTTTTTTTAGTAAAGTCGCATCCACCCGAAGGTACAATCGGTAATTTTATATTTTATAAAACATATTAATTGATTTTAGATAGTCAGTTACGAGCCGGTGATCGCAGAAATTTCCAATGAGTTTCTTCAAATCGGTAGGAATGTTGTGCATGCTACGTTGATTATGAAATCTGGGACATTCGACCAGGAAATGTTTTACACTATCTGTTACATTGCACACAGTGCATTTTGGTGGGTCGTCGTTTGAAAAAATGTAGGAGTGAGTATACCTGGTATGGCCCAATCGTAGGCGTGTAAGAATCACTTGCGTACGTCGATCGCTACTTTTAAACGGACATGGAGAAACGTCACTTTTGATTTGCCGTAATTTCGACTGAGAACTTTCCCAGTCCCGGTTCCACTTACACAAAACTTTATTTTTAATAAATACCTTGAGATTACTAGCAACACTCCGACACTCCGAATCTGGTTCGTCATTAGAAATAGCACTACGGGCACAAATGTCTGCTTTTTCGTTGCCTTCGATGCCGATGTGGAATGGGATCCATATGAAGTTGACACATCTGGAGTTTTCTTGAGCCTGTAGCAGTTCTGATTTTATCATTTTCTCAATAGGGTTTTGGGGATAGATCTGCTTTAAGTTTAACAAAGAACTGAGAGAGTCAGAAATAACTAACGCTTTTGGAATGTTGCAAGAATTTATGTGTTGGAGGGCTTTATAGAGCGCAAAAACTTCGGCTGAGAAAATACTCAGGGTTGGAGTAAGTTTAAATTGCAGACTAAGATTGGTTGTTACAATTGCTGCTCCGACTCCCATTTCACATTTAGATGCGTCTGTGTATATTTTGATGAAGTCCTGATATTCTTCCAATATTAATTTAAGGTGAGTTTTAAAGACGGCTGGGCATACTTCCTGTTTATTAAATCTGCTCAAACTAGTATTAATGGTGGGGACGTTGATGGTCCAGGGAGGAGGGTGATCTAGATCTATTGGAAATAATTCTGGAAATTGGATGCCTAAATACTGGAGATATGTACGTATTCTCTCATAATAAGGTTTAGGTGTATGCGGTTTGTTGTTGAAGTAGTTAGTATATTTTTTGGTGAAGGCATTGGTGTAGAGAGGTTTGTTTCTATTCGAGGCTATAGATGTGGCGTGTGAGAGAGTTAAGAACATTCTTCTGTAATGCAGAGGTGGCTCACCAGTTTCGCAATATATAGCTTCAACGGGAGTTGTTCTGAAATCTCCTAGTGCAATTCGGAGGCCATTGTTGTGCACAGTGTCCAGTAACTTTAGAGTTGTATTGGAAGCCGAAGCGTATGCAATGGAACCGTAGTCTATTTTTGACCTGATTAATGTTTTATAAATAGTAAGTACGGTATTGTAATCAGATCCCCAACATTTATTGGCCAATGTCTTCATTAGATTTCGTCGCTTGTTAGAAGAACGGGCCGTTTGTTTAATATGTTCCTTCCATGTAAGCTTTTCGTCGAACCACATTCCCAGGAATTTTACCGACGATCTGAACGATAAATTTTTACCATATAATTGTAATGTTGGATAAACGTCTAGACTTTTTTTTGAAAAGAACATGGCGGTTGTTTTTGATGAGGAGAATTCAAAACCTGTTTTCAAGGACCATTGTTCGAGTTGCGTTAAACATTTTTGCAAAATATTCGTCATGAGGGAAGTATTTTTTCCTTTAATATATACAACAAGATCATCTGCATACACGCGTGCTTTCAAGGGTTTCGACAAGCCCTTGATGATATTGTTAATGGCCATTAGGAATAATGTGGGGCTGAGAATGGATCCTTGTGGTGTCCCATTATCTTCTATCTGATCTGCAGAGTAAGAGCTATGACTCTTACGCGAAAAGATCGGTTCTTCATAAAATTACTGATGAATTTCAAACAACTTCCCCGAATGTTCCACATGTGCAGTTGCTTTAGAATATTAAGTTTCCAGCAAGTATTGAAAGCTTTTTTAAGAATATAGCAATACAGGTTTGTTTTGTCGATAGAGCTTCATGAATGTCACTTTCTAAATCCAGGATGTTGTCAATCCCTGAACGATTTTGTCTGAAACCATTTTGCTCGGATATTAAATGGTTTGCCTTTTCTAAAGTCCACGTAAGTCTGCCATTGACCATTTTCTCCATCAGTTTGCTGGTTGAGCATGTTAAACTTATAGGTCGGAAAGATGAAGGTTCAGTGCGAGATTTTTGGTGTTTAAGGAGCGGAAGGACGATGGATTTGGACCAGATTGATGGAAACTGGTGTTGTTTCCAAATGCAGTTAATCAGTTTCAGGAGCGTTGTTTTTGCTATATCGGGAAGATGTTTTAAAAATACGACTGGGATATCATCTGGTCCTTGACTGGAATTTTTTAAATTATTAAGGGCGTTATCCAATTCAGCCTTTGTGAAGCTCATGTTCAAAGCAGTATGTTCATTTCCATCCAGTGACAGCTTCGAGTTTTCTGCAGCTAATTTATTATCGAGAAAAGTGATGTTGTAGTTTTCGTTCGATGACATTTGCTTGTAAATACTGGCTAATATGTTAGCCATTTCACTTGCAGAGGTTGTGACTGTGTTGTTGAATTTTAGACTAGTTATTACTGGTTTATAATTGAAGCCCGAAATTTTCCTTACTCTTGTCCACACTTCGCTGATAGGAGTAGAACTATTTATTTTTGAGATATATTGAAGCCAGGAGTTTTTCTTTGCGAGTTTCGTTGTGAGGTGAGCCTTGGCTTTATGTTTCTTGAAATCTATCTTGTTTTCAAATGTCTTGTGTCTTTTATATTTATTCAAAGCTGCTTTGCTTGCACGAATTGCTGCTTCACATTCTGGATTCCACCAAGGTACAGGAACGTAATTCAATTTTGTCCTTTTTGTTTTGCCTATAAATAGTTCAGCACTGCTCAGAATTATATTGTTAAAATTTGATAATGATTCATCGATGTTTTCAGATAGTTTATAGTTTGAGATAACGACTTGAATATGCTCAGCAAAATCGGACCAGTTAGCAGAGTCGATTTTCCATTTTGGCAGAAAAAGATCCGGATATTGATGAGTACATCGATTTATTATTATAGGGTGGTGGTCACTACCATAGGTAAAAGTCAGGACTTCCCAGGATAGGCGAGGTGTTAACGAAGGATCGCAAAGGGTTAGATCAATTGCAGTTGAGTCCCTAGTATTGATGTTGAATCTAGTTGAGGTTCCGTCATTGAGAAAATTCAGTTGAAGATCCGAGATTACTTTTTCAACAATTTTGCCTCTTGTGTCTGTATATAGCGAGCCCCATATTATGTTATGGCCATTAAAATCGCCCATAATTATGCGTGGATGTGGTATTTGCATGCGTAGATCTTTTATGTCGTTATAGGAGGCTGGATAACTTGAGGGTAAATAAATGTTGCATATGAAATATATGCTAGGTGAGTTGATCTTGACAACGACAGCTTTTAAGTTGCTAGTGACAGGAAATGGTTTTGCCTCCAATGCCTTATTGACTAGAGTAGCTACTCCGCCGGAAGTGAAATTAATATCCCTTATTCGGTCTTTGCGAAAACAGTCGAATAGCTTTGAATTATAAGTATTTTGACGTTTAAGGTAAGTTTCTTGTAGGCATATAATACCGGGGGAGTGCTCCCCAATTAGGATTTGTAGCATAGCAAGGCGATGGAAAAATCCGTCGATGTTCCATTGAAGTATTGACATTATATAATTTGCTGACTACTTTGGGATATGTCACTATCCCACTCTGAAGTATCGTTACCCAGGAACTTGAAAATTTTCTTTTTTAAGTTAGTAAATCGAGTCCTCATAGATCTATCTTTTAAGTGGGGGTGAATTTGAGAGAGCATATGGGTCAGGGCTAGGTAATCTGTTGTATATTCTTTGATCATACTGATGGGGTCTGTAGAGCCACTAAAATTGGTTATAAGTAACGCAAGTTGATCATAGTCTATAACGAATGGAGGATATTGATTATCAATAAAATTTTTGGCCGGTTAAAGTAACTGTATTGTGCTATCTGATGTAAGACTGGGTGTTGTCAAAACGGTTTTCTTTTTCTTTAATTTTTGTTTGTTTCTCGGTAAAGGAAATGAGTTGTGATCTTTTCCAGCTGTGTCTGATTCAGGTGTAATTACTTCGTTTATATTGCGCTTTGTTTTGTTGGAGCTGTTGTTGGCTTCTTCTGGTGCATCCCTGTTAGTAGATGCAACCGGCGTGGCGTTAGAGGTTGCCGCATCTTTTGTGGTTGAATTTGAGTCCACTTGGAAGGCTGGTATTACATTTTGCATGTCAACGGTGTTTGTCGGAACATAATTAGATGTATTTGCGCTAATTGGTAAGTTGGAGCTGCCTGTCGGTTGAACTTGCGGTAGAGATGTTTTAGGTTCAGTACATTGAGATACTATGTGACCAGGTTTTTTACAATTGTAACATACCATACCATCTTGAGACAGAAAAATTCGGTACGTCGTATTTTCAAAGTCTACTGTAAACGAATCTGGTAGCGATAAATTGTGAGGACTGACGTAGATTTGCCTCCGAAAACTAAGAATATGGCTATACTCAGGTAGAGAGGAACTGATTCTTAAACATGTTAGGAGAGAAACAGGATTCAGTCCGATGTTTATTAATTGTTCTATTAATAGATTCTGCGGTATTGTAGGACATACGTTCGACAGAATGAGTCTTTCAGCAGGTGTTATTAGTCTTCTGGCCCTAACTATTTCTCCCTGTACTTTTATGTATCCATGATTATTTATGAAGTCATCCACCAACTGTTTACTAGATAGGTACATACATATACGATTATGGGACAATCGAGAGGAAAAAATGATATTTTTCGGTTGGATTATGGTTCCTAGAGGAATTCGATAATCTTGTAATTGAGTGTTTTCTAAAGTACTGAAAACTATTGCCTGTTCTTTTGAGAGAAAATGTTGTTTTGATACTGCTGAAGAGTAGGTATTGAGGGTTCGAGATTGGTCTTGAGATGAGGTCAATGATTGAGAATAGTTGTTGGTATACATTTTGAAATTTTCACAAGAACACGAAGTGATAAAATAATTAAGTACGGCCCTGGCAGTCCGATAAGCCAGGCACTTGAATCTGCTATAAGTAAGGTTTGTTTACTGATAATAATGGAATATTTAGTTGTATTCGGCTGTACAGTTGATAATCCGAAGTAAAGTAAAACTTGATCACTTACTGTTTCTACGGAATCCAACCAATTTATTAAAACAATTGAATTATCCACACTCAATGTTAAAATAATCAGAGCACATGACTATTAGAATATATTATTGTTTACTTATGTAGAAGTATTTTATCAATATTAAAAGTACCGGTTTATATTCGAACACAGATATAACGTCTATATCGTATCGAGTATGGTACTCAACTCTGTTTTGGTTTATTAAATGCATTAAAGTTGGGCAGTACTCAAAATGAGGCTTAATTATACATATGTCAATATTCTGGAGTTAATAGTCAGATTATTTGCTATTCTAGAAAAAAAATATAATTTTTTAGAGATTTTTTTATCACATATTCATTCAGCATGACTGTTTAAACTCAGAGTAGAGTGTTGTCTATAATAACTCCCAAATATTTAATTTCAGACACATATTCTAATGCCGTACTATCAATCGAATTTTATTTCATTGTAGTCTAATTTATATTTAGTTGTTATCAACATAACTTTTGTTTTATTAGCATTCAGTAGCATATTTATTCAACATTTGATTAATGGAAGTATAACGACTGCATCTCAAAATGATTGTCATACCTCTATTTCTATGTTGGGAAAATCTGTTTTGGTTTATTAAATGCATTAAAGTTGGGCAGTACTCAAAATGAGGCTTAATTATACATATGTCAATATTCTGGAGTTAATAGTCAGATTATTTGCTATTCTAGAAAAAAAATATAATTTTTTGAAGATTTTTCTATCACATATTCATTCAGCATGACTGTTTAAACTCAGAGTAGAGTGTTGTCTATAATAACTCCCAAATATTTAATTTCAGACACATATTCTAATGCCGTACTATCAATCGAATTTTATTTCATTGTAGTTAATAGAGTTTAATTTATATTTAGTTGTTATCAACATAACTTTTGTTTTATTAGCATTCAGTTTAAATTTGTTTTTATGTAAGTATCCCTCAATACTTTTCATAGAACATTTAAGAGCATCTACAGCATTATTCAGTTCCACATTTGAAGTACCTTCTGCGAACAGATTAAGTTCATGTACCCCAAGAACATAATAAATATCATTAAAGTAAATTATAAATAGAAGTGGCCCTAGCACACTTCCTTGGGGGACACCAATGCTGATATCTATCTCTTCAGATATTGTAGAACTGATTTTTGTTTTGTGCTTTCTTTTATTGAGGTAACTCACGAACCAAGCCAGTACAGATCCTGCTACTCCATAATAATTTAATTTCTTTATTAAAATGTTTCTGTCAATTGTTTCAAAAGCTCGCTTGAAGTCTAGAAAAACAGCAACAGTATATTTATTGTCATCATATGCCTTTTTCCATTTAGAGTAAGTATACTGAATAGCTGATTCACACGAGTGATTTTTTCTAAATCCTGATTGCTGACCTAGGAATAATTTATTATGATCAAAGTATTAAACTAATTGCTTGTATGCTGCCATTTCAAGAACTTTTTCCAACGTTGGTAGAGAGTATTTATCGGGCGAAATTCGTTTGCTTCAATAATTGTATTATTCACCTTTGGTATAAGAGCAACAGTACTTATCTTCATTTGGTCCGGGAAAATTCCTTTTTCTAGAGATGTATTAACAAGGTAACACATGCCCAAAAATCTCAAATGTTTCTTTCAAAAATTTGCTATTCAATACTTGTTCTTATTATCCAAAGAATGAACAATCCTTCTAAATACAAAAGCAATATCAACCAGTGTTAAAAAATCTAGTAATAATGTTTCGGTGACCAAAAAAAATGACATTGCCTCCAACAAGCGTCAAACCCCGAAGTTTTGCAGTCAAATTCAAAATTGGAAAAGAATGAAGACGTAGAAAAAAATAATGGGTCAGAAGTCGATAGGGTCGTAGTAACTGAAGAATCAATAAACATCAATTCCCTTTCTAGAAATAATCCTAGAGTTAACAACTTCTCTTCATATATTTCATTTTCGATTAAAATTTTTCAGAAAGGGGATGAAACGCAACAAGAACAAAAGGACACGTCTAAAAATGATGTAGATTGCAAGGAATATATTAACAAAGTGAACCAGACCAATGGTCTATTGACATCACCCAAACTTTCCAAAACCGCAATATCTCCATATAATTCAATAGCAAACAACATCATTTCAAATTCCTTATCACGCCGATCAAGTGAGAGAAACAATAAGAGAATCCGAGATTATTTGGACAATGATAGTAGTTACAAAAGAGCTGTTTACAATAACTCCACAATCAGATCCATAAAGGGTATTCCCAAAAAAGTTTTGGGCCTCAAAGGCCTCAAAAATATTGGTAACACATGTTTCATGAATAGTATTATCCAATGCCTATCAAACACAAGGTGGCTATTAGAATATGTAAAGATAGACACATACATAAGAGATATTAACATAAACATATCTAGCATGAAAGGAGCACTAATTAAAGCATTTAATGAAGTTATTCAAGAGCTTTGGTCTGAAGATAGTTCAGACAGAGTGGTTAATACAGTATCATTGAAAAGTCAGATTCAGCGATTTACTTCAAGGTTCATGGGATACACTCAACATGATGCACAGGAGTTTCTTCGTTACCTATTAGCAGGACTTCACGAAGATGTTAACAAGGTATATGAAAAGCCAAAGCCTATATTAACAGAAATTGATGACAAACTTAGTGACATCCAGAAAGCAAAAGAATCTCGGTTGAGATATCCGAGAATGGACAACTCCAAGAGTGTGGATAACTTTGTCGGTCAATTAAAATGAACAATCAAGTGCCACACACTGTGTCATTGTTCAGTTACCTACGATCCCTTTTGGGATTTATCCCTTTCCATACCCCAAAGAACAGGTCAATTACAACTTTCACAATGTTTAGATTCGTTTACACAAGAAGAAACACTCGACGGTGATGAGAAACCAACATGTTCGAAATGTAAGGAACGAAGACGATGCACTAAATCATTCTCAATTCATAAATTTCCGAAAATATTGGTTATTCACCTGAAGCGTTTTTCGCAAAAACAGAATGATTTATTGGAAAACTTAATGTTTCAATAGATGTTCCAATAGAGGGGCTTGATATGAGCCATTACGCGGCTGATAATGTGGCACCTTGTATGTACAACCTCTACGCTATATCAAATCATAGTGGAGCCACTTACAATGGTCACTACACAGCATATTGCCAACATCCCTACACGGGACAGTGGCACGAATATAACGATTCAAGGGTGCTATTAATATTGTGGAAATCTTTAGTCAGTGGAGAAGCATATGTTCTCATCTATGAACAAGATGACACAAAGTCCCACCTTTAAGTTTAATAATTTTTTTTATTAGTTTTTAAATTGTATATTTTCATTGAACCAATGTCTTATTTGGTTTTTTCTGCATAATTTATTTATATCTTTATATATACATTGTATTGTATGAACTCAAATTTTAAATATAAATAAAATTTAAATAAAAAAAAATTAAATTCAGAGATTGAACTGCCAATAACTACATAATGTTATCGTTACATTGTTACATTATTATCTGTGAGATTGTTTATCTATTTAGCATCTATTAATGAATATTGATGAGTGAATATTATATCTTAACTATTATTTCTTAAATTAATCTTACTTTGATCCTGTGGTTTTTTTAACACTACACACACTTCACCACTTTATGGTTTGATGTGACTAGAACTGTCGTTTGTTCCACTTGTAATTTCCCAAGATTTTGAGGTAAATTACCGACCGAAAATAAAACGACTTGTTCACATCTTACCACGATCATAACTCAATATTATTATTTAGAAGGATTTAAAAAATGCAAATGGATAGAAATATACATGAAGACATAGAGAAAAGACAGCTAACTTGGTTCGGGCACGTAAAACGGATGAACTCTGACAGATGGCCTGGGAAGGTTCTGGAATGGATACCACCGGAAAAAAGAAGGAGGGGTCGGCCAAGAAGGAGCTGGCGAGATGACATTGATCAAGCGATGACCATGAGGAACTTAGAGGAAGACGAGGTTTTTGATAGGAAAAAATGGAAATTGGGGACGGAGAAACGGCAACAGCTGTAAAAAAATCCGTTATATATATATAAAAAAATTAAAAGCATCACTGGAAAAAAATATATCTACTTAAAAGTAAAAAATTTATTTGTTTCGGTATGTAACTTTTCAGACATCCCTCGTATGTAAACTATAGTACCATTATTTGTGTGATATATAAAGTTTCAGAGATAGCTACAGTTGAAGTAGGTTCGTGTGTACCCAATTTCGAAAATATACAATTAAATTAATGGTGTAGTTGCAATAACTCTTCCCACAACTAACCTGAAATTCAATGTAACTATCGCGCGTTTCCTTTTGCCGGCCCAATCTCCGAATCTTATCCAGACGTTTCTTCCTTTCAACTGACAAACGTTTAGATTTGCTTAGTGTCGTAGCTAAAATCTTGGGTACCTGTAATTCTAAAAAGAAACAATAATACAGGGTCCGATGAACCTAAACAGAAGAAGGTAAGATACGAAATAATGGAAAATGAAAATGCCTGGAGCAAAGTTTTTTTTTCTATTGTATTATCCCATATTTTATTTATAAATTAATTAAATTAAAAGCTTGGTCGCAAAATTCCTTTTGACATAACTGTCATTTATACTAACTGCTTCATCTGCTACTTAGTTTGTTTACAGTGCTTCATTTTATCATTTAGCCTCTAAATAGTGTTTTGTAAGTTTAACAATGGATTGAACAAAAATATTTACATTGGAAACGCATGGAAAATTTGTTTAAAAAAAAGGAGGCAATAAATAGTTATTTATGCAACAAGTGCAAAAAGTGAGTGTTTTTTGCACGCGCCGTGAAATTGTCCAACGAGGCCTTTAGGCCGAGTTGGACAACACGTAGAGTGCAAAAAACACGTTTTGCACGAGTTGCATACAGTATTTTTTCTACATTCATGCAAAAACAAGAAAATTAGAATATAATATGTTAAGAGCTCAAACTTAACGGTTCTTCTTTTTTTTTGTATCTTTATGACCTCCACCTTGTCAGTACTTAATCATAGCTGGTTTTCGCTTTGACCATTTAAATTTTAAATAATCAAAGACTTTTGCAATAATTGTAACTCGTTGAGACTAAGTAGTAAGATATACATATATTATTGCTGTATTAGAGCAGGATCAGACACTTGCTCTGGATTTTTATTTTATTTAAATGTTTATGTTTGTCATAAATTATCACAAAACTGACAAGAATGACAGATGAGTGCAACAAAAATTTTGTTGCACTAGTGCAAAAAAGAACCACTTTTTCCATTAAATGTGTTTCACAAGTGTTGTTTTTTGCATGAATGTAGAAAAATAAATTTGTGTGAATAAAACATGAAATTAATTTTCAGATAATTAGTGATTGTCATCATTAATCATTGAGAAAATTTAAATTTTAGAAACGCTGCGTTATGTCAAAATTAATCTTAGGTTAGACACATGCTTTAATTAATATATTTAATTAACATTGAAAATTGTAATACTTATTTGGTCGCACTGTATATATGTAATTTTGAACAAGCATCAAGCTACAGAAAAATATTAAATATTCTTCTACTTACGTCGTGGATTCCTTTTAGGTTCTGTAAAAACTTTTCGGGGAGTTAATTTGTATCTTTTGGAATCAGTCGAAGGACATTCCGTCAAAATTCTTTTTGAAGTCATGTGACTGATACTCGGGGTGGTGGCTGTTACTTCTTTCTGCATTTTTCGGGCACTCAATTTCAATTTTTTTGCCTGTATAAAACATTTTTTTACAGTATTTATTATTATTATAAGATATTTTCGTAAAAAGTGAATATTAGAAAAATAATACTTCATATGTATTTCTTGTAAACAATTCAATTGGTGTAGTAGCCACTACATTTCGTCAATTGGTGTAGTAATCACTACCATTTTAATTTCTTATCGCCTCTAAAATAAGTCGTTGTGAAAGTGTTTTATTTTAAACAGAGACAGTCTTTTTGTTATATAAAAAGAGATATTTCAATAATTAAGATTATCGTCTTCAGAGATCAAAGTTAGTGTTAATAGCTTACATTCAGTCTTTGAAGATGATAACTGGGTTATGAGTCTCAGAAAGTTTAATCGTGAATATTGGTGGTAATTAGTATTCAGTATTTCAAGTGGAACATGGTCGAAAAAAGTCTCACAGAAATGACAAAACACACACAGGAAAACAAAATTCTGCTAAAGCAAAAAATATGAGAAATGAAGATTATCTTTTTTCTGAAGTATTCCTATACCAAGGGTAACATAAAGGACAAAGCACTAGAAACTTATAATTATTTAACATCAAATTATAAAAATTGTACTTACATTTTCTCTGTTTGCGTATAGATTATTA
Organism: Galeruca laticollis; assembly: GCA_963921935.1. Lineage (NCBI taxonomy): Eukaryota > Metazoa > Arthropoda > Insecta > Coleoptera > Chrysomelidae > Galeruca > Galeruca laticollis. The sequence goes on from OY998177.1 coordinate 123,414,971, forward strand.
ATATAATTCTCGACGGTGTTACCGAATGTGAGAAACGGTACGCCGTGTCTGGCTTCGTATCTCTCCGCCAAATCCAATAGATTCGCTTCAATTTTTGGAATCTGTTTCGATAAAATATTCCTTTCTTTTTCTTCTTTCAACAGTTTACCGCCTCGGTTATTGTAGCGGTCTGGCCCAGTGGCGTTCTGTTCTAATTCTATCAGCTTATCCCACAACATGTGATGTTTATTTAACAAGGAAATTATTTCTCTAAAAACAAACAGTGTTTTCCATTAAAAAATATAAACAATTTCAAATTTTATCAAAATACCAAAAACCTTCACTGTAAAAAGAAATGTGATAAAGATACACTTGAACAGGTCCGGACTTAGAATCTCTGTGAAATGAATTGTGCACATTGCAAAGAAAGTAAAGACATTCCTACCGTATCATGTGACGGATGTGAGAGAACTGTTCATAAAGAACAAGTGTTCTGGTCTCAATTAGTCATGGGCGATATATATACATCGATATTTTAAAAATATCGATATTTAGTTCCAAAATATCGATATTACGATTTTTAAATATCAATATTTAAAATACGAATATCGATATTTGTCATTTAATGGTCCTCTTCTCAAAATCATATGTTTTTCTACTTCCAAATGCAAATCGGCTAATAATAAAATAATTACCTACATCTGTTGTCCTAAAGATAATATTTCATGGTTTCGTTCTTTTCTTATTAAATGTTAACGTTTCCAGCGCCATCTCTTAACAAACGGTTATACATATTAAAACTTAATGTAGGGATACAGTTGCTCATATATTTAAATTCAATTATTCGTGTATAAGTTACTTAGACCATAAATTCAAAATTAATGTATGCAACACACAACACAACCAGTGGAATAACTGACACCTCTGTACATGATTGTGAACATTAACATTAACTCTTGGGGATTACTCCTTGACAATATAGATGGCACAGAGATAATTTGAGATTCCCGGCCTGGCACAAACGTTAAAACGATTCATTTACATACAATATACAATCATTATAATTTTGATCCTTCGTTTATTTTCTGGTGTATTTAGCAGGCTTTCTATACAAAATTGTAAGTTAATTGTAAGAGTTAACACTATGGCGCCAAGGATTAGTATACTTTGGAAGTACCTCACAAAAAAAGATAATAATCTAGTGACATGTTTATTATGTGGAAAAACACTTAAACCTTCAGGTAACACCACAAATTTAAAAAATCACTTAAAATCGATTCATCCAAAAGTTCTTAATGACAAACAATCACAGGAGCCAGGACAAAATAGACCTAGTACATCAACTAATACCGTTTCGGACATGGAGAAGGACAACGACTATAGTGAAACTGAAGAAATGTCTGATTCCAAAACTTGTTTCAATGTAAGTACCAATACCAATACTAGTAGTATTAGTACGATACAAAACAAAAGTTTTAAATGACAAAAAACAATAAACGAAACATTTTCCCAAATTACATCTTATAAAGAAGGAGGCAATAGATATAATAAAATCAGCACAACCATTTTATATATGATGTGTCACGATTTTCAGCCAATAAGTATTGTGGAACAGGAAGGTTTTCGTGAGTTGTTGAAAGTAACAGCACCTAGTTAAGGTATTTCCAATATTTACAAAACAAAAATACAAGATGCTTCCTCATACTGTCTTACTACAGATATTTGGACTGAACCTTTTAATACAAAAAGTTTCTTAGGCATTACTGTTCATTTTCTACAAAATTATAACTTAATGTCCTTAAACATAGGAGTATTTGAATTAGATCAAAGACATACAGGTGATTATATTGCTGAAATGCTAAAAATTATAAATAAGGAATGGAACATAGAAAATAAAAAGATCAGAGCAATTATAACGGACGGAGCAGCAAATATGAAACTGGCAGTTGATCTTATAGTGGTAGACAAACAAAAACGTATTCATTGCTTTGCTCAACAGATAAACCTTGTGGTGGAGAGAGCAATGCAAGGCAATAAAAAATTAAACGTTACAATTAATAAAGTTAAGAAACTTGTTACTTGGTTTAAGCAAAGTTATGTAGCTAGCGATGAGTTACGTAGAGCCCAAAAAGGAGAAGAAGAGCACTCTGCCAAAAAATTAAAACAAGGCGTAGCTACTCGCTGGAATTCGACCTTTTACATGTTAGAAAGATTCTTAGAGTTAAGAGAACATGTAAATTCAATCGTAAATAAATTTGACAGCGATTCGGTGTCGAACCTTTGTTCTGTACAGTTGTGCGCTCCGAAACGTTAAATAAAATAAGCAGTTAAAAACCAATTAGTGTATATTCAAAACTGAACCAAAATAAACAAGAAATTACTGTGAGTAGACTTTTTATTTCTAATTAATCTAAAAAAGCTGAAATACCGATAGTAAGGTTACACCAATAAGTAGTAACCTGAATCCGCACAACAACAGTGTCGGATTCAGATATATTTCAAATAATGTGAAAAATGAACGAGACAAATCCACCAGGAGATAATTTCTCCAATAAAAACATGACAACTACCACCTACTCAAGTATAGTACATACGTACAAATACCCAACAAAAGATCAAGCTGTAGTTCTCTCAGCAATGGATGGAGTAAAGATACACGACTACATAATAGCTATAGGATCCCTCATACAACCCAAAAACGTATTGTTTGCTTCAAGAATTGCTAATAACCGAATTTGCATATATCTTTCTTCAAAAAATATTGTAGATAATTTTCTTAGTACCCACAACACAATCAAAGTTAATGAAACTCAAGTAGAAATAAGAAGATTAATATCTCCAGCCCAAAGATTGGTTATATCTAACATTTGCCCAACAATTCCCAACTCTCTTTTGGAAGAAGAACTGAGAAAAATGGGGATATCTGCAGTATCTAAAATTACCTTCTTGAAAATTGGTATGCCAGAATCTGAATACAGCTACGTACTCAGCTTTTAGAAGACAAATTTACATCAAACCCTCCAACACGCAAACATACCAGACTCTTTCAACATCTCCCATGACAATACCACTTATTGATTATACCTATATATTGATGGCTCTAATTGCCAAAAATGCAAAACAATCGGCCATCAAGAATCCGACTGCCCAACTCACCTGGCTCAACAAGACCCTCCTGAACATATGGAAGACAAAGAAATACAATCTAACCCAACCACAGAAAAAAATTCTAGCTTAACATCATCGTCAACAGAAATTTCCATCACCACAATACCATCAAATACTTCATCCTCCTCCCAAGTAACATTACCATCAATTCATATTCCCTCTTCCACAACCTTTCCAACAGCAAAAACTACCCAAATATCTCACCCTCCACTACCAAGCACCTCAACCTTTCAATCCTCAAGCTCTTCTACAATAGACATAATACAAACATCCAAACCCACTTCACCAAATCATCCATCAGAAGTTAACACACAAACAACAAAAAGACAAATTTCCACGTCTCCAGATATTCAGGAAAATTCACCCGACCCCACTTTTGTTACTCCACTAAAACCCTCGAAACAAAGAAAAAGAGCGAAAATGTCTTCGAAAGATATAGAAGATATACTAATCCCTATAAAAGAACAAATTGAAGATAGAACCCCACCGTTCATCTTAAACTTCACCCAAATATGTGACTTTCTGGAAAATTCAATCAACTCCAAACACCCACAGCAGTATTCCAACGAAGACTCCGAAATAAAAGAAATTTTAAATTTCATATATAAACATAGTATGACAAAGGGCATAAAAAATAACATTACAAGACTTAAGAAAAAGTTAAGTCTCTCCAGCCTCTCCACCACTGAAGAATCTGACAGCGAACCTCTTTCACAAGAGAATTAACATAATGAATAATATGTTCTTACTTCAATGGAACCTCAATGGTTACTATACTCAAATTGAATCCTTAAAACTATTAATTAATAAACAATCACCAGCGATAATATGCCTAGAAGAAACTCACTTCAAACAACAACCAATAAATTTGAAAAATTATCAATGCTTCCTCAAAAACCGATCGGAAGCACAACAAGCCAGTGGCGGAGTAGCAATTTTTATAAAACAGAATATTCAAGCAAATGAAATTCCAATAAACACAAATCTTGAAGCTATTGCAATATCTATAATTTTTCGTAAGAAAATACATATATGTAACGTATATTTACCTCACCCAAATGAACTTGATATAAATGAGTTAAACAACTTGATTGAGCAAATTCCATCGCCCAAAATAATCGTAGGAGACCTAAATTGCCACAATGCAGCATGGGGCAGCCATAAAACTGACAAATGTGGAAATCTACTTATCAAAACCATCAATAGTTGTAGCCTAATCCTAATGAATACAGGAAACCTACAAGATTCAATTCATACAATGGCACACTATCTGCTATCGACCTCTCCCTTTGCAGTCAATCTCTGGCACCCGGTCTTCAGTGGGATACCCTCAACCATCTATATAACAGTGACCACTTCCCCATATCCATACAATGGAATGAAAATGAACCTCCTTCACATCCTATATATCAGCACTGGAAACTACAATCGGCAAACTGGGAACTATTTAGGAAGGAAATAGAAAACAAAGTCGCCAATTTCACACTTGAAGGAAATATCAATGAAAATATCATGAAGCTGAACAACATCATCATATCAGCTGCAAAGACCAGTATAGGAAAAACTAAAATGTGCAAAAGACAACCAGTCCCTTGGTGGAATGAGGAGATTGCACAAGCTCTAAGTTCAAGCAAACACGCCTACAATGTGTGGAAAAGACATAAAAATGATGAAAATCGCCTTGAATTAAAAAAACTCAATGCCAAATCCCGTTTCCTCATTAAAATAAGGAAAAAAGAAAGCTGGTGCAACTACATTTCCTCCATAAATGCCTCCACCCCACTGGACTCGATATGGAATAAAATTCGAAAAATAAGAGGACAAAATTCTTTCCTCCACATAAACACTATCCCATAATAATCAGCTGATATCCGATAAAATAGTTGTATGTGAGGCTATAGCAGATGTTTACCAACATAATTCCAGTGATCGAAGCTTGGACCAATCCTTTATACAATACAAGGAATTGATTGAAACCTCCGAAATCCAAATTAATGACTCCGACTCTCATCTAAACGTTCCCATAACTCTGCAGGAACTTGAATTTTCTCTCGAAAACACCAAAAACTCTGCCCCTGGACCAGATGACATTCCCTCAATATTTCTGCAAAATCTTCCTTTTAATACAAAGTTAATACTCCTAGATCTATTCAACACTATGTTTTTAAAACATCAGTTTCCAGAAACTTGGACAAATGCAACAGTTATCCCCATATGTAAATTTAACAAACCAAAAGACAATCCAGCCGCATATAGACCGATATCCCTAACCTGCAGTATGTGTAAAATTCTAGAGAAAATCCTAAACAACAGACTAGCATGGCATCTTGAAAAAAAATTTTTTAACACCCTATCAAAGTGGCTTCCGAAAGTGCAGATCGACAATTGATAATCTAATATCTTTTGAAAGTGAAGTACATAATGCAATTTTGAATGACCAAAAACTAATCGCTATATTCTTCGATTTAAATAAGGCTTTTGATACAACCTGGAAATACAATATTTTAAAAACACTGCAGACATGGGAAGTACAAGGAAACATGCTAGCGTTCATAAATAATTTTCTCAACAACAGAACTATGCAGGTCAGATCAAATGGCCACATCTCAACTACAAGACCTCTCAAAAATGGCATTCCTCAAGGATCTATTTTGAGTCCCACACTTGTTCTCACTGCAATTAACAGCATAGCCGAAATGATAAAACCTCCCATCAAAATTTGCCTTTATGCAGATGACCTCATCATTTATACAAGAAGTAGAAGCACAAAGTTCGCCTCCACTTTACTTCAAGATTGCCTCCATCAAATCGAAACCTGGTCTCAAAAAACAGGATTCCAATTTTCAAGCGAAAAGACGCTACATGATTTTTGACAGACGAAAAGACAACTATAATTTTAATCTGTTTTTATATAGAACTCCACTAACGCTGGTAGAAGAAGTGAATTTTCTTGGTCTTACTTTAGATTGTTCTCTCAAATGGAAAACACACATAGAAGTCCTTCAACAGTCATGCCAATCCCGAATAAATCTATTAAAAATTCTATCAAACCGAACATGGGGAGCTAGTGCAATCACCCTATTGAACCTATACAAATCACTGATAAGAAGTAAATTAGATTATGGTTCCATTTGCTACGATACTGCTAAAAAAACATTATTAAAAAAATTAGATGTCATTCAAACTACCTCACTGAGATGTGTATTGGGCGCTTTCAGAACCAGCCCAACCAGCAGTCTCCTAGTCATTGCAAACGAACTTCCACTGTACTTACGTCGACAATTCCTTTCCTTAAACTATACCGCAAAAATTTCTGCTTATCCCAACAATAATGCATTCCAAATCATTTTCCCAACAAACCCCCCTCCCGACGAAATATACGACTCCAAGCCAACTAAAAATCTCCCTTTTAGAGGGAGAGTGAGACGAACTAACTACGAATTTGAACAATTTAAATTATCGCTCCAACAAAACTCTAACTTTCCCCCCTGGATGTCTCAGAAGCCAGATGTTAATACTCAAAATCCAAAAAATTCAACTAACCCCTGTCTCCTACAAAACCTCTCCAAGGAAATGATATCAAAATACCCCCAAACCCTGCAAATCTATACAGATGCTTCAAAAAATCACAATGGAGTTGCAGCAGCTTACATCTGTGAAAATAACAAATCTGCCATCCGACTACCGAATCAATGTAGTATATTCACGGCAGAAACCACTGCAATTCTGGAAGCCATAAAAATGTGCAGACTCTACAACAACCAAGTTTCTCATCATAACAGATTCAATGAGTGCGTTACTTGGCTTAAAACAACTTTACCCTTCACATCCTATTCTCGTACGAATCAAAAGTGAAATGGAAATCATACGTCTTAGCCAAAATAACGTCTCATTTCTGTGGGTTCCATCTCACTCTGGTATAAAAGGAAACGAAGAAGTCGATCAATTAGCAGTAGCTACAACATCTAAACAAGAAGCACCTTACATTCAAAAAATTCCCTACACTGACCATACAAATCCAATCAAAAAACATATACTTAATTCTTGGCAAGTAATATGGAATCATACGACATCCAAACTGAAAGAAGTTAAGCCACAAGTCGATTTAGTTCTATCAATACCAGAAAAACGAAGAGACCAAGTTGTCTTAACCCGACTGCGAATAGGTCATACGCTCCTTACACATCAATATCTCCTCAACAAAGAACCAGCACCAGAATGTATACATTGTCATGTTTCTTTTACTGTAAAACATATCATCTCAGAGTGTCCTGAATATTCTAGATATAGAAGACAGAATAAATTAAGTGCGGTATTCAAGGATGTGCTCACCAAAAACACAAGTGCTTTAATTAAATATCTCAAAGACATTAATTTGTATAACAAAATTTAAAAATTATTCTATAACACAAATACATCATATACTACTTGTGTAAGTCGTCCTGCTAATAACTCTTAGTAGTTGATGCGGGCATGTTTGTACCAAATAAAAAAAAAATTTGACAGTGCACCGGTTATGTTAACTGGTAAAGAAATGAAAGAGTTGGCAATTATCAAAAAAGTTTTAGAACCTTTGGAATTAGCGACAAGAGACATATCAGGGGAGAAATATGTGACAACGAGTATCATTATACCTCTGATCTACAATCTAAAAAACTCTTTATAGGCGATAGCGATTGAACCAGAAAATTATATAACTTACCCTCCATTATGTTTTTCGAAGAGGCAACAAGCAGTAATAAGAATGAGATTGTGAATCTTTTTGCAAACTATTTTTCCACAACTTACACTGATAAGAACGTTACTCAAATTCCGGAATATGGAAAAAAGAGTGTTTGAATGTTTGCAATTACAATATTGAAATAACAGAAATAATTTATCAATTGATGTTAGCCCCAGAAAAACTTTCTTCTGGCTCTGATGGAATTCCTCTATATTTAATGAAAAAATGGCAAAGCCCCTTCAAACAATTTCCAATATCTCCCTATCATCGGGAACATTTCCTAAGTTTTGGAAACAAAGTTTTCTCACTCCAATCCACAAATCTGGAGCTAGAGATAACATAAAGAATTATCATCCCATGTGTAAGCAATTTGAAATCCCCAAATTACTCAACTGTCTGATTACTAAAAAACTTACTCATAACACCAGGAACATAATTAATGAAAACCAACACGGTTTTACCTCAGGAAGATCCACCAACACAAATTTGCTTACTTATCAACATTTTCTTCTGACCTAATTGCAAAACTGTCTGCGTTAGGTATTGACAGTACCTTTTGAAAGTGTATCAGATCTTATTTGAGAGGTAGGACTCAATATGTCAAATATGCTAGTTCTGTGTCATCAGAAATCTCGGTAACATCTGTGGTTCCCCAAGGATCCCACATGGATCCACTACTTCTTATGTTATTTGTTAATTGTACGAATTTGAATTAACAATCAAATTCTTCCTGTAATGTGTACTTTAACTTTTCCCTGTATGTCATAATTATATATACCGCATACATCATAAATAAAATATAATTCTTCTGAAATATTCAATAATTCTTTAAACACGCAAACATCCATTTCAACGTCCCGTTCATATAGGAAACAAGATAATTATTGCCTTACAATTTTTTCCACTTAATATTTCAAAGCAACCGATATTAGTCTAAACCTTACCGCTTCATTAAAACTATTGTCGAAACTCCCTTATCTGCAACAAACAAACTTTTTTATGCAAGAGAAACCGACCCCAGCGTGCATCTTTCACTAGCTGTTTTTGACCGTTACATTTTAAGCTCTCGCCTCCCGTTGGTCGATGTTCCCTGATAATGACTTCCCACTTCGCTCCCAACACATAAATATGAACAAGACCCAATTTTTCATCACTTTTCCTAGTCATCATCCATCGAACATGTTACTCTAGTTATGAGAGAATACCGGCATCTTATGCTACATTCATTCATTAATCACCTAAAGTGAACAAATAATATTTCTTTAATCAACAGTATCAAGTGATAGTCTTAATTGTACCGCAAAATGAACAAAATGTAACTTATTTATCCAATATACGACAAGTGCAAGTGTTAAACAAATTTTATTTAACAAAACATCCGACTCCTATAAATATGAAAGTAATTATTACCGTGAATCACGGTTGGTCCTTCACAGCCCAGTAAAAAGTGATTAACATACAAGCAAATAAAACTTCCCGCATTTTGCTGTCTCATTAATAAAAATGAGAACGTAAAACATTAATGATGCATCAGAAGTAATACAACACAGCTGCCAGTTGATGTTGCAAATAGATTTGAGCAGTTTGTTCCGTAGGTGCAAATATGCTTCATCTTAATATAAAAAAATGTTATTCAAATCACATTTTCGAGAATTATAAATCCAATTCAAACAAAGGATTTTGTCCAAACCAACACAGCGAAAAAACAGTAGTAACTAGGTACTTCGAATTCATAGCACCCCATTTGTTTAACTTTCTTCCAGAAACATATAAGACTCATATAAGAAGATTAAATTCTATCAGTTTGCTAAAAAAAATATTTAAAAAATATGTAAAATCCCTAGAAACTAAGGATATTAATAAAATTATTGATTGCTAAGATGAAAAGGTATATATGTGTATAAGGAAAGTTGAATTAACATTATGTTAAGGAAAACAAAACTGGCAATTATGTGGTGACATATAGGATAATTGTGCCTATGTTCAACCTCATAGGTCTTAATAGGTTACAGTGATCCAAAATAAGCCACAATAGGTAATTAACCTCCCCAGTTTATTTGTTTATTTACATTTTTGTAAAGAAATGCGTTCTAAATTTTCTATCTGTGTTAATTTATTGTAATGTATTTCTTCTCGCTGTTTATACATTGGTTTTATTAGTTTTGTAATTCTAATATATTATCTTTTTGGTGATTTGTAATTGTAATTATTTGTAAATAAACATATATTATAATAATTCAATACTCTTATCAAGTGAAAAATGTTAATTTGTCAGTAGCTGATGGTGTTCGAGATCTTGGCATATTATTTGATTCCAAAGTTACATTTAAGACACATATTGATAACATTGTTTCGAAATCATTTAAATTATTGGGCTTCATTGCAAGATCTTCAGATAAATTTTCCCTTTGCACTTAAAACATTATACTGCTCTCTCGTTCCATCAGTTATTGAATATAATTGTATGATATGGTGTCCATTTTCTCAGGCGGATATCAATAGAATTGAGAAAGTTCAAAATATATTTTTAAGATCATGTGCATTCAAACTTGGATATCAGAGGAGAAACTATGAATATTCCGACATTTTGAATTTATCAAGTTTGGAACATCAAACGGCTGAGATTAATTAGAGATTTCCACACTAAGTTGTAAATGGAGCTATAAGTTGTCCAAATTTAATTGAATTGTATTTGTTGATAAGGGGTAACTTAAACATTGTCTTGAATATTTATGTTTTTTGTAAATTGGCATGTCTTTATATAAATAAATAAATAAATAATACCCATCTAAAATTTCGAAATATGAGTATTCTCTAGTTTTTTTCAATTTATACGTTTTTCACCTCAGATAGAGAAAAAAAACACCCTAGATATTTTTTGTAGCTCTTTTCAAGATCTTTCTAACGATATATAATAATTGAGATACTCGATGTAACCTTGTGCGATTATAGTCAAAATAAGTGGTCCCCCCTTAGATTTTTTTCGTTTTTTCCAATTTATACGGTTTTTGACCCAGGTGAGAAAAAATCACCCTTGATGTTTTTTGTAGCTCTATTCAAGACCTTTCTAATAGTATGTAATATTTGAGATTTTCAGTATAGCCTTGTGGAGCTGTAGCCAAAATAAAAGGCACACTATGATTTTTTCTTGTTTTTTCAAGTTTTTCCAATTAATACGCTTTTCAACCACAGATAGAGAAAAAACACCCGATATGAATTTTGTAGCTCTATTCAAGATCTTTCCAACGGCATGGATAAAATATTCCGGGTTTCTAGTGTACATTACAGGTGTAACGGTCATCTGAGTGAAATAGGTCGTTAATATTTTATTTTATATTTAATGCATTTTTTAGCTTTTTTAAATGGAAATGAGTGGCCGGAAATGGTTTTTACCACGCTTATCATCGATTTTCGAGTGATTTCAAAGGAAACCTAATTTTTTATGAAAATATTTTAATTTTACTTAATTTCATTCATTTCATGAACAACCACCACAAGATTAACCACAATTGCAACATTCGCCAATGATACAGCCATAACTCTTCATCGCAAGCCACAGCTTACCTCCAAGAACCTGCAAAATAGTCTCAACCAAGTAGAAAAATGGCTCAAGAAGTGGGAAATTAAAGCCAAAGTCCGCCCAAACAACCTTTACTCTCAAAAAGAACATTGTCAACCAGTTGTTTTGAACAATCATCAAATACTTCAGAAAGGCAACATAAAATATCTTGGCATATATTTAGAATTTAGACAAATATTTAAATGTCAGAAACGTATATTTAACAAGAGTAAACAGCTAGGTCTTAAAATACAACAACTTTATCGGCTAATTGGTAGACAATTTAAATTATCACTTGAAAATAAGCTGCTAGAGTACAAAACAATATCGAAACCAGTATGGACCTATGGGATATAACTGTGGGGGAACAGCAATCCGTTCAAATATTGAAATTCTACAAAGATTCCAAAATAAAGTTATGAAAATAATACAAATTTTTCTTGGTATGTGCCAAACTCATTTAAACCCACAGACCTACAAACGAGATTTTAGAAATAATATATAAACCTTTTACATATTGCATTGTAAATTAGGTGAAGTATTTCAATGGAAAAATTTCATATATGACGTATTCAAAGTCGTAACATTTACTAATCGTTTTTGCTATCTACATATAGCGAAAGGAAAACAGATTGTAAATATTCTGAGAATTAAATTAAAAAAAGGCTCTACAAAGCGAATTTTTTTTGCCAATTATTTAAATATTTTTTTTTGTTGCTGTTCGGTAAAACTGCATTCGATTATTTTCATATTTTGTTAAAAGAGCCCTCCTCCTTCAGAATCGGACTCTTTCGCCAAAACATGAAAATAAACTCATGCAGTTTTTAGAGAACATGCTTTCATGTAAAATTATCGGTAATTTTGATGCACATTTGTAATTACTTTCGATAAGTAATGGAGATAGAGTTTCAGGAGATGGGAATTTTTTATTGGCCTCTAGATTTTTTTCTTTAAAATTCCTAACCGTTTAGATTTTTCAATATTCGCAAAAAACTAATCTATAGACTAACCACCAAAAATTGGGAAACCACACCAACAAGTTACTATTCCCGCTACTCCAAGAAACAAACAACAATGCTAAAAGGCAATCTCATCGGGCTACATTTGGTAGAACACAACAAACTAGCAAAATAACTGCTACAACTAGATTATGATTGCTGCAGGTTAATTGGCTACACTTTGAGCAAAAAACTGAGATGATTTACAAGAAAATGTATTTTTCTAAACACTTACTTGTTCTCTTCAGCATAAATCTTCCATTTCTTCAATTGCACTTCGTGCAATTCTAGTAGATCTTCAGTATAAGTATCAGAATCAAAAAAACGAAACTCGTACCTAACAGAATCTGAGCAATGGCATAATTTCCAAATGTCTATCAATTCCTGACGAAGTCGATCAACAAATACCTAAAAATATGATAATAATAACAATAATTCAAACAAAGTTATTCTACAAAATACATTGAAAATTATGTTAAATTAGGAAAATAAAATTTATTCTTACCTTGATATTAGCCCTTTTTAAAGATTCGCATCTTTTGAATTCCAATCGTAAAGCGTTCAAGGTATTCAGAGAATCTCCTACATATTTTTTTCGAAATTCTTCCCTTTCAACAAAATCAATATCCAACAGATTCCAAAGCTGTTCTATTTTACTCCTCAGCTGATAAATTTCTTCTTTAACGTTGTTCAATTCTTTCTTCATATTATAGAGGAACAAATCTAGAGATTCCATATTTTCTTCAGTTATCTTGAAATCGCTCTCGTTTCCACTTATAACGGCAAGTTCAAACTGCGTAGAAGGAGTGTAACCTAGTAGATTGATTATTTCCATTAGTTCTCCTTTAATCGTCGTGAATTTCTCTAATCTGTCAAATGTTTCTTGCTCCAGCTGTTCGATGTGCTTTTTAAAGTCCGCAATTTCGTTTGATGATGGTAAAGGATGGTCTTTGATGATCTTCGGTTCTCTCCCAAGGCTTTTACATAACTCCAACTGTTTAGAACGTAACATATTTAGTTCGGAAGTTCTAGCTTCAACCATTTGTTCTAATCTATAAATAATAATAAACAGTGTTGTATATAATTTCATATTAAGTATAGAAAACTTACTCTCTCATTTGCCTTTTAAGTTGAAACTGTTCTTGGTATAACCCTAACTTTTGTTGCCCGATTACAGGCATATCTGTTTGGAGAATTTTGCACAAAACTTGTGTTTTGTTAAGATATTTCTCAATGTTTACTAGAACTTGTTCATGTAATTCTCTTATATCTGTAACTAACTCGTAGCATCTGAAAATTATTAATAGTCAAAAAAATTGATACCCATTCAGAATTTATTAACCATGCCGAGAAAATATTGAGATAAAAACAAATAAAATGCTATACTAATAAACATATATACTCAAATAACTCTTGTTCCACATTGTGGTATGGAGTGATATTTCTACTTTTTTTATTTCTATCAGTGACACAGTGACCAGCTTTTTAGGTTCCATCCAAGTTTTTCCTTTCAGCTGTAATATTGCCTCATACCAAGTTTTCCTGGAGCAGCCATTTTTTAATTCTTTTGAATTTTTGCTTCCCATATTCTTTTAGTTAGTCTAGTCTTGAACTTGAATATCAGGTTCAAAGCTCAATTTGTTACTTAATGAAGAACAAACAAGTCTTGATTCGTTCTTATAGTATTTTCAATACTTTATGAGTTTTTTTAATCTTTACTCTCAAAATAAACATTTTCAATCAGTGTGACCAGCTTTTTAGCTTCCATCCAAGTTTTGCTTATCTGCTGTAATATTGCCTCATCCCAAGTCTACCTGGTTCTACCTCTCTTTTTATTCTTTTGAATGTTTGCTTCCCATATTCTTTTATTTAGTCTTGTCTTCTCCATACACTGCAAATGTTCTCACCAACTCAGTGGTCTTTCCTCAATATACCCCATAGTTATCTGTTTTTGTTACTCCTTTTATCCACCTTATATAGTTCATTTCAACCTCTTGAATTTTTCTCTTTTGTGCCCTATGGAGTATCCACGATTCGTTGCATTAATACTAGTCTGTAAGTAGATTTAAAGACCTTTAATTCAGTTGTTTTTGAGGTTTCCTTTTTATTAATAAATTTTTTATTCATGGAATAATATACATAAATTGCTTTTTCAACTCTTGTGTTTATTTCAGCTTCTTGAGTGCCACCTTGATCAAACTCTACTCCAAGATACAGAATTGATTCCACTTGTTCAATATGTTGATCTTCAATAAATATTTGTATCTTTTCTGTTTTATCACCAATCACCGTAATTTTAGTCTTATTCATGCTTATTTCCATACCATACTCCTTTAATGTTTCATTCCATATATTTAGGTTTTGTTGTAATTCCTTTTCACTTTACGCAAATATAAAAATGTCGTCTGTATAGGCTTCATATTCTACCATATATTTCTTACATTTACTATTTGTTTTCTTTATGAAAAAATGGGCTTAATCATCCGCCTTGTTTAAGTCCACTTTGAGTTGTGAACGCTTCTGATCTTCTATTATGATTTATAAAAAATTCGCCGGGTGTACAAGAGACAGGTCACGTTTTATATGCTCTTGAATATAATCAAAAATCGACAGTTTACGGTGTGTTCTCTATCAGCATTTAGTGCCAAAGTGTGGCAATTTTTATAATCTATCCAGGGATCTTATACACATCACAATTTTAAAATATATCATATAACAACATTTGTTGGAACAATTTATTCTGGAAGTTACTAGTAAAAAAGGTAATTACCAAAAAAAACATTCACAGTAAAAAGAAATGCAATAAAGATACACTTGAACTTTAAATCAGTCCGGACTTAACAAAATACCAAAAACCTTCACTGTAAAAAGAAATGTGATAAAGATACACTTGAACAGGTCCGGACTTAGAATCTCTGTGAAATGAATTGTGCACATTGCAAAGAAAGTAAAGACATTCCGACTGTATCACGTAACGGCTGAGAGAGAACTGTTCATACAGAACAGAAGTGTTCTGGTCTCAATGCATCAGAATTAAAGGTGTAGGATTTGAGAGGTGGAAGAAATTTGAAATTTTACTGTGCCAATTGCCAGATGGGTATAAAATTAATACCAAAGCTTCTCGCCTCTATTGCTAATATGCAGGCAGAGATCAATGAATTGAAGAAGAAAATCGATTCATCTCCAACTTCATGGTCTGAAGAGAGCATCATTGATGAGATAAATGGTGTATAATCTACCTGAAAATGGAAGCCGAAGGATGATGATATAAAAGAAGTGAAAGCAATTGTTAGAGAAGTAACTAATGACGACTTGAGAGTGATTGGAACAAGAAGAATTGGAAAAAATAATAAAAATGGATCAGGCACCCTGAAAATTGTATTCTACAATCCCGAGGATGCTATGAGGGTCATCAAGAGCAAAAGGAGTATAAATAAAGAAAAAAAGTATTTATAAGAGCGGATTTAACTCAGGGTCAAGTTGCACACTTGAAAAAAAATTCAAGAGGAGATGCAAGAAAGAAGAAATAATGGAGAAGATTTACATTGGTGGCACTCTTAAAGTAACAAAAAACTTAAAGTAAATAATGTTCTCAGTGATGATGGTAAAATTATTCTTTATTATCACAATGTTGGAGGTCTCAGGACTAACCTTAGTGAATTGGAACATTCCATTTTAGGGTCCAATTATAATATTATTATTCTTGTAGAATCATGGCTGAATAAAGATTTTTGTAATGAGTAATAAGGAATTAGGTTTAAATGGTTATAATATATTTAGATTTGATAGGGATGAAACAAACACTGACAAGTCTGAGATAAATGCTAAAAAAGTTGAAATTCAAAGGAATATAGTCGAGCAGATTTTTGTCATTATTTATATATAAAACCATAAAATAATAATTGGGGTAGTCTATATACCACCATCATCAACTGTTGAGATCTGTGAACAACGCACTCAGGATGTTGATCATGTTTCTGATAATAACAAGGACTGTGAATTTATTCTGTTTATTATAATTTGCCTGAAGCTGTTTGGTTTAATGATTGTGGTTTAAATGTAAACTGTCCAGCAAACTCACTTGCAAACAAATTAAAAAACTCTTTTGGATATTATGGTCTCCATCAAATAAATAACATAACTAATGGTCAAAATGTCTTACTCGACTTAACTTTTTCATCTGAAGGATTTTTGTTTCTCTGAATCATTGGATTTACTGTTACCAAACTGTGTACATCACACAGCAATTACCTGCCACTTAGAATTCAATAAAGAGCAGCAACTTCAATATGAAGAGTTGTATTATGATTTTAAAAATGCAAATTATTTTGAAATGAACAACTTTTTGGCCAGTGTCAATTGGAATGACATGCTGGAAGGAAATTTGGATCAGGTTCTTCAGATGTTTAACGAAATAGTTTACTCTGCAATTGATATGTTTGTATCAGTGAAAAAATCAGAACCTCAAATTTTCCCGTATAGTATAGCACTCAACTTAGGAAATTAATAATTGAAAAAAGAGAGGGTATAAAAGACTTAAAGGCACTGGAGACAAAGATCATTATCAACAATTTAATAATCTCAGAACAAGATGTAAACAGCTTCAGGCCCATTGTGATCAAAATTATATTGAAAAAATTGAATGTAATATTGCTCATGATCCTTGTTCTTTTTGGAATTGTAATGTTTTTGTTATTTATTTAAACAGGAAACGGGTGGGATAAATTTTAAACACACGGTAGGTTCACTTACTTAATTTATTTAAACACTAAACTAATCACTAACACTTAATTTATATATACTCAGTACATTCACTTAAACTAATTTATATAGTCACTTAATTTATATTCACTTATTTACTGTTTAACTCACTATGTCAAATTATAAACTAAACTCATCCGCTGATGGGTCCTTTATTTATATCAAAGCTTTCTTTACTAGAACATTCCGGACTGCGGCTTACACAAAACAAATGCCTTTCGCGATATTTCTCGATTGCCGGCTTAATCCTTAAAAGACCTTCAGAGAACATGTCTATAAAAACGGTCACAATAAATCCCAATAGACCTTCTCAGAATTCGGCGCGGTCGCCATTTTTTAAACTCCGTTAACATAACGTTACAGGACCGTACTTAGTATCTGCTTCGGTGTGCGAGTTCGTAACATTACTCCCTCCTTAAATGAAAGTTCCTCCTGGAACTTTTGAGTAGCCGAGACTGGATGTTTGAATCGGCAACTGACTCCATTTCTACACTTTCCAATCTTATGGAAATAGCAGGGCACCGTCTTCATCGGATACTGATAACGGGGGGTTGTAGCTGCAAATTAATATCTGGACACCGGTATCTCTAAAGATAACTTCTACCATATTCCTAATGATTCGCCAATCCAACTGGTTACTCGCTATCTTAGACATAGCTAGTTTCTTCACGCTGGATTCTAAAACATGGTCTCGTAGGTTTCGAAGTGCTTCCCACAGATCGCGGTAGGTAGATCGATCTTGAAATTCATTTTTAGTTACCACGTAGAATACGTACCGCGAATTATGTTTCAGTTTCAGTGTCTTGCCAGGGGCTGGAATCTGGTCTTCAAGTTTCTCTTATTGCCCGAACTTCTTTCGAAATACGGATGCCAACCCTCGTGCGTTCTTGAGACGGGCGGGCATGTTGTGTGCCAGTGAATAATCTTCCGGGAGAGTGAACAAATCTTGTCGCTGTTCTGAAATGACTCCGTATCTAGCTTTCCCGGTACCTCCATACGCGCCCATAAATTCATCGAAGGTAGGGTCAGACACATCTTGCATAAGGTTTACTCCTTCCTCTAGGTCATGGTCTCTTTCGAATGGCGCTAGTCGGTTTTGGTGAACTACTTTTGGTTTTCCGTTGGGGATCTTACTTATGCGATATATAACGTCATTGATCCTTTTCTTGGACAGGTATTTTCCAATAGTCCTGTTCATTCTCTCGACCATTCCATCTGACTGTGGATGTAATGCTGTTGTCCTGGTCTTCTTCATTCCCAGCTTCTCGCAAATCTCCTAGAATAGATGACTTTCGAAATTTCTTCCCTGGTCGCTGTGGACTTCCAAGGGCATTCCATATCGGCTGATAAATTCTTTCACCAATACATTTGCTACAGTTGTGGCCTCTTGGTTCGGGATAGCGTAAATTTCCACCCACGTTGTGAAATAATCCATTACAACCAGTATGCATTTGCTACCATTTTCTGTCGTCAGAAATGGTCCAGCAATATCTAAAGCAATCCTTTCGAAAGGGCTTCCAACATTGTACTGTTTCATGGATGCCTTTCTCGTGCGATGTGGTCCATTACTCGTAGCACAAGTCGTACATTTCTTACACCAGTCCTTCACATCGTCGGAGCTGTTCATCCAATACAACCTTTCACGGACTCGCTGAAGGGTTTTCTTCACTCCCAGATGACCTTCCGATGGACTGTCGAGTAACTTCTTTAGTACCTCAGCTACTCCTTTTCTCGGGATAACTAGCTGTCTCCTCATCTCGGAACCATCATCGTTTTCAAGGACTCTTTTCAACAGCCCTTCTTCCAGGACAAGAGAGTCTCACTGAGCCCAATACGCCTCGAGTTTCGGTGAAAATTTTGACACTTCTTGCCAGGTAGGTCGCCGATTTTCTTTCTTCCATTGCCGGATCATCGTCAGGTGAGGATCATTCTCCTGATCTTCTCTGATCCTGGTAGGTGACCATTCCTCGTTGACTACAGTAGTTCTTGAAACTGCAGCTTCCCTAGATTCCACCTTGTTGCAGTGGGAGCAGTCTGTTGGGCACGGCCGTCTGGATAGGGAGTCGGCATTTCGGTGACACACACCAGCTCGATGTTCGATGTTGAAATCGTACTCTGGAAATCGTTCAATCCATCTAGCGATCTAACCCTCGGGATTCTTGAACTGCATCAACCACTTGAGTGCTGCATTATCAGTCCGGGTTAAAAACTTCCTACCATAGAGATACTGGTAAAAGTTTTCCACAGACTTCACTACTGCCAAAAGTTATTTTCTTGTGACGCAGTAGTTTCGTTCTGGTTTGGAGAGGACTTTACTGAAATATCCCAGCACTCTAATCTTTCTCGGCTTCTTGTCCATCATACTTTTCATTAAACTGACGAACTGGTCAAATCTGTCTTCGTCACCTTCTTCTTGGATGGTCCTAACTTTGTTGTAACCCGAAGCCTTTGTTGCTGCTTCATATTCAAGAGCAGCTGTCAATGCGTCAACTAATGTTTTGGGATGGGCTAAGCGAAGCGTCCTCTGCATATCGGGGTCACGTAAGCCATCAATAAAGGCCTGGATGCCCAGACATTCCATCATGTTCTCTGGTGCTGATGGATAAGCAAACCGAACTAGTCGGGCAATGTCCACTTCATATTCTTGAAGGGATTCATCACGTTTCTGCCTTCGTTTCTTCAAGTGGTATCGTCTGAAGTACGTCTAAGGCATCTCCCCGAAGCGCGATGGTCAAGTTCACTGCTTTCTCTTTATCGGACCAATTATTCACTCTAGCGGCGGCTTCAAACTGTTTCACATAATTGGTCCACGACATTTTTCCGTCGAACGTTGGGGCCTTGACTCTGACAAAACTGCCAATATCATCTGTCTTGGGTTATGTTTGTGGCTTGCAGATCTCGATCTTCTTTTCTTCTGCTGAAGTCTCTTGTGTTCTTAAATCGGCAATCTTCGTCTCTAACTCCTTGATTTTCTCATCTATCTGATTTTCCATCATTGTCATCTTATTCTCCATGTCTGATTTTATTTTCTCGTTCATCGTAGTCATCTTATTCTCAATATTCGATTTTAGAGACGTGATTCTATTCTCGACTTCAGCAGCAATATCATTTTTCAAAGATAAGATATCTGCAGAAATATTGGTCTTCATAGCAGAAATCTTCTCGTCCATGTTAGCAGAGATGTCGTTCTTCATATCAGAAATGGACGAGATTAAGGTGGAAGCGTCTTTAAATAAAAATGTTTCTGGATCAAATTCGTCATTTTCCAGTGCCACTTTAAGTCTTTCTACTAATTCACTTTTCTTACCGGATGTTTCCAATTCACGATCTTCCAATTCTGCTCTTAATTCCGTGACTTTTAGATCACGTAGTCTCTTGGCCATTTTTACGTAAATATTTATTTATATTACCCCACACCTGACACCAATGTAATGTTTTTGTTATTTATTTAAACAGGAAACGGGTGGGATAAATTTTAAACACACAGTAGGTTCACTTACTTAATTGATTTAAACACTAAACTAATCACTAACACTTAATTTATATATACTCAGTACATTCACTTAAACTAATTTATATAATCACTTAATTTATATAATCACTTAATTTATATTCACTTATTTACTGTTTAACTCACTATGTCAAATTATAAACTAAACTCATCCGCTGATCGGTCCTTTATTTATATCAAAGCTTTCTTTACTAGAACATTCCGGACTGCGGCTTACACAAAACAAATGCCTTTCGCGATATTTCTCGATTGCCGGCTTAATCCTTAAAAGACCTTCCGAGAACATGTCTATAAAAACGGTCACAATAAATCCCAATTGACCTTTTCAGAATTCGGCGCGCTCGCCATTTTTAAACTCCGTTAACATAACGTTACAGGACCGTACTTAGTATCTGCTTCGGTGTGCGAGTTCGTAACAGAATTATATAAACAGTAAAATAAAATTATATAACTTACTCTCCAACATGTTTTTGAAGAGACAACACGCAGTAATAAGAATGAGATTGTGAATATTTTTGCCAACTATTTTTCCACAACTTACACTTATAAGAATGTTACCCAAATTCCATAATATGGAAAAACAGAGTGTTTGCAATTACATTATTGAAACAACAGAAGTAATTGATCAATTGATGCTAGCCCCAGAAAAACTTTCTTCTGGCCCTGACGGAATTCCTCAACATTTCATGAAAAAATTTTCAATACCTCCCTGTCATCGGGAATATTTCTTAACTTTTGGAAACAAAGTTTTCTCACTCCAATCCACAAATCAGGAGCTAGAGATGACATAGAGAATTATCGTCCTGTGTGTAAGCAATCTGAAATCCCCAAATTACTCGACTGTCTGATTACTAAGAAACTTACTCATGACACCGGGAACATAATTAATGAAAACCAACACGGCTTCACCTCAGGAAGATCCACCAACACAAATTTGCTTACGTATCAATATTTTCCTTTGAACAGTTTAGAGGAAAGGCACCAGGTTGACTTTATCTATACTAACTTAGCATTTTATAGAGTCAATCATAACCTTCTTATTGCAAAACTCTCTGCATTTGGCATTGACAGTACCTTTTTGAACTGGATCAGATCTTATTTGAGAGGTAGGACTCAATGTGTCAAATATGCTTGTTCTATGTCATCAGAAATCTTAGTAACATCTGGGCTTCCCCAAGGATCCCATATGGGTCCAATACTTTTTTTGTTATTTGTTAATGATATATCAGAAGTAATACAGCTGCCACTTGATGTTTGCTGATGACTTCAAACTCTATAGGATCATTGACGATGTCTGGTTTACTGAACTGTTGCAAATGGATTTGAGCAGTTTGTCCCGTTCAGTTATAGAATATAATTGTATGATATGGTGTTCATTTTATCAGGTAGATATTCATATAATTGGAAAAGTGTCATGTGCATTCAAACTTGGATATCAGACGAAAAACTATGAATATTTTGACATTTTGAAATTAGTTAGAAGAAAACCAGCTGCGCCATTGTTTGGAGAATAGTTTCATATGATATACTGAGATGCTTTTCACTCGACTTTATAATTCATAACTTTGTTATTAACAATTTTATGCAAAAATTGCTTTTTTAGTTTTTTTGCTCCTAAAACATTTTTGTTCTCAATTTACTTTCATTGTTCATAACTTTTTGCTTTTGGTCCTTCAACTGTATTAAAGAGGTTTTATTTCCTAATTTGGCCATACTTAACACCTCTATATCAATTTTCAATTCACACTTCATACATTTTTCTACAACTTGTTTTAGTTCTATCCTGTCACTGTTATCTATTGCCTCCCCAATAGCATTTCTTCTTTTTTCATTTTCAATTCTTTCCAACCTTTAAACCATATTCGCTACTATTTTATTCAAATTTCTACTCCATTTGTCTCATCACCTTAATACTTCCATGTTTTCCTCAATTTTCTTATGACTTAACCAATAAACTTTCAATCTTTTTCCTTTTTTTAGCTACTTCCTCCTACCTTATTTTTGTGTATTTGTCCTTGTTACTTGCCATTATTCATTAAATAAATTAAATAATGAATAAATTAAGCATTAATTCAATTTTTACACAGCACAAAAAATGAGGATCTCCGTCAAGTTGTCGGAAATCCTCACTTTTATTCCTGTTTTATATTTAGATAAATGTATTGTATCAACTTTTGAGCCTACCTTGAATGTATTTTTTATTTTACACAATCTAGTAAGAATAAATAATAAGATAGAAAAACAGAAATATATTAACATATTCAAAAATTAAGTGTAAAGAATATATCAAGTAAAGTACGTAATCTCACCTGTCTTCAAATTGTTCCATAAATGTCGATCTCCATTCTTTAACATCATCTTCATTCTGGCTCATAGTCAGAACTGTATCTACCCAATTTAAGAAAGATTTTTGCAAACAAGTCTGTAGCGAATCCCACATAACTTTTGCCCAGCCAATATTCTTTATACTAAAATAAAATTTCAAAAAAACAATATAACCAATATTTTCTCGTGCTTTTAATGATTTGTTAATTACTTAGTATTTTCTATATTTTTAATTCAGGGTTTGAACTAAAATGTATTTATTTGACAGATACACTCAATATGAAACATATTAACTGGTGGACAACAAAGTCCATATTAGTCGAAGAAACTCTTAATGTAAATTATTTGACGGTATATATGTTTTATAATTAAACTTTCTGGATTTTACCTATGTTGTCGCCAAAAAAGGCATTTACCGCCACCTTACATTAATCTATGTCGACACTAAGTGCAAATGCAAAAGGGTTAATTTTAATATCTACATATACAGAAGCTTTTTAAACTTGTATTAATATACTGTACGTAAATAATAAGTAATAAATACATTTTTCTGATAAAAACCTACATGACCGGATGTTTTCATTACTTGTACAGAAAACAAAATATTTACTTACAAATCCATATCTAGATCTTTCAGTTCGTCAAGGGAAGATACTTTGCTTGTATCCATTATATTTTTCTTAATAAATACAGGCAAAAAAGTTCAAAAAAAACGGAAAATTTGTATTAATAATTTTCTTGAATAAAATATTGCAATATTTGTAACCGTCACTTATGTCAGTTTTTGTAATATGTGTCACTAACGTCAGTTTCAAAATTTGAATTCAAATCATAGACATAAGATACAAATGGAACCTCTAACCATAGAAATTATTATAATTTCCAGTGAACTGTATACGTGTAGTATACAGTTCAGTGATCATTTCTATGCCTCTAACCAAATAATATATCCTCTAACTGCGACTTCACTAGGGTGCGTTCCACTTAGAGCCCACAACGATTGCAATACCAATCGTTCCACATAAGGCCCGTGGTCGGCGCAAACGGTCGTTCAACCAAATAATACAGTTGGGGCACCGTACATAAACAAATGAATAGTAGGTTCACTCTAAGCTCCTCCTAGCGCGATGTCTATCTCACTCGGTCTCCGATGCTACTCTTTTTCGGTATCCTGAAACTCCGAATCGATCGATATACAGTTACCGTGTGTCTTCTGTAGTTGAAGGTACGAGCGGAGTTGATAGTATACCGTATATGTCTTTTCAGTGAATTATTTGATTATTATTACGGGATATTTATTAAAAAGAAAATGCCACGAATGTGTTGTGTGGACGGTTGTAGAAGTAGAGATTGGGCAAAAACATCTTCCTTCAGATTTCCCAAGGATGACACAAGGTAAATTTTACAATATTATTTAGCAAAGGATGTTAGTAATTTTGTTATAAGAAGCAGTGTAGTAGATATATTGTGTTTCAAAATAAAATATTGCCAATATATCTTTTCAGATGTCAACGTTGGAAACAGGCCTTAGGCTTTGTTGATTGTCACAGGTATGCCAATTTGGACGCAGAACAATGCAACAAAACATTAAGAGTGTGCGATAGACACTTTTCCCAAGAATATTATATGTGCAGTAATAGCAGAACAAATCAGCAATATAATGCAGTTCCGCCCTTGAATTTGCAAAAAAATAGTAAGTTCCCAAAATTTTTAGTACCTAAACAATACTTCTGACAATAGGATTTTGTCTCGTATATTTTTACTAGGTATTTCAAATAATTTTTTAGATGGCGGTACAACTTTAAAGGAAGTCGCAGTTCAAACTGATTAAGACAATGCTGCAGAGTGAAGGTATGTTATTATACTTATCGATGGCGTGTTTTGGATAAAATAAATATATGTAAGTTAAGTATTTTATAGTGATGCGAAGATGTTATGCACCGGGTTATTTTTGCCGACCAGAGGAGAAGTCGAGTGATCAGTGTTTAATTGTGGGTTGTCTTACACACATATTTTGAAATGAACACTTTAACTAACGAAATAATATATTAACATTAAATAATTACGCAGGAATAAAGAATAATATGAAGTAACAAAATTACAAACTTTTTATATCTATATGTCAAAATGACAATCTCTTCTGCTGTTCTATTTCTGCTGTCGCAGACCTCGTCGACCAATCGTTACAATTATCCCCCTCTGTTTCACGAATCGTCTCGAGAGTAGAAGCAGGGAAGTTGGAGGTCGCTAAACAACAAGAACAACTTTTGGGTTTAGCGATTCTTCTCCTTGGAGGACTTACGGGTTGGGTCTGAGCCTCTTTTTCCGAGGTATCCTCTTGTGACATATCTTCCGGAATAGGGGTCGCGAAGATAACTGGAGCTGTGGGAGTCGACATCTCAGTTTCCGGTACAGTCGTCTCTGATGTATCCAAAGGATTATTACGTGGTCGACCTCTTTTTCGGATTGGTCGTACCGGCACTGAAACATTAGCATTGGCGAGGTTGTGGTATGGAGTCAACGCTGATACATGATATTTTCCAACCACTTCAAAAGGTTTGCTAACGGTACCAACCTCGTAAGTTGTCGGAGTAACCATACGGTGGATTTGGTACGGTCCATCACGACGCGGAGCGAACTTACTAGTATACGAGTCCTTGGATTTACTAAGTGCGTGTACATCTACGAGTACAGTATCACCTACTTGGAATGGAGCGACAGGTCGGTGACTTTTATCGGTATAGTCTTTGGCACGATCTTGAGCTTTCTCGTGATTTTCTCGGGCTACACTTAAGGTCGTTGCTAAAGTCTGTAGATATGGTGATATCTCGGGTACAAAATTGTCACAATCCAGGATAGCACGAGGGTCGCGATTAGCGTCATCTGGCGTTCTTAATTCGCGCCCGAACGTAAGGTAAACAGCACTAAAACCGGTTGATTGCGACTGTACTGAATTCATTGAGAAACGTATCGCCGGTAATTTGTCTTTCCACTGGGTATGATCCTTTTCTGTCAAAATTGACAACTGACACTTGAGGTCGCGGTTTTTTCGTTCGATAGGATTAGCCGCGGGGTGATACACAGGAGTGAGAGTTTGCTTGAAGCCTAAGACATGGGCTACTTGTTGCATCACTTCACTTACGAACTGCATACCATTATCACTAATAACTCTCCTTGGAGTTCCATATCTTAAAATTATTTCATCGATGAAGCATCGAGCGCACCTTTCTGCAGTGGCCTTCTGTATAGGGAATAGCTCAACCCATCTACTGGCAGTATCCTCTATTATGAAAACCCACTTGTAACCATCCACAGTCTTCGGTAATGGACCAAACAGATCAATTGATAGGGTTTCAAACCTTCTAGACTGAACATGTGTTTGCAATTGTCCAGCTGGTTTTAAGTTATTTGCTTTGTAGCGCTGACACTCAATACAATTCGACACATACTTCGCTATAATTATTCGCATTCCTGGCCAATAATATCGTTTAGCAATTCTTCGATAAGTCCTTTCAGCACCATAATGGCCTGCCAGTTCTGAGTCATGATATTCTGCTAAAATGGATGGGATTTGCTTTTTGGGTACAACCTGCTGAGCCTCTTCTTCATCGGCTTCGGGAACATATCGGTACAGTATCCCATTATTCATCACATAACCTCACTCTAGCCATCTCTTGAGGTCAAGGTCATTATTTGATAGGCTCTCGAAAGAGATAATAATTTTAAGAAGATCTTCATCTTCCAGTTGCAGTTTGCGTATTTCGCTAACTGGCTGTCTGGGCATATCTACTGATACCAAGTTAGTCTCAGTGGCTTCCGCCACACTTGGGCGAGACAACATGTCAGCTACAGCATTTAAACGGCCTGGGGTGTATTCAATTCTTAAATCATAAGATTGCAAAATTAAACTCCAACGTGCTAAGCGACCTGAAGGTGATCTGAGAGACATGAGCCATTTCAAGGGCTGGTGGTCACTTTGGATAATGACTGTAGAGTCTTCTAAGTAACCTCTATATTTGGTTACTGACCAAACGACAGCAAGCCCTTCTCTTTCTGTCGTGGAGTAGTTCTTTTCCGCTGCGGTTAACAATCTGCTAATATATTCGATAGGACGCTCATCTTCCAATGTCTCCCCCTGGAGTAAACACGCTCCAAGTGCGTAGGCACTGGCATCTGTCCTTAAAATGAAAGGCTTTGATTGATCAGCTTGTCGCAAGATTGGACTGGTGGTTAACCTAGCTTTTAATTGATTGAATGCCTCTATTTGACGAGGACCCCACAACCACTTTGCTTTCTTTTTAGTGAGCATGGACAACGGTTGGGCTATATCAGCAAATCCAGGTATGAATCTTCGGTACCAAGAACAGGTTTGTAGAAATGAAATTAGGTTCTGGTATATTATTTATGGCATTAACTTTGTCATAATTTGGTGAAAATCCTAGAGGTGAAATGATGTGACCTAAATACAGGACAGAATCACATGAAAAAGAGCATTTATTTCGATTTAGGTGAAGTTTGAAATGGCGAAGACGATTAAATACTGTTTTTAGGTCCATTAAGTGATTACTAAAAGACGATGAAAGGACGATCAGATCATCCAAATATACCAGGATATTAACGTCCTGAAGGCCAGACCGGAAGCGGTCAATGAGACGTTGGAAAGTCGCTGGCGCATTGCAGAGACCGAATGGCATTCTAGTGTACCTAAAGGTACCATATGGGCAAATGAAGGCAGTTTTATCTCTATCAGAAAATTTTACAGGATTTTGATGATAACCAGCTTTTAAATCCAGAGTAGTTATATACTCGAGTTGTTTCGTACTGTGAATTATATCATCAATCCGGGGCAGAGGATATTTATCCTTGCGGGTAATTGAATTAAGTTTACGATAGTCTACGGTAAGCCTTACCCCACCATCCTTTTTGGGAACCAATACCACTTGCGCTGCATACGGAGAGTCGCACTCTTCGATAATATTCATGGACAGCAATTTATCGATTTCCTTCCGAAGTAATTCTTTCTTATATTCCGAGAGCCTATATGGAGGGACTGAAATAGGTGTATCATCCAAAAATTGTATGGAATGTTCAGCATATCGTGTAGACTCTAGAATTTCCTCAAGGATGTCTCTATTTTCCTGCAACACATTGTTAAGGTCAGTTCTTTGAGAAGGAGTTAAATTAGTCGCTTCGTAATATCTTAGATTGACTTCTGAGAGATTTATAGCATTCAACGTACAATACTGGTTGAGAGGTTCCTCTACAAATGGATACAATATCTCTGGAGCATCCCCATAACACCAACAACCACGTGGGATATCTAATACAATGTTGCCTGATTTCAAAAAGTCAGAGCCGAGTAGCGTTCTACTAGAAGTATGCTCAGGAATTGAAATTAGATTTAAACTATGTTGTCTGTCTTGAAGTGTAACAGAGACTTCAAAATACAGAGCCGTTACTAAGCTTACTTTTCCATCAGCTAGAATCATTTCCATGGGTCTAGTAGTATAAGGAATCTTGTCATTAAGTAAAATTTCCCGTAGCTTTGCTCCTGCTATACTGGATTGAGCACCTGAATCAAGATATGTCACGCCTGTATGACCTTCAACTGTAATATATGCTAAAGGACGCAAGTTACCTGAAGCTTGAGAAAACGAGCTGCACAGAAATTCAGCTGGTCGAGTTGACGTTGATGGTTTTGAACATTTTGGACAGTTGCTTCGTATATACCCTGGTGTCTGGCAACCATAGCAAATTAAAACTTTGGATGAACCATTATTATCAGAAATGGTTTGATTATTAGGAGTGTCAGTAGATGCTTTCTTCTCACGGGTTAATAGCTCACGACACTCGTCTTTATTATGTCCATAATTTTTACAATATGAACAGTGTTTTTGTTTTCGAACATAATTGTGTGAGTTCTGATTTGAAGTAACAGGTTTTGAAGCACCGTTGTCTTGTAAAGATATTTCTGCATTTCGCGCTGCTTCAATAAATTCGCGAAAATCATTAATTTGATCACGACAGATTTTACCTCTAATCGATGGATTTAGCAATCCATACAGTATATCTATCTGTACGTGTTCAGAGACAACTGAATCACTTTGTAATCTTGAAAATAAGGCTCGTTTTTGACTAACAAATATATCTGTTTTCTCGTTACCTTGAGCAGTGGAAAATATATCTCTAAATATTTGGTATGCGGGCTTAGCAAATCCATAAGCATGTAAAAGAGCCTTAGTTGCTTCATCAAAAGAAGTAATGGATCCTTTAATCCCTTGCCACCATGTAGCTGCTGCATCACATAGTAACATACTGAGACCTTTGATAGCATTTTCATCTGAAATCTTCAAACATTCTTTGTAGGTTGTGATTGCATCTATAAATGCATCCACATCCGCTCCTGAAGATCCGTCAAATCTAGCTTTGCATGCAGAGAAATTAGCACTACTTGCTGTTTGATTATCATCTTTTATGTTGATACAAATGCTTTCGATGAGAGTTTTCAACATGTCGGGTGACATTACTATCTGCTGAATCGAATCTGTCATGTTTCTGTCTTGCTTCTTACGGCTAGCTTTCATTACATAACATGCAGTTAACTATAAAAGTTATTGAAAACAACAGGGAGTTCAATAGTCACTACCGAAAATTCCTACAAAATTATTTCCTGAAATGATGAAGAAATACGGAGTGTTAATGAAACAACAAACGTTCTAAATAGTACTGACGAGCCGATCAGTGTCTGTTTAGAATTTTAAAACAATTAGCACACGTTACATACACGAACAATTCTTCTGGCCACACGTTGGGACGCCAAACTTGATGCGAAGATGTTATGCACTGGATTATTTTTGCCGACCAGAGGAGAAGTCGAGTGATCAGTATTTAATTGTGGGTTGTCTTACACACACATATTTTGAAAGGAACACTTTAACTAACGAAATAATATATTAACATTAAATAATTACGCAGGAATAAAGAATAATATGAAGTAACAAAATGACAAACTTTTTATATCTATATGTCAAAATGACAATCTCTGCTGCTGTTCTACTTCTGCTGTCGCAGACCTCGTCGACCAATCGTTACAATAGCAATTTTATTTTTCAGACGATATGAAATATCAAATCAAGATGTTTATATTCAAACAGAAGGCGAATTTTTTTCAGAAAATGTTGAAAGTGGTAACGATGTTTCTACTCTAGCTTCTGTGGTTACCTGAGGTATTTAATGTTCAAAATGTTCAAAACAGAAGGCGAATTTTTTTCAGAAAATGCTGAAAGTGATGACGATGTTTCTACTCTAGCTTCTGTGGTTACCAGAGGTATTTAATGTTTTCTTATAGCTAGATACATTTCTAAAAGCTACGCTATGAATGATTTAAATTAAACATTTTGTATTTTTACGTCTATTATGATTTCGTGGTTAATAAGTAATACTCATTTAAAAGTGGTGGCGAAAGTTTAATCCTTTATAGAACTTTTGATTTGTTTTAGATCAACACTTACAGACCTCAATGACGCTTACGGCTAATACTCCTCGAAAAAAAGTGTTGAGAGAAGAGATAAAGTGTTTGAAAAAATCAACTGTGCTTGCTCAATGTTCAAGAAAGTTGGAAACCGGAATATCGTTTGAAGATATTTCCAAATATTTGGAAACTAACTACTCAGAAGATGCCTGCAAACTTCTAACGTCTCAGATAAGTTTATTAAATAAATCACCTAAAGGTTGTAGGGTACACAGACGATTTTAAAAAGTTTGCTTGGAGCGTTTACTTTTTAGGACCTAAAGCATACAAGAAATTTTCTACTTTGTATCGGTTACCTTCCAAAAGCACGATCAACCGGTTTACTCGCCATTGGGCAGTAAACCCAGGCTTAAACGAATTTATTTTTCGTCTTATTGATCTTAGATCTCGACTATTAAGTGATAAAGAAAAATATTGCATTATATGTCTTGATGAGATGTCATTGAAAACTTATTTATTTTATGATTTATCAAAGGATAAAATAGTAGGCTTCCAAGAATCACTTTCAGCAGAAAACGAATCCGAACCAGCAACTAGTGCATTAGTTGTTATTGCACGGGGTGTATCAAGCAGCTGGAAACAACCGCTTGCTTACTTCTTTTATAAATCAACAGTTAGAAAGTTACGTGATATCAGTGTAAATGTGCTAGGTGTGGTGTCTGATCAGGGTTCTAACTTCCAAACATTAGTTAAAAGCTACCTTAAATTGAGCACAGACAATGTTTTTTTTACGTAGATAATATCAAGCTTTTTTACTTTTCTGACGTGCCACACTTTTCTTACTGGTTTAAGTTACCAGAAGGAACTACCAATAAAATGTATTTGGATACATTTTACAATTATGAAAAAAAAGCAATTTAGACTCTGTCCAAAATTAACTGACGAGCATATGTTTCCAAATAATTTTCAGAAAATGAAAGTAAAATATGCTTCTCAGATTTTTAGTCATTCTGTTGCAGTTGCTCTTAATACGTACATTGATTTTAAAGTTTTACCTGCAGATGCCAAAGTAACTGCTAAATTCATTAAAACAATGAATGATGTTTTCGATTTATTAAATTCGTGCCATTTAAATAATTTCAATGCATTCATGGGTACCCAACAACAGTTTCAGCTAATGGAAGAATTTGAAACTTTACTGAGAAATGTCCGTGTGGTTAACAGTGAAGGAAAAAATTTAACAAATAAAATGAAATTTATATTTGGGTGGAGGATTACAATAAAATCAGTTAAAGCCCTTTGGGGTATATTAAAATCAAAGGGTTACACCTTTTTACTGACAAGAAATTTAAACCAAGACTGCCTTGAAAACTTTTTTGGGCAAGTTAGAAACTGTTGTGGTAATTCAAGAAACCCTACGCCTATACAGTTTTCTACAGCATTCAAAAAGTTGTTTACTCTGAAGTATTTAGACCATGTTGACGGCGCCAACTGCACTAATAACATTAATGAATTGTTGTTAAATATTACTCCAGACTTGGCAGAAAACTGTAAAGATCTCATTTTACCGTCAATAGAACCATCAAATCCTTTGAAAGTCTTTACAACTGATTACAGGAATCTAAACAGTACCGATGGCAACGCGTTAGTTTACGTTCTGGTTATTTATTAAAAAAATGTATACATCAACATTCCTGCGACATATGTATTGCGCTTTTAATGAAAGAAATACCTTAAGAAAAGAAACAACCATTTTTTCTCAGATAAAAGCCTATGTCAGCAATACAAATTTTCCATTTGGTGGGCTCAATGTACCTAGCCAGAATTTTGTTGGATATGATACCCAGCTTGAAGATATATTTGTAGTTAACTTCAATAAATTAGCATGTAAAAATTCTATCGGAGCGACGTTAAAAGATCTTTTTAAAAATGTATCATTTACGCAACCTTGTAAAAATTTTCCTTTACGTTATTTCTCATCTCTTTATACAAGAGTGCGTTTATATTACACAATTAAATTTGCAAATCGTGAAATAAAACTTAAAAAATCTTATAAACCCAATACAAAATTACAAATATTACAAAATTTGTAATTATTCCTTTTTGCTTTGCTTCATAAGTTTGGTTTAGGATTACATTCTTAACTATATGTTATTATTCAACATTGTTCTTATATGCAAAACAAATTCTAAAGAATGTTATAGAATCTGGTATAATTTTTAACTATTTTATATATATAGTTGTTCATGCTTCCTATTTTTATGCTGTAATGTATACATGAGAATTTGATTTATTCTAATTATTTATATACGTAGAACCTTGATAACTTAAACCTCGATAACATAATAACCTCTATAAATTCATAAAATTTTGTGCTCCCTTCCCCTCTGAGTCCAAAGCCTCCTTTACTTAAAATACGAACCCTCTATAACTTAAACGAATAATTTGGGCGTCGCACGTCAGTAACTCAAAGTTGTAACGGCGATAACCTTTGTAACTTGAATCATCTATCAATGAGTCGTCATTTGAAATGAATTAACACGTGTTTACCAAATGGCTCAGTACAGTAACTTACTTGTATCATTAGCTTGCAGTCGTCTATCTCTATAATTCCTGAACAAAGCTCATAAACGGACCTCCGTAAGTAAAAATATAAACCAATAAAAATTCCTTAACTTAAACCCTTAGTAAATAGAAACCTCAATAACTCAAATTATTTAACGTCTCCCTTGGTCTTTATCTTATCGAGGTTCTACTGTATATATTTGTACATTTTTGATGAATTATTTTATTTATATAATCTAATAAAAGCTATTTTAATCGATGATTCTAGTTTATTTCTTATGAGTAATTTTATATTCCCTATTAAATACTAAAACGTACCCTGCATAACAAAACAATACCTATTGTTTTTTGAAATAGTTTTCTAACAATGTACATTTTTATTAGCCCCCGTACCAAACACTCAATTTATAAATCAACAACCTATGACGGTAGTATTTCGCGCGACCCTGTATACTCGAGACACGTGCGGTTTTACGATCGTTTTTCGGAAAGCCTTTAACAGCGTTACATCAAAGAGCCGACGTCGAGTGAACTTACTATTCATTTGTTTATGGACGGTGGTTGGGGTGCGTTCCACTTAAAGCCCACAACGATCGTAACACCCATTTTATCGTTCCACTTAAGGCCCGTGGTCTTCGCTAGCGGTCATAGATGACGTCACTGTTTTCGACCACGTCTCGCCCACTACGCCCCTACAAATGGGTGGGTCTTAGTGATTGTGACAATCGATTTCTTGCACTGGAAAACAAAACCACAATTTTCATGATTTCAATAATTTCCTAAATAAAAAAATATTTTCACCTGGAGTATAGGTATGGAAAAATCTCGATTTCCTCACGAATCAATTCGTGGCCTTTATGATCGATCTCTCTTATTTTCGATGTTACAAGGGGACGCATAACATCGAACCACAGCTGTGCGTCGAACAAGATGAAAATATAAATATTCATTTTGATAACGGTTAAGTTTGGTCTATAGATTTAAGTTTACGTTATCTGTTTTTTGTATGCGATAGAAAATGAAATAAGCATTACCTGTTTTTTATCAAAAAATAAAAAAAATGTAACAATAGGTGCGTTCTTTTTGACTGAGATCTCAGTTAATCTCGGCTCACATCAGTAATGTGAGCGCTCTTTTTGTTTTACTCACCTCGAGTGAGCTGAGATTTTCCTCCCTCTTTACAGATGCTGAATGTCTTGTAAGGGGGAATCAGTTGGACTTGAGTCGGAAATAAAGTGGAGGGGATGAACAAAATTGATTTGTTTGGGTTATTTGTAGTTTTAACCAAGGTTATATATAGTTTTAACCATTGACATATAAACACACATAATCTATTTTTCTTTTGTTACAAATTATGGATACAATAGCATTATTATTATTATATGTTTTGTTTCTTATTCAAGCATACGGACAGATCGAGCGCTTAAATTGAGATGTCTTTCTTTTTGGTGCTTACTCACATCACTTTATCTCAGATCACCTTAACTGAAGTGATCTGAGATCTCAGTAAAAAAGAGCGCACCTATAATTTTCAAGAAAAATCGATAATTTTGGCATCATTTCTTCATTGAGTGGTGGCAACACTGTGCGCGTCCGTTTTCTGTGGTAACACTGTTTGTCAAGTTGCTAACGCCAACGCTACTTCTGGTGACCATTTTTGTCTCTTCCTGTCGTATTTAATATTATTTTAAGTATATAGCGAACGTTAACTGGTGATCTTAATTAAAAATAAAGAGTTTTGAATAAAAACAACATGGTAAGGTTTTATTTTTTAAATTCTATTATCAATTTAAAAAAATATGAATCGCATTTGTAGAGTCGTGGCGGGCGTTCGGCTTCTACCACAAAAGTTTTTGTGGGGAGTTTACCTGCTGAAGCTACACCAGAAGATCTAAAAAAGCTGTTCTCTCCCTACGGACCGATTGCCGAATGCGACATTGCAAACAGATGCGGATTTCTTCACCTGGATGATCAAACTTTAGCCGAAAAAGCTATCGAAGAATTAAACGGTACAGATTTTATGGGAACAAAAATTTCTGTTGAAAAAGGTAGAGTGAAACCCCGTAGAGGTGGAGGTGGCGGTGGCGGTGGAGGCTCGAGAGGTGGTAGAGATCGAGGAGGACCCTATTCTAGAGGTAATTTATTCATAATAAAAATCTTGATCTTTTATAAAAAAGTATACTTTAGGAGGTGGCGATTTTCGAGGCAGAAATGGAGGTTTTGGGGGAGGACGCGATTTTGCTCCGTATAGAGGAGGCGAGAGAGGAGGTTATGGGGGTAGTCGAGGCGGATACGGAGGAGGTGGTGATAGAGGAGGATTTGATGATAGACGTGGAAGACAACCTATGGGAGGTTATGATGACAGAAGAGGCGGTGGCGGATATGACCGAGGTGGCTTCGAAGACAGACAAGGCGGATATGATAATAGGAGGGAAAGTTATGGTGGTTATGGAGGTATGTTGATATTTCGATACTGAGTTCCATAATTTTCTATTAAATTATTTTGTTTATTAGACCGTGGCGGTGGTGGTGGATATGATAGGCAAGGTGGGTATGACAGTAGGGGCGGATATGAGGATAGAAGACCTGCAATGGGGGGATATGAGGACAGAAGACCAGCGGCAGATATAAGAGGTGACCTCTATAGTCGACGAGATGGGAGTGTAGTACCCAAGCAAGGAGGGTATGTATTATACCATTAACCATTGCAGTGCATTGTTATAAAAGTAAATTACATAGATACGGCGGAGCTAACGGGTATGGAGGCGCTTCTGGAGGATCTTATGGTGGTGGTGCCGGTGCATATGGTGATTCGTCTGGAGGTTAT
This sequence comes from Galeruca laticollis, assembly GCA_963921935.1. Classification (NCBI taxonomy): domain Eukaryota; kingdom Metazoa; phylum Arthropoda; class Insecta; order Coleoptera; family Chrysomelidae; genus Galeruca; species Galeruca laticollis. The sequence continues at coordinate 123,450,858 of OY998177.1, forward strand.
GGTGGTAGCAGTGCTGCGGCCTACGGGGAATCTGCTAGCGGTTATTCAGGAGGATATGGTGCTGAGACTTCTGTCGGCGGTGGTTATGGTGGTGGTAGTTACGGTTCGGCAACACAATCAAGTGGTGGATATCAAGATAGAGGAGGTTATAATGCGCAAACTTCTGATGGGTATGGAGGATCTTACGCATCTGGTGGAGGTGCTAGAAGCGGTTATGATTCTGCATATCCACCATTGCCGCAACAAAGAGGGTGAGTACAAGGAATATTATGTTTTCAGTTGCTCATGTTGATTTAAGACAACGTGAATTTGTTATAATACTCTTCATCATCAGGACTTGCTTATTTTTATTATTAAAAATTACTTATTAAATAACTTTGTTTCCCTATATACAAAAATGTTAAAGATATACAAATATAGAAAAATAGTGTATTACCGATGCTCAGGCAATACATTGTCAGTATCAATATGCCTCCTTGCTACTTTTAGCCTGTTGGTTTTTGTTTAGCTTATAACTAGTATATAGTTTTGGCTCATGAAATCTTTCGGCTGGGATATCACTGAAAAGTAGCTGAAAAACAGTCTCAATGGTCGATTGGGATGATAGTTTTAGAGAGGGCAACATGGTTGATGTTGGTTCTGTTTTATTTGATTATTTTATACATTTTTGGTAGTTCAGAACATTTTGTGGGGCTGGGCTGAAATTACTCCTAGTTTGAGAAGTGTTGGTTCAGAATTGGACAACCAAGTTATGTGATTAACAATCCATGCAGAAGCTTACACCCACTATCGTGGATATCTTCTGCGTGATTAGCAGCTTTGATTTTATTCCAAAGATCTTTTGGCAGACAATAATTATAAAAGTTTGTTGAAATTTTCGTTATGAAGTCTTTGATAGTGAGTATGTCGGCTTTATCATGTGACCATGAGGTTCTTGGAAGTTTAGCGTAACTTGTTGTGTGTTTGATTGCCATTTGTAAGCACTTGTTTTCTCTCATCTGCAGGGAGTGAAAATTGTGTTTTGTTCCTGTTTAGTATACTGGAGCTGTGTATGTTAATATGGGTCTGATCATTTGTTAACATGTTGAAGAACAGTAACTATTTGTGTAATATATCAGTTTGGACAATACATTTTTTTGGGATGGGGGAAGGGATATTAGAGGTAACGGGGAAATAAATTCGAAATACACCACACTATATCAAGGCACTCATATGGTGACAGTGGCAATTGGGCTTTCATTATTTTACACAGTAACGTGAATGTAGCCCAGCATTGTGTCACATCTCAATTTTTGGAAAAGATTATGATCAACGTCTCTGTCCGTCATTGTGTTAATACAGTGAGCATGTAAAGGTTGGAACAAATTCATTAGCTCAACAGGTTTGGATAAACCATTTCTATTCCCGCAAAATTTTTGTGACATCAGGTGTTCCCCAGGGTTCACACTTATAGGTCCATTACTCTTCACTATCTTTATCAACGATATTGTCACTTGTTGTCGGTGTACTAATGCACTACTATTTGTGGATGATTTGAAGTGTTTTAAGATTATTAAAAGCCATGAGGATGTTGGAATGTTGCAGTCGGATTTGGACATCATGTCTGAATGGTGCACTCTTAACGGCATGAATCTTAATGCCGGAAAGTGTCACGTGATTCGCTTTTGTCGTACCCAACACTTAACCACTTTCAGTGACAGACGTGACAGTGCACTTACCATTAACCACCACATCACTACTCTGTGATTTTACTGGTATTATCTCAATCAAACTTTTGTATTTTTCCTTAGTTAGGTTTCACCTTGATTACTATTCTTCTGTATGGTCTCCACGTTATTTAGTTTACATTAGGAAACTCGAACATGTTCAGAATAACTATTTACACTATAATGCATTTAAGCTACATGACTATGCTGTGTGGCTGCAGCAGCTGCGAATCACCTCTCTGGTGAACTGCAGGAAGCAGAAGCATCTTACATTACTTTTTAATATCATAAACGGTACATAAAATTAGTTTATTTGTTCCATCGTGGACTACGAGGTAGAGTCGAACATACCTTTTCACAGATATAATTATGCATACTACACGTTTCTTTCTAGAACTTTGAGACTCGCAAACTCACTGGGAGACCTTCCATTTTTTGATGCCTCAATTACTAAATTTAAGGGCTTTATTCGGGATTTGAGTGTTCAGTAATTTATATTTTGTCAACTCATGATTTTTGTGTATTTTGTTTCAATAACTGTGTTCATTGTAATTTATATATGTTTAGATTTGTCTGCATTGTGTATTTTGCTCACTTTTGTATTTTATATAATTTAAAAGGGCTTGCCTGTGAAGAAATAAATCAAAAGCTTTATTTAGCCATTGGGGGAAAAAGCTCAGACACATTGATTTTATTTTTCAGTTGTGCATTTTTTGCTGTACTCATATTTTTGATAATGTCACCACTGTTCTATTTTTATGACTTCATAATAAGTTTTTTTAGGAATACCCATTTTGATAGTACCATCAAAAAGATTGCATTTTTCTGCATACAGATGTCATATTTTTTTTAACAGTATGCTAGAGAAATAAAAGAAATTTCATTCATAATAATGTAATTTATGAAAATGTAAACAGGATTAAATAAACCTTAGACTATTAAACAGATAGACAAAACATTTCATTTATAAATACTTTAAAAACACAATCCATGATTGATAAAAATGATGTAATATGTGCAATGGAAAGGGACTACACTCTTATGGGGGTGTACTATTTTAAAGGCAGCACTATTAAATGCTGAGAGCTTAGCTCGGCAGTGGCCAGGAAGTTTAATACACAAATTTATTTATTTTTAGTTCTACATAAATATTTAAAGTTTATTTATTTATTTATTTATATAGGGACATGCCAATTTACAAAAAACAAATATTTAAGAGACAATGTTTAAGTTACCTTATCAACAAATACAATCATAATCAACTAAAACTAAATTACAACAAATTAATGTGCCTCATTTGATTTTTGAATAAATATGTGGATGCACCAAATAAATCAATTATATCACAATTTTTATTTGCCAATTTAACTACTCTTTTAAATTGACTCATTTCGGCCATAGTTCGTACAGTGATGAGGAACCATGAACAGTTCTGAAATTCTTGTTCTTCTGGGATTAAAATTCAGCTTAAAAAGTTCAATTAAATTTGGGCAACTTATAGCTCCATTTACAACTGTGCAGAAATCTCAAATCAATATCATCCCTTTGATGTTCCAAACTTGATAAATTCAAAATGTCATAAAATTTATCTGAAGATCTTGCAATGAAGCCCAATAATTTAAATGATTTGGAAACAATGTTATCAATATGTGTCTTAACTGTAATTTTGAAATCAAATAATATGCCAAGATCTCGAAAACTATCAGCTACTGACAAATTAACATTTTTCACTTGGGAAGAGTATTGAATTGGATTGATAATTCTTGAAATTGTGATTTGATAACATCTTTATATTAAGATTATGCATATTTATATCTCACCAACGGGACAAACTGCTCAAATCTATTTGCAACAGTTCAGCATCCCAGACATTGTCAGTGATCCTATAGAGTTTGAAGTCATGAGCAAACATCACGTGGCAGCTGTGTTGTATTACTTCTGATATATCATTAACAAATAATAAAAAAAAGTAGTGGACCCGTATGGGATCCTTGGGGAGTCCCAGGTGTTACCAAGATTTCTGAAGACATAGAACCAGCATATTTGACACACATGAGTCCTGCCTCTCAAATAAGATCCAATCCAGTTCAAAAAGGTACTGTCAATGCCTAACGTAGAGAGTTTTGCAATTAGGTCATGATTGACTCTATCAAATGCTTTTGAAAAGTCAGTATAGATATAGTCAACCTGGTGCCTTACCTCTAAACTGTTCAAAAGAAAATGTTGATAAATAAGCAAATTTGTGTTGATGGATCTTCCTGAGGTGAAACCGTATTGGTTTTCATTAATTATGTTCATGGTGTCATGAGTAAGTTTCTTAGTAATCAGACAGTCGAGTAATTTGTGGATTTCAGATTGCTTACACACAGGATGATAATTCTTTACGTCATCTCTAGCTCCAGATTTGTGGATTGGATTGAACTTTGTTTCCAAAACTTAGGAAATGTTCCCGATGATAAGGAGATATTGAAAATTGTTTGAACGGGCTTAGCCAGTGTGAATACACATTTTTTCATGAAATGTAAAGGAATTCCGTCAGGGCCAGAAGAAAATTTTCCTGTGGCTAACATCAGTTGATCAATTACTTCTGTTATTTCAATATTGTAATTGCAAATATTCAAACACTCTCTGTTTCCATATTCCGGAATTTGAGTAACATTCTTATCAGTGTAAGTTGTAGAAAAATAGTTGGCAAAAAGATTCACAATCTCATTTTAATTATTGCTTGTTATCTCTTCGAAGAACATGCTGGAGGGTGTTTTACTCTTTATATAATACTCAAAACAACGAGGATCACAAGCAATATTTCTTTCAATTTTTTTTTCAATATAATTTTGATGACAATGAGCCTGAAGCTGTTTACATCTTATTCTGAGATTATTAAATTGTTGATAATAATCTAGTGACTTTAAATATTTTATGCACTATCTTTTTTTCAATTATTAATTTCCTAAGTTGAGTGCTATACCATACAGGATAATTTAAGGTTCTGATTTTTTCACTGGTACAAACATATCAATTGCAGAGTAAATTATTTCGTAAAACATCTGAAGAACCTGATCCAAATCTAAATTTCCCTCCAGCATGTCATTCCAATTGACACTGGCCAAAAAGTTTCTCATTTCAAAATAATTGCATTTTGAAAATAATTATACTCTTCATATTGAAATTGCTGCCCTTTATTGAATTCTAAGTGGCAGGTAATTGCTGTGATGTACATTGTTTGGTAACAATAAATCCAATAGTTCAGAGATACAAATATCTTTCATTGATGAAAAAGTTAAGTTGAGTAAGACATTTCGACTATTAGTTATGGTATTTATTTGATGGGTACCATAATAACCAAAACAGTTTTGTAATGTGATCGCAGGACAGTTTACATTTAAACTTTTAAACCAAACACCCTCAGGCAAATTATAATCCCAATCAGAATAAATTCACAGTCCTTGTTATTATCAAAACATGATGAACATCCTGATGTCAACAGTTGATGATGGTGCTATATAGACTCCCCGCAATTATTATTTTATGGTTTTTTATATAAAGAATGACAATAATCTGCTCGACTATAATTCTTATGAATTTCAACTTTTTTAGCATTAATCTCAGACTTTATGGCAATTAAAATACTTCCTCCCCATTTCTTGTCAGTGTTTGTTTCATCCCTATCAAAACTGAATATATTATAACCATATAAACCTAATTCCTCATTACAAAAATATTTGTTCACCCATAATTCTTGGACCCTAAAATCGAAAGTTTCAATTCAGTAAGTTTAGTTCTGATACCACCAACATTTTGATAATAAAGTTTAATTTTGCCATCATCAGTGAGAACATTATTTACTTTATTTTTGTTACTCAAGGAGTGCCACCAATGTATCGGATGAATACATTCCATTATTTCTTCTTTCTTGCATCTCTCCTTGAACTTTTTTCAAGTGTGCAACTTGACGCTGAGTTAAATCCGTTCTTATAAACACCTTTTTATCTTTATTTAGACTCCTTTTATTCTTGATGACCTTCATAGCATCCTCGGGATTGGCGAATTCAACTTTCTGGGCGCGTGATCCATTTTTATTTTTTCCAATTCTTGTTCCAATCACTCATTAGTTGTTTCTCTAACAATTGCTTTCACTTCTTTTAGATCAGCATCCTTTGAGCTTCCATTTTCAAGTATATTATACACCATGACATTGTTTTTCTTTTTTTCCATTTCAATGATGCTCTCTTCGGACCATGAAGTTGGAGATGAATCGATTTTCTTCTTCAATTCATTGATCTCTGCCTGCATATTATCAATAGAGGTGAGAAGGTCAGGTATTAATTTTATACCCATCTGGCAATCGGCACAGTAAAATTTCAAATTTCTGCCACCTCTCAAATCCATCACCTTTAATTCTGATGCATTGAGACCAGAACACTTCTATTCTCTATGGACAGTTCTCTCACAGCCGTCACATGATATGGTCGGAATGTCTACTCTATTTGCAATGTGCACAATTCATTATAGGGAGAAAAGTAAACATTTCAATAGGTAGCACTGGGATTTTATTTATTCCCTAAATAACACTTATACCCGATTTCACCAAGTAATTCCTAAAGTTAGGTAATACCTAAACCGGATTTAGAACAGAGTATTAATCTATTCATTCCTTGACTGTTTACAATATTTCTTTTTTATAGTAAATAATATCTCTAAATGTTTACAGTTATGCTTAGCTTATACTTAGTATCAAAATATCTATTGCTAACATGTGTTTGTTATTATATTTAATTAAACAATCATTTGTGTTTTCAACCTCAACATGATCTAAGTTCATATTAGTTTGTATCTAACCTTCGGGGTTAATAACCACTACAGGCCTAGTAATAATATGACTAAACTTTAAATGATCTGAATTTTTTTTTCCACACCTGGGAAAATTTTCAAGATCCTCCATCCCAAGAACTTTCCTTTTCTCGAGAGTTTTTTGGAAATCTAAAATAAGAAATAATTTTGATATGTTGTTAACATTATGCTATTTGAAATTTAAAAAATATATATGCTTGTATATTTTTCCCACTTCTCAGAAAATATAAGAATTTGTTGGCTTATTTTTACGCAAGTGTTTCAATTTTTATACCTAACATCATTGATTCTTTCTAAAGTAAAATGAAGTTATCTTTGTTCGAAATGTATGTAATTGAGCATACTAAACAAATGTCCAGCAGAAAAACTGGGTTATGTGAATTCAATTTTCAAATGGAATAAAAAATTCTTTTATTGTAATATTTTTTCTCATAAAACAATAATGACACTTTTTTATGTATGTCACTGACTAACCACAAAGCATTGGTAGAAACTTACTTACCTATGAAACGATAAATACAAAAGAGCTGATTTATTTTAAAACTGGCACTGGTTGACCCATATTAAAAAGTTTTATTAACACTGATTAACTGTTTTTTATGAAAACACACAAAACCCAACAATTAACATCATACTCACATCCAAGTAAAGGCAACACTGCACTAGGAAAATAACTAGTTCCTTCTCGTTGACAGATCCCACTCCCAGTTTGGCAACTGCATGTTTTTAATATTGGATTGCTTTAAACAGTTATGTCTCTGTGTTTAATAGTCTAAGAATTAAACCTACGTAAGTATTAAATTAAATGCTCAAATTGCAAATTATTTGCCTCTTGACAATATGAAAGGTGATGTCGAAACATTATTCAGGATATCAGGTTTAATTGAATTAATATCAGTCAAATTCTCTCTTTTAGTTCATTAATATTATTAGGTCTATTAACGTGAACTTTTGACTTAAGGTAACCCCACAAAAAATATAATGAGCATAGATCAGGATATCTAGCTGGCAACTCTAAAAATCCTAGTCTGCCAATTCGATATGCTATTTTTCGCAATAGATAGATTGGCAGATGAGGATTTTTAGAGTGGCCAGCTAGATCTTCTGATCTATTGCCATTATATTTTATTGCGGAGTTACCTTAAGTCAAAAGTTTATGTTACCGGACCTAATAATATTAATGAACGTAAAGAGAGAATTGGATCAAAATTAGTTTAATTAATGCTGATACCCTTAATGTTTCAACATTGCCTTGCATATTGTCAAGAAACAAATGGTTTGCCATTTGAGCATTTAATTTAATAATTATTTAGTCCTGTTTACATTTTTATAAATTACATTATTATAAATGAAATAAACTGCGCCGCAAAATTAACGCATAATTTAAAAATGATCTCAAAACTACCTTTAACTCAGAGATTTTCAAAATTCTTCAAAGGGCATTTATTATTTTGGTTATACTAAATATGTTTTTTACAATAATCAAAAAAGTAACCAAATTTTTATTTTTTTATATGTATAAAAAATATGAAATTACAATATTTAATATCTTGTGTTGCCTCCCCTTGCCCTAATTACGGCTTCACATCTCCTCAGCATGCTTAAAATTAGATTTTGAATTTCAACTTGATCAATCTGCTCCCATATTTCAGTGTGCCTTAATGACAGGACATTTAGGTTCTCAGGTAGAGGCATTAAGGTTCTAACACTTCGACCCATCTTGTCCCATGTGCTCTATGGGTTAAGGTCAGGACTTCTAGGTAGCCACGGCAAAGTTGAAATTTCGACTTCCTGTAGGTAATTTTATACCACTCTTGCCACATGCGGACATGCATTAATAAAAAAAAATCTCGAATAAATGGAGCGTATGGTACCACATGCGGTTCTAAAATGTCTGTTATGTATCGGTCAGCAGTCAAACGACTTCCCTGAATCATAACCAACTCCGTATGGGCCTCCAAACTATTGCCACTCCATACCATTACAGACCCCCCCCCCTCCATAGCTTACTGTTTCTACAATGTTGCATTGGGCGTATCGCTTTCCAGGGCTTCAGTACACTCTCCTACATCGATCATCACTAAAACAACAAAATCTGGACTCACCGCTAAACAATACATTGCCCCATTCACGATTGCCCCAATGCTGGTGCTCTTGGTCAAACTGGAGTCGCAGCCTTCGATGGTATGCGGTTACAAGAGGACCAGTTGCAGCACGATAGGGAGTAATTTCGGGTTCTGTCAACCTTTTTCGCACGGTATCTTGGCTAATTTGGTAATTAAACCGACAAGAAAATTCTTGCTGTAGTGAAGTGCTTGTAACAAATCGAGTTCTTAATGCGTGCAATCGCAAAAATCGATCTTGATTGTTAATTCTGACCCTATTCCGTCCTTGTCCAGGTGTTCTTTCGTTAATACCAGTCTCCCTAAATCGTGCTATAGCCCTGGGCATGGTAGATTGTGTCACTCCTAGTCCTAGACGTTGTGCCACTTCAACTTGTGGCAAGCCTTCTCTCATAAGTGCTACGGCAGTAGCACATTCTTCACGCGAAAGATTTCTATCTCACGATCGTTTTGGGCCATTTTGTGTTGTAATGCACTTATAAAATTTGAATATTGCCAATACAAGTGTAAAAAGCAAACTAACAGCAAATAAACGACTAAACTTAATATCTAAGGAATTTTGTTAAATTTCTGTTTTGTAGTAATGTAAGAAAAATCTGCTTTTTATGTATTCGACACAAAAACGATATCTTGTTTTATGTTTTATGGTCATTGTTTCAATTTTTAAAATTATGCGTTAATTTTGCGGTGCAGTGTATATTTTATTTCTCTAACATATGGTTATGTAACATAAAAAATATGACGTCCTTACACAGAAAATGCGTTCTTTTTGATGGTACTATCAAAATAGAAGTACTCCTATTTAAAAAAAAAATATAAGGACGTCATAACTCGAACATTAATAATGCCATCAAAATATGAGTACACCAAAAAAAGCGCATCTAAAAGATAAAATCGACGTGCCTGAGCTTTTTTCCCCAATGGCCAAATCACGCTTTTAACTAATTTGTTCCAACCATATGTATCTGTAAAGGTTTGAAGGGTGGGTGGCCCCACAACACTTAGGCCACAATTGGCCCATTGTGCATCCTTCTGAGGTTCAAAACTTCCTTCTAGCTCGTCATCCAGCCTACTTCCTTGAAGTAGGCGATAACGTCGCCTGAATATAGTTCCCTCATATTGGCGTATGTTAGCCTGTGCTCGCCGAATACTTGAAACCTAAATTGAGAGAGTGTCTGACATTCGCAAAGAATGTGTTCGACAGTCTCATCTTCTTGTTCACATCCTCTACAAAGTGGGGTGTTAGATAGCCCCAGTCTGTGAAGGTGTTTTCGTAGGTGGCAGTGACCAGTCAGAATTCCCGTGGTTGTTCGTAGGTTCCGCCTGTTCATAGTCACGTATTTTTTGGCTATTTTGCTATCTGGATACTGTAGCAGCTCCTTAGCAAGCCTGCAGCCTTCTGTGTCGTCCCATCTACACTTAAACTTATTAAGGGAGTGTTCCTTTAATAGGTCGGCCGTTGCTGACGCCGATAGACCAATGAAAGTGCCAGGTCCCAAGAGTTTTTGGGAGACTGCCTTCCTGGCTAGCGAGTCTGCAATACGGTTTCCTTTCGATTTCTCATGGCCCTTGATCCAGCCTAAAGTGACCGTGTTGTTGTTACAGGCTTCGATTAAGGCCATGTGACATTCTAGTACTAGGCCTGATGTAATATGTGGTCTGTTCAGGGCTAGTAGTGTTTGTCTACTGTCCGTAAGGATGTATATATTATTACCTGTGGTTTTCCTTTTGGTAATCTCTTTAGCAGCGATGCAGATAGCAGTGAGCTCTGTTTGAGCAACACCTGCATTGCAGCCCATTGCCCATTTTATGTTTAGATTCAGGGATCTGGAAAAAATACCACATCCTGAGCCCACATTGGATTTAGACCAATCTGTGAAGATGCGGATTGCGCCTTCTTCCAATAGGTCTTGTGAGTTGTTTTTAAAGATTACCTTGTAGGGCCTGTTGAAGGCATATCGCGGTGGAATCGAGTTCGTATTGGCCTGCAGCAGTGGGATCTCCCTGAGGGCCTCATGCCACAAGTTACGTCTCAGTTTACCGGATCCTACATCAGGTTGTATACCAGTAGAGCACAGACGTGCCATGGTCATCAAAACAACCTCCTTGATGTATATGTCAAGGGGAGTGAGACCGAGGATTACCTCCATAGCTCTTGTTGGTGTGGTTCTCATGCCTCCTGTTGTGTTGAGGCATGCTGTTCTTTGGATTTGGTCCAGTTTACGGACGACTGTCAGCTGGTTTGCCTTAGCTCCCCAGGCAATCGCACCGTACGTTAGCATAGGTCTGATGATGGCAGTGTAGATCCAGGCAGCAACCTTAGGTGACATTCCCCAGGTGCGGCCGATGGTTCTACGACACTGCTCATAAGAAATATATGCTTTTTTAACTCTGTTTTCTAAGTGGGAGTTCCACGTTAACTTATTGTCAAAGGTGACCCCTAAATATTTCACCTCTGAAGAGAAATTAAGTTTGATATCTAGGAGCTTTGGGGATTGATGTTTTGCAAGCTTCCTTTTTTTCGTGAAGAGGACCATCTCAGTCTTTTTTGGATTTATTGACAGCGAATGGTCTCTGCACCATTGTTCTATGATATTGAGGGCCTCCTGCATTAAAGCGCAGAGTGTCTCCTCGAATCTTCCTGTTAGCAGAATCACTAGGTCATCTGCGTATGCTATTGTGTAGAAGTTGTTATCATTGAGGTGGCTGACCAAGGAGTCTAAGACCATGTTCCATAGTAGTGGTGAGAGCACCCCTCCCTGTGGACAACCTTTTACAACCAAGCCTCTGATGGTTACATCATCTACACTGATTTTGATTGCTCTTTTTGAGAGCATGTTATATATCCAGCCATTTATGGTTTGGGGGATATTCTTATTGGAAAGTGCATTTGTTATTTTAGGAAAAGTGGTTCTATCAAATGCGCCTTCTATGTCTATGAATACACCCAGGGTGGACTCCTTATTTTCCAACGATTTCTCGATGCGGCCCGCCACGAGATGAAGAGCCGAATCCGTGGATCCAACCATTACGTGCTCACTGTATATAAGTGTTTTGTGTTGGGAGGTTACTGTAGATAACTATGTACCTAAACATTCCTTTTAATTGAATCCGCATGTACTGGTTCGTTGTATGGACTGTATTTCATTAATAATGATTAAAACGACTTTATTCAGTAACAAGAGAAGAATAAATGAGGGTTTTAAAGCATTTTGAGATTTAGAAGTCATCTATGTAGGTTAATGTATGTTAATTATGTCTCTGTCTAGAAGATATTTACATGTGATGTTTCTATTTCAAAAAATGACATACATAAATGACAACTGTTTTGACATTTCTTTATCAACAACTTGAAAAACAAATTTTGACATAATAACCAAGAAGACTTGAATATAAATTTGTAAAAATGCTATACAGCAGTACGGGTTGTTCAAAGATCTTTCATTTAAGTATTTGAGTACCGTTTTTATTTTATAGTAACGGAACCAAATCTTAACATATTTCCGGCTTCGAAACAGCAAAGTTTCGATTCTGCACCACCACCTCAACTAACATTACGCCTTATTAGGCCTTAAAACTAGTTTTCACTGTCTTCTGTCGACTTGGATAACGGTAGTGCACATAATTTGGTCACTACGCGACCTAATCGCCACTTATATGGTGGTAACTTGTCTTCGTGAACTAGAACCATAGATCCAACACTAATGTCTGATCGGTTTGTTTTCCACTTCGTACGTTCTTGAAGTTGACTGATATATTCCTTTGACCAACGTGACCAAAACTGTTGTTTCAGCTTCTCAAGTTGTTCGCAATGGTTTAACTTGCTGGTTGGAATAAACTGAACATCAGGATAGGGTAAGGAGTTGAGGGATCTTCCGATCAAAAAATGAGCAGGAGTTAATGCTTCTAAATCGTTTGGGTCGGTAGAAAGAGGTGTTAATGGTCTTGAATTTAAAATTCCTTCGATTTGAGTAATGACTGTGTACAAGCTCTCATATGTAAGCAAATTGTTAGCTATGACTTTAAGAAGGTGATGCTTACTAGATTTCACACCAGCTTTCCATATCCCACCCTGATGAGGGGAGTAAGCAGGTATAAATGTCCATTTGATGTCATGATTTATGGCTGTTTTTTCTTCGATTTCTACTTGATTGTCTAATAAGAATTTTCCTAACTCTTTGAGTTTGTTATTTGCCCCAATGAAGTTAGTGCCGTTGTCAGAGTATACGCAATTTGGCATACCCCTACGAGCAATGAATCTTTGAAACGTTTCTAGAAAAGCAAGTGTAGTAAGTTCAGTTACCAATTCCAAATGAAGGCATTTAGTTGCCATGCAAACAAATAATGATAAATAACATTTGTGAGTCTTATATCCTCTTCCTTTGCGATCTTTGTAAAGGAAGGGGCCAGCATAATCAATGCCCGTGTCGGAAAATGGCAACCTTGGAGAGACTCTGGACGCAGGTAAATCTCCCATTAACGGGATTTGAGCTCTGGGTTTGAATTTAAAGCAAAGAACACACTCTCTGACTGTACGTTTGGCTAATTTTCTACCGGAAATGGGCCAATATTTATCTCTAACTGATGCTAGTAGCATTTGAGGACCACAATGCAATTGAAAGATATGGGTTTCTCTAAAGATAAGAAGTGTAAGGTGATGTTTGGGAGTAAGAATTATAGGATGTTTTTTGTGAAAATGATACGGAGAGTTTTTTAGTCACCCTCCGACTCTTATCAAATTATCCTTTATATATGGATTGAGACTTACAATTTTACTTTGATTACAAACTTGATGGTTTTGATTGAGATCATTATATTCTTGGGGAAAGGATTCTTGCTGTGCCAGTTGGCAAAGTCTGTTTAACAATAATCTAAGTTCCTCGAAATTCAAGTTACCTGTGGAGTAAAGTTTATTTCCTTTAAATTTTTTGAAACTGTAACTAAACCATAGTACGTGAGCAAAAACGCGTTTTAAGCGGTTCAATGAAGAAAAGTTTTGGAAATGAAAAAGCTCCCTTTTTGTATGAATGAAGGTTTGTGACTCGTTTCGGGTTTCTGGAAGATCACGTGAGACGAGCACCTTTGAGATATATTCTGGCCAATCGTTACATTTGTCTTTTAACCACCCAGGGCTATGAAACCAAAGACTCGAGTTAAGAAGCTCTTTGGGAGAAATTCCTCTTGAAAGAATGTCGGCAGGATTGGAATTTGTAGGACCATAGCGCCATCTGTCAATTTCTGTTAAATTCTGAATTTGTGACACTCTGTTTCCAACGAACGTTTGTAGAAGATGAGGCGATGTGCGTAACCATCCTAAAGCTACTGTGGAATCTGACCACAGATGACACTCGTCAATTTCGATTGTTAAACAAGACTTGATTACCATCCTAAAGCTACTGTGGAATCTGACCACAGATGACACTCGTCAATTTCGATGGTTAAACAAGACTTGATTTTATCAAAGAGTTTAGCGAGCAGTACGCAAGCACACAGCTCCAATCTCGGAATCGTTACTGTTTGAATAGGAGCTACTTTGGTTTTAGACGAAATGAGATTAACATCTTGATGGCTAGTATTTTGCACACACAAATATAATGCTGTGCCATAAGCCTTTTGAGAGCTATCAGCAAACCCATGTAGTTGTATATTTACAGGATTGGGACAAGATATGTGTCGATAAATTCGAAGTTTGTTAAGGCAAAGGATTTCTGCTCGGAAGTGAGTCCAATTATCAGAAAACCTCTTGCGGACCTCTTTGGTCCCACGCCAGGGTTAATTTCCACAAGTCTTGTAGCATGATTTTGGCTAAAATAATAATTGGACTAATATGGCCCAATGGATCAAATATTTTTGCAATATTTTGAAAAGAAAAACATCTTCTTTAGAAGCCCAAAGCAAGCCTAGAGTTTTTCCTGATTCGGAAGGTGATAAAAAATAAAATTCTGACGTATTTTCACTCTTTAGGTTTTCGAGAAGCTCAGAGCTATTCGATTTCCATTTTCTCAGTTGAAAAGAAGCTGATTGTAAAATGAATGAGACTTGTTGACACAATGATGTCAACTTATCAATTGAATCTGCTCCGCAAAGTAAGTCATCTACATACATCTTCTTTTTTATTATCTGAGATGCTTCTGGATAAGAGTTTTCGTGATCAATGGCTAATTGTAGTAAGCAACGAGTTGCTAAAAAAGGGGCACTGGCTGTGCCATATGTGACAGTGTTTAAAGAATAAATGTGAAGTTCATCTTCAGGATTTTCACGCCAATATACGAGCTGAAGAGGCTTGAATTCGTCAGTGATTTCAATTTGACGATACATTTTGCTAATGTCAGCCGACACAACAAACTTGCGTTGTCTAAATTGAATTAGAATTGAATAAAGATCCTCCTGAATGGTGGGTCCTACCAACTGAATAGAGTTGTAAGAATATCCAGATGAAGATTCTGCTGAGCAGTTGAAAACCACGCGCAATTTGGTGGTCACACTGTCTTCTCGAAAGACACCATGATGAGAGGAGAGAAATAAGTGATTTGATCATGAGATAAGGGTTTGAAATATGACATGTGAGAGAGGGCTTTATACGCATTCATGAAATCACAATACAATTTTTTCAGAGTATGGTTTTTTGCTAATTTCCTCTCGAGATACAAAAATTGATTTTTTGCCCGTTCTTGAGAATTACGTAGCTTTGAAGTGTGTTCCTTTAAAGGGATTGAAACTACGAACTTTCCGTTTGGACTCCGCTGGAAATGATCGCGAAAATGTTCTTCAGCTTGCTGTTCTTCGCATGACAATATGTTTACTCGGTAATTCTTCTAATTCCCAAAAATTTTGGAGTTGAGACTGAATGTCAATGGTTTTAGAAAAGTTGCAAGACGTGAATGCTTCACGGGGACAACCTAAAGAACCTGTAACTATCCAACCTAGTTTGCTCTCTTGCAGAATTGGTTTGTTAGGACCAAGCTGAATATTTCCACTTAGGAGAAGGGACCAATAAGTGTCTGCTCCGATTAGAAGCTCTATTTTGCTTGTTTTAAAGAATGTTGGATCAGATAAAGTTATATACGAGGGAATGTCTATTATGTTGGGATTGAAGTCGATCCGTAATTTCTGAAATCACTAAACAGTGAAGGTTGGCATGAAATTGAGAGTGCAAAGATTTTATTTTGATGTCACAGGATTTACTTAGTTCTGACGAATTATGACCAATACCCAATACTGTCAAATTGGTGGAATACTGTGGAAGGCCTAATTTGTCAACCAAACCTTTCAAAATAAAGTTTGACATAGAACCATTGTCTAGTAAAGCCTTGCATGTGTGCTTTTTTCCATGACTGTCAAAGATTGTCACTTGTGCTGTTGCCAGCAATACTTGACTTGAACCACTTACTGAACTTGAGCCTGAAACAATTTGAGAATTCTGATAAGAAGATTGTTTACTGGAGTCGTCAGAATCATTCGTTGTAAATTTGGTTTCTGAACTTACAACTGGCAATGCTGTACTTTCGCCTTTACCCTGATGTAAAACAGAATTATGTTTTTTACCACAATATTTACAATTACCTCTTGGGCACTTGTCTAGCTGATGTCTTGGCCGAGAAAGGCAGTTTGTGCAAAGTTTCAATTGTTTTGTTTTTTCAAATCTTTCTTTGGCTGAAAGGGGTAAGAAATCCGCACAGTAGAAAATTGAATGATTTTGCTTACAATAGTAACATGAATAATTTTTTGAATTGACTTCTTTAATGTTTTCATCAATGGTTGATATGAATGAATTTTTAAAGGAAGAGTTTTTGTTCTAGTTTTGTTTGTAACTAGAACCTTGATAATGAAGTTGTTGATTTTGATTCGATTTCGACCCTTATGTTTGTGCATGTGCACCTTATCTAGAAAATTTGCTCGATTAAGAAATGTTTTAAGTTCTTGTAAGGTGGGAAGTTCCCCAGCAATTTTATATTGTTCCCAATGACGCAATGTTGCAAGATCTAATTTACTTGACACAAAAAAAATTATTAAAGGATCCCAAGAACTAGTGTCTAATTGGATGTTTTCTAGACATTCAAGTTATTTGTTATTGTATCAACCAATGATCTATAAGAAGAAGGATTTTCTGTTTTAATTTCAACTAAACTGATTATGCTTTTCAAATGTGTATGCACTATTAATTTTTTATTATCAAAACGAGTACATAATGTTTTCCATGCTTCAAGATAATTATTCTCAGTAATAGAAAGTGACTGAATACATTGAGCAGCAGGTCCCTCCAAGGCCCCATGTAAAAGATGAAATTTGGCAATAGTAGTGATATCTGTGCAGTTGTGAACTAGCGATAAGTAGAGATCCTTCCACTCAAGCCATTTCTCGTATACTTCGGCAAATTTCGACACCTTGACGTCTGCGAACCTAACACCTATTTGTTTATAACCTGAATTTGTGATTGAGCTTCCGCCACCAGTGCTCTGTTCCACCTGTTGAGTATGAGGGCTCTGTGGAGAAAGTTTATTACTTAGCAAAAATACACTAATTTCAGCAAAAAGTTTATAACATGAAGTTTCAACTGTTTCCGTTTCTAATTCATCAAATTCATCACACTCGATTTCCTGCAACTCCTTGTAATTCATAGAAATTTGGCAATGATTCTGACTGAGCTTTTTTAAACCTAATTCCCAATTCTTCCAAATCTACGTTTGAAACTGAGTCTTGAATTTTTAATTTGTCAAAGAATTTTATTAAACGTGTTACACTTGATTTTATATCAGCTCTTTTTCTAATCAGATTTTGATGGTTACTCATGATTGCTTGTACAAAGTCAATTTATTATTAAAAAATGAAATTAAAAATTAATGAGATTTGTTTTGTTTTTAATATCAAAATAGGGACGGGAATATAAGGAATTTATCTTTGAATGAACTGCTGCAGTATCTCCCTGTTTGAGATGTTTACTGATATACTTATTTTCCTAGGTTACCTTGAAACTGATGAGTATCAAATCAGGGCGAGAAAACGGAAATTTGCTCCTTTACAAATCCGTAATTCTTCCGCCCATACAATAGAAATTGTTGATTTCTGAATGTTCTGTTCACGTTAATTCAATCGAAACTCACTTTTAATGAACGAAAACGAATTTCAAACGTTTTGAAATACGAAGATATTTAGGTCTACTTGAAACGTTCTCAACGAGAGAAATGAAATAATTGTTTGATTTTAACACAATTGTGTAGTTATACACTTGAAAACGTCCTCTGCGAGGGAAAATGCAATGTAACTGATAATCTTGAGCACTTTTGTTGTTCACCATGTGTTTTCTGGAAACAATAAACATCCTCTACGAGGTTATCCGAAGACGAAGGACCATAAAAAATGTAGATAACTATGTACCTAAACATTCCTTTTAATTGAATCCGCATGTACTGGTTCGTTGTATGGACTGTATTTCATTAATAATGATTAAAACGACTTTATTCGGACAAGGTAACTTTTTCTATTTCAAAAAATGACATACATAAATGACAACTGTTATGACATTTCTTTATCAACAACTTGAAAAACAAATTTTGACATAATAACCAAGAAGACTTGAATATAAATTTGTAAAAATGCTATACAGCAGTACGGGTTGTTCAAAGATCTTTCATTTAAGTATTTGAGTACCGTTTCTATTTTATAGTAACGGAACCAAATCTTAACAGTTACTTTGTTTGCAAATGAGGAGGTATGGAGGTATAATCTGCCCATTGCCCTTGTACTTGTTTAGTTATGTGTGCGTTTGCTTGGTGTTCCCTTGCTCTCTGTACCCTAGATATTTTAGGGTATCACTGGGAGTATAGTGTGTCCATTTATGCAAAGCTGCGATTACAATGACCTATTTTTTCTAACTAGTCTCCTGAGTAATAAATACTCTGTTTTGGAGGCATTTATAGCTAGTTTATGTTATTTGAAATAAGGTATAATTTTTGTGTTTGTGTGATTTCTAATGCATGAACGGGATTCTATGATGATGCTACAAAACATGTGTTATTGGCGTACATAGCTGTTAATATTTGTGGGGAACTTGGAAGATCGTTGATGAATATGGAGAATAACAAAGGTGATAATACAGATCCCTGTGGTACTCCAACCTGGATACAAAATGGTCCAGCTGTGTAATCGATTATTTTGGTGACATTTTTTCTATTTGTTAAATATGAGTTTAATATTTTCATCAAATAGTTGTGAATTTTCAAGTTAATTAGTTTACAAATTAGTTCCTCGAGCCATATGGAGTCAAAGGATTTTTGAATGTCGATCACGACTACAATGGCATAATTTAAAACTCTTATGATTTGGGCTATTGTGCTGTGACCATTTCTGAAACATTATTGTTTGGGATGTATTACATTATGTTACCGGTGTGAAGTTAGCAGCCAGCTTTCAGCAGACAAAATTGCCGCACTCGCTTTCATTACTATCTTAAATTTTTTTCGACAGTCAAGGAAAAGTTGTTCCAACTTCGTATTTGGGGAAAGTATATGAGAATCGTTATAGAAGTGTTATATGGCAGTCACACTCTCTTGTTCTAGTAGGTACTTTAGCATAATTTTTGACCATCGGGAAATAATTTGTAAATGTTTTCCATAAATATTCTCTATTTAATGTCAATGTGGGTAATCAGAAACGATTTTTTTAAGTTGACGTTTTTGGCAAATTAAATATGAATTTAAAACAAATATCTGCAAAGTTACACCTTAAAACATCTTTTTATATGATTATGTGAGGTTATACTAGATTCATGTGTTTACAAAAAGTTACTCATTAAGTTTTTATTGTAAATCGTGCATAAAAGTCTGGTGAATTGTGAAATTCATTATGTGTATTGCCCTGTTGACTGTCAATATTGAATTTTGATTTTCTTAAATTTTTCAAGGAAATGTTGATTTAAGTTTTAATCAAAAGTGATGTTAGACCTGAAATAACATGAATAATTTATGTAATTATTTAATAATGCTATTCCTAAAGCAGCCTAACGGGTGTGCAGTGATAGTTGCCAAGATATTATGAGGATACATTAAAATTAACTAGTGCACAGCCAATCACAGCGCGTTAGGCAGGGCCCTATTTGGCGCCAAGTTTAAATTGTTAGGTACCATATTTAAATTGTATTTGTGATCTATTTAGCACATCATAATGTCTTACAACATTTTGGATATTATTACATTTCAAGAAGTGATTATATTTTACTCTAAGTTGGAATGTATTTTGACAAATTAAAAAATTTTACGAATTTTAAACAGCAGTAAAATAATAACCTTAAAAATAAGTTTTTGGTTTTATATTAAACTACTTATTTTATAAAAAAAAATACTGGACATTTTAATATGTCTAGGATAATTCTTAACCCTCAACTCGCCATGGCTTAAAATACTAACATTTATACCATGACAGGGTCAAGTCTGACCCCATTGTTTTTTTATATAAATTTTATTATTTCTTCACCTCGTTTTTAAGTTAAGTTATTTTGTTTACCACTACTTGTACATTTTTATAGAAAAGAAAATTAAAATTAACATAAATGTACACTTTCAAATATTATAACAAAAATAATAAAAATCTAGTTTTTTTCTATTCAGCAGTGAATTTTAAAAATCATAACTGCTACCTAAAATTAAAAAAAATCGATTTAGATTTTGTATCTAAAAAATGACAACCATGTTTCTGACCTCACTATTCAACACAACCTATGCATTACGTCTTTGTCGCGACATGATTTTTGCAAATAAATTCTATACATTGATTGCATGTTGAGCTTTCCTTCTTTTGGTTTTTTGAATGTGGACATATTTTACACCTTCCCATCTTTTTCCTCGTTGTGTCTCTGGATTTGCTGCAGGAACTGGTTCCTGAAATCTGGAAACTTTAAAAATGACACTACGAAGTTCTCTCAGTAAACATGTTTGCCGAGCTCAACGAGTCAAATGGTCCTGAATAAGTTCTTGACCTAAAGTAGTTACAAATTGGTTTCTTTACATTATTTGATTTTGCTGAATTTCATTAAAGATTACGTTAGCACTGATCCTAAAGAATTTATTGTTTGTCTGCAAAATTACTTAGAAGAGAATGAGAGTAATACCGAAAACTTCAATATTTTCACGGGATACATTAGTTTAGATCTATTAAAGAATAACAATACTATTTCTGAATACGTAAATACGCTAAATGAGTGTGGCTACAACTCAACAATTAATAGTATCACTAGAGTTCGGGACAACATGAAAACTTGTATAGACCACATATTTATTAAGGCAAAATTCATTATACTTGAGAACATTTTTGTTACCAGTTATACCAGCATGACCTTTTATCCATACATATATGACTATTTTGTTATTTGTGTGAATTTGAAATGTTTACTGTTCTCTTTATGTTCATATTTTTTAATCTGTCCACTGCACATTTACTGTGTAAATATTACATATCTATTTTTATCTGAATTCAATATATATTTCATAGCTTGTAAAATTGCTGTATATATTGAAGCCTCCTTTGGTAAAAAATATTTGGAATGATGGTTTTTGTTTATGCGATAGAATGCGCAGCCTGTTTGTTCATTTGCCTTTGAACACATCTGTAAATATTTACTCGTAATTTGGCCAGAATTTGTTTTTGAATTCGTTGAATTTTGTTTGAGTGAGGTTTGGTATTTCGTCTTGAAATTCGAAGTAATATGTTGGTATTTTGTGAGAGAAGAGATTTTCAGGAGGGTATGTAAACTTGGATAGTTTCCCGTTTATATGTAACTTGTGTTGGTAGCTGGACATTTCCATAAGACTTTCCACTACAACTGGGTTTTTTTGAGTACCAGTATTTATAGGTGAGGACCTGAACTGTTAATGATTGTAATCTGTTGAGATATAATACTTTCTTTGCTATTATTTTTGTAATAAACAGACATAAACTTTAAGAGGTGGTATTGTTGTATTATTCTGTTGGGCTTCAATTTTGTTTAAGTGTGTTTCAGCTGCTGTTCCGTATATATAGTCTATAATTGATCTTACCATTGTTTTATAAAAGAGTAATGGCGTATTTGAATCTGCTCCCCACTTTGTATTGCAGAATGCTCTTAGTATATTTATTGAATTTACAGTTCTTTTGATTACTTGGTGTATACAGTCCTTCCATAAAAGTTTCTTGTCTAACAGTAATCCAAGATATTTGACAGTATTTTTTATGGGAAAGGTGTATTTACTTACCTAGGGTTATCAGATTTTGAGCACAACTTCTAGTTCAGGAAAAAAATACATACTCCGGTCTTGGTTTCTGATATGGACAGACCAATATCATGAAGCCCTTTTTGGATTGGACTAAATTCCGCGTTAATAATTCTTGTTCATCTTTCAACTGATTTTTCTGTGGTGTATAACACAAAATAGCATCGGTGTATTGTACTATTTTAGATTTTGGTGATATAATTTTTTCAATATCCATTGTATAGAGGGTGAATAGGATTGGATGCTGCCTTGTGGTAAACCGTCTCCGGAAATTCTTGGATCTGAAATGTGTTTGTTAATTTTTAAGGAGACTGATCGATTTGAATATGTGGTCTTAATAAAATTTGCCATATGAGTTGATAATCCTAAGTTGATGATTTTTCCTTCCAGCAAATTCAATTGGACATTATCGAAAGTTGATGATACATCGATAAATGTGGCTAAAGTATGGTGTTTCTGTGAATATCCCAGATGAATATCGTTTACTAATATTGTTAGAGGTTCTTGGGTGGACCTATCTTTTCTAAATCCATATTGTGAGTCAGGCAAAATTTGTTCACTCTCTAACCAATGTTCGAGTCTGTTCTTTATCTCTTTTTCCTGGTTTTTTGATGGGTCCAATGATGTATTCTTTCCTTTTTTCGGGGAAAGGTATCTTGTTTGTCCAGATAGAGTTGAACTGTTCTAGCAATGCTTTTTTATGTTCTATCGGCATTATATATGAAATATCCTTACCAGGGGCGGTATTTTGGGTTTGTTTCAAGCTTTGTGCTAGTTCTCGCACATTGAATATTGACAGTAGAAAAATGTATTGCTTTGGTGTACTTTAAGAATGTACTTCACAAGAACAAAAATTGCGAACAACTCAAATAGACCAAGCAAAATGTTAGGTTAGAATTAGAAATAGTTGGAAACAAACATTTTCCGTTAAAAACGAATGTCTTCAGATAGCAATTCGCTATAAGAGAAATCTAATTTGCTGTGCACTATTAACTTTTAATGTATCCTAATATTATGCACCTGCTAGAAGCCTGCACAGGCTTAAATGCATAAGAACTCATAGCTGTTGTTATTCAAAGACGTACTATGATGTCTTTATGTAAAACATGTAGAGGCTTTCAAAAGTGTATCTGCCCTTTTGCAACAAATTGGAGAGTTGAAGAATGAGATAGGCCTTACAAAAATGAGCTTGAAACAGTATAAAAATCATAAATGCAAGCAAGTACAATCCATTGCTGCCGTGTGTATTTTTAAGTTATTTATTGTTGGTGTTTTCAATTACCCCTGTTTCCAATTACCCACATTGACCTTATCGTGTGTCTTTTATACTTTTCGATTTTCAGCCCTATGTAATGACGACACTGTCGGTTATATTGAGTTTGCCCCGAACTCGCTCAAGGAAGTCGGATTGTTTACAAATCATGCGGAAATTCAACGGGGATCCAATTTTTCTATTAAGGAATGCATGTAAGAAGTTCCATTTTAAAAAGTGAGGAAACATTCAGTTAGAATAATCAATTACTTTTTTAATGTTTAGTTGTATGTATGGATAAATACATTTTTTAAGGAACATGATTTTGTATAATTTTCAATGGGATATATTGTAGGTATCAAGCTTTGATTCTTCGCACTAGGAAACATCTGACTTTAAATACAGTTTGATAAATATCATGGAGCTTAAAATCGATGGGCATTAGATGGAGAAAAAAATGTTTCTTAGTGCTGAAACTACAATATCTCTCACAACCAAGATGTTGCTGATAATTCGCATTTTTATCAGTTACATTTTACATGTTAATGGTGTAATATATTGAGAGTGATTCTCAATATGTGTTCACCCTTTATGCTATTTAATAAGTTGATACTACAAATTGTTACATTTCAAAACTGTAGGTAATTTCTTCCTCGCATCTCATGTATTTTCAGGTGTAGAAATCCGGTTATTTTGTACCCATTTATTCCAACATTTTTCCCTTTTTTAAAGCTATTTCTCTTATTTGGTTTATCCATTTCATTCTCGGCCTCCCTATTTGTTTTTTATTCCGTTATTTTTGTTTGTAATCCTATCTGTCTTCATTCTAATAACATGCCCAAACTAATTTGTTGTTTCTTCATTATTTCTGAACTAGGTAATTTAATAATTTAACTCATCTAGTTTATCTGAGCCGTTTCATTATTAGATACCATATTTTACTAATCGTTTGCTTTGGAGAACTGAAATCGGAAGTTCACTTACATCATCGGCACGGAATTATTATAGGGTCAGAAGAAACGTTTTTAATTGAAAAAATTGGCTAAGCATAGGTCCTAAGAATGAAAATCTTTAGAAGGGTGAAGATGGATTCAATTATGTGGGAAACCGTTAATTGACTGGCTAGTTAGAGTAGCTAGACTAAGGTGGTCCGGCCATGTTGTAAGAACACAAAATGGGTAAAAAATGTGTTATAGAAAGAATGAGGCCACAGGAGAGGTATATCTAGAAGAAAGTGGATTTAAGCCTGCAGGGAAGATTTACGAAGTGACGAACTGGCGAGCAACCTCTACTGACAGAAATAGGTGGAAAAAGCTATTGAAGAATTTTGAAGCCATGGGCCTCTTGTGTCTGAAGAGCTGATGTATATATATAGGTCCTAATCTCTTTAGAAGGCTGCTCTCGTGATCCTTTTTTTCCCTGAGGATCAATATTTTCTTACTTTACCTCTTTCATAGAGTGTGTTGCGGCTAAAATGGCCTTCCTTCTCAATACTTTTTAGTTAAAGTATGCAAGCCGGCTCTGTTTTAAATGTATTGCCATATCGTCTTTGTCCAAACGGAGTATTTAGACTAGTCTAACGATATAGGTAAAACGAACACTACCGCTACGCTGAAAGCGAATAATTATTGTGACTACTTTTGTGAGAGCACTCCGAGTTTTGGCTACAAGAGGCATCAGGTGAGTCAGTTTGAGCACTTATAGTTATTAGTATAATCTTTGGCCCCAACGCAACAGAGTGATTTGGTTTTTTTGTTAACGTTTACTGATTAATTTGGGTTTTTGTAACGTTTACCATTTTTCTCCCATTCTTTTCTATCTCTCACTATTTCCCTCCAATTTGTTACTCCCAGTTTTTTCAGGTCTTCATTTTACTCTGCAATCCCACTTGATTTCGATCTTCCTCTCAGCCTACTTTCTATTGATTTCCACTTCATGACTTTTTAACTGGGAAGAGGGGTCTTTTCTTAGTACATGTGGGTACCATCTTAGTTTCTGGGCTTTTATGTATTTTATAATGTCTTCTCTCCATATAGAGAGAGTTCAGAGTGTTCGGTATTGGTTTTCTTGTAATTTTTTTAGTCCTAGGATTTTTCTCAATATTTTGTCTTTCTGTGTTAAGCTCATGACACTTCAGCTGCGTAAGTTACTCCTGGCCTTATCATTGTTTTTGCTAAGATCGGAAATCAAAAAGGAGAATATTGAGGCAAATGTGCGAGAGGACTAATAATGTGGCCCCAGTACAACGCCTACAAAAAGTTCTCTCAAAGGAACATTCCAACAGTATCGGCCTGATTAAAAGACCAGAAGCAGTATACACTGTTAGCCCCAAGGAAAGTGTTCTGTTGCAGACGAACTGTCTCAGTTCTAAAATGGCTATGTTGAATGTACAGTGTCTTCCTGGAAGGTGTCCACAAACTCAACAGATACAGCAAAAGCCTGGCTGGCAAAATCTTCACAGCTCAAAGAACCGAATGGATTATCAAAAGCTTTAAGCCATTTGAGTCTGCTGTAAATGACGGAATATTTCCTATCTTACTGCAGCATGGGCTTGAAATAATAGAGCCTCTCTTGAGTATGCCATTCTAGGCCAGTTTTATCTTTGGTTACATACTGGAGAATTGGAGGGAGGCTGCAGTTGTGTACATATCTAAGACTGGTAGATGTACGGTGGACGAACCAAAGTCTGACCTCCTTTCTCCTGAAAGCAATGGAGAAAATAATAGGGTGTTATGTCAGAAGCGAACTCCACAAGAAACAATTTGCTTATGTGCCGTTGAAGGCATTGAACAGACATGTGTGACAACAGAAATGGCTCTTTGTGTCATCATTGACATAGAAGGTGCTTTTGATAACACTTCACAGGCCTCCATCACCAGATCACAAGAGGAAAGAAACCTTGACGATTCACTTATCAGATGGATATGATTTATGATGAAAAGTAGAATTATTGTAGTGACACTTGGAAGGGAGGCGGTCAGGATGACATCAGGAAGAGGTTGTCCCAAAGGGGGGAGTTCTATCGCCCAGCATAAATTACTACTGGTCTTATCGTTGTTTTTGCCAAGATTTCTCTTATTTATCTTTATAATTCATTTCTTTGGATTATTATGCAATATTTTTGAAATTCAACTTGTTTTTGGCGTTTCTGTTATATTTATCACTGGTTGCATACGTCTTAGGATTTTTTCTCCAGTAACATTTGTAATTTTCTTCCAAGCAACCAGTACATTTATTTCATTTTTGTTCATTTCTCTTTTACGAAAGTGTTTTCTCCGGCTGAGCTTAATATCTAGGTAAATTTCTAAATATTTGATACCGTAAGTTGATGGAATCTATTATTAATTTATTCCATAGGAAGTTTTTTATTATTGCTGTTTCCTTTTTTTTTCATTTTATTCTTACATCTTTTGATTCATTTTTCTATGTGGTATAAGTGGATCTGCTGGTATGCTGTAGCAATTATTGGGTAGTTAGGATAATATTGTCATCTCCAAATGTGCCAGTTGACAATATTGATCCAAAACTACTGCCCTGATTTGATGCATAGAGTCTGAACCATTTTACCACTAACTTTGAAAAATATCAGTTTGTTTAATACGATTTCAATGTGAGGTAGAAATGGTGAACATTTTCTGGATCAGTCTGTTTCAATTTGATTTGAATGTGAGGTAGAAAGGATGAAAGTTTCCTGGGTTAATTGTAAAGAATATATGTTGTAGATTTTCGTTTCATAAGCTGGTATAATTATTAACCTAGTCTTTGAGGATTCATGATAGTTTCCTTTTTGTGGGTAGGTATGTAGATAAAAAACATTCACTTTTGTTGTTACACTTGATGGTTTTTGTTTTTAACACTCCAATTAAGAACGGTAAAGTATTTACGTTGTTATTGAATGATTAAGCAATGGCCTTTCAGTTGGTAAGAGGTAAAATTAATATCAGGCCAGTGCCCAAGCGATGATTTCAAGAGTATGTTGCTAGTTGAAGGTTTTATATGAAGAGAGCGAATTTTCAGGTTGCTATGGTATTTATTTGGGTTGGTAATGCGCGGGATAGTCATTGATGTAGAATATGGTTTAGAATTTGCTTTGAGGCGATGTCAGGTTTATTTTATGGTGGTACAAGTTTGTCAAGTGAATGGTGTGTGATTAAGGGGTTGCATAATTGTAAGGTATTTTCACAGGAAGGATTTTAAATCCGAACAACGGGTGAAACAACGTTTGTTTATTTTCCTCAAAAGCTTGATTCGTGTCCAAAAAAGTTAGTTTTTCTTTGATAGCTTATTTAATTACATTAACTGCTGTTCTATGGTATTATTATGTTGTAGAATGCTCTCGTTAGGTATTACATGACGAACGGGATGCGTTTGGATATCAACTTTTGCTTGTCTGTATAAAGTTATTTCTACAGTTTTGAATAATTTAATGTCGAAAAGAACTTGAAGCGTAAAGGTATGAACTGTCACCATTATACGTTAAGCTCATTATTTGCGCCTTTGAGATATTTTTGCAGTGTAAACATTGATGATGATGAAGATGGTCAAAAATATTTGCGTTTACATATAGACATAAATACGTATATATTGGTCCCTTGCGCCCAGCTACACGTTTTTAATATTATTTAGAAGTCTGCGTACGTTAAAAAAATCTGGTATTATGCGACAGAGATAGACGAATCATAAAAATATATATTTTTGCGCTTTATTTATATACGTAAAGAAAATGCGCCATTTAGACGATTTACCTGGACATATGTAGATATGCGTTAAAAGTTTGGGTCTTTGCGCAATATGCGGCTACTAGAATCGACGATTGACGCAAGTTTTCCGATCCCGTGCGCAATTTGATGACCATTTGCGCCATTAGAGGTCCGTCCGCACGTTATATTAGCGCTCTTTGAGGTATGTGTTTTTTATACTGTTACACGGTAGACTTTTGATCAGATATTCTAGAAAAAATTTTAATTTTAAATTATTTTGTGTTATAACGTTGTTACTGTTTATTTTTTTGTCCATATCATACATGGTTGTAACATGATATTGCAAAACTTGCGTATATATTATTCGAATATGCTTTTATACAATGCTTCTCAAAAGTACCCCCCCCTTTACTTTGAACGGTGATACTTACACTGATAAAATTTGGAGCGTGAAAATGAACTATTGTAAGCTTCTCTACGTCACTAGGCAATTGAAACCAATAATATTAAATGGGACCTTATGACAAGTGACACCTCGTTTGAAAGGTGTTTAGTATACTTATTCAATGATGCTATTTTTTTTGGATTTACGATGTTTCTGATGTTTAAAATGAATAAGCACTAAAATTTGAGTTTCAATTTTAATTAATAAATATTTAAGTACAAGTTCTTATAATAATTGTTCAAAATGTGCTCCATCTACTTCCTGGCAGTAAAACATTCTATTATTAAACTCTTGTCGGACTAGATAAAATGTATCAGGGGAAGTTGCCCTACATTTTTCAACAATTGTTCCCATTGTTCATTTAGTACTGCGCCAAGATATCTGTATGTTGACACTCATTCTACCGCTTTCTCATTGATGGTAAACTGTACTTCTCCAATTCTTTCTTTACTAATTACAGTAATTATCATGACTTTTGTTTTACTGGTGTGGATTTATAGGCCATATTTCTTCCTTATCAACTACGAATAAAAGCTGCAGTTCCTGTGTAGTGTCTGCAAGTATGACGGTGTCTTCGGCATTCTCAAATTGTTTATTCGTTTGCCATTTAATGGTACTCCTGCTTCTGTGTATTCTAGGGCTTCTTGGAAAATTGCCTCTGAGTATATGTTGAATATCAGAGGTGACAATATATATCCCTAGCGTACTACTCTTAAGATTTGCACTTCCTTTGTTTTGGCATGGTTAATTATAACGGAAGCTGATTGATTCCAGTTCTTAATTATGCGTAGGTCTTTGCTGTCAAGTCCACTATCTTGCAGATCTCCCATCATTTTGTTGTGTTGAACTTTATCAAACGCCTTTTGATAATCAATAAAATAAGCATACACCTCACAATGAATATCCCTGCAACACTGGAAAAACACCTGTACACTGAAAAGGGCCTCTTTTGTTCCAAGTCCTTTCATAAAACCAAACTGTGTTGGCGATGTCTGTTCTCCACAGAGTTTGTACAGTCTCCGATGTATAATTTTAAAAAATAATTTTATTAAGTAACTCATAAGGCTTATTGTTCTGTAGTCACTGCACATTTTGGCCCCCCCCCCTTCTTTGGCAGAACCATAAACTCCGATCTCAACTATTATTTGGGTATTTTCCCACTGTTGTATATTTCATTGAATATGATAGTTCTTTTTTGAAATCCTCATCAAAAAGTTTGATAATCTCTGACTGCACCGCTTTTCCATCCTTGAGGGTCAGTATTGCTGCCTCAACTTCGTCAAAACTATGTCTGGTCCTGTTTGTCGTTTGTTATTTGTTGTTCTGTTCTTGAGCCTGAGAAAAATTCTTTAGCATAATATTTCCATGTTAGGTTAGGTTATTTGTTCAAAGTGTACAATTATTTTCTATTTTTCCTATGGATTTCTTGAATTTTCTTGTTATTTCCTTGATCTTCTTATATACACCAAATGTGTTGTGCTTTGATTGTGCTATTTCAATCTATTTGCATTTGTCTTTGAGTTCTTGTTCTTTTGCTTCTCTGATTTTTCTCCTAGTCTGGTTGTTGATGGATCTATATCTGTTCACGTCATTATTTATTTTGGTCTTCCTTCTTTCTTCCATTAATTTCAGTATCTCTTCAGTCATCCAGGGTTTCCTCTTGTCTATATTTACTATTAGTATCTCTTTATTGTTTTTGTGACTATTTTTCCTCGACTTCTGAGCTGTTTTTACATCCAGTAAAGTGTTACTTATTAAGTTCTTACCTCTGCTTCATTGATCTTGGTTGTGCTTTGTTTTACTTCCAGTTTCTTCCATTGTACCCTAAATTCTGCTACCAATAAATTGTGATCAGAGTCCATGCCAGCTCCCGGATAAGTTTTGGCCATTTTACAGATGATTCTATATCTTTGGTTAACCATTATATAGTCGATGTGGTTTCGTATTATTGTACCATCTTTTGGGGCTTTCTAGGTATATAATCTACGCGGAGGCATCACGAAAAATGTGTTCATTATAACCAAATCGCTTTCTCCTGCAAAGGTACAGAGTTTTTCTCCATATGCACTTCTTACTCCAAGCCCATACCCAATATAGTCTCCTGATCTTCCTCTTCCCACTTTTGCATTAAAATCACCCATCATTATAAGTAGTTCTTTTTTAGGGATTTTTCTGATGAAGGTGGATAATTCTATGTAAAAATACTTTTTATATCTTCTCCTTCATGTTAATTTGTGGGTGCATACACCTGTCTGATGTTGGCGTTTGTTGGAATTGCTTTTATTTGTACTAGCATTAATCTGTCATTGATGGGCACAAAGTTTGTGACATTTTGTGCAATTGACTTGTGCTGTATGCCTTCTACTCCATATTCATATTTGGCGGGACCACCTGAATAGTATATTCTCTATGCTCTTTAATATCTCAGTAATTTGCATCTCATTTCACTTAATTCCCAAAATTGTGATTTTCAGTCGCTCCATTTCTTTGATTGCATTTTGTATTTTACCTGTTTGGGCCATGGATCTCACATTCCAGATACCCAGTCTTGTGCGTTGTTGACCGAGTTTTTATGTCTTAACATCCTTGTTCATACTTGCTCCCCCCGGAGATCCGATCGGGGAGATTACTCCGGAATCATTATTTAGTTTGAATATTGCCGTGTGAATGAATACTAAAAAACAGAAATAAAAAGTTGAGTGAAAATAAAAATTAACTACATAAATATAATAGAACATAAAAAATTACAAGAGAGAATCTGAATTACCGTGACTCTTTTTTACAAGTTCCCTAAGTATTAAATTTTTCTCCTCAATTAGCCTGTTTCTTTTGCTTAATTCTTCTAAACGTTCTCTGTTAATTTTTATTTTTTCTTCATAATATAATTTTCAGATCTTATATACTGCAGGGTGGATTGTTTTTTAACAGCTCGTGTTTTTTTCGATTAACTTTTGTTTGTGTTGGTGGTACATCAGGCTCATTGTTTTCATTTACTAATTCTTCATTACAGGTGTCAACTAAATTATTATCCATTGTTTCATTGGATAATATGAGTTCTGGATATACATTTTTCTTTTTTCCAAATATCTCGTCCATTTCTTTTTCATACTCGAAATACTTTCGTCCTCTACCTAAAGCAAAATAATTTTATTCATACATTTTACTAATTTTAGTGCTATCATCTAAATTGATTAATTGGTTTATTAATTTGTATAAAATATTTACCAGTCTTATTTTTATTATCCACAAACTCCTTGTAATCTTTGGTTATGTTATGATAATAGAATAGAGATTAAAATTGGTTTCCAAATTATTCACAAACTGTTCCAACTGTATTCGTTTATTTCCAACCAAATAACAGTGCAGGACACGCGTTTGCGCAAAACAAGCTGATTAAACGATACAATATATGGTTTTCGAACAAAAACCGTGGTTGGAACAAACCTATTATTAAATAGCACATGTCCTTTCATGCAATATGTAATGCACCTTGTATCAGGTGATAATAGTTATATTTTTCAATTATCACTATTATATATTCATCACAATGAATTATGCAATTCTTGTCTTTTGAGAGTGGTTTTAATTTTTCTTCATTCAGATACTTCAAAGGTCACTTCACTTCAATTAAGCATTTTTCGCTAACAAACCCTTATTATCATTAAAACAGGGTTTCAAGAGAATGTTGAAAGATGGTTTGATTATACTAGAACAATCAGTATAATTTATCTCATATTTTCACATTAATCAAATAATCCAGTAAACAAACATAACCTCAAACATAGCTTTTAAAATTAAAAAATACGGATTACAGAATAATTTACATTATCATAATTATTTTTTTTGATATCGGGTCGATACGATTACTTACTTTTTAACAATTTATTCCTTTCAAAAACATTTATGAAACTCGTAAATAATCAAAAATCTACAATCAAATGGAAATTATGTCAACAAATATTGTTTGGATCGGTGTATATAATATTCTCTTATCTCTATGCACAGCTGTGCTGTGGTTTGGATGCAACATAAAAAACAGAGATAAGGTTTCTGTGCTCACAAACCCTTGAAATATTTGAAATCAAAACATTCGAACAGAGATGCGTTTCTTTGAATCGTCAAGAGTGGAAAGACAGAGAGAGAAAATATATTGAATAAGTAAAAACCGATTCAGTACTACTATCGACATCTATCGTAAATATTTTGAACCAAACAATTACTAGATTAGCAACTAGTATTGTGTAGGTTTTTAGGTTTATATACATACCTGTGAGGAGGCCCCTCTTAATGTAGTGGCTATCCATGATGCCTTCTGCATCCCAATGCCGTTGACTAATTGTTTTAGTTCATCCGCCTTTGGGGTTAATTTCTCAACCCCAGGACAATGATTTGCTCTGCCACTTGTCGGTTCTTCCACCCGAAGCTGTTGACTGACAAGTGGGGATTACTTATACCCGTAATCATTCGGACGACAGAGCCTCATTGGTTATCTGATAAGGTGCATCATATGCAGGTGAGGTTGTCAGTTGGGTCGGTTTTAATTCTTTGTTTATTACCGTCACCCCTTACACCCACTCCAATACCTCACATTTTGAGTATTAATATTTCCATAAAGAAGAAAGTACTTTCATCACTAAAACAAATTGTCCTTACGTAGTCTGGCTGTTAGAGAATTTTAGTGGACATATTTCCACAGAATTGCAACCTTCGGTTGGGGTCGTCATCTAAAAGTTGATGTACCATTTTTAATTTGTGATGAAATTTGCTTTTGGTCAACACCCTGTGTACTGTACTATGACCTATGACTGACTCCACAGGTAGACGCTACTTGTGCTGTGGAAAAAGAAGGGTTTACTAAAATTTCTGCAACTATACCAATTTGTTTATCAATAAGAATATTTAGTCGACCCAATCCTTTGGCATCATGAAGACTACCTGTTGAAACTTTTGAAAAAGATCCCTCAAATAAGTCCTCGATATAAGGCGATCCGGGTATCTCTCATTAAAAATGCGTTCCACCGCATAAAAATTATTTCCGCTTTCAACAATAATTAAATCTGTTACTTTGTCAGCTAAAGCACGTACCATTTTGTTTATATAGATACTTTAACGCCTCGTTAACCAATAATTAAACTTTTTTATGCTTATTATATTTTATTTTGTGCATGTTTTATTTTATATTTTATTCGTATTATATATTACTTTATTTCATGGTTGCTTTATACATGTTTCTGTTTAATTTTGGTACAGTTTGTTTGTTTATTTGCTTATACTATTTTATTGATATTACTAATTGTACATTTCTATTTGTTTTGTGCTTACATCCTGTATATTTGTATGCTTGTATTTTGTAGCTTGCAGATTGCTCTTTGCGTTGTTTTTCTTTTTTTGTCTTTTTGTCTAGTTATTTTTTGATTATCTGGCTTATTAAGTATGTACTTTATTGTTTATTGTTAACAATTAAACTGAAAATGCAAGATATTATCGCATGTAAAAACTTTTTTGACAATTAAGTGGACTTTTCAGTCTTAATGTTTATTTATTTTAACCATAAAAAACGTCGTAAATCTAAAAAAAATTACTATAATTGAATAGGTATTCTAAATACCTTTCAAACGAGGTGTCACTTGCCATAAGGTCCCATTTAATATTATTGTTTCAGTTGCCTGGTAACGTCACCTGTAACCACTAGTAGAGATGCTTACAATAGTTCATTTTTACGCGCCAAATTTCATCAGTCTATCACCGTTCAAAAGAAAACAGGGGACTTTTGAGAAGCACTGTATAATATGTGCAGTGAAAATCCCTTTGGACATTATAGGGTTCATGTATTTCATAACTTTTATTAGATACTTGAAAAAAATATTTGTTCATATAGAATTTTTTTTAATGATTAGGAGGACGTTTATTGCGTTTCTTTTAGGATTAGAGTACAACTAAAGTTTTGAAATTGTATAATGTTCAATATTAGTATTCTAGGAATCTTACACTGCTAAGAAAATGTTTATCAGCGTATATTATAGATTGTGTTGTGATATTCCTATTATTTCATTTATGAAACATGTATTTGAATCAATTTTCTTTTAGTATCTGAAACAATGAGCGTTTTTTTTCTTCAAGAGTTGTCCTGTTGAAGAATGAGTTTAATTTACGAAATATGGCGTAATTATAAAATTTTCCCTTGAAATTTCGCAAGATTTCAGAGTTTATTAATAACAAAACACCTCCAAACCATTACCACTATGTTTGATATTGGTTAGTGTATCGGGTGTCCCTTTAGAAATCGTTCATTCTCGTTCCATAGTCCCAGATATTATCTCGGTTGGAATCCGTTCTTGCAGTTGTGGACTAACATCTCCCTTTTTGGATTCTGTAAACATAAATTGTTCAACTCAAAAAAAATTAACATATAGGGGAGGGTGGTCCACCATCATTTTCTTGCTCATCTATAAATAATATTCTTCTGCAACTATAATTTGGTGTAAATCTTGCTGGAGTGTCATCAGCCTCTTTGTCTTTTAACATATCTAGCAAATGTTTGAAATTTTGGGATAAAATTTTTGGCTGCTTCTCTAAGACTTAAACTGCCATTTACAGCTTTAATATCGTTTTCCATTTGAACAGCAGAAAAACTTCCTTTATCGCTTTTTCTGACGCGCCCTCTAGCCATACTGCTATAAAGAAAAAAATGTTATAACAATGAGACGACTGTCTCATTGTAGAACTGTGACTATTGCCTCGTGATGGAACATGTGATAAGAAAATATATTTGTTCAAAATATAAATCTGACAACTGTGCACAATCAAAACACACTATGTTTTACACAACCTCATACTATAGTTACTTTTATCAAATGGTTAAACTCACCCTGCAATTCTATTTGTTCACACAGTACACAATCTTAAATGTTTGAAATATTATATCTAACACTTGATAAACACAAAAAATCAAATATTTTTCTTGTTTCAACAGTACATTTACTGATTTTACATGAGGTGAATTATATCGATGTAAACAACAAACTGAGGTAACAAGAATGCCAATAGTAAAATATATTTTTAGTTATTCGTAAATTCTCATTACATAACATGTCATTGTGGACCACCCTTCCCTACTGTATTTGCAATGACCATAGAAGAAACCAATTATAACATTATCCCAGATGTCCCATATTCGAGGCATATCATTGGTGAAAGATAAACGATTAAAGTGTGACAATGTTGCGCATTTAAGGAGACAATAATTAGATGTAATGAGATTTCAAATATTTTCTTTTGTTATTGAGATAAATGATAACAAATGATTTCTCGGATTTTTTTGTAGAGCTATTTAAAGAAGTATTAAAATACTGTTGACACAGTCTGCAGTCGAAGTCTGGTTGGTTGAAACTTCTTCTTGGAGTTTATTATCTCTGGCCATATAATAGTTCTAGTTCCTCCAGTGTACCAGCAGAGTATAATTCTTACGATTCACTTCTCCACCTACATATACACTGTCGTTGCGACATCTGAAAGAGGCTATCAGTATAAGAGGGTCTTTGGAACGATCATGGGTCGGTGCTGCCCCCTCGTAGCCGAGACCCTTTCTAGTTTTCTAGTGGCAGGTTCTTGGTTTGTAGGAGTCCTGGGGCGCTTACACGAACTGCGTATATGCCCTAGCTTGCCAGCATCTAATCTTTTTCGGCTTCTTGTCTACCATATTCTTTATTAAGTTGACGATCTGGTCAAGTCTGTCTTCGTCACCTTCTTCTTGGAGGGTCCTAACTTTGTTATATCCCGAAGCTTTCGTGGCTGCTTCTTATTCAAGAGAAGCAGTTAATGCATCGATCAATATTTTGGCATCGGCTAAACGAAGCGTCCTATGTATATATGAGTCTGGATGCCCAAACATTCCATCAAGTTCTCTGGTGCTGATGGGTAAGCAAATCAAACTAGTCTAGCAATATCCACTTCATACTCTTGAAGGGTCTCATCACGTTTCTGCCTTCCGTTCTTCAGCTGGGATTGGTACAAGAGTTCTAGGTGTTAGTGACCATACCGCATGTCCAAGCTCTTCTTCAGGTATCATCTGAAGTATATCTAAGGCATCTCCTAGAAGCGAGATGGTTAAGTTCACTGTCTTCTCCCTATCGGACCAATTATTCACTCTAGCAGCTTCAAACTGTTTTATATAATTCGTCCACGACGTCATACCCTCGAACGTTGGGGCCTTGACTCGGGCAAAACTGCCAGTATCTTCGGGTGTGCTCTGGATTTTTATTTGTTCGATCTTCTTTTCTTACGTTGGCGTGTCTTGTGCTCTTAAATCGGCAATATTTGTCTCTAACTCCTTGATTTTCTTGTCCATCTGATTTTCCATCGTTGTCATTCTTGTTCTCCATATCCTATTTTAGAGACGAACTTTTATTTTCGACGTTGGCGGTAATGTTTTTCATTGATAATATTTCGGCAGAAATATCGTTTTTCGTACCAGAATTATCGTTCTTCATACCAGAATGATCCTCCTTCATAGCAGAAATTTCGTTTTTCATATTTGAAATCTTCTCGTTCATATTAGCAAATGTCTTGACAAGATTAAGGTGGAAGCCTCGTCTTTGAATAAAAATGTTTCTGGTTCCAAGCCGTCATTTTCCAGTGCCATTCCGAGTCTTTCTATTAATTCACTTGTCTTTCCGGACGTTTCTAACTCGCGGTTTTCCAATTCTGCTTTCGTTCCGTCACTTTCAGGTCAGTCTCACACAGTTCACTATTTGTATTTCACTTGTTCTCCTCTCGAGATCAAATTGTAAACTGATCTGCGGTTCGTAGGTAGTCTCTTATTTATTGAAACCCGTTGTGGAACATTCGGTTTCCTGGAATTTCTCGATTGCGGCTCCCAACAAACAATCGACCTTCTTAGAAATGCTTCTATAAAAACAATCACAAAAAATAGTCCTTCCTAGAAATCCGGGCGCTCCCTTCGAAATTTTAATTTTTCGATACTTATTAGACAGGGTCGGCACAAGTGTGCGATTTCGTAACAATATTCTTTATAGTCTCCCTATACAATATTCACGTTTATGGTTTAATTTTATTTGAATTGGCTCACTGTTTAAGTTCCGGGATTTAGTTTACATTAATTTCGAGCTCTGCCGATTATTTTGTTACAAAAGCTGTGCCGTGGAAGAGTTTAGGAACGCAACCCG
The DNA here is from genome assembly GCA_963921935.1 of Galeruca laticollis. Taxonomy (NCBI): domain Eukaryota; kingdom Metazoa; phylum Arthropoda; class Insecta; order Coleoptera; family Chrysomelidae; genus Galeruca; species Galeruca laticollis. The sequence continues at coordinate 123,488,361 of OY998177.1, forward strand.
ATGTCAAGCGTGCAAGGTGGAGCCACAGGGGATTTCCCTATTTTATTGACGAGAGAACCAAAACAAATGCAAATATTTTATTGAAACGCGGCGGCAAAAAAGAGGCGCTTCATAGTTTTCACACACAGGCGCGGTCCTGCATAAAGAACGCGTAAAAACCATTACAGCAACAATGAAAAATACATACTATAAGACATGGAGAGAGAGAGAAATTTGAAGGAGAATTTTTTTAAGAAAATGGGATTTTTATTCATGGAAAGTTTGGCGATAGAACTTGACCCTGGTATAGGGTTGGGTGTGTGGATGAAAATAATGGATGGTGATGGGTGGCTCTAAGAGTGCATTGCGGTGAAGCCCTCTTCCAGGAGGGCACTTTGCCGTTCATTCTACACAGCCGTTTTAGTACTGGGAAGTACGTCTGCAACAGAACACTTGAACTTTCCTTGGGGTTATCAGTGTATCTTCCTTCCGGTCTTTTGATTAGGCCGATGCCGTTGGAATGTTCCTTTGAGAGAATTTTTAGAGACGTTGTGCTGAGGCCAAATCATTAATCTCCTCAACATTTATCTCCATGCTCTACTTTTCGATATCCGGAGTTCTCAGTTATTTTGTAGTCTTCCCAGTGTGCTAGACTCTTATCTCTATAAAAACCTCGAAACTAATTTCATAGTATATAATGTTATGACAACCACAATGAAATAAGTGATTTGGAAAGTTTAAAAAATTCAGGTGCGTATTTAAAAAAATGAAGTTGATGAATATGGGAATCCGTAAAGACGTTGAAGAAGTGTCAACTGCTTTTTGATATCTCTTTAAAAGGATATACAAAAAAATAAAAACAATAATACCTAATTCTCTCAAAAACAAAAGAAAATATTTGACATCCGATCGTGCCTAATTATTCTTCCCTTGAATGCGCAACTTTGCCACAGTTGAACCGTTTTCAAGATTCCAATGGTACGCCTCGAAGTTGCAACACTTTGTATATAATTTCCGAAGAAACTTTCGTTATATAAAACCAGGCGCTTTAAAACTCTTCTTTTCGACACTGGTACAAGTATGGCATCCCTTAACTAAAACCCCACCTCAAAAAATTACAATTTAGTCGTAGTTTAATGTATCTATTTTGCACGCTTTTGTCACATTTCGGCGGCAAAAACACTGATGATTCTGTATTTTACACACATCAGAAGCCTCTCCTTTCAAATCTATAAAATCCGAAATATATCATTCCAAACGACATTTCCCCATTGGGTGTATTGCAGAATTTTTATGCGCTTGTGTCCATTTCAGTCTATTTTTCTTATATTGAACTGTTAGTTTTGGTTTTTTAACAGTAACAAATTCTCTTAGTCCTGCAGATTCTAGGAATCTTTTAACAGTTGTTGAAATGAGTGATTCTTACATGTCGCTTAAAACTGTAGTTATTTGTGGTGTAGTTAAACCTAGATACCATTTGTATAAAGGGAAATACAAAGTAAAATACCGAAAATTTCCAGAAAAATTTAAGAAAGTTACTTTAAAATTACAATTGACAGTGAAATTCAAAATTTGTAACAGACATAACATTTTTTTGCATAAATTTCGGGGCGCTGATCACAAAAATAATAATTACGTTTCCAATTTATAAACAAAACCTTAGACTATTAAACACAGATAGACACATTTTTTATTCATAAATACTTTAAAAACACAGTCCATGATTGATAAAAAACGATGTAATGCGTGCAACTATTTTCTCTCGTACGGATGCGTACAATTTAAAGGCAACGCTGTTAAAAGCTGATTAAGTGTTTATCAAAAAACGCACAAAACTCAAGAATTAACAAACTCACATCCAACTATAAGTAACAATGCAATAATGACAGCAAAATATTAATAACTATCAGAAAATCGATATATTTTTGTAGTATTCTGGGCTCGATCTTTTAAAGCGGTGTTGTCATAGCTAGTTCCTTCTCGTATTTGACAATTATTTGTATTTGAATTGTTCTATAAAAATCCGGCCCCGTAGTTAATGTATGTACATGTACAGCGTACGCGCCCAATTTGACAATGAACTGTCTTTATTATTTTATTGTTGGATCGCTTTCAAATGTAAACAGTTAGGTCTTTGTCTTTAATAGTCTAAGCCTATTTTATTAATTATCTGTTTTCCGTTACAAAAACTATAAAAAATATTTTTCGCTATATTATCAGTGTGCCGGTTTAATTGTTAATTTCCTAGTACCTTCCAACGAAGCAAAAACTAAACATTTTAATATCTTGTAGGCATTGGAGATGATAGAGTACTACTGACCAATTTTAGAAAAACAATTCTGACGACGTAAGAGGAGATTTATATTAAGAAGAAATACAAGAATTTCAATAATTGAGATATCGTGTAATATTGGTAACAATAAATAATTTTAATTAATATTGGTTTCTTTAATTATCAAAAGATTGACCACCAAAACATATTTTTATAATCGTTTTCTATTAAATTAGCAGCAAAATAAAAAAATACTAAAATCCTTCAAATGCCAAAATTTTTGGGAAAAGGCGAGATTTTTATAAAATTATATCCAAAATATTTTATCTCGTCACAGTAATTTCCGAAGCAACTTAACCTGTTTTATAATACCTGAAATTACAGGGGATTTACCAATTAATCCAAATTCGTTGTCCATACCTAATGTTAGAATGGCTGATGAACAATTTTATAAACCCGGCCCGGTAGAGATGTTGATTGGTGCAGACTTGTTCTGGAATATAATATGTAGTGGACAATACAGTCTAGGGGTGAATAAACCGATAGTACAAGAAACACTATTCGGTTGGATAATAGCCGGAAACATTAATAACACTGAGAAGTATAATAGAACTTACTGTACTTTTGGTAAAAATATGCAAAATATTGACGTGCAAAACCAGCTGGCTAAGTTTTTCGAAATTGAAAGGGTCCCTACTAAGGGGGAGTGGTCAGCTGAAGAAATTGAATGTGAAAAACATTTTGTTGAGAATACTAAACGATTGCTAAACGGTCGTTTTCAAGTATCCATTCCATTTAAAGAACAACCAATTATTTTGGGGTGTTCATTGGAACAGGCAACAAATATGTTTTATGCCATTAAACGTAAATTTAAGAGAAATGAAAGGTTTAAAAATCTGTAAGTAGAGTTTTTGAAGCAATATGAAGAAGTTGGTCACATGAGAAAATGCGCGTTGTCAAATTATTTCGTTTGTTATTTGCCTCACCATGGGGTTTTTAAGGAACAGAGTACAAGCACGAAGCTTCGCGTAGTATTTGATGCCTCGACACAAACTTTAAGTGGTACATCACTAAATGATATCCAAATGAAGGGAACTGTGGTGCAAGATGATCTATTGTCAATTCTACTACGATTTAGAAAACATCGGTATGTTGTTACAGCGGATATAGAAAAAATGCACCGCCAGATAATGGTTTCACCGGATCAGTGTAAAATGCAACATATAGTTGGACGAAATGATCCCAGCGAAGAATTGACGGCTTTTGAATTATTAACTGTTACATTCGGGATGACTAGTTCGCCGTTTTTAGCTACTTGTTGTCTGCTACAGTTGTCCAAAGATTGTCAGTGAAAAACCTGAAATTTCGGAAATCGTAGCGGGCGATTTTTATGTTGACGATTTATTAACGGGCTTTCATGATATTGAATTAGCAAAAATTAGTTGCGTCGAAATACAAAACGTATTGAAAGCGGCCTTGTTTTCTGTTGCGTAAGTGGCGAACGAATCAGCCAGAAGTGTTTGAGAATTTGAAAAATACGCAGTGTGGATCAATCTGAAGAATTATCATTTGATAATGACGATGTGTCTAAAACTCTCGGACTTGTTTGGTCCAGCAAGGCAGATATCTTATCTTATAAAATATATGTTCAACGAGAGAAGAACGTTACTGCGTGTAATGTTATCCTATATATCGAGGATATTTGATCCAATGGATCTTCTCTCTCCATGTGTCATTGTGGCAAAGGTTATGCTCCAACGACTTTGACAAGAGAATCTATCGTGGGATGCTATTGTACCAAATTACTTACACAGTCTTTGGAATGAATTTATTGACCAATTTGTATTGTTAAATCGTGTAAAAATTCCTCGATATGTTAGTGTCATAAATTCAACCCGAATTGAATTGCACGCATTTTCTGATGCTAGCGAAACTGCTTACGGAGCATGTGTTTATGTCAGATCGGTATAAAATAGCGGGCAAATTGTAAACCATATTTTATGTTCAAAGGTCAAGGTAGCACCTCTAAAGCCGTTGACAATGCCTAGATTAGAATTGTGTGCGGCTCATGTATTGTCCAAATTGGTGACCAAGGTATTATCATCATTGACAGTTGAATTTGATAAAGTCATGTATTGGACTGATTCACGAATCATTCTAGGTTGGTTTAATACATCCACGAATGTGTTGAACAGTTTGTTTCGGACCTTCCTAGAGAGCGGACGTACCGTAATTAAAAGCTAATTAGCAAAATCGGTGTTATCTCTATAGTCTAAACAAAAACTATTTACAATCAAAATATATTAAGTGATTTGTGAAATTTATTTCTCTGATTAAGTGAAAAATAAAATATAATCTATGAGTGGGACTAGCGGGGGAAGGCCCCCCGAAAATCAAGATATTGATATGGAATTAATAAATGCAGAAACTACAAACTTCCCGGTAGACGAATTTTTAGGATTCGAGGAAAAAGACCAGATAAGTATCATAAATAAACATTCTGAAATAATCGAAACAAATACTCAAAAAAGTAAAACAGTAATTACCTCAATTGAAACTTCTGGAAAAGAGGTCGCAAAACATAAGGTAGATTATTTATATCAACAAAATGATTTAGGGCCTTTTCATGCTTATTTAGAAAACAATTCAAAGGTAGGTTAAATGCGCTAAGAATAGGAGACATTGTATTATCTAATTTCGCGGAAATTGATGATAAAATTTCTAGCATCGACTCAATTGGCAATAAAACAAACTTAGAATACCTACTAGATAAGGGTAACTACACTGTTGCATTATTATCCGAGACATGGTACCGCCCAGGCAAGTACTATGGGTTCATTGGTTTTAACAGTATCCGCTGTGACCGCAACGACGGCTATGGTGGAGCAGCTATCTTGGTGAAGTCAAATATACGGTATCAAGAGATACCAATACTTACCACACTTAGCTTTGAATATATATGTATATCAGTCGATATACCCGAAATTGGGAAAACAATATATATAGTCTCTATATATGTTAAACCGCGAACTCGTATATCACTGCAACAGTGGATACAATTTTTCGACCAAATCCCAAAACCATTTTTAATTGGGGGCGACTTCAATGTCCATAAGTTGGAATAATGAATGTGACGACATATACGGTAAGGTACTATTGGAAGCCATAGAACACTGTAATTTAATTATATTAAATGATACATCTCCCACGCTAGTCAGCACTAGGAAATCAGTTATAGACCTAACCTTTAGCACCCAAGATCTAACTCAACAAATTACATGGTCTACCTTAGAAGAGCCATATGGTTCAGATCACTTTCCAATACATGTCAAACTAGAATGTAAAAATTCGCTACCAGAAAGCTCACCAACAACCCACAACTTATGGAGACTCAAAGATGCAAACTGGGAATTATACTCTTCTGTATTACAGTTGACAGAACCGAAAACAACATATGATGGTGTCATCGAAAATATAAACAAAGCAGCAGAGGACGCTATCCCAAAACACTTTTCAACAAACAAAAAACGCAATCACTGCTCAAAGCAATGGTGGAATGAAACTTGCAACATAGCAGCTCTAGCAAGAAAAGAAGCATTTTCCTACTACAAACGATCGCCAAATCTTAACAACTTGTTAGAATACAAAAGACTAGATACAGTGGCAAAAAGGACTTGAAGAAACCAAAAGGAAGAGCTGGAGAAATTATTGTCAGAGTCTTAATCAAGGAACACCAATTAAAGAAGTCTGGGATAAAGTAAATCGATTTAAAAATAGAAAACAATCAAATAAAACACCAATAGACCCTGAAGCGGACTGGGTAAATGAATTTCATACCAAAATCTCTCCCCTTGGGGTTGACAATAAATCTATACACCAAATAACTACAGTACAACGAAACAATACATTTCTACTCTCAATATTGAATATGTGGGAACTAGAACAAAGTTTGAAACAAACCAAAAATACCGCCCCCGGTAAGGACAATATTTCATATATAATGATTTATAAAATGCCGATAGAACATAAAAAAGCTCTGCTAGAGCTGTTCAACTCTATCTGGATAAACAAGATACCTTTCCCTGAAAAATGGAAAGACTACATCGTTTTACCCATCAAAAAACCAGGTAAAAGAGACGATACTTCAGAATCATATAGATCAATATCACTTTCATCATGCGTCTTTAAAACTTGGGAAAGAATGATTAAGAACAGACTCGAACATTGGTTAGAGAGTGAAAAATTTTTGCTTGACTCAAATATGCATTTAGAAAAGGTAGGTCCACCCAAGAACCTCTAACAATATTAGTAAACGATATTTATCTGGGTTATTCACAAAAACACCACACTTTAGCTACATTTATCGATGTAGCATCAGCTTTCGATAATGTCCAATTGAATTTGCTGGAAGGAAAAATCATCAACTTAGGATTATCAACTCATATGGCAAATTTTATTAAGACCACATATTCAAATCGATCAGTCTCCTTAAAAATTAACAAACACATTTCAGATCCAAGAATTTCCGGAGACGGTTTACCACAAGGCAGCATCCAATCCTATTCACCCTCTATACAATGGATATTGAAAAAATTATATCACCAAAATCTAAAATAGTACAATACACCGATGCTATTTTGTGTTATACACCACAGAAAAATCAGTTGAAAGATGAACAAGAATTATTAACGCGGAATTTAGTCCAATCCAAAAAGGGCTTCATGATATTGGTCTGTCCATATCAGAAACCAAGACCGGAGTATGTATTTTTTCCTGAACTAGAAGTTGTGCTCAAAATCTGATAACCCTGGGTAAATACACCTTTCCCATAAAAATACCATAAAATACCTTGGATTACTGTTAGACAAGAAACTTTTATGGAAAGACTGTATACACCAAGTTATCAAAAGAACTGAATTCAATGAATATATTACTCTTTTATAAAACAATGATGTCAATTATAGATTATGGAAGTCATCTATATGGGACAGCAGCTGAAACACACTTAAACAAAATTGAAGCCCAACAGAATAAATGTTTGAGAATATGCCTAGGATATAACAGATCCCACCCCTATAAATATTATGCAAGCGGAAGCAATAATACCACCTATTAAACTAAGAAGACAATTACTCAGTAATATGTTTATTACTAAAATAATAGCAAAGGAAGCATCATACCTCAACAAGTTACAATCATTAACAGTTCAGGTCCTCACCTATAAATACTGGTACTCAAAAAAAACCAGTTATAGTAGAAAGTCTTATGGAAATATCTAGCTACCAACACAAATTACATACAAAGGGGAAACTACCTAACTTTACATACCTACCTGAAAATCTCTACGCTCACAAAATACCAAACCAAATTCAATAAATTCAAAAACAAATACTGGTCAAATTACGAATATATATTTACAGATGGTTCAAAAGCAAATGAACAAACAGGCTGCGCGTTCTACCACATGAACAAAAAACATCATTCCAAATATACTTTACCAAAGGAGGCTTCTATATATACAGCAGAAATAACAGCAATTCTACAAGCAATGAAATACATATTGAATTCAGATAAAAATAGATATGTAATATTTACAGACGGTAAATGCGCAGTGGACAGATTAAAAAATATGAACAAAGAGAACATTAAATCATATTGAAGCAAACATTTTGAACTTATACCACGAAATTCACACAAATAACAAAATAGTCATATATGTATGGATAAAAGCTCATGTTGGTATAACTAATGTTCAATTTAAACTGGTTGACGCGTTTCACTAACACTGTTTAAATTGAACATTAGTTCAAATAAATGAAGTTTTAAACAAATTATATTTGATTTCATCATTCAGTATGGATTTTCATCAAGTAAAAGCCTCATCTATTCAATTAATGCAGGGATAACTATCCAGGATACGGTAGAACTACCGGAATTTAGGTCAATTTCTTTGATTGCTCACTATAATAATTTAAGTTTTCCATATGAAATGTTTTCTAAATTGAGCAGACTAACAAGATGCATGGCGTTCATTTTAAGTTTCAAAACTAATTGTTTGAGTATCAAATCTGGCCGATTGCTCACTGTTCTTATGGCAACTGAATTGGATAATGCATTTAAACTTTTAATGAAAATAGCTGTTCGATTTTTAGAATTTATGTTAGTTTTTAATTTTTATTGGTCGAACTCTTGGCAATATTGCAATCATTCCTTTCCCCAAAAATAATAGTTCCCTCCGCCTATGTCCTAATTTTTTACCTAGCACAAATAACCTGAACATTCGATACTCGAAATAAAATATACTTGAATAAAGAGACTCGTCGTGTATAGTTTTTAATTGAGCTTATCGTAACCGGAACCAAGTGAATTGTTATGTGCATAAAGCGAAGGTGCAGATCATCGTTTATCCCATCTCCCACATCCTAAGGTAGGTGATATTGTTTTAAACTCGACTATTTGTTATTTTTTCTAATACAATTATTAATATCATTAAACCCCAAACTACAGTCCATTCTCCTAAATTTATATGAGCAAATCGAACAATAGCACAAGTGAATACGTTTCCCGATGAATATGCGATTTTGGCAGCTAAGGGTAAAAGTAATAATTTAAATTTAACACCGTTTATGGATGAATTTGGAATTTTGCGAGTAGGGGGTCGTTTGAGAAATTCAGGGTTTTCTTATGATAAAAGACATCCCATGATATTATCATACAAACATCATCTAACAAAGTTAATAATGGAAGGGGAACATTTAAGACTAATGCATGCATGGTCACAGCAAACATTGTTTAGCGTGAGAGAAAACTTTTGGGTGATATCCGGTAAAACCTCGCGAAAGCGGTGGTTCGTCAATGCGTAAAGTGTTGTAGATTTCGAGCAAACACAATTCAACCTATATTGGGTAACCTCCCAAAAGAAAGATTCATTTCTGGTTCTCCTTTTTTGATTACAGGGATGGACTATGAAGGTCCTTTTCCGATTTTAAGTAAAAGGGGTCGAGGCGCGAAATTGATCAAGGGTTATGTATGTTTTGCCATAAAGGCACTTCATTTAGAGTTGGTGAGCGACCTTTCTAATGATATATTCTTGTTGGCCTTAAAACGTTTTATCAGTCGCCGAGGATAACCCGCTCAATTATTTTCAGACAACGGCTCTAATTTTGTAGGAGCTAATCGGCAATTAAAAGAACTTAAATTATTTTTTGAAAAAAATAAGGAGGAACTTGATGATTTCGTAAACAATGAAGGCATCAGTTGGCATTTCGGACCTGCGTATGCCCCGCATTTTGGTGGGTTTTAGGAAGCTGGGGTTAAAATGATGAAACATCATCTAAAACGCACTTTGGGCAATTCACATTGCACTAATGAAGAATTTACTTACGATGATGGTTCCGAGATGAGGAGACAGCTAGTTATCCCTAGAACGAGAGTAGCTGAGGTACTGAAGAAGTTACACGACAGTCCATTGGGAGGTCATCTGGGAGTGAAGAAAACCCTTCAACGAGTCCGTGAAAGGTTTTATTGGATGAACAGCACCGACGATGTGAAGGACTGGTGTAAGATATGTACGACTTGTACTACGAGTAATGGACCACATCACAAGAGAAAGGCACCTATGAAACAGTATAATGTTGGAAGCCTTTTCGAAAGGATTGCTTTAGATATCGAAGGACCACTTCCGACGACTGAAAATGGCAGCAAATACATACTGGTTGTAATGGATTATTTCACAAAGTGGGTGGAAATTTACGCTATCTCGAACCAAAAGGCCACAACTGTCGCGGATGTATTAGTGAAAGAATTTATCGGCCGATATGGAGTGCCATTGGAAGTCCACAGTGACCAGGGAAGAAATTTCGAAAGCCATATATTCCAGGAGATTTGCGAGAAGCTGGGAATGAAGAAGACCAGGACAACAGCATTATATCCACAGTCAGATGGAATGGTCGAGAGAATGAACAGGACTATTGGAAAATACCTGTCCAAAGTAGTCTCCAGCCATCAGAGACAAGTATTTTTCCCTATTCGCATTTACTTATCGATCTGCCGTCAATGAGTCCACGGGTGAAACACCTGCGAAAATCCTGTTTGGACGTGAAATGAGGTTTCCTTGTGACCTGGAATTTGGCTGTCGGCCTGGAGAAGATTTAGCAGGGGAAGACTACGTGATCCAATTGAGAAGAAGGCTGGATGATATTCATGAATTAGTTCGAACAAATCTTCAAGTTGCCAGCGACAGAATGAAAAGTCGGTACGACACGCAGGCCACATTAAGCGGTTTTAAAGAAGGGGGCAAAGTATGGTTACACAACCCGACGAGGAGAAAAGGATTTTCTCCAAAATTACAAAAATTCTGGGAAGGTCCATACTTAATCAAGAAAAGGATCAATGATGTTATATATCGCATAAGCAAGATCCCCAACAGAAAACCAAAAGTAGTTCACCAAAACATACTAGCGCCATTCGAAGGAGACCATGACCTAGAGAAAGGAGTAAACCATATTCGAGATGTGTCTGACCCTACCTTCGATGAATTTATGGGCGCGTATGGAGGTACCGGGAAAGCTAGATATGGAGTCACTGCAGAACAACGACAAGATTTGTTTACTCTCCCGGAAGATTATTCACTGGCATACAACATCCCCGCCCGTCTCAAGAACGCACGAGGGTTGGAATCCGTCTTTCGAAAGAAGTTCGGGCAATTAGAAAAACTTGAAGACCAGATTCCAGCCCCTGGCAAGACGTTGAAACTGAAACATGATTCGCGGTACGTCTTCTACGTGGTAACTAAAAATGAATTTCACGATCGATCTACCTACCGCAATGTGTGGGAAGCACTTCGAAACCTACGAGACCATGTGTTGGAATCCAGCGTGAAGAAACTGGCTATGCCTAAGATAGCGAGTAACCAGTTGGATTGGCGAGTCATCAGGAGCATGGTAGAGATTATCTTTCAAGATACCGGTGTCCAGATATCAATTTGCAGCTACAACCCCCGTTATCAGTATCCGATGAAGACGGTGCCCTGCTATTTCCATAAGATCAGAAAGTGTGGAAATGGGGCCAGTTGCCGATTCAAACATCCAGTCTCGGCATACGTAAAAGTTCCAGGAGGAACTTCCATTTAAGGAGGGGGTAATGTTACGAAACAGCACACTGGTATAGCCCCTAAATCCGACGCTGTCTAAGCCAGGTATGAAAGTTAAAATTATGGCGGACGCGCAGGGTTTCTTAGAATTGTTTACGAATTGTGACTATCTTATCTAGACATGTTTTTGTGACCAGTCTGATCTAGAAAATGCCAGAAAGCCAATTGTTTTTGAGTAAGCCGCAATCTAGAATTGTCTAGTGAAAAAGGCATTAATATATAAGGGACCGACCAAGAAGAGTTTAGTTCAGTTTATAATTTGACATCGTGAGATAAACAGTAAATAAGTGAATATAAATTAGTGGATATACTGTGTATAATTAGTGAATAAATAAATTAAGTAAGTGAACCTACCGTGTGTATAAATTTATCCCACCCGTAAATAAAAACGTTTAAATAAATAAGGAAAACATTACAAATATATATATATATATATATATATATATATATATATATATATATATATATATATATATTATAGTGGATATGTTATATTTTAATATTTATACTTATATGATTTAACTTTATTTACCCGTTTTTACCTTCGGCTAGCCCTATATAATTATATGAAAATTTTTAATTGTTTAAATTTTATACTGTAGTCGGAAGCATGAGACTTCTCTCTTTGAGTCCTGGACACCTATTAGAAAAAATTTTTACATATATGAACATTTACTTATTATGATTTCGTGATAGGATAATCGAATGAATGATTTAAACCATGTTCGTGAAAAGTGTTATGGACATTGACTGGAATAAAAAAAAAATACCAACACTTAAATAAAATATTTTAATAAATTGTTGATGAAATCTTCAAAATTTTACACACACAAATATTCCTGAACCTCCTCTGTATTCTTTGATCGTCATGCGCACTGAACGCTTATAGTAGCTGCTTCGGCGCAACGGAGCAACTCTTCCGGTACAACGTTTCTCGTCGTCACAAAATTATAGTATGCAGTTAACATGGAGGATGCAAACGTTTCACAGTTCAATGTGCATCAATTTAGTGCATTTAGAATCATATGGTTGAAAACTTATATTAAACAGTTACATATATAATTCAAGTTGTGAATTAAGTGTGTGTTTGATAGTTATAAGAATAGGTTAGCATGCAAAGCGGAAATTAAGATTGGAAAAGCATTTATGAGTAGTGTGAACTTTGATTATTTTACAAACGAAAAACGTTTTACAAGTAAGTACATATTTAATATCTAAAATTATTGTTGCAGAAAATTAGAGTTCTTTAATTATCCATGGATAAAATTTGGTATTGATTATTTTAAAGTTTCTTTGGCCAATTTTAGATTATTCAATTTTAAATGTTCAAATTAATTTCAAAAGTTCACTTTTCTTTGTTTGTTTGGAATTCCAAATTAAAAAAACTCAAATAACACAGACCTTATATTCCATTCTCGGCGTGGTGGACCTGCAACATCTCGTCTCTTTTCTTAGGTATTCCTTACCCAAGAAATACTCGTTCGGCACGTTTCACTTTTTCACAGGGGTTAATCGACATTAATATCATGAATTTTTTATTGATTTAGATTTAAAATTATAACTTTTACTTTAAAGTTTTTACAAAAACCTTCTCAGAAAATTACATCCCAGTTCATCATTCCCCAACTAACTCTCCACTCTCTTTTTTTTTTAAATCAACAACATTTTTACAATCTCTAAAACACAGCCTCCTAATCTGTTATTTTATTCAACAATTGTCAATGATAATGTTTTTTTATAGAAATACTGAATTCTTCAATTAAAATAGTCTTGGAGAGTGAAATCACTTGTATAAATGGTTTAACAATATCTTATAGAATATATTAATAGTCTTTCACATGTCTTACAATGGTTTCAATCCTTGTAATTCCTTTTTTTTTTAGTAAATTTGTTTACAATTAATATACAATTTCTACAATCTAAATTTATGATTTATATATATGGAACTGTTTATTTTTTAATTCTTTAATTAGCACTAATTTCGCTTTATATAAACTCTAACTTAATTTCAAATTTACATTCTCTGTTTTATATTAACTTCCAACTCATTGAATTTAGGTTGGCAATATTATAACTAGATTCAATCACTTCCTTCATTGATTTTGATTTGATAACTAGATTTCTATGACATACAATATGGCTCTTATTCCGAATGTCATATTTCATACAATTTTATTTTTATAAATTACTTTTTTCAAATTGCAACTTTTTATTGTATTTGCATATCGTTAATAAATTAGTGATTTGATTATTAATTCTTATTATTTTAGGTTTTGAACAAATTAACATCCTTTTCCTGATTCAAGTGTGGACATAGCAGCGTTCAGATTGATTTTAATGAAAATTGTTGACATTGACTTGACCTTAGGATTTATTTGTGAAGGTAACATTTTCTTAAGAATTAATTTCTATATTATCATTACCATTCTATTCCTTATCCTTAATCCATTTCTTAAATTGATGTACTCAATATTTTATAATACATTTGCTTAAGTCATTCATTCGTTTTATGTTAAATTTTGTTCTTAATTAGGTAGTGTCTAATGATACACCATACGTATATACAAAAAAAATTCCTTTTTAATTCAATCTAATATATGAATATTTATCTATACTAGAGGACTGGCTTAATATATATATATATATAACCTTTGGAACGGAGGGTGATTTTGGCATCAGGGAACAGCAAAACGAAAAACTGCATTGAAATTTTTCCGAAATCGCGTCATGCTACTCTCTACAATAGCCCTATTTCATTCTGAAATAAGCCTAAAAGCCCCAAGTACCAAAGTCGAAAAAAGTCGGTTTTTGTCCATCTCCAGACCCCCCAAAAAGGGGGACCGGAAAGTTTGGTTATAACATTTTGAAGAGGGTTTGATCTGATCTCGTACGGTGGCATAATCGTTTCTGAAAATTCGGAGGAGGAAGATTCGTTTATTTGAGTTTTTTTCTCCAATTTTTATGAACAAATCCTTTGAACTTCACACTAACTTCTTAATTCTAGAAATAAAAAAATATTTAATTAACAAAAAAATACTGTAAATTTATTATTTCCAAAAAAATGTGTAGGATTTAAAACATTCTCTTTGTTCTTGACGTGTTGAAAAAATATCAGTTAAGGTTGAACAACATCTCGAGTTTCAACCTCCAATCGTTCTTCGTGTTCTTCAGCTTGTTGATGTTCCCTTTCGATTCTCAACAATTCGTTCCTTATTGCAGTTTCTTCGGCTCTAACAATCATTTCAAGGACGGCAGCTCTAGCCTCTTCTTCAATAAATTTATGCTGAAAATCGAAATCTACATTAAAAATGAACTGCATTAGCAGAAATTTGATGTTCAAAGGAAGAAAAAGCGTCAGATCTTGAGATAAGCCCTGAACTGTCGATACTAATAAAACACAAACTGCAATTGCTTGAGGAATTGTACTATAATGAAGAACCAGAATCATGCCTTCACATAAAAAATAAAATATCTATAGGAAAGTGGTGTAAAAGAATCTTGACTATACTATTCAGGGCTGCAGAATCAAAAATTATAAAAAATTGAATAAAGTTAAAATTTTCTTTTATTTACCCATCTCTCTTTGGCTATTCTATCTCGTTCTTCTGTCAATTGATTAATTTCAATTTTTTGAATTTCTGCTATTTCTTCGTTGTATCGATATTTAAATAACCAATGTCCTAAATAATGAATGGGATCTCGCGGTTGTACTGCGGTTATTTCCGCTAGGGCTAAAGTTAAGGGAATTCCCAAACGATCTTTCAAGTAATTGACATCTTCTGAACTCATTTTGCTCTCTATCGTGTCTGTGCTGTCTATTTAAAAAATACAACGGCATAAGTATGCGCAAAAGGTATTTTTTGTGAAAAGGGGCCATGATGTTTCCTTGAGGTACACCAGTTGTTATTTGACATTTTATTTTGACTTGATCGTTTACCTAATACTGAGCTTAATGTTATGATTTCTTCCGTCGCTCTTGTTTGATTGTATGTTATTAATTGAATCACCTTGTATGAATACAATATGAAAACGTACCTTGTGAAAGTTGTAGTGAGAGTTCATCTGCTTTTGCTTTAGGAACTCGCTTAGGAAGTACTAAATCTATCAATTTTAAATTATCCAATAATTTTATTTCAACTGCTTCATCATAACTGATTTCTCTTCCAGATTCCGTTATCAAAAGTCCCTCTTCGGTGAATGTTAATCCCTGAGTTGCAGTAAAATCTAAAACGAGATCAATGTATTTTTTGAAATTAAATTCAAGTTCATATTAACCACAATTACCTCAATTGTACGTCTGAAACTCACACGTCAAGAAACATTTAAAAAGAAATGTATAGTATATCTAAAGTCAATGTGAAGACATAAAAAAGCAAGATTGTCAGATATAATTTCTGAAATTGCTAAGTTCACTATCCAATTGTTCTCATTTACTTAGGAACGGTTTGACAAGAGAGGGTTATTGTGTGAATAACAGTATAGTTATTCTTGGAATAAAGTTATGCTAGAATTTATTCCTGGTATAAAAGTAGTTGGTTTTACGATGCTTTTTTACACCAGTATAACAATTCTAGGAGTAATGAAAAAGTAGTTCATATAAATCTCCTATCATTTATGTCATCTTTTTCTTCTTTTAAACTTGTTGTATTTTTATTGGTTTTTATTTTATTATTAGTTATTTTTACTGATCTAAGCGAGGTTTTTTAAATTATTGTAAAATGGTTTTGAGTGATTTTTCAATATTTGAATTATCCGATGAAGATATGGTTGCTCTAAGAAGCAAGCCAAAAACTATACGTGAAAAGTAACTTCCTACTCAAATTCTTTTCAAATTATCCATTTTTTAATAATTCATTATTGTAGGATAAATTACTTCAAAGACTTTGAAGTATTTCCATTTCGGTAGCACTAAAACTGCTACAACACATTCTTTTAAAACTTTTATGAGACATAATTTACACGATTCATCACAAACAAAAATAAAAGTGTGTGCCTACAAACGACAAACTAGTGTAAATTAGCTGCGTATGCGTCACTTTTTAAGCTCATTCCTACAGCAACTGACTGATCTGCCTATTTGGCGCCGGTATATCTTATTCTAGTCTTTCTGGGAATTATTAAATTTATGACTGGATTGTAAAACACTAAAATACGTACTATACGGAGAGTAGGCTCTTTGTTTATACCTCTGTTGTTAAACTGGCCCTTAGAAATCTGTTAATTTTAATTTAAAAATATCTTTATTTCAATAATTTAACAAATCCAATTACAAAGGAGGTGGAATAATAAATGTACTGTGGCCGATGTTCTGGCATTTCCCACCACCTTGGTGTACATCTGGAGAAGAATGTGATTCTTTGCCGATGGCACTACTCACTTGTTGTGGCTGTATTTATCAACCTTGTCCCGAATATACAAATATGACTCCCCAGAATTTTTGACTGAGTCGTCCCTGAAAAACAGGGTTTCAAAATCGAAATAGAGGTTAGTTTATGAGAGGCAGCAACATGACAGATGTTGTTTGGATGGGGTATATGTTGTGTCTGTTGAAAGTGACTGTTGTGAATAGGGGTTGTTTAAATCCCTATATCGATACATTGGTTTTTTTGTGAGGAAAGCAACTTATTATGCAAATAGTGTACCATGCAGAAGCCTCACTATCAAGGGTGTCTTCTGCGCGACTCTGAGCGTGTCACAAAGATTTTTGGGGAGACAGTTGTTATACAAATTCGTTGATATTTTAGTTATGAAGTCCTTGATAGTTGGTAGGTTTGCTTGTTCATGTAACCAGGTGTTTTTTGGGTAGTCTTGGATAAATTATTGAGTGTTTTACTGCCATACGTAGACACTTATTTTGTACCACCTGCAGTGTATTAAAATTGTGTTTCGTGGCTGTGTAGTAAACTGGAGCGGCGTAGGTTAAGATTGGGCGTATTATGTGTTACTGCGCTTACAAATTAACGGATACAATTGTCTCATTGCAATTTTAGCTTTTAATACCTGTTGGGCAATGTGTGCGTTGGCATTTGTGTTGCCATGAACAGTATAACCCAAGTATTTTAATGTATTACTAGCTGATAAGTATTGTCCATCGATACACAGCTGCAACTGCAATGAGTTTTTTCTTGCTCTCCTCCTGAGTAACAAGTACTCTGTTTTGGAGGTGTTAATTGTAAGTTTGTTGTCTCTCATGTATGGTAAGATAAGTGTGTTGATGTGTGATTTAATGTTGAGTAATGCAGTTTCTGATGTTGTAGCAGATGATACAAAACAGGTGTCATCAGCGTACATGGCGGTAAGGATTTTCTGGGAGGTAGGGAGATCATAGGTAAATAATGAATACAACAAAGGTGATAAAACTGATCCTTGGGGAACGCCGGCTTGGATCAGGAATGGCCCCGCCAGTCCTTCGTTCACCTTGGAGTAGAATTTACGATTTTCAATATAGGACTTTATAATTTTAATTAAATAGTCTGGCAATTTTAGTTTCATTAGTTTATGTAATAACCCCTCGTGCCATACGGTGTCAAAGGCTTTCTGTATATCTATGGTGACCATAACTGATTTTTGCTTAGCATAAAAGCCTTCTCTTATGAAGTTGAATACTCTAATGATTTGAGCTACCGTACTGTGGGCGCCCCTGAAACCGTATTGCTCGAGAGGTATTATATTATTTTTGTCGATATATGATTGAATTCTGTTAAGAATGATTTTGTCCATCACCTTTGCTATATTATTTAACAAGGAAATGGCTCTATAACTATCTACATAACAATGTTGCTTATTAGCTTTGATAATGGGAATGACGTTGGCTGTTTTGAGCATATCTGGGTAGTTACCTGTTTTAATTATATAATTAGCTATGTATGTAAGTTGAACTATAGCTTTTTTAGGTAAATTTTTAAGGAGTATGTTAGTTATCCCATCAATCCCCGGCGCTGTTTTATTTTTAAGTGTAATAATTGTGCGGTAAATTTCATGTGTAGTTACTAAGTTTTTCGTGTGTAGAATGGGTGTATTATTTAAATGGTTTTGTACTGTGTGCGAAATATTGTAATGAACTTGAGTGTTTAGAGCATTGTTTGTGAAATTATTTTGGAAATACTCCCCAAAGGCTCTCACGATGTCTGAGTTTTGAGAGTACGTCTTACCGTTTGCAATTATTTTTGAAATGTCTTGTTTGTTACCTTTTAGTTTAGTAATCTGTTAGTTCGTGGCGTTCCTAGAAAGCTACTTTGGCAATATTTAAAAAAATATAAATTTAATTGTTAACAATAAGGGGTTTAAAACACCTAAAAAAAATTAATTAAAACAACTTTGTTTATATTATTCTACTTAAGACAACTTTGGGGAGCCGGCATTCACAAGCTTTCACAAAGTAAATCGGTTAGTTTTTTATGCGGTCCACAATATTGGTAAAATGATTTATAAAATTATTTATTCTCACCAGAGTTGCTGTGACAGTAATTTTATTTCAAATAGATTTGTTTTTAATATAACTATTTGCTGAAGGAGGAGTGTTTTATAAATATAATTTATTAGTAATTAATTAGTACGGCCTTTTGGAGACTGTTTTTGATTATTATTTAATTTAACTGTGTCCACTATAGTATACATTCAACTAGATTAATGATTTTAATCTGACAACGTTAATGTCGAAATTAATAATTTATTATACAGAGTGGCCCAAAAGTCTGGAAACTGCCAATTATCTCGTAAACTGCTAGTCTTAATTGTACAAATTTTAGGATACGGAGATTCCAGATTTGATATTTGCAATGTTGCCAGATTTGCCGTTTCTCTTATATTATTAGTAACTTTGGTTTTTCAAATTCATCACCCTGTATATTCTGTCATTTTTGGAATCTCCTATTCAACCGTATGTAACACTTAGATTTTATGTAGTCTGGAAGGCCTTAAATACATAAAACAGTAAAAAATATGTGGATTTGAAGTAGTTTAAATGTAGAATGCTGTGATTTTGACATTTGTTCACCATTTACATTATTAACTAAAACTGACAGTAGTTTGATGTGTTTTGAAAAGTTCTGCAAGGTAAATTGCTTCTCTAAAATGGCTCTTAACAAAAAATAACGAATTACTATTCTAATGATGAGAGGGTACAGCGACAGAAAAAAAGATCTTATTGTGAAGTAGCCAATTTGTTCAATATTACTTTCCCAAACCGTTCTCCTATTCATAAGGCGACGGTACAAAAAACTGTAAAGCGATTTGAGGAATCTGGAGGAGTAAAAGATAGATACTGATCAGGTAGACCGAAAACAGTTATGAATGACAACAAAACTTTAGATATAATGCATAGTTTTGTTGAAGATCCACACACATCCTCACGCAGGGTTGCACAAGTACATGATGTAGGTCGTTCTTCAGTCTTACGCGTATTACATAAGACTAAATTAAAACCATACAAAATTTAGTTATTGCAAGAATTAAGTGAAGATGACTTCGATCGTAGATTAGAGTTTACTGAGGTAATGATGGATAAAATTTAAAATGATGAAAATTTTGTTAACAGAATATGTTTCCGATGAAGCAACCTTTACACTTTGTGGGAGTGTAAATCGACACAATTTAAGGTACTGGAGTGACGTAAATCCACACCGTATGCGTGAGAACCATACTCAAAGACCACAAAAATTAAATGTATGGTCAGGTATAGTAGGTATACTCAGTTAATTATGCCATTCTTTATCGAAGGATATTTAACGTCAGATAAATATAAACTTCTACTTAGAAATGAAATTGTACCTACACTGAGAAACTTGTTTGGAGCTAATTTTAATCAGATATGGTTTCAGCAAGATGGAGCTCTAGCTCATTTTGGTGTAAATGTCTGGCGTTATTTAGATGGGATATTTCCTGGACGATGGATTGGTAGACGAGGTAGAATTGGATGGCCTCCACGTTCACCTGATTTCAATCCTAAAGATATTTTTATTGGGGATACTTGAAAAAAACTAATCCAGCAAGTCTTGCAGATCTAAGGCAACGAATTATCCATGAATCTCGATTAATTTCTATACAATCATGCAGAAATGTGGTAGACGCATTCTACCATCGATTAGGGTACTGTCAACTCACAAATGAAGCACATTTTGAACACTTGATAAAGTAACCATTGAGTTAAAAATGTTGCAATTGTTACGTTTTAATGTAGTTGAAAATAGTTTGTATTAAAACATTTATTTTATTTATTTGGGATACAAACAGGACAAACCCATAAAAGTATCCACTAATAGTTACACATAATTTTACAAAGTAGGTAAAAAAGAAAATATAAATATAATCATATAACTACATTAAATAAAAGTAAATACAAGTATACAAAAAAAGAGAAAGAAGAGAGAACAAGAGTAAAGGTAATACAACATATATGAATTAACCACGGCACAAAATAGTCTTTCAGTAGTCTTTTAATCAAATCTGCACTGTGGTAAAAAATATTCATTTCAACAATACTGGACAATCTATTGTAAGTATTTGTTATTCTGCGAGCAGAATTTAGAAAATAATTGGTGGATGCCTGATGTGTGATAAAGGTATAATTGTTTCTAGTTGATTGGCTGGGACTACAAAGTGTTATGCAGTTTGTAAGTTCAAGGCAATCTATACTGTTATTAAGGATTTTGTGAATAAACAGTACATCCGCAATTTGCCTATCATGCTCTAGTGAAATTATCTTTAAATTGGAACAAATACGTTGCTTATCCACATCGGCATACAATTTTCTTTTACAATATGAAATAAACTTGTTCTGGACTGTTTCTAATTTTGAAATATAGACCGAATAACGCGGGTTCCAAATAGTAGAACCAAACGTTAATATACTATTTACGTATGCCATATATAATGATTAACGGTAAGAGGATTTTGAAGTTTGAAACATGTTCTGTATATGAAGCCCAACTGCCGATTAGCTTTTCTAGTTATATTACAAATTTGCCGATCGAAAAGTAATTTAGAGTCTAAAAGAATACCAAGATTCCTAACCATATCTACAGCGTGTAATACGCTATTAGAAATTTCATATGTCTGAATTACAACGAGAAAACTATATAATTACATTTTGAGACATTTAAAAACAAATTATTTCTCACACAGTCTAAGTCTTCTTGCAATCGAACTCTGTCGTAAGCACATGAAATTGAGTGATATATTTTCAAAGCATCGGCATACATGACAAACTTAGCAAATTGAAAGCAACTAGAGATGTAATTTATATATAAATTAAACAGTAAAAGACCTAAATTGGACCCTTGAGGTACTCCTGAAGTAGTAACCACAGCCTTAGATTTAAGAGCACCTAAAATTACTTGTTGTGACCTATTTCTGACATATCAGTCGAACCATCTTAATAAATTACCATGTATACCGACTTCAGAAAGTTTTGAGACAAGGATGGAATGATCGATTTTGTCGAAGGCCTTACTGAAATCAGTATACACAGAATCAACGTTATGCCTATTATTTAGACTTTTAAGTATGCTTTCAACGTATAGGAATAAATTTGTATCCACCGAACGTTTTTTCATGAAGCCATGCTGTTCAATGTTGAGTAGGTTTTTTACGTCATGATAAAGAAAATCAAAAATGATACTTTCAAACACCTTCCTAAAGATGTTTAATTTAGAAATAGGTCTATAATTTTCAACTCTATTCTTGTTTCCAGATTTATGAATTGGTGTAATAAAGGCTGTTTTCCATGTATCAGGAAGTTGACCTGAACTGAAAGATTTATTAAATAGCAAAAATAATGGCTCTATTAGCGATTCCTTACAATTTTTAATAAAATCAGTAGGTATTTTATCTGCCCCAGGACCTTTATTGGGTAAATTTTCAATTTTTATATCAATAGTTTCACAAGTAATTGTGTAGTTCGAAATATTCAGTGGTGTGTTAGTATACATGTTACCAAAGTTACTAGCATCACTACTTACAAAAACAGAAGAGAAATAATCTGAAAATATATCACAAATTTTCTGTAAGTCGGTAGTAGGGCCCTGAGCAGTGAGCAAGTTATTAGGGAAATGATTTGCTTTTCTTTTGTTTTTTACAAATTGCCAAAAATATTTAGATATGAATAATATTCGTTTCTCCAGTAGTCAAGTATTTTTTATAATCTTCATTTATTAAAAAATTTGATCTGCCTCGTAAAATTTTGAATGTTAAGTAATCTAAATTATTATGGTATTTCTTCTATCGACAGTGAAATTTAATTTTTTCTTTAATCACTGTTCTTGTAGAAGAAGAGAACCAATGAGGGTATTTTTTATAATAGCTGAGATATTGAGGTACATGTAAGTGAACGATCTGGTCAATAATATTGTAAAACAGATTAATTGCTTTATTTATGCCAATTGAATGAAATTTAGCTGCCCAGTTAACACTACATAAAAGTCGGTTAATTTCGTTATAATTTGCCAACTTAAAATTCCAGCGATATTGATTAACAACTCTAGTACAAATATTGAAAGGAATATCCATATCGAATTCCAAGGTACAGTGGTACTGATTCTCGGGAACTAATGGATTAGATGAAAGACGTACATTTTTTATTGAAAAACTACTGCTAAATATGAGGTCTAGAGTGTTGCCAGGTATATTCACATTTGGGTTATACTGAACCATATCAACCAGAGACATAGTGTCGACTAATAAGCTAGATCTAGGATTAATATAATTATTTGGCTTACAATAATCTCCCTCGTTCAATAACCATTTAATTTAAGGAATATTGAAATCTCCACATATGATAAAAGTATCGTTAATATTATTTAAGTAAATATCAATAAGCTTAGTACTGAAAAAATGTAATGCAGTTATATCTCTGGGAGGTATGTAAACACACCCTATATGCACCTTTCGAAGTCCACTAAGAGGGACGATGTTGGCCCATACATCCTCTGCTTCGGACCGCCAAAAATCCTCAGGATAACTATTTAACTCTTCGGAGACGGCTATGAGGATACTACCTCCTGTATGTTTTGTGGAAGAACTCGTTTCCTTATCTCGTCGATACACTTTGTATGATGAAAACATTTCTTCACTTAATATGGATGCATTTAGCCACGTTTCCGTGAGACAGATGACATTTTGCTCACAATTTAGTATATTTTGAAATATAGTGGTAATTTTTGAATTTAGTCCACGGACATTTTGATATCAGACAGTGTAGAATCACCCGCCATATCAGTGATCAAAAATATCTAAATTAGGTTGTGAGTACAGAGTTAATTGACGTTTAAGCTAATTGATTAATATCGCCATCACAAGATATTTTTATTATTCGAGACCGGTCATCTTTGCGCACAAATATAACTCCATTTCTTGTCCAAATGTATTTAAATTGTTTGGATTTAGCAACTATTTTGGTTTCTCGAAGTAGTTTTTTATTTTTTGAGCTCAAGTGTTCATTGATATATATTTGATACTTTCAATCCTGCAACGCTTCCATATTGACGACGCTTAGCTTTTGCTGCAGCCAAAAATGCATCTCTTCATTTTCTTAGAGAATTTCAGAATAATTGGTCTGGGAAGATCTGTTCTAGGAGTAGAGGAACGGTAAAAAGAATCAATATCAACGTCAGAGATTGGAAGATCGATTGCCGAGCCTATCGTGGAAACGATATCTAAGATATTCTCATTATCTCTAAAAAGGGATTCCACATATCTCAACCTCATTAGCCCTTAGCTATTGCTTCAATGTATTCACTCGAGAATTTAAAAAATTTACGTCGTTCTTTAAGTCTAGATTTTCTCTTGTCAATCTCTCGATTTCTTTAATCTTTGTAGTGAGAGCCGATACAGTACAAAAGTTGACAGACTGCAACAAATTTCCATATTTCGTATTCATTGATGCCATATCTTTCTGGATATCTTGTAAAATATTTAACGTTTGTGACGAAGAGGTTTCTTCTTATGGAAAGTCATCAGAATCATCCGCAGTGACGATGACTGAACGCCTTTTAAGAAAATCAGTCGAACTTCTGCAATTAGTACAGGTCCAGGATAAACCAGGTGCCTGATATCGTGACACGTCCGCCTTAGTTAAACCTACACATTTAGCGTGATAGAATTTCTGACAGCTACATTTCAGGCCCGGCGATTTACCGGTAATTCCTTGGGTGAAAAGTTCACAGACTGGTATCGTTTGACCAAAACAAATTAAAATTCCATTATTTTATTCAACAAAAACTGTAAGAACTGTTTATAGTAATTAATTTGTTCGAAATCTGAATTTAAGCCGAACTTTGACTAAGAATGTTTATAAAATTACTCACCACTCCCAGTCCAAATGAAAAAAGAAACAAACTACAGAAGACAATGCACGACAACCATATTATTGCATAGTCAAATTTTAAACAATATCACACACGAAATGACCGAGAATATTGCTATAAATCGAGAGCGAAAACAAACACGTCCACACTTATTTGATTTAAAAATATTTGTATATATTTAATGAGACAATTAGACGTTGCCAGACTTCTGTTTTATGTATTTAAGACCTTCCAGACTACATAAAATCATAAGTGTTACATATGGTTGAACTCGTATTGAATAGGAGATTCCAAAAATGACTGAATATACAAGGTGATGAATTTGAAAAACCAAAGTTACTAATAATATAAGAGAAACGGCAAATCTCGCAACATTGCAAATATCAAATCTGGAATGTCCGTATCCCAAAATAGGTGTACCCCAAATTTTGTACAATTAGGACTAGCAATTTACGAGATAATTGGCCGTTTCCAGACTTTTGGGCCACTCTGTATACAGATTTACAATGAATTGTACAAATGGTTAATGTTTGAACTTCGATGGTTATCAGATCGGAAGATAAACAAGAACTTAATGATTTGGAAAAACGTTATGTTTCGACTTGATGAGGTGACAAATAGTAGCGGCCGTATATCTCTACTTTGGTGTTACCTGAATACTGGCTAAGAACCGATTTGTTCGACTTTGAGTACACACTGGACTCGAATACTAACTAAGAAACGATGTGTTTTACTTAGAAACTTAACTTGACATAGACACGATTAGTTTCGACTTCTGAGTACGCACTTGACTCCAATAACAACTAAAAAACGATATGTTTGACTTAGCAACTTAGAAACAATGAGTTTTGACTTGAATTACACTTACTTGACTTAAATATGAATTCAGAAACGATGTGTTTCACTTTACAGCGGTGAAATGATGAGTTTCGGCTTGGGTTACACGTGTTCGACTTGAATATACTAACTAAGAAACGATGTGTTTGACTTTGTAACTTAACATATAGAAACGATGAGTTTCAACTTCTGAGTACGCACTTGTCTCGAATAACAATTAAGAAATGATATGTTTGACTTAGCAACCTAGAAACAATGAGTTTCGACTTGAATTACACTTACTTAACTTGAATATTAATTAATAAACGATGTGTAAACATAATAAGCCGAATAATTGTGTTTCGTGAGTAATTTCAATTTTTTTTGATGACGCCAGTGTAATCATGGATTCTTTTCAAATAATTTTTACGACTAAGTAAGCTTACTAAAGGAATATTGGACTAAGTCACTCCCTAGTATATAGAGTGTACGAAACGAACTCCTTCTACCGAAAGAGTCTAGATCCCGGCCTGACATTCGACCTTCCCGCGGTGCCCTTGGGGGTTCCTTAAATATTTCAATAGGAATACATTGATCATCAAATATTTCAGTGGGAATACACTGTTCATTAAATATTTCCATAGGAATATCTCGTTCGTTAAATAACTCAATAGACATATTTATATCGTTCATTTAACGTTTCCTCCGGAATATGTCCGCCATTTAACTTTTCATTAGGTAAACCTAGGAGAGCGAGATTGTTTAGCCTATTCTAGTTCAGGGTCGTATTGTATGTTATTGTTGGTAATATAGAGACACGTTTTTTTGTTAAGTTGGATCTGTTTTATTCACTCCCGCTCCCAGACTCATCCCTATAGGTGTTTCTATTGATGTTTCACGAACGTCGCTGACCGAACCAACCTGGTCCTGGCGGATGATTAAGCTCAGGCGAATCCCACGGAAGCCCGGAAAGCCTCCTGTCTCTGTTTCTTTTGTGTAGAATTCCTAGTTCTATCTCGTGCCTGACGGTACTGGTGACAGCGCTGCCTAATTACTGAGAGAGGAAACCGGGCGCACAATCAATGAACGTCGTCACCCAGAAGTTGGGAGATTCATTACAACATAAATTAGCGGTTACTATAAAGTGTCCAACAATTTATTACAGTGGTGATAGCGATACATAACGCCGGGGACAAGAAATCATTGCATTTACCATAAATGAGATTAAAAATATCTCTCTTCACATTGACTTTAGATAATACTGTAACAGAAATTTGTTAAAATGAAATATTAACTAACAGACTTGTACATAAATTTTATTATCCATGGTAGTTACAGGAATCTCGACATTTTTTTATGATGAATGTACAGAAACATTTAAAACCGCCAACTAGTCTACCTGTAAGGTCTTGTGTCGGGGATTTCCATCCAGTGGCTTGTAACGCTATACATTCATCTAACATCTCCTTTAACTGATCAAATTCTATTGTTTCTTCGAGATTGGAGCGGCTGGTGCAACGTTTATGGGCCTCTATAAGCGACATGAGATTAGCGAAATTTTTATTCATCACATCCATGCAATCGTCTAAAACGTTTGCCGATTTTTCATATCCTTCTTGTGCTTCCTAAAATAGACGGAAAATCTAAATACATCATCTGACAAAAGAGAAGTACAACTGGCAACAATGCTCTAGTTATTGACACAAGAACCTATAAATATTTACCAGCATTTGTTGTCTAACACTTTTGTGCTGTTCTTCGTGAGTTAATTCACAATCGTTTATTTCTTTTTCGTTTTCTACAAAAGTTAATGCTATTTTCGATTCGTTTGTTCTATTTACTTCCGTATTTTCCAATTCTTTCTTTTTCTCTTTTAATTGTTTGATTGTTTTGGTAAAATTGTACTGGATTTCGTACAATTTGTAGTTCAAAATGTTCATTATAAAATCATTTTTGTTCATTAAAAGAAGCCTTTCGTCCATGTTGGCCCTCAAAAGTCGTAAATCGTTGCAAATGAGATCGCATTTATTCTGAATTAAGCTGGTATCACTGAAAACAAAAACGATACATTATTCGTACACTAAAAAAAATATTTTTAAAAACCTACCCGAAACTAAAGAAAGGAGATCCAACATTGTCCCGATTTTCTTAATGGAAAATTAATAGTATTCCAATAATAAATGTATATTAAATTGTTGAAATTAGTTTTCATATGAAGTATCCCATTTTGGAACACATAATAGTTTTTATTTCCACCAGATGACGCCTTAATTACCTTCTCAATCATATGTTGAACCTTACCTATTTCATTTGTTCAAAGTAATGGTGAAAGTTCTTTTTTTCTTCTAAGTTTATGTTTTAGGTACAGCGAAGTAGGCTACCAGTAAGAAGAAGCTCCCAGAAGATTTGGTTACTGGCGAGAAACCAAATAAAGTTTGAAGCGTGTTGCTACCTAGCATTCGCTAACAAAAGCTCTTGAGATTTCATAAAATCTCGAATGCTGCCCTAACGGGGCATTTCTGATTTGTGGAAATATGTCCTAACGGGACATTTTATTTATGAAAATTCTCTTTTAGGTTTCTCTTTACGAAATATGAAGCACTGTCGCGAGGCTACCCAAGTTGTCAATACCAACCTTCCAAGAGACGGAAGGAACGGATTAGATGAATATATTGTAACTAACCGGTAGATAAAAAGGGTCAGGAATCTTATAACCGGGAAGGAACCTCCCTCCGGTGAGTGAGTCCGCTGCCGGATTTTGGCCAAGACCTCTCACTAACAACCCTCCTCCATCCAAACCAGGAGCCAAAAATCCACCCTCACTCCTCTCATGAAGAATTCCCCCACTCGCTACCAATTCCAACAAATATTTACAAGAAACGCCTGAACAAACAATTCACAAGCTCGAACAAACTATCATCGCCCTCACCTAACGACTTCATAAAGCCTCAAAAACCATCGATATACTCCAAAAACAAAAGAAAAACTAATTCCGAAAAGCTCCAGCCTTGCCTACTCTGCCAAATAACACACCTCGCGGCACTCCCACATATATCTATTAATTCCGAAACCTACAACAACGGGGAGCAAGAGGGAAACTTCACTCTCTTAGGTAAGCAACCTAAGAGAACCCGTAAAATTCCAACCCCACCCGCATCCTTAACTCAACAACAAACAACCCAGAATAATCAACAACAATCCCGCAACACTCAACAACCCCGACCTTCCCAATCCTAACCCTCCCTTCAAACGCTAAACATCCGAAACCTACCATTCAAATACGTTTCACAGAGGGAGTATTTTACTTCTTCAACACCAACGAGCTGTTTAGGGGGGATATCTCCTTGAAGGCAACCCTAACCGCACCGCCCTTTTGAAAATCTTCTCAAACATTCCGTACGAAGTCACCATAATTCCGCCGAATCCCTCTCCTCAACCCAGATCCGTCTCAAAATCCAGAGAACCCACCTTTTCCTTGGTCTGCAGGAATGAAGACCAAACCATTTCCGATAAGGAAAATGAGGAAACCCTCAAAGACCTTAACTTTCTCCTCTCCAAATCTTGGTGATTTATCGCCAAATCCACTAACAAGCCCGCCTCGATGTTTCGGATTCTTACTGAATCCGAAACGGCCTACCACAATGCCTTAACGAAGGGCATCATATTCTACGGCCTCTCACATCAGTGTGAGGCTTCCAACACCACCAACCCACTTCCCGCAGTATCAAAATACTGCAATAAACGGTCCAGTACTGGCCACCTTGCTGAAACATGCACGGCCAAGCCGGTCTGTCTTTCCTGTGGCGCATCTGACCACAAATCTATAAATTGCCCGAAAGCAAACGCCCCATCCTGTATAAATTGCGGAGGTTCGCACCCCGCTTACCTCCCCCGATGCCCCAAGAGGTTGGAAACCCCAAAAACCACTCAGGAAATCGCTCCCATCACCCTTAAAAAAACCCACACCCCATACAATCTCACCACCGATTCTAAAATCCTTATCGAGATCCTGACCACCATAATCATGAACGCCATCCCTACTTCCCGCGATCTAGTAACCGATACCATACAAAGATTAATCCCCGCTTTCTACGGCTACAATTGTACCGTAACAAGTGGCGTGAGCAACCGCGTCGACGTTGCTTTCACGTCCAAGCGACAAAGAAGTCATGGACTTCACAATCGGGACCGTTAATTGCCAAGGTCTAGCCAGGAAGCGTCATCTTCTTAAACACCTCCTCCACTCCCAGAATATACAAATATTATTTACCACATTCTCTTGAAAAAGCCACTTCCCACCTAGACAAGAACATCTACTGTCGCGGCAACGGACTTCTCGTCCGAAATGGACTCCCCGTGTCCCTTCACCCTCTCCCAGCTCTTCTGTCTCAACAGAAAATTGCATAGCCATGGATATATCGTGGAATAATACCACGACCACTTTCTTTTCCTATTATAAACACTCTGGCCAAGCCCTCTCTATCGACCTTCTCAAATATGCATCCACTCTACCACGAGCCGTAATAATGGGCGACTCAAATTCACGTAACACTCTTTTCGGTGATACTCTCGCCAATCAAAACGGCAGAGTGCTCGCCGACCAGTTAGTCTCCCGAATGCTTCATAGGCGACCCCTTACCATATCCCTTTACTGGTCAACACTTCTCTACTAAATTCAGTCCAACCCCCATCAACTACCTTCACTAACCACGATTTTAAAAAAGCCGATCGGGATTCCTTCGCAAACCACGTCTCCACTAATTTACCACAAACCATCGTTCATTAGACAACTGATGACACAGATAATCGATTCACAAGACATCGTCGTTCCCTTAACCACCATAAACAGTAATTACTACGCCCTTCAACAACGCATTCTTCATAAAATACGTCAGACAGTTTATACAGGTTATATGTTCGCACTAAAGATCCCGCAGTCAAGACACAATAGAACCGTCCAAACGCACAAGGCAGGTTCTAAATTAATGCTGAAAAGCAGAGAAAATGGAATGCCCATTTTGCCGATCTGAACAGACAAGGTCGCCTGTTTTGGCAAAAATTGTACCGCCTTACCGACCAGAAAGGACAAGTAGACTCACATCTCAAAGTGCACGGACAAAAAAATATGTACATAGAAAGACAAAGCCACCGCCTTCAAAAATAACCTACAAACTGTCTTTACACCATCTGACAATCTGACTCTTAATACTCAAAAAACACAATCTATTGTTTTTAAACACCCTTCCACTCAAAGCGAAATATTTATACCAACCAACTTCCACCTCGTTCTCTGGAGAGAACATCTCGAGATCCGCAGAGAACCCGTTTACTTGGGAGTGACATTTACTCACACTCTCAACTAGGTGGCAGACACGGCTGAAACTATGAACAAAGTTCGGCGACGAGTGTGTCTTATTAAGGCACTCGGCGGAGAGTTTGGATGAACTGACCCTACTTCATACATATAAAAAGATTCTGACTTGCAAGCAGTCAATTATCAGATACTGCTGATACAAGTCTCCTTACTCCCCCAGTAGTACCGTTTATGTCAACAGATATTATAGTACCAATTCCTACCCGTCTGAACAATTTACAAGCTTGATACGTTAATCGAACTATCGAATTGGGCAACTTAATCTCTAAAAACGCCCTCCTTACATCTTGGAATTCAAACAAAAGGCCACTCGCGAATAAACCCAAAAGAAAACTTCAATATCCTCCAGTTCGGCTACTAACCACCGCACATTACGACCTTTCCGAGAATTATCTTAACTACCTAGATAGTACTCCGATATCCATCAGAAAAACGTAAATCCTTATATGTAAATCTACCATACAACCACCCTCACCCCCTCCTCCCCTCCGTGGGTGTTGCAGGTTTTCTGCAGTTTGATCTTTATTATTGTTGATTTAAACCACACCGCCGACCACAACTACATCAAACTCGAAAACATGCCACCATCCACCATTCATTCTATACACTTTTCTTAAATGTCTCCTAATCACTTTTCAAATAAAATTCCAAAAAGTCCTTAAATAAAAATTCCTCTCAATTAATTCCTAAGACAACGGAGACACCCTAAATCCCGGTAACTATAACGTCTAGCACTCAATTCATAATTATTTCCCACACCAAGCCAACCCAGATATATATGTATCTGTAACACAGCGTGGTTAGTCGTCTCTTAGCAGACCGTCAACCTCAATCAATTCTAAACACTTTATCTCACTTTCCAGACACTTTTTAACCACGCTTCTCCTCAACAGCCCCCGTTGCTGATTGAGCGAACCCTTCTTCCCGGTCATTTTTTAGCGAAAGGTCGCTTCGTCACTCTAAATTCTATACACCTTTTAAACAACTCATTTCTATACACCTTTTACCTCTTAGCTGTTTTACAGCCTACTCACTAAAACACCCAACTCGTCTGCGATCACCGTATGAATGAAATCCCCAAACAAACAAATCCAACCCGAGCCCTGCAGGGGAAATTAATCCTATATCAGGGTCAATTTAGATAATACTCTTCAAATTAAAAATAAATCCAATTCCAACGTAAGCTCTATCGAACTTCTCTCTCTCTCTCTCTCTCTCTCTCTCTCTCTCTCTCATGGTGAGAAGATATAAATATATGATGGAAAGAAGCAATTTATCCGTATTATACAGGCTGTCCAGAAACTTTAATTAGTCATTAATAGTCAAATCACTAAAATTTTATAAGTATTTCGAAGCTTTGAAAACCTTCAACGAGGCCTGGCATTACAAAAATGTATGCGACTTATATGGACATACCAGCGAAACGAAAATTCGGATTAAAAATGGAGATTGCTGTCTTCTTTCCAACTGACCATCGTAGATAACTTAATAAATTCTTGTTTAAGTGTTGTATTTACCGATGAAAAGTTTTTTTTTTGTAAAGTTTCTACGCAATTACCTATTTCAAAACTTATCTTGACTTTTTTATTATTTAAATTTTGGCTACAATATTAGAATGAATTTCTTACTCAACAATCTGAAGTTCCTCAGCAACTGCTGATGATAGCTCTTTATCTGATTCTTTGAACTGTCTTTTTATATCTTTCAATAAAGAATCAATTTTAGCAGAATCCATAACTAAATTGTTAAAAATATATTTTGTATAACAGGTAATATATAAAATTTGTATATGACATTTATATAATCACTTGACGTTCATTCTAACTTTGTTTTGTTGATTGTTCTGTGGCATATTCAGTGCTTTAATACAATGCTTTCTTATTTAACAGTAAACTGAATTCTGCCAGTGTCAAATATGATTAATCCACGGCTATTGGCGTCATCTGTGGTAAATTCTAGTTTAAAAGAGATCATTGGCTCACATAATTACAGTGAGAAAACAAATTTTTATTGATAGGACATTTCATGCTTGCGTAAATAATAATATTAACTGTCGATTTGACAAGAGTTATAACCTAGTTAAATACTACTATATTTTGTAAAATTATCAAAAAAAAATCTTTACCTGTCTAAATCTTCTAAAATCGTTTCTTTAATAATAACTGGTATACCATTGGATTTGGTATGATGGATATTTCCTGATGCTTGTTTGAGAAATGTTAACTTGAGTTTTTCTATTTCTTCAATACATTCATTTTTAATTAGTTTTATTAATTTTAAATTTGCCGCTACAAAATCTTTTTCTGCATTTATTTGTTTGATAGTAGACTGATGAGATTTAATAAATTTTTCACAACATAAAGACATGATGAACAACAAAAATTACAAATTTAAATGTCAAAATTATTCAAGAACTATCCTAGATGTTATAAAGTGTGGCTTGATCATTGAATAAAAACTTTTTATTCAATGGGCTTGATATTAGAAAAAAACTGTAAAGAGATTTAAGGATAATTTATCATTTAGGCATTGTTTCGTTTTATATTGTAAGGTTTTTTCTTTATTTATAAATCTACTGTGTTACACATTAAAATTTAAAAAGCGCATCTTTTCAATGAAATACAGGCAGCCAACATTACCTCTAACGCTCTAACCACACTAAATGAATCAAAATGGGGCTTCTGTTACTTTCTCGTGTTCGTAAATATTTTCACTCTTTGAACATCTCGTCATTGTCTATTTTTTCATTTCAAAATACACAAGCTTATGATTTAAAAGTTTTTCCTGAAACGTTCTAAAACAAAGTAAAATCATGTTAGATTCTCATACAGTACACACAATATTACTGTTACATGAATAGGGAACTTGCACTGTTTTTTTATTTCATTAAATTGTTTATTTGTATGAAATAATGGACTATTCCAAATACCAGCTCTTAATTCGTTATATGTAATTCATAACATTTAATTAAAGTACTAATCCCAGTATAGTGCAATTGTGCTTAAATACGACTTTTAAAACGCCAAATAAATTATTTATTCGTGTTCCTAAAGATAAAAATCGCCGAATAAAATGGTTTAAGGCATGCAGATGAAGGAATAAAGACATCTGAAAAGAATACGTATGTGAAGATCAGTTTAATGTAAGTATCGTTACACATTTTTGATCATATATATAATTTAATATACTCTATTTCTTGTATTAATTGTCCAAAAAATATGTCGGAATGACCACCCAATACTTAGACAATATAATTTAATATACTCTATTTCTTGTCTTAATTGTCCAAAAAAATATGTCGGAATGACCACCCAATACTTAGACAATCGATTAAATGGTCATAAATACACAAAAAATGCTTCAACTGCACTTCATAAACATGAAACAAATGAGAAACATGAATTTGATTTTCAAAACACAAAAATTATTTACAAAGACCAAAACATCACTAAACTCAAAATTAAAGAAATGATTGCGATAAAAAATGAACCTGAAGCACTGAATGATAAGAAAGACAGAAAAATTAAGCAAAATTTATCATAACCTTTCACATATATCCTCATAACTATAAAAAATAAAATAAACCAATAATATAATTAATATTTATCCATTAACATTTTCAAACACTCCCTAAATTAAAATATTAGAAATAAAGTAAGACACATTGCATTAAAGATAGTTGTCAAGGTACGTACTCCTTTGAAAATTCATAACTACGTTTATTCTATTTGTCACCTTTAATGTCAATTTAGTATTGTCACTGTTTTACAAATTATGTATTTTATATTTTGAATTTATAATAAAAACTTTTGAAAAAGCCTTATATTTAAGGCGAAACGTCAAGTTAACTTACAAGAGTTTTAATCTGAACCTTTCCCAAGAAAAATACTTAAAAAAAATAATATATATATATGAAATCCCCGTTATCCCCACCTATATATATATATATATATATATATATATATATATATATATTAATACATATCTTCTATCTAAATTCTAAAGAAAACATTGAAATAAATAAAATATGCATATTTAGATGTAATACTAGTGATACACACTGATGTATTATCAATAATTTGAAAGGTTCAATATACCAATAAAATTTGACATTTCAATTTCATATGACATTACTGCAGAATAGACTTAATGACAGATAGATTTTAAAACGATTTGAAAAACCAGAATACAGATGTCTCTATTAGCAAAATGGCACTTATAAAAAATAATGAAAATCTCTCTTGGTATATAAAAACGTAAATTTGTATTTTTTTTTAAAAAAAGAATTCTTGGTAACCAAAGGAGAAGAGAGTTATTTATGGAAACAGTTTAGTTAGTTGATTCATAACATGGCGAGAGACAACATCGAAATAAGAGTTGTCTCAGAATTTTTTAAATAGAGTTGAATTTTAATATCTCGAGAGACAACATCGGAATAAGAGTTGTCTCAAATTTATTTGAGAATATCAGAATAATTTGTAGCATTATTATCAAATTAACACAATTTGCCTTTGAAAGCCAGTGCGTGTATTATTCGCAGATAATTACAGCGGTAAAGTGCGAGTGTTGTTCCAGTTTCTAAATAAGTCATTTAGAAAATTGTTCCAGATATTCTAAAACGTTTTTTAGAATACAAACAAGTCTATCTGTATCCAGTTTGGTGAGTCCAGTCCATATTATATATTATTTCTCGAGAATTAATAGGCCTTTAGTAAAAAATATTTCGAAAGTAGATGCATCTGATGAATTAAATATTTGATCAAATTATAGTAACATTATTGATATATCATTCTACGTAAACTCAAGACAAATTTTGAAAAAGACAATTTACAAGGAAATTGGGGAATGTTACATTGACATATAAGTCATTTTGGACTTTTAGTTAAAGTATTTAGATAAGAATTTCTAATTTTAGATTGTTTATAATATAAAGGTTTTGATAGAAAATTCTATTTTTGCGTATTCGTTTGTGATATTTTTTGAAAAGTTTTAATTTTTGTAAGTGTTTATTTGATAATATAATATATAAATTTGAATTCTAATCACCTTTTGGCTCTCTTTTCGTAATCATTCTCATTACATTTGATAATTTCATCCTATAGAAAATTTAGTACAAGAAGTGACATTTGGTTTAATTTCTGACAGTAATTTCATATGTGTCATAAGATAATTTAATTGTCTTATAGTGTATTGGACAAACAGTTACTTTCGATTTGAATAGTATAATACGTGATTTGGAAAGTTATTTGGAAATTTATAAATTTTGAATTATTCTTTGAAATCTTTGATACCTCCCTGAGAAAAGAGTGAGTTGGTTGATATTGTGTATTAATTTATCTTTCAGGATATAAAATTTAATATTTATTTAGCCGGGCATATTAATTTGACAACTGCTGTCATTAAAAATTTTATAGGTTATATTTAGCTAAAGGTGTTTTCATATTAGTGTAGTTACAGCTACAAATAAATTCAACGATAAAACAATATAGAATATAATATATTATAATTAAAAACATAGTCGAGATATACTATAATTGGCGCCGCAAAGTGGGGCAAAAATAGATTTGTCACTATTATTACATAAAAAATTAAGTATCGATCATGGAAAGAAGAATGACTTTAAGGGATGGTAAACAGGTAGGAGTTGAAAGTGGATCTGAGGAACAAAGAGAAGAAGACATAGTATGGGTGATTTTCAGGTGCAGTACTTAGAACAAGGAATGGAACAATCAGAAGGAGATATGACAGCGGGAGATGAAGCAGCAGAACAGGAGGATAGGAGACAGGAAACACAAGGAGGAATAAATAGAAATGATCAGTGGATGCAACAATTTTTTTATGAAAATGGAGTAGAATAGGAAGGTGGACATGGATAAACTGAATGAGAATATGAATAATATT
Source organism: Galeruca laticollis (assembly GCA_963921935.1). NCBI lineage: Eukaryota > Metazoa > Arthropoda > Insecta > Coleoptera > Chrysomelidae > Galeruca > Galeruca laticollis. The sequence continues at coordinate 123,525,155 of OY998177.1, forward strand.
AGGGGGGATATAAATAATATTAATGGAAAAGTGGATAAACAAGATGAGAATATGAATAATATGAGGGGAGAAATGAATGAGAATATGAATGATATAAAGGGGAACATGAATCACTTAGAAAAGAAAATTGATGAGGTGAAAATGGAAAGTTTGAATGAGATTAAGAAAGTTAGGCAAGATAATGAGCAATTTAGGAAGCATATTGAAAAGGTGAATGAAGATATGAAGGGCCAGAATGAAAATTTACGCATGGAAATTCAAGAAAATTGCTTTAAAATCAGGGAAGATATTAACAAGCAGGTGGAAAAAAAAGTTCAAGAAATAGGAAGATGTATAGAAGAAAATTTATGTGGAGTAATTCAAGTAGAAGTAAAGAAATAAAATGAGAATATAATTGAAGAAATACAGGTACAAGTACAAGGACAAACAAATGAAACAGTAATGCAAATGTATGAACAAAATTTGAATAAGAAATTTAAAGACTTAAATGGAAGGATAGAAGAACAAACAGGAACATGTATAAAAAGGACTGAAAATATAGATAAATTATTTAACAAAGAATTGGAGGAAATGAATAGAAAATTACAAGAAACTGTAAATGAAATAGAAGATAATTTTAAACGGAATGGAGGGGGAATGATGCAGACTGGAAATATCGACTTTGGGGTGAAATTTGATGGAAATATAAATGTAATTCACCCAAAGGTATTCATCAAAATAATCAAAAGTAGGATGAGAGGAATAAGGGACATTGTAGAGAAAAAATCATTATTAGAGGAATGTTCGATTTGAATAGTATAATACGTGATTTGGAAAATTATTTGGAAATTTATAAATTTTGAATTATTCTTTGAAATCTTTGATACCTCCCTGAGAAAAGAGTGAGTTGATTGATATTGTCTATTAATTTATCTTTCAGGATATAAAATAACCGCAGACATGCATGTTTCTGGCTCATTAGCTGTCATCGGTACGGTACAACCAAGAAAAGAGGTGAAACATGGGAGCAAAGGTGTTGAATGAAACATGAGAAAATATAACAGAATTCAGCAGGATAGTCAAACACATTTTTGTCAGTAATATTAGAAGATCTCGAATATTCGAGACAACAACCAACATAGACACGGAGGTGCATATAATCTGGATCGGAAGTTTCAGACGGGAGTGTTATATGCACCTCCGTGTCTATGTTGGTTGTTGTCTCGAATATTCGAGATCTAATATTACTGACACAAATGTTGTGTTTGACTATCCTGCTGAATTCTGTTATATTTTCTCATGTTTCATTCAACACCTTTGCTCCCATGTTTCACCTATTTTCTTGGTTGTACCGTACCGATGACAGCTAATGAGCCAGAAACATGCATGTCTGCGGTTACCACTCTTTTCAGTAGCCCCTGCTTCTATTTGCGTGCAATACCCACTAATCTATTCGCTCCCAAATTTCACATCCTTATTTGGTTATGCCGTGCTGAAGAGGCAAAATGAGCCAGAAACATGCATGTCCACGGTTACCACTCTATTTCAGAAGCCCTTTATTTTAATTACCCATGAATCTCTTTGTTGTTCTTGTTAACATATCACGCGATATTCCTACATCTTCTTTATTTATATATATATATATATATATATATATATATATATATATATATATATAAATAGTACATAATACAATTCACTCTTTTTATTGTAGATTATAATAATAAATAAAAATGTGTATATCTGGAGATATCCCTATGTAATATTTGTTGAACCCCAGGTAAATTGCCCGACTGTGCTTTTACAAAAGTTTCATCGATCATATTGAAATAAAATATAAACTACAGCTAAATACACATATAACAAATACAAACAAACACGTTGTAGTACACCACATCAGCTAGCCTTCTTAGGCTGGATCCACATGCATCCGTGATACGGATCCGTTGTATACCACGTGATCAATATCAACCAATGAAATGTTAGGGAACAAAATCACGCATGATTTTTTCTATTTTGATGAGAATTATCTAATTACTTTATACTTAGTTGAATTTATAGTTTGACGAATTATTACCTTGGCTTTCGAGACTATAGTCAGAATCATATATTATGTAGTAAATATACCTACTATAGTTTCGATAGGCATTAATGCCCTCTACTGCACCTGAACTTTTTCACTTAATTACAGACAAGCTCGCGAAATTGATGTATGCTCCATTTCCTCCAATTCTCAATAAATAAATAAATCTATTTAATAGATGATGCTTCTACTTGATGAAGATCCATACTGAACGATGAAAATAAAACAATTTAATTTGTTTAAAACTTCATTTATTTGAACTAATGTTCAATATAACCTGGTTGACCCGTTTCACTAACACAGTAGCTTTCTCAAAACGAATGAAGATATAATTTAAAAATGTTTCAATATATACAGTGCATAAATACAGAATTCTATTATACTAATGTTAACAAAGCAATTACCTGGAAATGCATTCACTACAAACATTCCTAAGCTATCTTCTAGGTAAAAAGGTTAAATACAGGAGAGTGATTGATATCTATTTGGTCGTTAAGAAGGTTACCTAAATATTTATGTGTGTGTTTATCTCAAGAGCCCCTAATAAATTTAAACTAAAGGATTTACCGACTACATGTAAAATTTCAAAATTTGGGTCGAAAATGTGTTGGTTTTCTAATCAATTATTTGAATAGTTAGAATCTAATTTTTTGTTACCATGTTTGTGTTCCGAAATTCTAGTTTTAAAATTTCTACCGATATAAATTTTATCACAGTTGTCATTACCACATTTTAATTTATAAACTCCTGATTTGTTTAATTTTGAAGATTTAGATTTGTTATTTTTAATGAGTTTGGATAAATTGTAATCAGTTTTAAAGTAAATATTCATGTCTAAAGTTTCTAAAAATGATTTAATTTTTAATGATGGTGTTCTAAAGCTTTTAAATTGTTTATTATTATTTTTATCAGAAGGGAATACTTGTTCTAAAGTCTGTTTTTTTATCTTTTTATTTATGATATCGTCAATTAAATTTGGATCGTAATTATTATTAACTGCTATTTGCTTTATGATATTTAATTATTTGTTACAACTATTAGTATTTAATGGAACTGTTAAGAGTCAGTGTATCAAACAATTGAAAGCTGTTAGTTTACGACTGAATGGGTGGACCGAACTATTATGAATTGTAATATCTGTATGTGGTGGTTTATTAAATATAGAAAAATCATGTTTATTATTTATATTTGAAATTGTAAGGTCTAAAAGGTTTATAGACTTTGATATTATTGTGAATTGAGTTTAAGTAAATAATGAAGCTGTCTAAATGTCTATTGGTACCGATGAAGCTAGCTAAAATGTCGTCCACATATCGGTGCCAGTACATAATTTTTTTACTAAGGGGGCGTTTATGAATTATTTTTTCTATAATATCCATGAAAATTTCTGCTAGTAGGGGGCTGAGGGGATTGCCTAAAATCAAACCATCTTTACTGCTATAAACGTCTCCATTAAAATGAAAATAATTTTGATTCAAACACACTTTTAATAAAGTAATGATATCAGAGTGAATTATAGGATTAACATTATTGTATGTGAGCAAGTTATCAACAAGAGTTATAGTTTCTTTAAGAGGTATACATGGAACGATATGAATTTATAATTATAGGGTAATATTATATCTTGAATATTATTAATTAATTCCGTTGAGTTTCTAACTGAAAATCGAGGTTTGAATGAACAATATTTAGAAATGACATCTATGAGAATCTTTGAAATTTTGAATGAAGGTGCTGTGAAATAAGAAACAACTGGTCTAATTGGGTACCCTTCTTTATGGAGTTTAATTAATGAATAAAGTTCAGGGTGTTGCGGATTGGGTAAAAATAATCTATGTATAATCTTTATCGTTAGTTATTGATTTAGCGTTATCTACTGCTAATTTTATTTCTTTCTGAAATTTATTAGTTGGGTCTTTTTTAAGGGTCTCAAAATTGCTTGCCTGAATAAAGTTGTTGGTTTTTAATATACAATCTTCTTTAGGCGTTTAAGAAGATGTCGCTTTCTGGCTAGACCTTCGCAAATCTTTATCTCTACGGTACAGTTGTAACCGTAAAATGAGGGGACGAGGTGAGTGAGGGTATCGGGCACTAGGCCACGGGCTGTCGGGACGGCGTTCATGAAGGTTGTCGCTAAAATCTCGATCGAGATTTTAGAGTCGGTGGAAAGGTCATATGGGGTCTGTGGTTATTCAAGGGTGATGGGAGCGGTTTCTGGGAGGGTTTTCGGTGTTTCCAACCGGTGATGGTAGGCGGGGTGCGAGCCACCGCAATTTTTACAGAGGGGTTCGTTTGCCTTAAGGCAATTGTTAGGTTTGTGGTCTGATGCACCACAGGCGGGACAGATCGGTTTGGCCTTGCATGTTTCATCAAGGTGGCCTGTGGTGGAGCATCTGTTGCAGTATTTGGACACTATGGGTAGTGGGTTGGTAGGGTTTGAGGCCTCACATTGATGTGAGAGGCCGTGAAATTTGATGCCCCATGTTAGGGCGCGGTGGTAGGGCAGTTCACAATTCGGAACATGGAAGTGGGCTTGTTTAGACGTCGGGAGATGATACGCCAGTATCTGGTGAAGGGGAAGTTAACTTCGTTGAGGAGGTTGTCCTCAAATTCCTTGACGGTCAGGGACGAGTCTACATTTCTGCAGACAAAAGAGAAGGTGCGCTTGCGGGTTCTCGATTGTGAGATGGCTTGGGGAGTTGGATTTAGGGGGACGATGGTGACCTGGGGGTCACCGATGGCGTTTCGAAGCGAAGAGATTCATGTGTGATGTTGGTGGGTATCTTCAGGAGTGCTGTGCGGTTCGAGTTTGCCTTCAAGAAGGAAATCTTTCCCTTCAACAGCTCGTTTCTGTTGAGGAGGTTAAATAACTCCCTCTGTGAGGTGCATTAGGAAGGTAAGTTTTGGATATTCAGAGTTTGAAGTGAAGGTGTCAGTTGGGAAGGTCGGGTTTGTTAGGTGGGGCGGGGTTGTTGTTTTGACTGTTGTTGTTGGGGGCGGGGTAGGGATTCTTCGGGTTCTTTTGGGTATGGCACCCAAGAGGGTGAAGTTCTCCGCTGGTGCTTGGCGGTTGGTTACGGGACTTACGGGAGTCGTGTTCACGGAGATATGTGAACTGGGGCGAGAGGCATGGGATTTGGGAGAGTGTACTTCTGGAGAGGAGCTACGGGTATTTGGGATGGAGTTTTGTTTTAATTCTTCGTACATGGTTTGGAGTTTTTGGTATTAAGAGTTTAGTTGATTGAGTTCACGGATTGCGTCGTCGAGTGAGGTTAAACGGTTGGTTTTAGGGGGTGAGACTATTAGTGGAAACTCATCGTGAGATGAGATAGAGGGTACAGGTTGGTCAGTTTGGCTACGGTTGTTATATGGGAAGCGTTTTTTGGAACACATTGCAAGTTGGTTGTGGGGCGGAAGGGGATGAAACAGAAGCAGCGAACTCACTACCGGAGGGAGTTTCCTCCCTGCTTAAAGGTTTCCTGACTTCTTCAAAACGTTGTTATTGAAAAAAAGCAAATTTCATAAATAATTTGCTCTACAAAGAGCAGTTTTTCATAAATAAAAAATGTCCTATAAACGACAGACTGACATTAAAATCTCAGTTATTATCAGCGAATACGATGGCAAGCCGCTACTGGAGTGATTCGGTTTGAATCAGGGACCGAATTTCCAGGGATGTTTCTACTTGCTGGTCATGTCTTCGTTCGGAGTCTCGGAGTAAGATGATTGAACCATATGCTTATCCATGTTAATATATATGAGCTAAGCTCTGATTGTATTCTTGGATTCGATCCTACCCCGGATTCGTTCATTTGTAATTTTGTACCGGGTTCGGCCGGATCGTTACATCACACTATAAATCACCAGTTGCTAAAAATCTAAATGTAACATTCAATCGAACTGCAGCCTTTATGGCTTCTCTTGGGGAAGTTTTTTGCAGATGTAACGCACATATAGTGATAATAATAATTCAAAACAGAAAGAAGCCATTCTAGTAAATTTGAAAAATAAGGAAGGTGACTTATTTTAATATCGGCTAGTAAAGTATTAAATAATCCTTGAGATTTCCTCTTAAAAAAATGTGTCGTACCCAAATCCTTCTCTTTTAGCGAATTTTCTTTTTCACACATAACAATATTACGATAGATACTGGATAGATACTAGAGAGCATAATACCAAACCTTTAATCATATTATCATCCATTACTTTATATTTTTATAGTTATCTAACTAACGAAAAAAACCGGAAAACAAATAACATATCCAAAAAATTTAAAACCCATGTAAATGATCATTATGTGAAAGCGCACCTGATGAAATATTGGCAACCAACATTATATTATCTCTTACCTAGAACTTTTCCTGGAAGAAGCTATATTTTCATTTATATATCCGCTTTCGTGTCATATTAGGAAACATAGTATAGCGAAGATTCCTGATAAATATAAATAAATGTTTTTCCAAAAAAATACACATATCAACAAACTTTTTTTATTTTCTATCTCTAAATTGAGGTATACAGTAAAATATTTTTAAATGCAAACAATAATTTTATATAAAATACTTATTAAATTGAATCCATTTTTCTTGAAAAAAACAGTGTCTACAAAATATTTAAATATCATTCACTTATTTTTAATAAGTTTAGGGAAACCAAAAATTTTAATTTTGAAGAATCTATTTAGTGACATTTTTCTATTAAAAAATAAAAACAAAGATTCCCGTTTTGTTTTTCTTTGTGCGGATTTAAACATTCAGGCTCGTCAGAGTAAAACAGATAATCGTAGGCAATTTACTATTATCGAAGAAAAAGAGTTCTTCGCATTATCTTTAGTGAGAAAATATAAAAATATACTCAACTGCAGCCCCATGATCAAAGATTTTTCGTAAGCTATAGGAATGAGCGTTGCCACGTCACAACCAATAGGAAAGACATTTGGTATTGTCCCGTGTAAAGTTGCAAGTTTTTATTTTAATTTGCCAAACCCTAAATATTATACTGGACGTCGAACTTCTGCCACGGCGTTAGCATATGCAGGTGCAAGTATGACGAATTTTAAGAGACATGGTGGGATGACGTAGTTTCACTGTAGCTGAGGGTTATTTAGCAGATAGTATATCCAGTTAAAAAATAAAATAACAGAAATACATCCTCAACGTCGACTACTATGGTCAATACTGATTTAGAAGACAAATCCTACTTGTCGAATGGCTCGGGAGTTAATTTTGGGAGAAAATTAGATAACTGCACCATTATTTTGTGCAGTTCATCAAAGGACACCCAAAAGGGAGTTACGGGTATATTTATGTTTGTTGTTGCTTTGGAAATAGAATAGTATATTGTAAAACACGTATTACTTTGAAGCGGTTCGTTAAACAAAGCACGAGTACAACAAAAGGTCATTGTGATACGAGTATTACATACTATTTTTTATAATGAACGTGTAAACATGTTTTTAATAAAAATAAAATTGTAATTAGGGATCTTTGTGTAGATTCTTTTTGTGGGTATGTGGAAATGAATACCAAGGTGTACTCTTTTAAATATTTATTTTCTGTAATGCATATTCACATGCTAAGAGGCTTGTTGCATTTGGTGTTATAGTCTATTTCTTAATATCTGACAGCACAGTAGCCTCATTAAATATTCAAATAGAAAATTATCTCTTACAGAGTGATCCTAAGAATTTTACAAGTAAATACTAAAATTCGAATGCAAAACAAGTAGGTCTCTGTATTGGTTATCTGTACATCCCTGTCTCAGCTCAAAATACAATATGGTAATAAAACTGAACAATGCCAGCAAAAGGATAAACAGTGCGGCAATGGCGGAGATTACGATATTAGTTCATTTTGCTTATTTAATTAGATTCGGTCAACATTACAGTTGAAATAAAATTCATTCGTTTAGGCCTATTAACAAGTTACATTTTCATTTTTATGAAATTAAATTAATTAAAGAAAATATAGTTTAATTGTCATAATTCAAATTTATTGACAATGAATTAATGTATATTAAGTAAAGTAAACATACCATTTATGAGAAATATAAAATTCAATCTATAGTATCATCCTCTTCTCTGGCCATACAAGAATCATCCTAAGACTCGTCGAGAGAGATCACTATCGGTTCTATAGTTTGTTCTATGAGGTTATTTAAAACCCACATTTTCTCTTCCTCTTTAATTACATGATTCACAGCATCTCTCCAGTTCTCTTCAGTTATTGTTATCAATGAGTACTTCATGAGCTCACGAACATCTTTCATTTTTAATGTTTTATTATGTCTAGCTACATAACCTTTCATTTGGGCCCATATTATCTCTATCGCATTTAATTCACAATGGTATGGCGGCAAACGAAGCACTGTTATCCCACGATTCTTAGCTATTTTATCAATAACAAACTTTTTAAATTGTAGCGTGTGATCTGAGGCAACCTTTGAAAGTTCTTTTTTCAACATATCATCTTCAAATGGTATATCTTTTACGATTAACCAGTTTCTAATATCAGCTTTTCTCCAAGAGGCAGATGGAAGATTTTCTGTTAATCGCGAATGATAAGTGGCATTGTCCATAACGATTACAGCATTATTTGGAATTAATTCGACCATTTGTGTAAAATACATCTGCAGTCATTTGTTCATGATAGTCTTTGGTTGATGTTGACTCAAACTCCAGTAAACCACCTTCAATGAACCCTTGATTGCATCCAATATCCGTTATTATTAGTCGGCGATATTTACCGATAGGAGTTTTCAGTCCAGTAGATAAACCTTCTATGAAAGCTTGACGACTGGTTTGAACACTTTTGTCCTGCCATATTTTTTTCACTGAATGTCCTTCATTGAGCCATGTCTCATCTAGATAATAGATTTGTCTTCCCTCCTGTCTGTATTTTCGGATATCTCGTAAATACTGACGTCTCCAACATATTATTTCTTCGTTGTCGATTAGCACGGATTTGCGACTTTGCTTCTCCCAAGTAAAATTTAATTTGTGTAATATTTTCCACAAAGTTTCTCGCCCTATATGTCAGACAAATTCTCGTCCTCCCTCACCATTCTTAGAATTCTGTCAAGGGTTGGGATCTCTTTTTTAAAATATAATTCATGTACTTTTCGTCTTATTGTATTTTGCATATGTTCATCAAGGTCAAATGGTTTCCTTCCAGTTGACTTTTTAGGTGGAGATATATTTCCATTTTTCCTCTCTCTTAAGAAGCCTGTAAATAGTAGATTCACGAACTCCTGTCATATTCGAACATGTCGAAACTATATTTATAACAGTAGCAGCCGGCATTTGATGTACAACAGCATCATGCACATTTAACACTACAGTCTTCGTTTGTAAGCTAATCACGCTCTTACACTTTACTGGGGTAAAACTTGAAGACATTTTTCACAACACAGTTAACACTTATGGAACATAAGCGACTCTAAGCAAAACAAATTATACAAATTTGGGCGAGACCAAGTTTCACCGTATATACCTGTCTAAGTAGTTCTAAGTAGTCATTGGGACAATCCCTAGTAGGACCCTATTGTAATTTTTCTTGGAAATGTTATCAACATTTCGAAAATCAGAAAGTAATTATCTGGAGAATTAATTGATAATCGGTTTGTTAATATGTCTCCCAAGAATTGACCTGCTTCAAATTCTCAAGATAATTAATGAAATATTCAGTCAGAATAGTTGCGTTACAAGATTATTTCAAAAATAATTTATTGTTTTAACTGTATGTACTCTACAAATGTATGAAGGTCAGTTAGTTGTTTTAACTAACCGAATTTACATTTATATTACCTTTATATATCAGATCAGGTATAAAATTAATTAGTAAATAAATTCCTTAGATGAACTGTGACGCTTATGCTTTACTACCTGACTAGCATCTGTGACCGTTTCGCGTGCTGTCAGTCAATAAGAAACAGACTATAGCCCATAAAACATAGAAGAACATTTTAATAAGTAATCTTCCAGAGCATTTTCCATTTGGCTACAAAATATTTGAGACATCCTAAAGTTTGGTGAAAACTCTACATTATTCAATCCCTTATTTTCTAATGCTACTTTGGCGTAATTGTAGACACTAGATTTTTTAACTCCATGCCTTTCAGCACTCTCTCGGTAAGACATATTATTTTCCATTACATCTATTACAGCTTGTTTCATTTTGTCTGGTAAGAATTCCCGTGAGGTACTTTTTTTGTACGATCTGGGCATTGTTCAACTAAAAATAATAGAATACTTAATTACTGAATTTTATTTACAGCAAATATAGGCAGAAATTAACATGATACTAAGCTGTGGGGAGACACTAGACAGTCCAATGTGTCCCCATAGTTACTGTCCAATGTCTCCCTCTAGTACCTTAAAATAGTTAACCTAATATTTTCAAGCAAGTATCTTATATTTTCACCTCATATGTACATAACCTCAATTACTAATGCCTCATGTAGTAGATGGTGTAGCAATTGAACAAATTGATCACTATACATCTATTAATTTACTTACTAATTATCTTGATAATATTAGATCCGAAACGCAAAATTTCTTTTTCTCTAAATATCATTGGAAACTCTTAACTTTATTTCTTAAATAGACACGTGCCACACTCAAGCAATCCCTGGAACGTACTGACGAGAGTTTGTCAGTTTCCTATAAGACAGTGGTGGGGAAACTTTTTTTAAGACGGGCCATTTGTAATAACTAGACAATCGTAGCGGGCAAAAGAATAATGCTTAATCGTTAAAAAATTTATGTGTTCTATAAACATATACATATATTATTACATACACTTATTATTTTAATAGTAAAAAAGCAAAAGGTAAGAAAATTATAAGCACAAAATATAATATAGTGTAGTTCTTGATATGAAGTTTGTTTGTTTAAAAAGGTCTTTATTATCAATAGATTAACATTGGTTATATATGATTACATACAAGACACATATATTAATATATATATATATATATATATATATACAAATATACAAAAGGCCGATGTTATGGCCGCCCCGGTGTAATCATGTCGTTCATGTGATAAGTACATGGCACCTTGCTAACGCATAATCCACTTGTTATCATTTGGTAAATTACTTTGTCCCGTATTCATAAATATGATTCCATAGCTATTTCGACGTGTATATCCCTGAAAAGCAGCTGAAAAACAGGGTTTCAAAACATTGATGTGAAGTATTATCACTTTATTTTCAGGTGTCATTACTGGTTGATGGTGCATGAGAAAAATGAAATTGAGACTGTTTCATCAAAATTTCATCATAGTCCGGTTCCATTTGCGAAGCAGAAATTCTTAAAACTGATGAAAGGTGCTCATCTGTAATTCTGTTTCTTAAAGAAGTTTTCCTAAGCTTCATTGTTGAAAAGATTTGTTCGCATATATAAGATGAGCCGAACATTGTCATTATCTTCATTGCATGAGTAATTAGATTTGGGAAATTATCTGGACTAAAATTTTTATAAAATTCTAGTAATGGCACTGTATGAAAAGCTTGTTTCAGGAGAGTATTACATTTCAGTTCTATTAACTCAAGTTGAAATTTTGCATCAACTTCTTCGTAATTAACATCGAATGGGGTCGCAAAAATACTAAACTCTGGTTACATTTTTCTAAAGTACTGAAATCTCCTTTCAAATTCTGAAGATAGTTTTCTCAAATTAATTTCGTATTTTTTAATCTTATTGTTTGATATAGTGAATTTTAAAGATTGTATTCTTGGAAAATGAGAAAAATCAAATTTAGAGATCTGATTAGCAAATAATAATAACTGTAATTTACAACTTTTCAGGTATTGCCAAATATCGTGAGGAAACTGATTTTTCCCTTGCAATTTGAGATTAAGTTTATTCATGTGTACGAGGAGGTCTGTGAAAAAAGCGAAATCAGAAAGCCACGTTTCGTTTTCTAAGACGTCAAATTGATTATAAATGTCTTTATCAAGAAGAAAATTCACAATATCGTCTTTTAAATCCCAAATTATTTCAAATACTTTTCCAGCACTTAACCAACGAACTTTTGAATAATACATGATATTGGAATGCTCAGCATGTACGGACTCCAAAAACTGTTGAAACTGGCGATGTAATAATCCTCTGGAACGAATCATATTTACTAGTTTTACAACAATATTAAGTATATGGTCAATATCTAAAGCCGATTTACAGAGAGCATCCTGATGTATAATGATAAAAAACAACATCATTTTCCGGGTACTTAGAATTAAATTTCCCAACAAATCCTTGATTGATTCCAACCATATTAGGAGCACCATCTGTAGTTACATTACATAACTTATCAATAGGTAAACGAAGTTTATCGATGCAATTTTCAAATTCACAAAATATATCGGCACCAGTCGTTGTTCCTTTTATTGAACGTAGCCCTGCAAGTTCTACTGTAATTTCAAAGTGGGCGTTGATTTCTCTTAGAAATATGAGTAACTGCGCAGTATCGCTGATATCTGTACTTTCATCCATGGTAATTGAATAAAAAATAAATTTTTGAGTTTTTGTAGTCAGTTGTGAAATTAGATTTTTATCAATATTTTCAATTCTCTCCGGTGATTGTTCTTCTTGAGAGAGACAGTGACTGAAAATCATTTTTCTTTTCAGGGCACATAATATCGCACACATCTATCATGAACTGCTTTACAAATTCACCATCTGAAAATGCTTTATTAGATTTAGCAATATTATAAGTCAACACTTGACTGGCTTTCGTAGCGCATCTTTGAGAATGATTTGCTCTCGGAAATAATTGTTGTTGACTTGATAAATTTTTTCTTAAATCTTTCGATTTAATTTTTTTAACCTCTTCACTTAACGATGAGAAAGAGTGATTTTCATGTTTGCTCTTGAAATGGCGTTGAATGTTATATTCTTTTAAAACTGCAACAGTTGTATTGCAAAGTAAGCATACATGTTTTTTTAATAAAGTAAAGAAATATTTCCACGTCCATTTTTCTTTAAAAACTCGACATTCTGAATCCACTTTTCTTTTTTTAACATCCATTTTAGACGTTACCTACTACGGAGAACAACACACAGAAACGCAATTGACGAAAGCTTACTGCTAACTAATGCTCTTGCGCGGGTGTTTGTTGAGGCAGTGGGAGTTTCGGGAATTACACAAACAATTACTCGAGTCACAGCGGGTCGTTGCAGATGACTGACTAAGTCGCTAACTAACTGATCTTCGGGCGGCCTCAGCTTGTATTTATACCTACCTGCAAGGATTGTTCGGAAATTGGATTTTTCCGGTTCTTTCGAGAAAACAGAACAATGAATCGAAAATGCGAGAGTCTCTGGAAGTTTCGAGAGAAGATGAGTCATCTGTTTAGGTCGGATGGATTTGTCCAGAATACTATTGTGTTTTGAATATCGCCGCAGGTAGTTTTTATGCGGGTCGTCACATTACGAAATAAGAACGCGTTCAAACATTCTCACGACGGCACTCTTAAACGGGCCGGATAAAACCTTTCCGCGGACCGGATTTAGCCCGCGGACCGGATTTAGCCCGCGGGCCGTAGTTTCCCCATCACTGCTATAAAAAGAGCGCGAAATTTGACTATGTCCAGAGTCTCCCCCTGTCCAATGTGTCCCCACCCTCCCCTACAGTAGACCAAACAAATATTCTTAAGTGCTGAAATACAAGTTACGACTAAAAATTAAGTAAAATCTTTCAAAACATACACCTCCTCCAAATTTTCGTTATTTGAAGGAAATCAGATTTGAACTTTGACACAGTCATTCAGGATATTGGGCCTCATTTTTAAATAGAAATTTAAAATTTATGCCCAGCCTTGGGTTAATTCTCGATTTGGAAATTGGCCGTATTTGTTAGCTCTTATACGCCGAGTATACATTTTAAATGTCAGTTGATTATCTTAAAAAATGATGCCAATCGCCCAGTTTGAAAGTGTAAACATTCAAGTGTGAATTCCAAATAACGAAAATATGGAAGTGTCTTCACCTTAAATGCGACCTCTGTATAAATAAAAGCAGAGACATAGCGTTCAAATGATGCTTTTTCTATTTATTATATTACTACGAATATTTGAAACAAATAGCTATACTTAAAGACTTCGATTCTCCTCTAGATTTGAAAAAATGGTATAACTGAACTGTAAAATTAAATAAGCATAACAATGGCTTGAGCAGTTATGAAAAAATCTGCTTCATCGTTATTATTATAATTAATAAAAAAAAAACTAAGAATGTATTATCATACGATGCCAAAGACCTATTACAAATTCTAGTTTAAATATTTTGAGACACTGTGTACAGAAAATTTGTTAATATATTATGTACTTGAGTTTTACACATTCTATTTATAGTTCAAAATGCGTCTGTGGAAAGATGTTAATTGGATCCAGAAATTTCTTATAAGAGGGTTTTGCAGAATCATAAACAAAAAGCTTTCATGTAATAATTTGGGTAGGATAACATATTTTAATAAGTGTGAGATAATTTGATCTCTAAGTATAGTGAGATTAAAGTTTTATTATCGGACCGGCGACAACCGACAACACTAGGTACTCCACCTTTAGCAAGGATCCAATTCACTAATACGCGACAAATTTATTGTGTTGTTTATGGTTGTCAGATCTTGACCGTCAATGTAAGATTTTGCAATATTTGCTGTATTCTTTTTACGAGGTTTAACTGAGATTAACTGAGTCACTCAGTTGGTCTCAGTAAATTAGGAAAAAGTATACGTCCTTTTAATATGGCTAAAGTTGAGTACAAAGTGAGACTACCTAAGCAAATTTTTCCCCCCTTACCCCAACTGAGCTAGCTTTTCTTAAAACTTAGAAGTGAGTCGTAAATGAGTTGAAAACACGAACTTAAGATCTTAAGTCCGTGGTTGAAAACGTATTGCGATCTGTAGCGGATATTTGTAGATGTTCCATCATGAAACATGTCACATCTGTCTTAAAAGTGTGGTTAATGTTCTACATATTAAATAAGAATTGCATCTTATTCTAGATTCTGGTGGTTTATCCGCATTTTTTTTAAATGGAAAATAAAAATGTAATATCTACACATTCCTATAATATAGTATTCGATAATCATAACAATTGCATTAGAAACGAAAAAGATGAAATCTTAGTGCAAAGAATAAGAGGTGATTATTTGTTTAGACTCCTTTTGTGTATTTACTAGAAATGTTTTATCTTCTTTTGTTAAATCTTTGTGTTTTCCAGATAATGAACTTATGTTCTTTCCCGGCCATGATGTTGAAAAAGTGTTTGGTAGTGTATATGATAAACAAGAATTATTGCAAGATATGAGTAATGATGATACTGAATTAGAATCTCAACAGGATGAAATAGAAAATAGAGAATTGGACAAAGAAAATTGTAATGTAGAAAATATTGGTATAGAAGTCATTCCAAAGCGATTGTGGACCTATGAAGAAACAGTAGCTTTAATTTCAGCTGTAGATTCACATAAAGATCATCTGCATCATCCAACTAAGAGAAGACATGTTTGGACAAATATAAGTAATATTTTATTAAGTCAAAACATATCATTTCCAGCAGATAATTGTAAGAAGAAGTGGCTAAATCTAGTCAAAACTTATAAAAATGTGAAAGACAATAAAACCAAAACTGAAAGAGGACCTATGCACTTTCTTTTCTTTGATAGTATAGATGAAATACTGGGAACAGCTCCAAATATTTGTTCCCCACATTCCCTCAATGTATCTAGTGAACCAAATGAACAAACTCAATCGCAGTTTCTTGAAAACAACACAGAGTTTGAACGACAGCCCGCAGCTATCATGAATGAAGACAGTCCGAAGGGAGATGAAATTATATTTCCAAGTGCAGAAGAAAGTACTGGAAGTGACATATCAAATAATACCGAACAAAATAGGAGCCAACCAACGAAGAAAAAGAAAACTAATTTGATGAAATTAAGAGGAGAAATTGCAGATTTAAAAAAGAAGTCAAAAGAAAAAATGGATTTAGAGGAAAAGAAGTTACATTTATTAGAAAGAAAATTGAAACTAGACGAAAGAAAAGTTGCAGCACTGGAAAGAATTGCTGGGATAACTTCAAACGAACTTTAATCCACATATATTTTTTAAATACTTAACATTTTTTTTCTTGAAAAGAAATGTAATAGAAAAATAATTAATGTATATAAGCCTATTCGATACCTATGGTTCTATTTATTTTGTTGTAAATTAATAAAAGTTTTTGTTTTCTCATTTTAATTTACATTTGTTTATTTGATGGCAGTGAATAAATTTGAGAAAGGTTAATAAAAATGTAAATGTACCAGAAAAGTGTTTATTAAAACTAAATTTCATCCTCTTCTATGTACAGTTCAATATCATCTACAGTTTCACCATAATCTATGCATATATTATGCAGAACACAAGCAGCAATAACTGCTTTCACCACAAATTTAGTATCGCTATTATCAAAATGCCGAAGTCTACGAAATCTACCTTTGAGCAGTGCAAAAGCATTTTCAATTACAACTCTAGTTGCAGAATGTCCGTAATTGAATACTTTTTGATCATTTGTTAAATATCCATTGTTTTTGTATGGTGTCAATAGCCAATGTAGATTGGTTGGATATGCAGAATTACCAAGCAAGAATCTATTATTAAATTCCAAAGTTCCAACCGTTGCTTTGCTGTACAAAGCAGATCTTCTTAAACCACGTGAATCATGTAAGCTACCAGGTTCTCCAACAAAAACATCAATAAATCCTTTGTTACTATCAGCAACCCCTTGCAGTATTATGCTGTGGGTACCTTTTCTGTTACAATATGCATATTGGTCAGCTCCTGTCCTTCCTATTAATTAGAATATGTGATCCATCAATTGCTCCTACGATCCTCTTCATACCTTGATTTGGATGAAATTGTTTCTGTATTATAGTCGCTTCCCTTACATTAGGCCATTTAATTGTGCTTGCACTTATAGTGACTAAATAATCAATGACTTTTCGAATAACCCTCCAGGCAATACTTTCCGTAACATTAAAACGATCACTCAATTGCCTATATGTTTCTTGATGTGCAAGACACCAAACTGTCATCAAAAACGCTTTTCTTGCTGACGACTTTTCCCTTCCAAAAGTGGCTTTAGACAATATATTTGCTGTTTCTAGCTGTTCTGAAAAAAAATCAGTGATTAAACTAATAAATTCACTCACATATTTAGTTACTTTGCATACATGGCACAATAGGAAATTACAGCTGAAATAGATATTAAAGGCATATTAATTACTTATACAAATGTCTGATGTTGTCCTGTTCAGTCGAAAGTGTTTTCGTAATTCATTTTCACTGTATGCAGATACAGTTTTCATAAAATTTCCCATTCTCACTCTTTTTGTCCGATTTGGAAGCAATTCTTCAGGTTCTCGTTAATCAGCAGAACTGCTTGATAGCCACCACTCAAGATCCGAATCTTCATCACAAACATAATTCTATAATGTAGATCGAAATTACTCTCGAGAAAAAAAGGATTTATTAATATTTAAGGTATACTTACTAAAAAACCATGTATGCCACTTTCAGGAACCATTGCCTGTTGAAAATAAAAAGTCACAAAATATGGACGTTTTCTGTGTATAAACATTAGAGGTTATAATTGTGATCTGAGATCTGTGACTGTCATGCATTCTTTTTAGATATAAATTTGCCTCAATTTATCTTACTT
Source organism: Galeruca laticollis (assembly GCA_963921935.1). Classification (NCBI taxonomy): domain Eukaryota; kingdom Metazoa; phylum Arthropoda; class Insecta; order Coleoptera; family Chrysomelidae; genus Galeruca; species Galeruca laticollis. Next base: position 123,542,924 of record OY998177.1, read on the forward strand.
CATCTCAGCTCACTTTGTCTTAATTATTCTTACAAGTGAGACAGTCGGCTGGTAAAAAGAATACAGCTATTATTTGACTACCTAAAATTTTTTTGTAATACAGTTTGAAGGTATTGGCTGGAGCTACAATATTGTAGACACTATATTAGTAACATATTTTTGTAATAACTGAAACAATATAAAACGAGTAAAATAATTTAGAAGGGAAATATGAACATTTATCAACTAATTAATTAATTATTTTAATAACCTTTATTTGATATCACCCAGTAGTCATATAGAATAACGTTTCATTATTCAAGGTGAAGAATTCAAAATAATTTCATAGCAATAGTAAAGTAAACAAAAAAAAGTTTATATTATTAACGGTAAAGGTATCAGTGATTTCAAAATTACAGGCACGTTTATAAACAAAATATTACAACTATAATTCTTCTGAATCAGTAAAAAACAAATAATAATAATTGCTTCAAGGTGTAATGACCTACCTGGTAGTTTTTCTGCAAACGCAGGAAAAAAAGCAGCCGCGCCCAGCAACAATTGTCAACCTGGGGAAAGTGGTACCGGGAAAACGGCAGTAGAATTTCAACCAGGGTTTTCGGTACGGTAATTGAGTACATAAGAATTTTTGAGGGTTAATAAACATTATATATTAGGAGTGTGTTCCACTTGGCGCTCACAAGGATCATGAGCGCGGGTTTCCCGTTCCACTTGCTTGCGAGCGTTACAATCATAAACTCAAGTGGAATGGATTTTGGGGCATTTTAAGCGTTGATGTAAATATTACAATTGAATAAACCGGTCAAGTCCACTTTTTGGGCAAAATGAGTTGGGTTCATATTCTTGCACAGTTTTAAATTCTGAATCTTCCACTGCCTAAATCAGACCTCTAACATGGAAACTGGAGTGTATATTTGGTTGCTTACATTTTAATACTTTGCATAAACCGGTCAAGTCCAGTAGCGAGTTCGGCTCGCTTTGGTACCCCACTTTGATCTGTCAAATACCTACCGTTTCGAAAAACGATGACGTCAAGCTAACTTTGGTACCCCTTTTGGTCTGTCAAATCACATACCGAGATCTGCAGCACGGTTACTGAAATTGGTAGCTTTCTATCCTTGTCTAAAGTAGTTTTTGTCTTGCTTTTATTTGCTTTAAGTTTTATTTTTTTATGTTTAGTAATAATGGAATCTGTTGATTTTATTATAAATGGCAAAAGCTTTTTTGGGGTTTTTTGCTATATATATTTAATGAATTTAACTGTCTCAACCCTTACTTCGTGGAATCTACTCATATTAGTGTTTTAAATGAAACTCACTATTTCTAGCTAATTCCACAATATAATGAAAATTGTTGAAAATTCTAAAAAATTGACAATTGTTTCGATCAATCAATATCATCGTCAGAATGACAGAAGTTACATTTCATTTGATGCCTACCTGATGTTTAGTAGTTATTTTTGGCTAGACCAAGAAGTGACCTAAGTTGTGATTGACTTAATATATATGGTGATATCCTGGATATCATTTTTCCAATTAAGATCAGTATAACTGTGCAATGATATAGAAAACCAGGAAAACTATATCTGCTGATCTTTACAATTATCACTTAAGAAGACACTTTATTAGTGGAGAACTCCCTAGATTTATCTGTTCATTGACAATTTCATATTGTGGGTTTCTTAAATGTTTTCTAATTTCCAATTCTTCAAGGAAATCCAGTTCTTGTTTCTTTTCACAAATATGCAGCACTTCTAGTTCTGTGTTAGGTGTCAAGTAGATGTTTTGCGTAGTGGGATTTATCTGGTTGTTTTAATCTGTATGCTCAAATGTGCAGAATGCAATGCTGTCTATTTGGGTCAGACCCTTAGAAATTTTGAAATCCGATACAGTGAACACTTACGAGCATACAGATTAAAACAACCAGATAAATCTCACTACGCAAAACATCTACTTGACACCAATCATTCATTGACACCTAACACAGAACTAGAAATACTACATATTTGTGATACGAAACAAGAACTGGATTTCCTTGAAGAATTGGAAATTAGAAGACATTTAAGAAACCCACAATATGAAGTTGTCAATGAACAGATAAATCTAGAGAGTTCTCCACTAATAAACTGTCTTCTTAAGTGATAATTGTAAAGATCAGCAGATATAGTTATCCTGGTTTTCTATATCATTGCACAGTTATACTGGTCTTAATTGGAAAAATGATATCCAGGATATCACCATAGAGCTAATAATATCTAAGCTTCAATATTTGTAATATCATATCTTCTTCTTTTTTCTATTAACATATAATAAGTCAATCACAAGTTAGGTCACTTCTTGGTCTAGCCAAAAATACTACTAAACATCAGGTAGGCATCAAATTAAATGTAACTTCTGTCATTCTGACGATGATCTTGATTTATCGAAACAATTGTCAATTTTTTAGAATTTTCAACCATTTTCATTATATTGTGGAATTAGCTAGAAACAGTAAGTCTCATTTGAAACACTAATATATATTCAACTCAAAACTCCAAGTTAAGCGAAGCGGCTGCACGACAAGGCAGCAAGTTGATACGGACAGCATCTGAATATTATGAAGTGCCGTTAGGCACCATCCAGAGACGGTATAAAGGCACACATGTGCTAAAATATGGACGTCAACCGGTGCTAAATGACGAGCAAGAAGCCGGAATGAAAAAAACTCTTCTAATATGTGCCGAGTGGGGATTTCCTTTAAAATCCAATGATATTAGAGGATTGTACAACAATACCTTAACAAAATGGGGCTTACTGAAAAAAGGTGTAAGGACAATCTTCCAGGTATGGACTGGTTTAAATCCCCCCCCTCTAATCTTATTAAAAGCGACGAAACTAATTTTGTTGATAATCCAAGATCTGTGAAAGTGGTTACAAAAAGGGGCGCGAAACACACTCACAGATTAATTGACACTTCAAAAAGGAACACTTCTGTAATGTTTGCTATAGCAGCAGATGTCACTTTATTGCCACCCTACACCGTTTACAGAGCGAAACATTGTTATGAAGGTTGGACAGAAGCAGGCTTCGAAGGTGCTAGATATAATTGTTCTGCAAGTGTATGGTTTGATGCTGAGCTGTTCGAAGACTGGTTATGAACAATTGCACTGCCGTACCACCGAAAATTAAATGGACGAAAAGTTCTTATAGGCGACAATTTAAATAGCCATATAAATGCGAGCGTAATTCAGGAGTGTGAAAATAATGACATAAGTTTGTCCTTCTGCCGCCTAAGTCGACGCTCGATGTGGCATATTTTAGAGCGCTTAAAAATTGTTGGAGACAAATTCTAGATCGTTAGAAAATTAGAACCCGCGGTGTGTGGCTGAAAACAGAATTTCCTAGGTTGTTGAACGAAACAGTTGAAACGATTGGACTCCGTTCAAAGGAAAATTCAATTGCAGGTTACAAAGCGTGTGGCATTTTTCCATTAAACCTTAATGCAGTGCTTCATAAAATCCCGCAAAACAACCCAACAAACGAAAATAACCGGCATGATCAGGCTTGGATCCAAGCAATAGTTGAACATTTGGACCGATTAAAGTCTACCACAGGAACTGCTGTAAAAAGAGGAAAAAATTGTCTACAGCAGACTTCATAGTTTCAACTCTGATTTCTACACCATCGCCAACAGTCACTAACAAAAGAAATAGAAGACGAAGAAGAATCTGTCTCATACCAGTCTGATTTAAGTGAACTACAGGATCAAGATAGTGATTATGATTTAACTACATTGCCAGTAATACCTACTATGTGATACAAACTTATTTTTGTAAGGTATAAATCGAAATTCAAATCTGTCATGTGAGTCCGGAAAAATTATAACTTCGTAATAACAGCCATGTGACAATGCAGCACATGGCAGGTATTTTCTGGTAGTTGACCGTTCTGTATTTCACGTAACAGACAGACTGTTAGTGTGAATAACTGTCATGTGTAGCAATATTATTAGTTTTGTTATGAATTAGCATTGTTTCGAAAAGCAAACTGTTCATTATAGTAGTTTAAGGTATTTAGTTTCTAAAGTTGATTAATATCCAATAAGGTAAGTGTAGGTATATATTTCTATAACAAATATGTGTTTTCAACACTTTTGCTTTAAGAATCAGATTAAAGTAAATAACATAACCTAAAATAAAGCAAAAGTTACGGTTATTTACTTTCCCGTAACTTTTTGAATAAATATCTCGGCTAAATTATTTGATCGGCTTTAGTATAATGTGTTACAAGTATTTATTTGAATTACTTTTTGCATAAATTAAGCGGTATTACGTTGTTATGAAACAGGTCCGCCAAAAATATTAATTTTTCATTTTTTTATTATTTAGAAAATAGGCTCACGAGGCAAGAAGATAATGTAAATGGGGCTAGAGAAATTTGGTACGAATAGTGAACTCACAGATATTACTAACAGTACTGATAATAATCAAAACAGTTGTAATAAGTACGACAATGAGGAAAAGAAAATAATGTTCTATATTAATAAATCCATAAACACCCTGTGAATACGTAATTCAAAGTTAAAACAAAAATTATGCGATCGTTTGACCTACATTTTTTATTTGCAAGAGCACGATTAGTCATAACAACTTACTAAAATAATTTGAAAATAAAACATAGTATTTCAAATTAGATTACATAATGTCGTCACGAATTATAAAAATATTAAACATCGCTGATGAAAAAATATACATCCAAAGTGGAAGTCGAAGAAAAACATTATAATATACGTAGTTGCTTACACAGCAAAAAGAAGCCAAAAAAAATCATAGAAAAAGGGAACGTGTTCAGTCCGTGGGACAGACGTGGTTTGTTCGCGAAAAACGTCGGGTAGTTTTTGACCCCAACCGTAGGGGCAAGATAGCGTCTCCTATCACCTGCACGGGTACGTTTGTCAGTCCGGGTAAAGTATTTAATTTATTTAAAAAATGTTTTGAGTGTATTGCCCCATACAGATAAGACTCTGAGAAAGGTTCCAGAGAGTGTTTCATCCTGAACTTAAGGGCGCGAGTGCCGGTAGATCCCGATTCGTCGTTACGTGATAATCATCGGGCTCTCACACACTAAGATCCAGTAAAAGCGAACATCCTGTAAGTTTTTGAATTATTTTTTATATAATAACGGGATAACATTGTTTTGCTGTCTTAACTTGAGGATTAATTAAGCATAGCCGTCCTATACACGCTGATTCCTGACCTCCAAGAGGCGGGAACGCGGCATAATAAATTTTAGGAAAACCTTTTAACCTAGATTATTTTTTCGCTTGTACCTAATAAGAATTAGAATTTCACACAGAAGTAATTGTTAATGTTTTTATTTTGACTAGGAAACAGGTTTTCCCATTTTTACGTTACATTTTAGGTAAATTAAGAAAGAATTGTATTTTGAATATCTTGGACACTCGGGGTAGATTAAATCGGGAGCCTTGTCAAGTGACCCTACCATATTTCATACGTTTTGTGATCATATGTTAATTTCAGCCGAGAGGTCACTAGTTAGCAAAAATGTTTGTTATTTGTTGGTAATATAGAGTTGTATTGTTTTTAGCGAATCCGTTTTATTCCCTCCCAATTTCATTTCTTTAGGTACCTCTGCTGACGTCCCAGGAGCAACGATTCGTCGAACCAACCCGGTCTTGGCGGATAATTTAAACCCAGGCAAATCCACGAAACCCTTGCCGTTCGAACCCGCAACGCCTCTCTCATTCTTCTTCTGGGAGAAGAATTTACTCGTTCTCACTTGTGCCAGGCGGCACTGGTGACAGCGCTGCCTAAAGGGAGAGTTATAGAACAAACCTTGGGGAATCCCAGCATTTATTAGAGTGGTGACGGCAGCACCTGTTTATTACACAGTGAACCAGAAGGAACATCTATATTAGTGACTGATAATGAACTGCTTTGCATAACATACACAAAACAGAAACATTGTTACTGTTACCATTGATGAAATGATTCAAAATGAGATTATTGAAAATAGCGACGGCAAGGCTATAATGGAGAAGAAACGGAACAAGAAAATTCCATTGAAAATAGCATCCAGCGTGAGGTTGCTAACGTCAACAAGTTGAATGAAACTAGAAGTCGCAAGTCAAGAAAACGTACTTGTTTAAGAAGAAGAATTGGCCTCAGCTATGTTGGTTACAAAAGAACGCGCGAATGATATAATACTACTAGAACTCCAAGGAAAATTAAAAAACGCTGCACTCATAACGTTACTGGGGAAAAACAGAAAAGCAAATACATTAAGAAAAATTTTCGATGCAGAGAAATTTCTGACGATGATCGTAGAAAAATTTTTAAAGAATTTTGGAAATACAATACATGAGGAGAAAAAAAGGCTTACGTAAAGGGCCTAATAGTTCCTAGAGATATTTGTTTACGCCCTTCACTTATTTAAAATATAGAAATTGGAACTAAAACTTAATTGCATTTTCATGCCCTATCTAACAAGAAAACATCGAAAGTGGCGTCATTAAGGCAAGCCAGATGTTATTTGACCACCCATGTTAAGGGTCTCTACTGAACCATATTTTTGTAAAACGCTTTAACTCTGGCTGTAGGTTTCCTATAGATAACTGCTTCTTATGTATATAATGGAACTGTAAATATATTCACTTGTTAACTTGAGAAAAGTATTATTTAAATAAATTCATTACTTTAAAACACAACAATATTTAAAGAAGGAAACGGGTCGGTAACAGAACAAAAGAAAATGCAGGTCATAACATTTATTTGCCAAGCAACGATGGACAAAAAGTCAGAGTTTGCAGAACGTTTTCATTGAATACCCTGAATTTGGGTCGTGATACGCTCAATAGATGGAATCAGATTTCCTTCCCACAAACACGAATGACTATCTTGAAGGCATAGAAGATGAACCTAATCAGATAGATGTACCACCTGCTACATGAAAGAAAAAAACTATTGTGCATAACAAGATTCGAGAATGGCTAAGTTTTTTACCAAAAGTTCCCAGCCATTACTGCAGGATAAAGACTGGAATCTACTTTTGGGTACTCTGTTTATGAAGAATGGTGCAAAGAGAACGAATATAAGCCTAGGTCTAGGAAGCTTTTCACCAGTGTTTTGAAAGTGGAAAACATCGCAATTCATAAGCACAGGAAAGATTAGTGTGATTTAAGTTGCAGTCAAAAGCTGGGGTCTTGTAGATGATAATACATTCCAAAAGCATATTAAAATGAAAGATGAAGCTAAAGCTGCCAAGTGTGAAGCTGAAGAAAATGCTAGCCATCAGAAACTGGTGCTTGCGATGGATATTCAGAGCGTACTTCTTAATCCAAAAACTCTGGCTTGTAAGATGAACTATAAGCAAAAGTTACAAATCCATAATTTTGCCATCTACGAAATAAATAATGTTACTCTTGGAGACCCTGTTGTCCCCGATATTCGTGGTCTAAAATGCTTGCCTAATGGAGAGATACAGTTTCGACTCCGCCATAATGAACCATGGGATAGCTTACCTCATAGAAGAAAATGTGGCAATGAAAATCCAAAAACATTGTATTTTTCCCCAAGTCCTATCGCAAAAACCAAATACGAACATCTCATGGACTGGAAGTCAGTGATAGAACCAGACCACCACACGTTTTACGACGAGTTACCATACGTAGCGGATAAAGAAAAGACAAAAAGTAATCTGTAGATTTTTCTTTTTTTGTAATACTGTTTTATACCTATAATTTTATCAATTTGTATTCACCCAGGTTAATAAAAGCCTTAGATATGTTTAATAATTATCTAATTTTGCATCAAACGTTATTAAAATTTTTAAATGGGCTAAATTTAACATTGGTAGTTTCCAAATTATTTAAATCTAAATAGATCAACGCTTTTATGTTTCAGTAATACCTGCCATGTTGCATTATTTGAACTAATAACACCTGCCATGTGTCAAATTAAACTATTTTTAGCTGAAATGATTTTAAAACTATTATTTACGATCCCCACATTGTATAAACATTATGCGAATAGTATGAACAGTAAATAAAATAAGAACTAACGGGGTTGAATAAAAAGTTAAACAGTTTTTTCCCTCTCCTGTAAAATTTGGGGTTCAGCACTTGTTAGATATCACACGCTCAACGACGATTTAATTAACTAGCTATGTGTGTTAATTCTGTGGACTAACACCTTTTTTCGTTTTTATTTGAATTAAAACAGATCGGTATTTTGTATTATTTAATGTCAACTATTGTACAATTGTGTTCTCGGGGTTTTTTGAACGACTACTCCTCTTCTTCTTTTCTATTCTGCTTCCATAACAACAGTCACTCAAGTTGCCTGTTTTACCAAATTTCAGTGGAGTCTGGACAATGTGTGTACATGTTTGTGTTTAAGTTAACATTCATATATTTATATGTGTTCTTTTATATTTCCATTTATTTATGTATATTTTGCCCTTTTGTATTTACATTTATTTATATTTTTATAAGCACATTGTAATTAAGAAAGAAGTACTCAGGTACTTATTATTCATTTTTACTTTATTCACTTATTCTATTTATAATTGTAACCATTATACTTATTTATTGTGAATAAAGTTATTACTATTATTGTTTTTATATTTAGATTTCTTGTATGGGCCATTTTGCCCGACCTGGGCGGAAAAAATTATTTTATGTTAAAAAATGTATTTAAACTTATAGGAATAAAGTTTACTTAAACATAAATAAATTCTATATCTAAAATTGTAGAATAAATAACTGGCTATGTGAAAATATTTAAAATTAACTATTTAATTATTTCTTCTGGATTACAAACCAAGTATATCGTTATGCACGCCTCTCCCATACTGTTTTAAAAATTGTATAAAACTCATGTACATGAACAACGCTTTTTTGGCATCTTCTACTCACATTTATGGATAGACGGTCGTGGAGTGCTTGAAACGAACTGAGGGTGTTCAATTTGGATATCCAAGAAAACCATTATGCTGTATAATAAAAAAAACATTCAATTGATTTTTTTTGTAAAACAGAAAATGCGCTACAACACACCGATGATATGATGTTAGCAATAAAAGTGATGTTAAGAAAAGGCACCAGCTTTTTAATTTTAAATTAAATATTTGAGAAAAAATACAATTATTTTTATTAATCAATTGGGGTAAATTTGTCCTCTGGCCTAGTTTTGAAAAAACAGTTTCACACCTCCATAGTAAATAGCTGATAGATCGTTTTATGCGTTGCAATCACTGAAACATTCTTCCTCAATGTCTACGAGATATTCTGTGGTTTGCAATTCGTTCTGGTGAAAATGTTGGGGATAAAAGCTGTAAAGCATTTATATAGTGATGGGGATTTGGAGGTTTATTCAATGGGAACCAATGGTACGGAGAATTCGTTCACTTTTCGTCAGGTGGCAGATGAAGCCAGCTTTTTATAGTTTTCCTACTGCCTACTCCACCTACCGAAAAGAGAAAAGTTTTTTACTTTACAAACGACTTGGAGAAGCATTTTTGGCACTTATTTCTTGGTGAACTGTTCTTTTGGGAATAAATGTGAAAAATAATAAAAAAAAACCTATAAAATATCATTATATTAATAATAAATTACCAAGTCTTTTAGGTAAATACATATCAAATAAATAAATTCAAACGATAATATGAAAAAAACGCTGTAGAGTGTTTAAATTCAATTTATATCCAATAATTATATCGATTAAAATGTCAATTTTTTTTAAATATATTTATTGACTAATAATTTAAGACACTCCAAGTTTTTTGCTTACATCACATGTCATTACTCAACATGATTTATATATCAGTCTTATTCATTTAGAGAGTTTAGAAAAAGTGATCAAATTTCACAAAACATAATTATACTTATATTGATACAAGATATATAAAAATAACACAAAAACATAACTTTATTTTTTTAAATCTGACCGGTTCATCCCAAAAAAGACTTCGCACTAGATTATTTAGAGATTGATCTTGAAATTGTATTTTAAACGGCACCGAAAAATAGTTTAGGAACCAAGTATATATCGAGTTAAGCCACATTGTACCTACCCTCTCAGTTATACAAGAAGACAATGTTTGACAACTAACAGAAGCAACTCAAAGAAGAAGCATATAATAAATGAAAAAAAATCAAGAAGTGAAACTGAAAAGGCCAGAAGACTATGTCATCCCATTTACTCAAAAAAATTAAAAGGGGAAGCTGAAAAAGCCAGAAGATTATGTCTGACAGTCAACAGAACCAACTGTCATTTCACGTAAGCTATTGAAGTCTCTTAAGTAACTGTCTAACTAATAAACAAGTTTGACATATTAATAGAAGCATGTAAGCATAATTAGACTGCCTATGGGCAGGAAATTCATTAAAAAATCTGAAAGTGAAACTGGAAAGGCAAGTAAACCACGTTTGATAACAACCAGCTTCAAAATCCTGATGGAACGTAGCTGAAACTGTTCTAAGTTTGACATATAATAGGTAAAAACATGTGAGCATAATTAGAATGCCTATAGGCGGGATATTCATAGAAAAAAATCAGATAGTGAGACTGAAAAGTCAAGAAAATTACGTTTGACAACCGGTACAATTGTCATTTCACATAGACATATAGGAAAAAGCATATAAGCCTAGACTGAAATAGATATTCCTATAGGAAGGATATTTATTGCAAAAATCGAACTGTGAAACTACTAGTATCAATTGGCATTTCCCATAGGACGACATAGCTGCTGTCAGCAATAAAAACCTGTCAAAATTCTCTCTAACAAAGAAGTAATGAAACTTTCTAAGTAAAATTTGAGAGTTTGACATATGTGAATCTGAAAGAAATATTCCCCTGTAAGTAACTGCGTTTGACAACCGTAAGGAGCAATTGTAGCAACGAAAAAATAGAAACTGCGAAAAAAATTGAGCAAGAAACTGTCCGACAGCTAACAGGACGTCAAATTTCATTTCAACGTAATATTTTTATCATCTTATTGATCTAATGATACATAAGTTGAGTAGAAACTTGCGATTCGACGACAAAACTTTGAGATGAACCGAACCGAATAAAATTTCATTGATCAGACATTAACTCAACTCAGGTTTTATTATAAATGCGGTGGTTATAACGAAAGCGCTCAAAATAAGCCAACAAAACAAAACACTGATGATTAAAAACCACAACCAACAGTGAGAAACGTCGATATTTCAAAACAAAAGTGGTCCAATTAGAACAAAATATTTCATATTCAGAAATTTACTCAATTATTTGCTGATGTAACGAATCAAAAAGACGAACTTATCAAAATGGTACCAACTGTAACGTCAAATATTATATTAGTAAAGAGGGGGTCATCTGTTATATGAGGACACTTACTTTGTCGAAAAGGTTACAGTGTTTATTATCGCAGAAAAATATTGAGAACAGTATTTTAACATGACAATTGACATTTAAAATTACATTTGACGTTTTAACGTAATATTTGACGTTTTAACATAACATTTAACGTTTTGACATGACACTCGACGTCACATTGGGCGTTTTATCACGACATTTGACGTTTTAACGTGGAATTTAACGTTTTAACGTGATATTTGACGCTCTAACGTGGACTTTGTCTTTTTAACATGATTTTTAACATTCATTTTGGAGGGTTGCAGAAGCTGAAAGAGAGTTGTTCCTCATCGACCCATTCTCTATTTATATTGATAAAGTAATTATTGAAGAATTGCAGAAAAACAAAAAAATTAATTTAGACAAAACTTGGGAATAAGGGATACCAAACTGTTTAAATGGTGAAGTGGCGGCAGATGGAATGTCGACAGAATAAAATAGCTACGAAAATAGCTATTTTAGGTTCCAATGTCTATATAAAATGTAAATTGCCTGAAATTTACGAAAAATAGCATAACGTGAAGAAATTTGATTAAAAATTGGTTGATAATAAGAATATCGTTCGTTACATCAACAGTTGGACCGCTTTTGCTCATATGAAACTTTTTTTCTTCGTACCAACTGTTAATTTAAGGATAGACTGGATTTTCAGTTACATTTCATCCTTTTAGAATATTCATTGTTTATAACAGTCTATCATTAGATTTTCAGTTAAAAAGCTGCACTATTTTCACTTAAACTGTATGAAAAAAATTATTAGTTAATGAATGAAACACAGTTAGCAAGAAACAGATAGTTCTCAACTAACCGGTTGTAAAGTTCGCGACGAACTTTTGCTGTGAACTTGTTGACGACGCACAAACTAGAAGCTGTGGCAAATAGCAAGTTGTACAGAAGTACTATTTTGAAATTTCCCAGCCATTCTATGCTTCCAAAGTCTCCTAATAGATCGAAATTTGTTATACCTGAAAATATAAAAATATAAATAATTAATAGTTAAAAAAAATAATATACACGTACCTAGTATTTTTGATAATAACGGAAGAGCCGAACTAATAACGACGAGCAAAGCGCAGTTCCCAATGACAAGGCTGAACGGCGTACTTTTAGGCTTTGGTCTGAATTTTTTCATGCACGGAGCAGTATAAAGTCCTATCGATGAAGTAACGATTAGATAAATTATTAATATTATCTCCAATGAGGCTCCATATAGTCCAAGCTTCGATAAAGAACTTACTCCTAGAGTAAATTGCTAAAAAAATATTAAAATTTCATTGAAAATAAGTTAATAATGTTTTAAAATGTGCAGTAGATAAGCAACGCTACTACGGGGACGGAAGCTATAAAGGAGGTAACCTAACATCACAAACAAATTGTTGCAAAAGCTAATCCTCAGGCATATATAAATGGACTGAGTGATATCCTCACAAAGTGACCACTCTTTAAAAATAGATAAAGCCAATACCACTACTGGCCACACATTAGCTTTGTCTCTCTCATACTTTTCGGTCTGTTTTCACTACACAAATGAATATGGATCTCTTAGTCCATTTATATATGTCTATGACCTAACCCCATGAAAACTTGCATCATCTCGTCATGTGTTCTGTTTCAACCACTGATTTAATTTAGATCAACTGAACACGTATTTTGATGATTTTATATGAAATTGTCAAAGGAAAATAATTTCCAGAAGTTAATTCTTTTAGAGGAGATGCCCAACACTTTCCTTTAAGAAAATTACCAAAAGTGATTATGCAAATGTCATTAACAACGGTTGATTTTAAGTTGAATGTTCAGATAAATTTTATTTGCCTTCCTTTCAAATTGTCACACAAAAATAAAGAGAGGGGGGGGGAGAGAGATTTGTTATAAGAATTGGGTTTTCATTTAATGGGGTGATGAAGAATATTGTAGTTTGACCCTGATGTAGGAAGAATATCTAACTAACTTGACACTGTCACTAACGTTACACTGTCCCCTCCTTAAAATAATTCCTCCTGGAATGACACTGACCTGAACTGAAATTGTTGAACTCACACGACAATACTCTAATAATCCGATATATGGTGTCCTTAATTTTTTCTTTAATAGTGTACGGATCCTTCTAGTTATGTTGTAGTTTGGATCACAAGCCATGTCGCCGTCGAGGGCTGTAGAGGCATATCAAATCTCTTTCTTGATAATTGGTATGTTTTATTCGGGTGTCGTGGTATCTCTTCATCGGGTCACTGTTTACTTGTAGTTTGGTACGCACTATTTCGTGAGCATCCTCCATCTTCCTACGGAGATCTTCGACATATTCTTCCCCAGCCTCATATTCACCAAGCTTTCAGTATAATACCAAGTCGCATGGCACTCTCATTTTCCTACCAAACAGGACCCTTGTGGGTGTTTAACTACAAGATTCATTAATAGCTGATCGATTGGCCATTAAGAAGAATGGAAGGTGTTAATCCCAATCTTTTTGGTATCCTAACACAACTTTCCATAGATAATTAGCTATGGTGCTGTTCATTCGTTCCACCATTCCATCAGACTGACGATGCATGGCAGTGGTTCTGGTTTTCTTAATAACCAATATTCGGCCGACCTCCCGGAATAAATTGCTCTCAAAATTTATTCATTCATCCGAATGTAGCTCGAATCAGCCCAAATTGACTGATGAAATCATTCATCAGGACATTGGCTAAGGTGGCAGCTTCTTGATTGGGAACAGCATAGGCTTCAACCCATTTGGAAAAATAGTCCATTACTATGAAGATGTATTTGATTCCAGCATAACATGTCCACACCAATTCTTTCAAAGGGGCTGCCAACCAAGTATTGCTGCATTTTTCAGCTCTACGCATTCTAGTAGGTCCATTGCTTGCTGCACATACGGTACATCGTCGGCACCAATCTTTGACGTCCTCTGTGAGGTTCGCTCAGTAAAATCTCTCTTGGACCTTCTGCAAGGTCTTTGTCACACCGAGATGACATCCTGAGCTATCACCATGAAACTGTTGAAGAATTTCCGGAACATTATTTCTTTGTTTCACTAACTAGAAGTCCATCATCTGTCAACGACTGTGCCAAATACGTTTTCAAAATGGGAGGATACGCAGACACTTCGCGCCACGTTGGGTGCTGGTCTGCTCGCTTCCATTCGCGGATCTTCTTTAGGACAAGATCCTTTTCCTACTGGTCTTTCATCTTTTGGTTCCAGTCGTCAGGGATTACTTTAATCGGTGCAATTATCCCCTCGTGTTGTTCTAGACGACTACAACGGCGGCAATCTAGTTGGCATGGTCTTCGTGAAAGGGCATCAGCATTGCAGTGTCTTGTACCAGGTCTACACTCCATTTTAAAGTCGTTTCTCTGTCCATCCTGCCACCTAACCTTCGGGACTTTTGAAGTTTAGAAGTCACTTCAAACTGACTGACTCAGTTCTAACCAGGAACCTATAGAAGTGCTCAATGGCATCATCAACTGCAAGAAGTTCTCGCCTGGTAACGCAATAGTTCTTTTCAGCTTTCTACAATGTCTTGCTGATGTATCCAAAGACTCCGTTTTGTCTTGTATTTCGGACAAGATGGCTCCAATTCCTACCTTACAAACGTCTGTGTCCAAAATCAGTTAACCTTCTGTTAGCGGATAACCAACGCCCGGAGCTGACGTTAGCTGTTTCTTCAATGAGTCGAAGGCTTCTTGGCATTTCTTATCCCAGAAAAAGGTTCTTGTTTCTTCACTTAGTCGCTTCAAAGGTTTGGCAATGTCCCCAAAATTCTTGACATACTGGCGGTAATAGGAACATAGTTCCAAAAAGCTTCGAATTTGATGTTTGTCAGTCGGAGTTGGCCATTCCTGAACTGCTTTGATTTTAACTGGATCAACAGCGGCTCCCTCTCTGCTCACAACATGGCCTAGATAGCTGACTTTTTTTAAACATGTGGCACTTCTTTACGTTTAATACTAGATTGGCCATCTGAAGTCTCTTTATCTCTTCGAGGTTGGGAGTTCTTCAAAATTCTTGCAAATTATAATGACGACATCTAGATATACCAGACATGTTTCCCAAGATAAACCCCTGAGAATGGTCTCCATCTGTAGTTCCAAATGGGTGGACCGTACATTACCATAAGCCTGATCCACTTATCTAGGGGATCCATTTCCACTTGCCAGTATCCGCTATTCAAGTAGAGAACAATGTAGAACCCGCTGGAACATCAAGAGCGTCGTCGATCATTAGCAAAGGATAACTGTCCTTATTAGTAGCGTCGTTAAGTTTATGGTAATCAACGCATAATCGCATTGTTCCATCCTTCTTTTTGATTAGTACCACTTGGGGCATCCGCCGAATAGGTCGTGCATCGGCGGTATTTCACCACATTCGTTCTTCTGAATGTTCTTCCAGCACCAAAGACAGCTTTGTAACGGTGGTCTAGATCTCTCATTTTATTTCTTCTTGATTCCAACAGGGATGGATGTAAGTTGGCCATCAGCTGCTCTATTTCGCCGGCAATGTCTTTTTTCCGTGGCTGTTGCCTGGCGAACCACGGCTCTAACTGGTTCGAGAGTTCCCAATTGTGAACCTTTCTTAAGTTATACTGAGTGATCGTTCAGGTTTATTAACCGCACTAGTACTTCTTGGGTTGATAGAACAAGAGCTTTGCCGATGAGTATTTCTTTTCCCAAAATCAGGTCGTCACTCTTAGGCTCTATCATTGCTGGTGTACTGTTTTGTTCTAGACCATCTAGTTGATCCGCTACAACGAATTTACAATTCGCTGGGAGTTGGACATCGGCTGCCAGCGTTTTTGGAACAATGGCTTCATCTTTTTGATGCAAGAACAATTCTTCAGTCCCGATAGGGAGGGTTCGTCGCCGAAGGTTCAAGCGAAATTCGCAGTGATTCATCACGTCCAACGAAAATTGAGGCAGCTTCAAAACAAAAAAAAATGGATTATTGCAATTCAACAGAAAACCCCCAACCTAATTTAGAGGGATAGTAAAAACCAAGTTCAGAGAGCAGTGCGATTTTAACAGTCAATTAGTATAGACATGTTTAAAACAGCTCTCTTATCAACAAATCGTTTTTGTTAAGAATTCCAATTCTATTGAACCGGTCAATCCACCTAGTAAATCAGTTAATCAAATTTATAGTTCAGTGAAAAATGTCTAGTGCAGATCCCCCTGACAAAGGGGGAACTTCAGATCTGTGCAATAATAATGATAACTCAAGGAATGTGCGTTACAATTCAACATACCAAACAGCATTTCAGGAAAGCAAAAACTCAGGAAATGATAAAGAAACACGCTTGTCTGGTCAGACAGCGACAGGTATTTCAGTACAAGTAGCAAAAAAGTTCAAACTTGATAAACCTAATTTATATTCAATTGATAAAATTTACGTATTTATCGAAAAAATTAATAATGAGAATTTAGGGAATTTACATCCCATGTCAGTTGGACACTTATTACATGAAAAACTAAACATTCAAAACATTACTAAAATACAAAAGGTAGGTAGAAATAGAATAAGAGTAGAGGTTAAAACTACTAAAGACGCTAATATGTTAATAGAAAACGAAAACTTGAAAGAGGAACAATTAAAAGCATTCATACCCAATAATTTAATAGAAAGGAAAGGGGTAATCAAAGAAGTAGATACCACATTCAGTGACTAGTATTTGTTCGAAAATATTGAGTCTCCAAACGCAGTCACCAGTATTCGTAGATTTAAACAAAAAATTGATATTGATGGGGAAGCAGTATATATACCAAGGCAAACAGTTTTAGTGTCATTCGAGGGTAACGTGTTACCCCCATTTGTTATAATTAATAGCGTTGTATGTCCTGTAGAAAAATACATTCAAAAGGTAGTACAGTGTTACAACTGCTTGAGGTATGGCCATGTGGCCAAGCAGTGTAAAAGCACTAACACACTATGCATACATTGTAGCAAGAAAAAGGAAGAAAATCATTCATGCAAAGATCCTGAAGACACATTTTGTTTTTATTGTAAATCAAACGATCATAAAACGATACATAAAAAATGCCCCGTATTTGAAAAACAGAAGCAAATAAAACAATTCATGTCAGATAATAATGTAACCTATATAGAAGCAAAAAACTGGTCTGATAATTCATATATTAGTAAAATTAGCAATAATAGGTTCAATGTACTTGATAATACGTCGGAAAGCTTTCCATTACTTTCTAAGACAACAATCCACCAATACAAAACAAATAGGGAAAGTAATACATTTAAAAAAATACACCATCAGAACCCTCAACATCACACAGTAAACATACAAACCAAAAAACGTAAGATACAATCACCCAACAATGAAATCACACAAGCACCCATGTTTCCCAGATCCTTTGGTCCTAGTAAACCAGTATTTCAATTTAAAAATAATAGTACAAATGAAAATATGGAGATAGAATCCATGCAGTCAAATGAAGAAAATGATACAACATTTATTCAAACGTTCTTCCAAATTTTCAAAAACATCTTGGATGACATTAGTTCATTTGAAGAATTACAAAAAGTTGACATTCAATTTGTAACAGATAGGTTATATAAAATGAATCATAATCTGCCAAAAAATACCAATGCTTAATAAAATTAAAATATTACAATGGAACGCGCGCTCGGCGATTGCAAATAAATATAGTTTGATGAAGTGTCTGTCAGAACACAATATTGATATTTGCGTTATATCTGAAACGTGGTTTAAAAAAAAACATCATCAATTTTCCAGGTTATAATCTAATTAGAACTGATAGGGATGACGGATATGGAGGTACAGCAATACTAATAAAGGTAAAAATAAATTTAAAAAAAGTAGATATTAACATTAAAGTAAATACTGACATCAACATGTGCTGCCGAAATTAATTTTAATAAATATTTACAGTTTAAAATATTATCTGTGTATTGCCCCCCAAAAATTAGCATCAATAACAGCGACTGGAAAAGCATATTTAATATTATATCTAAAGAGAACGGCATAGTATGTGGAGATTTTAACGCACACAACAGAACATGGGGTTCGTACAAAAATGGGGTATACAACTTCTAAACGTCTTAGAAAATCATGACTTAATATTGGCAAACGATGGAACACCTACTAGATTAAACCGCAACGGGGAAAATTCCGCAGTGGACCTGACACTTAGTACACCCTATCTCATAAACAACATAGATTGGAACGTAATAAAGGACACACTGGGTTCAGATCACTTTCCAATACTTATTAACATCAATGTGCCTAAAAATAAGTGTCTACAAACAAAGGAATTAATATGCCCTTCCAATGAATGGAATATAAATAGAGCAGACTGGTCAATATTCAAAAACGAAGCAGAACTGTATTTCTCACAAACACCACCTATTTTTAATGACATTAATGCAAAATATGAATATCTAATACAAGGAATAAACACAGCTGCCCAAGTATCCATGCCAACAAATAAACCATTCAAGATAAAGTCAAGAACACTACCACCTTGGTGGGACAGAGAATGTGACATAGCTGTAACAGATAGAAAAAATGCGTAATTGCCTACAAAATTAACAGCACATTGGAAAACTTCATTACAGTGCAAAAAATAGCAACAAGCACAAAAAAATTTTTGAAAGAAAAGGCAAGATCCTCATGGACCAATCTGAATAAAAACACATCAATGTCAGACATTTGGAAACAGGCCAAGAAAATGAAAAGAACTTTCATACGGACAGAGAACATTCATTTCTGCAGTGAGGATTGGAAAGAAAAGCTACTAGAGAGGATAGCACCGCCATCTACCTTCTACCAAAATAATTTAGAAAATGAGCAGGAACATGAGGAAACAATACCACAAATATTCGAAAATCTGATAAATATCCAAGAACTAGAAAACACAATAAAACAAAGAAAAAACACTGCACCAGGCTTAGACAATATCAGATATCCGATGTTATGCAACCTACCAAATAATGCCAAATCTTTTTTATTGTAAATATATAACATACTAAAAATGGGCAAATGCACAATACAAGATTGGAAAAACCTAATTGCAGTTCCAATATTAAAACATCAAAAAGATCCAAGTGACCCTGGCTCCTACAGAGTCATATCATTATTAGCAGGCCTATTGAAAACATTCGAAAGGTTATTAAAAAACAGAATAGAGTGGTGGTTAGAAGAACACAAAATATTACCAATTCATCAGTACGGATTTAGGAAAGGATATGGCACAATGGACGGGGTGAGCCAACTTGTCACTGATATACAAATTAATTTTGGAGAAAATGGGTATACTGCAGCTACATTCCTGGATGTAAAAGGCACATACGACTCGGTAGAAATTCAAATACTGAACGGAATGCTGAAACAAATCGGTATGCCTACCAAAATACGAAATATTCTGTGCGATATTATGACAGACAGAAAAATATTTATAAGACAAAAAGACGCATTATTAGGACCAAGACATACATCTAGAGGTTTACCACAGGGCTCCGTTTTAGCACCACTGTTATTCAACATATATACCATCAAAATGCATCAAGCATGCAGGAATTACACACTTCTACAATATGCTGATGACTTTGTAATATATG
Source organism: Galeruca laticollis (assembly GCA_963921935.1). Taxonomy (NCBI): domain Eukaryota; kingdom Metazoa; phylum Arthropoda; class Insecta; order Coleoptera; family Chrysomelidae; genus Galeruca; species Galeruca laticollis. Next base: position 123,562,912 of record OY998177.1, read on the forward strand.
TCAAGGACAAAAAATATGAAAATTGTCTAAATACTCAAACATCATAAAAGCTATTGAAGATGTAGGGTTCGATCTATCAACGTCTAAATCAAATGTCACCATCTTTTCAAGGCACCGTATCCCAGAAACTCAGAACATCCAGTTGGGGGACCACATGATACCATATAAAAAAGAAATTAAGTACTTAGGAGTAATATTAGATAATAAATTAAATTGGAAACCATATATCGAAGCAATCAAAATAAAATGTAATAAAGCCATTAATTTCCTCAAAATGATCACCAAAACATGGTGGGGCGCAAGTACTGAAATATGCCTGTTATTCTATAAAGCATATATAAGGTCCATTTTAGACTATGGTTCCGTCCTATACGGATCTGCATCAAAACAATCACTGAAACAGCTAGAAGTAATACAGAATAAAGCGTTAAGAATATGCTTAGGAGCGATGTCAACAACACCAGTGGAACCACTAAGGGTGGAAGCACTCGAACCACCATTGGAATTGAGAAGAACATTTCTCGCTGAAAAAATGGTACTTAAGAATAAAGCAAAAAATTCTACACTGATGGCCAAAATATGTGAGTTAAATACATTGCACCTGACGAATAAATATTGGGGAAAAAGAACTCGCCTCCGATATGCACCGCATTTTGTAACACCAATAAATAAGAAATTTTAACGTATGAAAGTTGCAATTACTTTGAGAACATAGAACACTCTACAAAAATAATAATTCCTGCGTACTCAGAAATACCAGAATTAAACAAAGAAAAAATTATCAGACTTACAAAAAAAGACATCAACAGTACAATAACAATATATACAGATGCATCAAAGACAACAAAAGGTACAGGCACAGCGTTCTATGTGCAAGAAGCGAAAGAAGGAAAAACCTTTAAGCTAAGCAACGATTATTCTATATATTCAGCAGAAGCTGCAGGCATAATGAAGGCGCTAGAACACACAATCCACCAAAAAAAGAAAAATGTATCTATCCTAACGGATTCGCTGTCTGTCATCCAATGTTTGAATAATAACGCTGTAGATACCATCACTCACCCGCACATTAAGAAAATTCAATTCCTATTACACCAACTTACTAAAGAGAGTGGCGTTCAAATAATATGGGTAAAAGCACATTATGGAATTTACGGCAACGAAAAAGCTGATCAGTTAGCCAAAACAAGTGCTGAAGAATATGAATGTCAACCGAACGAAGTGGCACTACAAGATTGCTTAAATAAATACAAAAGAAAATTTCAAGCAGCATGGAAAGAGAAATGGGACCACTATGTAAAAACAAAGCCTACTAGATACACACTACTGCATAGGGAAATACCAAAACAACAGTGGTATAAAGGAATTAGTTATTCACGTAGGGAGATTAGCTGTATAATTCGAATGAAATTTGGACACGCGTCGTACCCAGAGCACTTAAGCAAAATAGGCGTAATCGAATCAAACTTATGCACAGCCTGTAATGTCATAGGAGACCTGGATCATATATTTTTTGAATGCTTGGAATATCGTAATGCCACGAAAGAACTTTATAATAACATAATACATGAAAAAATATTCCCTCCCATCAACATGTTACACTTACTGGCGCTGAATAACATCAAAATATTAGACTGCCTAGTAAAATTTCTAAAGATGACTAACATATCGATATAGTTGTTATATAGAGCTTGTGACCTTTGTTACCCTAACCCATATGTTTATACCTTCCATCCGTGGTCTACCTTTGTATGTGTTCAAATAAAGCCCTGAAAGACCCCTGGGCGAGAAAACTTGTAACCCTGTACCAATTCTTTGATCGAAAAGCGGTATTAACTTGAATCGCAGACGACGATAGTTTGATAGGTTAAATTTTAAATTAGGGCTCGCTTAAGTAATAGGATACATATCCACAACACGAAAATCAATAACAAATTCAGTATCGATTCTGATTGGCACTTAATTGAAATTGGATTCAAATATAAACTTCAAATACATCACTATATATACTGTAACACAAAGTATTTGGCTGCATGGATAACTCCAAACGCCATAAAACAAAACAAAAAAAAAAGTTCAGAGAGAGAGTCGGGCGAAAGACGCGAAGGGGAAAAGTCCTCCCCTGTCACGGTAACGGGTATCAGTTTTTTTTGTATTAGCGGCTTCATAGGAAAGAGTTTATCTCCGTTGTGTCAGGGCGTAAAAGGGATACTTAGATATCCTTGACGGTGAACACTGTCCTCCTGCGGTGGCACAAACCGGAAAAAAACTCGCCCACTGGCCGAAATTCAGCATAGCTCGACACCGGTCACTAGCGTCGCACGCGGTTTCTAGAGAGGTAGTGAAAACAGGCAGTAAACGAAGACCGGAAAAATGGGAGTTTTTAAAACACGTTGAGATTTTTTTTACTTTGAGGGAAAATTTATTTGTTATTTTTTTTGTATACGCTGGTTCTAAACTTGGTATTCATAACATAATTAGATGCATAGGGAGAACTATAACAGTGTATTGTTTTATTCTAATTATTCTTCACGGAAATTGGACAAATTGGCTGGTTTCAGTTGAATACTGCAAGTCCAGGTTCATAATTGAGCACCGCTCGTTATATAGAATATGAGTTTATCGTGTGTGATGACAGAGTAAGGTTAAGTTTTGGAAATTGTAGGAACATTGCGATTTTTTTAGGGGCATATAAACCGACAGGAGTTAGGTACTAATTATTGGATTATATTATTTTTATGTCACATAATTCATTCTCACATCAAAGATAGAAAATAAGCAAGGATTGAGAACCAAATAACTTTTGTACTTTGTCTCCTTAAAGTCACGTTTTCAGATACGATAAATAGTTTTTTTGATTTTTTCAGACGGGGTGGGGTAATCTAGTCATAGTACGTAAATTAAATAAACATTATAGGTTATTCAAAGGCCTGATTAGGTAATCTAGTCATAGTACGTAAATTAAATAAACATTATAGGTTATTCAAAGGCCTGACAAATTGCAAATCGGAATTTTTGTAATACGCACTGACCGGGTTGTCGATAAACATTTATTAATCATAACTCAGCAGGATTTTAAGCGCCTTCACTTTCACTTTCTGTTGATACAAAGTGCAATGACTCGAAACCACAATAGTTTTGTATAGTATTGGTTTTACAAGGACAATTAAGTATTTTCTTGCAGCAAAGCAGGCTAATTTACGAGATAAGGGTTAAATCATACGCCCGTCGCCCTCGTTGAATATATTTAATGATAAGTGGGTATTTTTTTATTGTGTGGGGTTTAATATATGTTTTGATATTGGGATTTTTTTATATACAGAGAAAGTTTTATTATATTTTTTTATACAACTTTGTGGTTTTCGATACTTTATTTATAATCCTACCTCGAAGTTTCCCCTAGAGTGTGTATCACTATTGGATACGAGGCCGAACTGAGAGAACAATTCTGTTCTGGCGAAGGAAAACAACCGTTTTAAGTCCAGGCGTTCCCAGCCTACATCGGACTGGATTTGCCTTTTCACGCTCGGCTGCATAGTTAAAAAGAATTGGTAACAGAAGGTATTAGAGTGGTGACAGCGGACCCGGTACCGAAGGGTCAAATCTAATACATTTGGGGGGAGGGCAAAGTATTACACTAGGGCATTTATTCATCACACTGTTTATAAAAAAAAATTTGCCCTCAAGTTTGGAGAGTTTATTACAGCATTGAATTGCTTCAAATAAGTTGGCCAAGGGGTTTTTTCATCAAAAGTTAGTGGCTTAATGTCAGGTCTGATGTCTACTGAATTACTGACGTTCCCTTCGCCATGGTGAGTTCTTGGTACTTGTTGCCTTCTTAATTCAGCATTTAATCCGTTCATTTGCTGGGTTATGTCAATAATCTGCAGAGTCAATTCTTCCCTCATTCGATCAGCAACCTCGTCTCGCAGGGCTGTCATCTGACGCGTGAGTTCTTCCATCTGATTCGTAACCTCTTTTTGTTGGACGGTCATCTGACGAGTAAGTGCTTGCATTCGATTCGTAATCTCTTCATGCTGAGCGGTCACGCGACGAGTGAGTTCTTCTTGAATCTGTTGAGTCAATTGTTCCATGAGCTCAACCCTTTAATGGGCTATTTGATCCGACAGTTGGATAGTTGCTGGTGTAAGTCATTGTTCTGATTACTAATTTGTTGTTGAATACTGGCTTACTCGTCTCTCTGGGTCGATATTTGATGACATAACTTGTCCAATGGATCTTCGAGTTCTACTGACTCGTGGTTTAAAAATACTCCCGTAATCTTTTTAGCTGAACCGTCTTGTTATCTTCGGTTTCCAATTCCCGCTCTTCTAACTATCTTCTGAGCTCAGCAACCAACAGTTCATTTAATTTCTTTCCAGGCACCCTTGTTTCTTCTATACCCCACACCTGACACCAATCGTAACAGGATTGTAGATTTCTTCAAATGGTTTATTCACAAACAAGGAATACAATTTGTAATGATGTTACTATTTTTCGTTCCCGACATCCCACGGTATATATTTTATTTTCTTATTTTATTAGTATTATTATTAAGTTATGCACCCCTCTTTCATCACAAGCTGTAAATTTATTTACTATTAATAATTTTAAAATATGTGTATTGCTTTTGATACATCCGGTATATATTGAATATGTATTGCTTACTGTACCGTTCGCGCGAATCAGTCCGAGCCGTTCTCAAGATTGTTAAGTAGGGGACCTCCTGAGTGGGGTCGAGAGAAGAATGAATAAAAGCGGCAAACGAGACGGAATAGCTCTCTTTGCTTTTGCTGTTACACTTGTTTTCTGTGCTCTCAGCCGTTTTCCGCCGTCTCCGAAACTACGACTGATTTTCGCCAACGAGGTAAGCGAATTTAGAAATTATCTTAAATCATTCTTCTTGTGTTAAATTCATTTTACTCCTAGCGTCTTTCGTAGTTGTATTGATAGATTTTATTTTTGCTTACTGCTTGTTTGATTTGAGTGATTTTCAGTGTATTTCTGTACAATTCCGAAGTAAGAATTTGATCTGCTGGTTTTACTTAAGGGAAAAGAAATATAGTTGGGAAACTCCCAAGCATCCTCGCTGCAAAGCAGGTAGATTCTTGGGGGATTTTCAGGGTATTTCGGGAATCCCGATTCCGGTATACAACTTTAAGGGAAAAGAAATATAGTTGAGAAACCTTCAAGCATCCTCGCTGCAAAAGCAGGTAGATTCTTGGGGAATTTTCAAAGTATTTCTGGAATCCCGATTCCTGTATACAACTTTAAGGGAAAAGAAATATAGTTGAGAAACTCCCAAGCATCCTCGCTGCAAAGCAGGTAGATTCTTGGGGGATTTTCAAAGTATTTCGGGAATCCCGATTCCGATATACAACATTAGGGAAGGGAAATACCGTTGGGAAACCTTCAAGCATCCTCGCTGGCAGGTAGATTCTTGGGGGATTTTCAAAGTATTTCGGGAATTGCTCAATCTAGTACCATAAGCCTTGGTAGCGTGACTCTAGCTATTTGATAATAGGCAACTTGAAGGAGCCTCGTCTGTGTTCGCTGCTATAGCAGGTGCATCCTTCGAAGGTTTTCCAAGACGTGAAACGAAATAATCTCGCGAGCGTTCGCTGCCATAGCAGGTTCGCCAGTGAGAGGTATTCGAATTCTGCCGGCTAACTGTTCTTTAAGCGATTGATTTAGTACAAACGGCCGGGGTAATATCCGTACAAAAACCGAGGGCAATATATTACTTACCGACGTTCTATTCTAAGCCGTACACAAATACTAAGAAACGCTCCCGTAAAACACCGCTAGTGCCTTAATAACGCTTTCTCTGTGTAATTTTCACCGTACTGCTAGTAAATTTTCACTGATTTTCACCGGCAATCGCCGAAAATTATTAAAGCTTTGCACGTTAGGTTTGTAATTGTAAAACATTTATTCTGTGATAAAGTGCTTTGGTCTGTGTAATAATCTACTTAGATATCGTAAATACTGAAGTGTTTTAACCAATATTTAGTTATTTTAAATATATAGCTCCTTGGGTCGTTTTATTGTCCTTTTCCCAAGTTTATAATTTTATCAAGCACCGGTAGTTTCATTTTCCGATAGTGGTAAACAATTAAAGCCTGTTTCCCACTTCGCACGGCATAGAGGTCAAAAACAACAGAACCCTGGAATTACTTAACCTCCATCTGTTGCTACCCTGGTAACTCTTGACGCTACCATTTTCGAGAGTTCGGTGGAGTAAACCATCCCAAAAATCTGGCGCCCGAGAAAATCTGGTAGATAGTAAAGCCGCGGGTGTCATAGTGACGTTCGTTATATTCTAGAGAAAGGAAGAACACGTCACAAATTTACAATTCTTCCAAAAAACGTTTACAATTTCACCCCCGTCACTCCTGTCAACTCCCCCCCTCTCAGCCGTCGCACCTCCTTATATAGTAATTTTCAATATTACAGATTGACATTTCGATCCTTCCTAAATCTTCGATAGAATAATCCAGAACATTCTATTACTGTGCAACCTAACGGACATAGGACAACTCAAAAGGGAAAGAAGAATAACGAGATATGAGAGGAGAATATTCTCGAGAACGAGAATATTCTCAAGAGAAGTTTTTCTAACCTTTTCTATAATTCTGTTTTACGCCTGGCTGGCAACAGTGATTCGGGGAAATCCCCTAGAAGCACGAACATTATTCTATACAGCTGTGTAAATTGTAAATTATGCGGTGAAACTAGTTTTATTTTGGCCTTCCGTTCGGCTCAGCCTATAAGTATAAAAACATGGAGCAAAATAAATTGAAGGGTTCCACAAAACCGAAAAGTAATGTTTGGAAATATTTTAATACAAAAAATGTCCATGGGAAGACAATATATATTTGCAAATTCTGTTCAAGCGTATATGTGATAAATGCCATTTCTAGCGATTTTCTTACCATTCTCAGAAAATTATCCAACTTGAGAATATTCTTCAAAAGATTATTACCAAGAATTTTACATCTCTAAGAATAACTAACCCAAAACTAATTAAAAGGGAAAGAAGAATATCTAACTAACTTAACACTGTCACTATCATTAACGGGTTTGTTACAATATTTACACTCACCTTAGAGCTAGTAGGTAACGCTTTAATGCCGATAAGCAGCGATAAAGTATTTTGTACTACTAGAAGAACTGCTATCACTGTTAAACCAAGAAGGAGTAACATTGCAACGGGATAAACAACGTTCCTTCTAAAAGAAGACGTCTCCCTTTGTTTACCTAAAAAATATATATTAAATTGAACTGAATACTTGCAAATTGACATAAACACTAAACTTACCCAATACAGTTCTCCTTTTTTCGATTTCTGTCAGTCTTTTCCCCAATCCGAGTTGTAACTCTCCGTTTCTTAATCTTAACAAATTACCCGGCAGCTCGTAATCGCTGTCCTTGACGGGTCCTTCTGATTCCAACACCATAGGCGCAGGATCGACGTACGATTTACCAGTCTTTTGAGCTTGTTTAAATCTCCTACGTAACGATTCTTCTTCTAAAGCGCAAGCGAAATATTCCTCGTTGAGATCTCGTAGGAACTGAGGTTTGACGAGAAACTGACCGACGACATCGAAAAGCCTTACGAATCCGAGAGGGGTGCAAACTACACGAAACAATATCTTTAGTTTAATCCTGACAAATGGTTGATATATAATAAAAGAAATTATTCTTCAATTTGACTAAGATAGTGATTCTCATACTTGGAAGGCCTTAAATACTAAATATAATATAAATAAGTGATGAATGATAAATAAAACGATAAGCTAATGCCTTTTAAGGGTTCACTTGAATTACACAACTCTAAAAGAGTTATTCACATACTTGGAAGGCCTTACAATACTAAATATACTATAAATAAGCGATAAATGATAGGCTAATGTGTTTTAAGGGTCCACTTGAATCACATAACTCTAAGGGAGTGATCTGCTGCTTGGAAGTTCATAAATAGTAAGTATAATATAAACCGATGATAAACTAATATGTTTTAAGCGTCGACTTGGGAGTGATTATCATGCTTGTAAGGCCATGGATACTAAATATAACATAAACAAGCGATAAATGATAAACAAAATGATAAGCTAATGTTGTTCAAGTGTCCACTTGAAACACATAAATCTAAGAGAGTGTTTCCCATGCTTCGAATGCCATCAATACTAATTATAATATCCTTGTTTATCATTTGTTTATAAGTTATGAAAAAAACCACAGATTTTTTTTAAACTCACCTAATAACATCAAGACCCCAAAAAAAGATATGCATGAATACAAAAATGGCAGGTAGTAAGTCCAGAAACCTGAAAAATATAATCCTATCAAGATTTCCCATTTGAGACATTTCATTACGAATAAAGTACTATACAGACATTTGTGCTTGTGATTTAATACTTGTACCGCCACCTGTGTAATAGACATTGAACTATAGGCCACTGACCATAGCTCTCTAGTCAACAGGTGATCGATGTAGATTAGAGCTTATTATTGTTGTGCTAATTAGTTAAATAAATGTAGTTATAAAAAAAGTTTTTGTTTTCTTAATTAATTTTGATCAGTTCGGACCGTTACTTCTTACATCAGGTGTAAAAAAACTTGATTGTAGAACTCTTGATAAACACCGTAGAAAAATCTTAATTGGAAAGTGTTTGTGATTTGCGTGAAAATAAAAAATACTAGTTCTTGTTTTTCATATTAAAACAAAAGCTCATGTGGCTGTGTGTGAAAACTCTCGACATTTTTGCATAGAATCTATGTAGTTTTGAAAATTAACTTGGGATAAGATTTAACAGTATCCAGCAGCAATGGAATCGTACTTTAAACCTCCAGATCCTTTGTCAATTGATGGAAGCTTGGCTGATAACTGGCAAAAGTTTGGACAAAAATTTCAAAATTTTTTGACTGCTACATGCTTTGAATACAGAAAATGATGAAAATAAAGTTGCAATTTTATTGAACTTAGTAGGTGATGATGGCCTTGATCTATATAACTCATTTGATCCTTTACCAGCAAATCAACAAACGCTTGATAATGTCTTGAAAAAGTTTAAAGACTATTGTGAACTCAAGAAAAATGTTATAAACGAGAGGTTGTTATTTTTTAACAGCATCACTCAGCAAGAAGGACACAGTTTTTTGACACAATTAGGAACAGCAGGAAAAACTGGATATGGTAATTTATTAGAGGAGTTCATAAGAGATAGTATAGTGATGGGCATCTACAACCAAAGCACAAGAGAAAATTTGTTAAGAAAATCTGATTTAAAGTTGTCGCAAGCAATAGACATCTGTAGAACGAGAGAAGTTAGTCAAAAACAATTAAAATTTTTGCAGAATGAAGCCAGTGTGGGTTCGGTAAAATTTAAAAAGTTTTCAAAAGAAAAAAGTGAAGGAAAATGTGAGTTTTGTGGCTATGTACACTGAGAGAAAAATGCGTGTCCTGCTTGGAATAAAACATGTGCCAAGTGCCAGGGTCACAATTATTTTGGGAATGTGTGCAAAAAGTACAAAATACTATCCAGAAGGGGGAGAAATGTGTGAAAAAGAAAAGTGATATCCGGTAAGAATAAAGTGCATAAAGTGGGAACAGAAAATTACAGAGTGAATAAAAAAATAGTGATTGTGAGAGCAGTTCGGATGAGTTGTATGTCCAGTCCATAAGAAACGTTGATACTGTCAATAATATAAAGAAGCCAGTATCATGGTTGCAAGCAATTAATGTTGAATGCCATAAGGTAATATTTAAACTAGATACTGGATGTGAAGTAAGCATTTTAACTTTGAATATTGTTAGAAAACTAGGGCTACTCAATAAAATACAAAAAACGAAAGTCAAACTAGCTCCATATGGCAGTTCTGTTATGTATTCATTCCGTTAGCAGAAATCACCTTAAAATGTAAAGTTAACAACATTGTTAAAAACATATTTTTTACAGTTTGTGACAATGACGAACTGCCATTACTGAGTTGTGTAGATCTAAATTTAGTTAGAAGAGTAGATGCAATTTTTGCCGAGTCTTGTCAGTTTACATCACTTGATAACGTTGTTAAAAGGTATCCTGTAGTTTTTAAGGGTCTTGGTTCTTTTCCTAGAGAACATAACATAACACAAAAAGAAGGTGCCATTCCGGTAGTTCAACCACTCATACGGATTCCAATTGCACTGCATGATCGTTTAAGACTTAAAATTGATGACCTTGAAAAACAAGGCGGCATACGAAAAATTGATAAACTGAGTGAATGGTTGAACCCTCTAGTGATAGCTGAAAAGAAAAACAAAGATTTACGCTTGTGCCTTGATCCAAAACACTTGAATTTGGCAGTCAAATGAGAAAGGTTTTTAATACTTTCAGCAGAAGAAATAACGGTTAAACTCATCAATAAAGAATATTCTAGTCTTGGACATGAAAGACAGATAGTTTCAAATTCGTATTGATGAACAGTCAAGAATAATGTGTCTTTGGAACGCCCTTCGGAAGATATGCATTTTGTCGTTTACCTTTTGGAATATGTTCAGCTCCCAAGGTCTTTCAAAAACAAAACTATGAAATATTCGGTGAAATTGAAGGCGTAGGCCTGTATTATGATAACTTGATTATTGCAGGCCTTACTGAAACTGAACATGATAATAATTTACGGTTGGTTTTGGAAAGAGCACGAAAATATAATATTAGATTCAACAAAGACAAAATTCAATGTGTTAAGTTTATTACTCAAAGGAGGTGTCAAACTGAACAAAAATTATGTCAAACAAATTCTAGAAATGACAAAACCAAGAGATAAAATTGTGTTATTAAGAATATTAGGTTTGGCTAAATATTTAGGCAAATTTTCACCTAACGTGTCAAAAATATCAGCTCCTTTGAGAAATTTGACCAGAAACCATGTTGATTGGAACTGGACTGAATCACACAATGAATCTCTAATATAACAAACTTGAAAAATATGCTAATTAACGCCCCAATTTTGTCATTTTTTGGTTTAATAAAACATATAGAAATAGACAATGATGCATCTAAGGATGGTTTAGGTGCGTGTTTGTCTCTAGAAAGTCTTTTCGCCACACAAAAGTTTCATTATTTTGTTTATGGCTTTGATATAAAAATTAACTCAGATCACAAACCATTGGAAACAATCATGAAAAAGGATCTAGCATCTATTTCTCCTCGTTTGCATTGGATGAGACGTTTATTAAATTATAATATTTCAGTCAATTACAAACCTGGTAAATTTTTCTATGTGGCTGATACTCTCTCAAGAGCTTTCTTGTCAGAAACTGGGTTAAAGACTGATCAAGAATTCAATTTTGCAGTACACTCTATGTCAAAAAATTTGGCTACGTCTAAAGACCGAAAAGAACAGTTTAGTCAAGAAATCTTGAAAGATGAGGTTCTCAAACTAGTTCTTAACTTTCATAAAAAAGGCTGGCCTAATAATAAGAATAAAGTTCCTGTTTCTGTAAGGTATTATTATAAAATCAAAGATAACCTAAGCTATGTTGATAAATTGTTGTTTTTTGGTGAGAAAATTTTTGTTTCATTTTCTGTAAAAAATGATATGCTTAAATTATTGCACGATGGTCACGGCATTGAAAAATGCAAGAATCGTGCGAGACAAATATTTTATTGGCCAGGGTTATCTGTTGATATTGAAGCCTACGTTAAAAAAGGTCATGTTTGTGAAACCTTTGCTTCTAAAAATCAGCAGAAAGAGTCACTATTACCTTATGAATTACCTAAACGTCCATGGGAAAGATTGGGGTTACATCTTTTCTCACACGCTAATAAAAGTTTTCTTATTAATTTTGATTCATACTCTAATTGGCTGCGAATGCCTCAAATCAAATATAAATTTGCAAAATCAGATATTTTGGCTTTAAAATATGTTTACTGTGGACGGATCACCTGATAAACTAACTGCTGACAATGTACCCTTTGATAGTCTAGAATTTAAGACGTTTGCAAAGAACTGGAGGGACGTTTCTGAGAAATTGTTACATAGACAGAATATTTACAAATCTCACTATAATAAGAATAGTAATGATCTAAAACCTTTGGACCCTAAAGCCAATTTAACTATGTTTGACCATGTAAAAAATAAGTGGGAGCCGGCACAAATTATTTCTAAGCACAGCTCTCCTAGATCTTACCTCGAAAAAGATTCTTTTGGCAATCTGGTCAGCCGCAATCGCATTGACCTTAACGAATCCTTAAATGATTATGCTCCTAAAACTAAAGAGCCTGACTTCAACGATTGTTGTGCTGAACCTGTAGCTCAGTCTGCTGTATCATTTAAAAATACAAGCTCTTCACTGGAAGCTTCACCGAAACCTTCATTATCCAGTCCAAAAGTTTAGATCACGATGTTAGAACTAGATCTGGTTGGGTAATAAAAAAACCGGAAAAACTCAAATTATAGGCGGGGATGTATTATACAGACATTTGTTCTGGTGATTTAAGCCACTAGACATTGAACTATAGGCCACCGACCATAGCTCTCTAGTCAACAGGTGATCGATGATGCAACAGCCATGTCGTAGATTAGAGCTTGTTATTGATGTGCTAACTTGTTAAATAAATGTAGTTATATGAAAAGTTATTTGTTTTCTTTATTAATTTTGATCCACTCGGACCCTTATTTTTTACAAATAGTTTTATAAATTGAAACTAACAAGTAAGCTTAACACTAGATAAAGACACATTACACTTTTCATATGCTAAAGCTAATTGAATGATTTTACTTTAAAGTGATGTGGAATCTACACCAAACGTTCATTGCCACCTAACACAGAACTAAAAGTGCTACATATATGTGATAAGAAATGAGAACTGGATTTCCATGAAGAATTAGAAATTAGAAGACACCCACAATATGAAGTCGTCAATGAACAGATAAATCTAGTGAGTTCTCCACTTTTAAACTGTCTTCTTAAGTAATAATGGTAAAGATCAGCTGATATAGTTTTCCTGGTTTTCCATATCATTGCACAGTTTTTTTTAAATAGGTTAATGGCTTTGGCCGAGGCCAATTAGCCAGACTATGTAGGTGTCTGATTATTTTATTTAAAATTTGTTTAATTTTTCTGCAGGATTGAGCACAGTAAACATGTTTATTTGTGTTAGCATTTTTTATTCTAATTCAATTTTTTTTTCATTTTCTTGTTTATATATATATTTTTTTTTAATAATCATTTTTTTCCATTATTTGTTATTTATTTATATTTTTTAAACCTCTTTTTTTTAAATCATTTTTTTCTCATAATTTGTTTTTATTTTCTTTTTATTTTATTTTTCTTAATATTTTTTTTTGATTTTTTTCTAATTTAATAATTGTTAGTAATTACAAATACAATGTTGTGTTTGCATAATTGCTTACAAATTTTACAATTTAGGTTTGCAGTTTATTATGTGTTGGTACAGTATGTAAAGAGTGTTTATTCTTTCTGAAAAAATAATACAATTAAAGTCATTGCACAGTTATACTGATCTTAAATGGGAAAAAGATATCCAGGATATCCCCATAGGGCTAATAATATCTAAGCTTTAATATTGTAATATCATATATTCTTCTTTTTTCTACTAATATATATTAAGTCAATCACAAGGTAGGTCACTTCTTGGTCTAGCCAAATATAATTATTAAACATCAGGTAGGCATCAAATGAAATGTAACTTCTCTCATTTTGACGATGATATTTAATATTGAAATAATTGTCAATTTCTTAGAATTTTTAACATTTTTTCATTATATTGTGGAATTATCTAGAAACAGCTAGTTTCATTAAAAAAAGTAATATGATAAAATGTAATTTAAGAGTAAAATTCAAGTTTTAAGTGGCCATAGTCTTGAGCTAGTCAGTAATTTAATAAAATTTATGAAGTAAGAAGCAGCACAAATGAAACTGTTTATATCATTTAACAAAGTGGGTGTTTGTACGTTGAATATTCATTTTACATCGGTGAACGTGTATCAGCTACTCTTGGTGTTAGCTTAGGAACTGTTTGTCGAATTTCCAATGAATCTAAGTCGGTGTAAAAACACGAAGTATCATTGTTTTCTACTCCGCAAAAGAAAAGGCATAGTAAAAAGACAAAAAGAATGCTAGATGAAGTTGGCAAGACCCAGTTAAGAAAACAACACTTTAAATTATCATACATCACCTAAAACTATACCTACGTTGAAGCAAATTCATGGATCGGAAATAAAAAATATATATATTATAGACCTATAATAAATAAATCATAATACTTACTTAAAATCGTTTGAATGCTGGATTTGTCCTTATCTATAAGCGCAGCTATCACATAAGTCATGCCTAATACGACTAGCCCCAGTAGACTGAGGACGGTGAAAGTTTCATAAACTCTAGCCATCAGTCCTTTACGGTGACCAAAGAAACCTTCAGATTCGGTAAAGAGGTAAGCGAACGGAAGGGCGATAAATAAAGAGAGATTGGAAAACAGGAATACGTAATTCCAGAGACCTAAAATAAATAATACAAAAGTAAACAGATAAACCATTTTAGTAATAATAGTACAGGGTGGCTAATCAATTGAGGTAAGCGACTGTATCTCAGAAACCGTTCACCATAGAGATAGAACCATGCATGTTTACGGTTACCACTCTTTCTGTTCTTATATATACATATATATATATATATATATATATATATATATATATATATATATATATATATATATATATATATATATATATATATATATATATATATATATATATATACAGGGTGTCCCGGGACTAATGGGAAAAAAGTCAGGGGCGTATAATCTGAGCCAAAATAATGTTAGTACTTTATATAAACTTTTTCTATGCAGGCCCTCGTTTTCGAGTTATAGGCCTCCAAAGTTTTAATTTTGAATTTGGTTTTTATTTTTATTTTTTTACTAGTTATTTGATCTTTATAAAATTTACGGCAAAGCTATAATATACGTGTATGTTTATTTTGGAAAGGTAAACAGTTTTACAGTAGTGCCTTGAAGCCAGGGACGGACTACTCGCAATGGTTAGTGGTCCAAAAATTTTGCAGGGATGGCACACCCTGTATGAAATTATCGAAATTGACTTCCTCACACATTAAGCTAACGAAAAGGTACTCTTGTTGGAATTCTACAAAATAAGCCGTTTGGCTAATATTTACAGTTTTATTAATGCACTATGTACCAATTCACGCATTCACCATTTTTATAAGTACACAACGAGGTAAAACTAACTTATTAATACTATGTCCAAGATTTGCCTACAGTACTACAAATAAATAATTTAATGATAGCAAGAAGATAAAAAACATTAACGACGTATCAATTCGTAAGTTGGTAAAAACTTTTTAAAAGTGTTTTTACCGTTTATCAAGTAACCATAGGATTAGTTGTCAAATGTTGTGTAGAATAGTTCGTTGTCATTACTTGTCAATAATTCATAAGTCCTTAATTTAACTGTTACAATGGCAGAATTCACTTTTATTGAGTATGCAGATATGCATTTAATGTATGGACTGGCTTCTCGAAACTGTTTAGAGGCCAGAAGGCTTTATGCAGAACATTTTCCAAACAGAGCATTGCCAGACAGACGAATGTTTGAGCGTATTGATCTCAGGTTACGAGAAACAGGTATGAATAAGTTAATGTAATTTTCCATGTATAGAAAACAAAATTTTAAATTTTAGGAAGTTTTTTGCCAAAAAAAGGTGGAGAAGGTCCAGTACGAAGCGTACGTAGTGTGGCAGTTGAACAAGATTTGTTAAATGCAGTTGATAATGAACCATCAACGAGTTTACGAAAATTATCAAGAGAACATAACGTCTCGAAATCAGTCGTTCATCGCGTCCTAAAAGAACATCTGTTATATCCTTTTCATATGAAAAAAGTACACAGTATGACAGTGGCTGATTATCCTGCACGACTTGAGTATAGCCAGTGGTTTCTGCGACAACAACAAGCAGACAATACATTCATTAGTAACGTTCTCTTTACGGACGAATCCGGTTTCACCAGAGATGGAGTCATAAATTCTCATAATATGCATTTATGGGATGATGTGAATCCACATGGCATTATCCAAACTAGGAACCAGCATAGATTCATGGTTAATGTTTGGACAGGAATAGTTGGCAATCATTTGATAGGGCCATACTATATTGACGGTACTTTGACCGGTCAGAGATATTTGGAGTTTTTGCAAAATGAGTTATGGAACCTGTTTGATGATGTGCCACTACAAACTCGTAGGAATTTATGGTTCATGCATGATGGGGCTCCTCCTCATTTCAGTTTAGATGTTCGACAGCATTTACACACAAGGTTTCCTAATAGATGGATTGGTCGTGGAGGCCCTTTTCAATGGCCACCGCGATCAGGAGACGTTAATCCTATGGATTTCTTTCTCTGGGGTTATCTCAAAAGTAAGGTATACGCAACACCCGTGCAAACAAGGCAAGATTTAATAGACAGAATTGTGTTACACTGCAATGTTATTAGAAATAATATGGGACTGCTCTTTCAAGTGCAAAGAAACAACCTTCGTAGACTTAGAATGTGCGTGGAAGTGGGAGGAGCTCATATTGAACATTTATTAGAATAACGTTAGTTTTTATTGTTGTATAGGAATTAGTTTTAGTCCAATGTTTTATAAATTGTGTTTTTTGAGGTTTTCTTAATAGTTTAATAATTTTGTGTTCGTAATTTTGATTAAAAGCAACTGATTACGTTGTTTGCGTGAGTTCTTAATGTTTTTATCATCTGCTATCATCAAATCATTACTTTTCCGCTCAACCTATCTAATATGCGAGAAAAGTATTGGTTTACCCCAAAAAAGTTGGAATTTTGACAAAAATTTTTGAGTTATTTTTACGCTTTCCATCAACAACAACACGAAAAAACGGTTTTTAGAAAAAAAATCCTGTGTGTATGTCGTCGTCGTTGTCGTCGGCCACGATACAGCCTCCGGAGTGCAATGAGTCACCAATTTTATGATGGAATATTATTAAGGATATGTCACAAATAAACACTATTGATTTTCAGCTCAACAGAGCCAGTACAGCGGGTGCTAGGGTACTTGAAGTACGGCCTTTTGACATTTTTTGAGAAATTTCAGTTTGTTAGCACAATGCAGCCTCCGGAGTTCAACAAGTCACCAATTTTATGATTGAATATCATTCAGGACATCTCACTGATGAACCCTATTGATTTTGAGATCCCCAGAGCCAATACAACAGGTGCTACAGTATTTTAAGTACGATATTTTTGTCATTTTTGGAGAAGTTTCAGTTTGTTAGCATGATACAGCCTCAGGAGTATATCCAAGTGACCAATTTTATGATTGGATATTATTCAGAGCGTCTCAGAGATGAACCGTATCGATATTCAGCTCACTAAAGCCAGTACAACGGGTGCTTTGGTACTTGAAGTACCAAATTTTTGTCATTTTTGGAGAATTTTCAGTTTGTTAGCACGATATAGCCTCCAGAGAATATACGGTTGATCAATTTTATGATTGAATATTGTTCAAGGTGTCTCACAGATGTGCCCTATTGATTTTCAGTTGACTTGAGCGAGTACGGCTGGTCCTATAAATCCAGATATACTAAATTTTTGGTTGTTTTTGAAAAAATTTCGGTTTGTTAGCACGATACATCCTCCGAAGTGTATACAAGTAACAATTTTATAATAGAATATTGTTTAGGGACACAGATGCGGAAAAGTTAGTTTTAATCTTTAAAAGCGTTTATTTTTTTGTAATACTGTAGGTAAATCTTGGACATCGTATTAATAAGTTAGTTAGGTAAATTGGTACGTAGTACATTAATAAAACTGTAAATATTAGCCAAACGGCTTATTTTGTAGAATTCCAACAAGAGTAACTTTTCGTTAGCTTAATGTGTGAGGAAGTCAATTTCGATAATTTCATACAGGGTGTGCCATCCCTGCAAAATTTTTGGATCACTAACCATTGCGAGTAGTCCGTCCCTGGCTTCAAGGCACTACTGTAAAACTGTTTACCTTTCCAAAATAAACATACACGTATATTATAGCTTTGCCGTAAATTTTATAAAGATCAAATAACTAGTAAAAAAAATAAAAATAAAAACCAAATTCAAAATTAAAACTTTGGAGGCCTATAACTCGAAAACGAGGGCCTGCATAGAAAAAGTTTATATGAAGTACTAACATTATTTTGGCTCAGATTATACGCTCCTGACTTTTTTCCATTAGTCCCGGGACACCCTGTATATATATATATATATATATATATATATATATATATATATATATATATATATATATATATATATATATATATATATATATATATTAATACATATCCTCTATCTAAATTCTAAAGAAAACATTGAAATAAAGAAAATATGCATATTTAGATGTAATACTAGTGATAGACACTGTATTATCAATAATTTGGAAGGTTCAATATACCAATAAAATTTGACATTTCAATTTCATATGACATTACTGCAGAATAGACTTAATGACAGATAGATTTTAAAACGATTTGAAAAACCAGAATACAGATGTCTCTGTTAGCTGAATGGCACTTAAAAAATAATGAAAATCTCTCTTGGTATATAAAAACGTAAATTTGTATTTAAAAATTGATATATCATTCTACGTAAACTCAAGACAAATTTTGAAAAAGATAATTTACAAGGAAATTGGGGAATGTTACATTGACATATAAGTCATTTTGGACTTTTAGTTAAAGTATTTAGATAAGCATTTCTAATTTTAGATTGTTTATAATATTAAGGTTTGATAGAAGATTCTATTTTTGCGTATTCGTTTGTGATATTTTTTGAAAAGTTTTAATTTTTGTAAGTGTTTATTTGATAATATAATATATAAATTTGAATTCTAATCACCTTTTGGCTCTCTTTTCGTAATCATTCTCATTACATTTGATAATTTCATCCTATAGAAAATTTAGTACAAGAAGTGACATTTGGTTTAATTTCTGACAGTAATTTCATATGTGTCATAAGATAATTTAATTGTCTTACAGTGTATTGGACAAACAGTTACTTTCGATTTGAATAGTATAATACGTGATTTGGAAAATTATTTGGAAATTTATAAATTTTGAATTATTCTTTGAAATCTTTGATCCCTCCCTGAGAAAAGAGTGAGTTGATTGATATTGTGTATTAATTCATCTTTCAGGATATAAAATTTAATATTTATTTAGCCGGGCATATTAATTTGACAACTGCTGTCATTAAAAATTTTATAAGTTATATTTAGCTAAAGGTGTTTTCATATTAGTGTAGTTACAGCTACAAATAAATTCAACGATAAAACAATATAGAATATAATATATTATAATTAAAAACATAGTCGAGATATACTATAATATATATATATATATATATATATATATATATATATATATAAATATATATATATATATACATATATATATGTATATATATATATATATATATATATATATATATATATATATATATATATAGGAGATAGTCTTTGCCGACTAATTAGGTATAAAACCACGAATATTGGGGTAACGGCAAGTTAATTTAAAGAAAACTC
This sequence comes from Galeruca laticollis, assembly GCA_963921935.1. NCBI lineage: Eukaryota > Metazoa > Arthropoda > Insecta > Coleoptera > Chrysomelidae > Galeruca > Galeruca laticollis. The sequence goes on from OY998177.1 coordinate 123,582,513, forward strand.
TTGTTACTGTTTTTCTTCCAAGCTTTCGGAAACGTTTATTTCCATTATCAAGGATAAGTAAATTCAGATTGTTGTAAATTGGTAAATATAATTATATTTGAATTTTTAAAAAAAAAATGTTTTCAATCATAAATCATTTTGACAGATTCATGAATGTAAACATTTTCTTTATATGCTAAAATGTTTTTGAAAACAAAAGAGAAGAAAATTGGTTATATTTGTAATATAGGTTATTAGTTATTCAAATATTCTTCTTTTATTATATAAAATTCAACCTCAAATTATTATAGATGTCATCATGTCATCTTAATAATTTAAAAGTATTGAAAACATTTTTAAAATCATTTACCTAAAATAAAATTATTTCTAAAAATCATCAAATAAGAATTTGAAATTTAGTCATTTTTATTATCAATTGTTAGTAGATAATAATAAATATCACTCAGATTATTATGGTCACTTTTTTTTCAAGAACCTAATACTATCAACAAAAAAAGTGACCATAATAATCTGAGTGATATTTATTATTATCTACTAACAATTGATAATAAAAATAACTAAATTTCAAATTCTTATTTGATGATTTTTAGAAATAATTTTATTTTAGGTAAATGATTTTAAAAATGTTTTCAATACTTTTAAATTATTAAGATGACATGATGACATCTATAATAATTTGAGGTTGAATTTTATATAATAAAAGAAGAATATTTGAATAACTAATAACCTATATTACAAATATAACCAATTTTCTTCTTTTGTTTTCAAAAACATTTTAGCATATAAAGAAAATGTTTATATTCATGAATCTGTCAAAATGTCAAAATGATTTATGATTGAAAAAATTTTTTTTAAAAAATTCAAATATAATTATATTTACCAATTTATAATAATCTCAATTTACTTATCCTTGATAATGGAAATAAACGTTTCCGAAAGCTTGGAAGAAAAACAGTAACAAAGTTTTCTTTAAATTAACTTGCCGTTACCCCAATATTCGTGGTTTTATATATATATATATATATATATATATATATATATATATACAATTTAAATTGTGATTTCCTTTTTATATTATTTTCTGTTATAACTGTATATTTAATTATTTACTGTCTTGTTCCAGTATATATATGTATACATTAATTTTTGTAATTATTACTTTTCAAAATTGTTTTCTGGCTCCTTTTTGCATTAGCTTAATGGTCATATTCCTTGTTTTGTAATACCGGTTCTAAGTATGCAAATCAATATTATTATTATTATTATTATTATCCACATACCAACTTTCTGAATCAGTTGTAGTAGTTAATAAAGTTGATGTTAAAGCCAATGATGTTTGATTTTTTACTGTAGTTTTACTGTTACTGGTGGTGTCTTTATCTGGTTTAGTGAATGCTGGACCCCCAAAAAATCATTGTAAAGGGTTTGATCTGACAAGGTGTCTCATCATACTTATATCTCGAAATTCCAAAAAAGAATTTTTTAAATTTACTTTTTTTTCCTGTATATTTACCCCCCCTTTTTCATGTGCCCTATGTATGTGTCACGTTATTCTCTTTAAAACGTATTTGCTAGATTTTGGCTACCGTTTATAGTAAAAAAAGCCTCCAGCCCTAAGTACCAAAGTTGGTTTTTGACCATCTCTAGACCCCCAAAAAGGGGGACCGGAAAGTTTTGTTATATGTTTCTGAAAAGGGTTTGATGTGATCTCTTACGCTAGCATATTATTTTCAGGAAATTCGAAGAAAAAATTTTTGCAAATCACTTTTTAATTTCTCCCTGTATAATTCTTCAAATCCAAAAATCGGTTTATTGGCCCTATGCACCAGTCGGAACTTTCTTTTTCAGATACAATTTTTATTTTTTCGCTAGCTTGAATAATAAAAGTGTGCCCTCTATCGTTCGAGGGAGGGGGTAATATTTTTTTGTGTTATGGTGTTGACTCGAATAGAGGCATTTTTGATATCCGAAAAAAGTTGTTCTAAGTGCTATAGTGTGGGCAAGGGGGGAGGGGGTGGAGGTGGAAGATTCGTTTATTTCAATTTTCTTCTCCAAATTAAATTCTCTATACGCTCATATAAATTTTTCTCGGTGTGCAGGTTTTTAAAAAAATGCTCTCCTTACCTCCAGCACTGTCAGATGTGTCCAAACTGATGATAATAGTTAGATTTAAAATCTTTCTTTTGCTTTGAACTGTTACCTCTATATTGTTTGTTTACTGTTAACACCTCTTGGATATTTTCATTTGTCAATATGTTTTCAAAAGAAATAACTAGTTGGTTAAATTATCTACACGTCTCTCGAGATTTGCCATCAGCATCCAGCTTAATTTAAATGGAAAGTAATCAACCAGGAAGGTACCCGATATTTTACAAACTAGTAATAACTCTGGTAAGTCACAGCTACATGTATTACCACTCGCAGTTTTTTCTTTACTAATTTCAATTTCACATTCTCTCTACTCATTTCATACATGTTTAAGCTTTGAAATGTGGGTTGAGATGTCATCATTAGTATCTTTTCTATAGCTAAAGAGCTGCATGCACAAATTATACGTCTTTTCTTTAACAGCACTATCCTAAAGCATATGTAGTTCTAACCACATCTCTATAGCTGTATTAAACCTCATTACCTTCTGTAAAGTTTCTTGAGACATATTTATACTGAGCAAAAGCAATGCATTATTAACAGCTTATGAATAAAACGCTGTCTTTTTCATACTTCTCTTTCGCTTCTTTTGCAGTGTTTACAATGGGTAAAGGCGAAGGTTTCATTAAAGTACCTTGTAAGACTTCATTCGCACCAGGAACACTTCTAAGCAAAATAGCTTGATAATAGCTTTATAAGTAGACCAGTTCGTTTTACCTTCTAATAATCTAATTTAAACTTACTAGCATCCATCTCTTCTAATACTAAATTCTTGACCTCAGGAATATGGCTCTGCTACCATGTTGAAGTACAAGCGATCAATCAATTCAATACTTCTAGTATTTAAAATTTATTATTTAAAAAGGAAAAATTAGAGATGACTTGATAACAACTATATAAAAATAACTTCATAATATTTGGAAATTCTGTTGTTGGAGGATTGAGGATTTTGGAATATTGTATAAGGGGGGGGGGGCTCTCTACAAGTGAGTTAAACTAGAATTTGGCCCCAATTTTCTTCCTTAAGTGACCAAAAAAGTAGTTGCTTTCATAGCAAGGCGTACAAATCCTGACCTTTTTGCACCGTTCTGATCTTCGATTACCCCAGAATCCTTTTTTTACTACATTTAATCTGATTTAAGAAGTAACAGTAGAAATAATTTCCTTTTTTATTCAAAAATTTCCATTTTGGTGATAAATTTGAAGTTATATATAAAACAATTGATAGGGGATTCTCTTCAAGTGATTTAAACCAGAATTTGGCCCCAATTTTCTTCTTTAAGCGACCAAAAAAGTAGTTGCTTTCGTTGTAAGAAAATTTTAATAAAAATCGTACAAATGCTGACCTTTTTGCACCGTTCTGATTTTCGATTAACCCAAAATCCTTTTTTTATTACATTTAATCTTATTTAAGAAGTCACAGCTAAATATTTTCTTTTTTTATTCAAAAATTTCCATTTTGGTAATAAATTTGAAGTTATTGTACCAGGTGTTCCAATCAGAATGGTTCTTGGCCATATACCAAAAACCGTTTACAGTACAGTTACAGGAAAAATATTTATAACAAAAGCGGCCTCGAGGAAAACTCAGTCTACTATATGTGTGATAAAATCGTCTTTACGTAATTAATGGATGCTCCCTTACAGGTATTTAGAGATAGAGATTTTATGAATGAAGTGTCGACCCTCTTTTTGTATTTGTAGGGCATCATTGAGACTGACAATAGATCCGCTTTTTTTGCGAACAGTTGGCTTTTTATTGTTTTTAACATGCAGCTATCGGTTTTAATTAATGTTGAGATTATTTTCGACTTTTAGTAATAATAGAAAACAGAAGTAAAATACCCTTCAAAAGATTAATTTTGTAGTACTGAACAATGTCTAATTAAAATATATATTTACTAAAATATGGTAACATTCCAATAATGAAAGTTTGTTGTGTACGAAACTAAGAGAAAAAAACAAGTGATTGGGAAAAATTTGATCTGTACTTTGCCTCTTATTATATGAATGGAATATCTTCTTATATCTAAATTTGATGTTGAATGTTTACAAAAAATAATTCATCAACTGAAAAAATATTTAATATTTTGATATTTGTTCTGTATTCAGTAAGATATGAATGTTATAAATAAAACTATATAAACAGAAGCCTTATCAAAACGATTTGTAAACAGGACATTGCACATTAATCTATGTATATAGAAGAGAAATAATATCACAAATGAAACAACAATAAGATATGGAGATGGTAAATGAATATGTACTAAATTATTTAAAAGGTTCCAGTTTGAGTGCCATCTGCCATTTAATTTGTTTATAGTGCTCCATGTTGGCAGCAAAATATAGATTTGGAGTAACAAATAAAAATACTCCGTACATTTTTTGTAAAATTTGATCGAAAGCTATATTTTCAACAACTTACCTTGTATAAGTGAAGAATTCAACCATTTTATGTAATAGCTGTTGGGATAATTGACCAATACTTCATTGGAAATGATCGATATCGGAAGGAGGAGTACCGCCAATATAGATACAGCCAAAGAAAAAGAACATAACCAAGTACTGATTCTGTACACGGTGATTTCATCTTCGTCGGTACTGAAATAGTCTTCTCTGCCTTTACGTTTGAATCTACATAGCGTTGCGAAACTCAGGAGGTAGAGGAGGATGAAGAGTAAAAGGAATATCTGAAACAAATAGAATATTTATTAGCAAACGATCTTTTATACTCGATAAAAACAAAATTAAAATGATTTAAATGATAAATTTTCTAAGCAATAGTTTGAAGAACAATAAAATCCGTTTGGTAGGGGCAGATACGCAGTATCCACAAAGAATCAGTGTGTGGGCAAGAATTATTAATAAAACCATTATTGGACCTTATTTTAGGATTCTTTCCTGATGTTATAAACCTTATCTTGTAAATAGACTAATTTTGGTTTCAGCATGATGGAGCGGCTCCTCATTATCCTTGAGGTGTTCGTGAGTTTCTCGGCATTACATTTCCAAATGGGTGGATTGGAAGAAAAAGAGCTATCGAATGGCCAGCAAGATTAGCACATTTAGTGATACAATTATTGACAATAATATTAACAGCATAGGGTATGGCGATATTGACGATAGCACCCGCAAAGAATGAACGACTGTATTGACACCATACTATTGAACGTGTAAGGGCCTTATTACACAAGAACAATTTTCACCTACCCTGAAATAACGGCACTTTTTACCGATAAGGTACACGCGTAGTAAACTGTTTGTTTTGGTATGAGTAGTAAATCAAAGTGTGGGCGGGGTTGGTTGTAGTTTTGGCCACTGTTTATTGCTATACTGCTTAGTCGCTTTGTTGCTTGTAGGTGGGTACATGTGGTGAAGAAATGTAACTATCGGGTGTCTGCCTCCTCGTGGCACCACTGAATGTGATTAACAAGCCTCCCTTTGGGGATAAGCTTGTTTACTAACCCAATGATACACCAGCGAGGGCTTAGTTCATGCTGTAACGCGACCCGCGCCGAAGAATCTCACCAACGGTGTGGTACCTGTGCCCTAAAACTGGTATCGTGAACGGAGCCTCCTGGACACCTGACGACTTCCTGGGGAGTAACTAGTCTTACATCATACATCTACACAGGGGGCACCGTAGATGTGGACCACCCCTCCCCCATACTTGTGGGACTAGAATGAAAGATGACAAATCAAATGAAGATGCACTACTGGGCTCTGATTCCCCCAAGGAGGGATTGAAAAATCTCATCACAGAGGAGGTACGGACAGAAGCCCAACCAGGGCGGAGTCGAACGAGTCCGCCATTGAAAGGACCAAGGAGGAGTCGAAAGAGTTCACCAGGTTCACCTAATCGGAAACCAAGGAAAAGCGGACAGGTTCCACCAGGGTTGCTACAACGGAAACTGACAAGGAGAGAGTAGCATGAAGGAAAGCTGCTCAAAAGATGAGGAAGAGAACCGCCCGTGCCAACAAGAGGCGTCAGGAAAGAGAGGAGAGGAAGGCAAATAAGTTGCAGCAGGGTAGCACAATCCGCTCAGCTGTACAACGACCAGCCAAACCACTAAAGGACCAAGCGGCGTCACGAAACGCCCAACCGTCTCAAACAGGCAAGGGGTCGAAAAGCTCCGCGAAACTCCCCCAGGATTCAGCTCCAAGAGAGCGAGCGGGGGTAGGGAAGCGTCATCGGACAGCGGCAACCGCTACGCATTTCCTCGTGTGAGGAAAGCCGAGGCAATGCCGCAATCGAAGGAAGTATCACAGACCCCAAGCTCACTTCTTACAGCTCAGCCTTAGGGAGAGATAAGCAGGTAGTAATTACCTCCAACAGAAAAGGAGGTAAGATCTACGAAGAGGAAGCTAACACTATCCGAGATAGCATCGTCAGACATATGGCAGCTACCATTAAGACGGTAGACAATGCATCTCGAGGACCTCAGTTAAGATTCAGGAACTCTGAGCTTGTTGACTCAGGGTGGTTTTTAGTAACCGCTCAGGATGAGACATCCATAGAGTGGCTCCTGAATCTGTGGTCCTCAGAGAATAATGAAGACGATGGCGTCACCTTCAAAGCTTCCAAAGTTAGCGACGCGTCTTGGCCTGAGGGAATCGGGTTTAGGCTGCGCTCCAAGGCGAGGAATTAAAGGAGGCCCTTTCGCTTCAAAACCGGGAGATAGAGGTCGAGGAATGGAAACATGTGGGGATGACAGGATAACCTGGTGGGTGGTTCCTCGTCTTCCTGGTAGGTCCGGAGACGATCGAGCGCCTGCAGAATCAGGGCTGGGAGCTCTTCTATGAGCTGATTACAATCTCCGTAACGAACTTATGATGGTAGTCTCTCTGGTCGATGGGCTGCCGGGCTTTCTGGGGGGAAGTAGATCTGCCCTACAAGCCTCAATGGCCGGAGTAGAGGTAAGTCAAATAAACCTGCAGCACGGTCAGGATTCCTGCGCAGAATTGGGAAGGACCCAGGCCGAAACTGCAGATAATATTTACCTAATACAAGAATCATATTGTTTTAGGAACAAACTTAGAGGCCTGAAGTGGACCCACGATATTATTATTGGAAAAGTGGATGAAGATAAACCACCCAGGACCTGTATTATGGGTACCAAGAATCTGAGAGTCTTACCAATACACGATCTAGGAACCGGGATGCCACTACAGTAGTCATGAACACAAGGTAACAAGATCAATAAAGAATTAATAAGTAGCATCTATCTTCCAAACGACATTACCTACCACTTTCAGTGGAACTAATCCGAGTCGTTGAATATGCGAAAGATAAAAACCTACCACTTATTATAGGATGTGATGCCAATGCACACCATTTACTGTGGGGCAGTATTGACACTAATGCTCGTGGTACAGCCCTAATGGAGTTCTTAGCAACCACTAGATTTGGAGTATAATATAGAGGTAAAGAGCCCACATTTGTCAATAGAATCAGGAAGAAGGTAATAGACATAACGTTGGCCTCTAGAGACCTACTTGATCATATTGAGAACTGGAAGGTTATGGGAGGCATATCGACCTCGGATCACAGGATGATCCAATTCAGCTTAAATGCTGGGGTCGAACCGCTCCCATTAAGGCGCAATCCAAGGGCCACTAATTGCGTAACCTACATTAGAGGCTTTAGGATAACCTGCATACCCCAAACACCTCAATAGAATAAGAAAAGAGTTGGAGGCAACCATATCGTCAATAGTTGGAAGCTACGAAAAAGCGTGTCCTCTTAAGGCTACTCCGTTTAGGAGAATCCAATGGTGGAGTGCTAGACTCGAATCCTTGAGGAGGGACACCAGGAAGAATCTCAATAAGACGATGAAGAATGGGGACGAAGCCAACTGGGATGATTATAGAAGAGCTAGAAGAGATCTCAAAAAAGAAATCCAGAGAAGCAAGACGTCTAGCTAGAGAAGCTTCTGCAGCGAAGTGAACTCACTTCCAGAGACATCCAGGTTAGCTGAAATACTAAGTCGAGAGAATAACGTTCCTATTGGAAGAAAGCAGACGAGTCTTGTATTTCATCCAGAGAGGAGTCATTAAGACACCTCTTGGAAACCCACTTCCTTAATACGAAGCCCCAATAACTACCAGGCTGGCAGGCTCAGTCTGATGAAGACTGGGAACTAGCCGACAGGGTTATAATGGATGGATCCAAGCAGCGGGGCCGAATAAAATATTTCCAGTGCTTCTGCAGCAATGTTTAGATATTCTCCTCCCTATGCTGAAAGTAATATTTCAAGTGTCGCACTAGGGTGGGTACCGGAAGAATGGAAGAAAGCCGAAGTTGTGTTCATCCCCAAAGCTGGGACGAAAGACTATACAGCGGCCAAATCCTTCAGAACCATTAGTCTCACATCATTTCTATTTAATTACATCTAATTATAGAAACAGGGCAATGAGATCCGCGGCCTATGAAGAAATTATAAAATAGATGACAAAGGAAAATTTTGGTATTGCTGAATTAAAACAAAAAATCTGAGAAGTACTTATAATCAAGAAGTTGGGAAAATATTAACTGGCCCGAACATTTAAAGTAATTTCTAATTTAACATGTGCTGGTATTGCATCCCTCATGATTGTGTCCATTTTCTGAATATGCGGCTTAATTAAATTAAGCAGTGTTTCAAAACTATCAGGTGTCATTGTCAAGCTCGTTTTATATTCGTCTTGGTCTTCCAAAGCCAGTTCTCTTAAAATATTAGCAGATGCTCCCAATTTATCACGTCTCTTAATCCAATCCCTTAAACATTGTTTAACGACTCGATATTTTTGCCTAACCTGCTTGTACATTATTACGCACGAATAGAACTATCTTTTCAGAAAAAAGTATGCTAGTGAACTCTACTACTATTTATACCAATGTAAACCAGCCTTAAATGTTCGTTGCCACTCAAAACGCCACGAATAAGAAAGTTTCCTTCACTATACGCGATTTTACGTTTACTTTGCGACTGTCTGTCCATCAGCCGCAATGTTTGTGATGCGCAAGTCATGGTCTTAGATTGTCCTATAATTTTCAATAAATGCAGAAACTTAAATACCTTTAGATTCGGATAGGTTTGGTTAGATATTTGTATTATTTTAGGTACTTTTCTAAGTTTTCCATAGTTTTTGACATTTTTTTGTTATTCGTTTTATTGCTCTTAATATTAAAAAATTCATTTTTTTGGTTAATTTTAATATCATCGCTATTTTATTAGCTCAGATACAGACAGCAAAAATAAACATAAAGTATGCTAAAAGTTTTTGTGTTAATAATCAAATACAAGCAATATAACAGTATATTACTTTCTTTTAATGTAGCAGGACGCGTCGCCCATCCGCTCGGAGAAAATTTGAACAATAGAAATACAATAAGAAATTTAGGTGTGTTACTTTTGTCGTCGATGCAGCACATGTGTGACAACCACTCCTCTCTAATTAAAACTAATCAATGTTATTTCAATCTCCACGATGCGTAACATGGAAAATTATTATGTACAACGAATGTATACAAAAATTACTTATACAGAGTGGCACGTTAGTAACGGGATCCAGAACAATAAAAAATTTATTATACACTGTATTCCTGACCAAAAGGAGAAACATTTTTATTTATAGTTTTAGCGAAAAATGTTATTCTTGATAAAATGTTTTACTTCTTCCAAATCTTCATATTATGTAATAAAAATCAAGTTTTATGCAACCCGCTTCATTTTAAAGCTAGTTTTATGGAACCCCCAATGCAGTAGCAAAGTTAAGTCGTAACCAGGCTAGGGACACTGCAGACCGTGCCATCTATAGAGCCTGTCGAGTAACTAAAATCGGTAGATAATTCCAAAAAATTAACGAAAACTGTAACGTCGTTAGTAATCAAATTTTATTGATTTTTACTACTGCGTATGCGCGATATCATATTGCTCGTCCACACATGTTATATGTTATACTGTTATAATTTCTTAGTTCAAGTGTAGAGGTTATTAGAAGGTTACGGTATTTTGGTGTATTTTTTGTAATATTTATCTGTTGTTTCGTTGCTTTATTGTAATTAATTGAAAAGACAGTTTCAAAGTGTATTCTGAAGGATTCTAATAAGTGGTGTACTCGGTAAGTTTTATTAAAAAAGTTTGAGCATTTTTTCTTTCACAATTAACAACCATTATATTCATTTTTATAAAACACAGAGAATTTTTACTAATTTAATCGCCAACTTTAGAGATCATGGTTGTGTTTTACATTAGCTAAACTGAAAATTGCTTCATTAATAAAGTAAATATTTATGTTTACAGTTTTATTCCTCCAATCCAGGAAGATAAAATTAATATGGCTGAAAAGCAGTGGCAATAAATCATTAAATTTGTCGACGAGGATATGATCCCTTCATTTTCAAAAACAGTGTTTCTTTAGATTTGAGAGAGACGAAGAGAAGTTAAGACAGTTTGATTTGCCTTCCCATATGAGTGGAAATTAACAAAAATTGATGGTAAGTTTTATTGTATTCAATATAGCATGCTATAATTTTGGACATTTTAAAATGTAAATTGAGTGAACGAAAAGACGCGTACTGAGTGTTTAATTTTATTAAAATTCCAGCTAAGCGCTTTCAGCCATTAGGCCATTCTGAAAGCTCTTGTCAAGAAAAAAACATACAGAAGGTGTCAAAAAGCATCAAACCATGTAACTGCTACATACAATGAAATGAAATGTTCGATGTTACATCATTATTTAAGTAAAATTTGTTAAAATTACTCTATAAAGAGCGTGTACAATTGTAATTCACCTAACGAAACGTCTAATTTGAAATCATCAACTAAATGATATGTGTGGACACCCTCTTTATAGTCATTTTAACAAATTTTACTTAAATAATGATGTAACATCAAACATTTTATTTCATTGTATGTACATTGTACCTGTTGTATGTTTTTCTCTTGTCGACAGCTTTGAGAATGACTCAATGACTGAAAGCGCTTAGCTGGAATTTTAATAAAATGACACACTCAGTACTCCTCTTTTCATACACAATTTATATCTAGTGTGTACACCATACTCAGACAATTCCATTTTAAAATGTACCCATTGAAGAAATAATAATCTGGGTTTTATTTTATGTTATAGTTATTCCCTCCACCAGCTATGGGATGGAAGGTATTGACCCCTTGCCGATTTTTATAAATAGCCCATGGTATGACAATTTATGGGAAATCGTGATATCTCGGAATTGAACTTCGGTTACGATCGCTCATTCTCAGTAGCAGTAGTGAACAATGCGTTGTGCTTAGATGTTGAATTTGTTAGTTCTAACTCGTTGTTGGTAAAAGCTAGGTGACAAAGTCATCCGAGAGATAAAGTGCGTGTGCTGGTGTATGTAAAATTATTCTGATTGACGCAAGGTGTAAAAAGTCTGTAAGTTTAATTTTTGAATAATTTCAAATATTTTGTGTGATTTACAATTCACTTTCTTTATAGTTGTAATGGGTACTTATGAAGCAGAACAGGCTCGTCTGGCACGTCTTATGGACGAAACATTTGATGAAGAAGGGCTTGATGATACGGATGAAGAATTTATAAACGAAGAGATGGATGTTTTTGAAACTAGGGAAGAAGATTCCGAATCCGAGCAAGATCTTAGCGATAGAGAGGATTTGACTGAAGAAGAATCAAATAAACCTTATTATCTGGGAAAGCCCTCAAAAACTAAACCAAATGATGCTATAAGATGGTTCAAGCACCCTTCGAATCAAAATGTGAGAACAAGATCATGTAACATTATATTTCATGCACCTATTACTACTGCCGTTTGAAAGGGTAAGACTAATCCGTTGGATTGCTGGAATTGTATATTTAGCAATAACATTATTGAAAAAATTGTGGAATATACTAATACAATTATCGAAACAATGTCTGAAAATTACTCCAGGGAGAGAGATTCAAGAAAGACCAATACATCTGAAATATTGGCTCTTATGGGGCTACTATACCTCGCAGCAGTAACTAAAAGTGGCAGATTGAATACTAGACAATTATGGAGTCGCAACGGTACTGGCATTGAAATATTCAGACTTACGATGGGTATAAACCGTTTTTATTTTCTACTAAATTGTCTGAGATTTGATAACAAAAATACAAGAACAGAGAGACTACTTATTGATAAATTAGCTCCCATAAGGGAAATATTTGACATATTCAACGACAATTGCATCAGGTCCTATTGTACTTCGGCATATATGACTATTGATGAAAAATTGGAGGCCTTTAGAGGTCGCTGCAATTTTAAACAATATATTCCATCAAAACCTAACAAATATGGAATCAAAATATTTGCATTGGTTGATGCCAAAATGTTTTATACGTATATGTTGGACAGCAGCCCAAAGGACCACATCGTGTTTCTAATTCTTATAGTGGTATTGTAAAACGTCTTTCTATATCTATCCATGGCTCTGCAAGAAACATTACCATACATAATTGGTTTACAAGTGTGCAGTTTGTTTCTGATATGTTACACAACCATAAAATTACTGTAGTCGGAACACTAAAAAAAAATAGGATAGGAATTCCGCCAATCTTTGTAGATGGTAAAATTAGACCAAAATACAGCTCCATGTTTGGTTTTACAAAAGACACCACATTAGTATCCTACATTACAAAAGAACGCAAAACAGTCCTTTTGCTATCTAGTATGCATCATGATGATAGAATTGATTCGGAAACAGGGGAAAAAAGAAACCTGAACTGGTAACGTTTTATAATGAAACTAAGAGAGGGGTAGATGTCTTTGATAAGATGTGTGCATCTTAAAACTGTGCCCCGAATACCAAAACGTGGCCCATAGTCATTTTTTACATTATGATGAATGTAGCTGGCATTAATAGTCAAATAATATTTGAAGGAAACTGTGAGGAGGACCAGTACATGCGGCGAAGATTATTTTTAGAAAAACTCTCATTTCAACTTCTAGAAGAGCATCTACAGCTAAGAGCCAAGAACATTAATGTACCAAAACAAATACGGGAACGAATAAAAGAACCTGATCATGCAGTGGGAAGAGAAAATAAAAGGGGGAGCTGTACAGAATGCAGTAAACGTAGGTTGTCACGGTATTCTTGCTATAAATGTAGGAGTTATTTGTGTCTGGAACACTCTCTCATTGTGTGCAAAAACTGTTCTCAATAAGAAACAATGTACAGTTTTATAAAGACTAGGTTTAATGTTACTGTTTTTAATTTTGATTTTCATATAAACTTTAGAGAAGCTCGTATTACTTTGACAACTTTAGAATATACCTATTTTTTAATATTAAAACCTTCTAGAATAAGGAAGAAGTGTTGTTTTATACGGACATTTATGTAAAAATACATTGTAGCCTATTTCGGTTTCTTATTTTGTGTTTATAATAATTACTATCTATAATGATCTGACAGATACAGTGCGTGTGCCCGTGTACGAAAAAAGGGTGCGTGTTCCGGAAGGTTAAGAAAAGTACTTTGTGAAAAAATTATTTGTTGTCAATTTTTATACCAAAATAAATAAACTGTTTATATGATTACTGTTTTATTTTTTCCAATTTAATTAACCATTTATGGTCCATCATTTGATATTTCATTTAATTTAACTCAACATCTAATCATTATTGAGTTAAGTTGAATGAAATGTTAAATGATGGACTATAAATGGTTATTTTGAAATAAAATAATTAAAATACAGTAAATTTGAATATACCGCCAAAACCTAAAATTACAGAAATCTTTTCAACATCACTCAATTGTTTAGTCGACAGGCTCTTTAAATGGCGCCACAATCAGTGTCTCATCTATCTGTGGTCGTAACGTCGAGTCTATTATTCAAAATAACGCCGAAACTTCTCTTCTCAAAGTAAATATATTTTCGTTAAATTTCACATCTTGCTCGTGTCTTTCCTTTCAACTATCAGTTATAATAACTTCACCATACGTATGTACGGACTTTATCCAATTTAAACTTTATAAGTTTTATCTTAATTGTCGAGAATATATGTTATATTTAAATAACGTACACTTGCTTCCAGTCTAAAACAACATCTAGCAATCGATCATTATCTGGCCTAGATCGATAAAAAACTGTTATAAAAAACAAATCGTCACGCTTCTGGTATTTATTTACTAAATTCCGACGTTACGTAGAATACCAAATTATTTACACTGTTTATATTTACCCACAATACATGACCTTCCTTTCAGCTAGCTAATGTAAATACAATTTAAAATAGCTGTGGGCCAGATAACAATAAGATACTTTTTACATTTTTAAATTGAATATAATAGTTTCATTTTATCTAGTTAGGAATACATATATTTGTAAAACAATTATAACGTTATCCACAGTTATTTTTAAATATTCATTCACATTCAGTTTTTGACAAAAAATCAATTAGATAATGAATCACAAAAACAAAGTAGGTTCATCAAAATTTATATTTTACCATTGAATAAACACTTACAATTAGGTGCAATATCGCGCGTTTCGATAATCAAGTTCTCGTCTTCAGACACTGAAGGTAATTTTTGTTGGCCGTCTCCAGTAATTCTAATTTTACTTACTTAGTGTTGAACTCATCAGTGTTTATGTTAAATAGTATTATGTACCAGATTATAATGTATTATAGTTTTGTCAGTAAGACAGTAAAATGAATATGTCAGCCAAAATAAAATATTATTGAGAGACAGTTGTCTTTTAATCTTGCACCAAATAGTAATATTGAATTTGTAAACCGGCCAATCTAGACCTAAAAATGAGAGCGAAGGTACATAAATTCCCATCAAGCTGAAAATCAGTAAGATTGTTAAAATATGATTAAAAATAAAATTTGAAAGTTCCCCATCTTTCTACTGTATGGTCTAAGGTAGTCAAAAAAATGAGTTTTTCACGATTTTCAGCGAAACGGTAAGTTTTATCATAAAAATATCTCAGACAAAAATTGTAGATCATAAAATAATCTACAAAAAAATGTATCAATACTTTTCTCCTAGGAGCCACCGTTTTTGAGATATAACGTATTTAAAAAGTTGATCAAACTGTTATCGTCATAATATGCATGAGTGCGCCACGTATATAATAATAATATATGTTTTTTCACTAGAAATTACAAAGTATAACAAATGTAGATCAAAAATCGTAAATAAACACAATGCCCCACAGAAGCTGTAAAAAACAGCTTGTAAGTGGTATCTAAATTAAGTACAGCGACAAAATTAGTTACACTTACAACAATAGTAAACTTAGCAACAATAATGATAGTAGTAATATCACAAATAATACATAGCACAATCAGAATATCACAACAAAATATGAATTTAAAAAAATATAATATGAAAAATTAAAGGAATAAAGAAAATGAACATGTACTACTACAGAAAAAAACCTGTAGTATATTAAACTATTTAAGTGATTGAACACCGAAAACTCCAACCTTCAGCCAATGTAACCATGTGTAGGTGTAGATAATTCTCACGTTACGATTTTTATATCGCAGAATTCTCTTTTCTGCTCTAAAATGAAGTGTTTTAGTTTCTTTTTAAATAATCGAATATTTTGGATGCTTTTAATATAATCTGGAATACGGTTGTAAATCTTAACGGAATAGAAAGAATATGTTTTCTGACAACTCGTTTTTATCATCCTAGGGACTGTATGGAAATGTCTATTCCGAGTATTGTAATTATGGATTGGTAAGTTGTATGTATTCTTTGATCCATGATATTCCACTGAAACGCATAAAAAGTATGGTTATTTCGGATCCAATATTCTACTTTCAGAATACAAAAGATCTGAAGAATAAAGGTTCGGTTTAGACATTATGATTTTTAGAAATCTCCTCTGGATTATATTTAATGGCTGCAGGTGAGTTTCCAATGAACTTCCCCAAACCTGAATTCCATATCGAAGATGGCTTTCTACCAATCCAAAATATAAATTGCGGAGATGTTGGCTAGAAATATACTTTTTCAAGTGCCTAAATTTATGCAAAATAAACTGTATTTTTTTTATTATATATTTAATATGACAATCCCATTTTAAATTTGTATCCAATATAATCCCCAAATATTATATTTTATTTTATAAATCCTGATCAAACTGTGATATTTTCAGTGGATAAAATCGGTTATTAGATGAGTTGGAGTTAAGAATAGGCAAGTAAAAAGTTTTTTCAAAATTTATGGTTAATAGTTTACTATCAAACTACGACTTAATTAGCTTTAGGTCAGATTCAACTTTTAGCTTTAAATCATACCAATTACTGTCCTCATAAACAAATGCAGTATCATCCGCGTAACCAATTATATGACCAGCGCTATTTAAAGAAAATAGATCATTCATGTAGAGATTGAATAACACAGGGCCTAATATAGTACTCTGTGGTACTCCGTATGTTATATCACGTTCTTCACTAATAAATCCATTGATTTTGACGACTTGTTGTCGATGTGAGAGATAACTCCTGAATAGCTTCAAACAAGTATCCCGTAGTTATCCAGCGTTTTTAATAGACTACTGTGGCTGACAGTATCGAATGCCTCCGCTAAATCCAAAAAAATACATAGGCACGTTCTATTCCCATTTAGAGCATCAAACATTTTGGTTGTTAAATTTAATAAAGCATTGTGTGCTGAACTGTTTTGTTTAAATCCAAACTGGTGGAACGATATCAACCCATATTTGGTTATGTATGAATCCAATCTTATTTTCAATATTCTTTCAAAAAATTTTGATATATGTGGTACTAGTGATATTGGTCGATAGTTAATAGGAAGGGATTTGTCTCCATTTTTATCAATAGGTGTGATTACAGATTTTTTGAACGCTTTAGGCCATATTCCCACCTTCATACACTTGTTTATTATGTGTTGCAGCGGATCAAGGATATATGATTGTATTGCCTTTAGATACTCAGCACTAATTTCGTCTATACCAGTTGCTTTTTTGTTTTTCAATTCATTTATAATGGACTTCACCTCAAATGTATTTGTTGGTAGCAAAACATTGAATTTGAGAAAGAAACTCTATCATATACCCGCTGTCGGTTTTTGTCAATTTTATCGGCTACTTCAGAAAAAGTTGAGTTAAACTCATTCGCTATTTGAAGAGGATGGGTTAATATATTTACTTTTTGATCTTTAATATTTCCTATATTAACTCGTAAATTGCTTGATCCACAAATATCTTTCACTACATTCCACAGTTGTTTGTTATTATTGGAATTTTCGGTAATTTTTGTAATATAATAATTTTTTTTGTAGTTTTAATTAGAGCATATTTCTGTATAGTCTGTAATGTGAAAGTATATTACGATCATTCGGACTTTTTTTGGTTAACTGAAATAAACGTTTCTTTTCATTTATGGACCTCGGTAGAGCTTTTGTTACCCATGGCGCAATTTTGGTATTTTTCCGGTTGTGTCTATTATACGAGTAATAAAGGCACTTATCAATATTTTCTTGAATTATTGAAATACATTTCTCTGTAGCATCATCTGGATCATAGCAACTTCTTATCGAATCCCATGATATTTTAGAAACAGTTTCCTTACGTTTTTGGTTGTTAACATGCTTTGTTACCCTTTCCGATGGCTTCTTTTGTTCTTTATTGTCCATTATAATTTGTAATGCTATTGCGTAGTGATCTGTTATATCAGTTTTTATTACCAAAAGAATAATATTATCTAAATTTTTATTAGATTTTGAATATAAAAAGAGATGGTCTAGGCAGGAATTCAGTCTAGTTGGCTTATTAATGGTAGATACAAATCCATATTCGCTCAAGGTACTAATGTAATCTATTGTATTATAATCTGAATCAAGTAAGTCTATGTTGATATCACCCATAAATATGCAGCACTGCTTAGTACCTACTCTACTATTCCTTAACAAAGTATCTAGATTATTGATGAACTCGGGTATTTTAGTATTATAATTCTCCTGTGATGGTGATCTATAACACGCCAAAATTACGATCCTAGTATTATTGTGAATATCTATTGCAACTTTTAGAACCTTAGTTGGTCCCAGACTTATAATACTATGTTCAAAACTGAAAGCACTACCAGCCCATCGTTTTGATTTAAATCGCCCTCATTATAAATTAAGTTGTAACCTGCTATATTATATAGATTCGTATCGATAATTTTCTTCCATGTTTCCGTCAAAACGATACAATCAAAACCCAGGATATCAGATAGTGATACTTTCAGCTCATCCAAATTTTTTGATATGCTTCGAATATTATTATGGAAAATCGTAAAATTATCATTATGCTTATTATTCTAATTTAACCCTTTTTTCTGTCGGGCTAATTAGAGGGAGTGTAGTTTCGTTGTTCTTTTCCGATGCATTCGAAGGACCATTTGGATGTTGTGAACTTAGGGGATGATGTATTTGATGTAATGAAACACTTATATCACGATATGATTTATATTATCACGAGGTTATAACTTATTTGTTTTGCGTCGACAATTAAGACTTCACTTATTTTCGCGATAACTGAAAGTATTGTGCACCTACTATGTTGGTTTATGAAAATAATTAATGATTACAGACACATGGTGGTTCCCGGGATTGTAAAACGCCGGTGCTCTTCTAAACTGAGTACCTTTTCGTACCACGTTAAATGATGAAAGAGAGCGAATGTAGGGTCTGTGGAGTATTTATATGTTTGATGACGTAGGATCGAAGAATGAGGGAGCTGTTAGAAACTAGCCAATGGGATACAAGTATTTGAAAATGTAACGTTCAAACACAACTGAATTTTGCAGATATGGAGATGTTTTTTTTTGGGGTTTTCAACGGTTTCGTAGTAACAGATAACAGGGTTTGGACCAGCGTTTTTATGAAGAGATAAGGTGTCGGGAGCTTTGGTGTTGTTAGTGGAATTTCAGAAGACGATTATTTCTGTTTTTCTTAGGTGTTAGTAAATTTAAATGACTTTTTGTAGTTATATAAAGAAATATTAAAGGTTGAAATTAAGGATATTTTTAGGTATCTGTTTTGAACATAATATTCGAAATATAGTATACAGGGGAAATTGAAATAAAGTCACGGGAGAATTTGGTAATTAAAACCAAATTCGAACATATTGGGGGCGGGGGAAGAATGGAAGAAAGGTGAGAGATGGCTGTTCTCAGACATCGAATGCTGATGTTAGTGACAGGGTTAGATAGCGTGAGAGTGTATAGGGCTCTGATGCAGGATTGTGAATGAAAGTGAATATTTTTGAGAGTAACTATGTAAATATGTGTAGGGGTTGTAAAGGTATCTAATGTGTGTCAGAGTGTTGTAAGGACTCTGACGTCATGAATGTAATGAATGAATAAGATTTGAGGTTAGAGTGTTGTAAGGACTCTAGCGTCATGAATGTAACGAATGAATAAATGTTGAGGTTAGAGTGTTGTACGGACTCTAACATCATGAATGTAGCGAATGAATAAATGTTGAGGTTAGAGTGTTGTAAGGACTCTAACACCATGAATGTAACGAATGTAAGAGTTGGGGTTAGAGTGTTGTAAGGACTCTAACGTCATGAATGCAATGAATGAATAAGATTTGAGGTTAGAGTGTTGTAAGGACTCTAACGTCATGAATGTAACGAATGAATAAGGTTTGGGGTTAGAGTGTTGTAAGGACTCTAACGTCATGAATGTAACGAATGAATAAGACTTGAGGTTAGAGTGTTGTAAGGACTCTAACGTCATGTATGTAACGAATGAATGAACAAGAGGCCTAGATGCATGCTAGTTCTTGTTTTGTAAGGGCACGAATGTAAGCAATATACTCTAGAAATGGACTAGAGTTGTAAACGATAAGATTGTAAGCAATATACTCTAGAAATGGACTAGAATAGTGAACGATAAGAGTGTAAGCAATATACTCTAGAAATGGACTAGAGTTGTAAACGATAAGAGTGTAAGCAATATACTCTAGAAATGGACTAGAGTTGTAAACGATAAGAGTGTAAGCAATATACTCTAGAAATGGACTAGAGTTGTAAACGATAAGATTGTAAGCAATATACTCTAGAAATGGACTAGAGTTGTAAACGATAAGAATGTAGCAATATACTCTAGAAATGGACTAGAGTTGTAAACGATAAGAGTGTAAGCAATATACTCTAGAAATGGACTAGAGTTGTAAACGATAAGAAGGTAAGCAATATACTCTAGAAATGGACTAGAGTTGTAAACGATAAGAGTGTAAGCAATATACTCTAGAAATGGACTAGAGTTGTAAACGATAAGAGTGTAAGCAATATACTCTAGAAATGGACTAGAGTTGTAAACGATAAGAGTGTAATAATACCTTTGTCCAGGTATTCACATAAAGGAATAATACCTTTGTCCAGGTATTCACAGAAAAGAATAATACCTTTGTCCAGGTATTCACATGAAAGACTAAGTAAATGAAGTAAAGAACGAGAATGTTTACGTCGATTCTAGTTCGACAAGTGTGGTACCAGTTTGTTTTACGAGTAACGGTCCAGGAACCTCGGACGTCCCAGTGTTTAATGAGATAATGAGAGAAATGTAAGAGAATGTTTAAATCGATTCTATTTCGACAAGTGTGGTACCAGTTTGTTTTACGAGTAACGGTCCAGGAACCTCGGACATCCCAGTGTTTAATGAGATAATGAGAGAAATGTAAGAGAATGTTTAAGTCGATTCTATTTCGACAAGTGTGGTACCAGTTTGTTTTACGAGTAACGGTCCAGGAACCTCGGACATATGTAAACAAAAAGGGGGACCAAGTTGTGAAGGGGTGTGAAATTCCATGAGAGAGCATGGAAAGCTCATGTGGGTGTTTTTTTTTTCCGGGTTTTTATTGTATCAGAATGAATGGTGCTGGGTAAGAAAGGGAACGTTTTTCTTCGGAGAACGTGAAAACTCCAATGTAGCTTGCGCTACTCCCTTTCTACGCGGAGGAGTGACTTGTATAGTGAGGGTGATTGTAAGAGTGTATGCTCATGAGACTAGAGCAAGTACGAATGCGTGCAACAACAAGTGAGTAAGAGTAAGTATGAATGAATGTGAATGCAAATGTAAATACGAGTATGTACGAATAAGTGTAAAAGTATTATGAATGTGAGCTTTGAGTGTCAATATGAGTATGAGTATAAGTATGATTAAGGTGCAATTGTATGCTAGTGCAAGTAATAATGTAAGTGTGAGTTAGCATAAAAGTAAATGTAAGGTAGTGACCACGAGTGTATAAGTATGATGAGAGAGTTTTTTCTAACTCTTTTGAGATTGTTTTTGTATATGTTTTTATGATTATAGGTGTTTGTGTTAAGGGGACCCGACTCTTTTGCGGGTAAGAATGAGTTTTTAAAATGTTTTAGTTAATGTAAAGGAGTTATTTCTGTTCTCGCCAAGAAAAGGAGGGTAAGATATGTATATAATGTTTTTGTCAAGTTGTGTTAAATTCAAAGTGTCGTCAATGTGATTGTTTAAGTAACATATGAGTAAGGGGGGATGCCGTTTTCTTCTAAACGTCACCCAAGTGTTTATATTATCCAAGTGTCATCTTCTTCAACCATGCATCTTCTTCAACCAAGTATCTTCATCTTTTCAACCAAGTTTCTTCATCTTTTCAACCAAGTATCTTCTTTTTCAACCAAGTATCTTCATCTTTAACCAAGTATATTCATCTTCATTTCAATACCTTTAGCCAGGTATTCACATAAGAGTAATGTTCATGTCAAAGTGTCTAAGCTTTTTTTTTTTTTTTTAATCGTCCAGGGTTTTAAATGTTAAAGTATTTGTTTCTCAATGTTTAAGTATAAGTTTAAGTTTTTTACAACGTTTTTTTGTTTTTCTTAAGTGTCTAGTATATAAGTATCACTGTTCTCTTCGAGAGAACTAAAGGATTGTTTTCTTGACGAGAAAGAGTTTAAGTAATGCATGAGTGCTATCCTGCACTGAAAGAGCGTTGAGTATGAAAGTGAATCGTTTATTCGAGTGTAAGTGTTGGTTTGAAAATTATTTATTTATGAGTTAAGAGTGTTTTGTGAATTAAGAGTGTTTTTGAGGGTAAGTTGTGATTTGAAAGTGGTGTGGTCACACCAAAAGAATGAGTATAATGAGTATGAGAGGGTTTATCCGTAAGGTATTGTGAATGAGTCTTGTCCAGAACAGTACGTTTCTTGACGATAATATTCTGGAGATTGTTGCATTGGTGGTGAGTGGTTAGGGTTTATGTTCAAAGGTCTCAATGATGGGTTTTGTTTGTGGGTGTGAGGGAAGTGAAGTAAAGTGTGGTGCTTGTTTCTGCAAATGGCACAAACACCGGTAGACGAGCAATGGGCGAATGTGTGTCTGAAACCCAGACATGCTGTGCACATTTTGTTATTTATTATATATTTTTTGCGGTCAAGTGTAGAGAGTGTTCTGAAGTGTGGGCAAGAATAAATTTTATGACCTGCTTTGTTACAGAATGAGCATGTTGAAATGTTGATGGGGTTAGAGCTACGAGTTGTACCACAACATAGCTGAGTAAAGGTGTCCCTTTCAAGTGAGTTGGGTAACGAGTGATTAGCGAGTGAATGTTGAGTTGAAGGTTGTGTTGCGAGAGAGTGTAGGTTGCATGGTTCATTTAATATGGAATGAAAAGAATAGGCCATGGCGACGGTCGGAGTATCATTTCTCTCGACAGGTCTTGTGTCAAGGTTTTGTCTAGGGGAATAATTGTCTAAATGGAGTAACGTGTGATGTCTTTTTTGACATATGGAACATGATTTAACTGATTTACAGTTAGTAACTGTGTGTGTGGAACCTAGGCACTTAAAGCACATTTTATTGTCTCTAATGTATTTACTTCGATCGGGGATAGACAGCCGTCCGAATTGGGAACATCCATAAATTTTATGGCCTGTTTCCTTGCAAAATGAGCATGTTGAAGATGGATAATTGGAAGTAGGGTATGCGCTAGACGAAGGTTGATTGCGTTGACCATTGTTATGATGTGGGTTTTGTTCGGGATGCGAATGTTGGTTTGCAAATAATGCTACTCTGTTGGTTGATGTGGTCACATTAGAAGACTGATTACGATAATGATGGGATGTATCAGGTTTGGGATCTTGGGTTAACAAGTTTTCTAAGACCGTACATTTTTTTTCCAAGAAATCAAAAAAATTATCACTAGCAATTAAATTCTGATCAGTCTCTTTTTCTTCAAGAGATCTTTTTGTATTATAATCTAGTTTTGTTTTTAATATCTGAACGATTAGTGCATCAAATAACTCTTCCTTATTGATATTTAGATTTAATAATGATTTTACTATAGAACTAGCTTCGGACGTGAATGTTCTTAATTGTTGGGCAGTACATTTTGAAATGTTATTACAGGCTGTCAAACGGTTAAAATGGGCAGTAACAATCTGCCGTGTATTATTATATTTAGAATTCAGTAACTCCAATGCTACATCAAAATTGGTTTCATTTACCGGTAATTGAGAAATTAAATTGAGCGGGTCACCTTTCAAGTATGATTTCAAATAGTAGAATTTTTCAGTCTTGGATGTAAGCCGGGTATTATTCACTATAAGTGCGTTAAAAAGGTCTATAAAGGCAGTGTATTTAGTGCTATCTCCTGAGAAAATCGGTATTTCTATGGAAGGTAGTCTAATATGAGTTTCACTCTGAGACTGTACAGGTAATTGGTTAGGTTGATTGAATGTAGGGTTTAATTTTTCGAAAGCATTTTGTAGCTTGCAGTGTAATGAGTAATATTTTTCATCAATCTGACTTCTATCATCGAATTCTACTTCAGTATCTACGGCCATGGTTTCAATTTGGTCTTGAATCTCAGAGTATTTACAGTAATATTTTTCTAAGTTGACTATTCGGGATTTGAAAGCATACTTGTCTGACTCGTCCATATTGTTATGGAACCAGTTGTAAATGCGAGTAATTGCTGCTTTGCAACTAGCTCGTTGCGTCTTTAGTGAATCCATTTTGTAAATGATGTATTAATTATATAGTTAACATTAAATATGAATCAATGGCTATGTTTGAACAATGCTTATTTTGTATCAGCGTAATATATTTGTTTTATATTTTTGCTACCAGCCGTGCCTTTTCAGTCTTCTACGGCTCGTTGCAAGTTAAATGACACTGTAATTGTACCTGGTTTTCTCACACAACAATACCGATTAGTGTTATTGTGGTTCCATAACAATCTTAAAATGTAATTATTTGAGACACACTGTACAATGAATGTATGTTATATACAAATATCAATCACTTTGTCAATTAGCGTTGTTATAATCAAACACATCCAGGTGTAATTATTTAAATCCCAATGTATAATATAAATATCAAAAGTTCAATAAGCAAATACAGAGTATGAATGTATGTTTTATAAGAGATATCAACGATGTTATTGTACTTAATCAATATTCAGGTGTATAATATAAATATAAATGTTTATGTTGCATGAAAAATATATCGAAAACTTTTATTATGAATCCAGAACGATGTTAGTTATTTTGAAAATATTTGGGTGCAGACTTTCGTCTCCCACTGTATGTTAAATTTATGAGATTTTTACAGTTTGGTACGCAAATATATGAAAATATTTATCAGTTTTAATCAACTATCTTATCTTATAATATTAATATACATGACTGTTTCACATAAATGGTATTATAATGTTATTGGAAATCCAAGATAAATATTAAATTGTAAAACATGATTAAATGTTTTTGCCTTGTTAGATTACTAAATTTCGTATCACTATACAAAATTTTACGTTGGTTGATAAGCAAATATACAAATCGTTTATTATTGATAAATACCTTATCTAATGTTCTGTTTTCTGTTGACTGAATTTCTCGAAGAGTTCTCGGGAACGTTGAGGGTCTATATTCTCTGGATTCCAAGGGCTGTTTCACTCTTCTGTTCGCTAGGACTGCTTCACTTTTTTCTGATTCTATCCGGTCTCGACAGGACCATATTCTAATTTAACCCTTTTTTCTGTCGGGCTAATTAGAGGGAGTGTAGTTTCGTTGTTCTTTTCCGATGCATTCGAAGGACCATTTGGATGTTGTGAACTTAGGGGATGATGTATTTGATGTAATGAAACACTTATATCACGATATGATTTATATTATCACGAGGTTATAACTTATTTGTTTTGCGTCGACAATTAAGACTTCACTTATTTTCGCGATAACTGAAAGTATTGTGCACCTACTATGTTGGTTTATGAAAATAATTAATGATTACAGACACATGGTGGTTCCCGGGATTGTAAAACGCCGGTGCTCTTCTAAACTGAGTACCTTTTCGTACCACGTTAAATGATGAAAGAGAGCGAATGTAGGGTCTGTGGAGTATTTATATGTTTGATGACGTAGGATCGAAGAATGAGGGAGCTGTTAGAAACTAGCCAATGGGATACAAGTATTTGAAAATGTAACGTTCAAACACAACTGAATTTTGCAGATATGGAGATGTTTTTTTTTGGGGTTTTCAACGGTTTCGTAGTAACAGATAACAGGGTTTGGACCAGCGTTTTTATGAAGAGATAAGGTGTCGGGAGCTTTGGTGTTGTTAGTGGAATTTCAGAAGACGATTATTTCTGTTTTTCTTAGGTGTTAGTAAATTTAAATGACTTTTTGTAGTTATATAAAGAAATATTAAAGGTTGAAATTAAGGATATTTTTAGGTATCTGTTTTGAACATAATATTCGAAATATAGTATACAGGGGAAATTGAAATAAAGTCACGGGAGAATTTGGTAATTAAAACCAAATTCGAACACTTATTAATCTCGAACAACTGATTACATTGGCCTAAATCTGTCAAACAATATGTGTCAATACTTGGAAAATTAAAATCTCTTATATATTGGTCCATTTTCAAGTAATTGAAACGTTATTAACAAATTAAAAAAAAACAAAGAGAAACCAATGTAGGCTCAAGATACAGAACATACACTAGTTGTTCGAGTAATACAGTAAAATAAAATAATATGTACAATACAGTAATGATAAAATTTCAGTTAAAACATCTCTTATCTAGAGTTGATATATATGTTGAAATATTTTTCTATCGGTGATTGTAATTTATACTTAAAATATAAAATATACATAAGTTTTAACTATAAGAATATCAGGTCAAATGAAACCCAGTCCCTTACTTCATACACCAGTGTAACTATTGTTGGTGAAGATGTAGACTTACTTGTATTACTCACTGCTCGAACTCCAACCAAAAATACTATTTTCTTCTTAAAACCAGGAAAAGCTCAACATCAATCGGAAATATAGTCATCAAAATGTTTATCTACTTTTGCAAAGTGTCAAAATCACGTACTATTTTTACACACAATAAATGGCTGTGATACATCTGCATTTTACAGGAGGGGTAAAACAACAGTTTTCAAAATGTTTGAAAAACTAGATTTTGTTCAATGTGCTGAAGTTTTTAAAAACAGTAATTCAACTCAAGAAGAAGTTATCACCAACGGCATCCGCTTTCTTCTTTTTATGTACGGAGCTCCTAAAAAAAACTACCTGCTTAGATAAGCATTGATATGTATGTTTCGTTAAAAACACTAAGAATAAAAAACAAGTTCAATTAGCTTCTCTTCCTCCAACCTCAGTTGCTGCTCATCAATATATTCTTTGGGTATATTACCAAGTTCAAGTGTGGCTTGGTTATCAGCTAGACCCTACAGATTGGGGTTGGAAGTTGGTTGACAATACATTGGAACCAGTTCAAACTTTACTCCCACCTGCACTGGAAAAACTGCTGAACACAATTTTTTGCAACTGCAAAAAGGGATGCAGTGCTGTTTTGTTCTCTGGCATGTACAAACTGTCAAGGCCGGTTGTGCTCCAATGTTGAATCACTAACAGAGGATGATTCGTTTGATTCCTACGAATATACATCGCTATTGACGCAATTTTCTTGCACTCAGAATGAAGAAGAACGAGAAGAATTTGACGATTACAATTCAGACGAATAAAATTCACCACTTTTTTAATTTAACTACATCGCTTTTTATCTTTTCCAATATTTACAAATTTCCGTAATTTTGCAATAGTTTCAAATTAAACAGGATCACAACTGACCGGTGAAGTAGGCCTACGAAGGAAACCACGTTAAAAAAAATGCGCTAAGTACACTACCTCATAGGGTGGCGTGGAAATGTGTACATATTATGACGATTGAAACTTGTACAACTTTTTGAATCGTTATATCTTAAAAACGGTGGCTCGTAGGAAAAAAAAGTATTGATACATTTTTTGTAGATTATTTTATGATCTACAATTTTTGTCTGAGATATTTTTATGATAAAACTTACAGTTTCGCTGAAAATCGTGACTCATTTTTTTAACCTTTGACCTTGTATAAATTTTTTTCCATACAGGTGAAAGATGGAGAGCTTTCAAATTTTATTTTTAATCATATTTTTAACAACCTTACTGATTTTCAGCTTGATGGGAATTTATGTAGCTTCGAATGTTTAAATTGACCGGACTATTGAGTTTTCCTGTATCCTGTCAGTTCTCTCACTTCTTTCTATCTCTGCCCAGTTTCTCTATTGCAGATCTCGCTTCCTCCCGAGTCCATCTGTCTTCTTTTTTCCTATTTCTTTAGTTTCAAAGACTTGTTTTACTAACCTACTTTCGTCTCTTCATCTTACATGGTCGGATCATCTCATTTGTTCTCCCATTTCCAGTATTTTAGAATATACTTTTCCTACTGTACTTCCTAGAAGAAGAACTTTCTGAAGATGTAAAATTGGTATGAGACAGGAATTTCTTCTGAGGGTGGGTGTTAGGGGTAAATGCGATAGTTGCAACCAAGTTTAAAATCTTTGTAAGCATGAAAGGAAGTATTTAAGAACTTTTTGAAGGTGTTAAAGTGGCGTAAGACAGGAATTTCTTCTGAGGGTAGGTGTTACAGGTGAATGCGATAGTTGTAACCGAGAGGAAAATCTTTGTAAGACTCAGAGGAAGTAACATTTTTTAAAATTTTTTAGGAGGTTTTAAATTTGTGCGAGACAGGAATTTTCCATGGGGATGGGTGTTAGGGATGAATGCGATCATTGCAAATGGCACAAGGTAAATATGATAATTCCAGAATGGTAAACAATTTCAAATGGTAAACAATTTCAAATGGTAAAAAAATTAATGTTTTTCATTTGTATAAGAGTAGCTCGCTATGAGCGACTTTGCCAAGGGTTGGATGTGTTATTATGCCCCATTGTACATTGAGATTATTTTTTTATTATTGTTTCTCATTTCAGCCGCCACCTTGTATGTATTGGATATATTAATATAAAATGATATTTCTACAGTGATAAAAAGGGCAAAACTTAAACATACATTCTCAGTGTCTGTTTATATTAACATACATATTTATGGTGCTAATGTAATCACTTCTCTGTCTTTTGCAGCTGTATGACTTTAAATCAATTAGTTAGTTCCACTCAATACTTTTTCAAATAAACACATATCGCCAAGTATAAGTTGTTCGATTTCAGTCCCATAAAACCTTTGTTTTCCAAAAGACTTTGCCAAGAGTTGGATATGTTATTATCATCTTTAGAAGCCCTAGCTGACGACTATACGTTATTTTCGAGGCTAAATGGCCTATTCCAATTTCTGGATATTTTTTTATATCCAGATACTTTCGTTCATTTAACTTTCGAAACTTCAAGTACATATTTCCTAGAGTGACCTGTTCCCTTTCTTATAAATTGAGATTCTTACTTTAATCTTATTTCTAATTTCAGCTGCAGCCTAGTCATGTTCTAGTGTTGGCGGGGTTGGCTGTCTTTGCTCATTGTTGCACTGCGTGAACTACTGCTTTTGCATGTATGTTAGCTTCGGTTATGGGATGGTAGGCAAATTCAGCTATCGGGTGTCTGCTTCCACGTTAGCACCGCTGGTACTGGGAATAACACGATCATTTTTTGTGCTGTTATTCTTTGACTAAATGACATCCCAACGGTTTTTCGGCTTAATCCTAAGGTGTTCGTATCCGTGCCGAGGGGATGCATGACAGTGAGCCTATCATCTGTCACTAAGGGAACTTTCGAGATACTAGGCGCCCTCTCGACATAAGTAAGCCTTGTCACGGTAATGCAGGGCTCTGCCGTGATGGACATATTTTCCCTAGCTACTCGTGGGACTCTTATGGAAGAAGTAACAAAAGAAAAAAAATTAAAAACTACAGAGAAGCTGGAAGTCGACCTATCGGCTCCAACTGACCTTCCTGTAACCTCCGACAAGGAACGAGAACTACTCAGTTCTCCAACTCCTGAGAGTAAAGCTGGGAAGTTAGGTGGTGCAGCCAGGAAGCGACTCGTCGTCTCCTCAAGAGTGGGGTACCTTACCAATCCGCCTTGCACCAAATTCTAGAGCAGCGGAAGCGGAATCAAACGCAAGAGAGGAAACATTCTCCCTCTGGGTAACGATGTAACGCTGTAACGATGACTCACCCGAGAACAGGAGGCAAAAAAGCCCTGCTCGGCTGAATCAGTGGTAACGTCAGGTGAAATTGACTGACAAAAGCCCTCTTATGGGCAGGCTGTATCCGGCATCAAGGTGGGCATTTTACACCCTGAGCATCCGACAACCTCTATAACGACCAAACAAATGGAACCTCTTCAGTATGTCATCATGGCCGCTGTAGAGGATCTTCCTGAAGGTGGTCCACAAGTGCAGTTCCAGAGCTGTACTTTCCGGCCTGGATGGTGTTACCGTCTTAATTGTTCGGTACCAATTTCTCCAAGTTTCCTTGGATGGGACCAAGATAACGTATTATTATTTGGAACGATAGTGGGCGATAAACAATAGGACGTATGCGAACGACACTCTTGTTTTGGTTGAAGAGCTAAGAGTCGTGGGTTTATTTGTGGAACGTTAATCAACCGGAGAGGTAATTAAAGGGCGCCAGAAATTTTAATTCACAGGAAAAATTTCAAAAACTGCGATAATCGAGAGAAATTATAAAAAGTGAGGTATTTTTGGTAGTGTATCTGTGGAGGTTTGGGAAGTACTCACTAAAACGCGGTTTATTATGTTAACCAGTTTATTAACAGGTTTTACCATCGTCAGTGAACAAAACATCAAAAATATTTACAATATGGGTACATGCATAACCTGGTACCGCAAACAAAATTAATATATACATAAAAACAATAAATCAAATTATCACTAAACACTACACGGTAATTGTTCGAGAAATAAATAGTCTCCAAGAAACAACAAATATACAACTCAAAATCATATACATACCCAAACGATAAATGTCGCAGAGTTTGCGAACTAAAAAATTAAATTATTAACGAAATTATTTTCCGTTTATTTAAAAAAGAAAATGTAGGATATTATATTATTAAATTACTTGGAAACAAAAAAGTTATGTCAATATCGGGAAAATAATTTAATCTAGATTTGACGTGCACGCCGAATTTCCTAACGATTATTCTATAAAACATAAACAAAGGTTCTCTAAAACAATGCCAATATTAGTAATCAATAAACTCGTTATCGTAATAAAATAGTTCTGACCGTATGGTTCTTTCACTAAAGAAATAACGTGACACTAAATTAATCTTTCCACCATCGACTAAGAACGGGTGCGATTACTCCAGGTAGGAGAGATACTAAATAATCATTTACGATACCTGAGTCCAATTGTTTCCATCCAATCACCACATTACTACTCAAGTGAAGATACTTGCATCAACGCCGGAGGCGTGGTTTCTAGATTAGGTCGATTTAAAAATATAGGATAGTAGGTACTTGTGATAAGTAATTTACCCTCACCGCGTGATGGAAGAGATCACAGACACTCGGAAATCTTCGGTAATTTAATGTCGGTAATAAACACAATAAACATATACTTCGGTAATTTTAATTCGACGACTGAGCTCAGGAAATACCGATACTTTAGTACGATACGATAACTTAATTTTGATAACTAAGAAAATCACCCCCACTTCGGTGAAGTATTCTTCGTAAACTCAATCTCGATAGCGGCACTAAATAATGATACGATAATTCACGCTGACACTACAAGAACTTTTTCAACTACTTGCGTTGAGAATCGGTCGCTGACTGACTCTCGTGACGAGATTTTTGGGGATCAATAGCCTTTTTTTGAAATTATTTCCAAAAAATAACTGTAAAATCAGTTCTAAAAAGCCATATAACAGCTATATAAAAAGTATCGGGCAGTGAATGCACAAATTACGCTGTCTACCCAGAATTTCATAAAAGGTACCTTCCTTTTCCGAAAGTGATACTATAAAACTATTATGTACTCAATGTAACTTTTTGAAGTACATTCAATTGTCACTTCGTTCAATTGAAAACCCCGATTGAGCCGTAATAAACCTTTTTCGGCGTTCAAAGATGTATTATACTCCGGTAATTTTATGTTTATTGGTCGTGTGAAACGATCTTCTACACAGTTCGAAGAAAATATTGTTACGCCAGGGCCGCACTAGGATATAAATTATTCGATTTCGTAGGGCGAAATATAAAAAAATAAAAACGTTACAATGGTTACAGGTCACCTGTGTGGATCAGGAGAGTATCTCGTGGTTGACTAGCGTAGTCAATACACTTCAACCATGGGATGGTGCCACCCTGAAATGCGTCTCAGGCGACCAACTCCCAAAGCCACCCCTTTCAGACACTGTCTCATCCCAAGTATACATTTCAGCTTTCCCTGTGATCAAATTGTGAATGCAGAAATTGAAGGTGCAAAGTTGCCTGAGACAAAATACTTTTGATGTCTGTAGGGGTGGGTCAGGTCTGTTGTAAATCGAAACATATTACCGGAGTATCTGTTTTGAGGACTTGTAGGTTTCAATGTCAGCATTTTTGCAGTCAACGGCTTTTTGAGCTTTTCTCTTCTCTTCTCTTTACATTTAACAATTTTGTACTAACGTTACTTTCTGTTTTAAAAGAAATTGTTGTATTCGTTGCTGAAGATATTATCTTTGAAATATTTTTAGAAATATTTCCTGCATATGTGATGGTTTTATAAAACAAAAATACCACTATTAAAGAAGTCAGGTATATATAAACTCAAATGTCCAGAATGTAATGCTGTCTATTTGGATCAGACCCTTAGGAATTTTGAAATACGATACAGTGAGCACTTACGAGCATACAGATTAAAACAACCAGATAAATCCCACTACGCAAAACATCTACTTGACACCAATCATTCATTGACACCTAACACAGAACTAGAAGTACTGCATATTTGTGAAAAGAAACAAGAACTGGATTTCCTTGAAGAACTGGAAATAAGAAGACATTTAAGAAACCCACAATATGAAGTTGTCAATGAACAGTTAAATCTAGGGAATTCTCCACTAATAAACTGTGTTCTTAAGTGATAATTGTAAAGATCAGCAGATATAGTTTTCCTGGTTTTCTATATCATTGCACAGTTATACTGATCTTAATTGGAAAAATGATATCCAGGATATCACCATAGGGCTAATAATATCTAAGCTTCAATATTTGTAATATCACATCTTCTTTTTTCTATAAACATATATTAAGCCAATCACTAGTTAGGTTACTTCTTGGTCTAGCCAAATATAACTACTAAACATCAGGTAGGCATAAAATGAAATGTAACTTCTGTCATTCTGACGATGATATTGATTTATCGAAACAATTGTCAATTTTTTAGAATTTTCAATAACTTGTATTATTTTGTGGAATTAACTAGAGACCTTGAGTTTCATTTAAAAACACTAATATGAGCATATTCCACGAAGTAAGGGTCGAGACAGTCAATTTCATTAAAAAATCATCGAGAGAAGATTTGACCCGACTGTACCAGAAGTTACTACAAAAACGTTACAAAGCATCACAAAACATTTGGTTTAACCAAGAATGCCTTAGAAAAAAGGTAATACCAAATTATGTGAATATAAAATGTCACACTAAAACACCACAAGCACAAAAAGCTATAAAATGTGCTCAACGAGTTTGGATAAAATCAGAATGTAAGAAATGGTTCAAAGTTAGAGACTCCTTAGACAACTACATAAAAGTTGTACATTCAGAACTCACATTCCAATTACATCCAGTAGAATTTGACTGTTTGGATGACAAAATTAGAGAAAATGTCAGCACGATGAAGCATATGAAATTTAAGAAACAAGAAAAGAAGCTACAGAATCTTGAACACACACAACATAAAATTCAATACTCAAAACAACATGAAACTGTAAGTACCTACATACCAACACACTTTGCACCACGATTTGAAAACCTTTCAGACACTAATTTTACAAATAGTGAAATAGAATTTTTAAATAAAGGTTTATAGTACAGCATACCACCTAAATTTACGAATATTAAACAAATTATAGCTACAGAGTCAGAAATAGCTTTAAAATCTAATTCAAATAATTTTCTTTATGAGAAATTAAAAATTGCCAATTTAATCAAAAATATTGAACCTTCAAAAGTTAAACGTCAAACAAAAAATGACATTTCAGTTTTAAACGCAATAAAAAAGAAGATTGAGAATAATAACCTAACAGTTACCAAATCTGATAAGGGGAACGCTACTGTCATTTTGACGACTGAAAATTACAATTCCAAAGTATATAACTTTATAGAATCCAGCGATGTAAAAGTTCTTAAAGCAGACCCAACAAAGAAGTTTTCTAATAATGTATGGGATATTGTTAATAATTCAAATTATCTTTTAAATGATTACGAAAAGAGGTCTATCATACATAATAATCCTCATTGTCCACAATTATATGGAACAGTTAAATTACATAAAATAACGAAACCAATTAGACCTGTAGTCTCTTATGTTAATGCTCCTAATAATATATTGGCAAAGAAGCTCAACAATATACTCAATACTTACGGATATGAATCTCAGTACTCAATTAGAAATTCAATAGAACTAATCAAAAAGTTGAAAGCAATCCACTTACAAGATAACTACAAACTCATATCGTTCGATGTAACTAACATGTTTACTAAAATTCCTCCTAAAGAATGTCTAATACTTGTAAGAAAATTACTAGAAGATAAAAATATTAATCCAGGAATAATATCAGATATACTCAATTTATTTGATGTATGCATTAATCAGAATTATTTCACTTTTGACAATAAGATATATATTCAAAATGAAGGTTTACCAATGGGAAGCCCTATATCACCTATTTTAACAAACATTTTTATGGACAATTTAGAAAGAAAGATCTTTGAAAGTAATATTTCGAAAAATATTTTATTTTGGTATAGATATGTAGATGACATATTAGCTTGTTTTATGGGTAGTGAACGACAATTAGATGTATTTTTCAACCACATCAATAATTTACACCCGAAAATTAAATTTACATTAGAAATTGAAGAAAATAGCTCAATCAATTTTCTTGATTTAAAAATTCAAAGAGTTAATAATGTACTTGATTATTCAATTTACCGAAAACCAACACAAACTGATGTAACAATTCCATTCAATTCTAACCACCCTGTGTCTCACAGACTAGCAGGATATAATTCAATGATACATAGAGCTTTTTCAGTTCCTATGAACAAATGTAATTTTGATAGAGAGATTAATACAATTAGACAAATAGCAACATCTAACGGTTATCCATTAGATATGATAAATAAGCTAATTAGTAAAAAAGAGGAAAAAGTGGCATTACAACTAATATATCCTAAACAACCTGATGAAATTAAAACTTATAAAACCATCACATATGCAGGAAAATTTTCTAAAAATATTTCAAAGATAATATCTTCAGCAACGAATACAACAATTTCTTTTAAAACAGAAAGTAACGTTAGTACAAAATTGTTAAATGTAAAACAAAAATACCACTATTAAAGAAGTCAAGTATATATAAACTCGAATGTCCAGAATGTAATGCTGTCTATTTGGGTCAGACCCTTAGGAATTTTGAAATACGATACAGTGAGCACTTAGGAGCATACAGATTAAAACAACCAGATAAATCCCACTACGCAAAACATCTACTTGACACCAATCATTCATTGACACCTAACACAGAACTAGAAGTACTGCATATTTGTGAAAAGAAACAAGAACTGGATTTCCTTGAAGAACTGGAAATAAGAAGACATTTAAGAAAGCCACAATATGAAGTTGTCAATGAACAGTTAAATCTAGGGAATTCTCCACTAATAAACTGTCTTCTTAAGTGATAATTGTAAAGATCAGCAGATATAGTTTTCCTGGTTTTCTATATCTTGCACAGTTATACTGATCTTAATTGGAAAAATGATATCCAGGATATCACCATAGGGCTAATAATATCTAAGCTTCAATATTTGTAATATCACATCTTCTTGTTTTTTCTATAAACATATATTAAGCCAATCACAAGTTAGGTTACTTCTTGGTCTAGCCAAATATAACTACTAAACATCAGGTAGGCATAAAATGAAATGTAACTTCTGTCATTCTGACAATGATATTGATTTATCGAAACAATTGTCAATTTTTTAGAATTTTCAATAACTTGTATTATATTGTGGAATTAACTAGAGACCTTGAGTTTCATTTAAAAACACTAATATGAGCATATTCCACGAAGTAAGGGTCGAGATAGTCAATTTCATTAAAAAATCTTCGAGAGAAGATTTGACCTGACTGTACCAGAAGTTACTACAAAAACGTTACAAAGCATCACAAAACATTTGGTTTAACCAAGAATGCCTTAGAAAAAAGGTAATACCAAATTATGTGAATATAAAATGTCACACTAAAACACCACAAGCACAAAAAGCTATAAAATGTGCTCAACGAGTTTGGAAAAAATCAGAATGTAAGAAATGGTTCAAAGTTAGAGACTCCTTAGACAACTACATAAAAGTTGTACATTCAGAACTCACATTCCAATTACATCCAGTAGAATTTGACTGTTTGGATGACAAAATTAGAGAAAATGTCAGCACGATGAAGCATATGAAATTTAAGAAACAAGAAAAGAAGCTACAGAATCTTAAACAAACACAAAATAAAATTCAATATTCAAAACATCATGAAACTGTAAGTACCTACATACCAACACACTTTGCACCACGATTTGAAAACCTTTCAGACACTAATTTTACAAATAGTGAAATAGAATTTTTAAATAAAGGTTTAAAGTACAGCATACCACCTAAATTTACGAATAATATTAAACAAATTATAGCTACAGAGTCAGAAATAGCTTTAAAATCTAATTCAAATAATTTTCTTCATGAGAAATTAAAAATTGCCAATTTAATCAAAAATATTGAACCTTCAAAAGCTAAACGTCAAACAAAAAATGACATTTCAGTTTTAAACGCAATAAAAAAGAAGATTGAGAATAATAACCTAACAGTTACCAAATCTGATAAGGGGAACGCTACTGTCATTTTGACGACTGAAAATTACAATTCCAAAGTATATAACTTTATAGAATCCAGCGATGTAAAAGTTCTTAAAGCAGACCCAACAAAGAAGTTTTCTAATAATGTAATGGATATTGTTAATAATTCAAATTATCTTTTAAATGATTACGAAAAGAGGTCTATCATACATAAGAATCCTCATTGTCCACAATTATATGGAACAGTTAAATTACATAAAATAACGAAACCAATTAGACCTGTAGTCTCTTATGTTAATGCTCCTAATAATATATTGGCAAAGAAGCTCAACAATATACTCAATACTTACGGATATGAATCTCAGTACTCAATTAGAAATTCAATAGAACTAATCAAAAAGTTGAAAGCAATCCACTTACAAGATAACTATAAACTCATATCGTTCGATGTAACTAACATGTTTACTAAAATTCCTCCTAAAGAATGTCTAATACTTGTAAGAAAATTACTAGAAGATAAAAATATTAATCCAGGAATAATATCAGATATACTTAATTTATTTGATGTATGCATTAATCAGAATTATTTCACTTTTGACAATAAGATATATATTCAAAATGAAGGTTTACCAATGGGAAGCCCTATATCACCTATTTTAGCAAACATTTTTATGGACAATTTAGAAAGAAAGATCTTTGAAAGTAATATTTCGAAAAATATTTTATTTTGGTATAGATATGTAGATTACATATTAGCTTGTTTTATGGGTAGTGAACGACAATTAGATGTATTTTTCAACCACATCAATAATTTACACCCGAAAATTAAATTTACATTAGAAATTGAAGAAAATAGCTCAATCAATTTTCTTGATTTAAAAATTCAAAGAGTTAATAATGTACTTGATTATTCAATTTACCGAAAACCAACACAAACTGATGTAACAATTCCATTCAATTCTAACCACCCTGTGTCTCACAGACTAGCAGGATATAATTCAATGATACATAGAGCTTTTTCAGTTCCTATGAACAAATGTAATTTTGATAGAGAGATTAATACAATTAGACAAATAGCAACATCTAACGGTTATCCATTAGATATGATAAATAAGCTAATTAGTAAAAAAAAGGAAAAAGTGGCATTACAACTAATATATCCTAAACAACCTGATGAAATTAAAACTTATAAAACCATCACATATGCAGGAAAATTTTCTAAAAATATTTCAAAGATAATATCTTCAGCAACGAATACAACAATTTCTTTTAAAACAGAAAGTAACGTTAGTACAAAATTGTTAAATGTAAAACAAAAATACCACTATTAAAGAAGTCAAGTATATATAAACTCGAATGTCCAGAATGTAATGCTGTCTATTTGGGTCAGACCCTTAGGAATTTTGAAATACGATACAGTGAGCACTTAGGAGCATACAGATTAAAACAACCAGATAAATCCCACTACGCAAAACATCTACTTGACACCAATCATTCATTGACACCTAACACAGAACTAGAAGTACTGCATATTTGTGAAAAGAAACAAGAACTGGATTTCCTTGAAGAACTGGAAATAAGAAGACATTTAAGAAACCCACAATATGAAGTTGTCAATGAACAGTTAAATCTAGGGAATTCTCCACTAATAAACTGTCTTCTTAAGTGATAATTGTAAAGATCAGCAGATATAGTTTTCCTGGTTTTCTATATCATTGCACAGTTATACTGATCTTAATTGGAAAAATGATATCCAGGATATCACCATAGGGCTAATAATATCTAAGCATCAATATTTGTAATATCAAATCTTCTTCTTTATTCTATAAACATATATTAAGCCAATCACAAGTTAGGTTACTTCTTGGTCTAGCCAAATATAACTACTAAACATCAGGTAGGCATAAAATGAAATCTAACTTCTGTCATTCTGACGATGATATTGATTTATCGAAACAATTGTCAATTTTTTAGAATTATCAATAACTTGTATTATATTGTGGAATTAACTAGAGACCTTGAGTTTCATTTAAAAACACTAATATGAGCATATTCCACGAAGTAAGGGTCGAGACAGTCAATTTTTTACAGATATGTTGTTGTTCTGAGTGTAGAATTCCTTATAAAGTGAATACATTTTGGTAATATTCAAAACCGTTCATAAGTATTTTGTATTGGAGTTGTCCCTTCTGGAGTAATGGCTTTTGCATCTTGGAAAGCTCTTGATATGCTGGATCACTTTATTTCCAGTATGTTCATCCATTTTGTTCACACTAGAGGTTTTTCCCCTGAGGTCAGGTTTGCAAATACCTAAGCGTCCAGATTTTTCACTGAACAGTACACCAATAAATATACTTGAGGCTGAATTTCGAGAACCACCAATGGAAATAAGAAGGGTTTTACTGGCAGGAAAATTTACATTAAAACTTATAGCTAAAAATAATGGAATATCAGAGAAATTGCAAATTTTATCTCAGTTATGCACTAGTCACAAATACTGGGCTCACAAGAAAAAACCATTATTGATAGAATCGTATAATCTAGTCAAGGAATATAAACAAACCATACATCAAACAGAAAGCTTTGCAAGTCACATAACACAATATGAAATATTTGATAACCCTCCAATCATTGTCATAGAAAAACCACAAAATGACCAGAATGTACACATAATAAATCAGGAGATAAATTGTAAATGGACAAATTATGAACAAATATACACAGATGGATCAGTCAGTCAAGGTAATACTGGATGCGCTGTATATTACAAAAACATAAATAGAAATGAGGCATTCAAACTACCAGAGCACTCTTCAATATTCACAGCGGAACTCACTGCAATTAGAGAAGCATTAAAAATGTGCCTAAACTCATGTAAGACTAACTTCGTCATTTTCACTGATAACAAAAGCTCACTGGGAAAAATAAAAACCACAACAATTACATCAGTTAAAAATCACATAATAATTGATATACTGACTCTTCACCGCCAGATAAAACTTTACAATAAACATATTTCTTTAGTATGGATTAAAGCACATGTAGGTATTACGGGCAATGAAAAAGTAGATCTGTTAGAAAAATCCGCTGCAGAAAACGGACAAAAACTAGTAGGATTTAAAAACCCATTTACAGACTATTTTTTGATACTCAGAAAACAAACAAAATAAAAATGGAACACAGGTTTCCAAGAAAGCATCAAAGGTCGCTTTTATAAAACAATACAACCAAATATCCCAAATGAAGTATGGTTTAAAACATACCAAAACAGGAAAATCATTACAAATATAAACAGAATGAGGAGCAACCATGCCATGTATCCTGAGTATCAATTTAAAATTGGACTAGTAAATAGTCCAGACTGTACATGTGGTAGCATAGGAAATCTATAATATGTCATCCTAGAGTGTCGCAATAATACCTTACAGATCAACAAGCTCTTTCATCAGTTAGTCCAAAAAAAAATCCCATTACCCATTAATCTGGAATATCTACTAAGCAATCAGGAATGTTTCACTGCATTACATCAATAT
Source organism: Galeruca laticollis (assembly GCA_963921935.1). Taxonomy (NCBI): domain Eukaryota; kingdom Metazoa; phylum Arthropoda; class Insecta; order Coleoptera; family Chrysomelidae; genus Galeruca; species Galeruca laticollis. The sequence continues at coordinate 123,622,566 of OY998177.1, forward strand.
ATAAATGATGCGGGTATAAAATTGTAAATATAGAATAAGTCTGTGTTTCCCACTCTTATGTTTACCCATCCAAGGATTAACACCTGTGTAAGTCTACACCTGTCCTCCGGCAATTAAATTTTCCTAACAAGTGTCCCTGTCTCAAAAAAAATAATAATAATAAAAAAAATTAAAAGAAGATTAAAAAAAATTAAAAATAACAAAAAATTATTTAAAAAAAAAGAAAAAAAAATTAAAAGAAAGAAAGGCTATAGAAGCATCTAACACATTGAAAGTGCCTATGTATTTGAAAAAAAAATAATGAATTAAAAAAAAATATTAAAAAGAAAGAAAAAAAAATTTGTGCAGAAAAAAGTTGAAAAAAAAATTGTAACAGAAAAACAGTTAATCAATTCATATAGTTTATTCTTCCATATTGGGAAAATTGACAAACCATAAGCTAATAAAGACTATCTTGAGTATACTTTACAAGATACGAAGTTTTGGCCAGTTGGCGGTAGCCAGTGCCATTAAATGAGTTGAATAAAAAATGTAAACAATAAATTTACAACAAAAGATAGTAGTGAAAATATAGTCATTATTTACAAGACTATAAGAAAATGATATTCCGTTTAGTTTCGAAGAACAATTGTAATACAGATTAATTATCTTTTTACCCTGTATATAAGTATAATTTTCATTTATAATAATTTGGTAAGAAATGAATGTATTTTTACACAAAGGTTAAAGAAAATCAGCTGCCTGCAGGTTACAACTTGGATCATTATTAACAGATTTTAAAATATTATCTTTCTTAAATTAGAATTTTGGAAACTAATGCATAGTTTTATCTTTTAGTAACCCTAACCAAGTTTGATTAAGGATTTTAATGCACAGTTTCGGTTTTTCAATGCTTTAAAAAATTTAATGACTTCCTTGGATGATAAAAATACAAAACAAAATTGAGCTGTTGCTAAGTAATTATTCAAAGATAAGCTACTAATAAAGTACTTAATTATCTCATTTTATACTATTTAAATAAAAATAAGAAACACGAGTAGATTACTGATGCATTTAATTTTTTTTATGAGTTACAAGTGTAATCATTAATACAATTTAATTGAGTAATTAATGATTGTATTTAATTTATTTAATTGACAAATGAATATATTTTTATTTAATACGCATTATAATAATCAAATTCTTTATAATACAGTAATAAAAATGAACACTTAGAGCAAAACTAGTATCGTCTTTTTCAGTTGTTCTTTAACATTTTCAGGTGTCAATCTTTTTTATTACTTGCTATTTTCATGTTTCTCATATTTTTTCGCTTTTTTCTTTCATTTTATCTGATCAATGCATTTTTCTTAGGTCTCTTCTCATTCATACTTTCCGCTTCCATTACATTATTCATTCTGGCTTTATTCTGATTATATGTACCTTATACTAGTGTTAAATATTTTAAGATATGTCCCTATCACCTCAATTACCTTCTTATTATTGGTTTCTACTTTGTTATTCTTGGTACATTTTCATTACTGTATATGTCTGATTTTGTGTTTTCTATTCTCTCCCTTCCATTGTGTTAATCATGACCTCATCAAGTTTTTATTTTTATTTTATACAATGTGAACAATTGGCAATGAAATATTTAATGTTAACACTCACTAGTGAGTGTTTATTACATATTTTATGGTAAAGTCAATTTCAGACACTTATGTATTGATTTTATATAATTATAACAAAATTGTATATTATTTATAATAAAAATAACACTAGGAAGAGAGCAATTATCTATAATTATTTATTTTTCTAGGCTACAATACTCTGAACGTGTTGCACTCTCAATTGAGGACTAACATATGTAAAAAAACGAATTTTTAGTTATTGTGCTTACTGAACTGCAAACGTTGGGATCTTTCTAATGGGAAACCACAACATCTCCTTATATATAAGTATTACATAGGAAAGAGGGGATATTTTGGGATTACATTTTTAAAACTGTCTGAATTTGTCAATGAAAAAGCAACATTTAAAATGTCATGGTAGTTTTGCATTAAGAATGCTGATATTAGTAATATTTGTGACTAGTGGCAAGTGACAAACTAATGTAAGATCACACTATGGTTAATTATTATCTCAGGTTTATTTTACATCCTTTCATAATACTCGATCAACAAAAGTCGATAAGAAGATTCAAGTTTGCAGAAATTCTTTATGGCAATTCTGGATGTGGGTGACACGATAATACACACAACTGACCAACGTGGAAAACATAAAAAGATAAATCCTGAGAATACAACAGTAAGCCCATTATTCAACTAAATAGGAAAGTGCCACTTTCTTTAATGCAACTTTTAATGGAAGGTTTCGAGAGTTTGGTTGAGCAACAAATTATACAAAAAGTTTGAGGTCCAACTGATTGGTTGAATGATCTGGTACTGGTCCACAAACCTAATTGTAAACTTTGCATTTGTTTAGATCCAAAGAATGTTAACTATGATTGTAAAGGTGAATTTTCTAAAATCCCTACTTTTGACGAAATTTCCAGTAATTTAACATGCAGCCTGTGGTTTTTATCAGATTCCTCTAGATGATGAAAGCACAAAACTTTGTGCCTTTGGGACACCTTATGGCAGGTATACATTCTTAAGACTCCCCTATGCCATAAAGTGTGCTCCAGCAATTTTTAAGAGAGGTTTAAAGACATTTTTGGTGCTATCGAAGGAGCGTACATTACTATAGATGACGTAATTGTGTGGGGCTAAAACAAAGACGAGCATGATGCGATATTGAAACAAGTTTTAGAAACTGCCAAGCAAAATAATATAAAATTTTATAGAGAAAATGCTTGGGCAGTCTTCTATTAAATATATGTGTCATATTATTTCTGCAGCAGGTATAGCTCCAGACTCTAATAAAATTAAGTTAGAGAGCCCAGAATAAACAAGACATTCAAAGAATATTAGGTATGTTAACTTATGTTAGTAAATTTATTAAGCATTTTTTCAGATAAAACTAAACCCTTATGTGAATGAATTGAAAAAGATTGTGAATTTATTTGACAAGAACATGAAGAAGCTTTTCTATACTTAAAACAAATTTTGATAAATAAAACAGTTTTACAATTTTTTAACCTAATAGAGAAAATTACGCTTTCTGTAGATGCTTGATAATCTGGAGTGGGAGCTTGTTTAATGCAAAATAACATCCCTTGTGCATATGCCTCCAAATCCTTAACTGGAAAGCAAACCAGATACGTTCAAATTGAGAAGGAATTATATGCAATTTGCTTCAGAGTAAATACATTTTATCAGTACCTGTATGGTCAACAGATTACAGTATAAACTGACTCAACAACTTTTAATTTCCATTTTTTTAAAACCATTAAACAAGTTTCCTGCTTGTCTACAAAGGATGATGCTACAATTACAAAAATTTGACATTGAACTTAAATACAAACCTAGTAAACGATTGATCTTGCATGATGCTCTTTCGTGTGCATATTTACATGCAGTGAGAGTACGGACGTTGACAGCCAAGTTTGTGTAGTTAGATTAGAACTAAATGCTACAGATAAAAGAATTCCAATTTCATACTGAACATGACCCTGTTTTGCAAGACTTAAAACAAGTTATTTTAAATGGATGGCCAAATTAAAATAAAAAATTCAAATAATCAGATAAAAATTTTGCTCTCTATAAATTAACCATTTCAGATAATCTAATTTTCAAGGGTAAATGTTTAATTGTTCCTAAACCCTTGAGCCGGGTCCAGACTATGTAAATCTGGGTCCAGACCAAGCAACAAAAGAAGTTAATTACAAAGTTCTACAACATACTTGTTGTGCAACTTTGTTATAATAAAGCAGAAGCATCTAGAGTATATAACAAAAGACAAAACAAAATAGTGCGCATAATTTCAGATCATTTAAGCTGATGGGAAGTAATATGTAAAAGAGAAATGTTTCAATAACACGTTGTTAAGTGTAGTCATGTCGGGACATGTTTTACAACACAGTTTTATAACTTCTTGTACTGAAATTGGATGGATAACATAAAACATGCTATATAACATGCAAAATGTTGTAAAACAATGTGTTCTGAAAAAAATTTATTTATAATTCTGTAACAAGTTATAAAACTTTGTTATTTAACATGTTTTGTTACATAGTCTGGACCCGGCTTTAGAGTCTGAAATGCTTAACCGGATTCGTTTTAGTTACTTAGCCATTAAAATGTATTACATTAGCCCAAGAGTCTTTATTTTGGCCAAATATGACTCCACATATCAAGGACAAAATTTCACTTACTTAACTTATTCAAATTATCAAGTTAAAGAACCTGTAATGTCACATAATATATAGTAGAAACGCTGAGTCTTTTCCATCACGTGACTGATACGACATCAACCATATGCATCTTAATCAAAACAATATGACAAACGCTTGTATTGAGTTTCGCTCTTTTTCTGTTATTAGAAGAAGACAGTACCAACATAGCATGTGTTGAATAATATCGTCAACTAAGTTATGTGATGGAAAAGCTTCACCGTTTCTATTGTACCTTTGCTACATCGGAAGAATGTCTCGTGATATTTTTTAACTAAATGGTAAAAAGTATCTTTTAATAGTACACTACTATTCAAAATATATTGAGTTTGAAGATTTAAATCATAACACTTCTAGGAGTTCAATAATTAAACATCTTAAAACAATTTTTTCTCATCATGGAATCCCCTTACTTTAAATAGTCCTAAGAATGATTTTATAGAATTAGAGAATTTAGTGGATAACAGTGACGTTATAGATGTAGAAGTTGCAAGTAGGAATATGACAGATAATGCGAGTGTAAACAGTGAGAATGATAGTAAATATTCTAAAGCATCTAATAATTCTAAAGAAGAAATTAAAATAATTATTACAAATGGAAATGAGACTGATAATTCAGATTTGGGAAGACACATTCTTATTAAAATAAATGTCATTAATTCAGGTATACTTTCCAAACCACCTTCTAGATTTAAATGACCACTTTATAATTTTTAGGAATTGTTTTTTTCTTTCTGTGTATTTGTTTATACTTCCTGAATATTAAATGTTGTTCTTAAAAAGGGGATGTAAGGTAGAGCAATTTAAAATACCTACATCATACTAACCGAACGTGCCTGAGGAATCAATCATGACATGATGACAGCATGCACAAAGCAGGGCGTTGTTGTAAATGTTATGTAAGTGTGCCAATTCTTTGTTAATTTGAACAATGTTTTTGTAATAAATTACAAAACTAACAGGTGGATATCCTAAAATTTATCAAACGATAAGGAATAAAATAACTACCTTTTTCAGAGACAGTCCTTGGAAACTGTGTAGAGGACACAGCACAATAGATCTTCTAGGTCTCAGTGAATTTTAACCACTTTAAGCATCCATAAGCACATGCATTTTTTCCTAGGTCTCTTCTTTAATTCATAATTTCCGTTTCCAGTACTATTCATTCTAGTTCTTTTCTGATCATTTGTCCCTATCATCTCAATACCCTCATTATTGGTTTATACTTCATTATTCTTGATTTCTCTTCATTTTTGCATCTGTCCCACTTTGTGTTAATTGTGACCTCATCAAGTTTTTTAAGTTTATTTTATATTAAATTGCATTGCTTTTTATTTTTTGTTAGATTATGTGGAAGAATGTGAATAAAATTGGTGATGAAATATTTAATTTTAACATCCACAGTGAGTGTTCATTACATATTTTATGGTATTTCAGACACTTATTTATAGATTTAATATTATAGCAGAATTTAGTGTACCTATATTATTTATAAAAAAAATAAAATAATTAACATTCATTATTGTATATATATATATATATATATATATATATATATATATATATATATATATATATATATATATATATATATATATATATATATATATATATATATATATATATATATTTAAGAGATATTAAAGTGCCTCATAGTTTAACTGATTAAAAAAATAATTTTGGAAAAAATGTCCACTTTAAAACAGCAATATAATGAAAATACTATAACAGTTTGGGGACAAAAGATAACAACTGTACTTTAAAATAAGATTATTTTCAAGTTGAATACTAAATAAATACATGAATAATTATGGTCAGTTTTAATAATCTTTTAGGTGAAAATAATATTTTACTTACAATTTGCTCTCTAACGTTATTGTGAAAAATTTGTTCATTTATATCTGGTTCCTCTTCATATTCTTCCATTATTTTTCACCTATCTGTGAAACTTGGTCCTTTTAACACATAAAGTTCAATCATTTTTATAGTTTTTCACGCGAACACATTTAGTTACATAAGATCTAACATTTTAAAAAAATTTACAAGAATTTTTTTAAATACCACTTAACCAACACAGACAGATGTACGCATAACTTAAAAGTTTTTATGAATACGAGAACAAGATCAAAAAATCAAAATAATGAACGTCAGTGCGAACTGTCAGTTCTACTTCTTTATCTTTAGCGGTGCCTGTTGCTTTTTATGCGCGCGGTGTATAACGAACCCACTTGAATTATTCTACAGCTTAGACAACCAACTCTACTCCAATTTAATAATTTAGTTTCCTTTTTCTTGAAAACGTCATAATTGAAATATAAAATGCCATACTTTGTAATTAATGGAAAACCCGACTGTCCGAATTTTGTACATGCTATTTATGTAGCTCAGTATTTGGCAAATAAACTTCCAAATTTTGTTTTTAAAAAAGTCGAAAAATTAGCTAAAGATTGGGCAGTAAGTATAATATATATATAAATAATTTATTTTGTCACCTATCGAAAACAAAGATTCACACAAAACTGTAAAACTCATACTTCCAGATTTATCTGGAGCAACTGAATAAAGATAACACTTGGTATATAACCGAGAGTCCTCTAATATGGAAAGAAATAAACATGTGGGGCGGGAAGAAGTATCTCATTGGAGGATTATCTGAATTTTGGGAGCACGTTTATTGCTATTACGGTTTAGAATCCTTAATTTCAAAACAGGAATTAGAGTATCTTGCTGCAGATAATTTAAAAGTAAGTTATTTTGAAGGTATATTGACACTATTTATATCCTAATTAGATACGCTTTCATTATATAGTATATTACGTAACGAGTGTGAAAAATCACTTTCGCACAAGTTATGTACACTATTTTTCCTACGACCACGCGATATACTTTTACTGAATCAGGCATGTACAATCTTGGGTTTTTATGTAGATGTGAGAGGTTTTATATGTGTATTTATAATTACTTTATATAGTTTTGACTACTTACCTTTGAAAGTGTCCCAGAAAATTGTGATTTTTATGTGATTAAAAAGAGTACCTTCATAAAAAAGTTAGAATAAATATTGGTACACAAAATATTACGAACATTTATTTTAACAACTAACAACAATTGGAAACAGAACATCAGAAATAAAACTGTTTTTGTTACATAAATATTGCGATTCAGAATTAATTATTTATTTGAATCACTGTAAAAATTAAAAGTAAAATTATTATAAGTGCAATTTATAAATTGCAATGGTGTATGTGCAAGATTGTTTTCGATATTTTCTCGGATGTTACTTGTAATTGTACTCGAAGTTGAGGGATGCTGATTAATATTTTCTAATATCGATGATTCTGCAGTATCTTTGGATCCTCCTTGCACAGCGTCTACAATTTTGGATGCAACATTTATTCTATTGGTAGTCGAGTCGTCTATATATCCCTCAGCGACAGTATAGGATTTCCATCCTCCATGTCTTTTAAGAGTTGTAATATCTCCTCCTGCATCTACCAATATTGTGGCGGATGATCTTCTAAGACAATGACTTTGTGTAGGTTTTTGCATTGTCAAGTTTTAAAAATTTGGCAACTACAGTAGGTACAGAACCTATTTTGTTTATACCTACAACTTGTTTGGTACCTTTTTTGATTGGTAGTTGAGAAAATTTTTTTCTCATGTGTTGCAGGTCTTAAATCAGCGTATTTTTTATATTTTTCATAAAATATATATCTGTTACATTAAATTTCCTGTCAATTTTATTTTTTGTATTGTAAATTTTAATTATCGCTGCAGAACCTAGATCTTCTATATGATCTACACTAATGTTTACTAGTTCTTGTTTGCGGCATGCTCCACTAATTCCAAAGATTAGGACTACCTAAAAATTAATATAACACTTATTAGTAAAACACGTGAGCAATACACAACTTTTTTAAACTCACCTTAATGAATAAAAACTGATCGTGAGGAGCTTGTTATGAATTCGATTATTTGCAAGGTGGTTAAGATAGACGATTTCTTTGGTTTATAACCATCATTCTTGCTTTTTAAAAATGCCTTTGTTTTCAGATATTTAGCAATATCTACATTGTGGTTTATATATAATTCAAGAAATGTCGATGTAAACACACTTTATTTTTAAGAATAAACAAACTGCTGTGTATAAATAATTGAAAACGGATATTTTTTTATTTAATAACATGAAAGTCCAAGAAATGTCGATGTAAACACACTTTATTTTTAAAAATAAATAAACTGTTGTGTATATTTTCTTAGCGGTATAAGTATCTTTATCCCTAATAGTTATTTAACGAACGAGTGTATTAATAAGGGCAATTAACAATCGAGATAATTCAACGAGCGAACGCGTTAATGTTCTAGACTGTTGATCGTCATTTTAATTCACGAGTTCGTTACAAAACTTTTCCGTCCATCCTACGTTTGATTTTAAAATATACATAGAATTTTAAGAAATTATTTGTGTAACTTACTTTTATCATCCATTTCCTTCTATAGTTAAAAATTAACTATTTTCTTCTTTTTCATTGAGGAAGATTTTGGAGTTTGCGCATTTGTATCTCAGCACTATAGTCTTGATTAAACAGTTGTGTCAGGTAGCAGGTATTACTGCGTAGTTTGGTTCATATAATATTCCGTACCGAAAGTTTGACGGAAGCAGAACTTGAGAGATGTTTGTATGAATGGATGTAGATGATAATAAAAGTGTGTTGCTGGAAAGAAGTGACGACGAGGGTGGAGTTGAAAGTGAGACTAGTTTAGAAAAGAAAGGAAATATTCAACCGTTTTTTGTTTGGAAATATTGAACCAACAAAAAATCAGTTAAATGCAGGTTGTAAGCACGGCAATCTGAATAAAGTTTCAATGCCAATAGATATTTGTGAAACATTTTTCACTCTAGAAATCGCTGATTGGTATAAGACAATTAAGAAACGTTCTAGATTTGAGAAATGAAACGTTAATAAAATAAAGAGATATTTTACAGTTCACTGTAGTTTTAATCCCATCAACCAACGAAAATCTAAAAACAAATACAGCTATTTTATCAATCTCGAGAAGTAATGGTCCAAACAACATATTATAGACTTAGCGACTGCACCAAGAAACTGCCGCAATCAAATGGAACTTGGTTGAGAGCTTTTATTCCTCTATATATGTTGAGAACGAATGAGAGCAGAACAGAGATTTGGACCATGCTGCACTTAAGCCCATGATAGTTTATGATCTAAGCCCAAAAATCAAAGTAAGGTTAACATTTTATAACTAAAAAGATAAACTTCAAGATTATAGACGCAAGTGCATTATTATTTGTATCAACAGAAAAGGATAGTGGATATGAATTGTTTGCAATAAGAAGAAATGTTTTAGTAGGTAAGCCTACTACAACACAGGTCACTGCCAATATATAGCCTGTCCAAGCGAGGGCTGGTTAATACCAAAACTAAATTCCGTGGCGTTCTAGCATGGATTGGTATTAACCGTTACGTTATCGTTTGATGTCAAATTACGTCACGGTTAAAACCACAAGTAACCATAGGCGATTTCGTCCCGCTTTGGTTGGTAGGGACTTTGGTTAACCAAATGGTAGGTCCTACGTCACCGTTATGACGTAAAGTACCAATTGCAGGCGAAATCGTTTGGTTCTCAATTGGTATAGCTGATTGATGAAATTTACATTTACGTTTTGTATAGCGATCGGAAAAGTTGTTTATTGACTTTTACTATATTGTCTTGGAGTTTTGAGTTAAATATATTTAGCAAAAACCCAAAAAACGCTTCTTGCCAATTATAATAAAATCAACAGATTCCATTATTAGTGGACAAAAAAAAAGAAAAAATAAACAAAACTTAAAGAAGTTTAGAATATTGGCCAAAAATTGAATTCGTTTCAACAACTTTGTTTGTTTACAAATAAAAAGCAAGACAAAAACCACTTTGGACAAGGATAGAAAGCTACCAATTTCAGTAACCGTGCTGCAGATCTCGGTATGTGATTTGACAGACCAAAAAGGGTACCAAAGTCAGCTTGACGTCATCGTTCTTCGAAACGAAATCGATTGGTATGTATTTGACAGACCAAAGTGGGGTACCAAAGCGGGACGAAATCGCTTCCTGACGGGAGCAGAGTTATAGCGGTTGACAGATGTGATATTTCAAATTTGTTTATGGCATATTCATTAAAACTGAAGTTCTTAAGTTTCGAAATGGGAAAAACGATAATGAACACTAAAAAACAAATCAAAACATCGAAAATTTAACTAAACAAATCCTCTAGACAGTACAGAAAGTATATAGATAAAGACATATTAGCCTGTCCAAGCGAGCCAGTGATTATTACCGGCGGTAATGTCAACAAATGTCAAAATACGTCACGGTTATACTGGTCGCTTTGATATAGCGGTATTTACCAATTAGCCTGTCCAAGCGAGCGAGTGGTTATTACCGGTGGTAATGTCAACAAATGTCAAAATACGTCACGGTTATACCACTGACCTATAAACAACAAATGGAAGGATAATGCAATTTGTCAGTATTACGCTAAATTGAATTTGCGCATACCACGTGATCTCTTGGAAAAATTGGATCCGGAGTATGCGCAGTCAATCAACTGTACAGGACCGGCCTTGCAGATAAATAATATTATTGAGCGGGTACAGTACATACTTATGTTTTATTTAAATAAACTGAGAACGTCATATTTGTAAGGACTGAATTAAAATTATAAACTTGTTTATATAAAAATAACATAAAATAATTACAGAACGAATTTGGACAGATTGTGATTTATATTTTACACTTTTTGTGGAAAAATTGTAATTATTATATACTTGATATACCTAACCTAACCTTTTATTCATCATAATTGAGTGGGTATATTTAAATCTACTTTGAAAAAAAATCCATTTCTGTTTCTTAAATGAACATTTGGTCAAATAGAAGAGTTCAAAAGTGATAAATGATATTTTTTTACCAATTTTTTCTGTATACATATAAGTTAATGTTGAATAATAAACACCTTTTTCAAAACGAAATATTTATTCAGCAGCAATTAATTCCTGATAAATATATTTTACAAAAATAGAAAAAAAATCGATAATCAGGATTATTGATTAGAAAACAATATTATTTTGCTCAGTTTTTCCGAATCAAGGTGCCTCTGATACTTTCGGTTTGTTTTTTAGCTATGTAGAAAAACCTTATTCGAAAATAAATTTCCATGGTAGTTTTTATAATTTTTAGTTTATGACTTTCCAAAACAGACTGTTAATGATATACTTTTGAAAATAATTCTTTTAGAATTCCATTGTCTAAAAAATGGACTTGAGAAATTATAGTGGAAATTGGGACAAAAATGGGAGTTTATATAGACATATGGAGGCAGATAAGCAATCTTAATGAAAGAAAAAATAGAAAAAAATTCAATGAAAATTAACCTAAAAAGAAGATTAGATTAATGCTGTGAAATGAAGTATTGAAATGAAAAGGGTGGAAAAGTTTTGATAACAATGAAAATACTGTGAAATGAAATTTATGTTATTTCTCAATTTTTACTACTAATTGTTTCAAGTTACTGAAACATTACATTATCAATGACCCTCAAACAACAAAATATTGAGTAGGCACCAACCTAGGTTCATGTGTGTTCAAAATCATGAGTGGTTTCCTCTAGGACCAAGCTTCTTGGTAGGTATGGCACTTGATTTCAAACATAGTTTTCCTTTGACATAATGGAAGCCGTCTTCTGAAAAATGCTCACTGCATATCTTATTACTAGGATGGAGTTTTTCCAGAGTAGGATCTCTTCCAAGGCCTATAGCGCTTAGAAGTTAAACTGTAATCATAAAAGGTTTGGAATAATTTTGTATGATGTAAAAATAATTCATTCAAACAATGATCCATTGTTTGAATCATTAAAAATATATCGTACTAGAAATAATCCACTCCATCAATGTCCCTTCGGTTCTTACAAAACATCACCATGCAGTTCTTCCCCATTATGGAAAAAAACTAATGAAAAAAGTCTCAAAAAGTTCAGTAACGCTGATGACTGTTGGTAATGAAACACAGTTCATACACAATAATAAAACGATAATGGAAAAACGAGACACAAACACAAATTTTTATAACGTTGTTTATAATCGAACGATTCAAACGTACGAGAACGACTAAATATGAAAATGGCTGTGCCAACTCTGGTAAAATCTGCAATAAGAATTAATATACGTATCAACAGCACGCCAGATAATTGATTACAGACATCCACAGTGACGTAGAATACATAATGCGCATGATCCGTATCAGATTTTCAACACTCGCATGGTGGCCGAAAAAATCCTTCGCGCATTCTAATGTATTGTCATTCCATTTGTTGTTTATAGGTCAGTGGGTTATACTGGTCGCTTTGATATAGCGGTATTTACCAATGTCTTTATCTACTTTGTGTACGGCCGAGAGGATTTGTTTAGATACATTTTCGCTGTTTTGATTTGTTTTTCAGTGTTTATTATAGTTTTCCCATTTTGAAATTTAAGAACTTTAGTTTTAATGAATATGCCATAAACAAATCTCAAATGTCTTATCTGTCAACCGCTACAACTCTGCTCCTGACAGGGTTACTGGTGGTTTTAACCGTGACGTAATTTGACATCAAACAATGACGTAACGGTTAATACCAATCCTCGCTACGACGCTGCGGTATTTACTTTTGGTATTAACCAACCCTTGCTTGGACAGGCTTAATAATATAATTGTATAAGAACAATGTGCGTTGGGTTGCATATAATAAAATCGTTGATTAATAGAAAATAATTTATTAATATGACTAGATTTTCAAATAGTGAAAATATTTACGCGTATGACAAAGTAACAGTAGCCATGTTGTTTTGATTCATTTCGTGTGGCTGTTGTGTATGACGTCAGGGTAAATATCAATTTGATAGAGTGTACATATAATCTGACTTACTTTTATTTTCTTCAAGTTTTTCCTGGAAAATTCCGAAACTGCAAGAAAACGAGACGTACAAGTAATATCGATTCTGGGTGCTTCCAATCCCCAAACTTGTTTTTTGATAAGCGAAATCGCCGAAATAAAAACTTTGAGCAAATCGCAAGGCATTTTATTTAAATTATACGACTATTATCAAAACATAGACACCAAAAAATATGAAACTATGATTCAGTACGCGACGCATTTAAACGAAGGTAAAATATTTGGTAAAAACGAAATGGTCATCGTATGTGAAACAAAAGATCAAGTACTGCAGGACGCCGACATCGTAATCAATATTGAAGACTTTTATAAGTAAGTATAACTACAGTCTTCAAAAAAATAAGATAACTTTCTATTTCTATCCTTCCGTGGATACTTTTCGTTTAAACAAAAAAAGGTGACTAAGTCTGGTGAATACGGTGGCTACATGACTACAGCACTGTTTTTGATAAAAAAAATCACAAGCAAAGTGCAGGAATTGGTGCAGAGATGGAGACAACATTTCGTAAAATAATTGCCAAAACTTTTGAGTGTTACTGATCCTAGTACAGGATACTTTCCTCTAGGGTCCTGGTTAAGTAGTGTTATTGAATGGTGTCACAGTACTGCTATTAAGGAGTGGCTTGTTGAAAATGTCGGAAGGATAAGAGTGTTCAGGTTTTGTAGCGTGTAGAGCGATGACTGCATTATTCCCTAGGGAGGAGAGGTGAAGTGATTATAAATCAGGGAGCTATCTAGAAGCTCTAGATATTCATAAAGTCTTGGAACACAGTGGTTAGTAGTCGAAGAATGAGTATGGAAGAGTGGATTTTGACGAGTTTATGGCTTTCTGGGCTTGAAGGTTGAGCTGTTAGGGAGTAGCTTGTTCAAAAAGTCGCTAGGATTAGAGCGCCCAGGTTGAAGCACTATTCCCTAGGGAGGAGTGGTGAAGGGATTAGACATTATAAATCGGGGTAGAAGCTTTAGATATTTTAGGAATTTGATTGCTTTCTCGGCTTAAAGGTTGAGCTGTTGGCAGTGGATGGTTGAAAAAGTCGCTAGGTTTAGGGTGTACAGTTTTGGTAACGGGTAGAGCTGCCGTTGCATTATTCCCTAGGGAGGAGGGGCTAAAGTGTTTGAGATTAGATATCAAGGAGCTATCCTGAAGCTTTAGATATTCACTAAGTTTTGGAAGGCAGTGGCTATAGTCAAAGAGGTGCTGTGTGGACCATGGTGTTTTTGGCTATTTAACTGCCTCCTGGGCTTGAAGGTTGAACTGTTAACGAGGGGCTTGTTCAAAAATCGCTAGCATTAAGGTGTTCAGGTTTGGTAGCGGATACAGCAGTAGTTGTATTGTTCCTTAAGGAGTGGTGAACGGGTTAGATATTTTAAATAGTAGATTCATACATTCATAAGGAAAGTCTTTGAAAGCAGTGGCTAATAGGCGAAGAGGGACTATGGAAGAGTGCACCAGAGTTTCTTTGGCGATTTGATTGTCTTTTGGGATTGAAGGTTGAACAGTTAGGGAGTGGCTTGTTAAAAAAGTCGCTAGGATTGGGGTGTCTAGGTTTGGTAGGTTAGTTATAGAGCTGTGGCAGCATTATTCCTTCGGGAGAGATGGTGAAGGGGTTATGGGAGTTATCCAAGAGTTTCTAGATGTTCATAAGGAAATTCTTGGAAGGCATTGGCTAGTATAGTTGAGGAGGGGGTATGGAAGAGTGGATCAGGGTGTCTTTGGCCTGTAGGTTGCCGTGTTAAGGAGTGGCTTATGGAAAAAGACTGTCCAGGCTAGGTGGCGGGTAGAGCTGTGACTGCATTATTCCCTAGGGAGGAAAGGAGAAGTGATTATAAATCAGGGAGCTATTTAGAAGCTCTAGATATGCATAGTCTTGAAATGCAGTGGCTAGTAGTAAAAGAATGAGTATGGAAGAGTGGTTGGCGATGTTATGGCTTTCTGGGCTTGAAGGTTGATTTGTTGAAAAAGTCTCGCCAGGATTAGTGTCCAGGTTGATGCACTATTCCCCATGCCGTTTAAAACTCAATAATATTTTTCTACAATCTTTTTTAACCCACTGTTTATTGAACAATTTCACATATAACCTTAATGTGTGTCCCTCTAGGAATATTATCTGTTTATCGTAAATTGTTGATAATAAACATATTTAATTCCATATATTATCGTCTTCGTGGCTAGGTCGCTCGCCTTTGGTTTGATAGATGAGAGGTTCAAACCCCCATGGTGGCCGAATTTTATTGTATGCAGGCATGCTGTTTACGTCACACGCAGGAGATAGATGACACATAATACATGACAGAATATAAGATGGATGACTACACACATGACAGCTGACACACATGGCAGTTGACACCCGTGACAGATGGTACATACGACACTTATGATAGATGCTACGCCCCCGCCACTCATGACGTTATATCCCCACCACTCATGACGTCACTTCGGGTGTGCGCGCAGCTACGAAATCCAAGATGGTATACTTCCGCTACACAAGTTTTCGGGAGGTTTGCTACTTTAGGTTTCCCCCTTTCCAGCTTCCACCTATGACCTTGATGGTGTCCCAGAACCCGCCTTGCCTATCTACTGAGGAGTGGTGAAGGAATTAGACATTGTAAATCGGAGTAGAAGCTTTAGATGTTCATAAAGTCTTGGAAGGCAGCGGCTAGTAATCGAAGAGAGGATATGGAAGATTGTATTTTAGCAATTTGATTGCCTTCTGGGCTTGAAGGTTGAGCCGCTGGAAGTGGCTTGTTGGAAAAGTCGTTAGGATTAGCGTGTACAGGTTTGGTAACGGGTAGAACTGTGGCTGCATTATTCCCTAGGGAGGAGAGGCGAAGGTGTTTGAGATTAGACATCAGGGAGCTATCACGAAGCTTTAGATATTCATTAAGTATTGGAAGGCAGTGGCTAGTAGTCAAAGAGGTGCTGTGTGGACCGCGTCTTTGGCGATTTAACTGCCTCCTGGGCTTGAAGCTTGAGCTGTTAACGAGAGGCTTGTTGAAAAATCGCTAGCATTAAGATATCCAGGTTTGGTAGCGGATACAGCAGTGGCTGTATTATTCCTCAAGAAGTGGCGAACGGGTTAGAGATTTTCAATAGTAATTTAAATATTTATAAGGAAATTCTTTGAAAGCAGTGGCTAATAAGTGAAGAGGGGCTATGAAAGAGTGTCTTTGGCGATTTGATTGTCTTTTGAGATTGAATGTTGAGCTTGTTAAAAAAGTCGCTAGGTTTAGGGTGTCCAGGTTTGGTAGGTTAGTTATTGAGCTGTGGCTACGTATTGTAGGTTAGTTATAGAATTGTGGCTACATTATTCCCTAGGGAGGGATGGTAAAGGGATTAGAAATCTGGGAGTTATCCAAGAGGTTCTAGATATTCATAAAGAAATTCTTGGAAAGTAGTGGCTAGTAGTTCAAGAGGGGGTATGGAAGAGTGGATGGCTTGTAGGTTACGGTGTTAAGGAGTGGCTTGTTAAAAAATTCGCTAGGATTAGAGTCTCCTGGTTTGGTAGCTGTGGCTGCATTTTTCCTGGGGAGGGGTGGTGAAGGAGTTAAAGCTCTAGATATTCATAAAGTCTTTGAAGGCAGTGACTAGTAATCGAAGAGGGGGTATGAAAGAGTGGACTAAGGCGATTTGATTGCCTTGGGATAGCTCGTAGGTCATTTAGATGAGCTTGAATGGTATATTGTCATACATTATGTTGCTTTGGATGACTAAACGGAATTTTAGTAGTGAGCAGTTTTAATTTTCTGTAATTAATATATTTTAGACACGAAGTCGAATCCGAAGAAATGTTTTTGAGACGTTGCTATTGCCGAATGGAAATATTCGGAGATTTCGTGACTCATATAATCAAACGAAGCGGCCGAATAATAATGGCCAACAACGGTCCAGTCTGCTTCTTAGCTTCGTGTTTACTAGTAGCTTGCCGTGCGAAAAAATTCAGAAATATCGTTGCCGTTACGGCCGATAAAGGTTTCCCGTACATTCAAAGCGTCTCGGCTAAAACCGGGGTGCCGGTATACAGAATTAGCGCCCCAGCGGTTTGGGGATTCGTCGGCACGAACCATTTCGTAGACGTGAGAAATATTATTTATAAAGCAGATTTGCGGAAGCCGTTTAAAAGGTAAGCTTCGATTAAAGTTGGCTCTTTTATAATAAAACTCTGTTTTTAGAAGTCTGCTGTCTCCTAAAGGATCGACTTTACCTCTAGGAGTAGCTCGCGCGGAAATTAGGATGATGTCTTATCTTCTGAAGAGTTCGGATGACATCCCAAAAGAAACCGAAGATTTTACAGTAAGGATTCAGTTTATTTATAAATGCTGCGTTCCATTTTTACCTTCATATTGTTTTTAGAAAAAACTGCAGACTAAACTACGCAGACCTCCGGTATTTAGTAAAGTTAGAGCAATTGTTTCGCTTTTGAAACTTTGGACTGCTGAAGAAATAGGAGACGAGATAATATCATTAGGAGTAAGTTCAGACGGTAAGATAACGTGTAGCTCAGTGTATAATTAATCGTAATTGTTACTAGAAAAATAGTAATATCTTGAACAAATAGTTTATTGAAATCGAAACTGACATGACATTAAAAATTAAATTATTTTTGACATAATACATTTTTACCCATTTGATATTTTTGTTTAAAAATTAAATGTCATTACATGACATTGACATTACTGAGTAAAGAAAATTAAACATAGCCCCCACCTTGAAGGGCACCTTCAAAATAACAAAATAGAAGACTAAACAAAAAAAAATAGTTCATAAAATTTGCAAAATGGTTAAAAAACATAAAACAAACACTTTAACCACTTGCATATTTTCACTAAAAGGTTTGTGAATCATTAGTCATCTTGGGTAGGAAGTGGACATAAATCTCGTATAGGTCGTTGGATGGTTCCTTGAGTAGTTTTGATGTCTGCGACTCGGGAAACATTATCTTTTCGGGATAAAGCTTCAAAATTCTGCCAATATTCCAATTAAAAGATGGCTGGTGTGGGCGTTTTATTAAAACTAATGTGCCCACATCAATAGGAGTTGGCTTTTCTCGCCATTTGTATTGTTTGTGCAATTCTGTGACATATTCTTTCGAAATTTGTTCCAAAATTGCTGTTGTAGCTGCTGTATAAATTGTAGTCTGGATAATCTGTTAAGTGGTATATCTTGTAGTTCATACTTTGGAGGGGCAGTGATGGATCGTCCAATAAGGAAATGTGACGGATAAATCGGAAGGAGATCGTTGGGGTCATTGGATAATGTTGAGTATTCCTTCAATCTGTATTAGTAATGTATTCAATTCCTCAAATGTTGCAATAGTGTCTTAGAGAATTCTTTTTAAGTGAAATTTCATACTTTTTACAGAAGCTTCCCATAGACCCCCGAAATTTGGACTATAAGGTGGAATGAAATGCCAAATGAAACCTTGAGTTAAGGCAAACTCGATTATAGTATTTTTTTTGTATTATATAGAAATTGACCAACTTCTTTGAGTTCATTATGAGCCCCTTTGAACGTTGAGCCATTGTCAGAATATACATGAGAAGACAAACCTCTTCTAGAAGTGAATCGACGCAGGCAGGAAATGAAATTTTCACTCGTTAGTGCACTAACTAACTCTAAGTGAATTGCTTTTGTCGAGAAACAAACGAAAACACATACATAGGCTTTAGTAATTTTACGCCCTCGACCTTTCCTGTCGGACACATAAAACGGACCAGCATAGTCTATGCCTGTACTGAAACGGGAATGACTGTGTCACACGATTACTGGGAATATTTCACATGGGTGCATCACAAAAATTGGGTTTTGTCTTAAAACATGTTATACATTGTTTGATTACTTTTTTTGGCACCTATTATCCAATACTTTTGACGAACCGCAGCTAATAAACATTGCGTGCTTGCGTGTAATAGTACTTTATGTTTATGAGTGATAATATATTTAGCTTATATATGTCTGGAACATAATAAAATTGGGTGTTTGGTATTGTAATTTAATGGAGTAAAGCGTAATCTACCTCCTACTCTGAGGATATCATCTTTATCCAAAAACGGCAGTAAAGGTGATAGTTTATTATTTTTCCGTACTTGCTGTTTATTTTTTAATAGTCTTAGTTCTGGTGAAAATGATTCTTGCTGAGCGATTTTTATTAATTGTAATTGAGCATAATTTATTTCATGTGCATCAAGAGAATCAGTACGAATAGGTTTAGATTGTATTTTTAATTTAATATTTCTAATGAATCGAAAAATGTATGCTGTAAATCGTAATAATTTTATAAAATTTGAGTACTTATTAAATAAAGCGAATGTAGGATTATTTTTGGGAATATTTGAAGATAGTAAGATCTTCGATTCTTTCTTTAATTCTGGTAACTGATTGTCAATAGTAAATGTATTACAAGGCCAGCTATCTGAATTTTGATTTAAAAATTGTGGACCGTGCCACCAAAAGTAAGAATTTATCAGTTGTGTAGGCAAGATACCTCTGGATGCTAAATCTGCAGGATTATGCTGACTGGAGACATAATTCCAATTTTCAATATTAGTAAGATGTTGTATTTTTGAAATTCGATTTGCAACAAATTGTTGAAGCCTGGATGGTTCTAATTTTAACCAAGCCAACACCACTTGAGAATCGCTCCAATAGACTGTTGGAATTAAATTAGATAAGACTATATTGACTTGTTCACATAACTGTGCACTAAGAAGAGCAGCACATAATTCCAATCTTAAAATTATTGAGGGTTTGCACAAAGAAGACAACATTCATATTTTTCTTCTATAAAGTTATAACTACGTGTATATATGCCTTTTGAGATGCTTCTGAAGAGCAATGCAATTCGATTAGTTTAAAATTAATAGGTATTATGTTTCTAGGGATCTTTAGATTATTACAAATTTGTAATTGACTAGAAAAATCATTCCAAATTGATAAGAGCTGATTTGTGATCGGTTCGTCCCATGCTAGGCCTTTTGTCCATAATTGTTGTATTATTATTTTGGCAATGACAATACTTGGACTGAGAAGACCCAAAGAATCGAAAATTCTTGAAATCTGAGATAGTATTAATCGCTTAGCTATTATCTGATTTGATTTGCTAGGATTTTCAGATATAGAAAAAGTTATTCTATCGGATTGGCTTTGCCACTGAATGCCCAAAGTCTTGGAAGCTTCAATATCTCCTATCTGGAGAATATAATTGGAAATGTTTATGTTTGGAATTGGAAGTTCTTGAGTGTTTAAAATCCATTTTCTTAGTTGAAAATGAGCTGAATTGAGTATTGAAGCAATTTCTGTACATCGTATTGATAAAGTATTAGGATCATCCGCTCC
The DNA here is from genome assembly GCA_963921935.1 of Galeruca laticollis. Taxonomy (NCBI): domain Eukaryota; kingdom Metazoa; phylum Arthropoda; class Insecta; order Coleoptera; family Chrysomelidae; genus Galeruca; species Galeruca laticollis. The sequence continues at coordinate 123,643,203 of OY998177.1, forward strand.
AGTCAAAAGATCGTCAACATAAAAATCATTAAGAATTGTATGAGATGCTTCTGGAAGTTTCCTTGAATTGTCTTCGGCTAATTGGTGTAAACATCTAATTGCTAAGAAAGGAGCTGAAGTTGTACCATATGTGACTGTAGTCAGTTGAAAAATAGATAAAGATTTATTAGGATTGTCTCGCCAAATAATTCTTTGAAACGGTTCATGGTCAGGATGCACTAATATTTGACGATACATTTTACTCACATCAGCGGAAACTACATACTTATATTGTCTAAATCTAATAAGAATATCAAAAATATTATTTTGTATTTTTGGACCGACATATTGTATGTCATTCTGTGACCATCCACTAGTGGTTTTACAAATTCCATCAAAAACAACACGGAGTTTTGTTGTGAGGCTGAATTCTTTACATACACTGTGATGTGGTAAATAATAGCTTTGAGACTCTGCATAATTGGTTTGAGTTATATCTTGTAAGTGATCTAGTTCTTTATACTCATCAATAAATTGCTTGTAGAGAGATTTTAATAGGGGTTTAGAATTTAACCTTTTTTCTAGCGCATGAAAACGATTTACAGCTATATCAAAAGAATCTCCTAATAGACATGGAGAATATTTGAATGGGATTTTCACAATAAATTTCCCACTAGGTGATCTAGAAGTAGTATTTTTGAACAATGTTTCGCATTCAAGGTGGTCTTTAGATATAAAATGATTAAATGGAATTTCTTCAAGTTCCCAGAACTTGCGTAATTGATCGTCCTCTGGATAATGATTATTACTGGATAAATGGAAAATGGATGACCCTCTAGTGTTTGATTTTGAAATAGGAGCTACACCTCCTACAATTACCCAACCCAATTAGGTATTTTGCAGAGTTGGCAAATGTTTACCTAGTTTTATTTGTCCTTCAGAAAGAAGATTCCAGAATTCACTAGCTCCTATCAATATATCATCAATATTACTAGGTTCGTAAAATAGAGGATAAGATAGCTTTATTTCCTTTGGTATGCTCCATTGAAAATGATTAATAAAATGAGATGGAGTGCTATTACTAATTGTGGGCACTACTAAGCAGTTAATAGAAGTGGAAAAATTGAAAATATTAGAACAAAGTGTAATAGAACATTTTTGGTTTACAATAGATTCAGTTTGGTTGATGTCCATAATTGAAATATGAGTGTTCGATAAGGGTATCTTAAGTTTTTGACAGAATTCTTGTGTAATTAAATTGGATTGATCTCCACTGTCTAGAATTGCTCTGGCTAAGTGTAAATTGTTACTCGTATCTTTAACTTGAAAGGTGACAGTAGATAATAGTAATTGGGAAGCTGATATTTTATTTTTAACTAATAATTGCATTTGATTTTCAGATAGGGTGACAGATTGAATTTGGATATTGGTTGTATTAGATAATGGATTATCATTGGTTGTGTTATTATGTGAATTATTATGCAATAGTGTATTGTGCTTCTGAGGACATTTTTTACAGTGTCCTAATCTACATTGATCTTTGACATGGCCTGTTCTAAGACAATTTATGCAGAGTTTTAACTCTTTAACTTTATTAAATCGTTCTATTGGTGACAATTGTAAGAAATTGTTACAAGTATATATGGTGTGATCTGCTTGGCACAAGTTGCATTTTAATGTATTGACTGCAAGATTACATTTTACTTCATTTCTAGTAACAAATGGTTCTTTATAGGAATTGTGTGAATAGCTTGAATTATGTGAATAATTTGGTTTTAAATTAATAGATTGGTTTTGTTGCCAATTTTCTAAAGCGTCTGCCTTCTTTTTATTCAAAAAAATCAAAAAACTCTTTTAAAGTTGGCAAGTCATTTGTTGGTTGAAACTCTTCCCACTTTTTTTGTAAATTTGAATCCAATTTAGAATTTATTAGGTAAATTAAAAATATATTACAGCTTTCTTCATCGCTTAATTTTAAATTTTTTAATGCAGCTAGATGTTTTGAAGTTTCATCTATTAATCTTCTATAGGAACTTGCACACTCTTTTTTATGCTTTCTGTTTTAAATATGGCTTTAACATGATTATTTGCTAGTATACGTTTCTTGTCAAATCTTTCAGTGTTTTCCACGCAACTTCAAATTGTTCTTCGACAAAATCAATACCTTCAATTACCTGCCTCGCACACCCTTCTAAAGAGGTACGTAAGAAATAGTATTTGTTTGCTAAATTTATTGATTCATTGTTATGTACAATCGATAAATATTTTGTTTTGAAAGTTAAACAATTTTCATAGTCTCCTTTAAATGTAGGAAGTTTAATTTTTGGTAAGAAATTACTTGAATTGTCTATACTACGTGTATTGTTAGAGTTATTATTTTGAGCGGTAATTGTGCCGTTTGCTTTGATATAATTTTTTAAAGCTCCAATAATATCAAAATAATCACTTTCAAAATTATGTCTAAACTGATAATGGTCCTGTACTTCTGAATCTAAACCTTTTTCCTCTATATCTGTCTGAATGGATTGAAATTCAACTAGAAGGTTTGTATACGCATCAAATCTGAATTCAACATCAGGTAATTCTGGCTTTTTAACATTTGAAGAAAGTGCAAATGTTCTTAGGTTTTCTAACCTTTGTTTTAGAGAATCTCTGTTTCGAATCAATTTCTTAAACGACATAATCAAATTAAATAGATTTTGCGTAATTTCTAACTACTGTTAATAAACTTTATTGTATTAAAATTGTAACTATTTGATAGATACTCGGTAAAAATCTATATTAATAGTGCCAAATTGTTTGTTATAACTTGAAAATATCTTAAATATGTTGAAAATTGTAAGTAAGTATTATATATTATCCAATTGAAATGAATTGTAAGTTGCCATATTCTAGATTTTCAATCGAAATAATGCTAGGAAATGAGTTGTGAATAGATCTAGTATAAATAGATTACCAATCGAAATAATTGTAATAGTTTATGGTAATAGATAATTTTAAATTGCAATGAATTGTGAATTGGTCTAGTTTATATAGATTATCAATCCAAATAATTGTAGTATTTTATGGTAATTAGAAATTGTTGAAATATAATAGACAACACTGCAACATCCAGAAATCAAATACACAACTTTATAATACAGTAATAGAAAAAGTATCAATGAATTGGAATACTGACCCTTTTCCTGTAGATCGCTCAACTCAACTTGCTTGCTTTATTTTTGTTGAATTCAATATTTCCTGGGCTACATATATATTTTTAAACATCCGAGCTCGTGTTGGACCAAAATATTTTTTATAATTAATCGTAATTGTTACTAGAAAAATAGTAATATCTTGAACAAATAGTTTATTGAAATCGAAACTGACATGACATTAAAAATTAAATTATTTTTGACATTACATTTTTACCCACTTGATATTTTTGTTTAAAAATTAAATGTCATTACATGACATTGACATTACTGAGTAAAGAAAATTAAACACTCAGAAAGGAATTCATTATTTTAAATAATTGGCGCGTTTTTAGGCTCCTTTGATATACCAAGAGGAGTGATATTCTCGCAACCCGTGACGCTTGATCAATCAAGAAAATGGGTGCCTTTTGCAAATTTTCCGTTAATGAACGAAGTTACGAAACGCGAAATTAAAAATTGTTGTACCAAGATTCACAAGACTTTGGAACAATATAAACTTCTGGAGGTTCGGGACACTGATCGTAAACGGTTATTTGAAACAGAAGAAGAGTTCGACGCTTACGAGAAATATCTGAGTAATTTACATGCGCAAGGAGAACACCAATTCGCAATGAGCGGATCGAGCGAACAAAGTATCGCGTTAGGGGATTCACACTGAAAATAAAGTTTATCATTTGTACATATTTATTAAACAACAAATAACATTAAATAGGATTGAAAAACATCTTTGTGCATTTATTAACATCTTTCACATGATCATCTCGAGTATTAGGTACATACCAACATTTTTAAGAAGAATATACAATAAAAAGTATCTCCTTTCCAACAAAAAAGTACACTTTTGGAGAAAAAAATATTGTACAGAATTATAAAATAAAGCATAGTTTTGTTGGCGACCTTGTATATACTCCACAATCACAATAAATAACAGTTATTAACAATAATTAGCTAGTTTGTTCTGTAAATGTGAACATTTAAACAAATTTTGTACAATAATGGAGATTATACGGACCTAATTATCATTTACAGGTAACTAATAAAATAAATTGAGTTTTGTACTACACTGTATGTATATAAAAAATTATTTACGAATGTAGGATGCATCAAATTATAAAACTGTGTATTTATAAACCAGTAACGAAATTTTTGATGTACTTTGGGCTTCTCTTTTTTCTTTTTCAAATTTTCACATTATCAGAATGAAAATTTAGTCAATTAATGTGTAATCATCACTCCCTTCGTTGTCTCTGATTTCATTGAAATGTCAGAAAGACACACTTGGTAACCAACCGCTGCAACTTAAATACTGCGTAATGACGTCTTTTGTACTAATTTCAGAAGACTCGGTGTCCACTGATACATTTCGGTATTTACCTGGAGACTGAAGATTGTCCTGAAAATGGAGATTTAGGTATTTTCATTAAGATGATTGAGCAAATTAAATGTTTTCAATTTATAATTGGAGCTTCACTTCAAACACTTAATTGCGTGACTCGTATTTTTACATCTATGAGCTACTAAAGCAAAATAAAAAAAGTGGTTTAACAAGAACTTTTGTTATTCAACACAACTGATTATGAACATATCTAGTATGTAATTAAAAAAGTATAGTATCTCTAGAATAAAAAAGGATAAATGAAAACAGACTGTTTGCTGTGCAGTGTATTATCAACATGAAATTGCTTTAATATTAACTTTTCCACATTTAACGATGTTTAATAATTCAAAAACTGTTTATACGAAAGTGTATTTTTCTTTAATTGTCTTATTATTATTAATTAACAAACAAATTAAAGGCATAGAGGAATAAACTAAACTACATAAAAGCCCGTAATGTATTACCTGTATTAATAATGATTTCATTGTAGTATACTGGATGGGACGAATATTTAAACTGGCACAAAGCTGAAAAACGAAATGGTATTAGTATTTCATTTACATATACCAACCAATTACCAACGAGGTGGTCTTGCAGTTTGGGCAAAGTCTAATCTAAATATTGAATGTCTTTCACTAAATTATTATTGTATTGACAAGGATATAGAAATATGTGGTCTAACGTGGAATATTAATTCATATAAAAATATTATTCTAGTCTGTTACCGGTCACCAAATGGTAATTTAAATTCTTTTTGTCAAAATATCAATTTACTTCTTGAAAAACTATTTCAACCCAATGTTTTATTTTCCTAGCTGGTGATTTCAACATCCATTCTATGACTGTAAACGAGGTACGCTATTTCACTAATATTTTGGAATCACTTGGATTATTTCCAAAGAATTCTACTCCAACTAGAGTAACTGCTACACGTGCTAGCATTCTAGATCAAGTGTACTCTAACTTTGAAGAATGTGAAGGTATTGTAGACATAAATACTGAATCAGATCATCACAATTTTTTGCTAAAATTAAATCTGTTTTCTCAAACGACTATTAATGACCATATAAATGTTAGAGAATTAAGTGAAAATAACATTACTACCTTGATATCACATTTATCTAAAGAAACTTGGAAGGACGTTTATGAAGCCTTGGATACTAATACTAAATTCAAAATATTTCATATTATTATTCTAATTTATTACTTCAACATTAGTTGCCCTATAAGATCAAAAAAAGCGATGGGAAACAACAAAAAGTGGGTTAGCAATGAAGTGAAAAATTCATCTAGTAATCTAAAGGGTTTGTTTAATTTAAAATGTAAATATCCGCAACTTGAAGCAATCTATCTGAAAGCAAAGGCGGCTTCACATAAAAGGCTAGTTGAGAACACAAAAAATAATTATTATTACAGTAAGATAAATAACTCTTCCAATAAAAACAAAACCGTTTGGAATGTTATAAATGAACTCAGAGGAAAGCAAACTATTCAAAAAGCTATCACCTTAAATATTAATAACGCAACAGTAAATGATCCACTAACAATTGCTAATACATTTAATGAATACTTCATAAATGCCCCCAATGAAGCAATTAAATCGATATCTGAACCGAACTATACATTAAAGTACCCCTCCAATAATTTTGTTTCAAACAGCATATTTCTTTCATATGTCACAACAGAAGATGTTCTTGGCATAATTAGGAATAAAATCAAAAATAAACCATCATGTGGTTCTGATAACATATCTGGTATTGTCATTAAAAAAATTGCAAATTTTATAGTAAAACCGATAACTCATGTAATTAACACTTCTTTTAAAGAAGGAGTTTTCCCTCATGAACTAAAAGTTTCAATTGTTTCTCCTATTTTAAAAAAGGGTGCTTCTGAAATCATTTCGAATTACCGTCCAATCTCTGTATCACCAGTTATGTCAAAAATATTTGGAGTATTCCATGCTGAAGCAGATGTTGAGATTTTTAGAAATTCATAAAGTAATTACGGATCATCAACATGGTTTTCGAGCAATATTTTCAACTTCGACAGCTTTGGAATCGTTCTACAGTGAGGTTCTGAATTTAGTCAACCAGGGCGAAGGTTCGATTGGGATATTTTGTGATCTCAGTCAGGCTTTTGATTGTGTTCAACATAGTATTTTGAAAGACAAGCTTTATAAATATGGCATGAGGGAAAAAGCATATGAATGGTTATCCTTGTACCTGGATAACAGGTTACAATTTGTCAAAATTGTTGATAAAGGAAATACATATATATATATATATATATATATATATATATATATATATATATATATATATATATATATATATATATATATCTAATCTTATAGTAAATGCACAAGGAGTTCCACAGGGATCCATACTTGGCCCTTTGTTGTTTATCTTATACCTTCTTTTATACCAGAGTCATTTACTACTCTTTATGTAGATGATTCAACATTTGTGTTCAGTGATGAAGACCCAAACATATTGAAGGCCAAAATTATGAATGCTCTATTGAAATTTTCTGCCTGGTCCAGTGATCAGTCGTTGTTATTTAATACAACAAAAACGAATTACATTTCATTTCATCCTCGCCAAAAAATTTTTTCCCCTGACTTTGACATATTGGTTAACTCCAACATAACGAAAACAGAAAATGTGAAATTTCTGGGAGTATTATTTGATTCAGATTTGTCATTTAAAACCCATTGTTTAAATTTATCAAAGATGCTAAATTCTAAATGTTTTCAAATTAGAAATTTGAAGAAAACACTTCATGTAAATCACATTCGTTTACTTTATTTTAGTGAAATACAGTCTAGGATTAGTTATGGAATTTGTATTAGGGGGAGTTCTCCTCATGTTAAAAATGGTTTTTTGTCGCAGAAGAGGATTCTAAGGTATATTTCAAACATCTCATTTGTAGACTCCTGTCGACCTGTTTTTATTGGCTTGAGAATTTTAACTCTGTTTGGCCTTTATATATTGGATCTACTTACATCCGTTCATAGAAATAAAAGCGATTATTTGCGGAATAGTGATATTCACGCTCACGATACAAGATATAAATCAAATTCTCTATACCTTACCAGCGTATAGAAATCTGTAAGAAATCACCTATTGTAATGGGAATTAAATTGTATAATAGTCTCCCTCAAAGTTTCAAAGATATTGCCTTAATGCATAAATTTAAAGAGAAAACTAAAAACTATCTTATTGACATGTGCCCATATTCTGTTGAAGAATATTTTGAAAATACTCGTTGAATTATGTCTAGACTGCAACATATACTTTGTTTAATCTTAAATTTTGACGTATCCTGTGTGTTTCAGGTTTTCATATTATTTTTTGTGTATAACGTGTATTTGTTAACCTACATTACTGTATTGATTTTAAAGGTAAATGTCCTAGTTTTAGCTAGTTTTTTAATTTTGATTTGTTCTTGTTCGACTTGTCTTATGTCATTATTTGATGTTATGAGATCAATAAATTCTATCTATCTATCTATCATATATATGAGTTTTAATAGATATTATTATTATATCAATATATAAGTATAAGTGGTACGAGCAAGACGTGTTTTTAATCCGCTCCCGAAAATGAATTACAAATGCTGCAAACTTAAACCTTTTGTGCATTACGTATGCACAAAGTGTTCCAGTGTGTTTCACAAAAGTTGTCTGCAGCAACACATGAAGAAAAAGGTGAAATTTGTTAAAGATAATAAAATAATCTGCTGCCAAGAAGAGAGTTTCACAGGTGTACACGAAGAAGAAACAAGTTCATTCAAAAATTGAAAGACGAAAACCAAACTACAATACACCTGGCGTTAGAATCTGAGACAGAAATGAATTCACTCATAGAGAAGCAAAAAAAACTTTTTGAAGAAATGGAATGTAAAATTAACGAGTTAAAGAAAGAAGTGGCTGAAAAAGTAGTGTCCGTAAAAACCATGGAATCCCAAATATGCACTTATCATATGAATCACCAGTCTACAATGACTGATATCCCTTTCAACAGTGGCGTAGACATCGAAGAGCCAAAGGATATACCGAAAAAGATCAGTGGAGAAAATGAAATGAAGAAAAAAGTGCAACTGGGCGGAAAATCTGTAAGGTTGCCTAAAAAAACATTCAAACAAAAAGAAGAGTAAATAGATGCCACCAGTGTAAAAATAAGAAAATCTCCATCAAAAATGAAGTAAAAAGAAAAGTCAGTGAAGGATTCGTAGAAGAGATAATCAACCAAGATGCAACCCTTTATGATGAAATGCGTGAATTGGAACAGCAGGATTGTATGGAGAAACCCTTGGAAAATATTGATAGTAGTCCAGATGTAATAAATGAGAAGGTAAAAGACGTATCAAAAATCCTTATTTTGGGTGATCAATATGCGAGAGGCTTCTCAAAGGTAGTTATAAAGACTTTAAAGAAACTAAACAGTAGTGTGATGGAAATCATCAAGCCAGACACTGAATTATCAGACTTGACATGCAATATTTGTGATTACAGTTTGAGCTATCGTCAGAATGATTATGTTATAGTGATGTTCACTACCAGAATATAAGTAATACTAAAACATTGAATTCCGCTCTGAAAAATATTTTGCTGATAGGTAAAACTACTAACTTAATAATAATATCAGACTGTAACACTCCAATTGATCACATTATAAATCATAAAATACGTAATGGTGTAAACCATACCTGTCGATTCGTGAGAAATTGTTCTATTATATTTCTTGTTGATAAAAACCACCAAGGTAGTAAATTTGATATTTGTATTCAACTTGAACATGGTTTATCAGGCCCAAGGCATAAAAATGTTGTTCTCACAACAATACAAACAATTGACGATGCAAATTTTCAGGCTTTATGCACCAAGGAAATAATGATATAACAGAAACTGAACTAACTGGCCAAGTTAAATAGTTGAATGACAACCGCATCAAAATATACAATGATTGAAAAATAAAATTTCAGAATTAGAATTATTTTTAGATACTTTTGAATCCCAACCATCAGTCATTTGTCTAACTGAACACTGGTATACAAAGCAAGAACAATGTCTTATAACATTAGAAGGCTACCAGTTGGTTTCAGTTTTTGCAAGGACCCATAAAATGCATGGGGGCTCATGTAATCTGATAAAAAACTCATTGGATGTTAGTGATATTTCGGAAATAAATTGCAAAAGTTTAGAATGTGTAATTGAATGTTCATCCGTAGTCTGTAAGTCTCTTATATTAGTGTTAATTTGTATTTATAGACCTCCTACTGGAGATATTGATCTGTTTTTACAAATACTTTGTGAAATACTCGACTATGTGCAAAACAAATATCAAAAATATAGAATAGTGCTTTGTGGAGACTTCAAAATCAATCTATTGATGCGAGAGAATGAAAAAACCCAGTCTTTTGTGAATCTGTTATATATGTAGGATCTGAAACAACAAATCAATGAACCAACTAGAATAACACCCCGAACTTCTACATTGCTGGATAATGTTTTTATTAACTTTGAAAATGGCTCTCCTGGTGAAGTAGTTACATCTACTCTATCAGATCATGGGGCTCAAATTCTGAGGATAAATAACCCAACACAGGCTAAAAACATATCCAATGAAATAAGGACCGAAAAGAGGATATTCTCAGACTCAAAACTTACTCAGTTGAGGAATGAATTACAGACTGTGGATTGGGCAAAACTCTACTCCTATAATGATCCAAATGAAGCATACGACTGCTTCATTGGAACATTGAGACAATTGATGGACATAGTTGTTCCCTTGAAAAAGTTAAAAATTTCTGATAAAAAAAGAGAGATTGGATGACCATAGACATCAGAACATCTAGTAGACAGAAGAAATTACTATATCAACAACAAAGAAATGGAACTATTTCCAAAGACACTTATACAAATTATTGTAGGATTTTAAGATCAGTGGTAGATGAGGCGAAAAAACGATCTACATAAATTATAATAGAGAATCGAACAATAAATCTAAGGCAGTGTGGAATCTTGTTAAGACATATAGTGGCCACTCAAATGGTGTGAGGGATTATATAATTAAAAATGTTGAACCCAATGAAGATGATAAAATATAGGTTTTGAATAAAATAAATAACTTTTTCATTGGTAGTTCTCCAGACCTGAGATGTGGCAGTCACACAGAAGATGCATGTTTCATGCCAAACCCTTTCCAGAAGAGTATATTTTTTCTGCCTACAAATCCACAGGAGGTTTATGATACAATTATGAAGTTAAAAAACACTAGATCAGTCGGTGAGGATCAAATTCCAGTTAAACTTCTGAAATATGCAACCCATGAGTTGTGCAAGCCTTTGGAATTCCTAATTAACATTTTATTCTCAACAGGTACCTTTCCAGACAAATTAAAAACCGCATTTGTGAGAGCGATATTTAAAAAAGGCGACAAGAGTCTCATCAGCAACTACAAACCCATTGCCATTTTGTCAAATATTAGTAAGATATTTGAAAAAATAATATCTTCAAGATTGATTTACTTTTTGAAATCCAACAATCTCCTATGTGATAGATAAAATGGATTCAGGAAGAATAAATCAACTATTCGAGCTACTTATCAGGAATTATGCAGGATAATCGAATCTCTCAATGAGAAACATGTAACCACTGCTGTAAATCTTGATTTGTCAAAAGCATTTGATAGTGTAGCACTCAATCTACTCACTTCCTATCTAAAAATCAGATATCAATGTGTGACTGAATTGAATTCGGAGGGCCATTTCATGTCTTAAAGATTACTTATTACTCGTGGTGTTCCTTAGGGATCAGTGCTGGGCCCCCTATTGTATATAATTTATACTAATAATGCTCTGGAAGTTATAAGTGAATACATGGTTCAATATGCTGATAACTGCTCAATTATATTCAGTTATGATGATCAAGAATAAGGAAAGGGCAGTATCACTCAAACTTTGAATACACTGGAGGAATATTTCACAATACATAATCTGAAGTTGAACACCAACAAAACTCAAATCATTCACTTTGATCAAAAAAATAATATGGACAGCGTCAACTATGGCACAACCTCTTTAAATCCTGAATCTAATCTTTCTTTTCTTGGTATCACGCTCGATTCGAAGCTACATTGGAAAAGTCATATAAGAGAACTTTCGAAAAATTTATCGAGATACTGCTATGCGTTGAAAGTTATTAGACGAAATATATCCATAGAAGCAGCATTGCTAGCGTAATATGCCTATGTACAAAGTCGTATTAGGTATGGAATCTTTTTCTGGGGGTTGTCTACTGATGTTGATAAGATATCCATACTGTAAAAGCGTTGCCTAAGAAAGATATTTAATATACCACTAAGAGACAGCTGTAGGCCTTTATTCGTGGATAAGAAGATTCTTACTTTAACTAGTATCCTGATCTACGAAGGTGCAATATTTGTAACTGAAAATATGGCACTTTATACATGTTATGACAGAAATCACAGACATAATACTCGAAATAAAAACAATCTTCTGAATATTAGGCCCAATTTCACATATATACAGAAAAATGTCCAGTAATCAACATATATAACAAACTATCAGAGTCATTAAGGACACAGCACATCAAGAAGCTGAAAACTAAATTAAAAAACATGCTTTTCTCAAAAGCATACTATTCACTGGACGAGTATTTCAGAGATACATTAAAGTAGTAATAATTAATTTATTTTACTTATCTTGTGATTTTTAAGATTCACTGTCTTTCACCTTCTGATTTTATATATACAGTTAATTTTACATTTGCGTGTGTGTGCGTGTTTCACTGGATGATTATTTTGCAGGTACATTAAGGCAGTAATATTTATTTTCTTTCACTTGTGATGTTCTGTAATTTTGTTATTCTTATGATTTACTATTCTACCTTTTGATTTTATCTATAATGTGTTATCTGGTATCTAGGTGCGTATATATATATATACGAGGGCAATTCAGAAACTAACCTCCGATTGGTCACAGTGCGGGTAGTGGGGGGAGTAGCGCGCCATCTGTGCATTCACACGCTCAGCAGGTCAGTCGGCATCAAGCCGTAGTCGAGTGAACATCGTACCTGCGCTAGTTTAGTTTTTGTGACAGTTTGAAATGTGTGCTGCAATAGAAAATCCCGCCAAATGTGAAGTGCGTGCTGTTATAAGGTTTTTTACAGCCAAAGGATACTCTGCAGCAGCTATTCATCGTGACCTTTGTGCCGTGTACGGACCAAAAGTTATGAGTGAAGGAGTTGTCCGTGAATGGGTACGTTTATTTAAAAGTGGACGAGAAAACGTTCATGATGAAGAGAGGAGTGGTAGACCATCCTTGGTGACTGACGAACTCGTTCAGACAGTTGATGCAAAAGTTCGTGAAAATCGACGTTTCACAATGGCGGAGTTGTCTACTGATTTTCCACAGATTTCTAAGACTCCTTTGTACGAGATAGTGACAGCAAGATTGGGTTACCGTAAGTTCTGTGCACGATGGGTGCCCAAAATTCTTACCGACCACCACAAAAGTCAAAGAATGGCCTCTGCATTAGACTTTCTGTCACGTTATGAGGACGAAGGAGAACCATTGTTAAACAGAATCGTGACCGGTGACGAAACCTGGATTAAGTACGTGAACCCTGAGACAAAAGAACAATCAAAGATGTGGGCACATTCAGATTCGCCTACCAAACCAAAAAAAGCCCGGCAAGATTTTTCTGCCAGAAAACTGATGGCAACGGTGTTTTGGGATGCCAAAGGGGTGTTGTTGGTTGAATTCATGGAACGTGGGACGACCATTAATCAAGACGTGTACTGTGAAACACTAAAAACATTACGACGGGCTATACAGAACAAACGCCGTGGTATGCTGACTTCCGGTATCGTTTTTTTGCACGATAACGCCCGTCCTCACTCTGCTCGCAGAACAACAGCCCTTCTTGAGTCCTTCAAGTGGGACGTTTTCAACCATCCACCTTACAGCCCAGATCTGGCGCCCAGCGATTATCACCTCTTCATGCATATGAAGAAATGGCTCGGGTCCCAGCGGTTTGATGACGACGAAGAGCTCAAAGATGCGGTCACAGGCTGGCTCAAGGCACAAGCGGGTGATTTTTATGCAGAAGGAATTTCAAAGCTTGTGAAGAGATACGATAAGTGCCTCAATCGTTATGGAGACTATGTCGAAAAATAGTGCAAAGATGTAGTTGTAAGATGTATATATTAAAATATTTTTACTTAACTTGGTGTATTTTTTCAATCAACCGGAGGTTAGTTTCTGAATTGCCCTCGTATATATATATATATATATATATATTTATAATATTTTTGGGAAACGATAAATACTTTTGTAATTTTGTAATCTGATCGTATAATATATAATTGTGATTCCAACTCACTGTGGTATTCATTCAGTATCTATTTTCATCGTATTTCACATTTTGCATGCTATAGAAATTTTGATCTAATCAGTGACACTTGCTTAATTTCCAGTGACAGTAAAATTTTAAATGTCATAAGATAATTCAGGTGCCTTTTATTATATTGAATAAACAGTTACTCGAGATTCTGAATATAGAGTAATATTTGATTTGGATAATACTTGGAAGTTATAATACTTGAATTATTATTATTTAAAATTTTTTTTGATCCCACCCTGAGACAAGAGTGATTTAAGTCAATTATGAATTAATTTATCTTTCAAAATACAGAAATTAATATTTATCTTAGGCGGGCATTGTTTGACAACTACTGTCAAAATTAAATTAGGTTACATACGCTGCTAAAGGTGCGTGTGCGCTACAATCACAAATTGTGAAAACGTCGACGAATAATATTTTATATTGTTATATTCATATATCCATTAATATATAACCATTAAAACTATAAAATAACGATATAGATATAATAATTTGTCACCACAAACGTGGGGCAACTATGAATTAGATAAAAATATATAATAAATTTGGCTTCCAACGCGGGGCAATTACAATTATAGGTATATATATATATATATATATATATATATATACATTTATTGCTTATGGGGACTGTACCAAAATTGTTAATTTCACTTTGTTTATGACCTATTTACACTGTTTGTGTTTATATGTATATATTTAGGTACTATAACAGTATTACATTTTTACTGACTGCTTTTTGTAGTAATATTGACATGTTCTACACCTGAAAAGGTATTTTTGAAGGAACTAATAAAGAATATCTATCAAAATAGTCAAAGGACTGATTGATCCCAGCATATTTCAACAGTTCATCATATTTAATCACGAAATTTACGAACACTATACAAGAAGCGCTAACAATTTTCAATAGAGGAAGTCAATACTAGAAAAGGTATGAACTCATTATTTGTAAAAGGATTGAATTAATATAATGCTAGCACTCCGCCACTGGGCTAGAACGAGTAAAGTTCGATTAAGATTAGTGCGTAGTTTTTCAAAGTTTATCAGGTAAACAATTGACAATTATTCAGAGTTTTTGGACTAGTAATAGATCTCTTTATCATACACTTATCCTGCAAATTATAACGGGATTCGAGTTATTTTGATTTAATTAGTAAACAATAATAATAAATTTCTGTGTGATTACTGATAAGAAGTAAACCAGTTATTCTACACTCGCTGGTTCAGTTTTTCGATAGGCAACCAATTTAAAACACTATGGTGTATTTTGGTTTGCTGACAAACAAAACACAAAATTTCTACCATTAGCGTAACACAAGAAGCTGCCTTTGACTACGAGGGCAGCAACAATAACAACTCCCACATCGGAAACAAACCTACAATGACTGAAAATAACTCTAACGTTCCTCAAATTTCCACTTCATATGTAGCAGCCGCAAAATCTACTCCAAAACCAACGTTTCCCAAGAAAGAACAAGCTATACTTTTCCACTCCGCTGATAATTTGGAATTATTTGAATACGTTAAAGCAGTTGGTGATATTATAGCCCCAAGAAATATATGCTTCGCATCAAGAATTTCCAATAACAGAATCTGCATTTATCTAAACAAAATTGAGCTAGCTGACCAACTGATTATCAACCATTCGACAATTAAAGTTGGAAACATGGAACTGAATGTAAGAAGATTAGTTACCCCCACAAAACGCCTTGTTCTTTCAAATGTGTGCCCATCCATTCCTCACGAACTAATTGAAACAGCCTTAATAGATCTTGGACTACAGTTAGCATCACCAATATCATTCCTGAAAGCTGGCATACCCGGGGATGAATACAATCATATATTATCCTTCCGCAGACAAGTTTATATTGTACCATCTTCCGAAAATTTTGAGCTCCAGACTTCCTTATTAATTTCTTATGAAAATAATGGTTATAGAATCTTTCTCTCAACTGATAAAATGGACTGTTTTATATGCAAGCTAACTGGCCATATTGCAACCAACTGCCCTAATACCCTAATTGCTTCCCAGCCACCAGCTTCAAACATGCAAGCATCACACACGAACAGTCCTAATATCCAATCTGATCTTCCGCCACCAGCTTCCCAG
Organism: Galeruca laticollis; assembly: GCA_963921935.1. Lineage (NCBI taxonomy): Eukaryota > Metazoa > Arthropoda > Insecta > Coleoptera > Chrysomelidae > Galeruca > Galeruca laticollis. The sequence goes on from OY998177.1 coordinate 123,659,300, forward strand.
AAATCAGATATACAGCTCCCCCAATCCATAAACAACACACCTATTACTTCAGACATAATTAATGTTCCTCTAGTATAGATCATCCAAATATACAGGTTCCACCTACACAAAAAAGACCCTTGCCAAGTTCCACAGAATCTGTTTCTCCCAGTACTATCAACACAGCCCCCACTTTCGATATTCCATCCATAGATATTCCAAAACCTGTCGATAAAAAAGCTAAAAAAGAGCACTTGATAATAAGATACCTGAAAGCACCAGGACAATAATCTCCGACATGTATAATAAATTTCCTGACTCATTCACACTGCCCTTAGAATACTTTATAGCTTTTCTGGTAAACTCATATGGATATAAGGATCCACTATCAGAAGCTCAACAATTTACCGAAGACATTAAATCGTTACTTGCTGACATGCATACTATATATCCTGCCCTTACGGATAGATCCCTCAAAAACCGATTTACAAGAATCACAAAAAAAATCAAGCAGGCTCTTAATATAGACAATACCGATAATGAAAGTCTGACATCACAGACATCAGTAGGCGATGACTGTATGTCTGACAGTTCTCTCATCTCACAAACTTCATACTAAACATTTAATCTTATACAATGGAACTGCGACGGGTTCTATACCCGTCTTGAACGTATACAACAATTAGTGTCCGATACCCAAGCTGATATTGTCTGTCTTCAGGAAACGAACTTTAAGGAAAGTCACAAACGGGAATTAAAAAACTTTGTCAGTTACCACTATCTTAGATTCAACTTTCTTAGAGCTAGCGATGGAACTTCTATATTTGTCTCTTGTGATTTTTATTCCGTAGATGTACCAATAGTTACTCCATTAGAAGCTGTCGCTGTCACAGTTTGGGCCCTTCAAAAAATTACAATCTGTAGCATTTACATCCCTCCAAATTACAACGTCAGTGAATCCGATCTTTCTGATCTAGTAAGGCAATTGAAACCTCCATGCATCCTAGTTGGTGACTTTAATGCACACAATGTCATTTGGGGATCAAAACTTACTTTTGGAACGGGGAAAATAGTTGAAAATTTCCTGAATCACAATAATGTTTGTTTACTGAACTCTGGTGCAGAAACGCACTTAAATATTGCTACAGGAAATCTATCTTCTATTGATCTTAGTCTTTGTGACCCTAAAACTACACCGTCACTTTCCTGGAAAACGCTTGACAGTCTTTATGATAGCAATCATTTTCCTATCTTCATCTCTGACAAACCAAAAACTACATCAAACTGTAAAACAAGATGGAAAATTTCTAATGCTGACTGGAATGCATTTAAAGAATTCACTGAATATCAAATATCTCAGCTACAATTTTCTGAAAATATCGAGGAATCGGTTACAGCATTCAATAACTGTATAATCCAAGGAGCAGAAATATATGTTGGAAAATCTTTAATACCAGCATCCCGAAAACTCGTTCCTTGGTGGAATGACTCTTGCGCAACTGCTGTTCGGGAATGTAAAACTGCATTAAATAAATACAGGAAGACTAGAAATACAGATAATTATATAAATTTCATAAAACTTAAAGCCAAAGCAAGATGGGTAGTAAAGCAGAGTAAAAAAGCTTCTTGGAATAACTATGTTTCATCCCCTACCTCTGACACACCCCCGGGACAAGTCTGGACAAAAATACGACAAATGAAAGGCAATAAATCTCTGCGGTGATAATTGATGATAACATTGTCACTGATAACCAGCAAATTGCAAATTTAATAGCTACTCATTTTGAAGAGAAATACAAGAACAATAATAATAAAAACCACAATCAACTGAACGAGTCCCCACTCCCTATTATTCCCTCCGTTATATCTGACCTTGACTCTTTGAACCATCCATTCTCTTTTGAAGAACTAACTTACGCTCTTTCTTCTTGTAAAAATTCCGCTGCTGTTCCCGATAATATACCATTTATCTTTCTAAAATATTTATCACCCATCTCCTCAACAAAATTACTGGAATTATATAACACCATCTGGACTAAACAGCTATTCCCAACACAATGGTGAGAATCAATTTCAATTCCAGTGATTAAACCATATAAACCGCCAACAGATTCGGTCCTGGCGAGATAGCAAACCAGACTTGATTATATCGGATCTCATTAAATTCGTATTTTCTTTATCAAACGATTGAATAAAATAGTGAAAAAGTTAGTGCTATGAAATCGATACGTTAATGAGAGGTATGTAGAAAGAATATCTTTCAAAGCTTAGAGATTACCCATATATCCATACAATACGTCATCAATACAATATACAGCAAGTTGAAAACCAGATTCTTTAATTTATAAATTGTAACAAAACCTGTTCTAAACCTGACATCAAGAAGTTAAAACTAAAAACACAGGATCGTATCTAGGAAATAACAGCAAATTAAATAAGTAGCAAAATGGAAAAAGTCTTGGAGAAATCACTATGGATGAGAGAAATGTTAGAATGGAGCAAAAACTGGACGAAATTCAGCGAGAACTAACTGCCCTAACATTAGAAAATCTTGAGAGGAAGCAGGAGAATGAAGAACTTAAACAGGAGCTGGAGAAACAAGAAAAGAGAATCCAATTTTTAGAAAGAGAATTCCGAAGTAAAGACCTAATCATCTACGTAATAATTGAAACACATAACGAAGCTAATAACATTCTACAAAATAAAAGAAGTAATAAATACATTAGAGGTGCAAATTAAAATGGAACATGATATAACGAATATCAGAAGATTGGGGAAGAAGAGGGACAATGCAAGTAGACCAGTACTAATAGAAATGGTTAACAAAACAAAAAAACTTGAAATTTTAAAATCGGCTAAAAACTTAAAAAATACCCAGTGGAGTGTCAACGAAGACTTCCCAAAAGAAATTAAAATGCAAAGAAAACAACTTTTGGAACAGATGAAGATAGATAGAACCGAAGGTCATAAGGCATTTTTAAAGTGTAATAAACTTGTAATCAGTGGAAAGGAATATGACGTAAGGAATGCTGAGGAGTGGAAAAAGCTGCATAGAGAACCATCCACAACATCCAACAAAACAAAAGGAAGAACAGTAAGCGAGAGATCTCCAGCATCCGAAGATACAACTAGTGAAAATTCTTTAGAAAACCCGAAACTTGCATAAGAACAACCAAACCAAACTAATTACAATGATTTAAATAACTTGCCTTTTGTTAATATGATATTCTGGAATATGTGGGGCTTTAAAAACTTTAATAATTTTATTCAAACCCATATGAACAATATGACTTTTTATGTTTATGCGAAACATGGTTGTATTCGGGCATAAAAGTACCTGACGCTTTAAGTAATAACTATAGTATTGTTTATTCAGAAGCAATCCGGGAGAAGTCAGTAGGGCATGCAAAAGGTGGTATAGCTATACTTTACAAAAATTGTTACAATTCAAAAGTTCTGGAAACTTCTCCCTGGTGGCTAATGTATCATTTTGAAAAATCTTCTTTTCAGTTTATTGTTTGTGTTGTATATTTTTCACCTAAATATGAGTATGATGAATTGTTGGAAGCTTTTGGAATGTCACTTAATGCTATACTAGAACAATATCCTGATTGTTTATTTCTTATAATTGGAGATTTTAATAGTAGAATTGGCGAGACAAGTGAAATTCCAGAAGAAGTTGTAGCAAATACTCAATTTTTCCCCAATATACTAAGTTATGATAAAGTCAGTAACTATAAGGGTCATCGTCTTTTGGAATTTATGTCAGATAGAAACTTCTCGTTAATAAATGGTGATATAAAAACAGACAGACCTGCTAACTTCACCTTTTGTAATGCATTAGGGCAAAGTGTAATAGATCTCTGTTTCTGTAATACTGATAAGCTTGAATTAATTAAAAATTTAGTGTGCCAGATGATCAATATTTGTCTGATCACTTTCCAATAGTTATATCCTTCTGCTCGGTAATAAGAAGCAATAATATTACTCCTACTAAATCATCCTTCACTCGCCTAAAATGGAACAGTTCCAAAGTAACTGATTTTAAACTGTCAATTCAATGCTTACCAAACGTAGGAGCAATTGGAGATGTGGATGCATTGTATGATAATCTGTGTAGCACAATATGGGATGTAACAAAACTTAAAGGTTTAATCTCAGTAGAATATTTCAATGGCATTAACTCAATACGTTCTAAGCATTGGTTTGATGCTGACTGTAAGAAATCTACACGTCAAGTAGCAAATTCATTGAAAATATGTAGAAAACAAGGATTCTCCGAAATAAACAAGACAACTTTTATTTCCCCAATAGACATAGAATGCAAACTGAAAATACTTGATACTTATTGTTCTACCAATAAACTTACAGTTAACACTGATAAAACGAAAGTATTAATATTTGCAAAAGGAGGGCACAAATATAATTATAATCAAAAGTTTTATTACAATGGTTTTAGGTTAGAAATAGTAAAGCAATTTACGTATCTAGGTGTCGATTTCTCTTCTACAGCTATGTTCTGTACCATGGCTAAGAATACTAAAATTAAAGCTTGTCGTGCCATTGGAGCAGTTATGGATATTATGTGCCGATCAAAAATTAATACATGGGATTCCAGAATCAAATTGTATAATTCTATCATTTATCTTGCCTTTCTTGTGGAATTGGCATATGGGGACTATGCTATACTGATATTATTGAGCGGGTTCAGGTAAAATTTTTTTAAAAAACTGTTGAATTTGTCTCAGAATACTCCAGATTATATTGTACGCCTTGAGACATATTCGCCCCATTTATCACTAATTATTTTTAAACATGCTTTAAGTTGGTTAAATAAACTTAAAATAAAGTATAATTCTAGAATGTCCAAAATCTGTTATATGCAACTTTTACAATTAGCTACAGAGAACGCTTAATATAATTGGGTCACTCAAGTTAAAGAATAGTTTACCTTTGCAGAGTGTGAACATTTATGGACAAACTATTTAAATACATATTCAGGAAAATTAGATGGGGTTATTCTAGAAAATTTTGAAAAACGACTTTACGAAATTGATATGTATAGGAAGATTAGGTCTAGTTATTCTCTGATATACTCTCAACTATTAATTGGTGAAACCGGAAGAAATTACTTGCGAATACCCGCATCTATATACATAACGAGAATTGTCGCACAAATCAGAACTTCCAGTAAAAAGATACTGAAATTTTCCTTTAAAGGAAACTTCTATATAATTGATTGTGGGGAAATATGTTCCGTTTGTAATATGCATACACCAGAGTCGTTGGAGCATATTCTCTTTAAATGCCCCATTTACAGCCCTCTTAGACAAAATAGATTTTTTAATAGTGTGGATAATGTTGATGATCTGCTACATTATTTGAATGCCATTAATGATAATCTCTCTGAACTCTCTATGCTGGCCCATAGTGTTATTAGTATCTTAAAATTAAGAGCTTTTGCATGCGGAGAATGAATAATAACACTATAATATGTATATACAATATAATAATATCAATTAATAACAAATATATATGTTCTAAATCAAATAACTGTAAATAATTACTGAAAATGCCGTATGGATCATTGTAATGAATGTAATGTATGTACCGAACCCTTGTGAAAAGATGTATCTTATGCACAATCAAATTTATCTATCTATCTATTTATCTATCTATCTATCTAATAAAACTCACCAGTAAAATCTCTGCGGTGATAATTGATGATAACATTGTCACTGATAACCAGCAAATTGCAAATTTAATAGCTACTCATTTTGAAGAGAAATACAAGAACAATAATAATCAAAACTACAATCAACTGAACGAGTCCCCACTCCCTATTATTCTCTCAGTTATATCTGACCTTGACTCTTTGAACCATCCCATTCTCTTTCGAAGAACTAACTTACGCTCTTTCTTCTTGTAAAAATTCCTTTGCTGTTCCCGATAATATACCATTTATCTTTCTAAAATATTTATCACCGATCTCCTCAACAAAATTACTGGAATTATATAACACCATCTTGACTAAACAGCTATTCCCAACACAATGGCGAGAATCAATTTCAATTCCAGTGATTAAATCATATAAACCGCCAACATATCTACACTCATATCGTCCCATTTCTTTAACATGCACAATATGTAAGTTGATGGAAAAAATGATTAATAAAAGGATACTTTGGTACTTGGAAAAACACAAAATAATAAATCCAGCACAATCGGGATTCAGACCGCACTGTAGTACTATGGACAATCTCGCCTATCTACAGACATATATTGCCAATGCTTTCCTTAAAAAACATCATGTTGTAGCTGCCGCATTTGATATTGAAAGTGCCTTTGATACCGTATCAAAGTCAGCAATACTTAATAAACTCAGGAAATACAACTTCCTTTGTACAAAATTTCCTAACCGATAGATCATTCCAGGTATCTACTAATGGTCAAGTTACTTACAATATAATGGCGTACCTCAAGGATCAGTTTTAAGTCCAACGCTCTTTATAATAGCCATAAATGATATATGCTCATCAACTAGACCCCCTATTAAGTTCTCTATATACGCAGACGATCTAATCATCTTATGTAGTGGTAAAAATAACCAAACTACCATGTAACATAATTCAGACAGTAGTAAATCAACTAAGTCAGTGGTCCCTTTCAACTGACTGTCACTTCTCATCTTATTAAATTCAGTAAAACATCGAGACCTAACATACTTCCACAAATACAGTTAAATGACGAATATCTGCAGGTGTGTAACTCAATAAGAATTTTGGGGCTTACTTTTGATAGTAGATTAAATTGGAAAGAGCACATCAAAGACATAAAAAAGAACTGTGTGGTACAAACAAACATTATAAAAACATTAGCTCACCATCAATGGGGAGCTGATGAAAAAATCCTGTTACAGGTGTACAAATCTCTTGTTCATTCCAAACTAGATTATGGTAGCTTTATTTACATGTCAGTAAGCAAATCCGATTTAAAAACTCTTAATTCTGTTCACAATACAGCTCTAAGAATTTGTCTAGGAGCTTTCAGATCCAGTCCTGCTGAAAGTATTTACTGTGAATCCAAGGAACCCCCCTTATGGTTACGACGGGAATTACTTCTCATGTCATACCGTGCAAAAGTTTCAGCACACCCTGAGAATCCAGTATACCGTCTAATAAATCGTCCATCCAACAATAGCAATTCTGGCACTAAATTTCAACCACTTCCACAAATCCTGTCAACACTCACAACTGATATCAACCTATCTGATACAGTTCCCATTCCTATCTCATCCTGTCCTCCTTGGTTAAAGCAACAAGCAAAGTTTAACACATCTTTAAACTTATTTCCTAAGCATGAAACTCACAGTGGTCTATTGAAACATCTCTTTTTCAATATTATAAATTCCACTCATTACAATAAAATATTGTTTACTGATGCATCTAAGTCTGAGAGCGGCGTAGGTTGCACTGTTACCAACTCCCATCAAATAATTAAACAACGTCGTCTACCATCTTTCCCTAGTGTCTACACAGGGGAGTTATATGCAATCCTTCAAGCTCTATATTCTCTATAACCTGACGACAAACAATCAGGTATATGCACGGACTCTCTTGCATCAGTAAGCTCCATTAGACAAATATATTCCGTTCATCCTATTGTCCAAGATATTCATGATTGTATTGGCCGTCTTGCGAGCGCTGGAGTTACCGTTACATTCATCTGGGTACCATCTCATGTCGGAATACCCGGGAATGAACGTGCGGACCAAACTGCAAAAGAAGCTTCGACAGCTAACCTCCAGATCGATTCAATACCAACTCACAAAGACCTGATAACTAGGATAAGACGTTCCATACGTGACTGTTAAGCAAATCACTGGACAAATTGCAATACAAAACTACACGAAATTCAGCGTTTCATCGACTTCAAAGACCTTCCTCCTATGTCTCGAAGAGATACAGTCGTTGTACGCAGGCTACGTATTGGGCATACTCAACTGACTCATGGATATCTTGTCCGGCTCCGACCCACCCGAATGTCAGCACTGCAAAATCCCACTTACAGTTAAGCACATACTGACAAACTGTCTGAAACATTCAGATAAACGCCGTAACCACCAGCTACGAACTTCACTTCAAGAAATTTTAAATATTCCGGACCAGTTACCTCGCCTAATCAAATTTTTAAAGGACATTAATTTATTTTATGAAATTTAAATTGTTCTTTGATTCATTCCTATGCTGGTAGCCGACGAGTAAACATCGCTTATCGGTAATTATACCTCATTAAATTCAAACCAAAATACGAGTTTTTTTTTCGGTGTATCGTTGAAAGTAGTAAATAATTAACAATCATCATGTGATTTTTTTCCAATTCTTGTGATCGATGCTATAAACAATTGAGTTTTAAGAAGTGAAGACATTTTATTTTCATCAGTGGCGTAACATCAAGTCAGGTAACTGTTTTTTCCTACCAAATATTTTCAGGGATCCATTAGGGACTCCTGTCTCTCCTTTTCATTTGTATTGGCTTTGGTATCCAGGGCCACTTACAAGATGAATATTCATCAATCCCAATCTACTTCAAACTCTCCTCCCCATACTTCACCTAATGCTACAAAGTCGTATGTTGCGGCTGCACAAACAAAACCTCCCCCACCAACCTTCCCTAAAAGAGAACAAGCAATTATCATGCACGCCATAACCAATACCACTCTCTTTGAGTATATAAAAGCCGTAGGAGAAATTGTAACCCCCAAAAATGTAACATTTGCCTCTAGAATCTCAAACAACCGCATATGCATCTATTTAAGCTCTACTGCTGTTGTCGATAGACTTCTTAATGAACACGATAGTATATATATTAAATCTAACAATATACCTATTCGAAGGCTTATCACACCTGCCAAACGAATTCTGATTTCCAACGTCTCTCCCACTATCCCTCACTCTCTTATAGAAGAAGCTCTAAAAGACATCGGCCTACAGCTAGCCTCTCCTGTTTCATTCGTGAAATGTGGCGTACCGGACGATAATTATTCTCATATCATGAGTTTTCGCAGAATAACATATATTATACCAGAAAACGACAACTTCACTCTCCAAACATCCCTTTTAATTACTTTCGATAATACTCCTTACAGAATTTTCGTGTCCACGGATAAACTGGAATGTTTCTTATGTAAACTCCCTGGACACACCGCCGATTCTTGCACCAATCCACCTAACGCTGAAATTCAAAATCCACCTCCCCCATCTCCTATAGTACAAACAACTACTACACACTCTGACAATCTTTCTGTATCTAACACTCAGAGTATACCTGTCGAAGATGATCAACCCAATCTGCCACTTATCGAGCAAGTCAATTTACCTGTAATTCAAGGACAAAAGAGAGGTCTATCTACGGATAGCAACCTCGAAACTCCCTCTCAGCTATCACCGATAGTTACTCCGACCGACAACCAGATGTTCCCTCCTTCATACACAATACCTCAAAACTCAATCAAACAGCATAAGAAAAAACCCAAAACGACCGGAAAAGAGGACTTTAAACTCACACCCACTACTTACTCTACTATACAAGAGCTATGCAAAAACAATTCTACTCACCTTACACTGACTGAAACACAACTCACCGCCTTCCTAGAAAACTCATTTGGCTTGTCAGACCCATTGAACGAAGCTCTCTCTTTCACAGCAAATATACAAGGTCTACTAAATGACTTAACTCTTATGTACAACATAACCAAAGAACGGTCTCTTAAAAATCGGTTGACTAGATTACAGAAAAAAATAAAACATCAACTAAACCCTGAAGATTCGTCTGACGATAAGAGCTACACATCAGAAACCCAAACTGACGAAGAGTCAAATAATCCCATCTCTTAATTAGCACAGAACTCGTTAGAACCATCAGTCCATATTAACAATATCACTATATACAATAATAATCTTCAAGCTAATCCAATGGAATTGTGATGGATTTTTTCTTCGCCTGGAAAGAATCCAACAGCTCATATCCAATGAGAACACTCAAATCCTGTGTCTCCAAGAAACAAATGCCACAATCTCGAAACTTCCCCACCTAAAAAACTTTGAAGGCTACCATCACATACGCAATAATTGCAATAGAGCCAGTGGCGGTACTTCGATTTTCGTTTCTAACGACATATTTTCATCCCTTCTACCCCTAAATACCGACCTTGAAGCTGTTGCTGTATCCATATGGCTCCCGAATAAATTAAATGTGTGCAGTATATACATTCCCCAAACCATTGTCTAAAAGAAGAAGAACTAGCAAACCTCATTTTTCAACTACCTCATCCCTACATTCTAGTAGGAGATTTCAATGCGCATAATAACTTGTGGGGATCCAACTCAACGTATGGTAAGGGTAAAATAGTGGAAAATGTATTAAACTGTACAAATGCGTGCCTACTAAATACAGGATCCAATACACACCTTAACTTCTCCTCTGGTTCTTTCTCCGCCATAGATCTCAGTCTATGCGATCCTAAATTAGCTCCCACATTAACTTGGCGTACTGTCGATGATTTACATGATAGTAATCATTTCCCTATCGTTATATCTTCCATTGCCTCTCAAAACCCAAAAATCTCAACCAGGACTTTCTGGCGACTAAACAATGCTGACTGGAAAAGTTTTACATCACAAACAGAAGATGTCCTACATTCTCTTAAGTTTTCCGAAAGCGTTGATGATAATATCGCAATATTCTCAAATTCTATTTTGTCAGCTGCTGAATTACATGTAGGTAAAACTAATATATCCCATCCTAAGAAAAGTGTTCCTTGGTGGAATTCCTCTTGCAAAGACGCTGTACAACAACAAAACATAGCATTAAAACTGTTCCGACAAAACAATACCCCTGAAAATCTCATCAATCTCAAAAAAGCCAGAGCAAAATCTAAATTCATTATCAAACAAAGCAAAAAATCCTCCTGGAAAAACTATGTTTCGACAATAAGCGAAAACACAAATCCCAGTCAAGTATGGAAAAAGATCAGAGGTATACAGGGAAACAAAACCAATAATGGAATTCCCCATCTTGTTTCAAATGATGCGGTAATAAATAATGACCATGAAATAGCGAAGATCATAGCTGAAAATTTCGAAGACAAATTCCGAAGTAGGCTACACCCAAACATTGCAAATACTTATACTAATAACTCTTTATCTTGCCCAATTCCATCAAATCAAGATATAGACTCACTCAACCTACCTTTCTCTCACCAGGAACTTATTACTGCGTTAAAATCGTGCAAAAATTCCGCTGCTGGTCCTGATGACCTGCCATATATTTTCCTTAAAAAACTTGATTTCTTAGGTCAACTCAAACTTTTAGAACTGTTCAACTTAATATGGACCTCTAACATGTTTCCAAGCCTCTGGCGACTATCCGTCATAATTCCCTTGAAAAAACCTGATCAGCCGACAACCTCCCCCAAGTCCTATAGGCCCATCTCATTAACCTGTACAATGTGCAAAGTCATGGAAAAAATGATCAATAAAAGATTGATATGGTATTTAGAAAAACACAACATTTTATCAGAAGACCAATCTGGATTTCGGCGGCACAGGTCAACAAAGGACAATTTGATAACGTTGCAAACTCATATCTCCACCGCTCTAAACAAAAAACAACAAACTATACTTGCTACATTTGATATAGAAGGTGCATTCGATACAATACACAGAAATGTCATACTTGAGAAATTATCCTATCACAATATTAATGGAAATATATTCTTTTTTATCAAAAACTTTTTATCGCTTAGATCCTTCAAAGTATCTGTTAATGGTATCCTTTCCTCAACATTCAATCAAACCGACGGATTACCCCAAGGCTCGGTACTCAGTCCCACACTCTTCAACCTCGTAACAAATGATCTTTGTTCTAACTTCTCTGCTCCTGTTAGATGCACGATGTATGCCGATGACTTATTATTATATTGCCACGGTCAGTCAGTGTCCACTACCTCCTCTATAATTCAATCCGCGGTAAACTCCCTGTCCAACAAGATAAAATTATTGGGACTCTCTTTATCCCCAACAAAATCCAAAGTCATCAATTTTAGTAAGTCTTCAATAAACTCTACCCCTAATATTATAATCAACAACGTCCCCCTTCAGGTTGTAAATCACTGCAAAATATTGGGTATGATATTTGACTCCCGTCTCAATTGGAAAAAACATATTCTAGATACTAAGAGCGAAGGATACAGACGACTAAACATCATAAAAACCCTCTCTCACTTCCATTGGGGCGCTGACGAAACTTCTCTCCTAAAAATATACAGATCCCTTATTCCATCTAAATTAGACTATGGCTGCTTCGTATATATATCTGCATCTAAATCACATATCAATGTCTTGAACTCGATACACAATACAGCTCTTCGCCTGTGTCTGGGGGCGTTCAGGTCTAGCCCGGTAGAAAGTCTCTACTGCGAAGCAAATGAACCTCCTCTATGGATAAGACGTCAACATTTATTACTTAACTATATTATCTCGGTATCTTCCAATCCCCTTAACCCAGTATACAGCTTGTTTACCGATGATAGCTTACAGAATACCTCAACATCCTCAACAATAATACCCTTACCTTCACTACTAAAAACAATGCCAATCAAAATTGATATTTCTCAAACATTTCCTCTACCTCTTCCCCTAATGCCCCCATGGACGAAAAACATTCCTCATATCAACACATCTCTCACAACTCTGAATAAAAATGAAACACCAAACGATCTAATTAAACAAACTTTTCTGGATATAATATACCGAAATGACTACGATTTAGTACTATATACTGATGCCTCGAAAAATGAAACAGGAGTCGGTTGTGCTGTAACAACATTAGATTCTCCAATCTTCTCTTCCACAATATCATCAACTTGTACTGTACATACCGGCGAACTCTATAGTATACTTCAGGCCTTCAAACATATTTCCCCTCCCAATAAAAATGTTTGCATATGTACAGACTCACTTGCATCTATACACTCCATTAAAGATATATACAGTGACCATCCTCTTGTACAGAATATCCACGACTCCTACCAACTCTCCTTTTCCCAAAATATAACAGTTACCATTCTATGGACACCATCTCACATTGGTATAATGGGAAACGAACTAGCTGATCAACTAGCTAAAAGGGCCACAACTTTAAACTATTACGCACATAACATCCAAATTGCATCCGATCTCAAGCAAGTCATCAAGCATAAGATCAAATCTCTATGGCAAAATCATTGGAACTCCATCCCGACAAAATTGCAAAAAATTCAACCTTCATTAAGCCATCCTTACTATATTGGAGCTTCAAATCTCTCAAGACAAGACCAAGCGGTGCTGAGAAGACTAAGAATCGGTCACACTAGATTCACTCATGGCTACCTTATGTCATCCAACATTCGGCCATTCTGTTCAACCTGTAACTGCATCTACACCGTTGAACACATTATTCTAGAATGCCAACAGTACACAACTAGAAGACAACAGCTCAACCTCAAAGGAAGTCTCCAAGAGGTACTCGGAAATCCAGATAATGTCCCGTCCGTTCTCCAGTTCCTGAAAGACGTACAGCTATACCACAAAATATAATATATTTATTGTATACTTATACTGTACCTGTGCGAGTGGCCTTTGTAGCCGAGCACGTTAATTGCAATAAAAAAAAAATTGTTCTTGTAGTTATAATTATTGTTCCATGTTGTGTCAATGAAATCTAACTTGCCTCATGTAATCTAAACAGTTCGTCAATGTTATTGTTTAGTTTTTGTAATTGTACCATGTTAGTAAACTTATTTCTTATAGTTAATAACTGTACCATGTGTCAATGATCTCAGTTGTCGAGACATGTTAATGTGAATAAAAAAAAATAATATAATGCTATTCCAAATTAAATTAAAGCCTATGATACTCTCGTAGCTATAGTGGATAAATCTATTTTTATTGGTGTATATTTATGTAAGATTTATTGTAAATTGTAAAACAATTGTGAATATTAGGATTTCCTATTTATCAATAAAGTTACTTTTTTTTAATTTTTATTTATTTATTCACTGGCAAGCCGTTTTTTAAATTATATAAAATACAATTAATATTAATATTATTATAATTATTAATGAGACCGTTTCTTTAAAAAAAATCTATTAGTACCATATTTGGAAATACGGTAGGCTACTTAATGTTAGTTTAGGCTTTTCTAAAAGATATTTAAATGCCTCAACTCGTTTTTAATACATTAATAATACTTTACGATATTTATTAACAAAAAAATCGGTTAGTATCATATTTGGAGATATTGCAGGCTACTTCAGGAAGATATTTGATAAAAACTGCCTCAACCATCTTATTTACACAACACTTTGTCTACATTATAACTAGGAATATTTTAAATAACTTTATAGATCTTTAACAGTTGAGTTTCGTTGGGTATAAAATGAAAAAAAAAACATGAAAAACTTACATGTATTTCATTCTCGGATAAGAGATTGCCCATCGGACAATGTTGTAACGTCGTCGTAGTATCCGAAGAGCTAACCGAGTTCGAGTTGTTGTTGAAGGAGTAATTGCTGGTGTCGCATGCGTCGCTTTGTCCCCACGTGAACTTTCTTTCGATGGAACCTATGTCTAGATCTCCGCTTTTTCTACATAGAAACGAACAATTGTCATTTTAACTGAATGAAAATTTCGACCAAAAAAAATGTAACAAATTTGAACCATTTAAATATTATACAGAAAAGTAGAACAAAATCAGAGAAAAAAAGAACATGGGTTGTCGAAAAATAGATTTTTAGGTTGCATCTTTTTCGTGGGGTTTTCTAAGGCTTTTTTGATGAAACTGTCTCCATTTGAATCTCGTATATTCATATAGATAAATTTCCAAATGTTATAAACTTTATATTTAACCTCCTACCCTTTAGGGAACACAGCAAAGACTTCTGGGTAAACAAATATTTTGAAGCTATTCCAAAAGCAAATATTTCGTCTAAATTAAAAACGAGAGTAACAAATGGTGTTCTAATATCAATTAAAATAAAATGTACTTACCCGTTTTGGTGGTGGAACTCCCGTGTTACATAGCCACTGCTGCCCTAAGTGAAATGCAAACTGATACAATCTGTTTCGGTTAACATATGAAGTTTTTCTTGTATGATTAGACTGCGTTTGATACACACACCGACCATGAGACGACATGAAATAAATGAGACAAACATGGATGGCATCAGAAAATGTTTTAAGAGAGTGCGTATCGATATGTGTCAAATGATTCGTGTGCTTGCAAAAGCATTCAAAATACATAGGTGTAATGTTATCTATAGTGTAATTAAAGTGAATTGAAGATGATATAACAAAGATTCTTTTTATGTAATATGTAAGTTACGTTTATTTTAACATCAACAATTTGAATTTTTCACGGTTGAGGAAATTATTCTCTCAATTGTTACTAACCCTAAACTATCAGCTATCAAATGATTATAAATTCAAATATTGCCACACGTTTTATATGAATTACATATGTTAAACCTGCTTATTTCCCCAAAATGATCAATTATCTTTACCAAAAACTTACAGATTTGTTATTCTGCCTTAGTTGCTGTTGCCTTTCGTGAGCTACGTGCTGTTCGTAATGAATAATTTCGTCTTGAGTGGTGAGACCGAGACTTCGATATTTCATCAGTTCTGATAATCGATGTCGAAGTTCTTTTTCTCTCTCCAGGCTTGCGATGAGTCTTTCGTGTTCACCTGATGACAGGAACTGAGAAAAAACGCGAAATTTGTCCCTAAGCTCCCTGAAAATATAAATGTATTGAAATATACTAGATATATATTCAATACTTTACACACCTCTGTTCTTTTGTTAGCTGCGGCATTTTCGTTGGATCCTTTCTCATGTTGGCAAAATATTTGGCTACTAATTGATAATCTCTGACGATTCTTTTCCGTCTCGCCCTTTCTCGCAACCTCCTTACATACATATCTATAATGGCCAATTTTAATACTATCTCCATTTCCGTATCGTGATCAGGATCCAATACGAGTTTACACACCAATTGTTCTGCTTCCATGTTATATTCCTATAACGAATTATTGGTTCACTTCATTTTACATTAAAAATAATGAGTCTTTTACCCTTTCATAATCGTCCCTATGCGGTTTATATCCCAATAATCTAGCTTCTTCCAAAGTAACATCTAACGGAGGTAACCGGGCAGTTACGGTAGGTGACAAAGGTCCATCGTCTTCCGTTACATGATCAATCAATACCGGCTTATTCGCAGTAACACTGGCTAATGTAGCTTTACCAATATTTCCATCTAAGTATCGTGCTATGTATTCTTCTTTAACTTCTAAATGAGGAAAAAAAACTTGTAAATACAAAAACTATTGAAAGACGAGTGTAGAAGAGACATGTCACATTTTATATGCTCCTGAATATAATCAAAAAATCGACAGTTTACGGTGTGCTTTCTACCGGAATTTTAAAATATATCATATAAATCATCATCATTAGTTGGAACAATTTATTCTGGAAGTTCCTAGTAAATAAGGTAATTGCCAAAAACCGTCACAGTAAAAAGAAATGCGATAAAGATACACTTGAACTTTAAATCAGTGAACAGGTCCGGACTTAGTATCTCTGTGAAATGAATTGTGTACATTGTAAAGAAAGTAAAGACATTCCGCTTCTATTGATAATATGCAGGCAGAGATCAATGAATTGAAGAAGAAAATCGATTCATCTCCAACTTCATGGTCTGAAGAGAGCATCGTTGATGAGATAAGTGAAAGGGAAAAAAAGAAAAATAATGTCGTGGTGTAGAATCTACCTGAAAATGGAAGCTCACCGGATGCTGATCTGAAAGAAGTGAAATCAATTATTAGAGAAATAACGAATGAAGACTTGAGAGTGATTAGCTTGCGATCACATTACAAAACTCTTTTGACTATTATGGTCTCCATCAAATAAAGTAACCACCAAACTTTATTAATCCCTACAAATCTACTAAGTTTGCAGATGATACCACATTTATTTTTTCTATTAAAGATCTGGAAGAACTGGACTTAATATTTGAGGATTTACAATCAAAAGCCGAAGAATGATTCATAGGAAATAGGCTTAAATTAAATAATGATAAAACACAAAATCTAGTCTTCTCTTCAACATACTCCAAAAGTGATACTAGGAGTGTAAAGTTGCTTCGCTTATTTGTGGATGAATACCTCACGTGACGTATTCATGTGGACTACCTAAAAGGTAGGTTGGCAACTGTAAGTATACTCTTTGTGCTACGACAGTTAAAAACCTCAACTAGTCTCAACACACTTAAAATTACCTATTTCTCACTTTTCCACTCGCATATATCTTATGGAATTGCTTTGTGGGGTAACTCTTCTGCTGCTTTAGATATTTTCAAATTACAAAAAAAGCCATAAGATTGTTGTGTGATGTTGGATTAGGTGAACCTTGTAAACGTTTATTCATTGAACTCAGGATAATGCCCTACCTGCTTTATTTCTTTATTATGTTTTAGTGGAGATTCATAAAATGAGAAATGTTTTGTAAAAACATTCTGATATACATGAACACAACATCAGATTTGCCACAACTTTTAGAAACAAACGATTTTGTTTAAATAAATTTCAAACAAATTCATTAAATCTCGATCTATACAATATACGACCAGAGGAATTAAAAAAATCTACTTTAAATAAATTTACTAAATCGCTTAAATAGTTCCTGCTACTATCTTGCTTTTACTCTGTAAATAAATATCAGGAACACTTTACTTAAAATAAAATGTCTTTCATTACATTAAAATTTATTGGCTAAGCACGGTGCCTTGGCTGACCAAGTAATGTATGGTTTGGAACATACTCATTGCCTTATTATATGTATTTTAATAACTGTAATTTTTATAAAAACTGTTTTGTCTATTAATATTATGTTGTATTATCCAGAAATTTTTTTAACAATTGAATATTTTATAAACACATATTGTATATGTAATGTAGTTAAATAGATTTTACTTTACTTTTGATTATTATGGTCTCCATTAAATAAATACCATAACTAATAGTCGAAATGTCTTACTCAACTTAACTTTTTCATCAATGAAAGATATTTGTATCAGTGAACCATTGGATTTACTGTTACTAAACAGTGTACATCACACAGCAATTACCTGCCACTTAGAATTCAATAAAGAGCAGCAACTTCAATATGAAGAGTTATATTATGATTTTAAAAATGCAAATTATTTTGAAATCAAAACCTCAACTTTTTGGCCAGTGTCAATTGGAATGACATGCTGGAGTGAAATTTAGATTTGGAACAGGTTCTTCAGATGTTTTACGAAATAATTTACTCCGCAATAGATATGTTTGTACCAGTGAAAAAAATCACATATAGTATAGCAGGAAATTAATAATTGAAAAAATGAGTGTGCATAAAAGATTTTAAGTCACTGGAGACATAGATCATTATTGTTTGAAATTAGTTCAAACATTCTTTAATATTTCGGACAATTATTCCTTTCAGTTTTATTTTTATTAATCAAGCAGTAAAGAAAAAGTGAAGTTTGTTTATCTGAGTTTGCTGAGAGAGATGTCATTCTCCATTGTGTATTATGTGCACCAATTAAGAAGATTACTATTCCAATTATTGTAATAATGTGTTATTTGTGGATTAAAAACCCACTGGTCCTTCGAAAAAGATTTTAGAATACAGTTGTCTTTAGAAATTACATTGGATTTTATTTTATGACCTATGGAAATTATTTCTGAAGTATAAATAAGCAAATATACCTCTCTGACTGTTGAAAATCAATCAATTATCAACAATTTAATAATCTCAGAACAAGATGTAAACAGCTTCAGGCCCATTGTCATCAAAATTGTATTGAAAAAATTGAAAGAAATATTACTCATGATCCTCTTTGATTTTGGAATTATATAAATAGTAAAAGAAAATTATATAACTTACCCTCCAGCATTTTTTTCGAAGAGGCAACAAGCAGTAATAAGAATGAGATTGTGAATCTTTTTGCAAACTATTTTTCCACAACTTACACTGATAAGAATGTTACCCAAATTCCAGAATATGGAAAAAGAGTGTTTGAATGTTTGCAATTACAATATTGAAATAACAGAAGTAATTGATCATGATGATGTTAGCCCCAGAAAACCTTTCTTCTGGCCCTGACGGAAATCCTCTACATTTCATGAAAAAAATGTGTATTCACGCTGGCAAAGTTGCTTCAAACAATTTTCAATATCTCCCTATCATCGGGAACATTTCCTAAGTTTTGGAAACAAAGTTTTGTCACTCCAATCCACAAATCTGGAGCTAGAGATGACATAAAGAATTATCGTCCTATGTGTAAGCAATCTGAAATTACTCGACTGTCTGATTACTAAGAAACTTTTACTCATGACACCAGGAACATAATTAATGAAAACCAACACGGCTTCACCTCAAGAAGATCCACCAACACAAATTTGCTTACTTATCAACGTTTTCTTTTGAACAGTTTAGAGGAAAGACACCAGGTTGACTTCTCAAAAGCATTTGATAGAGTCAATCATGACCTTCTAATTGCAAAACTCTCTAAGTTAGGCATTGACAGCACCTTTTTGAATTTGAGAGTTAGGACTCAATGTGTTAAATATGTTGATTCTGTGTCATCAGAAATCCCGGTAACATCTGGGGTTCCCCAAGGATCCCATATGGGTCCACTACTTTTTTGTTATTTGTTAATGATGTATCAGAAGTAATACAACACAGTTGCCACTTGATGTTTGCTGATGACTTCAAACTCTATAGGATAATTGCAATGTCTGGGATGCTGAACTGTTGCAAATAGATTTGAGCATCTTAATACAAACAAATGTTATCAAATCACATTTTCGAGAATTATGAATCCAATTCAATACTCTAACCAAGTAAAAAACGTTAATATGTCAGTAGCTGATAGTGTTCCAGATCTTGGCATATGATTTGATTCCAAAGTTATATTTAAGACACATATTGATAACATTGTTTTGAAATCATTTAAATTATTGGACTTCATTGTTAGATCTTCAGATAAATTTTCCCTTTGCACTTCTAAAATATTGTAGACACAAGACCTTGGTAATTTCGGCTATTTTCTGACAAACTTGGCACCGATGAACCACGATAATCCAAAAACATTAAATTGATTAATTTAAAAGTTTATTTTGTCACAAAGTCTTGAAAAACACATCAAAACGAACGAACTAAATGTTTACTCACTAGTTGTAATGGCGATCATATAAACAAACCACGTTTTGACATTATTTACTACAATACTACAGTGTTTCGAAATTATTGTCGAGCACACTTCGACGATATTTTTATCTCTCTTTATATGGTAATTAAACAAGGACAAAACTACTGGATAGGTTACCTATGACACATAAGACAGGTACTGCAATTTCGAGCAATGTTGCCACTTTTAGTAATAATAATAATAGTTTATTTTAAAAAATGTTACAATTATTTGTACAAAAACAATATAGGGTTCTAGATCTACTAGTATCTTTTTGATGTTTTTTTTGAATTGATTGTTGTAAAATTTCATTGCCACATAATACGGAAACTCAATGTATGATACGGATAAATGAGATCATACCTCCTGGTGTTATATTCGTGTTCTGTGGCATTTAGATTAAAAAGTCCTCTATTTTTAAACAAATACATTAAACATTCAAAAATGTACAGATCATACAGTCATGATGTTATTATTCTTAAAAACTGTTCGACAAGACTCCTTATAATGTTTGCTATTGATTATTCTCATTACTCTTTTTTGAATAGCAAATATTCTATTTGTGTTCTTATTGGATCCCAAAAAAAGTATTCTGTATCTCATGACCGATTCAAAATTTGCAAAATAAAGCTGCTTGCTTGTCTAGATATTTACAGATTATTCTTAGTCATACCCAGAGCTAGCTGCCGTTTCTCCATCAGACCAATTATGCTCTGTGTATATTGAAAGATTGCCGTTTGTGTTGATTTTTTTTGTAAGTAACCATGTTGATTATCACTGAAGATATTACATTCATAGAAAAACTGTATAACATTATTACACATTGCAGTTTCAAATAATTTGGAGAAACTTGGGAGTAAGCTTATGGGTCTGTAGTTTTCAATACAATCTGTATCTCCTTTTTTGTATAGTGGTTGTATAACTGAAAGCCTGGGTTGCGAGGGAAAAATGCCAAAATTCAAGGAATTGTTAATTATGCATGTTAAAACTTCTTTAATTACTACTGTGCATTTTCTTATCAAACAGGTTGGAATTTGACCTTCTCCGCTTGAATATTTATTCTTCAATTTATTTGACATTGCAACCACATCATTTGGCGTTAGTGGTTGTATACACATAGATTGACGGTTTTCCTCTATTTCACAAGTGAACTGTTCATTATTACTCTGAACTAATTTTTAAGATATTTCGCTGAAATAATTATTGAATTTATTTGATATATCTATTGGATCACCCTGTATGTCACAGCTTTGCCTCTTTATTTTGCTGTTAATTTCGTTGCAGATACTCCACATACATTTTGCTTTGTTATCGGAATTTTTTATATGCTCTTTATAATTTTCCTGTTTTGACAATATCAACAACTTATCATACTCAGTTTTTGTTTTCAAGTATTCACATTTGTTATTTTCATTCGTGTTTTGGATAGACATAATAATGTATCTAACCTACATTTGCATTCCCTAATTTTAGAATTTGAGTAGTAATTTTTGTTTTTACGAAAATGTTTGTATTTGATTGGAAAATATTCATAAAGTTATTGATGAACATGACCCATTGTTTGTCTACTTGTTCATGTTGTATTTCATAGACCTCTGCCCAATCCTCATTGTTTAGTTTTTCTACAAATTTTTGTATGGCTTCCTCAGTGAAACATCTTTTGTGGGTACCTTTCATTGGGTTTTGCAGATTGAGTTTACGTGTAATCATTTGGGCTGTATGATCTGAAGCACGAGTCTCGATTACTTTTGTAATATAGGTACTCCTATAATTTGTAAAGATATTATCAATGCAACTTTTGGAATTTTTTGTTATGCGTGTATATTCATCAATAACTCTATACATATCAAAGGAACTAGCTAGAGCTAGTAGTTCTGATCTGTCGTTATTATTTTCTTTCAGTTCGATGTTGTAATCACCTGCTATAAAAGCTAATTTATTGTCACTTGTGACTTTCGTTAACAAATTTTCAAATTAGTCAAAAAATATACTCATTGAACCTCCACAAGGTCTATATAAAGATACAATTATCATTTTTTTATCAGAAAGGGAAACTTCAATAACATTCGAAATCCCCCGCAACTGACAGTTTAGATATATTCTTTAAACTTTTACGGTCTTATTAATAAACACGGAATAACCTAGGACTAACTTTATTCCATGGTTAAACCATAAGTTTGACAGATGCGCTATTAATAAATGCATATTAAACAAGGAAAAGGCTACTCCGACGTTAGTCTGGGACTAACTTAGGTAGCAATTTTAATCTAAGGAAATAGGTAGTTTAAGCTCGGAGTAACCACCCATTAAAAGGGAACGAGAGCATCAATTTTAAATTCTCGCGAAGCGGGAACTGTTTATATTAACGTGTAGAGAATTTAATTTGGATAAAAAAACTCTTTTACCCCTTCTCCCCTCCCCCCATATAGCTAACTCAGAGACAGTTTGAGATATCGAATTTTTATATATCAGGTGCACACCTATGGCATTTTCGGCTAAAGAAAAAAATATGATCCCTTTCCTCCTCCCCCTCCAAGGAGTATTTAAAAGAGAAAAATCCGACTGGTACATAGGGCTAATAAATCGATTTTTTGATTTGAAGATTTATACAGGGAAAAATGAAAAAGGATTTTGCAATCTTTTTTTCGAATTTTCATAGACGAATATCGAAGCGGAAGAGATCACGTCAAACCCTCTTGAAAAACATATAACATAACATTTCTGCCCCCCTTTTTGGGGTGTCTAGAGATCGTCAAAAACCGACTTTGATACTTAGTACCGAGGGCTTTTTTTACTATAAATGATAGCGAAAAACTGCCAATACGTTTTGAAGAGAATAACTCGACACGTACATAGAACACATAAAAGTGGGGGGTTAATGGGGGAAATATACAGGAAAAAATTCACAGGTAAATTAATTTTTTTTTTCGAATTTCGGATTATAAATATGATGGGATAACTTATCAGGCCAACCCTTTACGATGATATCTAGGGGCACCCGCTGCGCCTCCCTTTCATTGGGGGTCCAGCATTCGCTAAATATTGATGCTGGAATCATGATTTTCGAGGGATCTTACGGATTTGGAGTGCCTATAGGCGTCATGGGTTTGAAATATTTTTAGGGCCCCCCTAATGAGCCCCCCAGCGGTTGACTGAAATTGAACGTGGAAGTTCGAGATGATGTGTTTAGGTATATACGTATTCGGTATACAGCTACAGTCGTCGAAAAAAAATTTTAACCTCAAAATTTAGCACTAAAAATAGCACAGGTAAGTGACGGCTTGGATCCAGAAATATTTTTATTTAAAGATGAGACTTCCACCTTAATCTCGTCAATTTTTGCTGATATTTCTACTATGAATAACGATATTTCTGTTGGTATGGACTAGAAGATTACAATCATCGAAAATGATTTCTCTGCTAATATGGGCGAGAAGATTTCTGCTATGAAGAATGATATTTTTGCCGATATCTTATCATTAAAAAATGACATTTCTGCTGACATCGGAAATAAAATTTCATCCCTAAAATTAGATATCGAGAATAAGATGACAAGGATGGACGAGAACATCAAGGAATTAGAAAGAAAGATGATAGATTTAAGAACTCACTCAAGACACGTCAGCGGGAGGACTAAGGAGATATTATCTCCTTAGTCGGGGTTTATTCATAGCAATTTTATTACTTCTTTAAACCTCCGCTAGTCTCAGAGTAACTATTCTCTGACTAATCTAAGAATAAGGTCGGAGTAAGAAATTTTTATTAATAAGACCGTTATAGATTAACCCATGTTTGTTTTCTGTATGGCAAAAGGATGCTGCTAGATTAAATTTTTCTATTCCTATACATTCCAGTTGGGTAGTTGATTTTGAATGCTCAATAACACATAAAAAATGGCAGTCACTATTGTTTTCTATGGATTGCATGTTTTGGTACATTAGACCAATTTTTTGATTGGATATTATTCAGAGCGTTTCAAAGATGAACCCTATTGATTTTCAGCTCACCAGAGCCAATACAACAGGTGATACAGTACTTTAAGTACGATATTTTTGTCATTTTTGGAGAAGTTCCAGTTTGTTAGCATAATACAGCCTTCGGAGTATATACAAGTGACCAATTTTATGATTGGATATTATTCAGAGGGTCTCAAAGATGAACTCTATTGATATTCAGCTCACTAAAGCCAGTACAACGGGTGCTATGGTACTTCAAGTACCAAATTTTTGTCATTTTTGGAGAATTCTCAGTTTGTTAGGACGATACAGCCTCCAGAGAGTATACAATTGATCAATTTTATGATTGAATATTGTTCAAGGTGTCTCACAGATGTACCCTATTGATTTTCAGTTGACTAGAGTGAGTACAACGGGTCCTATAAATCCAGATATACTAAATTTTTGGTTATTTTTGGAGAAATTTCAGTTTGTTGGCACGATACATCCCCCGAAGTGTATACAAGTAACAATTTTATGATAGAATATTGTTCAGGGCCACAGATACGGAAAAGTTAATTTTAATCTTTAAAACCGTTTATTTTTAAACGATCTAGCATCAAGTATTAAGTATAAGATATCCAACAATCCATGAAGAAAAAGCCGGCATATCAACACTATTTGAAAAAGTAGGTACAAAATAACTTCGAAAATAACCATTGATTATTTTATCACAACTTTTATTTTATTTTAATAGCTGAGTTGCTTTCCAATCATACTGGGCTGCATAGACGGAACATATACAATGTCATCCCCAAAGTATGCACCACAGTGCCGTAACTAGGATGAAGTTCTGGGGGGATGAACTACCGAGAGATCTGGGTATCGGAAATTTTTTCAAATTTTAAGCCCCTAAAACTGCATTTTAGCTTTGTTTTTCTTATAAAATTATAGCCTACAGCTCATAGCTTTTAGTACATTTCAATAAAGTATAGGTTTGCTGTGATTATGTATTAGATTTTTTTCATTTTTAGGGTTCTGGGAGGGGTTCTATCTCCCTCATCCCCCCCCTTAGTTACGCCACTGATGCACCATATGGGAAACTTATTTATTAAGGGTTTTTCGACGAAAAGTTATTCTTGATAAAAGTTTGTGCATTGCGATTTGGATGCCTGGCATTAAAAATGTTTCTAACTTGTCTGCTTGGAGTATTTTTCCCACACAACAATATAATCTCAACTTTTTCTTCCTTTGTAAGCATCTTGATATTATTTAAATAGTACTTATTATCAAACGTTAACAAAATAAGCAATAACAATAATATTCAGCAAATATGTCATGTACTTAATGTCAAACATACGTTTGGTTTCAAAGCCAACTTAAAACACTTATTTTGGACAAGAAAATCAATGAGTTTGTTCCGAAATACCTATTTTATTTAGATGTTTTGTGATTTGATATTATTGAATATTAAGTTCTTGTTACTAAACTGTATAATTTTGAGTAATTTTCGGTGTTAACAAAAAATAAAAATAACTGCACCAAAAAATTTGAAAATTATTTTACTCCTCAGAAAAATTGACCGTGGTTAACACATTTGTTATGTCATTTGAAATACTATAAACTTTTTTAATAAACCGTCGTATACAGGATGTTGTCTATTTATCGTTTTAGCAAATAATTTTTTTCGTAGTCCCCATTTAAAAAAAATGGGTAAAAAAATAAAACTTCACTAAGATGGCCATGACTTCAAAACTAGATGTATTTTTTGATGCTGAACAACTTTTCTAAATAACATATCCTGAGATTTTTCAAAATAAGAGTACTGTACTCTTGTCTTAAAATCAAATATTTGAAGGCTCCTCGTACATTACATGTTTTACTGTATTTTGTTGGTGCATGTTTAGTTTTAGGGGATGCACAAACTTTTATCAAGAATAACTTTTCGTCGAAAAACCCTTAATAAATAAGTTTCCAATATGGTACATAATTTGGGGATGACATTGTATAAGTACTTATTAAAACTCCATATCACAAAATTAAAAGTACATATGTGAATAGCCATGATGACCATCAATTACTCAGCAAGGTATATGTAGACCGGACAAACTTTTTTTGGATGTATTTACAGATGATCCTAGTAAAATTCACGACTTACAAGTGTAGAAGCTATCATTTATATAAAAAAGAATACCAAATATTTGTGAAGATACTTGGCATATTCTTGGTGATTCTACATATCCTGTTATGACTTTTTTACGTAAAATAAATGTTTTTCAAGATAACGCCATTTTCAACATTTCAAAATCAATTTTTGTAATAACAGTACTGTGTAGCGTTCCTTGAGTTCTACAAAAAGTGCTTATGACTTTATCCGTAAAATAATTATTTTTCAAGTGAACGCCATTTTTAACATTTCAAAATCAATTTTTGTTAGAAAAAATATTTTTTAATAGTTCTAGACAATCTAATAACAGTTCTGTGGGATTCCTCGAGTTCTACAAAAAGTATTTATTACTTTTTTCCATAAAACAATAATTTTTCAAGTTAATGCCATTTTTAATATTGAAAAATGAATTTTTGTTGAAAAAAATATTTTTTCATGCATGAATTACCCATGAATCTCTTTGTTGTTGTTTACATATTATGCGATATTCCTACATCTTCTTTGTTAAACATTTTTTTAGGAGTTCGAGCTAATATAATAACAGTTCTGTGTAGCATTCCTCGAGTTCTTATGACTTGGCTTGAAAAAATTATTTTTCTAATTAAAACAATTTTTAAGATTTCAAAATCAAATATTCTTTTACGGAAAAATGTAGAACTC
Source organism: Galeruca laticollis (assembly GCA_963921935.1). Classification (NCBI taxonomy): domain Eukaryota; kingdom Metazoa; phylum Arthropoda; class Insecta; order Coleoptera; family Chrysomelidae; genus Galeruca; species Galeruca laticollis. The sequence continues at coordinate 123,686,373 of OY998177.1, forward strand.
AAGGAACGCTATGCAGAACTGTTACTAGATCGGCTAGAGCTTGAAAAAAATAATTATTTCATAAAAAATAATTACTGTTTTAAATGAAACTAACTTTTGGTTGGTTGCCTACAGTGACTCAGATTATGGAGGGGAAAGATTGACTGGTCATTCAATAAGTGGAGTGTTGATAATGAGAGTAGGCCTTATTGCACAAAAACAAAGACTGGTTGCAACATCCACAGCTGAAGCTGCATCTCACACTGCAGTCTCTTTAAAAGACATTTGTTGGATTAGTTGTATTGAAAATGAGCTACAATTTATTGATACAAATCAACCTACACCATTATGTGTTGACAATTGTTCTGCCACTCATATGTTGCGAAGTGTTCATGAATGAAATAATACTAAGGATAAGAAACTATAGAAATTCCTAGAAAATTTATTCATGAATACATAGGCAAGACAGTAGAGTTGACAAATGTTAAAAGTTCATCTGAAAAAAAATTTATGCAAGCACGTTTTTCGGTTGGAGTAGGGCTCTTGGGTCTAGCATACTTCCATACCTGATAAAAATTTTTTTTTCACGGGAATGTATTGATGGATGATTACCTTTCATTTTAACCAAAATCAGTCATCCCCCACCCACCCCCTAAGGGCGGGGGTGGGGGTGACTTTGTAAAATAGTCGTAAAAATAAATTTTTGAATTCGGAATCAAATTCTACGTAATTTTTTACGTATACACCCAAAATTTCATTTTGATAACTTGTTTTTTTATAAAGTTATGCGAAAAAAATGTTATCAAAAATTTGATTATTCGATGGTGTACAGCTCTCGGGTCTAGCATACTTCCATACCTGACAAAATTTTTTTTTTCACGGGAATGTATTAATAGATGATTACCTTTCATTTTAACCTAAATCAGTCATCCCCCACCCACCCCCTAAGGGCGGGGGTGGGGGTGACTTTGTAAAATAGTAGTAAAAATAAATTTTTGAATTCGGAATCAAATTCTACGTAACTTTTTACATATACACCCCAAATTTCATTTTGATAACTTGTTTTTTTATAAAGTTATGCGGAAAAAATGTTATCAAAAAATTGATTATTCAGTGGTGTAGAGCTCTCGGGTCTAGCATACTTCCATATTTGATAGAAAAAAACTTTTCGCGGGAATGTATTGATGGATGATTACCTTTCATTTTAACCTAAATCAGTCATCCCCCACCCACCCCCTAAGGGGTGATGACTTGAGAAAAATTTCAAATTTAAGATAATATATGAAAATTTAGGGCCGTACATAAAAAAATTCAAGGAAACCGATGACGTCGTTGGAATTTCATTTTTTCCAAAAATAAGGGAAAGGGAATTTCTTATTTTGTGTATTTTTTTGAGATTTCACGCATGGTATATGCCCTATCCCGAAAATGAAGTTTCCATGTCTTCCCGTTTCTTATATAAACGAGGGACCCAAGACATGGATACCTCATTTTCGAGATAGGGCATATACGATGCGTGAAATCTCAAAAAAATACACAAAATAAAAAATTCCCTTTCAGGGGCGGTTTTTTTGGGGGGTGGCTACCCTTATTTTTGGAAAAAATGAAATTCCAACGAAGTCATCGGTTTCCTTGAATTTTTTTATGTACGGCCCTAAATTTTCATAATTTTATTTTAAACTTGAAATTTTTCTCACGTATGGACTTTGTCAAAATTTCAAAGAAAACGCGACGATTCTGGATCTTGGGTCCCTCGTTTATATAAGAAACGGGAAGACATGGAGACTTCATTTTCGGAATAGGGCATATACGATGCGTGAAATCTCAAAAAAATACACAAAATAAAAAATTCCCTGTCGGGGGCGGTTTTTTTGGGGGGTGGCTACCCTTATTTTTGGAAAAAATGAAATTCCAACGACGTCATCGGTTTCCTTGAATTTTTTTATGTACGGCCCTAAATTTTCATAATTTTATTTTAAACTTGAAATTTTTCTCACGTATGGACTTTGTCAAAATTTCAAAGAAAACGCGACAATTCTGGATCTTGGGTCCCTCGTTTATATAAGAAACGGGAAGACATGGAGACTTCATTTTCGGAATAGGGCATATACGATGCGTGAAATCTCAAAAAAATACACAAAATAAAAAATTCCCTTTCGGGGGCGGTTTTCTTGGGGGGTGGCTACCCTTATTTTTGGAAAAAATGAAATTCCAACGACGTCATCGGTTTCCTTGAATTTTTTTATGTACGGCCCTGAATTTTCATAACTTTATCTTAAACTTGAAATTTTTCTCACATATGGACTTTGTCAAAATTTCAAAGAAAACGCGACGTTTCTGGATCTTGGGTCCCTCGTTTATATAAGAAACGAGAAGACATGGAGACTTCATTTTCGGGATAGGGCATATACGATGCGTGAAATCTCAAAAAAATACACAAAATAAAAAATTCCCTTTCGGGGGCGGTTTTCTTGGGGGGTGGCTACCCTTATTTTTGGAAAAAATGAAATTCCAACGACGTCATCGGTTTCCTTGAATTTTTTTATGTACGGCCCTGAATTTTCATAACTTTATCTTAAACTTGAAATTTTTCTCACGTATGGACTTTGTCAAAATTTCAAAGAAAACGCGACGTTTCTGGATCTTGGGTCCCTCGTTTATATAAGAAACGGGAAGACATGGAGACTTCATTTTCGGGATAGGGCATATAGGATGCGTGAAATCTCAAAAAAATACACAAAATAAAAAATTCCCTTTCGGGGGCGGTTTTCTTGGGGGGTGGCTACCCTTATTTTTGGAAAAAATGAAATTCCAACGCCGTCATCGGTTTCCTTGAATTTTTTTATGTACGGCCCTAAATTTTCATAATTTTATCTTAAACTTGAAATTTTTCCCAAGTCATCACCCCTTAGGGGGTGGGTGGGGGATAACTGATTTAGGTTAAAATGAAAGGTAATCATCCATCAATACATTCCTGCGAAAAGTTTTTTTCTATCAAATATGGAAGTATGCTAGACCCGAGAGCTCTACACCACTGAATAATCAATTTTTTGATAACATTTTTTCCACACAACTTTATAAAAAAAAAGTTATCAAAATGAAATTTGGGGTGTATACGTAAAAAATTACGTAGAATTTGATTCCGAATTCAAAAATTTATTTTTACTACTATTTTCCAAAGTCACCACCACCCCCGCCCTTAGGGGGTGGGAGGGGGATGACTGATTTAGGTTAAAATGAAAGGTAATCATCCATAAATACATGTCAGTGAAAAAAAAATTTTTATCAGGTATGGAAGTATGCTAGACCCAAGAGCCCTACTCCAACCCGTTTTTCTACTTTTAATTACAATAGTATTATATTTTTCATAGTTTTCAATAAACAAGTAAACTGTTAGTATATATTATTACATCCACAATAAATATAAACAATATTCTCACATAGGGATTGCCCGTGAATAAATATATAAATGTTTACCTTCTGGACTTCTAGTTTCAACATGTTCACTAATCAATTCCCAATTACCGAATCCATATAATTCGACCGCGTCTAATAATTGTAAATATTCTTTTCCCGTCCAAGCTCCTTTCCCACCGAATATACTAGCGGCACAATGATCCACAAATTTATATGCATGATCGTTTCTATGAGGTCCTATTTCAGCTCCAACAGAGAAACACTAGAATATAATATATTTTCGACGTTTAAACGTAGTTTTAACGAATTTAAAGCAGATATTTACCTGAAGACATATATCAAAATCAACACAAACACAACATTTTACTCGGACAGTGTTTATTTCTTCTTGACAGTAAGTGCAGTTAACCTTCGCAAACAAATCTGAAATTATAAACGTCAAAATGGCATCATGCATCAGATTACAGAAACGTCAACTTACCAGTCATTGCTAATGGTTTTTTATGAGTATATTTTCTTTTATGATACCGGAAAATGCAAATCCTACAATTAGAAAATTACGTATTGTTTACGATTTTTATATAGTTACATTTTTTTACCTCTTAACTAGAGCAAATCGATAATATTATCCACCATTTTACAAAATTCGCTTTCTAATGTATTTGACGTTAGAACCAGTTGTGACATTGACAATCAATGATACCAATGTACTAAATTTTATTTTTGGAACTCACTGCTGATTTCCGTTTATGGAAAATGTTGTTCAATATGTTCTAATTATTAGTTTATTAATGATGAATCTATAATTAAAATTTAAATAGAAAGTGACAATCATTGCATTTTATAATTTCATACTGGTGCTTTTTTATACTATGAAACGTACTTCAAAGTCAACGATAATATATTCTACCAGGATTGCTATTCGCTTAAATCTTTCACCGGTGTGAGGAAACTTGATTACGTCACCAGTGGACTTTAGTTCAGCTCGCCTCATTTAAAATATATTGTAATCGTCAACAGTTCCGGCTTTTTTCTTGTTTACTTGCATACATTTTTTTTTATAAATTTATTTGTGGATATAATAATAATTAATCTTAATCATTACAGTGAAAATAAAAAGATTAAAAAGTCTAGAGTTTGATCTGAGAACTAGATTTTCTTACCAAACTAGTTTTAAAAAGCTGAATTTTAGAATGGTAGAATAATAATGAATTCATTTTTTGTATGAAATGTTATTTTTAAAAAGGTATAAGTAGTAGTTATACTATATACATTAACGATTGAAACACCAACTTTATAATTCACATTATGTATAAATTAGAGTAAGAAAAATAATTTGATTTGAGGAAACTTGCTTATAGTTTATTTTGCACAGAATAAGAAGCAAATTTACGAGCGGTGTTTATGGTTTATAACTGATGGGTAAACTCAGTATTATATATTTTTGTTGCATAGATAATAAAATAGATGTCATATGCAGTTATAAAGAATTTATTATGTAACATTTATTAAATTTTTCTCTGTGCTAGAGGTAAATGGGTTTCAGTAGTCTTATGTCCAGCATCAGTAACTAAAGCAGAAACAATTTCATTGTTGTTTTTTTGCTTTTTTATCCCGAAATGCTTTTCTCAAATCACTGGCTTGTGATCTGCTATCGCTAATAGCTAAAGAGTACCGAAAAAGAATCACGCAATAAACATGACTTGGGGCCGACGTGCGGCATTAGATATAAGAGATCATTAGTACGGTTTGTTTAGCCGAATTGCCATTCATGGATTTTGCCGCCCATCACACATTCGTCCCTGGAAACGCAAATCCAGAAGTTTTGTATTTACCTTGAAATAACGTGCTTCGTATTTATAGAATTTTTTTATTCACAATTAGAAAAGTTTACTTACCAGTTATCACTTGTATTAATGAACCGCATCTTCGGAATTCAAAAAACGGATACAAAATCATCGAAACTCACGATAAACCATAAAATTAAAAAGGTTGGGTCCAGTGATGACGTATTCGTGGGACTTGTGCGAGGCGAACACAGCGTTAAAAGGAAATAAGCAATCCTATGAGGTTTAGTAGTAGCCTTGATAGTCATGACACGAAACACGAAAAATAAATGTTTTATGTTTCGTGCTCGTGATTTGTGTTGTGTTTTGGTTTTTAGGTTATCTGTCATTAATGTCAAAAAGAAAATGAATAATTCTATTTCAGTACCCAGGCAAATCGAAAGAAAATAGAAATTTAACTAGCTGACATTTATTTCTGCTTGATTTATTTGAATAGTTTTACATTGTAAAGGAACTATTTTCAACGTTGGTGGTAATAAGATTTAAGACACCTAAACTTTTGCGTCTTTTGTCGCGATACTATGGTAAAAATGGAGAGTTGCTGTTTACCAGAAAACAGTTATAAAGATTTATGGCAAAAAATAGAACGATGCCACTTAAGTTTTCTCGAATTGGAGGAAAGCAATGAAAAAATATACCAAAGAAACAGATTAGAAGGTGAGTGCTAAGTTACAAATATATAAATATTATTTAAACAATCGTGGATATGAAAAAATATTCAAAACATGTTCTATTTACTTATTTTAGAGTACGTTCACGACTTTTTGTGTATTTCTGAGCACTATAATAAATTCACCTTTCATCAAACTGCAGAAGTATTTGAATTATCTGCAGTTTATAAAAAAGATTATAAAGCAGCAATGGGCTTTAATGCTATCCAAATGTATGCTGGTAATTTGCTAACGCAACCATGGAGGAGAGAATACAGGCAATTGAAAGTAAGGCTTAAAAAGGAATTTCATTAGTAAAACATAGTATTATTGTAATCATTACATATTTTTAATTGAAACTCATTATTTTATGCTAGACCTACTCTGGATTTTACAAACATCAAGTAGAAGCTAATTTGGTTGGTGCGGAAAAAATGTTTGAAGCCATGGGTTATAAATCTTGTGGAGACGGTTTATTAATCCTTGATGCGCCGATTTGCCCTGATAGAGTCTCAGCTGTATCGATGGATTGTATAATAGCTTATGTAGAATGTCAGGTGAGTAATTTAAGTATATAAAACATACTTTTAGACATTAATAATAAATATACAGTCTGGTTGTAAGTGTGATGGCTTGGAAGTAGACTGTAATGGAAAAAATGTCTTGCTGTTGGCGAATCATCAAGAAATACAACAACTTCAATTTGAAAGGACTTATCACAAGATGATGTTTTCGGCAAAATCGCTAGCTTCAACAATCAATGTAATATCTATATATTTGCAAACTCACTTTGAAAACAAGAAGTGTCATAATGTCGCGGTTTTAACTGGTCTTTTTAACAACGAACAATTAGCATGAAAATTAATTGAGTTTAGGAAGCGAGTTGTTCCTTGAACGAAAACGGTATTAACAATATTGAACTAGTGTCTAATCAAAGTGATAAAATGCACAAGAAACTAGTATTAAATTTAACTAAAATGGTGGTGCAAACAGTGGTAAATTCACTATTTCAGTAACTGTACATATTTATAAAAAAAAAACCAGAAACATGTTAAATTTGAATTATAAATTGAGATTCTTCAACGTGAAAATGCGATCCTTGTTCTGTAAGTGATTATTGTAAGGGTTCTTTCACTGAAACATCTCAATAAGTATTCAGAAGTTTTATTGTGTAATGTATACAATGAGCGATCTGAATGTCAGCTGTTCTCCCCTTGCTTCCTACCCAAGTTCACTGGTTGAGTTGCTAGATAGTGTAATATGCAATCAGCTGACAGTACATCTCCTTTACAAAGGTAGGCTTTAAAGACAGGTTTTATGATAATATGTAATATTTCAAATATGCGGGACGTCTAGGAATTATTTTCAATAGTGAATGTTCTGTTTATCTATGAGGGACTGTCCCATTTTCCTCTTTCTCACGAACCAATTCCCCATTTCCCACACAATTTTTCCCATCACTATCTTCCCCACATGATAATTCACTTTTATGAGTAGCGCAATCATTGTCAGGAAACGGCAGTGTTGGAGTAAATAGAGGTTCTATATGATAAGGTGCTGGAATAAGGCCATGACGGTTTCTCCTATAGTTTCCAAAATTTGTTTCTATCATATAGGATCTCAGTTCATTTAAAATTTAAGACTTTGCCATATAACCTGGAGTCAATTACCCAAACACTGTCTCCTACAGACAAATCAGGTAAAGGTCTGTCCAGTGTATTATTAAACTGAAGAGCTGATTCAGTATTAATATATTTATTTAATAATTCTGGAATAACTGGCAAGGAATACTTTCATTTGCAGTATATTAATAATTCTGAAGGAGAAAATCCACATTCAAGGGGTGTGGTTCAGTAAACTAATGTCTTAATTTTTCTTAAGAAGATTTTTTACTTTTTAACAGCAGCTTCTATACACCCATTTGATTGGCAGAGATAAGGGTTACTAGTAATATGTTTGAAATCAAATTGAGAAGCAAATATTCTAAATTGGGTGCTAAATTGCTGACCATTATCTGAATGCACTACATCTGGAATTCCTTATCGACTGAAAAGTTTATTTCTTTTAATTTAGATATGATTACAGATTCTGTCATAGCAGTTAACTTGAAAATATCAAAAAGCATGAATAATAGTCAGTGATAATTAAGTACCAGTAGTTAGTTTTAAATATGTCTAAAAAAAATGTCTACAAGGGACGTTTGGGAAACATTTCCTTCATAAATGGTTCTACATGGTTTTTCCAATGTTCAATCCATCAAGAGCAATTTTGTACTAAATTTTCTATTTGGGTAGACAAACCTAACCACTAAATATATGTTTTTGCTTGTGCACGATATTTCACAATACCCAAGTGGCCTTGGTGGATAAATTCCAAGCATCGTAACTGTAAGCTTTTAGGAACAAAAATCCTGCAGTTTCTTAATAATGAATCATGAGCAAAGGATAACTCCAATGCTCTTTATTTCTTAACCTTTCACTCTGTCCCTTTAGTCTTGCCTGCTATTTTCCTGATATGTTTGATTTCCTTTGCAGTTATCCTTGCTTCCTGTTTCTTGTTTAGTATCCAATTTTCCCTAACTTGTGTTATTATTCGTATTGTTATAGTATTGTGAATTTTCTTTTTATCTTCTACTTCTATTTCTTTACGTCCTAGTATTGTTTTATTTAGTGCATGATATATTTTAGTTGATTTGTTTCCTCTATTTTCTATTTCCGTATCCATCTTTCCCTCGTTTGTAATCACTGTACACAAGTATTTGAATGTGGTTACCTTTTCTAAATTCCTTCCCTTGCATTTTATTCTGGATCCAAGGTTTGTTTCTCGTTTACTATCATTACTTTTGTTTTGCATTTTGTTTTTTGAATTTGCTATGAGGACCACGTCGTCTATGCAAAGAAGATCACCTCCTTTTATCTGTTGTAGGTTCCTATATTCTATAATTGTGTTTAGATTGGCTCCCCTTTCCCTTATTCGTTTGACTATTTTGTTAATTATAATTATGAATAAGAGAGTGTGGGAGAATGGGAGAATTTTTCATTGATTCGAATTATACACCTGCGATTTGTGAGAAATTGTTTGATGATTCATAGTAGCGAGGGGGAACAATTCATCTATGTAGTTTATGTAATGAACCTTTATGCCACACAGAGTCGAAGGCTTCTTTTTATATCCAAGAAGATTCCTGTTGCTTTTAGACCTCCCAATCCTGCAGCCTGCACATTGGCTGTAAAAAGAGTGAGAGGGTGAGCTGTTGACGAATTTTCTTTAAATCCCAATTGGTACGATAGAATGTGTTGATTTAGTTCCATCTATAATCTTCCTTGATTGATCTTTTCTAAAAAAATTCCAATCACAGGGAGAAGAGTGACAGGACGGTAGTTTTGAAGCAGCTTGTGGTTAGTGTTAGGTTTGGGAATCATTGTTATGATTCTCTCTTTCCATTCAGCAGGGAGATAGTGTTTCTTCAGGCAATAGTTATATATGTTCCTTATTTCATTATGGATTGGGGGGTTTAATCGTCGTACGTTTAAGAATCGTACGATTAATAGAGTCTCTGCCTGATGCTGTATTTTTTCCTTTGTATAAAACATCATTGTATTCATGTTCTGTGATCCTTTGAAGGTGACCAGGGTTAGAGTTGTTCTCGAAAAAAATTGCAAACGATTATTCACCTCTTCTAAGTTGTTTATGTCAAAATTATTATCTACATTAAATTCGTAAGTTTCTTCAAGGTATTAAGCAAAAACATTACATTTCTAATCCTCTGTATAATATGTGTGGCCATTATATTCTAATTCTGAAATTTGTTTTGTTAATGATTTATAATAATAATAATAAATGAACTTTATTAAGTATAAAAAATAATACTCAACTGGCCATTGACCGAGGTCCTTCAGCCACAGTGGTATAAGTTATTGTGTGAATTACAATGATATTCTTAAAATTTTACAGTTTCAGATTGATATAAGAGAGAAAAAAGAAAAAAACCAAAAAATAACCAAAACTATAGTTTATCCCATAGAATTTGTTCTGGATGTTTGTAGTGTGTTCTTCTGTTATTTCTTCTGTTGCAATATGGAGAGATGAGGTTCTTGTTTGACTACTTCACTAAATTTGAAGGACAACTGTGATAGTCTCTCTTCCAGTAACTTTATATAGCAGTTGGTTGGGTGGATTATGGATAGGATTATTCGGATGTTTAATTTTCGTGATAATCCGCAAGGCAGTTCTTTCGGCCACCTAGAGATTCTTCAGGGCAGGATTTCTTAGGTTCTGGAATATTATATGTCCATATTCAATTAGTGGTCTACATATCATTTTGTAGATTTTAGTTTTTGTGTTTAAGTTTATTCCATGTTCTTTTTTAGATATAGATTTGAAGTGCTTTGCCCTTGATATGGTTTTCTCGAGGGTTTTCTTTTTTATATTTCATGTGTGTGAGTTGAAGTTTAGCTTACTGTCCATAGTGATCCCTAGATATTTTGTACATATTTCTGGACTGAGTTCATGGTCATATAACCTTACTGACGGTGATGGGGAGTGGAAAAATATTAGTAAATGCAATTTCCCTGGATTAGGTTTCAGTCACCATTTATTGAACCATGATGTTGTTCTGTCTGCTAGCTGTTGTAATCTTTCAACGGTTGTATTTAAACTCCTGCAGTGAGAAACCAAAGCAGTATCATCTGCATATTGTAGTATATAGTTATCCGAATCAAAGTATTCTGGGTCTGCGTGGTATATATCTGAACAGTTTATGTTGTATAGTAGTTGTATAGGTGATAATGGAGATCCCTGAGGTTCAACTTGCTGTGGGGTAAATTCCTAAGAAGTTTTGTCTTGCACTTTAACTCCCAGTTTTCTTTCATTCAGTAAGTTAGCTATCACATGGATCAGGTATTTGGGACAACCAAGGTAGTCCAACTTGTATATAAGACCTTTCGTCCAAACACTATCGAAAGCTTTGTTAATGTCTAAGAAAATTGCTGCTGTTTTGTTTCTGTTAAGCTTAGATGCTTCTATGTTGTTGGTGAGTATTGCTAGAGGGTGGGTCGTAGAACAATGACTTTTGAATCCAAACTGATACCCTGGGATTCCCATTGATTTCACTATTCTGTTTTTTATGATTTTTTCAAGGTTTTTTCCTAGCACAGGTAGCAGTGTAATTGGTCTATAACTGGTAGGTGTAGAGTGATCCTTGTTTGGTTTCGGAATAATAACAATTGTACCCGTTTTCCATTCTCTAGGTATGTAGCTGTTTTTCAGACAAAACTGGTACATTTGGATGATATATTCGTGGATCTTATGGTGTAGCTGTTTAACCAACGATTTTTTAATGAAATCATGCCCTGGGGCAGTATTTTTACCTTGGTTTATTATACTGTAGTATTGTTCTTCTTCGATTTCATATTCCTCAGGGTTCACGTTAACTTGCTGTGGTTCTATATAGTGTATGTTGTACCATTCCGAGATAGTTTCATAGTGGTGATCATCGAAATTGTCTTCTTCACTTTCTTCATATGTTTTTTCGAAATGCTGAGCAAATATGGTACTTTTCTCTTCCGGTGAGTTGACTGTTTGACCATTTTCTATCAGTGGGTGGCTCTCTTGTGAGTTGTTTTTATATTTCGAGAGTTTCTTAATATCCTGCCAATACGATTTGCCCTGTTTATCATTGATCTCCTCACATACAGTCAACCATTTATGTTCTCTGTACTGCTGAATCATCATCTGTATGTTTTTATTATATTTATTTAGTTCTCTTTTACGGCCGGGTCGCCAATATTCCTATATTCCCTATACATTTTTCGTTCGCTTTTAATCAATTGTATGATGTATGGTGGTAGTTCCTGGGTAAAGACCGCATTCATTTGTTGGGGGTATTTTCCAATAAAACTTTTGTTAGTTTAGAGTTGAAATTGCTGAGCATTCTTCTGTTCATGTCCTGCTCATTGTTGTCTATATACCTCAACATGGATGTGTTCACTTTCTCTATGTTTGCTTTCCTGAAATTTTATTTCTCAATTTTGATATTAATTGGTGTGTGAGGGTCAATAATGATTCTGAAACCGAGGTGGTCTGAGCATAGGTCTGTTATATTTACAACACTTTTGATATTTCTTGCTAGATTGGAGGTATGAAAGATCATATCCCGTGTTGAGTCTGCATTATGATTCATAAGAAAAGTAGGTGGAGTGTCGTATTTAACAAAGTTGGTATTATTTACGAAGTCGTTCACTTGTTTTTTCTTCAGCTTTGTACTGATATTGAAGTCTCCTATTACAATTGTATATTTGTTGAGGCTGCTCATCATAAATATATTTTCGTCTATTCTGGAGTATGGGTGAATGTAAACAAGAAATATATGTAAATAATCATCAAGAAATGGCATTGAAAAATGTATACATTCATTTTTTTTATTGATGCCTCGTATTACCTTTTTAAAGCACGCGTCAGCGTATTTAAATCGAACTTTCAAACACGCGCGTTTTTTAAAGTCCCTATGGTAACAACAACTTGAGAAACGTAAGTATCAAAGACAACTTTTTTTATTAGTTTTTAAATTGTATTGTATTTTCATTGGGAACCAATGAGCCGTCGTGCTCGAAAAATCGCGCGTGTTTGAAAGACTTTAATATACTATTAGAGGGTTGTTGATAGATGGAGCATTGTCTTTTCGAATTCTCAGTTTTGGATCTGTTAGGACTAGACTACTTCCCCTGGCGTGGTTGTGGATTAAGTGGCCGTTTTTCTGAATAATATTCCAATTTTTGTAAACTATTTTCTTTGGATCCTTCGTTTTGGATTCTACACTTAATGCCATGTTGATATCATTGGATTCAATATATTTTTGTATAAGCTCTTTCTTCCCGGAATATCCATTGATGTTTGGGTATACTATATTAATTAAGGACATGTTCGTAATGGGCATTATTGGTGGGCTCGGTAGGCGAGTGATGTGAGGTGTCAGCTTCTTCCATGTCAAACATGTGGATGTACATTTTATCTACTGAAAACACTGCAACGCTATCCACTCTGAACTTGTTAAGAAATTTTTTACGAAGTTGTGTCACTAGTTCGTCTCTGTTGGTCACTACTGGGTTGCTCAGTTCATTAACATAGATATTTATGATGGTATCATGTATGGTTATTGGTTGATGTATTCTTGATTTTTTTATTTCTGTTAAGACCTCATGTGATTTTTTGTTGATTGTTTTTATATAAACATTAGGTATGCCTTGTATTGGTTGTCTTGGTCTATTGGGGCACTTATATGACCAGGCTTGGTGGTCTTCTGCTCCGTAACTATGGCACTTAGGAGTCAATGTGGATGTACATTTACTGGTTGGGTGGGTTCCATTACATTTTAGGCATTCTATGGGTTGTTGGCATGTTTCTGTTGGATGATTGAAGGATAAGCATTTATTACATGGTTTTGGAGCTAGTGCAGGTGGTTTATTGGGATAAACTGGATAGTGACGATACTTGAAAAATAGTCCTCGGGATAGCAACATCTGAGAAGTTTTTTCTGATCCAGTTGTTATTCTTATAAGTTTAGTAGATTTTCCTGTAGCTCTTGATACGATTCTTCTGTAGAATCTGTGATCCATGTTGTTTTTGGTTGGAAATTCGCTGATTGATTTTTCTTCCATTTCTAATTCTACTGTTCAATGACTACAGAGTAGCTGGAGGATTGCTCTGAGGTAGCAGGTACAGTTGAATTTGTCGCCGATTCTTTGAATTGTATTATTTTTCCGACCTCAACCATTTTGTTCAAAGTTGATATAATAGATTCTTTTGTGGTGTCAGTTTTCAAAAGCAAGCCTTGCTTTGTGCTGATTATTGTATCCTTTGCATTGGGGTATATTCTCGCCCAGAAATCAGTTAAATTGATTCGCGTGTAGGATTCCTCATTTGTGATGTAGAATATGTGTTGGTATTTCTTTTGTTGAATGTCCCTAATTATTGGCGAGTAGTGTATATTGGGGTTCCTTGTTGGCTGGTTTGTTTTTTGTTGAGATTGTTTCTGTATTGGCTTTGTTATGGCATTTTTTGTGCTAGTATTTGTTGTGTTGGATTTTCCTAGAACGATATCGTTATTTTATTCTTGAGTCAACTCTTGGGTTCGTTTTATTTTATGCTTGTTTTTTCTTTTTCCTTGAACTTCCGTCCAGTTTTCCGCTGGATTCGAAGTATCCATTTCATCATTAGAGCCATCGCTTTCCGACGACATGTTAATCTTTATTCACACAATTATCCGCAATAAAGGAATGATTTATATTTAGATAATTTTTCAATTTCACTCCGGTATGTTTTTCCTTTCATGTAGTTAATATTTTTACAAGCAAGGATCCATTTATGTTGTGATATGAGTTTGTGAATATTTTTGTTTAGCTCGTTAAAATGTGATTTCAATTCGTATGCATCATTGTTTTGGATCTGTCTTTGTAACTGTCTCTTTAGTTTAATTAATGATAATATAAATGGCGGAAGATTGTAATTAAAAGGTGCTTTTCTTTGACTTGGTGAGTTTTCTATTATTTCTATTATTAATATAATTTTGACAGATGACTTACCTTTCACTTATAAATTCCTCTATTTTCTTGTTTACATTTTGTATAATACATTTTGATATGTTGGCCAATTTGGCATCATGAATGTGAGGAGCAAGCTGCAAATCAAAATCAAACCGTAAAGCAAGATGATCACTTCCCAGATCAGGGGTACATTTATATTATTTTTTAATATTTTTAGAGCATAATATTTTATCAGAAGTGGTGCTCGGGTTGCCTGTCCTGATATAAGTAGGAGGTGTAGCTATTTTATAGAAATTTTAATTTTGAAAGAAATCGTTAAATCATTGATCTGCTTCGTACGACGAGGGCTTGACTTAGGGTTAAAATCGCCAATGATTATTGAGTAGTTATGAATAGATGCCTTAGTGAATATAGTTTCTTTGATTAATGATGAATGTATGCAACAAAAATATGTAGTTTAGCTTCTTTGTAAAGGAATGAGACATGAATGCAGTTATTCAGAGGGTTATTTATTTTTGGGGGGTTTTCCTTACCCATTTTCAATGTTTTCTTGGATTGTATAAGGCTGCTTCCTCTGAACTTTTGGTTTAATATATTACCTTTTTGTTGAATTATAGACCAGTCATACTAGGGACTAATACGGTTTTCGTTTTTGGTATCCACACACATTAAGCTGTCAATACTTTGATTTTAAATATAGTTGTATATTAAGTATTTTTTGCATGAAAACTGTTGATATTCAAGTAGAGAAATCTTACCTTATGAGCTATTTCCCTGAAATATTGTAAGTCCTTCCTGTGGCATGGTTAGTTTGTCCAAATCAAACATAAGAATAAATAGTCGATTTCCACTAAACACTGGGGTGGCTTCAGCTGCTTTTCAGGGACATACCAGTCGAAAAAAAAACTAGGGAGTCATAATTCTATATTTTATTACAAATTCTTGTCGATAATTATTTTTAGGGTTGTTGAATTTAGTAGTATATGTTTCTATAATATATCATGATATGTCATTGATGAATGTATTCTGCTTCTTCTGGTAATTTCTGATGGAATTTTGGAAGATTTTTTGTTCATTGACTTGATGCGTGCATTTGGGATTCCTTCAATTGATTTAGTTGGTCTATTAGGACATTTTGGTGACCACGCTTGATGATCTTCAGCTTTGCGTGAATAGCATCTCTCTGGAAGAGGAGATGTGCAGGTTTGTGTTGAATGTTTTCCTTGACATTTCTTGCATCTTAGTAAGGTAGTGCAGTTTTCTGTAGTGTGGGTATACAATAAATATTTGGAACATGGAATAGGAGAGGGCTCCGGTGGTTGGCTAGGGTAAACAGGGTAATGATACTTTTTAAAGAACACTCCTTCACTTAGTAGTTTTTGAAATGATGAATAGTCAGTTTTCCGGTCTTCCTTGATGTGATTCTTTTACAGTAACGATGATTTATTCCATTATTTACAAGGTGATCTTTTATATTTGTCTTGTATATCCAGCTCCACTGATGATATGACGCCAGTGAGAACAAATATAGGCCTCAAAAACCCCATAACAGAGTGCATGGAAACCTATAACTCCTTGTCAAAACAGATAACTGAAAGTACAAACATAAATGTATTTAAAGGGAAAATTCGGAAGGCGTACACAGAAGAAATTTGAAAAACGAAAAAAATATAATTAACAAACTATATATAATCCCAAAATAGCTATAAAAAATATTATACTTTCATTCTACTTTAGGATAGAAATGCCAAGGAGGTTTTTATTTGTTTTATATTTGTATATGTAAGTTAAGATGCTATCACCAGCGATATGTTTTGAAAATATTGATTCATAATTTGAGCTAGAAGATTCATCACTTAAAGCTTCCTAGTTGGGGTCGCGAATAAGGCCATCGTCATCCTCCGATTGGTCATCTTTGAGGTCATGACCACTGGGACCAGTTATTTGCAAATGGCGAACATCTAAAATAAAAAATAAAACAGCAATCGTCAATCACATAATAGAAACATCTAATTTTCGTACCATCAACCATTTGAGTCCATACGTACTCTTCCTCCCTGATGATAGATCCACACTTTTTAATTAATTGCGTGTCTTTTGTTATTGTTATTTCCTTACTAGTACATGGAATTTGATTCGTAATAGTATCGCCTACTTTTTCATTTGTTTGAAAGAAGTCTAGTACTTTTTCCGTTCCTATTTCATTAAAACAACAGAAAATATACTATTAATTTTTATTTTAACAAAAATTGCTGAAACTTACCACTCTCTTATTCATTTTGTTGAAGCAGATTAAAAATCTTACTATAGCAGAGTGTGTTGTTTCTGACTATAGGTTATTTACGATAAAAAGACGATGATGTTGCAAAACAAAATATTGTGATGTTGACAAGCTGTAGTTTTTTCCTTTACTTAACGAAAACTAGAAAACTCAATCTTGAAAAGGTGGAAATAAAGCAAATTGGATAAAAATAAAATACAAGATTTCCACTACTCCACTATAAAATCATCACTATCTTTATCGTCACTGTCAATCAAATACTACTTCTCTATCCCACCCATCTTGTATAATTCTTTCAGTGTGCTCTACTGCCTTTGACCAAATATAAGGAGTCACTTTTTCTAAAGACTTTCCATACACCTATTGCTTGTTCTGTTGAAGAACCATCAGTTCCCACATGATCTCTATAAAATTTTTTAACTATGCCCCAAATATGTTCAATTGGGTTGAACATACAGTGGTAAGGGGGAAGTCGAAGCACTTTGTGACCATATTTTTCAGATAATATATCAGGTTCATATACTGTTGGTGGTTTATTCCTACAAAAATGCATATATTTAAAAAAAAAGTTATCTCAGTATTACCATAATATATTGAAAAATGTTTATATCAACTTACCGTTGTACTAAATTCAATAATTAGCTTTTGAGGAAAGTATTTTCAAAAGGAATATCATTTTGTATCAACCAGTTCTGTATATCAGCCTTTTGGTAGCTGTTGTTGGTATTTTATTGATCACTGTACTGTGATAACTTGCATTATCCATTACAATTGTGGCAGGTTCTTCCAAGTTCACTAAAAGCTGGTATTCAAACCAATGCAAAAAATTTTCTCAGCTCATTTCACCATGGTAATCACCATCTTGTTTTTTGGAAGATAAAATTCAGCCCTGCTCCAGGAATAATAATAACTTTATTCAAAAATATGGTTTTACAAGAACATTACATGAAGTGAATAAAGTAGGTTGGCGATAAGTGTTATTACACTTGTTTCGTAAAAAAATACAATTTAATCATATACAATGGTCACATACAACAATACTAGTTATAAACTATTATTTGAAGTCAATATAAATAAAAACACTATAAATTATATGTATAAAACTGAATAAACGACACAAGGAATTTTATATTATAATTAGGCCTAAATATAGTAGAACTATGCATATAATCTCCATTGGAGTGAAGTCAATACAATAATGTTATAAACTACAAACAACATGAACGAACTACAGTACTAAGTATCACAAAATAAAATGTTATAAAAATAATATTTATTTACCATTTTAGGACATATAATACTACAGATAAATTGGAATGTTAGTCAGTTACAACAATTTTGATATGGGTAAAAGTGTGAAACATAAAATATATATAAAATGTGAAAATGTAATAAAATACCAATATTTCTTGAGGTGTATTCATATTTAACACACAGAGGACATATAATACTACAGATAAATTGGAATGTTAGTCGGTTACAACAACAATTTTGGTTAGGGTAAAAGTGTGAATGATAAAATATATATAAAATGTAATAAAATAACAATATTTCTTGAGGCGTATTTATATTTAACACACACGGAAATGGGATAGAGATAAAAAATGTATACGAAATATAACGAGGAAGTTTCTTGGTCAATATTGATTGGTTAAAATAATCATTCTCAAAAGACTCGAACTTTAGATCGCTTCATGAACATTTTCAGCAGTTTTTTTAATTGGGATGAGTTGGGTATAGCCCGAATTGTTTCAGGTAAAGAATTGAACATTGTTGGAGCGTTGTAGCAGTGATTTGGTTATTTGTGGTATTACATAGTTATTTCTTTGTCTAGTGTTATAGGTATGTTTTGGTAAGTTTGACGAGTGTTTTGTTGTATAGTACTTCATGTTGACATTGTAGTAATAGAGCTGTTTAAGGTCGAGTACCTCTGATTCTTGAAATAGTAGATCACTTGGATATCTTGAGTTTTTACTTAGAATAATTTTCAGGAATCGTCGTTGTAGAACTTCAAGGGGTCGGATGTGGAATTTTAGTGCACCTCCCCATGCTAATAAACCGTATCGAAAGTGACTTTCAACGAGTGCATGATATAGTGTGAGCAAATGATGAACAGGAAAGATTTTTTTCATGTATCTTAATTTATAAAGGATACATTGTAGTTTTTTGGCTACGTAGTTGATGTGTATGTCCCATTTCATGTGCCAGTCTATTATGACTCCTAAGTACTTTATGTTACTTTCGGCTGTAATTGTAAGATTGTTTTTACCATCGAGAATGTTGAGCTGAGTAAAGTGAGGAAGATTTGTTTTATTACAACTGAAAGGTAGGAAGTTGGTTTTTTGAAAGTTTATAGTTAGCAACCTACTTGCAAGCCATTTTTTAATGATAATAAAGTCTGTTTCTACTATTTCTTTTAGTTCTGTCCAGTTATCCGCCTCGTAGAAAATCTCGGTATAGTCTGCGAAACCGATAATGTTACCTCTGCTTTTCACAGAAAATAATCCATTCATGTAAATGTTGAACTCCAGGAATAAATCCAGAAGAGGAACCAGTATGCAATACTATATACTTAGAATATGAAAATAACAAATTACTACTAGGTTTCCTAGATAGACTGCATAGCTAAAAACAACTATTAATAATTATATAGATTTAAATAAAATAATGTGACTAGTAAATATTTGAAAAGGTCTTAAAATCGCAGGAATGTTAGTACATCATAAATTAATTGCTAAATTTTATTATTCAATTACCTTGGACCACCAATTTTGGTTCTTTTCACGCTTCTATGATTAGAATATTGCCAAGAACGTCCAACAGTACCGTCTTTAAATATTCAGGTCTCATACAAAAACACAAATTGATATAAACCTTCCCTTTTTATCTTGACATATTCATGTAGAAAATGTACACGTTTTAATGCAATATGTGGCAACTCCATTAAACCACGACGAGGATCATCTTTTTGGTATTTGAATCCAATATTTTTCACTATCTTCCAGAGTGATGTTAAACAACCATTAAAGAGTTCACGCTCCTGGAGTTTGTCTCTTAAAGTTTTCAAGGTTATGTGTTCCTCTGAAAAAATATTTGTTAGTTAATTGTGAATAAAATAAAACAGTAAATTCAATATACTCACTGTTTCCATACATTTCGGAAAGCATTTTGATCAAAGTTATCAATATCAACAGTAGGTTTTATGCGTTGTCTCTTTTTAGGTGGGCTTTTAGGCTGTTCACCTCTATTATGCTTGGCGGCAATACGGTTAACAGTGGTAACGCTAAGTTATAAAGCTTCTGCAACTCTACAATATAATTACTTCAATTTATGAAAGAATAATATATTATCAAGTTTAATTAACTTAACCTAACATTAAAAACATTTAATCATTTACATTTAAATATGTAACAATAATATTAATAACGATGAATACAAATAGCGAATACTATTACTTACGTCTCTTGCAGCAGTTAGCGGGAGAAGCGGGCCCCCATTTCGGACTTCTCGTTCAAAATAGCTCAACAGAGATGTTACCATCTCTTGACATTTTCTTTTCAGCTGCTTCGACATTTTATTAACCACACACTGCAGATTTGCCTGAATTATTAGTTATGAAGATAACTGTTTTTTTTAATCTTAAAGAAGCAATGAATTTAAAAGCACCAAAAAAACTTGTAAATATTAGACGATGATCGAATGTCAATAAACGTCAAAACAAACTGGGGAATTTTACCAGTTGATTTGACAACGTCTTGAAGTTTTGCCAACCCGTTAGCTGTAAATTGCCCTGGCTGTTGAGGATACATTGTATTCATGGTTGTTAATTTAATATTTATTTTGATAAGCAGGAAAGTAACTAAAAATGACATCATCGTCTTTTTATCGCAAATAAACTATAGTACGGGAACTAAACATGTTGCATCACAAAACAACACACTTTTTACTTACAAAATAACATTGAAACACTTTTTTTTGTTAAGATCACGAGTCAAAATACACAAAACAACAATATAATTTGATGTTATGTGAAGATTCCATAACGCAGAAAACTATCAACCCACGCAGTGGCGTCAACAATTTTCTTGCATTCAACAACTTTGGTAGAAGGCTAAGAAAATGGGTTGGTTAATACAATTACAGTTGGTAGGTTTCTAAAGTTTAAAATATTTGACATATAGATAAATTTTATGTGCTTAGTACGAATTTAAGCCTATTATGGGTTGGTAACATTCTGCATAACTACGTCCAATTGATGAGCAATTTTGTCTAATGTTTATAATATAAAGATTTCAAAAGAAAATGAATGTGTGCTATGAAGAAAGTTTGCCCACCACTGGTATAGAGTAACTAAGTTATTTAAAGATGCATGCAAATATTGTTTTTTTTTCACAAAATGTCTAAATTACATACACTTTTTTTGCAAAACCATAATTCTGTTTATATCTTTCAGATATCGAAAGCGATATGGGACGAAGTCTGTCGAACTTTCAAAATATCTTGGCAAGAAGTCTTAGAATTTAGAAAAAATCATATTTGTAGTCCTGAACAATGTGCAAACTCGCTCAAATGTAGACACCATCAACGGCAGTATCAAGAACACAACATTTATTCGTCGGTTCGATGTCAAACTATTCCACCCCCTTTAGTTTCTCCGATGGTCCCTATGAATCATTCATTTCCTCCCCCAAGTACACACCATCACGTCGGACTTCCTCTACAACAAGAATATATAATGAACGGTGCCTGTCCTAGAAGTTATCCAGTATATGCCGTTCCTTACAATCAACCTACTTATATCAGTAACGATTATATATATAGTGTCCCATCAAATAACATTTATCCTGCAGATGTAGCTAAATTGATAGAAGTCGAATCAACTTCATCTTATGACCTAGTGGATCATCCTGTTACTAGAATGAGAAACATAAAGAAATTAGTTGAAACCGAATATGAAGCAACCAATGGCACAGATCAGAAAGATTCCCAATTAGAAGAATGGGATTACGTATATAAGAACCTCGAAAGTCAAGGTTACAATAAAGATTTAGGTGAAAGAGGCGATGTTTTAAGTCCTAAACTTCCCAAAGAACCGAAAAAAGTTAAACAGACAAACCTCGATGAAGCGGTAAATAATTTAAGCATCTACGATAGACCGCTCAGGGTAAGCGATGTTCCTAAGAAAGCACAAAAGGTTAACGATATTACAAAAACTCTCCCCAAAGAAAAACCCCTGATTGTTGAAAAGTCAATCCAAGCTAAAAGCGCGGAAAAGAAGCCAAAAGATGATAAAAGTATTAAGAAGAAAATTATATCTAAAGCTGTTATCGATGTAAATAAAGGGGTTACCGATGTAAAGGAAGTTGATAAAAAATGGACTTGTAAAGTTTGCACTTTCCTGAACGAAACAGCAGAATGTATTTGCGAAATGTGCGGGAAAAGTAGAAACGTCAAAGACGAAACTCCTATCGAAATTGGAGGAGCGGAATGCAGCAAATGTACTTTAGTTAATTCGAAGAATCTGCAAAAGTGCGAGGCTTGCGAGGCTAGTTTGGTGGGATCGCCTACTTATATATAAAATATATATTTTTTCGCTATCGATTAAGAAGATATTGGATTTTTTTTATATTCTGTGGATTTGATGAGAAATATTCGTCGATATGACGTACACCGCCTTATTGACTACTTTTAGCCCCCTGCGACTTATTCTTGATCCCAAAACTTAACAAACCCAAGAATCGACAGCGTTGTCACGATCAAAAAAACTGAACGACAAAAGTATATTTTTTTAGCACATTATATACGATTATTTTGTAATATACAGGGTGTTTCATAAAGTTACAGCGTATCAAAGTTATGTTTTTTCTAATGGAATTACTCATTTTTCTTATTTCAGCAATATAACGTTTTATAAGGTTCCGCAGGGTCCTTTCAATGATATGGTAAATTTAATGTAAAAATCTTAACGAAATTATCACCCTGTATATTTTTTAAATCAACAAATGAGAGTTAATTTATTGATGACGAAAGAATTTTGCATTAGTCTAGTTTTTCTGCAACTAATCGCATAATTAGTAAAGTACATTTTGTATACAGAGTGAACCAAAATACACGTCCAAATTAAACAGCCTGTATTTTATATTATCTTCAAGAATTACTTTTGTTGTGCATTCCATTTACCTAAATGTTACGCTTATGGATTTATATCGACATTATTACATCACAATCCCTGTTAAGGAACCCCTTGTATTTTAACTTTTGTCGTTAAACACATCATTGGCGCATGGTTGATAAAACGTCGACATGCCCAGTACCTCGTAAACCTTCGCACGGTAAACATTAATTTTCGATACAAACCGGTAAAATTGTTCGGACGAAATTCAACCAAAAGGTGTACCAAAAAACATATCTTCAACCTTCCCAGGCGCCTGGATACGGATGGCAAGACAGCTTCACCAGGTAGGAGCCTTATAAATTATTTTTCTTTATATGCGTTGATGATGTGCTATATTTGGTTTAACTACTAGAAATACAGTCCAATAGTAATTTTTTCATATTTTCATCTTAAAAAATTAGTCTGGTTCACTAGTCCCATTTTCCTCAGAACCTAAACCTGACCACCGAAAATTATGATTTTGGTCTCATTCGAATCAGAATGGCATCTAGAACATTCTATCAAAGTTGCAAGAGGGGCTGAAAAAAAATGCAAAAGTTAGAAACAATAAAGTGAAATAAAAAATAAGGGTAATATTTCAAAAACTATTTGAGACTTAGACTATGAAAGAGAGGGTACGCATAACGTAGCGATTTACTTTACGGCCAGTTGGCACCAAGCTGTAATCTAACTGTAACCAGTGGCGGGTCAAAAATAAATTAAACAATATGAAATCTTTTATTGAACATTTAGAATATTACAAACTCAACATAATTCGATGTAATATGACCTTTAAATAAAATTATTTTTGTAAATTTATTTCTGATGGGATCTGAAATTTGTGATTGATTTTTAGCAATGAAATGCATTCTTATATTCAAATATTTTGATATTACCGCTTCTATTAATAAATATATGTGGTTAGAACTACATGTTAATATGTGATCTTCCAGATTTTTGAAAAACCCTTTCTGTATACATTCAAACATTATTTTGCTTTTTATAGTATTAATGAAATTCTTCTCTCTTAAACAGTTTTTTTCATTAATTTTTAAATGAAATTCTGCAATCCTACAAATTTGGATCACATCATTTGATGGATAATTCAAACCACCTTGGTTTTTTCGGGATATAAGAGAGTTTAAAATTTTTTTTTTGTTACCCACTAGTGCTCCAATGCGTTGCTCGCACTTTATAGTAATTTGTAATTTTCGTGTAACAAATCCAGCTACATAAATTAAAATTTAAAGAATATTCATTTAATGTGTATGAATTTATTAAATAATCATGATCTTGCCAAATTGTTCTCATGGAAAGATTTGTTTCGACATCTGGTTCATCTTCAATCAATCTGCCGTGAATATTATTTTCAGATTTTGCAAATCTGCTTGATCCTGTTAATATGGGGATGTCATCTAGAGAAATGTAATTTCCAATACCACCTTCTCGAATTTCCGCTCTTACCAATAACCGCTTGTAGGCAGAGGTGAATTGTCGAGTGCTTGGATTGTTATTCCAACCTCCATTTGACCTGATTGTTGAAAAAAAAAAGTTCCAAGTGATCTTGGCTAATTTTATAAAGTGGGTGATACATAATCGAGTTTTGCTGTACAACTACTTCATCATATAACAATAAAGCTCTTCTAAGTGAGATGATGATACCTATAAACCCAGCTTTTCTATTGTAGTTTATAACTAATTGACCATTACTGAGTTTTAAATATGATATATAAAGTATAGCTTCATTTATAAAATCTGTAGTTTTTTTAATATTCTTGCTACATAATATAATGCCTTTTTATATGAAGGCGGAACTATAGACCTGCTATTCAAAATGTCAAAAACATTATTAAAAATTTGAATAAATTTCACAGTGGCTTAGAACGACGTTTAGAAAAGGACCCTTCCTTAGTCTTTGAATATTCTCAATTTATGAAAGATTATCTTTTAGCTGGTCACATGGAACCAGTTGATTCTCCTTGCTCTTTTGGTAATATTTATTAAACTAATTGAAAATGAATTATTTCAAACAAATAACTTATATTTTTATCGATGCCAGTCCATGAAACAGTTTCTAGTTTTATTTAGGCATAAAAATATTTGACACTTTATGCACTAAACTGATGTAAGGGCAGAACATTCCGGATTCTTACACCTCTGACGGTCATCTTTTACATCTGCAAAGTGGCCAATGCTGTGTCTTCTGATTTCCGATTCAGGAATTGATTTCGTTGGTCCTTTCTTTTTTTTTGCTAAATACATTTTTTCAATGTAGCTACTAGAAGGTCTGCCGCGTTTCAGGGGATTGCATAAAATTTCGGCCACTGATGACTTGAAAGTAAGAAGATCCATTATTTCCTTTTTGGTATAATTATGTGCTTTACAATCCCATTTATAAAGTAGCCAACTGTTGACAACAGCCATGTCCAGAAAATGAAAAAATAATCGCAAATAATATTTTTTGGATCGAATGTGGATTCTATAGTAGGCCAGTAGACCATATACTAAATCTATTCCTCCCATAAATGTATTGTATTTAGATACAATATTCGGACAGGTGACAGAAATATTAGTTTTTCTTGGCCTATCAAATCTTTTTACTTCCTTTGTGGGATAAGGAGAAGAAAATGAAGATGCCAAATGAACAGATTTGTTATCTAATCATTTTCTGACTCTGAGATCAACCCCATTTATTGTGGTTTGCCTTTCTTCAATGGAACCTCTTCTATTTTTTTTTCATTTCCTGATTTGATGTGAAAGTAAGACCAGGAAACCTCTTTATTTGAATTGTACCTAAACCAAAGATTTCTACTTGATGCAACTGAACGAATAATTCTGGAGAAGAAAATTAATTATCAAAAAATACCAGAAAATTTTTATTGTGTGGAACATATTGGACCATTTTCAGGACTACATTGGAACTGACACCGATGTCAGGTTGTGTTCTGATTTTCCTGTATAGATTTCAAAATTGTTAATTGGCGTCACATAAAACGTAAATTTTGTAACCCCATTTATGAGGCTTTTTAGGGTTATATTGTCGAAGATAAGATTTTCCCTTGAAGGGCACAATTTGTTCATCAATACATAAAAATTGTTGCATAGGTATAGCTCTGAACTTTGTCAATAGGGATTCCATCAAAGGCCTTATTTTGAAAAGACGGTCTATGTTGTTTTGATCAATTTTTGAATCATCATTCATATGTAAATTCATTTTTATCTGTTGAAACCTATTCCTGCTCATAATATCAGCAACTTGAGCTTCCCTGGTTGCTTGTGCCCAGTACATATGAGTTCGTGGTAAACGAAATATAGACATATATAAACATATGCCTATGAACTGCTCCATTTCTGTTATAGTGATAGATAGTGGTTTTTCTGGATTTGTTTGTATTGCGTATAAGTTAGATTGCTCTACAAGACTTTGTATCATATCACTATCAAACACTTCTTCAAAATATGTAACTGGTGTGACAACAGCTCATCATCTCCAGGCAATTTGTCCAACTAAACAGGTATATCCTTACGACTATCTTCCTTTTTTATTTCCCTCCAGTCATGACCTTTTTTCTTTTGTTTTTTGTTTGCGACTCCTTCTAAATTCTGACCAACCTCATCCTTACTTTCTGCACTTTGATTGCTGGATAAGACAGATTCTGGATAAAAATCGGAATCATCGTCATGACTGTCCAGGCAACAGTAATCGCTGTCACTTGGAGGAATAAGAGCTTTAGTTTTTCTCTTACAAATTTGAGACAAAAGCATAGAACCGTTATGATCCATTGTATCATATTTGACATAGGCGGGAAATCAGCAAAACTCCCTTTATGAACCGTTGTCTCAAATATGATACTAACTGAAAAATAGCTAAAACGTAAAAACAAATTGATTTTTTGTCACTAAAATATGTTCTATTCAAAGTAAATACATCAATTTTTACTGATTCCTTAAGTGCAATACAGGGAATATCGAGGGTACACCCAAACCACCCAATATGCCAAATTCGTGTGGATTCCATCTCATGTCGGTACAATAGGAAATGAGCAAAATGATCGGGAAGCTAAAGCACCCTGCAGTATCAATAGAATAGATAATGAACCCCCTGAAATTCCACATTTCGACATCAGAAACTGTATTAAACAACATTCGACAGAGATATGGCAAAAAAGATGGGAAAAACTTGAAGACAATAAACTCCAACGTGTCAACCCAAATCTACTACCAAAATGAAAAATGTCACAAAGACGACGGGATCAAGTAATACAGCATCGCATGAGAATAGGACACACCAAGTTAACCCACGAGTACCTATTGAAGAAAGAGCAACAAAAACTGTGCTTCCCCTGCGTTACCCCTTTGACAGTAGAACATATTTTATTGTCGAATGTCCACTCTACCATCAGGAACGACTAGAAAGTGAACTTCCCCGAGAAATAAAAAGTGCGTTGGACTATGTCAACAGTGATAAAATGATTAAATTTATAAAATTGACTAATCTGTACAAATTAATATGGTACTTAATTGTTTTGTAAACTTAGATTAAGACTTTACTCACAATTGCTCCGCCGCTAATAACCTTTCATGCTTGACGCGGTTCTTTTCTAATAAAAAACATCCAAAAAAAGTACTAATATTTATTACAACAAAACTTACCATTTTCTGTGTAATTTTACAAAATATCACTACTGAAAGTCACTCTATATGTTACGGTCTAGCCACAGCATATAAAACACACAGCAGAGACTCTTACTTGGCGGGAACAGAATGCGCAGCTATTCGCGCATACACGCCCTCCAGTGTAAAACGTCTCAGATCAGTGACGAGAATGCAGAAGGAGCTACTCGTAACCATTGTCGTACGTAGTTGGGAGTCTTTTAATCGGTAATTATAAAAATTCGCTTCGTTACAAACGAATCGAACTACCTAATACCCAACGCGGTGATATAGCTGAATAATAAATATCAATATTTCACGTCACGAGAACAGCTTACCTATATCCTATTTTTATAATTATCTATGTAAATTTAAATAAACATAATACTCTCATGTTTACTTTACATTTCTAAGAACGGCCCAGCCAGCGGTACCATAATAAAGTTACAGCCAACTCTGACATTTACACCCAAATGGCGTCCTTGAGGTCACAGATTTTCAATAAATAATATCGAAGTGCCGACGTTAAGAGTCTAGGCTGTTGTCTAGCTGTCAAATAAAATGTGGTTTTGGCGATATGTGTACTAGATCTGTGTGACTGGTTGCGTTCAGATATTTCGGTAAATATCAGTACAATTTTCAGGCCCTCATTTTTGTTCTATTACTCCATTTTCTCTTCTTTAAGTGTGTGTTTACTGCCGATATAAAACAAATGTATAGACAAATTCTCATAAACAAATCCGACTGTGACTATCAGGGTTCCAATTTGGGGGTTATTAAATACAGGATACTTCCCCTGAATTAATAATCATATAGTGTGATATTCTTTTATTTACTATTACACTAGCATTGATGGGGGTAAGCGGATAAGATATTTTCAAATTTTTTACATGATCTGTAACGTTTAAGTGAAAAATAAGGGGTACAAAATATTTAAAACCGAAAACTTGTTTTTATTCAAGGTTTCGTTGATTATACTTTTTTCACTGCATATATTTTTCATCAAAATCCAGTTTATCTATAAAAATTCTTCACACCGAGCTGTAAATTAACATTTTTACTAATTATTAGGGAACATTTTGAAATTTGAAGTAGGTAGAATAAAACTTTCGTTGTTATTTTTAAGAAACATTCTTCTTATATAAACGTAACACCTTACAATATGTATACAAAGATTCGAATTTTTTTTAAGTGATACAACACATTGTTTTTTTTCAATATAGGTATATAGCTGTTTCTGATAAATATGTTTTAATATGAGCTACTTTACATTGTTTGTTATTAAGTATTTTATTTATTTTCGAAATAAAATTTACACCTAATTGGCTTTTATTGTTTTCCTAACGTCTGATCTATAATAGCACCATCTTGTTTCATTATCTCTGCTATTCAAAATGGATACCTGAAGATGTGGACATATACAGTATGTACCGGGTGTCTGATTAAGAGAAACTATTCAACGTACAGTTTAAAGAAAAAAATCTGCATTAAGTAAATGATAAAAAATATAGCATCGCATTTGAAGATTTCCTAAAAAAGTTGAAAACAAAACAATTGTTCAATCACCGCCACCTAGCGACCGCTAAAACCACTGGAATGAAACGATAATATTTTATTAGGCATTGGATTCCCTTTCAAATGATACTAAGTTTGTCAAAATCCATGAAGCGGAACAAAAGTTATAACAGTTTTATTGAATCAGTATTCCCACTCACACCTACCCTTTATTTTACAAGATAGAGGAAAACGTACTGGAGCAGACTTACGTAATACGCCAGTCATTGGGGATCTAAAATAGGGTTTACCTGGAAATAAGTTCGGAATTTTTGAAATTCTGCAGGTTGGGATGTCCAGAACTAAAATGCGCAATCCGAGACATGTCGCCGACGCCGCTATCTTGTGAAGATGGCGCCCAAAAATAGTTTTCTTTTCATTTATTTCCAAAACTGTATGTTTTTCGAAGAAATATGTTAAGAGCAAAATTAAAGAGAAAGAAATTTCCTACAAAAAATGTTGTTAGCATAGTTTTGCTAAAGTGAGCCGTTAGAGTCAAGAGCTGATTGAATGACAATATATTCTGTTAATTTCTATACACTGTCCCTAACTATCTCCATATATGCGTATGAATTTATCTGTTATAATAAAACGGGCTATTTAATTGGTTTCTCGTTATATTTATGCTTGCTGACTAACCGGCACATTCCTGTACGCACCTGAAATAAAACCCCACCAGACGGGCGCTGGGGTGTAAGGGAGTTTGACAAAAGAACTAACCCAAAAGACAACCTCACCTGCACGCGGTGCACCCCGCTAGGCAACTAACGAGGCTCTGTCGACCAAGTATCTGCCGGTATAAACAGATCTCTCTTGCCGGCCAACAGTTTCGGGTGGATGAGCCGGTAAGAATACGGGCACTCACTTGTCCTAGAGATGAGAAATCATACCTAAAGGCGGATGAATCAACGAACGATCAACACCATGTGGATGCAAAAGGCAAGGGGAAACCACTGCATTAAAGACTGTAAGAGTATCCCTAGTACAATCAATCATGGCAATGTTCAAAACAAAATATTCCGGAGTTAATAAGTTCCCCAATCGGATCTCCGGGGGGAACAGTGGCGAACAAGTTCATGAAAGCAACAGTGGAGAATATGAAGATCGGAACGTGGAATGCAAGAAGCGTTTTTGCACCAGGAAAAATGGACAACATTGTGAAGGAAATGTTGAGCCTAAATGTGAATATCTTGGGGGTTAGTGATGTGAGATGGCCAGGAAGTGGCAACTGCGCAGCGGGTAACGGCACATTCTATTACTCTGGGAATAGTGACCCGAAACATTTATATGGAGTTGGAGTGATTTTGAATAGAAACTTTACAGGTTCGGTTTTGAATTTTATACCTTGCTCAGACAGTCATGATGCTTCAACTTAAAACACATACGGGAATTATGAACATAATACAGGTGTATGCACCAACAACGGATAAAGAGGACGATGAAATTGAAAAATTTTATGCTGAGCTTGATGATATCTTTAGCACACATAGGGAGTTTTGGTCTGGGAGAAAGAAATAGTAGGGGGGACCGACTGGTAGAGCTCTGTCAAGTTAGAGATCTTATGATAACAAATACTTTCTTTAAACTACCAGATCGTAGGTTGTACACCTGGAAATTCCCTGCGGTCAACCCAGGAAATAGAGTTAGAAACCAAATAGATTACATCCTCATTAACAATCGCTATAAGAACTCAGTCAAAGCTGCTAAAACCTACCCGGGTGCTGACATTAATTCCGACCACAACCCAGTTATACCTAAACTCAGTTTAAGGATGAAAAGAATAACAAAACGTCTAAACAAATATGTAGATCCAAAACTCCTTAAGAACTCTAAAATCCATGGCACAGTTAAGGAAGAGTTTAACGAATGTATGAGAGATATTGGTGCATCAGATGAAGTTAGTGTAGATGAAAAGTGGATGCAAATACAAACAGAGCTAGAAATAATAGCTGAAGAACATCTAAGAAGCAAAAGAACTAAGAAAAAGCCCTGGATGACATCAGAAATTCTAGATCTTATGGAGGAAAGGAGAAAGAGCAAAGGCAATAAAGATGAGTACAGGACACTAAATGAAGCAGTACAGAGAAAAATTAAGGAAGCAAAAGAAGAATACCTAGCAGCTCAATGTGAGGAAATAGAAGTACTAGAAAAAAAAATTGAGAGCTTTCACATGCACAGAAAGATAAAAGGAAATGGCTGGATGTAACAGGGTCAAGGCAGCTAGTAATACTATCAAGGATACAAATGGGCATATAATAACTGATGTGGGTAATAAACTTGAAAGGTGGAAAGCATACCTGTCGGAACTGTTCGATGATGAAAGACCTCCAAAACCGGTCTTAGAATCAAGCAATGTGCACTTAAAAATATTGAGATTAGAAATAGTTTATGCCCTGGAAACTATGAAACCCGGTAAGGCTACTGGTCCTGATCGGATACCCATAGAGGTTATCAAACTCTTTGACGATGATGTGGTTGATATTCTTCTGGACCTCTTTAACCGCATTTACGATAAGGGAGAAATTCCTAAACAGTGGCTATCATCCACTTTTGTGCTCGTACCAAAGAAACCGAATCCAAGAGAATGCTCAGATTACCGAACCATGGCACCTATGAGCCACACTTTGAAGTTGTTCTTAAAGGTCATTCACAAAAGAATTTACAGAAGACTAGAGGAAGATATAAGCAACACACAATTTGGATTCTGCGAAGGACTTGGAACATGAGATGCGCTTTTTGGGATTAACGTTCTTTTCCAGCGCTGTCTCGATATAAACTAAGAGGTGTATGCATGGTATATCGATTTCGAGAAAGCCTTTGGTAAGGTGAAACATGACAAGTTATATCAGCTGTTCGTCAGCAAGAGATTGACTCCAACGACGTTAGAATAATTAGTAATCTATATTGGGGCCAAAAAGCTAATACAATGGTAGAAAACCAATCAACAGAAGAAATGAAGATTCGTCGTGATGTTAGACAAGGTTGCATCCTATCACCGCTTATATTTAACCTCTATAGCGAAGCTATTTTTTAGGGAAACCCTAGAAGATGAGTCAGTGGGAATAGTTATTATTGGAGAAGTAATTAATAACATGAGGTATGCTGATGACACCGTCTTGTTAACGAGCAATCTTGGAGACACACAACACCTTTTAGAAAAATTAAATGATCGATGTAATAAATACGGGCTAAAAATTAACTTAAGAAAACCAAGTTATTGGTAGTTACAAAATTCCCTCAAGATCCGAACCATGCGAACCTGATGGTGGCAAACACCACGATAGAGAATGTGTCGACATATAAATATCTAGGAACCTGGATAGAACAATCGGGTGACCAGACAAGAGTCGAAATATTAACATGGGACTTAGGATGAGGATGCTGCGTTGTTACGTTTTTTCCACTCTCTTATATGGGGTTGAAGCATGGACCCTCAAGAAAAACCACATCTACAAACTACAAGCATTCGAAATGTGGTGTTACTGTAGAATGTGGCGCATTCCCTGGACCGATAGAGTACTAATGCCGAAGTGCTGAACCGGATGCAGAAGGAGTGTGAAATCATTAACACCGTGAAAAAAGAAAGATTCAATACCTGGTGTGATGATCCCGAAAAGACAGTATTGTAAACAGGACATTAGCATAGAAAAAGATTAAATTATGTTAACACAGCGGCGTGGAGGACAATGAAGAGGCCGACGCGCTGGCCAGAAAAGGAATCGACTCTGCCTTCATCGGACCAGAACCCGCCGTTGGCATTGTAATAAGCACCGCCAAAATCTGTATCTCAGATTGGGCTAAGTGTAAAACGCTTAGGATCTGGAGAGACACATCGGGGTTTACACACTCGAAGGCGTTTATCGTAAACCCCTCGAAAAAAAGCCTCCCAACCGGTCATAGAATGGCGTAGGTCTGATTTACGCATGTACAGGACACTAACTTCTAGGAACACACTTGAGAAGGATAGGTCTGCAACATAAATCGGTCTGCCGCTTCTTTTACGTGGAAGACGAAAACTTCAGAGCACATTCTCCGTACCTACTCCACACTAGAAAGACTCAGATTCCATACATTCTGCTTTACTGGATTAGAATTCACGTACTTTAAAGAAGTCTCGCATAGTACGTCAAACTCCTTTATCAAAAGCTGTGGACTGTACATCGAACTTTAGTAAGGTGTGAGCCACAATAGACACAACAGGGTCACAGTGGGTACTACTTATTAAACACTCACCTATAACCATAACCCTCATTGTTGCGTCCGAATGTGTGTATCGTGACAACCCTGCAATCTGTGTGGAAGTGATTTTGCACAGTGCTACCTCGAAAGAAGCTGATGGGACGAAACCAAGCGCCAATTAGTGTGATCGTATAAAAGAACTGTCACAGATTATTACCTGTTTTATAATAATGATTGTTAATGTATTTCTCAAAAATAAATAAACGGTTTTAAAGATTAAAACTAACTTTTCCGCATCTGTGGCGCTGAACAATATTCTATCATAAAATTGTTACTTGTATACACTTCGGGGGATGTATCGTGCTAACAAACCGAAATTTCTCCGAAAATAAACAAAAATTCAGTATATCTGGATTTATAGGACCCGTTGTACTCGCTCTAGTCAACTGAAAATCAATAGGGTACATCTGTGAGACACCTTGAACAATATTCAATTATAAAATTGATCAATCGTATACTCTCTGGAGGCTGTATCGTGTTAACAAACTGAAAATTATCCAAAAATGACAAAAATTTGGTACTTCAAGTACCATATCACCCGTTGTACTAGCTTTAGTGAGCTGAATATCAATAGGATTCATCTTTGAAACGCTCTGAATAATATCCAATCATAAAATTGGTCAGTTGTATATACTCCGGAGGCTGTATCGTGCTAACAAACTGAAACTTCTCCAAAAATGACAAAACTATCGTACTTAAAGTACCATAGCACCCGTTGTACTGGCCCTGGTGAGCTGAAAATCAATAGGGTTCATCTGTGATATGTCCTTAACAATATGCAATCATACAATTGGTGATTTGTTGCACTCCCCAGGCTGTATCGTGCTAACAAGACATGTAAGGAAAAGTGGCCGACGACAACGACGACGACGACATACACACAGGATTTTTTTTCTAAAAACCGTTTTTTCGTGTTGGTGTTGATGGAAAACGAAAAATAACTCAAAAAAATTTTCAAAATTCCAACTTTTTTTGGGGTAAACCAATACTTTTCTCGCATATTAGATAGGTTGGGCGGAAAAGTAATAAAGATTGGGTAATCTATTCCACTCACTTTAGTATTTTTCGTAATAGAGCGATCGTTCCATATCTAGGATAGTCTACTCAATATACTTTTAGCCAGTCCGATTCTTTTTCGTATGTCGGTCTCACTAGAATCTAATACTAATATGTGAGCCTAGGTACAAACTATGGTCTACTATTTGAAATCTTTGTAGAGCATTTGTGAGTTGTAGAATGTTGTAACGGTAGACAATCATAATTTTACTTTTCCGCTCCACCTATCTAATATGCGAGAAAAGTATTGGTTTACCCACAAAAAAGTTGAAACTTTGAAAAATTTTTTTGAGTTATTTTTAGCTTTTTCATCAAGAACAACACGAAAAAATGCTTTTTAGAATAAAAAATCCTGTGTGTATGTCGTCGTCGTTAGCCACTTTCCGTTACATGTCTTGTTAGCATGATACAGCCTCCGGAGTGCAACTGATCACCAATTTTATGATTGAGTATTGTTCAGGACATCTCACAGATGAGCCCTGTTGATTTTCAGCTTACAATAGCCAGTACAACGGGTGCTATGGTTCTTGAAGTACGACATTTTTGTCATTTTTTGAGAAATTTCAGTTTGTTAGCACGATACAGCCTCCGGAGTATATACAAGTGATCAATTTTATGATTGTATATTATTCAGAACGTCTCAAAGTTGAACACTATTGAGATTCAGCTCACTAAAGCCAGTACAGAGAGTGCTATGGTACTTGAGGTACCAAATTTTTGTCATTTTTGGAGAATTTTCAGTTTGTTAGCACGATACGGACTCCAGCGTGTATACAAGTAACCCATTTTATGATTAAATATTTTTCAGGGCGTCTTATAGATGAACCTCATTGATTTTTAGCTCACCAGAACTATAGTCGAAAGTCGAAATTCTGTACAGTGACTCACCACCTGCTAGCAAGCAATGTATATAAGTAGTGTTGCCAGATATATTCTACCGATAGGTAATTGATTACACAAATAACAATAAAATCCATATATTTTAGTTTTTTTCTTAAACATCCATGCAAATATCAATTCAATATATTGATTATAGATTTCAAATAGACAAGCTGTGCATAAGCTAGTCTATTTGAATATTTTATTAAAAAAATATTATTTGCGAGAATTTTGGCGTACGTGACAACATCGAAGACTTACTTACTTGTGAAGAAAGCCACCTGCATAATTTATTCAGTGTCTAGTATTCATAGACGTAACATAAATATGGCGCCGACTGAGCCGGACGTGAATGATCAGAGAGATTGCAAATATTGTAAAAAAAGTCGTAACTAACAGTGTTAAGTGCATAAATTGTGATTCAATCTACCATCCATCATGTGGACAAAGAATAAATGCAAAAATAATTTGTTGTGACAACAAAAAACTTCAACAATCAGGTGATGATATGGAAACAAATTCAACAGGTAGTACACATATAAGGAAATGTTGATTTATTTAAAAATGTTAGTAAATGAGCAACAGATTTCTAACAATTTGCTACAAGAAAAAATTAAAAGATTAGAGAATTATTTGATATTAGAAAAATCCAAAAATGCTGATTTAGAAATCAAGTACAAGGTCGCAATCCAAAAAAATGTAAATACTAATAAAGTTGACAATTGTAAAAACTGGCCAGTAACTAATCAGCAGAATTTGATAAATAATACTGTGAACAAGGACAAGGAAGGTGTTGTGATGGCAGTGGCTACTCAGCCGTCTACCCAGGGACAAGGGCCGTCGACATCAACAAGCTTTGCAGCTGTTATTCAAAAGAATAAAAAGGACATAAATGATGAAAGCCGACTGATTATATCATCGGAACAAGTTAGTGAAGCTGTACTGGAAGCCAAGTCTAAAACTGTTCTTAATAACTTGATACATATTGAGGACAATTCTGAAAACGAATCTGCACATTTTCGCAATGGAGCATGGTCCCAAGTGAATTATAAAAAAAAGAAAATTTATTGTAGGGAAAACTGAAACACCTTGCAATGTTGAAACCGTTCCTAAAATGGTTAGCCTCCATGTGACAAGGCTTAAGCCAGGAACCAAGCCAGAGGAACTCGAGAAAATTTGGAAAGTCGTTTAGAAGGTGTGAGCTGTGAAATACATCAATCAAAAATGCCTGAGTTGTATGCCTCCATGAAGGTGTGTATCAATCGCTAACTATTAAAGACGGCGTGGACAAGGGAAATTTGGCCAAGTGGAGCACTGGTGTCTTTTTTCAGGAAAAAGGGATGGCAACCACACAGTTGGATCCTCGAGAATAGAAGATCAAATCTCATCTAGTATCAAACAACATGGTATACATACTGATAATAATAATGTGTTTAAGAATAAAAAGGCAAATTTTGACCTTTTACTTTCAAATATTCAAGGTCTGAATCAATAAAAATTGATAAACTGATGTCAAATTATTGTGAATCGGATTTCAAATTTCTATGCATAACAGAAACTTGGTCATTACGTGATGATGTTACTAATTATAATATTCCAAATTATCAATTGATAAGTTTTTATGGTAGAACCAATTATCAACGAGGTGGTGTTGCAGTTTGGGCAAAGTCTAATCTTAGTGTTTTAAATGAAACTCACGGGTTCTAGTTAATTCCACAATATAATAAAAGTTATTGAAAATTCTAAAAATTTACAATTGTTTCGATAAATCAATATCATCGTCAGAATGAAAGAAGTTACATTTTATTTGATGCCTACCTGATGTTTAGTAGTTATTTTTGGATAGACCAAGAAGTGACCTAACTTGTGATTGACTTAATATATTAGTGTTTTAAATGAAACTCATGGTTTCTAGTTAATTCCACAATATATTAAAAGTTATTGAAAATTCTAAAAAATTGACAATTGTTTCGATAAATCAATATCATCACAGATTAGTTATGGAATTTGTATTTGGGGCAGTTCTCCTCATGCTGAAAATGTTTTTTTGTCACAGAAGTGGATTCTAAGGTGTATTTCAAACATCTCATTTGTAGACTCCTGTCGACCTGTTTTTATTGGCTTGAGAATTTTAACTCTGTATGGCCTTTATATATTGGATCTACTTACATCAGTTCATAGAAACGATTATTTACGGAATCGTGATATTCACGCTAACGATACAAGATATAAATCAGATTTCTCTATACCTTACCAGCGTATAGAAATCTGTAAGAAATCACCTATTGTAATGGGAATTAAATTGTATAATAGTCTCCCTCAAAGTTTCAAAGATATTGCCTTAATGCATAAATTTAAAGAGAAAACTATCTTATTGACATGTGCCCATATTCGGTTGAAGAATATTTTGAAAATACTCGTTGAATTATGTCTAGACTACAACATATACTTTGTTTAATCTTAAATTTTGACGTATCCTGTGTGTTTCAGGTTTTCATATTATTTTTTGTATATAACGTGTATTTGTTAACCTACATTACTGTATTGATTTTAAAGGTCCTAGTTTTAGCTAGACTTTTTAATTTTGATTTGTTCTTATTTGACTTGTCTTATGTCATTATTTGATGTTATGAGATCAATAAATTCTATCTATATATTGCGATCGTTTGCTTTTTGTGTTTTTATTTGATTAGTTACAACTTTATGTTTTTTTGTACGTTGTAAATTAGGGTTACTTTTTATTTTTTGTTATTAATAATGGCCGAATGTAGTGGTGTTAGCGGCAAGAAACGGCGTCGCCCAAATATATTAAGAAGAGAAAATTATTATTTTAAATGTTTATGAAGGGTTACGGATCAGGGATAAACAATTAGGCGTTAGCGATGCTGTGGCTCTGTGCAGTTATTTAACAAAAATGTCAGAGATTACCACATATACAATTTTGAGAAATGTACAAGAAGGGACGTTGACAAGAGAATGAAATCAAAATTGTAAGCAGAAAACTAGAGGAAGAAAGAAAATTGTTTTAGACGATCAAACACGTAACGCTGCACGTAGACTTATTCACTCTTTTTATTTTAAAAATGAAATCCCCATATTAACAAAAATTAGTAAAGCTTTGAAGCAGGTGCAACGTTACCAAACATCAGTAATAAAGTTTGAACGAGAACTTTAAGACTAATGAGCCTTCGTTACCTGAAAAGAAATAGAAAAAGTGCTTTAGTCGAACGAAATGAAATTGTTCAATGGCGGAGAAACTATTTAAAGCAGATACGACAGTTTCGTAACGAAAGAAGACAAATTTATTATCTTGACGAAACTTGGGTTAACGAAGGTCACACTGTGTCAAAAGTATGGCAGGACTTGAATAACCAAAGCAGTTGACAAGCCTTTATGAAGGGTTGGTCTACCGGTTTGAAAGCTCCTTCTGGAAAAAGGCGCAGACTCAGTATTGCACATATCAGCAGCGAAGAAGGATTTGTGAACTTTCGAGTCAAAAAAATCTGGTGATTACCATGAAGAGAGGGATGGTAACAGATTTGAAGCATGGTTTTAGTCAATATTAACAAAAGTGGATCCCGGTTCGGTAATAGTTATGGATAATGCTTCATACCGCAATCGCCGTCTGGACCACATACCTACTTCAGCTAGCCACAAAAGTGTTGTAATGGATTGGCTGGCAAGTAAATCTATTTCGCACAAAGAAACAATGCTAAAACTGAATTATTATCCCTGGTGCGGCAGCATAGAGCCAATTATATAAAATATATAGTTGATGAAATGGCAAAAGAATTTAACGTTTCAGTTCTTAGACTTCCACCCTACCACTGCGAATTGAATCCGATGGAACTTATTTGAGCCGAAGTGAAAAACTATGTTGCACGAAAAAACCGAACATTTAAAATGGTTGACGTTAAAAAACTGTTTGACGATGCTTTAGAGACTGTTACTGCTGATACTTGGCATAAATGTATTCAGCACGTATATAAAGAAGAAATGAGGTTTTGGGATTTAGACATACGTGTCGAAGTGGTGACTAAATCATTTGTTAAAGAACTACAAAAAGAAAGTGATAATTCGTTTTCTGAGGAGTCATCGGAAAGTGACAGTGGTAAGTAATCTTCGCTTTTAAAAATATCATTGATATTAGTTATACATTCAGCTTTGTTATTGTCCCCTTATGAATGACATCCCAGGATTTACAGCTAAAATAATTGTATTGTTTGAAAGTACTAAAAGATGTGAAACAAAAGATTGTGAAAAATGTTTTGCTTCGTATGCTACAAGAGGCTCGCTCGTGTATTAATTACCATAACTACATGATCGTTGCATTAAACCTTACTATGATCTACTATACACCTTATTATAGGTCATCCTTAAAAATGTGTATTATTATTGATAATACCCTGTATAAGCATAATGATACCTACCATAATAATTTCGTATTTCTGTTCTCTCAAATTTAGAGGCCAGAGCGTACAAGAACATTTTCTATTTAGGACTATTAAGAACCCTTCAAAACAGATGCGATCATGAAGTTCGCTTCTGCAACTGATTTTATGGACAGTAAGAGCGATGAGTCACTGTACAGAATTTCGACCTATGACTATAGTACACCAGGTGCTATGGTTCCTGAAGTGCCACAGCCTCCGGAGTGTATACAAGTGGCCAATTTTATAATTGGATATTTTTCAAGGTGTTTCACAGATGTACCCTATTGAATATCAGCTGACTATATCGAGTACAGCGGGTCATATAAATTCAGATATACTGCATTTTTGGTTAATTTTGGAGAAATTTCGGTTTGTTAACACAATACATCCCCCGAAGTGTATACAAGTGACAATTTTATGATAGATTATTATTCAGGACATCTCACAGATGCGGAAAAGTTAGTTTTAATCTTTAAAACCGTTTATTCTTTTCTGGATTTATGCGAATTGTTGTATGGGCGCGGCCGTCTTGGAAATAAAGTTTCCGTACATCCACAGTGACCTATATAAAGGAAGAACCTCAAATAAAACTCAATATATAAGCAGGTACTTTTATTTTTCACAGGCACAAGGCTGTGCAACGATTTAACAAACATACAACAAGCATTAGTAATAAATGTATAACTAATTGACAAACAAAATTATTTATATATACATTTGATAAATCAGTCAATCAAAATTAATATAAAATTTCAATATAATACCATATAATTAATGTTAATATATACATATACATACTTACTCGGTTAGATTTTGAGAAAACAATGATTAAAAACTTTTTTATTATTTATTATCTGCGCTTTGCTAGACCATGTTTGTAATAAAATGGTTTGAGCTTTTGAGTTCTCATTAAGTTTTCTGCTAAAATGAATTTATGGTCTGGCTCAACATGAACCATAATTCGTAGTTTTTTTTGGAGAACGTTCAAAATATTCCCCAAAAAAATCTTTATTTTTAGAACGTTTATTGAGTGAATCAGGTGATGTTTGGATGTAGATTGGATAAACTACACTTGGATACAAAATTGCTTGAAGTGAGTAGTCATCTACTGGTGATTCATTGGGAAAAGAAATCTTTCCACTGAGAGGAATTAGTAATTTAAAAAAATAAAAATTATTTATTTATTAACGGATTTTTCTGAACTAATTTATTTGTACATACGTTTAGTACACTCCTAAAATGTAATATTTCAAACGATCTTTTATGCACACAGATTTCGCTAACTGTTACTTTTGAGGATCATATTTTTTACTTCCAATAAAAAACGAGTAAGTATGCAAAAATTTATATAATATCTATATTGACTGTATAATTGCAACTATTTACATCTAAAAATATAAAACTAAGTTAGCTCTTCTATACATTTGGCTACACTTTAGTATGCCTCCGTTTTTTTTATACGAAACGACTTCTAGGAAGGACGGTCGGTTTCTGGAAACCGAATTCGAGAAACTGAATTTTATCTTTTATGAAAAATTTAAAAAATTCAAGTATATTAATTAGCTTTTAGAGATAGGATTCTTTAGTAATACAAAAATTCAGTCCATATCATGTGATTTGAGAGGGTAACTAACTGTGGTGGTATTACATTTGTTATAATGTAGTTTTAATAATAGTAGGCTGTGGTAAATTGGACTTTTAATTATGGTTTAATTGATTAGTATTGTGTACAATGATTTTTGTGGTGTAATGTGTAGATTGATGGTAAAGGAATACCTAACTTTGATTAATTTTAGGTGAAAGTTACCCAGGTTTATATTTTCAGGGTTTTGCACTAGGGCTCATGAATGGAAAAGAAACTTGGATATTTAAATCACATAATTTGCATAGAAGGAAGCACCAACAGAAGGAATTGGAATTTAACAATAGTTTTGATTAAAGATGAATTCAATATGGGTTTTCCAGTGGCATTTTTAGTTACTAATAGGTTGGATAAAAAGGTACAGGTACAGGTTTCAGATTTCTTAGGAATAGGTTAGGCGAATCAATTAAAGCCAAATACATAATGAGCGATGACGACCCAAAATATTACAATGGTGGACCAAATGTATAACTGGTGGAACCTCCCCGCCACTAAGAATACCTTTCTGTACATGGCATATTATTAAAAATTGGAATATTCAAGGAAAATCAAAGATAATGAACCTGGAAGTTAAGAAGAGCATGAAAGCAGAAATGAGGAGTATATTAAAAGAAATTGATGTTAAAATATTTGAGGAAAATAGTGAAAAGTATTTTAAATATTTAGAAATATATTTTCTTAATGATTGTTACTAAATAGCACACTAGTGTAGACCCTGAATCCGACTCTGTCTAAGCCATGTATGAAAGTTAACATTATGTGTAACTGTTTACGATTGTGACTATCTTATCTATACATTGTTTTTGTGACCAGTCTTATCTAGAAAATGCTAGAGACCCAATTGTTTTTGTGTAAGCCGCAATCTAGAATTATCTAGTAAAAAAGGCACTATATATAAAGGACCGACCAGGGAGAGTTAGTTTAGTTTATAAAGTGATCTTGCGAAATAAACAAGTCAACAAGTAAATAGTAGTGAAGTGTTTATATAAATTAGTTTAAGTGCATATATTGTGAATTAGTGAATAAATAAATTAAGTAAGTGAACCTACCGTGTGTATCCCACCCATCAGGATAAACTGTTTTTAAATAAATAAGAAAAACATTACATTATAATTCATTAAATAGACTATTTACTATTTTTGTGAAGTATTTTTATTTATTACAATCTTTATTAAAGAATTATTCGAGGCATATTGAAATTGCCTTTACGTTATTTTAATAAAATAAGTAGTTTATTAAAAAAACAAGCTCTTGTTGTTTTTGAGGTTATTGTTTTACTGTCGATTTATATTTGTTTAAAATTCGTAAAATTTTTAAATTTCTTGTTAAGGTGTACCTACCTTAACGACAAATTTACTTACTTACATTAATATCGTACTACTTCTCGCAGTTTAATAATATCTGAATTGTTGTGAGTTGGACATTCTCATGTGCTAAATACACAAAATAGAATTACCTCTTGCATTTTAATAATATCCAAAAAGCTGGAAGTGTGCTAAATACACAAACTCGATTTAAATTTGGTGCCTAACAATCTAAACTTGGTGCCAAATAAGCCCCGCCTAGCACGCTCTGATTGGTTGTGCATTCGTTACTTTTATAGCTTTTTCGATTTACCTGCACCGGCTGAACTGAGTGCGCACTCAGTTCAGTATTTGTGTTCGATTACGGTTTTAAGACTTACACTCCTCCAGTATCACGTGTTCGATTTACAAGCGGCACTGTCCGAGTGCGCCCCCAGTTCAATTTTACTTGCACTGAAACGAAAGACGGTGCAGTCTGTCCAGTTCAGTTTTAAATGGCGCCTAATATAAATATAAAAATAAAATTAGAATTATCATTGCTAACTGTATTACTTTCATCTTCAGATAGTTGTTCGGATAAGTAATATTTCTTATAAATCCTAAAGAAAAGATCTCGATTTTACTAATGTGATAAGAAAATATTCACACCAAGAAGTAAGTGTATCGTTTTTCGTTGGAAAATATTTTTCTTAAATTGTTTTTTATCTACTTGAAGAGTGAATTTGTATGTTTCATTTATTATAAAATATATATATTTTTCATGGTGCTGTTCATGTTTATATGATGTCTTGCTCCTTGCTTTCCTGCTGTTTGTTTGTTTCCGCTTTTTGACCGAAAGTTGGGTTAGAAACACTGCACTGGCAGTTGCACAGGAGTTCGATTTAAAATGCACTTTCTAGTGCAATCAAGTGAACTGGCATGCTCTAGCTGAGTTTTGTGACGTCATTTTAAGGCAAACTGAACTTGCAGAGTGTAGGTAAATCGAAAACGTTATCTCAATTTATCCTTTCAAGTCCTGTCATGTCAAGTTATGTCTATAAAAAAATTATAGAATTCGCAGAATTTCGGGAGGAGGGGGGCGATTTCTACGGGCCCTATAGCTGTCTACAGCCTTGAATGCCGGCCGAAAAACTCGCGCAGTCTAAAATGCAAAAGTACGGCAATCGGCCGGCGGCGAGGAGTATCGAATGCCGTACAAGTACG
This sequence comes from Galeruca laticollis, assembly GCA_963921935.1. NCBI lineage: Eukaryota > Metazoa > Arthropoda > Insecta > Coleoptera > Chrysomelidae > Galeruca > Galeruca laticollis. Next base: position 123,730,204 of record OY998177.1, read on the forward strand.
GCGCTTGTACTGAATGGGTTAAATTTTTTTACAACAAAATAAAAATCCTAGAAATCACTTGTTTCCAATTATCCCAAAAAAATATTTGAAATCTGATCGCGTCCAATTATTATTTCCTTAAATGCGTAAATTTGTCACAATTTAATCGAGATCCCAATGATACGGATCGAACGGTATATAACAAACTTTCCTTATAAAACTAACCGCTTCAAAAGTATGGCACACCGTAACTAAAACCTAACCCCAAAAAAATTACAATTTAGTCGTAGCTTGTAATTTAACGTATCTATTATGCTGCACGTCTTCGTCACAATCCGGCGGCAAAAAACACTGATGAGTCTGCATTTTGGGTTTCATCAAAACCTTCGTAACACCCCAAATCAAGACGATAACCATAATACACAAAACTAAAAACACCGATACGAAAGCCACGTCGAGATTAGTAAATCCCGTCGACGCGGCTTTAAACACCGTCACGCATCTAGATTTATTAACGTCTATTGTAGGATTAGAAGTTACCACGTTCGCGCACACTCTATAAGGTCCTCCGGTTAAACCGAAGAAATTATACTTGGGGTTAGAACAGTTGATCGTTTTTTGTGATAGTAGCGCACTTTGTTCTAAAATAGCGACGTTTAATTCGCAATTAGTGATTGGGTATAAGTTGATTTCTATCGATAATGCACCTTGCGATGTCAAATTCGCAATAACGGATATAACTCTTGACGTTTTTACGGGAAAATTCGTATTCGACGGTATTTTTATATTATTCACGAGCGGTAATATATCCGAACAACCGAGTATCAACGAAACGTCGTCCGTTTGAATGGCTTCTAATAAAACAATACAATATCTGTAGCTGTTCCCGCGTTGTAGCTGTATAGTATTAGGAACTGTTATATTTAAAGTTTTCGGGTTGGATAATTCGGAAGAGTTACACTTTATGGGATTAGATTCCACTAATACCTCATTCGGACCTTCTTCTTCGTAAACGAATATAGCGTCGCACGTGTAAGAAGAGAATTCGTCTTCTATGTTCCACCGTAGTTTTATATCTGTACCGTCGTAGGTGAAATCTTTGAGATTTATTCTCGCTTTGAAAGGAGACGATAGAGGCGCCATAACTGTATCGTCCTCATCACCACAAATGAGATTATAAGCAGGCATTTCGACTAATAAACCGTTTTCTAAATGCGGAGGTGTCGTACAAACTGCCGTCGATTTATCTTGTTTGTTCAAAGTGGAATTACTCAACCACATAGCGAATTCGCTCAAACTGCAATCACAGTTTAAGGGATTTTCCGATAGAGTGAAATGTTCTAGTATCGTTGTGGGTTTGAAAGCGTCGCTTGCTACTATCGATATATCGTTTTCGTCCAATTTTAAAGTTTTCAAATTTCTTAAAGGTTGTATTAAATCAGCCGTTAAAGCTCTTAAAAAATTATGCCTCATATCCAGATACGTTAGTTTTTGTAAATGCGCTAAAGAAGCACCGGAAACAGCTACGATTCTGTTATGAGCCAGTTCCAAAGTCAGTAATGAACTAAGATGACTGAAAGCGTGATCTTCGATAACGTCTATTTGATTGTGTTGTAACCTCAGCGAAGTTAGTGTAGTTAAACCTTGTAAAGATCCCATTTTGATGCTGCTTAAAGTATTATGGGAGAGTTGTAGGTCTTTTAAGGAAGTCATTTTGGTGCACGTGGTAGGTCCGACTGGTCCTATTAACATATTTTCGGATAGATCTAGTTCTTCTAACGTCGATAGGTGATTCAATTTGGATATTGTCGATATCGTTAATTGGTTCCCTCTAAGGCGAAGGATCTTAAGTTCTGGTAAATTGTCAAACGTATCGGGGGCGATCTTTGATATTAGATTATCGCTGATATCTATGAAGGATAGATTCCGCAAGCCCTGAAACAAATATAAATAGTTTGAATTAGTAGGTATATATCAATAACGGTATCTTTAAAGGGATAATAGGAGAAGAGCAGAGGAGGACTGAACCAAGAATACTGTTTGTTGAAATATTACATACTGTAAATATTGTTACCAACCGCGCACTAGTGTAGTGAAGCCGACCCTGTAAAATTCGATATCTAAAAGTTGAAATTTTGGGGCACGGATTTCTTGGATGGACTATTTTTTGGTGATTGTTTTTATAGAGGCATTTCTAAAAAGGTCGATTGTTTGTTGGGAGCAGGGTTTTAATATATAAGCGACTACCTGCGAACTCTTAGTTCAGCCTACATTTGAAATCAAGTCGTGAGCAGAACAAGTGATCAATAAATATAAATAGTGAACAGTTAATTTAATATAAACTAAAATTAAGTGTATAAATAAATTAAATTAAATTAATTGAGTAGATATACCGTGTGTATGAATTCATCCTACCCATTGCGATAAAAACTATTTAACCCTCTTATGCCCAAAAAAATTTCAACCAATATTTTCTAATGTTGTGATAATTACTTAGATTAAAATAGCAAATAAAACACATTTTTGTTCTTGGAAAAAAATAATGTATTGAATATATGCGTTTGAAACCGTCCTACATATAGGACAGTGCGCATATAAAATGCCATGGTTTCCAAAAACAATTTACTTATAGTGATAAGTTAAGAAACACTTAACATGTAGTCCGATGTCACATTTTTGACATCTGGTTATTGTTTTTTGATGACATCCTGCACACCTTGTCTGTTTATGATATTTATTCTTAATCAAAATTCAAATTTACAATTAAAAATACAGGTTAGATAGAAACAAAAAGAACGAATGATAAAAATAGTATACTCGATAAATGAGTGACAAAAAAATTCCACCCAATTACGTGGAAAAGGTAAACATAGAGTTACTAGAGGACCAGACCACAAAATGGCTGTATTAGAAAAGATTAAAAGAAATATTTGAGACACACCCAGTAACAGACGAGGAAAATTTAAATGAGATTTGGGCAAAAATGGAATCTAACATATTGCAAGCTGCAAAAGAAAGTATAGGAGTCAGAAATATTGCTGTATCAAGACAGCCGACAGCTATCAACAATACGAAAACATGATCAACGATGTAAACTCTAAGATTAGAATTCTGAAAAGAGACTATTGGAGACGGTTTACCAAAGAAATGGAGCACGATCTATACGGATCGCAACGTAAAGTGTGGAAAGTTATTAAAGGCAGAAAAAACCAATCAATGAATATAAAAATATTAATAAGATAGAAGGAGAAAAATGGATTAGAGAACTTTATAATCCAGAAACGAATATACCTAGAAATGAATATACAGAGGAAGATGAAGAAGAAGATGTCGAGGATGAACAAAACATTGAAATAACAAAGGAAGAACTTAAACATGGCATAGAAAAATTAAAAAATAGAAAGCCCCTGACCCGATGGTATATTAAAATACGGAGGTGAACGATAATGGAAAACATAAGTACACTTTTTCAAAAAATCTTATACAGCAAGAAGGTACCGGGAGCAATGAAAAAATAGCATTACAATACCAATATATGAAAAAGGAAACAAGAATAACCCTAGCAATTATCGAACCATTACCTTGCTAAACACAACACTCAAGCTATTAACGAAAATATTCGCCAATAATATCAATAAAGAATATACGATATCAGAAGAACAACAGGGCTTCCGACAAAACAGATCAACAATAGATGCCATTTTCATAGTCAGACAAAAAGTTGAGAAAGCAATTGAATATATTAATCCTGTGTATATGTGTTGTATAGACCTGACCAAGGCCTTTGACCGTGCTAAATTAGAAGATGTGCTAAAATTACTAAAAGCAGGAAACCAATCCAACACAATAGTAAAGATAATTAAAGACGTGAACAAAAACAACAAAACTAAAATTAAGGTCGAGAATGAATTAACATCAGAAGTAATTATTACATTAGGAATTCGACAGGGAGATAGTTTAAGCCCATTAATATTCAATCTAGTAATGGATGAAATAATAGAAGAAGTAAAAAACGTGGGACACGGATACGGGCTTGGAGGAAAACAAATAAAAATTTTGTGCTATACAGACGATGCAATTCTGATATCAGATAATGAGGACAGACCTACAACGTATGGTAAATATGCCTTCAGAACATCGGCGGAAAATATATAACATGCAAATATCAGCCACTAAGACAAAAACTATGGTAACGGCAAGAGAACCCAGATGATGCAAAATTGTAATTGACGTTGAAATAATAGAGCAGGTTACAAGGTTCGAATACCTGGGTATAGAAATATCCAGCTACGAAGAGCTAAGACAAAGTGTACGAAAACAAACAAATAAGGCATCTTACATATCAGGTTGTTTGATGGATGTTATTTGGAAAAACAATGACATGAGACTGGATGGAAAAGTTCGTATATATAAAGCACGTGTTGACTAATATTGACATATGCAATAGAAACGAGAGCCGACACAGCGGAAACAAAAAGTGAGAACAACAGAAATGAAAATTTTAAGATCAGTTGCTGGCAGAACATTGAAAGATAGAATTCCAAACAATCAGATAAGAGAACTGTGCAAGGTACAAGATGTTGTACGATGGGGAAGACAAAGAAGACGGGAGTGGCACCAGCATGTTACACGAATGATCGCAGATAGGATAGCCCGAACAGCAAGAGGTCTAAAACCATATAGCACCAGACCACCAGGAAGGCCCTTTAAAAGATGGCGAGACAGCTGGCAATCGACATCCCAAATAAGATTGCAGCACTAATCGGTATAGAACAGGCCCAAGAGCCTATATATATGAAGAAGAAGAAGTGAGTGAACACTTGTTTCGAGTAGAAATATTAGAATATTAAAAGTTATATTCTAAAAATAAAATAGGGGGGGTAATGGCGTCACCTTAAGACGTTAGTCATTTTTTTGTGACTTTATTTTGAGATGAAAGAAATATGTAAATATGGTAGCGATTTAAGGACTTATTTTTTAACTTAAATTAATTTCCAAAAAATTTTCATTCCCCTTGATAAAGCGACAATAAAGGCAAGCGCCTTTTTGTGCAATGTGACGGAATTTCCCCAGCTCTAGGGGTAATAGCGCCACCTACTGAATTGGAACGATGTATCAGACTTCTCTATAAAACATGTTTTGAACAAATATTTTTATTGAAATTTTCTTTGGAAATATAAAAAAGTATTTTCCACTGCATTGAGCATGTGCCCATTTCGAGCAACAAGTACAGCGGTACCAAAGTTCAGTGCCTCCAAACTCTCCACAAACTAAACATGTCTCCTCATCAGCAAATACAGTGGGCAGGAAACATCATCATTAGAATAATCATCACACAGTTTGTCATCATCAAAATCTTCTGACGATATTTCATCAAAATCGAATTTTGGTCTGATAGTTTTCTTTGCTCTTTTATTCTTAGAAAACTCGACTTTAGATATAACCGTCCTTTTGTTTTGTTTCAATGTTTTTGATTTTGTTCCAATATTTTTGTTGTTTTCGCAATCTGTAAAATTTCGTATCACTGCTTTCGCTTTTTGCTTAAAATATTTTCAAGGATGTCTTTCATTGGTGTCGAAGTAAGAATAATGGAATGTTGCTTTCTATCCTGAACTTTTTGTGTGGAATCAGTCCTGTTAGTGGTGCAATCTCGAGAATGCTTTTTGAAAAATCTACTTTTCCTGACGACGTCCCCGGATACGGATTACGATTAATAATCTTGACAGTATCAGTACCACTAGCAGGAGTATCAGCAGGATTTTCATTATTAGGTGCCTCATTAGTAGCGGTATCTTTGAGTTTTTCAGAATTTTCCTCCTTGTCCTCAATAATTATTTACTATACGATTGAATGAGCAGAAGCAAAATATTTTTCACTGAATTTATCTGGTTGAAACGGAAAAATTCGACATGCTTTGAATCCTGCCACTGCCTTTTCAAGAGTAGCAATCCTCAAGTAAACTTTGTAGAATATCGGAGCAATGTCGTATGGAATGATTTCTTGATGAAAATTTGTTTTCATAAAATTATCGCAAACCTTATGTATGTATATAACTTCTGTCATTCTGACGATGATATTTAGGTAATATCGAAACAATTGTGAATTTATTAGAATTTTTAACATTTTTCAATATACTGTGGAGTAAACTAGAAACAGTAAGTTTCATTTAAAACACTAATATGAGTAGATTCCACAAAGTAAGGGTTGAGACAGTTAATTTCATTAATATTTTATTTAATCTTGGTCTTACATTTGCCTTTCGAATTTCTCTTACTACATTGGTTAAGAACATTAATATTTCGTGGCCGAAACCATTTGGTGACTACCACTTTGATTATAATAATTTTTTTACGTGAAAAAAAAACTGAAAAATCCAAGTAATGTTGTTATTGTTGCTAATTATTATAAACAGAGTATAAATATTTTTTTAACTTTTATGGCACGATCTTGTTAAGTATGTGGGTAAGAAAGGCTCTACGAACCGAAAATTTTTTACAACTATTATTTAAACATTTTTTTTCACTTACAAGAAAATTTTATTAAGAAACAATTGTTTAACATGTTGAAAAATTAACTTTAAGTAAAATTTCCAACGGGAATAAATTATTTATAGTGTTCAGAATACACCATAATTTTTTCAAATTAAAAAAAAAATATTCAATACCTTAAATAAATTAATTAATGTTCCGTACTCGCATTTGACGCCGCGTGCGCATTCTAAAAATGTCGCGCGCAGACCTATTTTCAGCGTTAAATTAAAATTATAAATAATAGAGATAGCGTTCCGGGAGTTTGGAGTTTTTTATTGGAAATTTCCTCCTCTTTCAGAATGTTTTTTTGAAATTTTTAAAAGATTAATAGTTTATGAAATATTGGCAAAAAACGAAATGCCATTTTTTTCATCTTTAATTGTTTATAACTTTTGCAATTTTTTATGTGCTAATACTCGCTTTTAGCACATTTTTCTAGGCGTCATTCCGAATCCAATGAGCTATCGCACATAATTTTAAGAGCAGTATCTCTATTTTGTACCAGTAATGAAATGAAGAATGAATTACAAAAAGTGGGGATGGTATTGTAGATACGTGGCCTCGGTCATTTCAGCAGTTTTTCTGACAAGCTTGGCACCGCCGAATCATGATAATTCAAAAACATTAAGTAAATTAACTTACAAGTTTATTTACTCACTAAAAGTCTTGAAAACACATCAAAACGAAAGAATTAAATGTTTACTCTCTATTCGTAATGGCGCTCGAATAAATAAACCATGTTTGACATTATTTAATACAATACTAAGGCGTATTCGAAATGATCGTCGAGCACACTTTGACGATATTTGCATCTCTTTTTATATGGTAATTAAACAAGGACAAAACTACTAAATAGGTTATACTTGACAGATAAAACCGGCACTGAAATTTTGAGCATTGTTGCCACTTTTATTTATAACCATGAAGGTATCTGAGGTAACAACAATTAATTGTTTAAGATTTATATAAGAATATGCCTTCATTAAATAAAATTCAAGTATTATTAATTGATTTTGAAAGCAGCGCCTCAAATGCAGAAATTAGTATGACTTTTTTTTATTTGCATAATTTTTTATCAAATTTTCAATTAAACTTCTAATTTCATTTTTCCTGCAACTAAAGAGACTTTGTAAATATGGCAAAGCAGTGGAAGTATCCGCAAGTGAGCCATAATGTGGCTCGATGCTTCGGGCAAGAAAAAATCAAAACAAACATATCTAATTTATTTGTTAATCAGAGGTCTGCACCGTTCGTTACATCATCGCACATATCTCAAGTATTTTAAGCGCAAGATTGCCCTTTCGGCCACAGCCTCGATCACATAGTCAAGAGGCCAAAGTCTAAGAATCCCCTCCAACGCAGCAGTTGGTGTAGTCTTCATGCAGCCAGTTGCCCCCAAACAGACCACCCTTTGGATGCGTACAAGTTACGATCTAGCCGTGGCCAAGGTTAGCCTCGACCACCAGACCAGAGCCGCATATGTGTGCATAGGAAGCATGGTCACTTTGTAGAACCATAAAATAGTCTTAGGGGTTAGTCCATATTTCGTACCAATGGCCGTCCTACAGGCCCACTACGTGTTAGTCACCTTGCTTAGGCGACTATTAAGGTGAGCCTTTCATGTCTGTGTCTTATCCAGGATCTCTACCAGATATTTCACTCGTTCAACCACTGGAAGTGGCACTCCGCCTAGGTGCAGAGTCTCAGGTCTTATATCTCTCTTCTTGGTGAAAGCATCTACCTCAGCCTTGGCAGAATTCACTACAAGTCCGTGATTGTTGCACCATCCCTGTACCTTATTCAGGGCCCTTTGCATTAGGTTCCTGAGGACGCTAATATGCCTTCCAACAATAAGGACAACGATATCATCGGCATACCCAATTGCTAGAAAACCCTTACCGTTTAGTAGTGATATTAATTCGTCGATTACTAGATTTTATAAAGTGGGTGAAAGGGCGTCTCACTGTGGATATCCCCTATCGACTTACATTTTTGCCACAGTCCTTCCATTGCGATATATTTATAATGAATGTTGTTTAGCTCAGGGTACATATATAAAGTCGGGCATTGGTATTCCTTACTCTCTTTGAGTTCTGGCATAAAGGTTTGTTCACTGTCAATAAATATCTTGTTTTATGAAATTAATAAAGAATTATTTGTTTTTATCTATGATTTAAAATAAGAAATATATCTTGTCTAAATTTACGTTGGGGCGCCTATGTTATCAAACCTATTCCTGTATTTAGAATTGACACTTGAAATGCACTGAATAACTATTTCCTGTTTCTGATATTGGGTATTGAAACGATAATGAAGAACACTGTGATTATATATTATCAAAAATGCAATGGAAATTGGAAAATAACTACATATATCAATACAAACAAATTTAAAATCTAAAATGTTGAACAAATAACTATAATCTAATAAACTCAATAAATCGGTATACTTTTACGCAAATTTAAATTGTGTTAAATGACAAAATCAGAAAATTTTAAATTGCTTACCCAATAAAATTACGCTACACTAACCTTCACTGAACGATGGTTTCTTTTTGGCACCAACAATCTCCAATCTCCTATAACACAATGTTTGTATTATTGTGTCTACTGCATTTACTCCCGCTGGACTCCAACTACCTAACCAACTATGACACAACTCCTCCAGGTAAGCTTTCAATTTCTGTTTCTTAATATACTTTATACTATTTTATTTCTCTTTCACAATCTGGTTTCTTTCATTTAAATATCTTTTTAAATGATGCTTTCAAGTATATTTTATTATTCTATAGCCTTTATTTATTATCTATTTTAATTACTTATCTTCTGTTCCTTTGCTTATCTTTCAAATCTTCTCAAATTACTTCTTTAACTTGATTAAACTTCTTTTTATACTTTTCTTTCAATTATATTTGCATATGTCCTCCTTCAACAATATCACACCACATACTACTGATCGCTTCCAAATCAACAAACTATTTTTTTCTTCCCGTTGTTATGGACAAAAATGAATCATCTAACTAGATTCTTTTACAACTATTTACATTACAAGCTTTTTATTTAATTGAATGTCTTTCTTAACTATATTAGGATATTTAATATTCTTTTCATTTCCAAAATAATTTAGTCTACTTATTTAAAACTCAATTTCTCTAAAACTATTCCTATTTATAAAAAGACCTTCTTTTATGTATTACTTCTCCATTCTCAATAAACAAATCTATAATCTAATTCCTCTCAAATATATATGCAATTCTTTTCCATTTATTTCAGAATTCTGTTACAATTATAGTTTATTATAAACTCGTCCTGAAATTTGTATTTAATTAAAATATTTTTGTGCTGTTTCTCCTCATAACACTTCATATACCTATCAGAAACACATATAGTTCCATGACAAAGAAGTTCTGTCGCTCGCATTTCATGCTTTGAAAATAATTTTAACGTTCAAATCTTATTGACATTTTTATGCGTCATAATAATAATAAATGTTAAATGATGACAATAATCTAAATATCTTTATTAATTCTTTTAGGTTTTTGGATAAACTTTATGAAGCATTTGCCAAATTTACAACTGATTATAATATCTAATGAGATTTATAGCCTGATATATGAGTTGAACTGTTTAATGAAGTGTTTACATTATGGTAAATATTTTGAATATTACTTTAGTATTTCAATATCTATAGTAGATATTTAATTCACTTTAATTTCACTCAAATATGATAAAAACAGATAATTCCATATGTATTGGTGATTTCTAACCCACTTCTTGCTTCATAAACATGAAAACCTCTCACACATATTGTTGTATATCTTATAAACATATATTTGACGATGTCTAAAATGTAAAATCACTGATCTGTCTAATATACATAACCAAAATTTTGTTACGGGGTGACAAAAATATCTTCATGTTTCAATACTTTATTTGCGCACTGTATATGGATTATCTAATACAGATTAATATAGCATCGGATATTGATTTTTCAAGATACATATTTCCGCATATTAGAACAGCATCTTAATGTTGGCGGAATGTTAGGTGAGTATAATTTACGTAGTGTATGTGTATACAAAATACTTTGTTGTAATAGGCCAGGAAATTGGGCATTTTGCTATAAATTAATTCAATATATCAACCATCAAGTAAAAGTTACTTTATATTTTATTTCCGTAATGTTTTAAACATGCTAACGATTTTATACTCAAAAGATGGTCTGATTTTTCATTTCCTAAACTATAGTATAAAAAAGTAATCTGTAAACAACATCATTTTCTGTTTTAAAAATAAATACCTACCTCAAAAGATCTACGATCCAAAGCCTCCATTCTGTTTCCTGAAAGATCCAATCTATCCAATTCCGGCAGAGACTTCAAAGCTGAAGTTGGTACTGTTTCTAGTTGGTTATTCGGTAATCCTAAGGCTTGTAAAGGTGAAGCAAGCATTTCAAAAGCGTTTTCTACAATATTTTTAAGTTCTCCAGATGATATAACAAGGCCGTGCAAAGAGACGTTTTCTAAAATTGGTTCCGATATCGAAGTAACATTTTGTATTGTACAATCTAATAATGAAACAGAAGCAGAAGATTTAGCACGCAGCGTTTGACCTACAAAAAATAAATAATATGTTAGTAAGGAAAACAAAATGGCATATTACTAAAAAATGCGTTCGGCAGAGTACTCAGAGAGAGAGAGAGAGAGAGAGAGAGAGAGAGAGAGAGAGAGAGAGAGAGAGAGAGTGAGAGAGAGAAAGAGAGGAAGGGAGAGAGAGTATGGAATGTCCTAAATGAAAGAGGTGTCAAAAGCAAAACAATCCCGGGACTAGTGACTAGTGGTATAGGAGCGTGTAGTATGAGCCAAAATAATGTTAGTACTTCACACAAACTTTCTCAATACAGACCCTCGTTTTTGAATGATAAGCCTCTAAAGTGAACATAGCTGGTAACGATCTATATCAAACTACATATTTACAAAAATTACGTTTCACAAATTATTTGATTAAAAATGGCTACGTGTAGGATCTATTAACCTAATTAAAATAATAGATGACAAAACATTAAAAGCGGCCATCATGACATTGACGTAATTAGTGCACTTATTTCATGTTCTGATTGCCATTGTTTCTATTATAATTATTAACGAAGAATTTTAGTGGTTCTCGCTGAATATGTTTTTTTCCACTTTAATAGTTATTTGTAAAACAAGTGTCACAATGACTTGTTTTGTAGTACGAATGAAGTTTGCACAACAAACCGCGAAGCGGTGAGTTGTGCAAATCAAGAGTACTACAGAAAGTCATTGTGGCACAAGTTTTACACAATATTTTTTATAATTCGCATTTATTTAATTATTTAAATAAAATATAATTTCATATAATCCCTGTTTTTAAACTAGGAGGAGTGGTTTGAATTTAAGTTGGCAATTCTGTAGATTCCTAATTGGTCAGATCACCGATGGTTTTATTCAGCACTTCTGACTTTTGACATATTATAACCGAATAATTGTGTAAACTTTCATTTAAGCAAAAAGAGGATGATTATTTGTTTAAAAAAGAGCTTCTTCGTATATGCTCTTGCGATCTATTTATATTATATCATGAACAGAATTATTTTTGTAATACATCTTCACATAGATATCTGGTAATTTATCCCAAAAATCGAACGTTTTGTATACACCTATATATTGATCCTATACAATATAAAAATAAACAATTGACAAATCATTGATACATAAACGTTAGCGTACTTTATTCATTATTATTTTTAATATATAAATCATTCTAATTTACCTTTAATATAATAATTTGCTAGCTAGAACAACGCAAGACCATTTTATTTATAATTTGTGTCAAGGTTAAAGTCAAATGTCAAATAAAAATATAACTAAATACAATAACGAACTGTACACTAAAAATTACTATAACAGTGTTCAAAGAGCTTCTTTGTGACACTGTAAACAATGTTATAATGAAGTCTCTTTTATACGCGAATTATAAAAAATATATTGTTTGTTCTTACCTATGACTTTCATCGCCGATTTATCCCCAGTGCATCTAAGCGTGTGCGGCATATCGCAACTACATTCAACATACGGTTGAGAATCAATTTCTGGACATTTCCACAAGTCCGGCCCTGTTGATGGAATGGCTGATGAACCGCACCACCATACTAGCGATAACACTAGCCACCACATACTGTAATCAAATTTAGATCAATTAGTATTGGAGTTACGTACATAATGAATTTATATATTACTTTAGGACCTCGTTCTATGTCCTGTATTATTAAAAAATTATACAAATACATTTAAATAGTTATTTATTATACAGACTCCGGTAAAATAAGTATTTCCCTGTTCCTTTGATTTGAACATTTAATTTAAATAATTAGGGTTAAACGATGAAATAAAACAATATAATTTGTTCAAAACTTCATTTATTTGAACTATCTTCTAGAATATAGCTTAGGAATGTTTGTAGTTAATGAATTTCCAGGTAATTTCTTTCAATACTATTGTTAACATTAGTAAATAAAATTCTGTATTTATGCACTGTATATATTAAAACATTTTTATATTCTTAACTTCATTCGTTTTGAGAAAGCTACTGTGTTAGTGAAACGCGTCAACAAGTTTAAATTGAACATTAGTTCAAATAAATGAAGATTTAAACAAATTATATTGTTTTATTTTATCGTTCAGTATGGATCTTCATCAAATAAAAGCCTCATCTATTCAATTAGTGTTTACATTTAAATTTTAATAAATACCATTTGCATTTTTATGTATGGGTAAACATAATTTACTGGAAATTTACTGATGAGTTGTTAAAACAGATTTTGGATTGTTTGAGACGAGGTAAAAACTCGTGACTAATTCCAACGATTCAAAAATGGTTTTACAATTCCCAGGTGGATTTTCGGTGATTTTTAATGTATCTTAGAAGACAGCTGCGCAAAACTTTATTTATTTATTTTTAACAATGCTTCTGATTATTTTATATAATATTGTCGATGATTAGCGACCCGATTTTTGATATGATGATTGGGGTTAGTGGAAAACAGCTCCAATAGAAAAAAATGTAAGCTCTCGTTTATTCAATATGTCGACGTTTCGACTGTTTATTTCAGTCATATTTAGAAAAACTTTTGCTAAATGTTAAAGGATCCGTTTTCTTTTACAATTTTTAAAATTTATTTGTGAAAAACAAGTGAATCCAAATTATTTAATACATTTAGATACCTAGTATTTCCTGCATGTGTTTACTAAATTATATTTGCTTGTTTGTAAATTATAATGTAGTAATTTTATTTATTTTTTGTTAATACATATTTTAAAGGACTGGGGTCTGCTGGACTTCACCTTACTACTGACATGTAGAAAATGTACCATACCAGTTACGGGTTAAAATGAAATACTATACACATTATGCCTCACAAAGTGTTACGGTCATTTCATGTCCGTAACGACATCTAGGATAAATCGTCTCTTGAATAGTATTTGAGAATAGACATGTAGTTACTCATGTTATTTGAAGTTATTACTCAAAGAATTAGTTCCCACCTCGAGCTTAATTTGCAATATACGCGACAGGTACCTATTGTAACTATTGATTTTTCGAGAAGGAAGAAAGCGATTAAGTGACTGTAGTAAGATAAAGACAGCTGTATAAGTACTGGGGACACTTCCTAGCGAGGTTTTATGAAAATAAGAATAAATTTTTTGGAGCTCTCTCCAACTTCCAAGCTGAAACGAAGAGGATGTGTCTATTGAATATTGGAAATATTGCCTAGGTATGTTAACGATTGCTTTATAATTTATCAATCAGCTTAAAATTAATCCTCTTTGTGGAATCAAATTGTAAAGTGATTTTTGGTAAAACAAATTTTCAAGTTTATTTTGATGCTTTTTATTGAATCATGGTTTTTATGAAACACATACTTTTCGCTCGAAAGTCTGGAAGATGAGGAGCCCTATTTCTATAGGACAGACAGGTATTTTAATAAAAACATAAGTTCTGTTACTGTTTCTTTTCTCCGTGATATTTTCTTTTTTGATTGAAATTAAAGATAACCGTAATTAATTTTTTTTGGGAATTTACACGAGGAGTAAATCGTAAAATTAAATATTCTTCCAGTTACCTGGATATATTGTGACCTTCTATCCCTCAGATAGAAAAGGCCACTATTTTAGTTTATATTTAGGGAGAATAAATTACGTCGGGGAATTAATATTTTATAGTTTGTTTTGCTAGTTTTTTTTGAAATGTTGATAACTCAGTTCTTTTCCTTAATTTTTTTTATTTTTATTGTTAACTTTCTGTATAATAAAATGTAAGCAGACTTAGTTGGAGCATAGTTCTGGTGATGAGAATTAAACTAAATTCACTTTTTATAGTAAATTAATCAGGTATTAATTTGTTTTGTTTATTTAAACTTTGCTTTTAAATTGATAATTAGGCACAGTCTTTGAAATCCTAATTCTTTCAGATCACTTTATTATATGATTTGTAATCAACTTCATTGATTAAAATCGTAGTTTCACTTTTCATTTAGAGTCTTGTTCACTGTATTACGATCTAAGTTTGTGACGAATTCAAACATTTTTACCAGAACCGTGTTACCATTTCTATGCTTTTGGGTCAAATCAGATTCTCCCCGTTTATGATGTTTTAGGCACATTTACCCTCTGGCACTTAGTACATGTCTTAACCTGACGGAGCTCCGTGAGCTAAGAGCGAACTGACAAGATTTGTCAACTTTAACTTTTGTAATAAACTTTAACTTTGTAAGAATTAACGAAGTTTGTCAACTTCAACTCTTGTTATAATTGATTTTGTAATTTTCTTTTCTTATCCTGTCAGTATCATCAAGCTAATCTAAAAATCAAAACTTTGTAAACTTTGTAAACAAAATCATTGGAAAGAGAAATAGGAAATAAAAGCTGTGATATTTTGCTAAGTCTTGCGTTATTCTTTTTATAACCTCTATTCGACAGGCATCGAGTTTGGATAGGTGGCACCCATTGTTTTGAAATTTTAATTTTGGTTTTAGTGAATTAATACGGCTCATTTGTCATTTGGATAATAAACCGGGAGGGCAACGACGCAACAGTTGCACTCTTCCTATCTGAACTCTTTGTCAGACCTGCCCAAAGGTACGACACTCACCCCCAGAGCAATAGCTGGTCATATTCCTAACAGGAGTGTAACAAAAGGAAAAAAATGCTATTGCTGTTGGTAACATCGCCCAGATACCACTTCTGAGAAAATATTAATATACGGATGCCGATTAAATGACAATATAGACCTTTTAAAACAAAATGTATATATCGGATTCCATTAGAAGCGTAATGTCAACGGGATGCCACTAAAGACGTATGCAAGGACGTATTCGTGTATATAATATATGTATATATTGCCGGATGTCATAGCGGTTCAAATCTCGACTGGATGCCACTTGATACTACTATATATATAAATATATATATATATATATATATATATATATATATATATATATATATATATATATATATATATTGTACTGAATATAAATATTTATCAATATGTGAATATAATAATTAAAATTTTATTTGCCCAACGTTGCTGGTGCCAAATTTGTATAGTTTTCTATATTATTTATTATTTGAAACTGAATAATTGTTAAACATGTATAAAAACTCTATCAAAGGGTAGGGTTCAATTGCGCCATTCAAATTTACTATAATTATTGGATTGTGAAATTAAAATGAACAAACTTATGATTTTAGGAATTTTTTTTAAACATTCAAGGCGCTTATTATACTTGCTGGATGGTTCATACTATGATAAAATATTATATTTCTTTTATACGATTATTTAATTTGAGTGTTAATCAAAATATTTATTTTTATTATATATATTTTCTATTATAAATTTTAATTTAATAGTTTTATAGATTTGTTAAACTTTGCTATAAAATTGAATTTATTATAACCAAACTTTTCTTCGGCTGCTGTCTCTCTCTCTCTCTCTCTCTCTCTATATATATATATATATATATATATATATATATATATATATATATATATAGAAAGTAGTTATTTTGCCAATAACTAGTTAGAAACAAATATTAGTGGGGGATTTGGCATCTGAGACAAAGAATACTCTGTTTAATTAGTCCGAGCTTTCGAAAATGTTTATTTCCATCCTCAGGGACACTACAATTGATAAAAATAGTCAAAATTTAAAATCAAACAATAAAATTAACACTTACATTAAGTGAGGTTATTTGTCATTGAGTTGGTGTAAATGTGAAAACAACATCAATGTGCTTTTTCTTTCCTTGAAAAATGGTTCTTACTAATTACACTGTACAAAATTGCATGTTAAAATTATCATAGTATCTAGAATTTCTCTAATATATACAATTTTTTTGTGATTAAAACAGATCAGCTACCACGTGAAACTTAATAAAATTTTAAGGTTAGGAAACTGTCACTAAAGAATTCTTCTCTTCCATTGACGCCTTGATTGAGACTTATACATTTGGTTATCTAGTTATATATATCAATGAAAGGAGGCCGCTTGAGTGAAGTTCTCTCAAAACAATACTGTTTATAAATTTATGTTATTGAAGTATGTGACCGTTGTGTATTGAAATTGATTGTTAACAGGTATGAATAAATAGAACTAAGGTTATCAATATCTGTACGTTTGTTCATAATGTTAGGTGTCTGCGAAATATATGTCATTTCCAAGAACGTTCTCTTGGTATTATTAGTTTCGGTGGCTAAAATACGAAAGTCATTAAAAAAATATGTTTCTTTGCCATATATAGAGGAAATAACACCCAGGTTGAAGAAGATTTTTGAAATAGTACCTGGCATTGTCATTGCGAACAGAAGTGTCCTGACGGTGTATTCTATTTTCTCAGTACTTAAAGATAGAGTCCCTAGGGCGCAGATGTCAGATGTAGTTTACTCCATCCCTTGTACAAATTGTGATAAGGTATACATTGGCCAGACCTCGAGACCAGTAAAAGACCGTATAACATCTCATAAGAGTGATAGTAGACTGCACCCTGACAGATGCGCTTTGGCGGAACATGTGCGCAGTGAGGGTCATGTAATGGATTATGACAATTTTCGTATTTTAGCCACCGAAACTAATAATACCAAGAGAACGTTCTTGGAAATGACATATATTTCGCAGACACCTAACATTATGAACAAACGTACAGATATTGATAACCTTAGTTCTATTTATTCATACCTGTTAACAATCAATTTCAATACACAACGGTCACATACTTCAATAACATAAATTTATAAACAGTATTGTTTTGAGAGAACTTCACTCAAGCGGCCTCCTTTCATTGATATATATAACTAGATAACCAAATGTATAAGTCTCAATCAAGGCGTCAATGGAAGAGAAGAATTCTTTAGTGACAGTTTCCTAACCTTAAAATTTTATTAAGTTTCACGTGGTAGCTGATCTGTTTTAATCACAAAAAAATTGTATATATTAGAGAAATTCTAGATACTATGATAATTTTAACATGCAATTTTGTACAGTGTAATTAGTAAGAACCATTTTTCAAGGAAAGAAAAAGCACATTGATGTTGTTTTCACATTTACACCAACTCAATGACAAATAACCTCACTTAATGTAAGTGTTAATTTTATTGTTTGATTTTAAATTTTGACTATTTTTATCAATTGTAGTGTCCCTGAGGATGGAAATAAACATTTTCGAAAGCTCGGACTAATTAAACAGAGTATTCTTTGTCTCAGATGCCAAATCCCCCACTAATATTTGTTTCTTCTATATATATATATATATAATAAAATGAATATAATTTCATAAAATACGAGGTGTCTATATGAAATATAAATTTCGATTTTCTACTACACCTGTTTTAGTCGAAATTTTAATAATTTCGAAATATTGGCCTGACCGTTCTTCGAAGGGAAAAACAACTACATTCCTGGCTAATACCACGCGGAATATTGAATTACATCCCCTTCGAAAACAGGTGTAGTAGAAAATCTAGAAAATCGATATATATATATATATATATATATATATATATATATATATATATATATATATATATATATATATATATATATATATATATATATATATGTAAATTTTTATTTCTGACTAATTGAAATTAGCTATTTATAATTTTTTTAATGGATGGTAAATAAAATACAAATGATGTAGTCATATGTTTATTGAAAAAATAATATTTCCCTTTTATTTCATGATTATTTAAATTTAAATATGGTAACGCCACTGTTATAAAAATTCATGCGCCCTAAACACACACCAGCCGGAAATCTTGCCGGCGACTGCGCGTGTATGGGCATGAACGTGATGCTCTTTTCAGCTGACTGAATCGTTTACACGAAATGTATCAGTCGTGTTAGATCATACTTAAACGCTATACATAAAAGTTATGAATATATACAAATTGTAAGAATTAGATAAGAGTTGACAATATAACAATTACGTATGTGGATTCAAATAGGCGATGAAAATGGATATTATTATGATCATATATATATATATATATATATATATATATATATATATATATATATATATATATATATATATATATATATATATATGTGTTAGTACAAATGATAGATGATGCAATGTACTTATTTACTAGTACAACAAGAAAAACAACGAAATGATAATTATATATGTATATATATATATATATATATATATATATATATATATATAGAATTGTTATCAATCTTTGCTAGCATCTTTTTATGTTTAGTTTTAAATTTTATAGGCCTTTCTTTAAGTAGTAGAAGAAGGTTGATGGGTGTATTTTCTCAAAAGATGAAAATGTGTTTCATCTTTTGAGAAAATACACCCATCAACCTTCTTCTACTTCTAAAAGTCAAGTGTGTACATAGTCTTCAACAGTCTTCCATTAAAAACTTTCTTTAAGTGTTTTTTTACGAATTGTTTTTAAATGATCATTTATTTCAACTACAAGTTTTAACTTTGGGACCCAAAGAAATGAAATCACTGACCTGTTGTCCTGTTCTCAACATACCCGCACTCACGCCTATCTCCTGGAACTCGTAACACTTTCTCTATTTTTTTTAAGAAATATTCATCTCCTGGGGTGAAAACCTCGTACACACTTATTTAACACATCTATTTATTGATTTGTTGAAACGATTTTGATTAGATGATAATTTTAACTATTAATTTTGACTTTCTTTTCCGTACTGCAGCAACAAGCTGTTCACTTTCCAAAAAACCGACGCTCGATTCCTTTTTGTTTTTTAATCAACAACCTTCTCCCATCAGGAAGTTCAAAGCCAACTTACTTTGAATGTTTTGATACTAGTTGGTTGTTTCTATATGAATTATTCAAAATTAACACATAGTTCTTCATATTGTCGTGGAGGATAATTTTTATACACTGAACATTTTCTTCTGAACCCAGCATTCTCTAATTCGTTCTTTTATATTGCGATAATCCCTTATTTAATTACAATTTTACCTGTTTAGAGGTGTTATTAATTTCTTAAATTACATAAACTCTACAATCTAAATAATGGAATGCCCTATACGTAATTGTTTATTTTTAATTTTAACATTTTCTTATCTACTTATCCTTAATAAACTTTGATTATTTTAATTATTTCATTTTTACTTTTCAAGTTTTTATAATATATATATATATATATTTAAATGTTATTTTTTTCTTCTTTTTAATAAATGATTTTGAATTATTAGTCGTATCTATTATTTTAGCTTGTCATATGGGTGCTTTATATAGAGGTATAGTATAGTTTATTATTCTGGCATACTTATTATCTAATATCTATATCTTTGTTAAAACTAATGGATTTATATACAGTGTACATGTTATTCCTATAATTCCTTCTTATCATTTTCATACTTCTAACATTTCAGTCCATGCAAATCATTTAGCCACTATCAATTCCATCGACACTATTTTCTCATTCCTATTCATTAAATTATTTATAATTATATACTATTTATCCTCACAATCTAAAATTCCACTCAATTCCTCTTCTTTATAATAATCATTATTTTATTTATTTTCAATCTTATTCAACCATATCTTGATTTTGAAAGTCTATTTATCATCCATTAAATCTCAATTTCTCTTCATATTTATTATTGATTTATCTTTATATCTTTCCAGTACATCTGTTCCAATAATTAAATTCTATCTATGTTCATAATTACCATTAGTAAGATATCTATAATTGCCATATATTTTTCATTCACCTCTTCATTTTTCTATTATTTCTGCACCTAATTATATTATTTCACATATTCCTTTTTTATCATTTACTAAATTTTAATTCATATTTCAAATTTGTTAATCATTATTATTATCGAATTGTATATTATTATATTCCATTTTATTTCTTCAAATACTATTATTTTATCTATATCTAATTATCTTAATGTTATTAATGGAAAATCTATTTCTATTATTATAAGTAGAGAAATTATTATTCAAATTGTTGTAGCTATAATCCTAATATCTATCTGATCTAATTATATATTTACACATCCTAATTTCTATCTATTCGAACTATATTTACATAAATTTCCCATTTTGATCCTGATAACTGCTTGATCCTTCCTGCTCCTGGATTATAATCAATAACTATCCTATGTCTACTTTCTTCTTCACTGTTATTTTCTCCATTATAATTTCTTGATTTTGTTGATTATTATTCCTTCTTTCATAATCACTTATTATTTCAATATAATTATTTCTTCTTTCCTCTCTATTCTGTTGCCATTTTCGTTTCCAAATTTCTTTCTTAATCTCATGTCATACTGTTCAATTGGATTTTCTTTTTCTAACCTTTTTCTTATTTTCTTCTCTTGTTTGTTTCTTATTACGTTTCTGTAGCTTCTTTCTGTTCTTTACTATATCCGTTTTAATTTTGTTGTCCCATATCTCATTGATTTCTTCTAATAAATCCAATAACATTTTCATTTCAAATTCCTCCATATCATTAATTTTAGTTCTTATTATTTTAATGGAAGCATTTGTATGAATTATAGTCATGTTGTTGTTATATTTTAATCCTGTTTTTATATTATCATCATAAAAATTTCCTGGGCATCCTTTATCTCCCCCATTTCTTCTTATACTATCTTCAATTTCTTCGACTGTATCTCTCAGCTTCCTATTCATTTCATCCATCTCCTTTTTAAAATTGTTGTCCCATATCTCACTCTTTTTAGCACACATCCCTGTTTGTTTTTCTACTCTAACTTCTAAGTCCTTAATTTCTCTGCCAATATTTTCTTTAAAATTCTGCATCACTTCCTCATTTACTTGTCCCTGTAATTTAATAGAACCCACTTCTTTGGTTAATTTTTCATTTTGTTTTGTGACTTCTATTTGAATCACATTTGATATATTTTCCTCAAGACATTTTCCCAATTCTTGAACTTCTTCTACCACATGCTTGTCTATACCTTCTCTGATTTTAATGCCATTTTCTTGAATTTCCATCCGCAAATTTTCATTCTGGCCCTTCATATCTTCTTTTACCTTTTCAATCTGCTTTTTACATTGCTCGTTCTCCTCCCTAACTTTCTTAATCTCATTCAAACTTTCCATTTTCACCTCATCAATTTTCTTTTCTAAGTTATTCATGTTCCCCTTTATATCATTCATATCTCTCCTCATCATGTCCATCTTCCCACTCATACTATTCATATCTGCCCTATTTTCTTCAAATTTGTTATACAAGTCTCCCCTCATCATGTCCATCTTCTCATGTATATCTCCCTTCATTGTGTCCATCTTCCCATTCAAATTCTTTTCCATATTAATCAAAAATTGCATAAATTGGTCACACTAGGTTGTCTCCTATTCTCTTGTTCTTCCTCATCTCCTACTGTCATATCTCCTTCTGATTGTTCCATTCCTTGTTCCAAGTACTGCACTTGAAAATCACCCATACCATGTCCTCTTTTTTCATCTTAACTTCCTTCTGTACCTAGCTGTTTACCGTCTCTTAATGTCATTTTTCTCTCCATCGTATCTACTTATTTTTATTTAATATAATCAAAAAAAAAATATTTCAATTTTATTTATAATTATATGCAAAAAAAATGTTTTAATACCACACCCCACGTTGCGTTGTCAAGTTATAATATAACTCGTTTTATTTCGACAAGAGCCCCACGTTTCGGGCGCCAAGTTATTATATTTTATATATAAGAGGAATTTTTTTTTATTGTTTTGTTTAGATTAATCAAGAATTATATGTTTTCTTGAATGTTATTTATTATAAAAAATTTATACCTTGTATAAATTTATGTTGAGACGCCTATGTTATTGTTTATATTCCTGTTTTTAATAGAGGGTATAGAAACAAAAATGAACACTATAATTATATATTGTCAAAACTACGTTGGAAATTGGAAAAGAAATACATGTATTAATATAAACAAAATTAAAATCAAAATAGTGGAACAAACAACTAAAATCTAATAATTCAACAAATAGGTACCTTAGCGCAAATTTATATTGTTTGAAATGGCCAAAATTTCAAATTGGTTAACACTAACCTTTCACTAACAATGATGTCTTCTGGCACCGACGATCACCAATATCCAATACCACCACCTCTCATATTAATATGTCAACTGCATTCACTCAACCTGAACTCCAGCTTGACAAAACTTCTCCAGGTAAGTCTTGAAATTCTTCACCGTGTCCCGTTTAACGTTTCAATTAGCTTCTAAATCTTCTCAACATACTTCTTCAACTTTATTTAACTTTTTTCTGTTACTTTTCTTGAGTTTTATGAGAATTTTATTTTACTACGTCCTCTCTCCAAAATATCATATATCATCTTTTTTCTTTTTCCAAAATAAACAACCCTCATTTCTCCTGTCCGTTGCCATGGACAAAACCCATCATCTCACTAGATTTTTTTAACAATAATTTAGAAATCAGAGGTTTTCATTTAATTTCATATTTTTCTTAACTATTTCATGATATTTAATGCTTTGTTTATTTCCAAAATAATTTAATTTATCTATTTAAAACTCTACTTTTCCAAAAATATCCCTATTCATAAAAAAACCCTCTGATTGTATAAAACTATTCCATTCTAAATGAAACAAATCTACAGTCTGATTACTCTGAAATACATATGCAATCCTTATCCAATTATATTAGAATTCTTCCACAATAAGTGTTCATTATAAACGCGGACTGAAATTTCTATTAACAAAATTTCTTTATATGTTATTTTACATCCTCGCTTTATACGCTTGTCAAAATTATATAGTTCTATGACAATGAATCCTGTCGCGCACAACGAAATCTGTCGCTGATGTTTCATGTTTTGAAATTATTTTGACATTCCAATCTTGTTGACAGTTCTCAGTGTCATTATAATAGTAAACATCAAAAATAATGAATTTGCTACTAATTCTTATTAAACATGATGTATTATAATAATATAAATACATTTATTTATTCTTTTAGGGGTTTAGATACTTTTAATGACGTATATGCCAAATTTACAAATTATTATATTGTTTAAAGATGATTTTTATGGTCTGATATACAAGTTATGAGTGAATTATTTTAGGAAGCACTGACAATGGTGATTGTTTTGAATATTATTTTAGCATCTCTATATTTACATTAAACAAACGATATCATAGGTACATATTCAATATATAACTAACTTTAATTTCATTCATATCATGAAAAACAAAGAATTCCGTATGTTTTGGCAACTTACAACCAAATTCACGCTTGAAAACCTCACACTCCAACACCTTCAAACCCTTATAGATGTTGTGATGAGTTCAATATATATATATATATATATATATATATATATATATATGTATTTATATTAAAGTGAAAAATATCTATCAAGTTAAATTAAATCATTAGCACCACTCAGATAATGTGAATCTTAGTAGCAGTAGTAATAAAAATTCAATAAAAGGAAATAATTCATAAGGACATAATTTAAACATGTCGAGAAATATTTATGAATAGTATACAATTGATAAATTGATTCAAGAGATTACTATTGAATTTAGTAACTATTTTTCTTTAAAGTATATTTCAAAGTACAGAAGATACAATAACGACAAGTAAATTACGTCAAATATAATTTTGTACATAATTATGATGATCACTGTATATAGGATCACATGAATTTGAAACCAAAATTCAACTATTTTAATTTTATATTTTATTAAACACTTTCAGAAACCCCGTATATTGCATAAACTTTTCAATTATTTGTATGAAACGTCAAGGTCAAAATATCAACGCGGAAATCAACGTTCTGTTATTAGTTCGGGTAGAGTAATTCGGAGTGACTATAGAAGTGCATAGAAACACAGTGAATTTATCTACAATAACGCAAGAAAAGGTATTATGATTCGATAAAAACAATGTTTGTTTATGGACAAATGAATAATGAAAAACAAAAATAAAAACATTTGAATGTTGTTGATTCTGAGCTTGGGAGACGCCGTGTGAATTAATTAGATGGAGAACGTGTTGATTTTTTTCTTCTCCAAAAATTAAAAAAAAAACTGGTACAATTTAAACAAAATCATTGAAAAAAGTTAACTAAAGTGTTTAGTACAATATTGAAAAGTAAACTAACTAAAAATATCATTCGTACGTTAATAAATAAGTGATAAAATTGTGATATCGTCTGGATATTGGTAAGATTGAACATTACCTTAATAAATATAATTTCGACGACTATCCATATATCTTAATATTGATAAGATATTTCTATTGGTGAAATAATTACACTTCTCATCATTTCCACATCCCGAGTTTCGCTCATTCGATCATAGGCGATCGTTTTCTACAAATGCATCACATTCTGGGTCAAGAAGAACCAATTACGAACTTTATTCCTCGTGTATATATTGAATTTCTCCTATAAAAAACATTCCGATATATTTATATGTTAGGTTATATTATTTTGGTATTAATTTATTAGTTAAACATTAGCCTTAGACATTCAATCTCCACTTATATATCGGACATGAAACACTAAACTCATATTAAAAATAAATACTTACTAAATTCATCAAATAAATAAATAATATATTCCAAACACGCCACACATTTTTCTTCATTTTGTAAACTAAATTATGTCAACCACAGAGTAACACACCACACGACGATCGTATTAGCAATAGCGACAGTTGGGATTGAACGTTATGGATGTACATTCAGAACACATAGGATTAAAATAATTGAGCGAAATTTACTTGCGTTTGAGGTAAATAATATTACAACTCAGAAAATCGTATATCAGAAGATTTGCGCTAATAGCATTCCTTTGAATTTAAAGATGTATCGCCAATTTATTGATTGATGAAATATTTCATTATTTCATCGTTTATATTTAATTAAAAATCGTTTGTCTATGTTCGTCTTGCGTTTCTTTGATATCTTACCTATAGTTTCCTGTTGCTGACAATCGTCAAGTGCCGAATCTCATCCCTGAGATACAGTGATAAAAAGATAAAACAAATTTAGAATATCTTTAACTTATATATTATTTTTGAATTGTAGGCGCCCATAAACAACTAAATCAAATAAATTAAGATTAATTAAATAAAATAAATTAACGTAATTATAAAAAAAATAATACTATATATATATATATATATATATATATATATATATATTGTTCAAATATCAATCTTAATTGCTTAATTATTTCTATTATTTAATTGTAAATTTGGCTAGCTCAGACTTTTTTAAAAGTTATATTTTATTATATTTATTAGGTTAAGTATAGCAAAACAATATTCAATTTGATTCTTTAGTCTATTTGTTGGTTCAATTATAAATTTATTGTACTATACTATCATTAATCATTTTCAATATATATATATATATATATATATATATATATATATATATATATATATATTAGCCTCACCATTCTTCGAAGAGAAAAATAAATACTTTCGTGGCTAATACCGCGCAGAATATTGAATTACATCCCCTTCGAAGAACGTCACGTCGATCGACCCTTTTAAAAATTTCAAATATCAGTATATAACCAATTTATTAAAACATTTAAATGAATTTACTAATCCTTGAAAATGGAAATAAAACTTTCCGAAAGCTTGAAAAAACAGTAAGAAGAGTTTTCTTCAATTACCTTGCCGTTACCCCAATATATTTCTGGTTATATATACATATATACACAGAAAAAGATTTTATAATTCAAAATTTGAACAAGTTTTATAAACATATACTTCTTTCCTTCTTAAGGATGTTGCCTTTAAGTTAGCTAGATATAATTCTAATTCAGAGCACGGGCTATTCCATCAGAAACAACATCTGTTCAACGAATACGGAATCTGTTAATGATATTAGTCGATGTTAAGTGGCAGACGATCCATTTTTCCACGTTAAGAAATAATAGCATCAGATCTATTCATCGAAGAAAAAAATGACTATTATTCGATTAGAAATTAAAGTCAAAGACCTAAATATGTGAATACCATCCACTGTTGGGTTCTCAATTAACAGTGCTATTCCTTAGTGACGCTGGGAAAACAGTAACAAATCCTGCACAAAACAAACGAAGCTACATATATAACCTTAGCAGTTGATGTTGTTGACACAAACATTCGCCTTTTACGGTAAACTGTGAGTATATATTAAAAAAATGTCACTGCTCCGTACCATCTGATCAATCACCAATAAATCTTTGAAAGATACATAAAAACCGTATAGATAATCAACGAAATCAATAACGAAAAATCTCAAAGAGAAAAACTACTAACATTATAACCATTTGCAATGTCGATTCAGTAGTCGATAAGCTTTTGCAGAACGAGCACTTGTTTGATAATTTAGCAAACGTTTATAGGTATGCGGTTTTGATTCAACGAATAACTTTGTGTCTTTTAGTTAAGGCCTCTCTCTGAAAACAGAAGTCGGATTCAATGGCGCGTTCCTAATAAGGTACTGCCTAAGTACGACCAATGAATTTATTAATGCGTTGATCGGAGGTGATTGATTCACCGTCTATTTACCCAGCTCGGAGAGAATTCACACGTGTTCAAGTAACTCGGCAAGTCTGAATTACAACTGTATTGTCATTATTTTTCAAGAAAATAAATATCCAATCATTTTTTTCTAGCGTTTTACTTGAATTTATATAATATTTAACTAACCTTTTGCGGCTTAGTTAAATAAAAAAAGTGGATAAAAAAGGACCGGAAATAGTTCGCGTGCACCCAATTCAACTCGCACAAAAACAGGAGCATTTAAATTAATATTATTACAAATACTTATACACTTCATTATATTGTCCTTTACCACGATGTCGTACACAAAATTATGGAGAGTAGAGCTAAGGGGAATCATCTCTGTATATGAAAAGTGTCCGTCGAAATGTATTAAATTAGGATGGCGCCATATTAACATCAGGGTAATTTTAAAGAAAGCGCCAAAAGTTTTTAGAGTAGATCGAGAAATCCACAAGGTACAGTGCGACCAGACATCTAACAAGGTCATAAATCTGCAACCACTTGAGTTATCAGCAGAGTTGTACTAGCCCTAGCCATTAAGTTGTGTTTTACAGGTAGGTGAGCTTTATAATGAATAACCTATAAGAATTTCTGTGCGACAAATAGCGTTCAAATTGGTATGTAACAAAGCAAATCAAATTGTTTTAAGAATAGATACAGATCATATGACCAACCATTAATAAGACATGAACAAAAATATTATTCAAACCTCATAATTCACGACGAAATTAACAATCAGCCTAGTTTCTTGGGACATTGCTTCCGTAGTTTTTTACACCAGTTTTTACCATACGGCACACTGAGATAAATACAGAATAAAGCAGACCATACACTTTAGTTTTATTGTTCTCGAATAAAATGAATGAAGCAATTTTAAAAACGCTGAAACAAATTCAAGAAGATGTAATTAGTAGTGAAAAGGAATTGAAAGCAGCAATAGAAGATAATGGGAATAGGATCCTGACAAAGTTAGGTATATTGAGTAAAAGAATAATTCAACTCGAAACAGAACATGAGAAGCTGGAAAATGAGGTACATGTACTAAATAAAACTTTGGAAAGGAATAATATTATAGTGTATGGCTTAGATGAAGCAGGAGAAGAAGAAGCTACTCTTGAGTATATCTGTAATCAGCTAAATAATTTATTAGGCTTAAGTATAACCGAATCAGATATAAATGATTTCAACTTTTTCAAAAACTGTCGAGGTAACAAACATCAGAATTGTACACGATCTTACACAAAAACAAATAATAATAATAGAAAATAAAGTACTCAACACTCATTTGAGGAGAGCTCGAGAAGATCCAGAAGTCCGATCGTATCAAAGGAATTAAACTTTACATTAACAACAAATCATATACAGTAGAACAATTGAAACAAATATCTGCTGAGGTAGATAAAGTGCAATCAAACAGTGCCCCAGCTACACCCAATATAAGAAACATCTACCAAGACCTGGAATCACCTGAATCAGAAGGGGAAAGTTCAGTAGAAAATCAAGTAATTAATCCAGTATCCGAATCTCCCGCACGAAAAACTAGCGATATACAGAGCATACAGAAGCAGACAGAAGGAAGTACCTTCAAAGATAAAAAACCAACTATAG
Source organism: Galeruca laticollis (assembly GCA_963921935.1). Lineage (NCBI taxonomy): Eukaryota > Metazoa > Arthropoda > Insecta > Coleoptera > Chrysomelidae > Galeruca > Galeruca laticollis. The sequence goes on from OY998177.1 coordinate 123,759,408, forward strand.
TTTCTAAATCCAAAGTCAGATTGCAATTTAGAAGAAGTCGAACCCTTAGTAAGAAATCATATATGTTAGTTTATAAATGATCTATATATGTATGTGTGTGTGTGCATATATGTGTGTGCGTATATATGTGTATGTATATGTTGAGAATTATATTATATCTACCTACCCAATTCACTATATCTATTGAACTTGTCAATATTACTGAATTTGTGAATACTACACCGAATTGATCATTATTATTATACTGACACTGTCAATACTAAAAATAATATTTACTTAATTGTATCTTTATAATTTAATTTTACTGTATCTATTTATTATATCCTGTTCACCTTATATATTAACAGTTTATTAAAAATAAAAATACGGGGAAGTATATTAAGTTTCGCCGATGACACGGCAATTTTATATAAAGAACCGTCATGGCAATCACTAAAAGAAAACGTAGAGAAAGATTTAACTCAAATGAAAAATTGGTTTGCATATAATCTCCTAACATTTAACATAAACAAAACCAAATACCTCTCTTTTTCATGTCATGCTACTGGGCTGCCTACATTTGGTCCATTAATTATCGATAAAGATACCGAAACTCCAGAAGCAGAGTCCATCAAATATCTCGGAATAATTATTGATTGACACCTAAGATGGGACTTGCAAATAAATAATCTAACTAATAAAATCAGAGGCCTTTCATCCCGATTTAAATTATTAAGGCACTTTTTGGATAAAGAACATTTAAAAGTTATTTATTTTGCTTTAGTACAAAGTTTGCTTCAGTACGGTGTATTGGGATGGGGCGGAGTGTCCGATATACACATGAATAAATTACATAAGATAGAAAATTGGATATTAAGGGTAATTTTTAAAAAACCAATTTTATATCCAAGCAACTACTTATATCAACAAAATGGAATATATGATGTACGACAATTATTTGCGTATAAAATTCTAATTAATAATCATAAAGGAAAAATTGAAATGCGGTACCCAGAGCATGAGTATGAAACAAGAAACAAAGAATATAAAACGCAGCTTCCTGTAAAAGTGCGGTAGAACAGCAAAAATTGACACTAAAACTGTATCGACAGAACAGAACACCCGAGAATTTGATTAAGCTCAAGAGAGCCAGAGCAAAAACAAAATATATTATAAAGCAGAGTAAAAAATCCTCCTGGAAAAGCTACATTTCATCCATAAATGAAAGCACTCCTCCAAATCAGGTTTGGAAAAAAAATAAGAGTATTCAAGGGAAAAATGCAAGTAGTAAAATACCAAATCTCATATATAATGGAAATATAATAAATAATAACCAAGAAATAGCTGAAATTATGGCCAAACATTACGAAGTTAAATTCCGTAGTAAAATTTCCCCGACCCCTGCAAAAACTATGTCACCAGGCCCTTCTCTAATCAAACTTGACGTAGATTCCCTCAATATACTCTTCTCTCCACAAGAACTTACTACTGCATTAAAATCCTGCAAAGAAAATGCAGCTGGGCCTGATGACCTGCCCTACATTTTTCTCCAAAATCTCGATACCTTAGGACAACCAAAACTTCTGGAACTATTCAACCTAATCTGGTCCTCCAAAAAATTTCCATCCCAATGGCGATTATCCATTATAATACCTATTAAAAACCTGACCAAGCACCTACCTCACCTAAGTCCTATAGACCCATCTCACTAACATGCACTATGTGTAAAATTATGGAAAAAATGATTAACAAGCGACTTGTTTGGTACCTAGATAAATACAAGATTATATCGAAAGAACAATCTGGATTCCGACGAAATTGATCAACTCGAGATAATTTGGTTATGCTTCATACACACATTGCTACAGCGTTAAATAAAAAACAAAAAATCATACTCGCCTCATTTGATATAGAAAGTGCATTCGACAACATAAATAGGCAGACAATACTCAATAAATTATTGCTTTACAATATCAATGGAAACATGTTTAAATTCATTGAAAACTTTCTATCTCTTAGGTTCTTTAGAGTAAGTCTTAACGGTATTCTTTCAACAACGTACACCCAAACAGATGGAGTACCTCAAGGCTCTGTGCTAAGCCCCACCTTATTTAACCTTGTTACAAATGACCTCTGCTCCTACTTCACTGCTCCCATCAAACATGCAATGTACGCCGACGACCTAGTGATTTATTGTCACGGGCAATCAATGATCACTACTTCTTCCCTCATTCAAACTGCAGTAAATACTCTACAAAACAAAACAAGCCAACTGGGATTAAGATTATCCCCGACAAAATCCAAAATCATCAGATTTAGTAAACATTCATTACCCCCCATACCCAACATTTCAATCAACAACATCCCTCTCCCAGTAGTCAATCATTGCAAAATCCTGGGTGTGGTATTCGATACCCGTCTCTCATGGAAACAACACATCCTCGAAATAAAAAAGGAAGGTTGTAGAAGACTAAATCTCATTAAAACGCTCTCTAATTATCACTGGGGTGCTGATGAAAACTCTCTCCTAAAAGTGTACAGATCACTAATTCGACCGAAGCTTGATTACGGCTGCCTCATATACACTTCTGCGTCCAAATCACAAATAAATCTTCTGAATTCTGTTCAAAATACAGCCCTCCGCCTATGTCTTGGAGCGTTCCGCTCCAGTCCGTCAGAAAGCCTTTATTGTGAAGCGAATGAACCTCCTTTGTGGATAAGGCGCCAGCAACTACTACTAAATTACGCAGTTTCTGTATCTTCCGATCCATCTAACCCCGTATATAACCTATTAATACCAACCAATCACAACATATCCAATATGTCACCAACTCCTACAATAAAAACCATACCGTTGATTATAGAATCAATGCCTTTTAAAGTCGATTTCTCACAAACAACTCCAATACCTCTTTCTTTAATCCCCCCTTGGACAAAAAACATTCCACAAATCAACACATCCCTTACCAAATTCAAAAAAAACGAAACCCCCAATGCTTTAATTAAAAAATCATTTCTAGAGATAATAAACAGAAATCAACACGACTTGATATTGTACACTGATGCATCAAAAAATGAGACAGGAGTGGGTTGTGCTGTTACAACTTCCGAATCCCCTATATATTCATCCACTATATCCTCATCCTGTAGTATACACACCGGAGAATTATTCAGTATCCTACAAGCATTGAAGCACATATCCTTTCCTCACAAGAACGTTTGTATATGCACTGATTCTCTTGCATCAATTAACTCCATTAAACATATTTTCACCGAACATTCTCTTGTACAAAATATACACGACACCTACCAATCAATCACTTCCCAAAACATAACAGTTACCATCTTATGGATACCATCCCATATTGGTATTGAGGGCAATGAACTGGCCGATCAGCTAGCTAAAAACACCACAACACCTATCTACACCGATAACACTATACAAACGGCAAAAGATCTTAAGCAATTTATCAAACACAAATTCAAAAGCCTGTGGCAACAACACTGGGATTCCATCAATTCAAGCCTACACAATATCCAGCCTTCAATAAATCATCCATATCTCACCGAACCTTCTAAACTTTCGAGACAAAACTTAGCAGTGATGAGAAGACTACGAATTGGACATACCAGACTTACCCACGGTCACCTGATGTCCCGTAGCAACCCTCCATTTTGTCAAAAATGTCAATGTAGCATCACAATCAAACACATTCTCACTGAATGTCAACAATACCTAATAGAAAGACAGCAGCTCCACCTTAATTCCAACATAGAAGAATTATTGAGTAACCCCAACGAAGCAATTTCAATACTGCAGTTCCTAAAAAATGTACAACTTTACCACAAAATTTAACTCAATGTACTATATATTTATATATTAACATTAATATGTTCTCCTATTATTAATTAACTGTACCTGTGTGAGTGGCCATTGTAGCCGAACACGTTAAATAAAGAAAAAAAAATATCTCGGAATAATTATTGATAGACACCTAAGATGGGACTTCCAAATAAATAATCTAACTAATAAAATCAGAGGCATTTTATCCCGATTTAAATTATTAAGGCACTTTTTGGATAAAGAACATTTAAAAATTATCTATTTTGCTTTAGTACAAAGTTTGCTTCAGTACGGTGTATTGGGATGGGGCGGAGTGTCCGATATACACATGAATAAATTACATAAGATAGAAAATTGGATATTAAGGGTAATTTTTAAAAAACCAATTTTATATCCAAGCAACTACTTATATCAACAAAATGGAATATATGATGTACCACAATTATTTGCGTATAAAATTCTAATTAATAATCATAAAGGAAAAATTGAAATGCGGTACACAGAGCATGAGTATGAAACAAGAAACAAAGAATATAAAACGCAGCTTCCTAAATGTAATAAAACAATAGGCCAGCATAGTTGTAACTATATCAGCTCCAAATTATATAAATATTTTCCAAATGAACTTAAACAAATCAAAATTTTTATTATGTATAGAAATAAAGTTAAAAATTGGATCCTAGAGACGGATCGGTATATATTTCATAATATAATATATAAATGCTTAACATTATGAATATACTATTGAAAATAAAGTAAATACTAAAAGAAAATAAAGCGAATCTCGAATTTCACTAAATAGTCTTTCGCTAAATAATGGTTAACAAAAATTTCTCAATTTACGGCATTTTTATGTTTATTCACCAATGTTTAGATTAGTAATAGATTTGTATTTTATTTGTACTTTGTATAATTGAATGAATAAACATCATTATTATTATTATTATTATTTTCCAATTGGTGTCACCGGATTTATTATTATTATTCTTATTATTATTATTATTATTATTATTATTATTATTATTATTATTATATATATCACACACAAGTTGTTGGTAACCTAGTTACCCTTAGCTTCAGTGATTAATTGTTTACTTCTACATCAATAATGTTAGTTAAATTTTGTAGTTTGTATATTTCTGTTATATTATATTATTATTGGAAGAAGTCCCACTTCGTACACGTCAACGGATGTAGTTTTTGCATGATGGTGCGCCTGCTTACGGTAATCAGTTAATTAATGGTAAACTGAATGAACCATTTCCTGGGAGATGGATCGTAAGGAATGTTCCAGTACAGTGGGCACCAAGGTCACCAGATTTCAATTAAATGGATTGATTTTTCTGGGGTCACATTAAGAATGAAATATACAAAATGCCTCCAACAACAAGGGATGACATGACGGAGAAAATACGGAATGAATTTCGGAATGTTTCCGTAAAAATGTTTCGTAATGCAAGTAACTATTTTAATGATCGCTTTCAAACATGAATAGATGTCTTTGGATGTCATTTCTAACACCTATTTAATAATAAAGACGTGTACCTATACTGTAGTGAAATATGATTGCTTTTTATTGTTTCTTTTCTGTAATTTATTTGCAATATACTCGTTTTTTATTTGTATTTGTAATTTAACCTCTACAGTACCAAACAGCTGTGAGAAAATGTCAGTTTTTGACAAATAAATCATGGCCAACTCACAATTAATTGTTAAATGATTAGGTAGATACTTAATCAATGTTTTGCATAGAAAAATCAAAATATCTCGAGAACTAGTAATTTTAGGTATAGGGAACGCTTGATTAAAAAAGAAGTTGTTGGTAGTACTTTCCAATACTTACATATTATACGATCCATTTAAAACAGGGAAAATAATGTATTTGTATTTTGATTCACCCTGTATCAGATTTAATTAATATTAGCAAAATAAATGATTTTTCATAATTTTGACTACTACTCAAGTGCTTTAGCAGCACAGATCTTCATTCTTGAATGTCTTTGACATTGTACAGGGTATTGAACTTGTTACGATTTTTATGGAAAATTGGTTATAACTTTTTTAATACCACGTAGAACAAATCGTAACCCTGTATTGTTGTAATGGGGAAGTCAAGCAGATTCCAAATATGGAGTGAAATACAGGATGTTCCATATAAAAAATTAAAAAATGGCACTTTGATATAGCACAGATTTCTGGAACACCCTGTAACATTGTGAACAATTCCATAATGTGAAGACTAATGATGGCTATAATCCCCCAAAATTTTCAAGTTGACATCTCAACGGACATAGGAGATATTCAACTTTATCACACTAATCAATCACCCTGTATAATAGTGTTTTTAAATGAAACTCACGGTCTCTAGTTAATTCCACAATATAATAAAAGGTATTGAAAATTCTAAAAAATTGACAATTGTTTCGATAAATCAATATCATCGTCAGATGATATTGATTTATCGAAACAATTGACGATGATATTGATTTATCGAAACAATTGTCAATTTTTTAGAATTTTCAATAACTTTTATTATATTGTGGAATTAACACTAATATGAGCATATTCCACGAAGTAAGGGTCGAGACAGTTAATTTTACCCTGTATAAGTTAGCAAGTATTTAAATATCAACTGAGTACAGTCAGTGCATATCAATATAAGTATTAAAAAGTAATATGTCAATTTCCTTTATCGCGTGCATAAATTCATAAATTCAACTCACTATCCCCGTCCATGGTTCCATTGGGCGTTCCGGAAGTCTAAGAACAACAAAATTGACTTTTGAAAGTGAACGCAGGTTGTCTGCCGTTTTAATATTTTAAAGTTTATGATTATTGTTATAAAGCGGCACTTAATGCGGTTCCTACTCGTTTATCCCTCAAAATAGATCACAAAATAAATAAAATCTCTCGGTTTTAAACTCGAAGTGGCCGTCGCTGTGCTCTAAACTTGATGTCATGTATGTATGACTTAATTATGTAATTTTATTAGATCCTAAGTACGTGTTTGGTGCACATGGATCTACATACATATGCAGATATTATTAGAATCTTTGTGTTCTGCACATTACGCTAAAAATAATTTACGACCGTACACTACCAAGAACATATAAACGGACGAGCTACAGTTATAAATAATATTAATACACATTTTACTTATGCAGACAATAATTCGGAAGCCATTGAATTTTATATTGTATATTGAGGTTTATTATGTTGCAGCTAATTATTCATTTTAAATGCTAACAGGATGGAGTTATAATATTTTAGTACCCCCATTTGGATATTTGTGGAATTGCTATAGTCTATTCGTTTAGCGAACAAAGCAATTTTACCTGAGTGAAAGCCATAAAAATAAGGTTAAACTTCATTGATAACAATTTTTTCAATATTCACTTTCACGATTTTCTCTAGATTTTCCTGTTGCAGTGGTATGTTTTTTTTTAAATAAAAATAGACGTGTAGTATCAAGAAATGACATTTTGTTCATGTATTGTCCTAAAGTACCAAATCAAATATTTGGTAATAATGCATAATTTCAAACAATTGATAAAATATATTGTTTATTAACTTGGCCTCGATATAACGAAAACTAATAATTGTTTAATAAAGTATATTTGAAATGCAACCAAGATAGTTTATTTAAGGAGGATTTTGTAAACATCTATCATTATTGTTATACTTATTGTTTAATGGACTTCAAAACACATTCGATATGGTCGATATGTTATTTTTGTAATAAAACAATAGAATATTGTAAAACAAGTATCACAATGACTCATTTTGTAGTAAGAGTGCACGAGTACTACAAAAAGTCATTGTGATACGAATTTTACATACTATTGTATATAATGATGGTGTACAAATGTTTTTAACAAAAATAAAATTAATTTTTTTTGTGCTCATCTATTTATGTTGGTACCCACACCTTACAAGTGACAGTTGACAGATTTTTTGAATTCAAATGTTCAATAAATTATTAATACGTAGTTCGGAATTTATGACTATGGAACTAAACAGCGAACTATCATGCACTCCACCAGAACTTCGCAATATTGCTGATAATGCAGTTAATTATTTACTTCCTGAAAAATCTAAACAAAAATATGAGCGGGCTTTAAAGTGGCTAATAAAAAAATATGAAAAGCTACAGAGAAAATGTCAGCTATAAATGTCTGTCTGTCAGCCATAAGTTAAACAGTGCATCCAACTGTATAAAAAGTTACCACAAACGATACTGAAATGGTTATTTTGTGCAACTGTTTTCGATGTCACAAAATAAACTTTGTAGACGTGAATTATAAAAATTCGGGTATAAAATACACTTCATTATAACATTGTTTACAGTGTCACAATGAAATTTTTTTGAACACTTAGTAATTCTTAGTGTTATACAGTGTTATTGTATGTATTTTTATTTGACTTTAAAACAAATTATAAAATAGTTTGGCGTAGTTCTAGCTAGCAAATTAATTGATTAAATGGCCCTAAAGGTGAATTGGAACAAATTATATATTAAAATTTTTAATAAATAAAGTACTTTTATTCATCAATTATTGGTCAATTGTTTATTTTGTTATTTTATATGGTTCCTACATAGATAGGTATACATGTTTTAGTTATTTTTTTATCATTCATTATCACTAAATGTAATTTTTCAATACCGCGCTTATTTCAAGTTTGCTTCTTCGTAATTTATAGGCCCTTGTCGTACGATAGAGCGCTGTATGCGCTAGAAGGTAGAAGCAAGCGCAAGATCCAAGTATCGAGAGGTGTAGATACACTATTACACTCACCATTAAAGACTTTGTGTTGTATCGGATCCACGTGCAAAAAAGGTCCCCCAGAAATCTTCATACAACTACAAGACTGCAGATCAGGCACTCAAGGTATGACAATGGCTTATTTAGTAAATTTTATTTAATTCGTAATATAATCCATTCTCTCTCAACTGTACCATCTATCAAAGGGTTTAAGTGTGGTTACAGTCTTTATCACACATTTTATTGGTCCTTCGAGCCAGATAGTAATTTTTTACCCTTTATTGTCTTTATTAATGTTAACTTTAATAAATATTAATATCTTTTGCTATATAATTTCATTATTTTATTTCAATAAACAAGTATATGCACAACATAAAGTCGTTATTGGTCAGATTTTTGTTGTTTTCTTACCACAGCGCACAAGTGCGGCTCCAACTCCAGTATCCATTTTAGAGGCATCAGTGTCGATATGGGTATATTGTTGGAAATCAGATATTATCTTATGGTACTTTCCTCTAATTAGGGTTCGGTTTGTTCCGTTGTTATCAAAACTTGTCAACGATGTATCACATATTGGTAATTTATTATCCATGGAGAAAATTCTTTCATAAAGTGGTAGATCTGTTCTTTTCCTCTTTTTATAGTCAGCCGAATAAAGATTGGAGATGGTGTTATCATAAACTGGTTGATTGATATTTGCAGATATACTTATCGCATAAGAGAGGCTAAGGTTTTTTTGCTGACAAGTAGGCTACGCATCCGTAATCAAGATGTGATCAATTAGTGATTGATTAAAGACGTTGAATCAGCGCCCGAATTCCTATTAGATAGTATTTTGAGCATATTAGAACTTTTGTGAGTTTTACAAATCAGGTCGTTGATGTGAGTTGTCCAAGTCAGTTTGTAATCCCATATCATACCGAGATCTTTTATATGATCACAACAATTTAAATTATTGTTGTATAACGTGAGTATAAAGTTGAAGAAAAATTGATTTTTTGAAAAAATTATGTATTTTGTTTTCTCTGTGGAGAATTGGAATCAGACCAAATTCCAAGATGTCGAATATGTTGCTGCATGACAGACGTCATGTAGTTTATATTTTTACCCTCAATATAGAAAACTAAATTATCTGCCTATATTTTCGTCTTCAATGACTTTTCAAGATTATTTAAAATATCTTTCATTACGATTACAAAAAGTGTTACGCTTATTATCGAGCCTTGAGGGCTGCCATTTTCTAGTTCTTTGTTATTCGAGAAATGCCCGTTCAATTTTACAAGAAAGGATAGTTTATATAAATAGTTTTTAATAAACGCAAGCATATTTCCATTTATTCCCAATCGTCTAATTTTAATAAAATTTTATGCTTACCAAGCTGTATTATATGCACGTTTGATGTCAAAATTTTTGCTTGTTAAGGAATGCTTCGTGAATATCAATTATATTATCATTTGTTGAGCGTCCTTTTCTATAACCGTTTTGTTCCCTGATTAGTAAGGAGTTAGATTCCAGGAACCAAACGAGTCTGTTATTAATGATTTTTTCTAATAATTTGCAGACACAAGAGGTAAGGGAGATAGGCCTATAAGAATTAGCAGTATTTTTGGGGCAGTTTGGTTTTAAGATCGGAGAATTATTGTTGGAATTAGTTCGAATGGTATTGAGTTTTTCAGTGAGATGTCTATACTCAAGGAATTTACTGTCATAATTGGTATTATTGGAAAATTGCTCAAAAGTGTTTGCTAACGTATCGGAAATTTCCTGAGTGCTCGTTAGATCTAATCCTCGTTCTGTCAGTATGTTGATATTAAAATTGGAGTAGGTACCAGATATTCGTCTGATCATATTCCAAATTTCTGTGAGGGGCGTAGAGGTGTTTATACAAGATACAAAGTTTATCCAAGACTCTTTCTTAGACCTTTTTATTATGTAGCGCGCTCTGCTTTTTATACTTATTAAATGCTTGTTTACTCAATTTTATCGCTTCTTTTCATGCATTATTCCACCATGGTACGGTAGGACCATTGTGGAATAAAGATAATTTTTCTATCGCTATATCCGCGGGTGATATGTAATGTCTAGTTATATCGGTTATTTGATATAACTATTGGGAAATGGTCGCTTCCGTGATTTGAAAGTACATTCAAAGTGAGGTTAAGTGCTGTGCTGGAATCGAAAAAGCTTAAATCAATGTGTGACAAATTACCATTATAACTATTCAACCGTGTGGGACGGCCATTATTTTGTTCAATTGCGTCGTATATTATTTTACCACGTGGGTCATTATAGGGGGAACCCTAATATACATTATAACCATTAAAATCTCCGACAATTAGTCTAGGAAGAGGAATCTGATCAGTAAGATTGGTTAAGGTCTCAATGTTATTATCCTTACTGGAAGGAAGATATATGTTACATATGTTTAATTTGGTTATGCTTTGTATGCGAACTGCAATTGCTGCTAAATGAGTTACTAATGGATTTAAACATGATTCTATGTCTTTTTTAACATAAATTGATACGCCGCCGCTGGCTCGTCCTCAATTTTGTCTATTCAGAAAAACGCCAATAAAGTTTTTAGATGTATAAGTCTTATTATTTGTGAAATTTGTTTCTTGTAAACATAATATTCTGATATTACATACATCTTTTGTTACTATCCCCATCGATTGTTATAAAATTCTTCTACTTTGTTTATTTCTAACTAGCTGTGAATACCTGCTACTGCTGCCAAAAAGTGTCAGTAAGTACCAAGAAATTATCAATAAATTTCACGAATTTTCCCACCACATCTTCATTATTTTCAAACCCTGTATATTTTACAACCTTACATCTATCAATAGAGCATAGTGCACGACGGGAAGCTTAGGACTAAAACCACATATCTTACGAGGTGTAGTTTTTGCTGTAGTGTGAAATGTCCATTACTTTTTCTTTTATTAATTTTTTTTTTCAGTTTTCACATGTTCCATAATTAGTTCTTTCTATATTTCAATTCGATTCTCATACAAGCTACCTCGCAGTTAAATGAAGGTAAGTGTGTTTTCTAAAAGAGTCCCATCATCAGATATAAGTTGACTTTTTTTGCAAGTCAGTGAGCTCTGGTTTAGCACATGATCACAATTTATAATGTCTGTCAATGTCTCCGCAATGCAGACTGGTCCAAACTGCATATAAAAACTGCACGTTGCAATCGAATCATATCAGTGACGTTACGAAAAAAATACTCTTCGAAATTTTTTATTTATAATTGTAGATATATTAAAAAATTATTGCTGTTATTTATTCCATTCCCCTAACGAGAAGTAATATTTCTAACCCTAGATAATTAATGATAATAAAAAAACACCTACATAAATAATTCGAAAAATTACGAAATTAAATTTGAATTTCATCTTTCATCTTGTCAGTTTGACAACTACACTCCCGGAAGCGCGTTCATAATCGATTACCGTGTTAGGGCAGCCTCACGCTGTATGAACTCTCAGGGCACTCCTAGCGGTTTAGAACGTACGGATTGTTTTTTTTCATGGAAAAATTTGGCTCGTGTGAAATTTTCAATGTATTCATGTAATACCAAAATCCATAGTTTGGCTAGACTATTAATTTGTTATGCTTTTTTAAGCTAATACTAATAAATGCATGTAACTAAAATATCTAAAAATGAAATAGTATATATATATATATATATATATATATATATATATATATATATATATATATATATATATAACAACAGAGAGATTCATGGGTAATTCACGCAAAATAAGGGCTACTGAAATAGAGTGGTAACCGTTGACATGCATGTTTATGGCTCATTTTGCCTCTTGAGCACGGCATAACCAAATAAGGATGTTAATCGAAACATGGGAAAACACAAAACAAGGAAACCAAACGCTCATTTGTGTCTTCAATTGGAAGATCCCGAGTTTTCAGGAGTTGGTTGTTGTCCTGAAAACTCGGGATCTTCCAATTGAAGACACAAATGAGCGTTTGGTTTCCCTGCTGAAATGCGTTATTTCGTGTTTTCCCATGTTTCGATTAACATCTTTGCTCCCAAATTTCACATCCTTATTTGGTTATGCCGTGCTGAAGAGGCAAAATGAGCCAGAAACATGCATGTCCACGGTTACCACTCTATTTCAGTAGCCCTTATTTAGCGTGAATTACCCATGAATCTCTTTGTTGTTGTTGTTAACATATCACGCGATATTCCTACATCTTCTTTATATATATATATATATATATATATATATATATATGAAGCAAAATGGTATTCTTGAAGGTAGATAAATAAAAAATCTCTCTATATCCCCTAAAATATAGAGAGATTTTTATATATATATATATATATGTATATATATATATTTATTAACTACTTTACAATAAAATCTTTGTAGCACGTTGTTAAAGAAAATACATATAAAGGAAACCTATACAAATATCTTAAGATAAAAACAGAGTAAAATGTCACAGCAGAGATACGGTGTTGAGATTGTCTCGACCACGCACAATGTAATCCACAGAGTAGAAACAATATTTAATGAGAAACTGTTTGAAATATTCTTGAAAAGCATTGGAGCCGAAGGTTTTTACAATTGATTGCAAAATATTAAAAAGCCTATAATTTGGTGAATTTGATTTCCTCTTATTTAGCCGAAAGTGGCTGCATCTGATATGATGGGCATTACGAGTGTTGTAGTAGTGAATATCTGAATTTCTAGACAACATTGACTGTTTCCCATGAATTTCAATTAGTGTATCAAATAAAAACAAAGACGGCAATGGTATAATTTTATATTTTATGAAAAACTGTTGACAATGATCTCTGAAACCAAGATCAGCAAGCACTCTTATCGCCTTTTTTACATTCTAAATATTGTTAAAGCGTTGGAGGAATTACCCCAAAGGGTGATGCCATAGCTAATATGCGAATGGAAGACTGACAAATACGTGGTTTTGAGTGTACTTGAATTAGTAATAATTTTCAACTGTCGTAAAATGAATAAGGAACTTGAAAGATTTTGAACTAAATGCTCAATATGTGCCTGCCAACTTAGTCTGTGGTCTAGGACTAATCCAAGTAATTTCACAATTGATTACTTGCAGATATATGCATGGTATCAGTTTTATTATTATTTAATTTTAGTTTGTTCGAGGAAAAACATTCATTTGCCTTGTTACCAACTCAATCTAAAAAGGCGGCTAAATTCGTATTATCTTTCTCTGAAATAATAGATGTTTAATCATCGGCAACCGACATATTAAGTAACATAAAACGGCTCAGATCATTAATATAAATGATAAACAAGAGGGGGTCTAGAACCGACCCTTGAGGGACTCCTTGACTTCCCTTTCCAAAATCTGAAGTTACATCATTCATTGAAACACATTATTTTCTGTTTGACAGGTAAGAACCAATAAGCTTCAACGGAATTCCCCTAACTCCATAATAATTTAATTTTTCTAAGAGAATGTCGTGCGAAATGCAGTCAAATGCCTTTGAAAGAGGCATAGCATTATAGCAGTACGGTTGTCATGTTTAAGCTCTTCCACTACGCTACTATTAAGAACTGCCTGGGTGGTTGAGCGGGAATTTCTAAAGCAAAATTGAGAGCTACTGAAGAATTCGTTTGAATCAAAATAGTTATACACCTGTTTATATATTAATTTTTCAATGACTTTACTGAATATTGAAATAATACTAATAAGGCGATAATTATCGATTACGGAAAGATCTCCTTTTTTAAGGACGACTAATGAACCAGAAACATGCACGACTGCGGTTTCCACTCCGTTAGAGCAGTCCTTTTTCTTTCTGCGTGAATTATCCAATAATCTCTTTGTTGTTTGTTGTTTACATATCACGCGATATTCGTACATTTTGTTTAATATACAGTGCTTCTCAAAAGTCCCCTCCCCCTCTTTAATTTTGAACGGCGATACTTAGACTGAAGAAATTTGGAGCGTGTAAATGAGCTTCTCTACTAGTGGTGACAGGTGATGTAATAGGCATCGGTGACGTCACCAGGCAATTGAAATCAATAATATTAAATGGGACCTTATGGCAAGTGACACGTCGTTTGAAAGGTATTTAGAATACCTATTCAACCATACTAATTTTTTTAGATTTACGATGTTTTTGATGGTTAAAATAAATAAAAATTTGAGTTCCGCTTTGAATTAATAAATATTTAAGAACAAGTTCTTATAATAATTGTTCAAAATGTGCTCCGTCTACTTCCTGGCAGTAAAACATCTTATTATTAAACTCTTGTCAGACTCGATAAAATGTGTCAGGAGCACCATCTTGTTGGAACGTTATTGGCAAGTTACTAAATTCATCTGGATTATCTTCAAAATTTGAAGAATTAACGGTTGAATTGCGTTTTCTAACATCTCGAGATATACACCGGTTAAATAAGAGCTCAAAAATACCTTCCCAGACATTTACTTTAAATGGGAACTGTGTATGTTTTTCACGAAACATGTGAAGATTTATGTCACTCCAATATCTCCTATTTTGAGTATTATCATTTCCATTAAGGAAGAAACTAATTTCGTCACTAAAAGAAATTGTCCTTACATAGTCTGGCTGTTGGAGAATTTTGGAGGCCATTTTTTCACAGAATTGCAGCCTTCGGTCGGGGTCATCATCTGAAAGTTGATGAACCATTTTTAATTTGTATGGATGAAATTTGTTTTTGGTCCACACCGTCTGTACTGTACTATAACTGACTTCCCAGACAGACGCTAATTGGGCTGTGGACGAAAAAGGGTTTACTACAATTTCTCAATTTCTGCAACTATATCAATTTGTTTATCAATACCAATATTTGATCGACCCGATCGTTTGGCATCAAGAACACTACCTGTTTGATGAAACTCATGAAAAAGCTTCTTCGATGTAGGGCGATTGGGGTATCTCTCATTAAAAATACGTTCCACCGCATGAAAATGATCTTTTACC
Source organism: Galeruca laticollis (assembly GCA_963921935.1). NCBI lineage: Eukaryota > Metazoa > Arthropoda > Insecta > Coleoptera > Chrysomelidae > Galeruca > Galeruca laticollis. The sequence continues at coordinate 123,774,967 of OY998177.1, forward strand.
ACTAATTAAGATAGCTGTTACTTTGTCAGCTAGAGCACGTACCATTTTGTTTATGTAGATACTTAAACGTCTCGTTAAACAATAATTAAACTAAAAATTCAAGATATTATCGCATGTAAAAACGACAATTAAAAAACTTCAACTTTTTTGACAATTAACCATAAGCGTAGTTTTGAATCTTTATTAATTAAAAGCGAAACTCAAAATTTTAATGTTTATTTATTTCAACCATCAAAACATCGTAAATCCAAAAACATTACTATGATTGAATAGGTATTCTAAATAACTTTCAAACGAGGTGTCACTTGCCATAAGTTCCCATTTAATATTATTGGTTTCAATTGCCTGGTAACGTCACCTATGCCTATGACGTCACTTGTTACCACTAGTAGAGAAACTTATAATAGTTCATTTTCACGCTCAAAATTTCAGCAGTCTAAGTATCACCGTTCAAAATAAAAGAGGGGAAGGGGACTTATGAGAAGAACTGTTACTTTGTCAGCTAGAGCACGTACCATTTTGTTTATGTAGATACTTAAACGTCTCGTTAAACAATAATTAGACTAAAAATTCAAGATATTATCGCATGTAAAAACGACAATTAAAAAACTTCAACTTTTTTGACAATTAACCATAAGCGTAGTTTTGAATCTTTATTAGTTAAAAGCGAAACTCAAAATTTTAATGTTTATTTATTTCAACCATCAAAAACATCGTAAATCCAAAAACATTACTATGAATGAATACGTATTCTAAATACCTTTCAAACGAGGTGTCACTTGCCATAAGGTCCCATTTAATATTATTGGTTTCAATTGCCTGGTAACGTCACCTATGCCTATGACGTCATTTGTTACCACTGGTAGAGAAACTTACAATAGTTCATTTTCACGCTCAAAATTTCAGCAGTCTAAGTATCACCGTTCAAAATAAAAGAGGGGAGGGGACTTATGAGAAGAACTGTATATATAGCTATTATTTACCGAGCAATTTTTATAATGTTTATAATATATAAACATTATACAAAATGCTCGGTAATTAATAGCTCACTTCTCAACCTAGTTATACAATATACTATTTTTAGTGCTTTGTGAGATTCACTACGTTTATTGTGTCTTCCAATAAACCTACAGTGGACGCCACTGCTTCTTAACAAAAAGCCAGTTCCTTTTATTTCACGTATTCAGTTGTGTTCGGATTTCATAGAGTAGCTTCCCAAGAATAAATAAAGTGGATACAAATTGTCACTTCCTTTAACACTTTTTCTATTTCGTGTAATATTTTTGTTGCGTATAGAAATTTGCTGATTATTTAAGACATGAACACCTCGTCAATGACGAAGTCGCTTAGAAATATCTCTGAACCCATTCTAGGGTCTCTTTTTATTCCTATTAAGGATGACAATGAGTTATTTTAGAGCTTATATATAAGATGTCGGAGCTATTAGCTATTAGGATTGTTTGATTATGATTTCTAGTTCTGTGTTAGGTTTTAATGGGATTTCTCTGGTTGTTTTAATCTGTATGCTCCTAAGGGTTCACTGTATCTAATTTCAAAATTGAGTGTTTGACCCAAATAGTCAGCAATAATTTCTGGACATTTAGGTTTATGTATACCAGACTTTCAAATGGAATGTAAAATGTAAAACAAATGTTAATGACCCGGCATGAAGAAGGAAATGAATTATTGATAACTAACAAAGAAAAAACAAACAAAAAGCTAAATAAAAAACGTAGCAAGAAAATACTTATGAAAATATGTACATGGAACGTTAGAACAATGCTAAGAACAGGAAAGATGCAAGGTATTGGCTTGGAATTAAGAAAGTATGAAGCAGATATCGCGACAGTACAGGAAACAAGATGGAAGGGACAAGGAACTATAGAAAATAAACATTTTAGCTTTCGATACTCAGATAATGAAACACAAGGTCAGTATGGAGTAGGTTTCATGATTTTTAGAGAATTTAGACAAAAAGTACTGGATTATAGACCAATAAATGAAAGGCTAGCATACTTAAGAATTGAAGCAAAACCATCCAACCTGTCAGTATTAAATGTGCATGTCCCAACTGAGAACAATAACAAAGAGGACAAAGAAGAATTTTATGAAGGAGTAGCAGAAGAAATAGAGAATATTCTGAAGCAAGGTACACAATTAATTTTGTGAAATTTCAACGCTCAAATAGGAAAGGAGGAATATCTAAACCAAATAGCAGGAAAAGAAACACTACATGAAAGAACAAATGATAATGGACAGCGATTATGTAGTCTAGCAGCACAAACGAATATGATTATCAGCAGTACCAAATTTCGGCACCATAAAAATCATACAATGACGTGGGTATCACCAGATCAAAAAACGTGCTCACAAATAGATCACGTGATGGTAAATAAAAGAAAACACACATCAATAAGAGATGTCAGATCATACAGAGGAGCATGTGCGGACTCGGGTCACTTCATGGTTATGGCGAAAATAAAACAGAAAGTAAGAAGGTTAAATGACACAAAACGTATATGTCATAAATGGAATTTGGATAAATTCCACAATGAAAACACGCGGAAAGAATATGCTGCATATATAGAGAATTTTCTAACAGAAAATGAAGATGAAGGGGAAACTATCGAGGAGGAATGGAATAATATAAAGAAAAGCTTGTAAACTGCAGCCAGCAATAATCTGGGTAGAACAAAGACATGCAAGAAAAAATAATGGTTTAGGGAAAGCTGTAGAAGTGTAATAGAAATGAAAGTCAGAGCAAGACTAAGATGGATGAAAACGAACAGAAGACAGAAAACAATACGAAATGATTAGAAGGGAGAGTAATAAGCTGATAAGGGAAAGTAAATGAGAGTGGTTGGATAATACTGTTAGAGAAATAAAAAAGGAAAGTTCAAATAGAAATACAAAGAGTTTCTACAAAAAAGTAAACGAAGTTAATAAGAAAATGTTGATGGCGATATTGTTATTTGGTTTCAGCAAGATGGGTGTCCGGCTCATTCATCCAATGCAACTATGCAACTAAACTACACGTAAATCAGGTTTTTGGTAATAATGGACCAATGCATTGGCCAGCACGATAGAGGGCGCATTTTTTGACAGATCTGAACCAAACTAGCTACAAAAATTGGTTCGGCCAAAATCTTGGACGAGCTCGTTAACGGGCCAAATCGGCCCAGTATAAACAAAATGGTGGCATGTCAAAATTGAAAAAAAATCGTATATTCTTGGTTTTTGATCTAACGCAAAACAGTTACTTAGATTTTTTATAGACATTAACACATTCTACAACCTTTGGCACTTAATACTTTTTTTTAAAACGTACATGAAAACATTTATTTAAGAAAATTCACAAAATATTTTTTTGAATTTGATGCAAAAATGTTACCTGAAATAAGCCTGTCCAGTTGGTCTTGTGCCATTGAAAATTTTTTATTAAGTAATTTATTTATCATATATAATGGATAACAGTTGTTTAATTGTAATAATTATATATCAAAATTATATTGGTTCATAGGAACTGAAAATGCTCTATGTATTATTGAATTACATGCTACTAAGTTATGTGACATGGGATGATTGGAATAATATGGAATTGTCACATCAGTGTTGGTTATCTGTCAATTGAATAATCAAGTACATTATTAACTCTTTAAATTTTTAAATCAAGAAAATTTATATTAGAAGTTGAAGAAAATAACTCAATAAATTGGAACTTGCCAGTAGACATAGATAGGTGATGTTGGTATGACCAATTCTGCAGAGTACTATTTGCTCCCTTCGTTTAAAATCTTTATGATAATACCATTCACTCACAAGATTTTTATGGTATCTACATGATCGTCACAATTTTTCCTAGTGCTTTGAGCAGCAAGATCGAATATTTTGCATACCCACTCATTCGAAGAGAAAAGGTTTTTCATTGCTATTACTGCATTCAGGTAATTGTTTATTCTCACAATGGGATAAATAGAATAGAGCCTGCGAGATACGATACAAATCTGCACTGTATTTTGATTCCTACTCCACGATGACGTTTGCTGGTTAGTTAGAAAAGAAGCACCGACTCCTGTATCTGTTTTGGAGCCATCTGTACTTATTATAGTATGTTGGCTATAACGATCAAACTGTTCTAAGAATAAAGTGCCGTAAGTGGAGTTTGAAGTATCTTCTTTTTTCTAATGAAATGTTTATAGCATTTCCCTTCTTAGATTAAGCGGAAGAACAAATGCCTTAACTAATATAGCTTCAATAGGGCTACTTCTAAAAGCTCCTGTCGCAAGTCTAATAGCTTTGTTTTGAATTTTATCTAGTAATTTCAATTTAGAATTTCTAGCAGATCCATATACGATATTTCCGTAGTCTAATATTGATTGAACTAAGGTATGATGTACTTATTGTTAGAGCTTCCGTGTCTGAACCCCTCTGATGTTAGCTATACACTTGAAAACTTACCAGCATTGCGAAATCAACCACTGCATATAAAAACCCCAATTCAACTTATCTAAAACTAGACCTAATATTTTTGATTGCTGCTTAAATTCAATTTTTCGATTTTGTAAATATAGCTTGGGATCTGAAGTGGATATCTTGGTATGCAGAAGTGACTTGGTTACTGAAAATTTGTAACCTAAAGATTTCGCAGCTGACTCTACACTATTAATTTCAGTTTGTAACTTATTTGGACACAGTCTAGTGAACAATTATGGCTTTAGAAGATAAAATCATCTACATAAACAGTAGAGTTGACATATTGAGGCATTGGTAAGTAGGACATTAATAGTTATGGGGAAGAGGGTAACGCTTAGCGCTGATCCTTGTGGAATTCCGTTTTCCATGATCCATTTTGTCGAGTGTACGTTTGCAACTCATACTTAAAAAGTTCTATAGGAAAGAATTATATGTAACTTTCCTCGGAGGCTCCATTTATGTAGTTGGCTCATTATACCATATTTCCATGTGGTATCATAAGTTTTTTTGCAAATTTAGCTTTACAGATATTAGGCGTTCACGTTGGCCAGAAAAACAATATTTTCAAGAAATTGTTTGAAATAAAGGTCTAGTAAGTTATCGAAAATTTTGACCTCCTTAAATATGTTAAACCTTGGTTCGCCGATAGAAGGCTAAGATCAGGTATCGCTCCGCTAGCAACAAAGTCGGAGAAGGAGTGGGTCGGTTGGTCGCGAAATTATTAATTGATTTCAATTCACGGGCGCCAGATAGATTATTGTACTCCGGATATCCAATGTTACCAATATCCCGTTATGCAATCTATTAACCTAACAGGAGAGAAAAATAAACGCTTTTAAAGATTAAAACTAACTTTTCCGCATCTGTGGCCCTGAACAATATTATATCATAAAATTTTTACTTGTATACACTTCGGGGGATGTATCGTGCTAACAAACTGAAATTTCTCCAAAAATAACCAAAAATTTTGTATATCTGGATTTATAGGACCCGGTGTACTCGCTCTAGTCAACTGAAAGTCAATAGGGTACATCTGTGAGACACCTTGAACAATATTCAATCATAAAATTGATCAATCGTATACTCTCTGGAGGCTGTATCGTGCTAACAAACTGAAACTTCTCCAATAATGACAAAAATATCGTACTTAAAGTACTGTAGCACCTGTTGTATTGGCTCTGGTGAGCTGAAAATCAATAAGGTTCATCAGTGAGATGTCCTGAATAATATTCAATCATAAAATTGTTGACTTGTTGAACTCCGGAGGCTGAATCGTACTAACAAACTGAAATTTCTCAAAAAATGACAAAATGTCGTACTTCAAGTACCATAGCACCCGTTGTACTGGCTCTGGTGAGCTGAAAATCAATAGGGTTCATCTGTGACATGTCCTTAGCAATATTCAATCATAAAATTGCTGACTTATCGCACTCCGGAGACTGTACCGTCCAAGACATGTAAGGAAAAGTGGCCGACGGCAACGACGACGACGACATAGGTACACACAGGATTTTTTTTCTAAAAATCGTTTTTTCGTGTTGTTGTTGATGGAAAACGTGAAAATAACTCAAAATTCCAACTTTTTTTGGAGTAAACTAATACTTTTCTCGCATATTAGATAGGTTGGGCGAAAAAGTAATATAATGAAACATAAGCTTTGAAATGGGATCTTCAACTTTAATTTTATTAATCACGAGTCGGTCCTTAAAAGTCAATGAATATATACAGGATTAGATACTACATATTATCTTTTTAATTGAGGATATTGTTGTATGAAGGATATTTAAAATCTCACCAGTAAGTATAATGATCATATTTGTTCTATTGCTGTGTCAATTGACCCTGGTTATTTACCTGAATGGGGACGAATATTTAGAATCATTTTATTTACTATTTTATGTAGGATACTTAACGAGAGCATGAGTACCTATCACAGGTATTTCGAAGATACAGCGATAAAGCAAGAATCAATTACTTTAACAATCAAATTAATTTCTTACTACAATATAGAAAAAGTGATTTTATTTATCGCACCACTCATTTTAAACGTAACAAAATATTCACGAATTTTCCACATCTTTGCTTTCAACCCCTGTATCTTTTACACCTTTACATTTATCAACACACCATCACCATAGTGACCATAGTGTACGGTGGAAAGATTGGGGCTGTGGGTTATCTATGATTGGGGCTACTACCACACGCAAATACTATTCACCTGTTTTTGCTGTAGATTAAAACATAGTTAAACATATCTCATGTACAATATGTAGTTCTATGGTGACATCTTTTGTTCAGTAAGTGTACGTACCAAAAAACTTATAAACCGTTTCGATTTTATTTTGATGATATTTCTTCTTAGTTATTGAATGATTTGGCAGTGTGGAATACACATTTTGGCCGCAACACTTGGTGGTAATTTGCAGAAGCTTTACTTTGACGTACATATACAATAGCTGTTTAATTGTTGATAAAATTCAAGTGAAACCGTTTCTCACTTGGTAAACATACAATTAAGTATTTATTTGTTATGATATTGAATTAATATGAAACATTACTAGGAAACAAATTATTTAAATATCAAGATTTATATTTGTAACATCAAGTTCAATAAAGTCAAGGTTGTGAATTCCCTAATTGACATTCACTTGCATCTTATCTCGTCTTTTATGAACAGAAAATCACTTCGAATGCGATATTTGTAAAGATAGTAGTTTTCGTAACAATTGTATTGAAATGTTAGCGTTGTTGTTAGGTGTTTTGTTAGTTAATAATTTTGCTTGTGATGCGGAAGCTAAAGTGTTTACGAAATGCGGCCTGGCACAGGAATTAGTTAGACTCGGAATCGCGAAAACATTTGTTGGAAATTGTAAGTCAATATTGATAATTGATATCGCTACATTTTAGTGTTAAATACATTTTTCTACTACTAATTAGGCCAAGATACTAGAATTTTTTCATGTAAAAAGTGTTAGAAGAGAACCAGCTGCGCGATTGTTTGAAGAATATTTTCATTTGACTTTATCATTCATTACTTTGTTATTTATCAATTTTTTTTTTGGTTTTTGCTTATAAATTTAAAACTGCCAGGGTAATCGTAAGTGCATCCAAAGACAAATTGTAGAGAATAAATACACGAAGAAAATGGGGTCGAACAACTCGATCGGACCGTTAGTTTTGTAGAAAATCGAGAAAAACCGGCCAAATTGCAGTTTTTTCAAAAATTTTAACTGTTATTTTTTGAGTTGTAGCGTAAGACCTTTGGCCAGTTTTGGTTTTAAATATAAACTTCATTTGTGTAAAGGCACTGTCCGATGCATAGTTTTTGATATGTGGCCAATTCTAATCTTTTACTAACCAATTTTCCAGCAGGCCTGAATGCAACAGGTTTGGTCCGATGTCAATTTACAAAAACGATTTATAAAGTAGAAATTTAGTACTTCAAAACGTTCATTTTGTTTTGCATTAAAACGTTTAGAAATATGTTATAAATGAAGCTGAAACAGAAACGAGATTTATGATAAGACAACATGAGGAAATTATAGAACGATGGAAAGAATACTTTAAGCAATTACTTAATGTAGAGAAAGAAGAACAGTTGGAAGTCCAAGACGAAAGACATCAAGAACTGGAAAACGAAGAAGATGAACAACTGATACAGATAGAAAAAGTGAAACAAGCAGTTAAAAAGAAGTAAAGCAAAGGGTTACGACAGTATTACGTCTGAAATATTGCAAATTTTAGGAGAAAAAGGGCTACAGATGCTAACTAAATTGTTACAAAAATATGGAGCGAAGAAAAAATTCCGAAAGATGGTAAAGTGGGTATCATATTGCCACTTTTCAAAAAAGGAGACGAAATTAACTGTAACAATTATAGAGGCATAACATTGCTGAGCGTGACACTAAAAGTTTTCGAAATTATTTTAGAGACCCGATTTAGGAAAATAGTAGAAAACCAGTTGGAAGAATCCCAAAGCGGCTTTAGGAAAGGAAGAAGTGTGCAAGACCATGTATTTACATTGAAACAAGTGATAGACAAAAACTGAGGACAAATCAAAAAGTGTACCTCGGTTTTATGATTTACAAAAAGCTTTTGACAGTTTCCGTGAAATCAAATATGGAAAAGTCTACAACAAAGAGGAGTTGGAGCAAAATTGAGAAATAACATTTAATGCATCTATGAAGCAACTAGGAACCGGGTAAGAAAAGATAATGAACAGGCCGATGACTTCATGATAAAAGAAGGATTACTGAGTTCAGCGTTATTCATAATGATAATGGATGATGTCTTAAAGGAAGTTGAAACAAAAGTTAGACAAATACAAATAGGATACAGAAATATGGAAATCGTTGGAAAATTCGAATGTGATTTTGCCGACGATTTAGTACTTTTCGCTAGAAACTAAAACGAGTTGAAACATAACTTAATAACATAGAAGCAGATATTAAAACTAAGAAACATGACCATAAATATGGAGAAGACAAAAAATACTGGTGGTGGGACAAGAAGAAGAGCACCTTAATATCGAAATAGATGAAATACATTTAAACAATTGAAGAGTGTCAAATATCTAGGAGTGAACATACAGAACAATGGGAAACAAGAGGCAGAAGTGAACGAAAGAATAAGTGCAGCAGTCAAAGTTTTTTACTCATCAAATAGAAACTTTCTGGGAAAAACATAAATCACAACTAAAACCAAATTGAACGTGAATAAGTCAGTTTTTCGGTCAGTCCTTATGCATGGTAGTGAAAGTTAAAATACTTACCAATACATTGAAAAGTAGAATACAAGCAATCGAGATGTAGTACTTACGCAGAATCAAAGGTGTTATCAGAAAATATCGAATACGTAATTAAGCAATAAGGGAAGACTTAAACATAGAACCAATACTAAAAACAATTGAAAAACGACAACTTAGATGGTTTGTATACCTCTGCAGAATGGAGAACAACAGACCCGCAAAAATGATCAGGCAAGCTAATGAAGTAAACAAGAGGAAAAGAGGACGTCCGAAGAAAACATTAGATACACAATAGCAGAAATTCTACGGGAAAAAGGAATTACATACAGAGGCTGCAAAAAAAGCTAGAAATAAAAAGGAATGGCGGAGGTTTGTCCACGAGTAAGAGATACACCCGACACAGGGTACAAACGGGCTTTCGATGATATATATTAAAATTTTTTTAGTGAAGAATTCAGGTTAGCGGTCATAAGAAATAAAACTGTTTTTCTTATCTGCTCAATAATTCGTCATTATTTAGTGGCTTCATCAAGAGCGAACTACAAGATTTATTGAATGAAACAGTCTAATAATGATATATTTCAAAATTACTACTTACAGAATTGGCGTCCGTTATAAGGAGATAAAACTGACTTACTTTTTAATTGTATAGGGCGATACTTTTGAAGAATGTTAAAACATATATTACTTAGTTGACTGACGTCAGATTTATAATTTATGGTGCTTTTGTTTTATTAATGTAGCGGATTTCCAATAATAACCTATTCTTATATCTGTTCTCTCTTTCTAAAATTTTTATATTCGTGTAGTCAAATTCATGTCCCGTATTTATATGGTGTTCCACTGCCGCACATGTGCTTTTTTTGTTGCGACAATCGATTTTATGTTGAGGGACTCTATGTCTCAACTATTCGCCCCTATGTAACATCCATTTCAACCAGAACAGGGCAAACTGTAAACAACATTGCTGTTAAATAACGTGTGTGTTTTGTCTTTTTACTTTTAAGAAAATGATTCTGATTGTTATAGGATTGTAAGGGGCAATTTTCAAATTAGGAATACCATTTTTAAACAGTGGTGTAATACGATGAGTCAAATAGTGTATTCAAGGAATCCTTTTATAAATTATGCTCGTAGGGTTTTCTTCATTTGTGGAACCATCGTAAAAGTCGGTGTTGTATATTAACTTTTTCAAAATGTTCTTTGGATACCCGTTGTTTACAAAAATATCAAAAAGCTTCTTGAGATTGTCTTGAATGAAGCTATCAGGTGTTGTTGGTTTTTGATTCCAATCCAAACTTGTTTTTTGTGCTTCGGTACGTATTACTCTCGTATCTAGGAAAGACAGAATATTATTGCTCGATCTATATTGTAAACTTCAATCTATCGTTAAAAGAATTAAATATATCTAATGTTGTTTGTACCGAAGCACAGAAAACAAGTTTGGATTGGTATCAAAAACCAACAACATCTGATAGATTCTTAAACTTTTTCTCTAACCATCCAAAAAATCAAAAATACAATACTGTAATTGCCTTGAAAAATAGAATCTCACACATCTGCGATGATAACTTCATTCAAGACAATCTTAAGAAGCTTTTTGATTTTCTTGCAAACAACGGGTATCGAAAGAACATTTTGAAAAAGTTAATATACAACACCGACATTTACGATGGTCCCACAAATGAAGAAAAACCTAAGAGCATACTTTATAAAAGGATTGGTCTTTCGTCTTTAGATATTAAAATTTTCTGAATCTTGATCAAGTAACAATTTGAGGTATTTGTATGCATTTTCTGATCTAAAACTTGTAGATTGCTTCTTACTTGATTCATACATATATGGATTTTCTTTAATTAAAAGTTCGCTCGTTGTTACGAATTTTTTTGTAAGTGAGGTCCAAAGTTTTTATGATCTTCTCCACATTTTGTGCTTCCACAGAATGCGGTGATAGCGACCTGTTTTCTCGATATTTTCAATAAATAAAGTTTTGTTCTCGTAAAGAAAACTGAGAAAAAACAGGGAAAACCTGAATTTTTCACCGACTTTTGGTTTTTTATTTTTCTTGTTAGTCAATCTGACAGTACTTCAAAAAAATAACACAAAGTATTCAAAGTGAAACTATAATTTTTTTCATACATGATACATGATTCTGCAAACTTATTTTGTAAATTAATTACCTTTTTAGGGGTTTGTTTGATTGAAGCAGAAAGCGGAAGCGACACTTCCAAGCAGGTAACTAAAGCAAACGGGGGAAAAGGACTGGGACTATTTCAAGTGAGTAAACAATTAAATAATCGAAAGAATCATCTGAGATTTGGCTTGTTTACAGTTAACCATTTCATTAGTATGATTTGAGAGTTTTACAATGTAGTTTGTCTTGAATTTTGCATTGCAATTGACACATAACATTTATAAGGGATTGAATTTATACGTCTTTTATTTATTTATACTTTTTTTTTCAAATTCTAGATCAACAGTAAAGACTGGTGTACATTTGGGAAACCCGGTGGAAAGTGCAATGCCAAATGCGAAGGTATGTGAAACAATGTTGCCTTAAAACGTCAAGAATTATATGGAAACATTTTCTTCCGTGAATTTTATTTATTTATTTTTTCGTTAAAAATTGTAGTTAACCATTTTTGTTTTCACTTAAACACGTTTCTTTGGATTTTACTCTGTAAAATTAAATCAATTTTGGGTAATTTTATAAACACAATCTTTTTTGTCAATAAAACACTTATCCAAAAACTCTGTCGATATAGGTATGAATAACATAATTGAAATTATTAAATTGTTCTAGACTTTCTTGATGAAGAATTGACTAAAGATGCTGCTTGCGCCAAGAAAATAGAATCTTCGTTGGGTTTTCGTAATTGGGAAGGATGGACGAGGAGTTGCTATAATCGAGAATATCCATCTACCATTGTCCCCTTGTGTTTTCCAAGTGCGGGATAAACAAATTCAATACGTTTTTTTTGTTGATTATGATATAATATATACTTTTGTTAGTTATATATTGATTATTGTGTTATCATTTTAGATAATAAATTCTTATAAAAACCATCTAAGAAACAGAGTTAGTTTATACATTCAGTCAGCTGTCGATTTCATATCGATAAATCAAGTACGTCTTTTGGTCGGAAGGTATGTCGCCTTCTTTTTTTTTTGGAAATAGGCTTAACAGCGATAAAAATACAATGGTACATTTAACATTGCGTCATAGAATTAAAATTTTAATACTAAGAGGATGTGGTGACACGTAATACCAAAATATATGGACATTTATGTTATTTGCGACATTTTATAGGCTCGAGGTTAAATATCTAATAACAAGTATGAAGACAAAGCTGCTATAGCTAAAATTATTCAGAAATTTGTGGAACATGCAGGGTGGGGGGAAATGTGTTTAAACCACGAGCTGTGAAGATTATGGTTATTATACCGTAATGTGTGGGCTATCCGCCAAACACCACAAATGGTCAACCCTTTCACCGTCAACCATCATTGCGCCCGACAACCATCCCACAAATCGAAGGACCTGGTCAATATTGGTCAGCTCTAGTGCCCGTCCCACAAATCTGTCACTATTTACTGGGACTGGTGCCCTTCGAACTGGTGACAGTGGTTTTCAGGATGTGGGGAAGAATGACATGACTTTAATCTAAATAATCATGTCCTGGGTTGTATGTTTCCCTCAGCAAACGGTCATAGCAATTAATAGTGAGAGGATTAACCTAGTATGTTCTGTACTGATGTTTTTTACCATGCTACACAGTTGTTTTTAATCACTTTTCACTTTCGTTGTGAACTATTTTTGGAGGTTGAAAGTTCTTTGTCGACCCCAGTCGGTTTACAGTGCGACCAGCGGTGCCGATGTTAGGGGGGTGGGTAAGCGCGGTAGATTCAAAGCTAACACTAGTTTTCGTTTCTTGCGCTATCATCCTTTATACGCCTGACAGTCAGGAGCAGCGCAGGTATTTCAAGGAGCTCGCAGAACACGTTTTTATGGCCTAGTTATATAAAATATAAACGATCCCGCGAAATAGGTTCGTTATTCCATTGGTGGATTTTACTTACGTTTATCTTACAGCGGACTATGCGAATGCCGTACAAAATATATTATAAATTTTTAATTTGATAATAGGAAATATTTTAGTTGATTAGAAGATTTGTTGGGAGATCTGCAGCCTATATATACTAGCCGCCACTGCTGAGAAAAGCTTTGGAGTTAGTTAATAGTTAGCTACGTATTGTTACTGTGTGCAATTTTAAAAGTATTTAAATTATATAAGTTGTGACTATTATCCAATGACAATAAAAAGGAGTAACTCTCACTTAAATTATTAATATCAGAATTTTTATTTAAGCAATTATTTGATTGTGAGTCAAAGGCCATCTCCAAGAAGGTTCCCTTGGATTTGTGTGACTCAGTCGCCAGCACTCTCACTGATTCAAAATCATAATACGTCAACATGCTCTGCGAAAGCGCATCTTTCAGGATTCAGTCTGCAGTCACTCTTATGTTAGGCTATTCGGTTGGAGAGTGATCTCGTAGTCTGACCAATATAATGTTTATCACCATCACAAGAATGAATACTATATAAGACATTAGTACAAGTTGTTAAAGGATTTCTGTCATTGACCTTAGCGTAAATTGATCTAATTGTCAATACAGTTTTATTTGCAATCCTAAAATTGTTCAAACCATTAAATAACCTGGAAAGCCTAGGTGTACTATCTCTTATATTCAACCTATTTTCACTACTTTATCCAATATCAGTAGATCAATACTGGCCTAAAAATTGTTTTGTATCCAGTCAATTTTGTTCTCCTGCTCAATTCTTTTTTCCTTATTACCGATTCAGTCAGACTATAGTACACTTTCGTTGCACTATTTATTCTTTCTTTTATTTCAGTTTCCATGTTTCCCACCAAATTGCTAGATATTTAAACTTTTCCACTTGTTAATTTGTTATTTATGTACATTTGTCTCTTGTTGTTACCTATTTTCATCACCTTTGTATTATTTGTGTTAATTTAAAAGTTTCCTTTCTTTAGCTCTTCTTGCTAAATTAATCGATTTCTTTGTAAAGTTCTATGTATCTTGATATTTTTTCTTGTCTTGTCCTTTATTTGCTTGACAGTAAAAATATTATCCTGTCCGCTCCGTCCTTTTCTCAAACCGCACTGTGGTTCTTCTAACTAGTTGTCTACCACTTTCTTTAGTTTCATTTCCAGTATGAACTCAAATGTTTTGCATGGGATACTTAACAGAGTAAGTCCTTTATAATTTTCATATTATCTTTTATCTTATTGTTTTTTGAAGATCCAGGACTATCATTTCAATTTCCCAGTCGCTGGGAATCCGACTTTAATTCCATATCTTGTTTTACAAATGTGTTATTACTTATACTGCTTTACTTCCTAAGTATTTTAGTATTTCAAATGTAATTCCATCATGCCCAACTGAGTTTCTTCGTTTTGGGTATTTGATTGCTTCTGTGACTTCTTCTACTTGTATATTTTCATCTTCTATGATAATGTCTTGCCCGTAAGTATTTCCTTCTATTGTGGTTTGACGTTCTTCGATATTTAATAATTCTTCGAAATACTCTTTCCATAATTTCTACGCCATCTGTTATTATATTGTGCGTTCTTTTGATTTTATGTGTTTGGTTACTTGTTGTTTTTCTTTTCTTAACGTCTTAAAGACTTTGTAAAATAGTTTCTAATTTGATTTACTATCCGCTTCCATTTTCATTCCAAATTCTTCCCATCATTTATTTTTCCCACTTTGAACAAGTTGCTCAACTTATATTCTTTGTTGATTGAAATTTGTATAGTCAACTTCTTCCTACTACTCAGATATTCTTTCCATAATGTTTTCTTTGCTTTTATTTCTTAGTTCCACCATCTAGTTAGTTTTCTATTTTTATTGACTCTTGTTATTCCGTATGTTTGTTTAGCTGTTTCTAGCATAACGGTTTTAAGGTATTCCACATTTGTTCAAGATCCATATTCTCCCAGTTTATTGCCATTACTTTTGCTTCTGTCTCCTTTCTTACTTTTGTTTCTTATAACTTGTACGTTTTAATAACTTCTTTTACTTTCTTCGTTCGTTTGTATCTCGTGCTTTTTATTTTCCTGTATTTTTCTATTTATTTATGCCTCAAGTAAATAGTACTGTAAATTTCTGCACTCCTTTTTACTTTAACATCCACTATTTTTTCCTGAAATCCTGTGTTCACAAATATATAGTCTATTATAAATTTTTCGTTACTGCTCCTTATTTTTCTAGTGAATTTATGTATTTCTCTGTGAATGAAGAAGGTGTTAGTGATAATCAAATTGTTTTCCATAAAAAAATTATTAATCTGTCGCCGTTGTTATTTTTATGGTTTCTCACATGTGGTCCTACCTGCTTCTGTTATTTCATTATTTTTTTTCCCACACAACCATTAAAGTCTCCAAGAATGATGGTTTAGCCATTTTGTGCTTCTGTTACGTCTGTAAGTTTTCCCAGAATTAATCTTTCTCTTTCGCTGTAGCATCTTCATTTGGTCCGTATGTTACTATTATTATCGTAGTATATTGCTCCAGCTGCATTCTTATTTTTAATAATCTGCATGACAGGAATTCCCATTGTTTTACTTTTGCAACGAATATTTATCTTTGAATATATACCAAACTGCCTCTGCTGCCCTTGACTGTTATTCTACACTTCTATATAGTATTATGTGTCCGTTCATTTGGAATTGCCCTGGTCCTTTTTTCTTTATTTCCACAATTGCCAATATATCCAGATTCGCTTTTTAAAATTCTTCTATTAACTCTTGCCCTTTGCCGTTTATGCTTCTAATGTTCCATATATCTACTTTAAGTATATTTACGAGTATTTTACCAAATTTCAGTTCGTTTTGGTATACCTTCTGATCATTCCCCTGTTCCTTTGCTTCGTCTGTCATTCGTTTCCCAGTTCTTGTTTCTATTTTAGTTTGTTCATTTAGTTTTGTCTTGATTTTTCCTGTTTTTATGTTTATTCTATTTTCCATTACATTGTCCATTTTGGTTACCAATTCTTCTTGATTTCTCTGTGTCTTGTCTGATGTTTTTAGTTTTTTCCTTCCGTTCTAGTTCTCTTATGAAAATTTTCTTCATTGCTTTCTCCATCGGGTGATCATTCTCCCACTGTTCTTTTTGACTGTTAGTTTATTTTTTCTTATAAGTTTCATTATTTATTATTAATTTGTTATATTTAGTTTATGCTGTGTGTCCTTTGCTTCTAGCTTCAACGAGTTGCGGTATCAGTGCTTGTCTATTTACCGAAATAAAATAATTTTTACTGGGAGTTCGGGTTTCTATGTCACTGAGTATTTTTATACATTAAATATTCACCATAAAAAATTATTTTTAAATTATTTTAGATACGCCCCTGATTTGTAGTAAGAATATCGAAACCTCCATTGTATATTATAAATATTCAAGACGTGCTCCCAACTCTTTATTAAACCATTCTTTAGGTCTACTTACTAAATCGTACGGACTTTGAATAAATTTCTCGACTGGATCTTTCATATTTTTCCTTTTTCGACTTACCTTTTAGTTAATTAGACTCCGGAGAAATATTTTCATCGACTTGTGTTCACAGCGAAAGAGGTTGAAGTAGTCAACAAAGCACGTGGGATATAAAGTTTTTCATTTTACGAATTATTTAAGAATACGGTTTTCGCTCGGGTGAATAGAAAGGGTGCGACAAATGTCATATATTTAGACGCATAGACTGTGGGCACAAAAAAGCTCTTGGAAGTTACTGAATGATAATTAATTTTTTCTATCTCCAGAACTGCATTTCCGTTTTAAAAAAAAAACTTGACAAGATTCATTTAATTTTTATTAGCATTTTTTTCTTTTGTTTTTGTTCCTCTACTTTTTTGTTTTAGTGGTTGTTAGGACTACTTCCCATGTTTTTAATAATAAAAGAAAGTTGTTGATTTTTAACGTTTTTACTTTGACTTGCTGTGTCAATAAAGTTGTTCAATTTACAAAGTAATTTTCACTGAAAATAAAAAGAATTCCTGAATGCTACATTGGTCCTTCGATTGTAAAAGATTATCCAGCCACGTGGAAGACTCCACAGAAAGTTTCGACTGTATTTGAGCAGAAGACATACTGCAGGTATATTTAAACAAATACGTTTGGCCTAGAAATGTTAGTCTCGCATTCGGTGTCGAACAAAGACAAATAATAATACAAGAGACAATTTGATGCATAGGCGGTATGTGGCACAACGTTTCTGCGCAAGTTCCCCGCGTATGGAGTCTCTATCGTCCCGAACTTCAAGACTGTTTTACATAAACAAAATATCATAAATTTCAATACATTTCAAAACATCGCCTTTAATGTGGATAAATATTATAAAATATCCTAGTTTATTACCTTTTACGTCATTAAGAATGAAAATATACAAAACCAATCTTACATTGGTTGGTGTGAATCTGGTTTCTGTTTGTCAAATGCAGAGTGACAGTGTCAAAAATAACAATTCCGAAAAAGAAGACAATACAAGAGTGAGTATTTTTTAATTTATTTAGGATTTAGTTTTAATAAAGTAAATAAAATTAAGTGAACTTTTCAAAATGTCATACATATCTACATATTTTTGGCCGCTTCGCAATTTGGAGTTTAAGAACAAAACATTTTTCAAATTTCCATCTGACATTAGTCAAAGGGAACAGTAGTACAAAATTTTAGAACTTCCTTATATATCCAAAGATCAAAGGTTGTGTGAAGATCATTTTGATGATGAGGCATTTACAAATTCATTACGCAAAAGACTTAATAAATTTGCTTTACCTTTGCAACCCTTCCATCATACACCACCAAAAGTAATTGAAGATAATAATAATAAAACTCAAGCTTTTGATAATACAGTATTGTTACGAAACAGCACACTGGTATAGACCCTAAATCCGACTCTGTCTAAGCCAGGTATGAAAATTAAAATTAGGGCGAATACGCAGTGTTTTTATAACTGTTTGGGACTACCTTATCTAAACATTGTTTTTGTGACCAGACTTATCTAGAAAAGGCCAGAAAAATTATTTGTGTCTGTGTAAGCCGCAGCCCGGAATTTTCGAGTAAGAAAGGCATTAATATAAATAAGGACCGATCAGCGGAGTTAGTTGATAGTGATCTCGTGAAATAAATAAACAAAAATACACCGAACAGTAAAGTGCTAATTAATAAGCAAGTTTGTGTGCATATAAATTAAATTTAAGTGATTAGTTAAGTATATATAAATTAAGTGTTAGTGAGTTAGTGTTTAAATAAATTAATAAGTAGCCATACCGAGTGTTTGAAATTTATCCCACCCGTAATAAAAACTTTTAATAAATTAGAAAAACATTACATTGGTGTCAGGTGTGGGGTAATATAAATAAATTGCTACGTAAAAATGACCAAGAGATTAAGGGATCTGAAAGTGGCAGAATTAAGAGCAGAATTGGAAGATCGTGAGTTGCAAACGTCCGGTAAGAAAAGTGAATTAGTAGAAAGACTTAAAGAGGCACTGGAAAATGACGGCTTTGATCCAGAAACAGTTTTATTTAATGACGAGGCTTCCACCTTAATCTCGTCAATTTCTGCTAATATTTCTGTTAACATGGACGAGAAGATTTCTGCCATGGAAGAGAACATGGACGAGAAGATTTCTACTATGAAGAATGATATTTCGGCTAACATGGACGAGAAGATTTCTGCCATGGAAGAGAACATGGACGAGAAGATTGCTATTTTGAAGAACGATATATCTGCGGATATCTTATTAATGAAAAACGAAATTGCCGCTGACGTTAAAAATTAAGTTTCGTCCCTAAAATCTGAAATCGAGAATAAGATTACAACGATAGACGAGAAAATCAAGCAGTTAGAGGAAAAGATTGCCGATTCAAGAACGCGAGGCACGCCAGAGGAAGAGAAGAAGACCGAGCAAACGAAACCTTGCAAGTCAGAAACACTACCTAAGTTTGAAGACATTGGCAGTTTTACCCGAGTCAAGGCCCCAACGGTCGATGGAAAAATGTCGTGGACCAATTATGTGAAACAATTTGAAGCAGCCCCTAGAGTGAATAATTGGTCCGATAGAGAGAAGGCAGTGAACTTAACCATCGCGCTTCGCGGAGATGCCTTAGATGTACTTCAAACGATACCTCCGAAAGAAACGAACGATTTCGAGCAGCTGAAGAAGAGGTTGGACATGTGGTACGGTCATGAACATTTGGAACAGTTGTACAGATTCCAGATGAAGAACCGAAGGCGGAAACGTGACGAAATCCTTCAAGAGTATGAAATGGATATTGCCCGACTAGTTCGATTTGCTTATCCATTAGCACCAGAGAACATGATGGAATGTTTAGGCATCCAGGCCTTTATTGACGGCTTGTGTGACCACGATATGGAGAAGACGCTTCGATTAGCCCATCCTAAAACATGGGTCGATGCATTGACTGCTGCTCTTGAATATGAAGCAGCCACGATGGCTTCGAGATACAACAAAGATATGACCATACAGGAAGAAGGTGTCGATTACAGACTTGACCATATCGTCAACTTATTGAAAGGTATGGTAGACAAGAAGCCGAAGAAAATCAGGTGCTGTAATTGTGGCGAGCTAGAGCATACACGCAGTTCGTGTAAGCGTCCTACGACTTCTGCAAACCAAAAACCTCTTAAATGCAAAGCTGCCACGAAGGGCTCGCGGTACAACAAAGGTAGGACCATGCAGGAAGAAGATGACGATGACAAACTTGACCAGATCATCAACTTGTTGAAAGGTATGGCAGACAAGAGGCCGAAGAAGATCAAATGCCGGAAGTGTGGAAAGCTAGAGCACGTACACAGTCCGTCTAAGCGCCCCAAGACTCCTGTAACCCAAGAACTCCAGACACAGGGGAAATAAGACAGGGGTGAACATCCAGCTGATGTGAATCACCGAAAAGCCAACTCTTTGCCTAGACGGCCATGCCCTGTAGACTATTTACAATGCAACAAGTCGAAATCTAAGGAAGCTGCAGTTTCAAGAACTACTGTAGTCAATGAAGAATGGTCACCCACCCGGATCAGAGAAGATCAGGAGAATGATCCTCATCTGAAGAAGATCCGGCAATGGAAGAAAGAAAATCGGCGACCTACCTGGCAAGAAGTGTCAAAATTTTCACCAAAACTCAAGGCGTATTGGGCTCAGTGGAACTCTCTTGTCCTGGAAGAAGGGCTGTTGAAAAGAGTCCTTGAAAACGATGATGGTTCTGAGATGAGAAGACAGCTAGTTATCCCGAGAACAAGAGTAGCTGAGGTACTGAAGAAGTTACACGACAGTCCATCGGGAGGTCATCTGGGAGTGAAGAAAACCCTTCAGCGAGTCCGTGAAAGGTTTTATTGGATGAACAGCTCCGACGATGTGAAGGACTGGTGTAAGAAATGTAAGACTTGTGCTACGAGTAATGAACCACATCGCAAGAGAAGAGCACCTATGAAACAATATAATGTTGGAAGCCCCTTCGAAAGGATTGCTTTAGATATCGCTGGACAATTTCCGACGACAGAAAATGGTAGCAAATACATACTGATTGTAATGGATTATTTCCCAAAGTGGGTGGAAATTTACGCTATCCCGAACCAAGAGGCCACAACTGTCGCGGATGTATTGGTAAAAGAATTCATCAGCCGATATGGAGTGCCCTTGGAAGTCCACAGTGACCAGTGAAGAAATTTTGAAAGCCATCTATTCCACGAGATTTGCGAGAAGCTGGGAATAAAGAAGACCAGGACAACAGCATTACATCCAAAGTCAGATGGAATGGTCCAGAGAATGAACAGGACTATTGGAAAATACCTGTCCAAAGTAGTATCCAGCCATCAGAGAGATTGGCACCAGTATCTTTCCCAATTCGTATTGGCTTATCGATTTGCCGTCAATGAGTCCACGAGTGAAACACCGGCGAAAATCCTGTTTGGACGTGAAATGAGGCTTC
The DNA here is from genome assembly GCA_963921935.1 of Galeruca laticollis. NCBI lineage: Eukaryota > Metazoa > Arthropoda > Insecta > Coleoptera > Chrysomelidae > Galeruca > Galeruca laticollis. The sequence goes on from OY998177.1 coordinate 123,796,219, forward strand.
CTTGTGACCTGGAATTTGGCTGTAGGCCTGGAGAAGATCTAGCAGGCGAAGACTACGCGATCCAATTGAGAAGAAGGCTGGACGATATTCATTAATTGGTTCGAACAAATCTTCAAGTTGCCAGCGACAAAATGAAAAGTCGGTACGACACGCAGGCCACAGAAGGCGGTTTTAAAGAAGGGGACAAAGTATGGTTACACAACCCGACGAGGAGAAAAGGATTTTCTCCAAAATTACAAAAATCCTGGGAAGGTCCATACTTAATCAAGAAAAGGATCAATGATGTTTTATATCGCATAAGCAAGATCTCCAACGGAAAACCAAAAGTAGTTCACCGAAGCCGACTAGCGCCATTCGAAGGAGACCATGACATAGAGGAAGGAGTAAACCTCATTCGAGATGTGTCTGATCCCACCTTCGATGAATTTATGGGCGCGTATGGAGGTACCGGGAAAGCTAGATATGGAGTCACTTCGGAACAACAACAAGATTTGTTCATTCTCCCGGAAGATTACTCACTGGCATACAACATCCCCGCCCGTATCAAGAACGCACGAGGGTTGGCAACCGTCTTTCGAAAGAAGTTCGGGCAATTAGAAAAACTTGAAGACCAGATTCCAGCCCCTGGCAAGACACTGAAACTGAAACATAATTCGCGGTATGTCTTCTACGTGGTAATCAAAGATGAATTTAAAGATCGATCTACCTACCGCGATTTGTGGGAAGCACTTCGTAACCTCCGAGACCATGTGTTACAATCCAGCGTGAAGAAACTGGCTATGCCTAAGATAGCGAGTAACCAGATGGATTGGCGAGTTATCAGGAACATGGTAGGAGTTATCTTTAGAGATACCGGTGTCCAGATATTAATTTGCAGCTACAACCCCCGTTATCAGTATCCGATGAAGACAGTGCCCTGCTATTTCCATAAGATCGGAAAGTGTAGAAATGGGGCCAGTTGCCGATTCAAACATCCAGTCTCGGCTACACAAAAGTTCCAGGAGGAACTTCCATTTAAGGAGGGAGTAATGTTACTAAACAGCACACTGGTATAGACCCTAAATCCGACTCTGTCTAAGCCAGGTATGGAAATTAAAATTATGGCGGGTACGCAGTGTTTTTATAACTGTTTGGGACTATCTTATCTAAACATAGTTTTTGTGACCAGACTTATCTAGAAAGGGCCAGAAAAATTATTTGTGTCTGTGTAAGCCGCAGCCCGGAATTTTCTAGTAAGAAAGGCATTAATATAAATAAGGACCGATCAGCGGAGGAGTTAGTTGATAAAGTGATCTCGTGAAATAAATAAACAAAAATACACCGAACAGTAAAGTGCTAATTAATAATCAAGTTTGTGTGCATATAAATTAAATTTAAGTGCTTAGTTAAGTATATATAAATTAAGTGTTAGTGAGTTAGTGTTTAAATAAATTAGTAAGTAGCCAAACCGAGTGTTTGAAATTTATCCCACCCGTAATAAAAACTTTTAATAAATAAGAAAAACATTACAGTATTGTCCGTAAAAAGGAAGCTTATTTTTTGTAACAAAAATGATAGTCTTAAAGAAACTGAATATGAACCTTTGCTTAAAAAACAATGTTTGGAATCTAGCATTTTAAGTAAAATAAACGAATCTAGACTCAGTAACTTATCTCCCAAGAAGAAGAAAATGTATCCTATTAATAAAGATCAGAGAAATAGAATTTGTAAATTAAAAAAGGCACTTATTAGTAGTAATAACAAAATTAAAAAAGCAGTTAAATTGTCAAAATCATAGTTATTTCAAAATTTTAATTCCAAATTAGATCCAGCAGGCATGAAGTGTTTAAAAAGTAGTACTGGTAACTCTAAGAAGCATAAACCTTCATGGTCAATAACGGATAAGGCCCTTTCATTAGCCATTTATAAGAAGGGACCACGAGCATATAATTTTTTAAAACGTTTTATAGCTTTGCCCAGTAAATCTACTTTACAGTCACTTCTAAGATCAGTTCCATTTGAAACTGGAATTAATAAAGAAATTTTTGATAGGCTTAAAGAAAGGGTTGTCAAAATTAAGCAGATAGATAAAAATTGTGTCCTCTTATTTGAACAATTGATTTCGGATGTGGCTAATGACAAACGAACTCTTTGCAAAAAATCATATAAATTTTGATTGGTTCACTTGTCGAGAACATAAATCATACGTATTTTCTCAACTCATAAAAGTTTGTGTCCCCTTATTAATTATAAAATATAATGATGGTAAGAGGACAAACAAACAAAAATAATTATTATTTTTTGGTAACAATGTACTGCGTTTAATTTTTTTTTGTTTCAGACCTGTTCCTGTCTTCATGTAAAGGGGAATCTACTTTTTAAATGCTTTTTATTAAAATATTTTATGTACTATTGGATAAACTTTCTTAAGTATAATGCTGTAATTTGAGTAGAAATATGTAATTTTGTGATTAATAATAATATGTAACTGTATGGTAAATTAATGATTTAGATAATAATAGTTTTTTCATGTTTTGTGTTACCAATTTAAAACATTTTTTAGTATTCAAGCTAGTGTGACATTTTTACTTTTAGTTTTCGCTAAGTATATGTTTATGTTGTGAATTTATATAACTGTAGGTTTCCTCTGATTTACATGTTTTGTCTTTTTAATGAATTTAAAGAAAGTAAATGTGAAGTTAAAAAGTGAAAAAAAGGTGACAGCTGGGAAGCTATGGGGATAGCGGAGGCTGCAATAGAATTTTTTTGAAAAATGTACAGTGTCGTATAAATGCCTATTTATAGTGCGTATGGTAGGAAAAATAACTTTGAAAATAAAATTGTGTGGAAACACTGTTAAGTGATATTAGAATAAGTGTTTTAATAATAGGAGACATTATTGAAAATTTAAATTTTTTGATTATTGTAACTGATAAGTTAATCAGATGTTTTTGTACTTTAATATTATCGTTAACTATTAGAATAAGAATTTTAAAGTTATCAATGTAATAACATGTATAAATAACATACCTATGTATAGTAAACAAATATTTTATTAATTTGTTTTTATATTATGTGCAGGTTAATAAAAAATTCAAATGTGTTTTATTATTTATTACCTAAATTATTTGTCTCAAAATTTTTTATTATTATTATTTCATTACAAAAATGAAATATAATTTTTTGGAATGAAATAATTATATAATAAACAGTTTTAAGACAAACTGTAAAATTTACCTACCCATAATCCAAACTACCAAATTTAAATATCCCGCCTGTAAGAATTAGTTCTGTTCCCCGCAAGGGGTGCGCTGAGATCGACGCGATGCCAGCTGTTTATATGTGAACGAACACTCTCTTAATATGTTTATTTCTCTATGGTGTCGAACCTTTGTGTAGTACAGTTGTGCGCTCAAAACAAACAGTAAGAATATCAGTTTAACTTTTTATTGATCGTTAGTAAAACAACAATTAATAACTAAAAGTGAATCTGAATTTGATATTAGATATTAATAGTATTTAGGAAATATTTCGCCAGGCCCCTATTAAGGGTCGCACTTATGACGAAGTGATGCCAGTTATTCAGCTAAAAATCTTTTATAAAATATGACTAACTTCGGCATGGCGAGTACCTCTGGCTACAGGGGTACTCAAAATGATAAATCAAATCAAGAAAACTCTTTGAATCCCCCACCAAAGCAGCAAGCCATCATATTCCCCGCTATGGAAGTAGTGAAAATCCATGAATACATTATCGCCCTCGGAACCAAAGTTCAACCGAAAGATATAATTTTCGCATCTAAAATTTCGAACAACAGAGATGCATCTGTCTCTCTAGTCAAACCATAGTGGACACATTTCTAAATAAAGGAGGAGAAATTGAAGTTAACAGTCAAATCCTCAAAGCTCGCCGTTTGATCTCACCATCTACTCGATTAGTCCTTTCTAACGTATGTTCAATAATCCCTCACAACATTATAGAACAGAGTCTCAGAGATCTAGGATTATCCCTATAACATATCTTCGGTTTGAAATTTCACAACCCGAATACAGCCACATATTGAGTTTCCGCAGACAAGTCTTCATACAACCTGCTCCTAACAGCAATAATAGTTCTCCTTTACCTGAATCGATTCTCGTATACTATGATAATACTCCATACCGTATTTTTTCTCTCTGAAGATAAACTTATGTGCTACAAATGTAAGAAGAATGTTAATTGTCACGAGACTTTTACTGAACCTATAGCCGACACTCTACAAGAACAACCAGTAGAAGATATAATTCCTCAAGCTCAAGAAATCCCCTTGAATGTTACAGCAACTATAATCAGCCTTATCCAAGATAACACAATTGAAGATTTAGCCCCTCAAGGCTAAGAAATCTCCACCTTATTGAACACCTCCTCGCATAAGCGGCCTCATTCAGAGATCAGTCCACCGATTCAGAATCCAGCGGGAGAGTTGGAGCCTCCTTTCATCATTCCCATTTCTCAGGCTCAGAAGAAATCGAAGCCTCAAACACTAATCCAGTCAGTTCAATCCCTGGTTTCTCCTGCCAAACAACTCTTTGAGGACAATTCGTCTAATTTTTCACTAGACTATAGTCAGATTGTTAGTTTTCTGGAGGACTCGTTCGGTTCCCTGGACCCCTCAGTGTGGCCCGCAAGATATATATATCCAACACTCACCGAACGTAGCATTAAGACCAGAATCACAAAATTGAAAAAGAACATAGTGAAACAGCTCAACAGAGAACTAGAAACCGGTTCTAACATCTCAGTGTCCGGAAGCGAAAGTGATGATATATCTCTAGAAACATTCTAAGACCTCCCAACTCCATACATAATCAGAATCATTTATCTTGCAATGGAATATAAATGGAGTATACACCCATCTAGAGATGCTGCTACAGATGTTGGTAAATGATGAAAAACCCTCAGTTATATGTCTACAGGAGACCAACTTCACCGAAAATCGAAGGTACAAATGAAACACTACGACTCCGTCCATAAAAGCAGAAACAATCAAATCAGGACATCAGGAGGGGTAACAATATACACAAAAAGATCCCTTGAGGCTAAGGAAGTCCTACTTGTAACTAACCTTGAAGCTACGACAGTTTTATTGAGAGCCCCACATAAAATGTGCATATGTAACATCTATGTTCCACCAGATACAGAAATTAATATCAGTGATTTGGATAACCTGGTAAGACAATTACCAAAGCCCTACGTTATCTTGGGCGATTTTAATGCCCACAACGCAATATGGGGTTGTACGTCAACTATCCGGAGAGGCAGTAAACTTGAGACATTAATCAACGCATCAAATCTCGTACTTCTCAATTCTAGCGAAATAACAAGAATGACTATAGCAACCGGCAATCATTCTGCTCTCGATCTGGCACTTCGTCATCTAAACCTTTCCAGTACTTTGTCTTGGACTGTCTTATCAGATCCGTACGGCAGTGACCATCTTCCTATTATTATTGGAGCTGATGTGCAAGATACACCGCCCACTTTTCGTCCTAGCTGGCGGCTGAAAAATGTTAGCAACAACGTCTGAACACGTTATGGAACCCTCATAGAGGCAAGAATACCCAATGTACGTCTCAACCGGGTACAAGACATCAATATTCTTGTTGAGGAATTTTCTGAGATGATTGTCGAATAAGCAAATGTAGCCATAGGAAAAACAACTCAGGCTATGCATCATCAACCTGTACCGTGGCGGAACAAAGGATGCCAAAAAGTAACCAAAGAAAGCCAAATAGCGTTTAATAAATTGAAAAGGCATCACTGTACCGAGAACAAGATCGAATACAATATACTCAGAGCTCGTCAAAGGCATATAATAAAACAGAGTAAGCGTACTTCCTGGGCACAATACGTATCAACTTTGAACTACTCCACGCCGATGACAGAGTTATGGCAGAAAATCAACCTCATAAAAGGGTCCAGAAGTCATATTGCTATATCATCTTTGATTGAAAATGGAACTTCTATAACAAACAGTCAGTGAATTAGTAAACTCCTAATTGCGACGCAACAATAAAAAATTATATTGAAGTCAGTGAATAAAATAAAACAGTGAAAAGTGCAAGCATATTTAATTAACCATACCTAACCAACAATTTAACACAAAAAACAAACTAATGAAAACAAATAAAATGTCTCTCCACATTAACAAAATTGTATGGTCCTTCGAGAAAACAATTTAACTCTACGCATTTCACAAATAAAAAGTTTGAATATGTGAAACAACCTCCCAGACAACATTAGATATTCTATAAATATCCGTGGAATATTCATTTTCGCATATTGGAATATTCTCTAAAAATGCCAAGAATATCTTTATGCTTTTTGGAATATTCCTAGAAAGTGAAAATGGGAATATCCTAAATATTCAGAGAATATTCCCAAATGAATATTATATATAAGCTAGGTTTATTCTGAGAATATTCAGAAAAGCATTATCTAAGAATGTTCTTCAATGAATGTTTCCAGAATATTCAATATATACTATGAATATTCGTGGTAGATTCATTTGGAATTTTGTAGAATTATTTCAAATTGTATATTCAGGGGATATTCTTTGTATATTCAGAATATTGCAGGAATATCCTCAGAATGTTCAGAACCATACATTTAATGGGGGGGGGAGAGGGGAGGGTTAGTACAATGTACTGATGGAATTCTCTACTCGACCATTCACTGGCTGGGGGCTTCTAAAATGAATAAAGTGGCACAGGCACAAATTCGATTCAGAACATGAGTCCAATAACATTAGTGCTTAATTCTGGTTACACCTAAGAAAAAAATATATTTTAACTATCTAAGCATAATAAAATAAAATTCAGTATTAAATTGTCCAAATTTTGATTAGACAAACATAAACTTTATAACTCTCTATAAACTTTTAAAATTTATAAATATGCAACTATAACTTTCATTTTATCGTTTTTAACCCAAAACGACAGTGCTTCACAAAATATATAAAGCATGAATCTACTTGTTGAACATCAGTTTCGTAAAATAAAATATTTATAGATACTTACATTCTCTTGTGAGGAATGAAAAATAAAAAACAAAATTGACCAAATACTTGTTTCTACCAAAAAATATAGGGTTAATCTTTTAAAATTTATAAATATTTATAGGGCCCATACTGCGAGCTTTTAGCATTCGCTATACCCAAATGGATAAAACTGTCCGGTTAAGGCTACATAACTGAGGTATAACTGAAAAACATCCTTATTGTTGACGTTTTGCAATCAGATATATCAGTTTTACCCGTTCGGGTGAGGCGGTGTTAAAAGCTGGCAGCGTGTGGATTCATAAGCTTGCATTATATCGTCACAGTCACTAGAATGTATTGCGACGGCCTGAGATGAATGTGCCGGTTGCTGTAATGGTGTGGTATCTGCTATTATAAAAGTAATTGTAGTAATCATTTGTATAAATTTTACAAATATAAGTATAAAAAATATCGATATTTTTTTAAATTTGTCACTATGCAGAATACATTACATTGACACTGGTATTCTGTACTGTCGCTTAAATAACAAAGCATATGGTGATTGATTATTGTATGCTCTTCTCATGTAAGTTTTTACCAGCCCCAAGTTCTTAAGATAATTTACTTGTTTAAATGAATGTTGACTTAGTTTTATAAACATTTAAAAATGTTTTAATTTTTTTGTTTCCATTATCTTAACACCAGGATATTCCCTTATACAAATTCCAAGAAGGTATTAATCCCGTCAAAAAGTATTAATTAATTATGCGGCCAGATGACAAAAAATAAATATCAACAACAGCTGATTATAATGTCTACTTGAATTTAATATTTACCAGACTGAGTAACTATTTTTGTTGGTGGATCATTCAATAAAATGTGATCCTTGCATTTTAACCACGGAAATAGGGTAGGCACAACTAGCTGAAACAAATGCTTGGGATATCCTCCGTTGGAAACAAATTTGTTCTGAAAGTGAAGTTCACACAACCTATAATTCTTTTGTAAAGTATCTGTAGTCTTTCCAAACAAATCTGCACAGTTACAATCTTCCAACCATAAGAGTGCCCTAAAAAGTAAATAAATGTAGTTATTCACATGTCTATATTAACTACTAATTTAAATTGAATATGTCTTATTATTCAACATATTTTTTGCTGAACAGGGCTCGTCAGCAGAAAGCTTATAGTAGTACATATTACTATTTCATGGCAGAGGGACAGATCAATGTTAGAAACCAAAAACCAAGAGAATTACACAACTTATAATGCATAGGTACATGTAAAGTAAAATGTAAAATATTAAAAAATTATTGTATATCTATAATATATTGCATATAGAAACAATTACTCTTACCTCACAGGGTCTTTGGGAAATCCAAACATAATTATTCCTTCTCCTGTTCTTGATTGACATTCACGAACTGCACAAGTTATTCATCCCATGACAAATACAATAATTTCTCACTAAGAGTTCCACTAGGCACGATATTGTTGAAAACAAAATCAAAATAAACCTTAACCTTTCGGAGCTAACGTATCGTCTCAGAGACCGACAGCTTGCATTTTTCACGAAAACTTTCGAATGTGTTACGATACAGCCCGATGGCTTTTAGTACCTTCCTATCCCGAATACTTCTCCTCACTGTTAAATCGTGAGTTGCATGTGTCTAACATATCAGATGTTCTGAACCAATTCGGTCTCAGTGACGGATGTTAGTCTTGAAGTAACACGTGGTCGGTGCTAAAGACGGACGTTAGCTTCAGTGTAACTGATAACTGTGTCAAATAAGGTAAGATGAAAATTTATTTACAAACACAGTTACTTACTCATTTGTGTATCCCATTATTTATTTATCGTTATTTAGATTCTATTGAAGAAAATGGCTTCAGGGAGTTACGAAGACGAACAAATAAGGCTGCAGCGTCTTTGGGATGAAGCTGAATCCGATGGAAGTGAGGAAGATGCTTATGACAGCGACAGTAGTCTTGGAGAAGATAACATATAATTTCAGAACGAGAACACAGACACCGATCAAGATATGTCTGATGAGGAGACTGATGTTATTGAACCTAACTTGAGTCGACATCGTGAAGCTTATTTTATAGCAGAAGATGGCACAAAGTGGAAGAAACATTTAGAATACTGTAAAAATATCAGAACTCGTGCGGACAATATTATAACGCAATTGCCGGAAGTAAAAGGAGAAGCCAAGCAGAAGACAGTAGCAGCCGAAATTTGGTCCTTGTTTGTAACAGATGAAATGATAGAAAATATTGTTACATACACCAATATGGAGATTGAAACGAAGCAATATTCAGAAACTAACAGAACGGCAAGGCCAACGGACAAAGATGAAATAAAGGCTCTGCTTGGATTGAAGTAATAATCACAACGTTGTCGATATCTTTCGAGCAGATGGCATGGGATTCGAGATATTCAGACTGACAATGTCATTACAAAGATTCAAACTATTGCTCCAGAATTTTCGTCTAGACGACAAAGCGACAAGACTAGAACGGCAAAAATATGATAAACTGGCAGCAGTGAGAACTTTTTATGACAAATTTAATGCTAATATACCAAAGTATTTCTCTCTTTCTCAGTACGCAACTGTTGACGAAATGTTGTGGGGATTTAGAGGACGTTGTGGGTTCAGAGTTTATATGCCGCCTAAACCCAATAAATACGGAATTAAAGTATATTCTCTGGTCGATGCAAAGATGTTTTACACTGCCAAACTAGAGTTATATGTGGGTCAACAACCAACAGGTCCATATAAGATTGACACATCAAATATCTCTTTGGTTCCTAGGCTGTGTGAACCAGTGTGGGGGTCCAGACGCAATGTAACAACGGATAATTTTTTTACTAGCACTGGATTAGCAAATAAACTTCTCAAGGACTACAAATTAACACTCACGGGTACCCTGAGAAAGAATAAGCCACAGATTCCAGAAGAGATGAAACTAAAAAGACCAGAGAAGACTTCTATGTTCGCTTTTCAAGAGACATGTACTCTAGTATCGTATATTCCTCCGAAGAACAAGAATGTATTTCTTCTCTCAACAATGCACAGAGATGATGCAATAGACAGAACAACAGGTAAACCTGACATGATCATTGATTATAACAGAACCAAAGGTGGTGTAGACACTGTCGATAAATTATGTGTGGCGTACAACTGTGCACGTATAACGCGACGTTGGCCGATGGTAATTTTCTATGGTGCGCTAAATATAGCAGGCATTAACGCGTATGTCTTATATAAGAACAATGTACAGACAAAACTTCGAAGAGGAGTCTTTTTAGAAAATCTGGGCAACCAGTTGCTTGAACCACATACAAAGAAACGTTTTTATACCAAAAACCTTCCCAAAACAATTAAGTTGAGAATTGGAGAAATTTACAACATCACTGACGAAGCAAATGAAGCCCCTACAAATTTGGTATATGGTCGATGTTCTTATTGTTCAAGTAAAAAAGACAGAAAAACAAAATATCGTTGTTTTAAATGTAAGAAATTCATGTGTTTGGAACATGTGACGCCAGCATGCAAAGAATGCGTTGAAATTATTGACTAAATTCAAAAGTAAAAATTCAAGCCATAAAATGAAAGTATGGTATTTTGTGACTTTTTCATAAAAGACTGGTATTTATGGAACGTTCATTTCGTTTTTCACTTTATATTAATTAATCAATTAGTTTTTTTTCTATTGTTGTTTGTTACCGTAAGATTATTCTAATAAATAAGTTTAAATGCATTTAATTTTGTTATAAGCCTTGAACGGGGAAATGATAATAAGCAAGAGTGGTTTATTTTCTTCAATTAAGTCACAAATGTGATCAACACTTCCATCTCATGGGCCATATGGTCATTTTCATCCATCGGTCTCAGAGACCGACGTTAGCTTGTATGACTCAACAAAACATGTTATCTCCGAAAGGTTAATTGAAACACAAGAATATTTTTCAGATAACATGAAATATTACATTGACATATAACTTATTTAAAAGTTGGAACATGGCGTCTATCACACGTCACACCTGCCCATTCAGAAAATGAACTGTCTAAAAGTCGAAGTTTCGCCAGTTTGTGTTGGTGTATTCTTTACTAAACATTAAAATAGTGGATATTTTATTTATAATATATTTAAGCTATGGGTGGATGTCAATCCACTCCAGTTCATAGGTTGATATTAGATAAAACGGAAGAGAAACGAACCTATTGACACTTGACTTTGAGCATGCCAGGCTTAAGCCCATCACAGACACATGATATTAGAAATTAACCACGTGTGTACAGAGAACGCCAGTTGCATTTTAATTGGTTGGCGGCTTATTGTTGACGCGATTGGGTACCTGTCTTAATTTGGCTTTACACTGAATGTTATAATTATCATTTATATCTTTGTTCTCTTTTTATGACACGACGATATGACGAATAACATTATATCCACACCGTATCGACCGCTTATGTAGTGTTCATATTGAGCATATTTTTATACCTTTTTCTTATCTTATAATCTCCATCTGAACTTCAATGAGTTTTATACTTGGTTAATTTGATATATTATATTTATTATTTGTATGAAGGTTATTTTAACTATTTACACCTATGCGTGGGGTTGAATATCCGGATAAATGTTTGAACATGAACATGCATATTCATCAGGATTGTTCTGTGAATATTCACTAAGGAATGTTAATAGAATATTCAAAAATAATATTAATATTATAAGAATATTCTTAGCTGATTCGGAATATTGTCATACTTTTTGGTGTATTCTATGAATATCCCATGTTGTCTGGGCTATTATTTATATAAATGAAATAAACATTACACATTATATATTTTTTTGTATCAAATATATTTTGTGATTTATAATAATTAAGGTCGGCCTTCTGAGCTTGCCAGGTCCCTGAGACAACCGGGGGTGTCTTCACGCCACTGATTTTATGTCTTCTAGTGCTTCATTCAATTCAACTTAAGTTACATTATTATTTAATGAGTCGTGTCAATCGAGAATTCCAATATCATTTGCTTCCTGTGAGACTTTCTTGCTGATAAAGGCATTATCATAATTATTGTTGTTGGAGTGACTAGCATATGTATCGGAGAGGATATTTGCAATATGTACATCGTCTGTATTTGTTCTTAAAACTTGTATTCTAGATATTTGCTTTTTATCAATAACCAAAAACAAAACAAAAAAATTATATTTACGATTTAACGGGAGTCATTTGAGACACCATTTTTAAATAGTAAGCTTTTTCTTATTTTGTTTACTTGAAACATACGGGCTATAACCAAATACATATTGAAATCGAATCTAGATAGAACTTCGAGATTACTGTTAAAAAGGCAAATATTCGTATCGTATTCTATTTTGGCATTCGCATTTTGCAAATGCGATCGCTTTAAATGGAAAATGTAAACATCCTTTGGCAGTTATAAATTGCGTTTATTAGTTATTCGTGACTTCTGAATCTTACTTTTTTATAATAGACTCTCTCCTTAAGTTTTCATACCTTTATATGGTTATATCGCAAGTAATAGTTGTTATTATACAAATTTCCATGGAGTCGTTAACAGCAAAATGTTTCTTTAAGAATTATTATGTATTAGGAATAAACACTGATGAATTTCAACTAATTTACGTTTCGATATCCAAACTATCCTCTTCAGAGTCTGATGATCATAAATTAAATACCATCGCACATCGATGAAGTAAGTCGGTATTAGTTAGACAACTCATAGCCGACAATTCGGTTAATGGGAGACGAAAATAGTGGTGATCACGCATTTATCATTATTTTAACTTAAATTTTACATAAACTTTACCTTCGGACGATAATTTCGCTGTCGAAATGCACGTCAGTGTAAGTGAAAAGTATGCACAATATTGACGAATTTTGTTATTCATCGAAAAAATCTTAGTATCATCTAGAATCCTTAAAAATTTTCAATTTCTGAATCTTAGGCTCCAAAATATGATGAAATATTGTAGGTTTTGGATATATAAGGTGTGTGTGATTTGGTTTCTAAATTTGGCAGCAATTTCTGGGTAAAACCTTGTTTTATTTGATAGGTTTTCGAATTGTTTGCTGATCTAAATTGAAGATAAAGTTACAAATCATAATATAAAATTATTAAAATCCCAGGGCGTCTGTTTTTTTAACCTTAATTTGATAGTAATAAACGTTATGTCTGAAGTTGTTTGCTGTAACTTTGAAAGTTTGAAACTACCATAAAACGCCTCTGCTCAGTATTCCAAGCTTGTTGTCGCCTAACAGGGAATTGAAGGTAATATTTCCACTTAACGGCAAGCGAGTTTGCTTGATATTTAATAGGTTTAGATCAAAAATTAACTTATAACTTCATAACGAGCGTAATATGTAGAATATTGGAAACAAATTCATATCAAAATTATAAAATTTTTAAAATATTGACAGTTGTTTCGATATTACTAAATATCTTCGTCAGAATGACAGAAGTTACATTTTATGTGATGCCTAGCTGATGTTTAATAATTATTTTTGGCTAGATCAAGAAGGAACCTACCTTGTGATTTACACCTACCTTGTGATTTACTACAATATGTAGTTTCCTTCTTAGCAATCTAATAAAGTTTCTACGCCAATAGATATTTTTGAAATATTTTTCACTTCCGAAATCGTTGATTGACATAAGACAATTAAAAATATCATCTTATGTCACTTTGAAAACTGTTCTAGATTTTAGAAATAAAACGTTAATAAAATAAAGAGATATTTTAAAATTCACTGTGGCTTTAATCCCATCAACCAAGGAAAGTCTGAACACAAAGATTCAACTATTTTATTCATCTTTCTTTATGACGAGAAGTAATGGTCCAAACAATATACGTTTAAAATTATTGACGTTTACCCTGACGTCATTAATATCTGATAACATAACCGACAAATGTCAAATTATTTTGTTCTGTTCTTCACTATTATAATAGAACGAGATGCCACTTAATAATTATGTCGGTTATGTTATCAGATATTAATGACGTCAGGGTAAAAGTCAATAATTTTAAGTGTATTATAGACGCAGCAACTCCACAAAGAAACTGCCGCTATGCAAATGCAACTTGGTTGAGAACGGCCCGCAAATATGAGCAGTGTTGCTAGATCTCACGATTCTCGTGACAAGACTTTATTTCCGATTTCACGAATAACGTAACAATTCTTACGTTTTTTGAACAAATTACTTTTAAGTAAATGATCGCATTTGAATTAAATCAAAACAGCAAAATACTGTCAAATGTATTAATATGACAAGGGCTTATACTCATAAAGAAGCGACCGGGACTCCCCGTCGCCTGCGAAATTACCTATCGAGCAAAACGAAGTGAGGGTGAGATCATAGATTTATAAATAAGACAGGTATGATCGACGCAGGGAATAATACCGCCGCCGCTGTACCCACCCATTTGCTTGACGGTTGTTATTATTGTTGTTCAACGCTGTATCACGTATAAAATCCCAAACCCCAGCAAGCTCGTCTCCACAAATATATTCAAATCCACCACCAAACACCCAATTCTATACACTTTCAAAAAAATCCCAAAATTTTAATAAATTTAAAATTTTTGTCAATTTGTCTCTTCATACACCACAATTCCAACTTTTTAAATAACAATTCCCTTTCTATTACAAAACACTTTCGAATTTCTCTTTCTCTCTTGTCACGACAACACGTGGTCACGTTCTAACCGCTGTTGGAAGAAACTTATCCTTCTAATTCGTAATGTTGCCATAATATGCACCATATTATTTTCCAATTTCATAGTAATATATTTCCAATGGAAGTTTTTATTGTAAACATGTGTTTAAGAAAATGATGAAATATCTTATGACGAACTATTTATATGAATTTACTACAGATCAAATGCAACATAATTATAAGAACAGTACCTCAATTTATTATTAGTGCCTGAAATGTTTGCTTAATTCAAACCAAAATTTAACATTTGACAACGGCGCAAAGATAACCGAACCCGTCAATGTGTCAAAAGTTCCTTATATTTACGCATAGTTCATACATTATTTTTTGAGTTGTATTGTTTACCTGAATATTTTTTAGGACTAGAGTGTTTTTGTGTTTAAGTATAAACTTATTGTTAAAAAATAATTTTATTTGAATAATTACTACTGTTCAGGAGTGCATTGTGTGTAAAAAACTGAATATTTACACCAATTACACATATTTGTTAAAATAAACTCACATATCAGCTGATAGCGAATCGGCCATGTTATGCCACCAGCCTATTTCCGTCTTCCTTTTTTTAAGAGATAGCATGTTTTTCTTGTTGGCGTATAAATACACATAGTTTTTTAATTGATGCCTCATATTACCTATTTAAAGCACGCTTCAGCGTGTTAAAATCGAACTTTCAAACACGCGCGTTTTTTAAAGTCCCTATGGTAACAACAACAACTCTAGAAACGTAAGAATCAATGACAACTTTTTTTATTAGTTTTTAAATTGTATATTTTCATTGTGAACCAATGTCTTATTTGGTTTTTTCTGCAAAATTTATTGATATATTCATATATACATTGTATCCATTTAAATATAAATAAAGAAACTTTTTGATTATTGATCTGACAGCAGTACCTCGTATCGTCAAATAATAGTAATTTATGCAACAAGTGCATAAAGTGGTACTTTTTTCACGAATGGAAAAGTGCGGCAATTCCATGAGTGAAAAAAAGACACTTTATGCACATGTTGCATACATTATTTTTTCTACAGCCCTATACAAAAAAATAAAATTCAAATAGAAATTTGGGATATTTAAATTAAGCTCCTTCGGTAAATTACAATTATACGTATTCCAAGTTTCATGAAAGTCCATCCTCGATGTCCAGCCAAGATTCATAAAAGTCTATCCTCGATGCCCAGCCAAGCATTTTAGAAGTCCATCCTCGATGCCCTGTCAAGATTGATTGTGTTAGCTTATGGGAAGCGTGAAATAAAGTTAACGTTATGGCACTTTTTTTAACGCTTTTTTACTTTTTTTCACCCTAACCATAAACAACCACTTTAAGCGCTGCAAACCGATGAAATACAAGGTACTTTAAAGATAGGTCGTAGAAAAAAATAAATACTATTTAGAATGGACTTTCACGAAACTTGGCTGGGCATCGAGGGCGGACTTTTATGAAATGATACGTGGCTGGGCATCGAGGACGGACTTCCATTTTTTGTAATAATAATATTTTATAATTTCAAAGTGCACCAATAAAAAAAATATCGTAAAGTATTCGTGGATAACTGGTCTTCCAAACAATTGCTCTATTTCGAGCACTCCGGCTGCGCCGTCGTGATAGAAAATTCGCGCGTGTTTGAAAGACCTCTTTATCCACTCATACTTTAATATACTATTACTACTTTTGCGCCCAACCTTTCTATATGCGAGAAAAGTATTGGCTTACCCCAAAAAAGTTGGAATTTTGAAAATTTTTTTTGAGTCATTTTCACGTTTTCCATCAACAACAACACGAAAAAACGGTTTCTAGAAAAAAAATCCTGTGTGTATGTCGTCGTCGTCGTCGGCCACTTTTGCTTACATGTCTTATTAGCACGATACAGCCTCCGTAGTGCAATAAGTCAGCAATTTTATGATTGAATATTATTAAGGACATGTCACAGATGAACTCTATTGATTTTCAGTTCACCAGAGCCAGTACAACGGGTGCTATGGTACTTGAAGTACGACATTTTGTAATTTTTTGAGAATTTTCAGTTTGTTAGCACGATACAGCCTCCGGAGTTCAACAAGTCACCAATGTTATGATTGAATACTATTCAGGACATATCACTGATGAACCCTATTGACTTTCAGCTCACCAGAGCCAATACAACAGGTGCTACAGTACTTTAAGTATGATATTTTTGTCATTTTTGGAGAAGTTTCAGTTTCTTAGCACGATACAGCCTTCGGAATATAAACAAGTGACCAATTTTATGATTGGATATTATTCATAGCGTCTCAAAGATGAACCCTATTCATAATCAGCTCACTAAAGCCAGTGCAACAGATGCTATGGTACTTGAAGTACTAAATTTTTGTCATTTTTGGAGAATTTTCAGTTTGTTAGCACGATACAGCGTCTAGATAGTATACGATTGATCAATTTTATGAATGAATATTGTTCAAGGTATCTCAATCTCACAGATGTACCCTATTGATTTTCAGTTGACTAGAGAGAGTACAGCGGGTCCTATAAATCCAGATATACTGAATTTTGGGTTATTTTTGGAGAAATTCCGAAGTGTATACAAGTAACAATTTTATGATAGAATATTGTTCAGGGCCACAGATGCGGAAAAGTTAATTTTAATCTTTAAAATCGTTTATTTACGATAATAAGACGATGATGTCATTTTCAGTTACTTTCCTGCTTATCAGAATAAATATTAATTTACCAACCATGAATACAATTTATCCTCAACGGCCAGGGCAATTTACAGCTAACGGATTGGCAAAACTTCAAGACGTTGTCAAATCAACTGGTAAAATTCCCCAGTTTGTTTTGACGTTTACTGACCTTCGATCATCGTCTAATATTTACAAGTTTTTTTGGTGCTTTTAAATTCATTGCTTCTTCGAAATTAAAAAAACAGTTATTTTCATAACTAATTATTTAGGCAAATCTGCAGTGTGTGGTTAATAAAATGCCGAAGCAGTTGAACAGAAAATGTCAAGAGATGGTAACATCTTTGTTGAGCTATTTTGAACGAGAATGCCGAAATGGGGGCCCGCTTCTCCCGCTTGCTGCTGTAAAAGACGTAAGTAATAGTATTCGCTATTTGTATTCATCATTAATAATATCATTGTTATATATTTAAATGTAAATGTTTTTAATGTTAGGTTAGGTTAATTAAACTTGATAATATATTATTCATTCATAAATTGAAGTAATTATATTGTAGAGAGTTGCAGAAGCTTTACAACTTAGCGTTACCACTGTTAACCGTTTTGCCGCCAAGCATAATAGAGGTGAACAGCCTAAAAGCTCACCTAAAAGAGACAACGCATAAAACCTACTGTTGAAATTGATAACTTTGATCAAAAAGCTTTCCGAAACGTTATATACGAAATGTATGGAGACAGTGAGTATATTGAATTTACTGTATTATTTTATTCACAATTAACTAACACAATATTTTTTCAGAAGAACCCATAACCTTGAAAACTTTAAGAGACAAACTCCAGGAGCGTGAACTCTTTAATGGATGTTTAACATCACTCTGGAAGATAGTGAAAAATATTGGATTCAATTATCAAAAAGATGATCCTCGTCGTGGTTTAATGGAGCCACATATTGCATTAAAACGTGTACATTTTCTACATGAATATGTCAAGATAAAGGTTTATATCAATTTGTGTTTTTGGATGAGACCTGGATATTTAAAGACGGTACTATTGGACGTTCTTGGCAAGATTCTAATCATAGAATCGTGAAAAAACCAAAATTGGTGGTCCAAGGTAATTGAATAATAAAATTTAGCAATGAATTTTTGATGTACTAACATTCCTGCCATTTTAAGACCTTTTCAAATATTTACTAGTCACACTATTTTATTTAAATTTATATAATTATTACTTTTCCGTCAACCTATATGCGAGAAAAGTATTGGTTTACCCACAAAAAAGTTGGAAATTTGAAATTTTTTTTTGAGTTATTTTTACGTTATCCATCAACAACAACACGAAAAAACGGTTTTTAGAAAAAAAATCCTGTGTGTATGTCGTCGTCGTCGTCGTCGTTGTCGTCGGCCACTTTTCCTTGCAAGTCTTGTTAGCACGATACAGCCTCCGGAGTGCAATAAGTCACCAATTTTATGATTGAATATTGTTAAGGACATTGCACAGATGAACCCTATTGATTTTCAGCTCACCAGAGCCAGTACAACGGGTGCTATGGTACTTGAAGTACGACATTTTGTCGTTTTTCGAGAAATTTCAGTTTGTTAGCACGATACAGCCTCCGGAGTTCAACAAGTCACCAATTTTATGATTGAATATTATTCAGGGCATCTCACTGATGAACCCTATTGATTTTCAGCTCACCAGAGCCAATACAACCCGTGCTACAGTACTTTAAGTACGATATTTTTGTCATTTTTGGAGAAGTTTCAGTTTGTTAGCACGATACAGCCTCCGGAGTATATACAAGTGATGAATTTTATGATTGGATATTATTCAGAGCGTCTTAAAGATGAACCCTATTGATATTGAGCTCACTAAAGCCAGAACAACGGGTGCTGTGGTACTTGAAGTACCAAATTTTTGTCATTATTGGAGAATTTTCAGTTTGTTAGCACGATACAGCCTCCAGAGAGTATACGATTGATCAACTTTATGAATAAATATTGTTCAAGGTGTCTCACAGATGTACCCTAATGATTTTAAGTTGACTAGAGCGAGTACAGCGGGTCCTATAAAACTAGATATACTAAATTTTTGGTTATTTTTGGAGAAATTTCGGTTTGTTAGCACGATACATCCCCCGAAGTGTATACAAGTAACAATTTTATGATAGAATATTGTTCAGGGCTACAGATGCGGAAAAGTTAGTTTTAATCTTTAGAACCGTTTATTAATAGTTGTTTTGAGCCATGCAGTCTATCTAGGAAACTCATTAGTAATTTGTTATTTCATTATTGTAGGTATATTGTATTGCATGCTGGTTCCTCTTCTCGATTTATTCCTGGAGCAGGGCTGGTTTTTTCTTCCAAAAAACAAGATGGTGATTACCACGGTGAAATGAACCGAGAAATTAGTTTGCATTGGTTTGAATACCAGCTTTTAGTGAACTTGGAAGAACCTGCCACAATTGTAATGGATAATCCAACTTATCACAATACAGTGATCAATGAAGTACCAACAACAGCTACCAAAAAGGCTGATATACAGAACTGGTTTATACAAAATGATATTCCTTTTGAAAATACTTTTCTCAAAACCCAGTTATTGAATTTAGTACAACGGTAAGTTGATATAAACATTTTTCCATATATTATGGTAATACTTAGATAACTTATTTTGTTTAAATATATGCATTTCTGTAGGAATACACCACCAACAGTATATGAAGCTGATATATTATCTGAAAAATATGGTCACAAAGTGCTTCGACTTCCCCCTTACCACTGTATGTTTAACCCAATTGAACATATTTGGGGCATAGTTAAATATTTCTAGAGATCATGTGGGAACTGATGGTTCTTCAACAGAACAAGCGATAGGTGTACGGAAAAAGACTCCTGATATTTGGTCAAAGACAGTAGAGCACACTGAAAAAATTATACAAGATGGGTGGGATAGAGAAGTAGTATTTGATAGACAGGATGTGCCTCCAGTTATTATCAATTTTCACAGTGACGATGAAGATAGTGATGATTTTATAGTGGAGTAGTGGAAATCTTGTGTTTTATTTTTTTTATATTTTTATCCAATTTGCTTTATTTTCACCTTTTCAAAATCACTAATAACTATTATTAAATTAATTAGGTACAGTTATTTTATAATACACAAATTAAAACAACGACCACAGTACTTCTACATAAGTAATACTGATAAAATGGGAGATTTTTTATTTTTATATCTTGTAACAAAATTTTATTTTGTGTATCTATATTTTTCTTTTCCATTCTATTTTCATTATAATAAATATAATAGATATTGTATAGAGAAACAATATTTAAATTTGCATGAAGATGATTATAGCTGGTATTGGTTCCTTTTAGCGTAAACCCTTGCAGTGCTCTTGAAGATGGTTCTATAGAGCATAGAATAAGGTATAAGGACCTACAGTTCGTCATTTAACCCTCTTCTATGTAAAATGATTAAATGTTAATTCGAATATAGAATGATTGATTACTGTTTCTTGTATCTTATCCATAGTTTTTCATGGATAAATATTTATATTAAATTAATCAAGCCTATCATACAAGCCTTTCATTTTTAAATAAATATTTTTGACTTACGCCCTACTAGGCACGGAACAATGAAAAAGAAGAACTGTCAATCTAACATCAGATTGACTTTCCTAGTTTTCGTTAAGTAAAGGAAAAAACTACAGCTTGGCAACATCACAATATTTTGTTTTGCAACGTCATTGTCTTTTTATCGTAAATACACTATATCATTTTATGAATGACTAGTTGGGGATGTGGGTGAGATTTTCCGGTTGTTGCTTACAATTTATTCATTTGTTTGCATCGTTGTTCAACAAATTTTTTATTAATAATGTCGGTAAAGTGAAGGTGACACCGAGTTTCAAGAAACACCGACTAAAAAACAGATTATTAAGTAGTTAGTAATCTCACAATTTCTCACGATTTTTCGTCAACGAATTTCACGTTTCCTGCTTTATCTCATCTGTCAACACGGAATATTAGAGCAGAGCAGATGTTTGGATCATGTCGCACGGAAAGGGTTAAATGATATTTACGCACTTAAACCCTTGATATTTTATGATCAAAGCCCAAAAACCAAAGTAAGGTTACCATTTTAACCCTTTCGCTCACTATTTTAATTGGGTGGAGTAAAAAATGTAAAATTTTACTGGCGTAAAGCTAATTTTTTTCCAATTTTTTGATAGAATATATAAAGGGTGATCTACCCCCTAAGGGGCTGGCAATACGTCGTCAATTGACGACATCATGACTCAACGATAATAAAACTGTGACTATTCAAAAAAATTTGATAAACTTAGGAACATCATAAAACAATTAGTATTCTTGTTCAAACATAAATGAACTTTACATTTGTTGCATAAAATTCGCGATTGTTTTTTGTACCATGGATTTTTACACCTCGTTGCAGACTTTTTATTTTCATGTATTGGCCAGTGGTTCCTTCCATCATACCGCACTTCCTGATTCTCCCTTGAAGAAGGTGTAGTTGGGGTGGGTGTTGGATCACGAGATGGCCGACCTCGTTTGCGAGAAGGGGTGTTATCCGCTAATATAAGTGCTTCAGCTATATAAGCCCTGAAGTGGAGAAGATCTAATATATCTCTTTTTGGTTTCCCCAACCGACTTGCTTTATCTTTGTACTGTAGCGAGGCATTTGTACATGCTATATCCAGCACATGAATGAATAAGCGTAATGTCAATTTTTTCGACCTTATGAAAGTCCTGTATATTTGTATCAGAAAATCCATTTTGTCTACACCTCCCATGCAAGCATTATATACTTTTACAACTTCTAGTCTTATTTTTGTCCCACCGCTTACATTTATCGTCTTCGCCAATTCCCATAAATGTTGATGCCATGTAAAGTGGTTTATTACCAAACCACTTTGTCATTATCACCTCACCATCTTGCGAAATAAGTTTCTCCATTTCGCCCCTGCCCTTTTTTTCATAACTTTATCATCCTGGAATGGTGGTTTCTTGAATCTTTCTATTCTTGCTGTACCGGTAGCATACATTCCTTTATTTCTGAGGTGTTGTAACAAATTATAGTTTGAAAAATAATTGTCGAAAAAAAGCTGTACATTCTTTTCAGCAATTCTTTGGCTTAATTTTGAAACTACAGCTCCTGCTAAGCCAAAAACTTCCTTCTCCATTTCATCAAGCTCTGTTGTAGCTTCTTGATACAGAATGAAATCTAGTAAAATGCCACTTCTTCCACAAAGGGCAAATATTTTAATACCTCAAGGGTTGGGCTTATTTTTTACATTTTGTTTAATATTTAAACGTCCCTTGAATGGAACCATTTGTTCATCTACACAAACTATAGTTTTCATCTCATGGATGTCTGTAGGAGCAAATCTCTGAAGTTGCTGTGCAGCATATAGATTACTATATTCAGCCATTTTCTCAAATAACTGATCACTAAAATATTGAAATATTTAGTGAAAAAAAAAGTGAACTTTGCATCTCAACAATATGTTCCACTTTTCCTTCAAACCACCTGAAGGCTAGAGTTATAAATGCTACTCCCGTTCTCCAGGAACAATCTTCTTTAGGGGTCACCTCATGTCTTGTGGTAAAGTTCTTTTTTGGTAGTGGAAGCTGCGCTGGTGCTTGGTCCAGGCTGAGGTTCCCTAGATATTTCGGTAGTTTCCATCTCTTCGTCAGAAACTAAGATTTTATGAAGAGATTATTTATACTGTTCTAACTACAAATTCAAAAATACATACATTCATCACTAGTACCATTGTTATCAGGTACTGGCTCGGGCTTCAAAATTTCATCTATTTCAGCAACTTCTTCGACGCCACTTAGGTCCTCAATGTTAGAAAGCTTTTCAGCAAGCTGCAATAGCTCTTCATATGTCAGAGACCTCTTGGAATTAATTTTTTATAATCAAATGCAAAGTTATTTGTAAATTTATTTACCATTTTGAATTATTTTTGGTTATGTTACCTTGTTTGTCTATATCGTTTTAGTCACACTGTCGTCAACTGACGACACTCAAAGTTTGGAAAAATATACTTCACATATAGAGTTACAAACAAAAAATTGGTGTATTTCCCACAAAACTAGACACTTATGTCAACACGATCCGACACAGATTGTTATCAAACACAAAACCGCGCGAAAGTAGAACCAACTTCAAAGGAACACTAAACATTGACCTTCACATTATCACCACAAACCTGTAAATTATGTTTTAAAACTTTACGATCACGGCACTAGATGGTACCGCCATACCCGAATTCGTTATTCAAGAGTGTATTTAATCGACGACAGATTGACTAAATGGTATTGACAAATATTTATTTGCTATAGAGGATGTCTAAATTGGTGTCGTCAATTGACGACGGGGTGACCGAAAGGGTTAAAATCAAAGCGCAATATTAGTTGTCCCTACTGAAAAGAATAGTGCAATAAGAAGAGAGACGGAAGAAATAAGTACATCTCTGCTATATTGGCGCAGACTTTTTAAACCAAATGCTTATCCATGTCAATATATATGATCTAAGGCGTATACCGGGGTCGGCATAAGTCAGGCAACAAATTTACATTAAGAGAAAAAAATGCAGCGTCCAAATGAATTTATTCAAAGATATTACAAAAGGGATTCGAAAAAAGGTTATTGTAAGTGTTCAAATTGATGCCCATCTTGATCAATGCATTTACTACAATGTTTCTCAACAGAGAGGCAGGTCCGACGAAGCACGTCAAGCTGTCCACGAAGATTTTCAAAATCTTCTTCTTTTGCAGTTCGGAGTTCGGGAAGAGTGCGTGGTCCTCTTGCAAAAACGCGGTCTAACAGGAAGAAATCACAAGGTATCAGGTCATATGACCGTGCGAGCCACTAAACGATGCCTCGTCTGCCTATCCATTCTCCAAAATGAACATGAAGGTACTCCCACACACATAACGCGTAGTGCGGAGAAGCTCCATCCTACTTGAAATAATGTTCGCGAGTGTTGGATCGTTGTCCATTTGCCCACGTAAATCTTCGAGCATTTCCATATAACTTTGGCCCGCATGGATACCTGCCCACACACATACACCCCAGGTAGGTTTAATTCTTCTTCACTGAAGACGTGAGGATTCTGGTCGTCCCAGAACTCTTAGTTATGCCGATTGACATTTAGCTTGAAGGTTGCTTCATCCGACAAAATGGAACGCTGTAACTGCGGATCATCTTGAATGCATCCGAGGTACCACTCGCAAAATTCCAATCTGCGATCGAAACAATCCTCGTGAAGTGCGTGGGGGAGACGCGGACGGTAAACTCGATAGTGCATGCGTTTCAGCATACATCGTAAAGAACGATCGGATATTTGAAGTTAACTCTATAGCCTGCTCAACAAACGCCAGCGCCACTGTTTCCATATTTTCGTTAGTTGTTACAGATACCGGTCGTCAAGAACGTGGCGCGTCGGCAATAGAGCCCGGTTTTAAGAATTTCTTATGCATCGTCCACACTGTGGAAGGATTTGGTAGCGGCGAGTTCGGAAATCGTTGTTGACATTCGTTAAACATAGTTTCGTAATCCGCGTTCGTACGAAGATACGACGTAACAAAAAAAAAACTATTTCTTTAAGCGTGAACTTGTATCGGTTATTCATTCTGAAAACGCGTCTACTCGACGAGCACGTGTTATCATGACACCGACACAACTGTCTGAAGCACGAACATGCTTCGTTTTAATCTTTTTCGACAACGTTACCAGACTTATGAGCGTTGCCGGACTTATGCCGATTTTGCGAGAGCGTCGCCTGACTTATGACGATGTATAATCTTTGAACCAGTTGCTTCCCGATCATCGAAGGTTACAGATGCCCAAAAGCTCAGTACTGCCACAATTTGCATGACTTTAGTTCTCACACAGATATAGTTTGTCCAAATTCACAATCGTTTTTAAACAACATAAGTAGTGTTCTTTATTTCGCAAGGCATCAAACTAGTTGATCATTTGAAATTTATGAAAAGTTTGTGTCATAAATGTTCAGTAGTTAGTTTAGAAGTGGAAATCATGGTAGATTTAACTTAAAAAATTAGTTAAGATCAGTAACTAGCGTTAATGAACAAAAAAAAAGGAGAAGAAATGGAACAATGACGCCTTGGTGCCTTGCCGCCCAGGGCTATACGGTAGATTCGCCACTGTATATATGGGTAGTATCACATTCCCCCCCCCCCCTCGTTTCGGAATACTCTGCGTTCTCCGTGCTTCCCAAATCCTTTAATAAGCAAATTAAAAGCTTCCTTAATAAATAAATTCTTCTTTCATATGGTAAACGTACAAGAATATATCTAATTAAGGTAAAAACTGTTAGTACGACCCACCATCCGAGTTACTGAACTATAGCCTACACGAACGTGTCGAATCCCACACGTTCGGATCATCGTTTTTCAAAACCTACTTCATGAATAAAGTTGTTAAGGATAAATTTTGATTTGACCGGAGCAGAAATTTGTTTTTATTGTGAAATTAAGAACGGAAAAATAGAATGCGACTCGAAAGTGTGGGAATTGATTAATGGACTTGTCATTCGGTTTATTGAAAACCAGTTTGTATGCGTTTAGCTATAAAATACGTACATTAATAATACAATGACATACATTTTGTTATAAATACGTTGGTCCTAAACTTTTTTGAAATGTGACAAAAATCTGGAGCGGAAATTTATCATTGAGAAGTCCACTTAAAGGTAATGATAATAAAAGAGAAAAGGAAATATGGAGATAATCAGAAACAAATAGAATAGACCACAGAAAACAAGATAACAGGAAGAATAAAATGTATGTAGTAAAGTAAAACCAGAAATCTAAGAAGGTCGTAAATCAATATTAGCCGATGACCCTCATTACTACCTATTGTTCGAAAAGGGGAAAATTAAACAACACTTTGTCATTACATACCTAATATTCCATTGTGTCTATTTTAAAGTGTCTATTCGATTTTGGTGTCTTGAAAAATGTGGCGTTCTTGGAATCATTCTGAAGCTAGTACTCTATTTTGCGGTCGTAGTACCACTAGTCGATAAATGTTACACCCTCATGGGAAACAAACTATATTAAATGTTTACAGTTTCCTTCTGGAACGTGGAATATTCAAGGATCAAACTATGCAAGAAAGTACTTCTTTAACAAAAACACCGTATTTCACAGTGTTTAAAATAGTAAGTAACCCCATTATATAAAATAAACTCATTCCAAATATTAAACCCATTATCGTCATGGATAATGCTATGCTACCACAGTCGAAGACTAGATAAAGCACTATGTTCAAATGACATCAAAGCCACTATGCAAGAATATATGTTAAATTATGATATTTACTATTTACACAATAAACAGTTACTACAAGTTTGACGCAGTTATTCGATGAGAAAGAAATATTTTTGTGATTCATTGGATGAAAGCTTGGGATATACGGTGCGCAGACTTTCTTCTTATCACTGTATGTTTGACCCAATTGAACATATATATGGCGTCAGCAATTCGAGGAAATTATACATCTGCAACCTTAAATTCAACTGTGGTAGTTCTTATTCAAACAGACACTACAAAAATTCTTGATAGCATATGGGCCAAGTGTGTTTCCCATATTAAAAAGGTGCAAACGTCATATAAGGACATAGAAAAAAATTCCAAAAGAAAAGTTTGTTATCAATTTGGATGACGACAGTGAAACTGATTTTCGTGAGTAATTGAGTAAATAAACGGTTTTAAATATTAATAGATATTAATAGCTATTTGTATAACAATGGAGGAAAGTGCTACTTTTCCTCCCGAGGATGAATTTTACTACCCGACGCGTAGCGAGGGAGGAAAAGGCACTTTACACCCATGTTATACATATGCTTTTTCCGCCTCCCTCAAATAACAAGACATTTTCAATAATTTATTTATGAAACTAACAATCAAAATTAATAAATACTACTTATTTTACGAATCTTGGCTGGGCATCGAGGAGGGACAACAATTTGTTTCTCAAAATCGAAGAAATTTGTATTTCGATAATCATCATTACACTTGTTGTATTACTATTGATAACGTACTATGACGTCACTTTTACTTTTCCTCCCTAGGGAGGAAAAGTACGACTTTGCTTCCTACAATAAGGCCAGGAAATGTATACTTTGGATATAGGTAGGCGGAAAAACTAAGTTTTTCGACAACTGCTATGAAAAGTAGCGTATTTCTGGTAGCTTACTTAATTTCAAAACCATATATTGTTCACGCGCTGAGACATATCCCAGACAGCACACAATAACCATTAGACATCCACAAGATATCCTTCATGGATATCCAGTATATCCACTGGATATAGATGGATAGCCTATAGACATACAATGGATATCCATATGTCCGCCTATATCTAGGATATATGTAATATCTTATGGATGTCTTTGGAGATATCTACTGGATATCTCGTTAATATCCCATGGATATCCTATGTTCACATTTGGTATATCCAATTAACGTCCCATGGATATTAATAGGATATTTTATATTCACATTTGGTATATCCTTCCTCCTCAAACATGAAAATCTATGACTAGTATCTACTGATGGAAATACAAGGTGGTCCAACTAAAAAACGCAAATCAAAAGTGTTTTATGTCTACAGATATGGAATAAAATTAAGAGAAAATAGTTAATCCAGTCAACCAGTACAAAATATAATAGATACACAGGATGGATAGTCTAGTATTTCAGTGGACAACTGTAGAATATTGTGGTCCAATGAAAAAGATTCAAATACTCATCGCGTATGTCTGTTATACTTTGTACTGATTGACCAGAACTATTATTTCCAGTTAATTTTATTCCAGATCTGTGGATATATACAACTTTTGATAAGCATTGTTTTTGTTGACCGTCTTGTATTTCCACCAGCAGGTTCTAGTCAGATATTCATCTGTGAGTAAGAAGGTACAAATGGAATTAAATTCTTTATAATAGTAGTATTATTTGACATATAATGAAATGATATACTATGGAATAGAATGATAGAAAATAATTTATTTTATATAATATACATATTTGCATATACAACAATAATTCTTCTTCTTCATCACCCAGCTCATCAACTCTGCACGGTGATTTCTGTAAGAACGAGAAAATAAAGATTGACCATTTTCAAGGCCAACTATATACCGTATACGCCCGAATAAAAGATACACCTTTTTTGTAAAATAACATTTTGAAAATTGGCCTGCGTCTTGTATTCGAGCACATAATTGTAATAAGAACATTTCTCACCACCTAAACACTATCATTATTATTTAGCTCAAAAGAATTTTTACTCAAATCAGCCCAGCCACCAGCTCAGTTTATCATGAAACAAAGTAAAAGCCGAGGTAAAACCTATTTTACATTTCTACGCCATGCTCTTTCACATTGTATATATGTACCAAACGCTTTTAATGTAGGTGATCAATCATAAATATCAATAAAATATAGGAGACGTAACAATATTCAGAATTAAGGTAAGAAACATATACATACCTAATTTTTTCCCAAATCCAAACTACCGATAAAAATAACTAACCACTTTTGCACGTTTATAGAACTATGATAACCTAACAACCAAAATGACGAGGGGACGATGCTACATCAAACGGTCAAACGCGGCATCGACCAATGAGAGAACAGTGTATAGTTGGTAGCATAGTTTTGCGGGTATTAATATGGAAATCCACTGATGATGCATTATTTCTATTATAGCATTAAACGTTAAGTCATGGCATATTTTTGTTGTGTTAAGAACATCACGTATTATGCCGCATTCGTATTGTTGATTAAACTCATTATAGTCTGATACAGTTTAGGTGTACCTATCTTTTTTCAATACATTGAACTCAGACAAAAAATGCGACAGAAAATAATAATAGATATCCATGGATATACAATGGATATAATATCAGGAGATTAAGACATTTATGTATTGAAGGTATTATGTATCAGAACTTCCTTCTCAATCATTTTTTATGTGATTATTGATGATCAGTAAAATAGAAAATAATTTTTTTTCCATATCCATGAAATACATTCAGTGGATACCCATTAGATATCTTACATGGACTAGATATTCAGTGGATATTTGGCTATCCACTGGATATCTAGTGGATATTGTGTGCTGTCTGGGATTATTTCTCACGGCACTTTGCCTACACTACATACATTTATATGGAGAATCCAGTAGTGGATACTCGATGCCTAGCCGATTACAGTAGGGTATACTCGATGCCCAGCCGTTTCCGTTGGGTGGTCCTCGATGCTTACACTTTTTCTACAAAACTATTCACTTGTATTCTTTAAATTTGAGCAGTTTTAGAAAAAGTATAGTGTGCAACATGTGGGAAAAAAACTTTTCTCACTCGTGTGTTTGCAGCACTCGCCCTTGGCCCGTGCCACAAACTTCCGCAAACTATCGTGGCAAAAGTTGAACTTTCCCCACTTGTTGCACAATATACGATTTCCGCACATAAGTATACATTCCAGAGGCTATATCGAAATTTCTTCAAAAATGACCAAAAATCACCAAAAATGTAGAAAATTACCAATAATTACCAAAAATTACCAAAAATTACCAAAAATTACCAAAAATTACCAAAAATTACCAAAAATTACCAAAAATTACCAAAAATTACCAAAAATTACCAAAAATTACCAAAAATTACCAAAAATTACCAAAAATTACCAAAAATTACCAAAAATTACCAAAAATTACCAAAAATTACCAAAAATTACCAAAAATTACCAAAAATTACCAAAAATTACCAAAAATTACCAAAAATTACCAAAAATTACCAAAAATCACCAAAAAGTACCAAAATAACCGAAACTTTCCAAAAATTACCAAAAATTACCAAAAATTACCAAAAATTACCAAAAATAACCAAAAATTACCAAATATTACCAAAAATTACCAAATATTACCAAAAACTGCCAAAAACTGCCAAAAATTATCAAAAATTACTAAAAACTACGAAAAAATAACCAAAAATTACGGAGAAATAACCAAAAATTACCAAAAGGTACATGTAAATTCTTTTGCTCGGTAAAAATCAAATTAGACTGATCATATTTGGCATTTATTCTCTGAGTTCTAGATAGAGGTATAAGGTCAGAGTGTGTATCAATTGTTTGCGATATGGGGGTGGAGGATTTTGAATTTGGGTACTACGTGGATTGGTAGAGGACTCGAAGGTGTGTCCATGATGTTTAAACAAAAATCATTCCAATTTATCATTAGATACAAGGACACTATAAGGAGTATTATGTAATTAAAAGGGATGTTTGTAGTGTGAAGTTGTCGTTTTCTGATATAATACATTTTGCGAAAACTCATGATATGTGAGTCCGGTACACCACATTTCACGAATGAAACAGGAGAGGCTAACTGAAGACTGATACCTTTCAAAGCTGTTTCTATAATAGAGTGAGGAATAGTGGGAGAAACACTAGAAATCAGAACCCGTTTGGCAGCAGTGATAAGTCTTCGAATAGCTATATTGTTTGATTTTCTATCATGTGCTTTAAGAATACTATTGACAATAGCAGTAGAACTTATATGGATGCATATGCGGTTGATTGAGATTCTAAAGACAAATGTTACGTTTTTGAAGGTGACAATTTCTCCTACAGTTTTTATATACTTACACAAAGAGGTGGCATCGACTATGGCATGAATGATGATTGCTTGCTCTCTTTTAGAGCAGGTTGGTGAGGGAGGTTTTGTTTGATCGGCAGCAACGAAGGGTTGACGTCGATCGGGATTGATTAATTCATTTTATAAGAGGCCCTGGATACCAAAACTAATTACAAGTGAAAAGGAAACAGGGGTCCCTGAAGGAAACTTGGGAATATTTAGTAGGAAATAACAGTTACCTGAATTTATGCTACAGCACTGGTAGAACTGAATATCCTCAATAGTTGATACTTTTGGAATTAGTATATGTTTAATAGTTCATAAGGTCAATGCCACGTTATGTAAAAATTTGTTTGTACTACTTTTCACAATAAACAGAAAAACTCGTATTATTATTTAAAGTTAATGATCTATTTAGTACCGATAAGTGATGTGTAGGTGCTCGTCGACTACCAGAATAGGAAGGATATTAAATTTAATTTTAAACAATTTAAATATTTAACAATTTCTGAACTATAATCGCGTTCATTATCGTGATGTTTATAAATGTTTTTGTGTTATATATCATATATTATATATACATAAACAATTCTCAGTTGTATTCAAACGATTTTTGTAAATAATTACCTGAACCCAATATCATTATACTTAACTATACAACAAACTTTAATGGCTAGGGCAGGTACAACTCTGCGTAGAGTCGACCGCCTGCTGATAACTCAAGTGGTTTGTAGTGGTTACTTAGTAAGTGCCCCTCGTATAGACTACTTCAACCATAAAACCATTTATCTTGTGGAAACACTTACCTCGTAACCATTCTTCAAGGGTTGAATAAATAACATCATTTAAAAACTCACTGGGATAAATATATTAAGAATTATTAACACAAATTATAAATACACGATACATACATTTGTACTATTGAAAATAATAATAATGAATCATCCTGAATTTGTCGACACTTTCTATTTATAGGAAGTATGCGATCTAATATTTATATTTTACAGCGAACGTGCTTTCGGTGTATTTGCTTGACCTTAATAGATCGATGCCCGCTATCCACATTGAAATTATTATTTACACGAATTTAACAATGTATTTCCTTTTGATAATGCCCTTTTATGATAATGTCTTTTGGGATCATCACATCATCCCCTCTTGGAAGAGAAAATTATCGTTGATAAATTTTCGATATTACTTAACGTTAATAGTTCTCACTAATTGTTTTGTTTACTAAACACTACTTGTTTGTTTATGATCACACTTCACTTTGTTTACAAATGTTTCCGCTATGGTATTTATACAATCGATTTTTATGAACGGTCTGTGTCTTATTGTTTTGAGATGTAATCTCACAATTTACGCCTTTTATTTCCGTTATTTTAAACGGACCTAAAAAATGTGGATCGAACTTATTTCTTTCCTCATACCTTAGAATGACTAACTCCCCTACTCTAAAGTTTACAGGTGAAGATTCCTTCTCACTATTATTTACTCTATATCTTATTTTTTATTAAAAACTTGGGCTTTTTCATTTGCGTATTGTCACTTATATTTCAACTCTTTATCGTATCTTTCAAGATTGTAACACGGTTCTATTTCTACATTTAAGAATTCTGGTAAATTGGGTTTTCTCCCGTGTAATAACTCAAAAGGAGTGTATCCGTAATACGTGTTTGGTGTTGTATTATAACAAGATGCAAACATTTTTACAAACTCGCACCAGTTATCCCTAGAATATTTGATAACGTTTCTTATATACTCATTAAACGTTCTATGTAATCTTTCACAACTGCCTATTGCTTCATGGTGGTATGCCGTTGAAAAATTATGTTTTATTTTTAAAAGTTCCGCTAAGTTCTTCATAATTTCATTCTCATATTCCGTTCCTTGATCTGTCCTTATCTCCTTCATCAATCCGTAGTTTGGTATGAAATTGTCAAATATAGCTTTTGCTATTGTGGTTGCATCTTTGTTCCTGACCGGTATCTTGACCGCGTATTTAGTTAGTTCGCATAATATTGTGATACAATAACGATTCCCGTTGTTACTTTCTACAAAAGGACCTGTTGTGTCTATGTAAATAATCACAAACGGTTTTATAGATGTGTCTGTGATGACGAATTTTTCCTTATGACTAAGTTTTGCTTTATTCATTTGGCATTCATGACAATTCTTTACATCTTTCTCCATGTTTTCCACCTAAAATTTGCTCTTAGTTTTTTTAATAATCTATTATTTCCTACATGTCCTCCAAACATTGGATCATTGTGATATCTTTCTAGAATCTTTTGGATCCCTTCTTTCTGCTATACCGTTTTTGGTACTTCGCATATACATACTTGTATATTTTTTAACCTCTTATCCCCTTCTTCTATAAATTCTTCTATTGTGCACTTTTTGAATATATCATCATTTGCGTATATCTTCATTCTTTTTACTTCTTAAAATTTTACCGATAGCTCCTCAAGCTTTTCCAACGTCCTTCCTAGGTCGAAGTTGTGTATTCCGGTAAATAAGGCTTCACTAAATTTCAATTTATTTTTGATCCGAATGATCATCCTTAACGAGATACGGTTATTTTCAAAGTGTAAAATTGACAATTTATTCACCTCTTGGTTGATTAAAACTTTTATCGCTGAAAATTTTATTCAAAGTTTTCGGATTAGTTTCGTTATTTTCCTTATGTGTTGATTTATTCCCTCCTGTATGTATTTCTAATTGATTTTTCCTTTCTTCTAGTTCTTTTAGACTATATACGTTATCATTTATCATTAATGTATTATCAATTATCTTAGCTTTAGCTCCACTTTCTCTCGCCTGTTTCATATATCTTGTTAGCTGTTTTCTCTGTTCCAATATATCTTTTGGGTAATCTTCCTTTTAATTTATTCGTTCCATTCAAAGTTTCTACTTTTTTATTCACGTCTTTCATTATTATTAGTACTGGCCTATTTTTGTTACTGTTTCTGTTTCCTATTCTTTTACATTTCAACATATCTGATTTAACATCTACTGTAATATTAACCTTCTTCATTACATATTTTAATCTAGTTGTTCCTCATCTTCTTCGTTACCTTCTTCTATACCATGCATTATCACGACTTTCTTAGATTTCTGGTCCCATTATAATTTTATATTCGGAATATAGGTATATAAACTTGAAAAAGAAGTCCGCCTAAAGGAAATTTCAAAATACCTCGAAACTACTGTCCTCTATATTGAGTGTGACTACCTTCTCACATTTAGATTGTTTTAAGTGCTCCATTTGATCAGTTCATCTCAACAATGTCGCTATTTTCACCAAATTTTAACGCATTTTGTAAAAAATTTATTGTATGCCCTGATATTGATGATTTCGTAAAATTTTTATTTTATAATTTTTAGTTTTCTACTACGTCTATTTTTATTAGTACAACCGGTATATAAATGATCTGTGTAAGCTGAAAATCCTCTTACTGTGTTCACGAATATCGGTATGTCTTTCCGGACAACGCTATTAAAAACTATTACAGCCATAAACCATAGTGACTCTTTGTTGAAATTGGTCATTGTTCGGTAAGTTTAAACCATAACTATAACTTGGCTTGACAAGATTTGTCACTTCACTTTATGGCGGTCAGTTGTTGTTATACCACAAATATACGACAGAAGCAACCAAGCGGTAAAAAGAAATCAAAAAGAAGAGAAGAAATATCAAAATGGAAGGATAGAGTGGATTTTTCAAATGAGAGAGTAGATTTTAAATAACTGTGTCACATGTTTACTATAAAACAATATTTAATTAGCTTTTTATCGCCCTTTTACAAATATAACTTCTCATATTTGAACTGTGATTTTAAGTTTCCGGTTAATGTGCAACAGATATTATCAGATATTATCTCGGAACTGTTTGTTTTTGAAAGCACATCAAAACCGTACTTACAGAGTTTAAGTTCTGTTGTGAAGTAAATGTAATGATCTTTTTAAAACTTTCCGACATCTTCGCTTTGAGAGTTATCTCAAAAAACAAGCGTAACTTTTACGAAGCTTGGCGTGCTTTATAATTTTTATCCCCAATTAAAAGTATTAAGTCTGAAGCTTTGTTGCGATTAGTTCGAGAAGAAGTTACTGAAACTAGATGTGGGTCAAACGTTTGTATTTTTCGTGTAAGACAAATCGAATAGTCAATTTGTAAGTGTACCGGGTGGCCAACTAAGAACGGCCGTCGGCCATATCTCAGGAGTGGATTTTATAGCACAGGTTCGGGAAAAAAAAATTATAACAAAAAAGTGGCCTCGAGAAACGC
Organism: Galeruca laticollis; assembly: GCA_963921935.1. Lineage (NCBI taxonomy): Eukaryota > Metazoa > Arthropoda > Insecta > Coleoptera > Chrysomelidae > Galeruca > Galeruca laticollis. The sequence continues at coordinate 123,831,618 of OY998177.1, forward strand.
CAGGAAGTTATTTTCAGAAGTGTAGGTCCACCGCTAGAGGGCGCATTTGACAGTTAATATTTTTAAATGCAAAATTTACTCAATTGAGATTCCTTGACAAATCCTGCATTTTTTTAATATGAAAAGTTTAAGTATATCTCTTCAAATAAGGGGAGGGGGGAGAGTGGGAACCTTGTTACGAAAAAACGCATGTAATTCCGGTTCTGCTTGACCGATTTGAATAAACTTGATGTTGTTTGAAAGAGGTTTTGTTGAACAATCGAAAATTTGTAAATACGAAGCAATCTGATTAATAACATAAATGCTAGAGGGCGCTGTTTTATATTTTTTTGAATATTGTGTTTTATCGTAACAATTTTAAATTGAGGCATACAAATTGAAGTAGGTCTTTAAAAAGTAGACTAAATTAGTAATAAAACTGTGCAAACCGCAAGGGTTTAGGTATTTGATACAACGCGCCCTTACTGATGACAACAATATTTGTAAAGATGGCCATGTAAGATACAAAATAGATTCCCATTTGAAAACAAGCTAGCCATGATTTTGACGCATATGTCAAAAATTATTAATCGTGTTGCAGTTAATAGAATTTCTTTATCTTTTCGCAATAAAATGATTCTTACAAATGAAGAAGCATTTGATATGTTTATTTTGAATGTATGAGAAATGCAAATGTTGCTGCTCGAGTGTATACACTGCCTGCAGTACCCAAACAGACGGCATCACAGCAGAAGACTTTTTCTCCGACTCGCACACCGTGTGCGTACTACTGCAAATGTGAATCTTTCTGTATACCAAAGACACCGCAGAGGTAGACCAGAAGAAAATGTCATTGATATTTTAGCTTATGTCAATTTTAACCCTCATTCAAGCACCAGAGCCATAGCTAGAGATCTAGTTATATGTCGAACCACCGTTCAAAATATTTTAGGAGAACACAGGTGACTACTTATTTATTAATGTATGTCTTATTCGGTGTTAGAATGATAAAAATGTTTTAATATTATTCGTTTGTCAAGTACCGCAAGGATCTGTTTTGAGCCCTTTTCTTTTTAATTTATATACAACAGAATTGCATCGGATAGGAGATGATTCATGTTATAAAGTTCAGTATGCTGATGATTTTGCCTATTACACGATCCAAAATTCACACCAAGAGTGCTTGTGTGTTCTCGAGAACATGATGAATACTATTAGACGATCCTTATATGACTTAGGTTTTAACATATCGCCTGAAAAATGCGCTGTCCTTTTTTTCACGAGACATCGATATAAGCCACCCGCAACAGTGCTTCTCTCTGAACTTACAATTCCAGCGGTGAATAATTATAAATACCTAGGCATATTTCTGGATAGTAAGTTGTTGTGGACGAAACATATTGAGTATATCAAATGTAGATGTGAAAAAGGGATAAACATGTTAAGATGTGTTTCTAGGTTAAAGTTTGGTGTTGGTGTGGCAATTTCATTAATGTTTTATAGAGCATACATCCGCTCAATTCTGGATTATGGATCGACTTTGTACGGTTCTGCTAGCAAAACAAATCTACAAATTGTAGATCGCATTCAATTGAAAGCTCTACGTATATGTATAGGAGCAATGAGATGCAATCTTAGTTGAATCTATTAAACCTCCATTAGCAATTAGACGCGAATATCTGGCAAATGAATATTTAATCAAAATTAGAGAAAAAGATTGCTACAATAACCTCAATAATCTTGTTTATCTCACAACACAATGTTTAACAAACAAATATTGGAAGATTAAAAATAATCCACCTTTGGTCGATGCTTTCATTTTTACTAATAAATTTCATGAGTTAATTCATACTGTCGACAAATGTTTAGATTCAGCTATGACTCATGTATGTTTGAACCTAACATCATATTCCCCTTATATACACTTTCAGACATAGTTAACAAAAACATTATGATATCTATTCTTTCAAACTATACAAATTATTCAGCTATTTACACGGATGGCTCAAAAACCAATAATGGAACTGGATGTGCCTTTTATCATTCGAATAAATGTTTTTCTGTTAAAATGCATGTTCAATTTACACAGCGGAGATGTATGCAATATGGCAATCCCTCACTTATATATTTGAGAACAAAATTGGAAATAGTCTTATAATAACCGATTCAAAAGCAGCGTTGGAAACTATAGGAACTAAAAAATTATATAATCAGGTAAAAAATTCCGTTTTATGGAATATTAAAAACTATCTATACCTAATAAGTAATTCTGATATCAAAATAACGTTCATCTGGGTAAAAGGACATGCTGGCATTAAAGGGAATGAAATTGTAGGTAGTTTTGCCAAAAAGGCAGTTTTGGAAAACAAGTTTTTTGATTTTTATAACACACTTGACCTATTGCCGTCACTTAAAAGACAAATCACTCACAGTTGTAATAGTGTATGGCAGGAATACGTAAAAGAGTCTAAAAACCCATACACACTTATACATCCAGAAATACCCAAAACAATACCACATATTCAAGATTACAATACAAATAAATACTACACTACGATAGTAACTAGAATGAAACTAAATCATGGTATCTTTCCTGCGCACTTGCTAAAATAGGAATTATAGGCTCTTCTAAATGTTCATGTGACGATAGTTCAATGGCTGATCTTAACCATTTAATTTTTTCCTGTATAAATCACCAATATCAAATAAATATATTTCTAAATTTTCTCATTAATCACAATATTTCTTTACCGACAAATTTAACTCACCTATTAAGTTTAAACGAAAAACCTATTTTAGACGCCTTAGTTGAGCTATTTAAAAGTGCACAAATTTCAATATAGAGTTGAACATTGAAATTAAATAATTTTTGTGGCTAAGAACTAAGTTTTCTACGGCCAAAATTTCACACACACACACACACACACACACACACACACACACACACACACACACACACACACACACACGTTTGTCCAGTAGGTAACTACTTATATGTTTCTCATTCTTATCAAACATGACTAATGCATTTTCCGCCATTTTATGTCCAGTTTCATAATAATATTACGAGAGTTAATGCATTTAACGTAATTTTTCGTTTACTAACAACGAAGGCCTTCAATGTGTCTTATTGATATGATTATACTATTTTTAGATTGCGCCCATATCACATGGTCCTACACCAAAGTTTGAATGCTCAAGATTTCGATATTAGGTTGGATTTTTGCAACTGGCTCTCAAATATGATCCACGACGATCCTGAAATACTTTCATGAATTATATGGACAGATGAGGCTACGTTTCATAATGATGATAGTGTAAATCGACATAATATGCACTACTAGTCTGATACGAATCCCAACTGGATGCAGGAGGTCCATCAGGGTCGTTGGTCTGTGAAGGTGTGGTGCGTGATTCTAGGTTGAGAAATAATTGGGCCTTTTTTTAATGAGACTGATAATGGAGAAATATATTTAGATTTTTTAAGCAACGAATTGCCAATTCTTTTAGAAGGCATACCTTTTGTCATTTGTCGTGACATGATCTTGCAACATGATGGGTGCCCGGCACATTATTCTAGAGATGAGAATTTCTTAGATCAATCGTACCCGGGAAAGTGGATAAGACGTGGAAGTTCATTTATTTGGCCACCGAAGTCTCCAGGCATAACTTGTTTAGATTTTTATTTGTGGGGGCGAGTAAAAGATATCGTTTATGTCGATAGACCCGCAACAAGAGCTGACATGGTTGAAAGGATACGACAGACAATACGAAGTATTTCAAGGGCAGAAATTGAAGCTGCTGTTTTCTCTACCCGTCAGCGATTGATTTCATGCATTAAAAATGATGGACGACATTTCGAACATCTAGGGCAGCACTAACTACGTAGTTATTTATTAAAGGTTTCAATTGTTCGATTTATCAGATTATTTTAAAATTCGTTCTCATTGTTAGTAGCGACAGCATTACATTTAGGTAATCTAGTGGCAACCATAAAATAAGTATGATAACAATTTAAATTACTGCAGACCAATGTAAGATTTTTTCATTCAGGCTAAATTTAATAATTTCTGTTAATGCGAACCAGCCTTCTAGATGTTGGAACAACAATTCCCGCCATTTACCTGTTTCTTACGATATCTCAGGATAGAAAAGAGATATCGCCTTGCGGTTTGCACTGTTTTATTACTAATTTAGTCTACCTTTCAAAGACCAACTTCAATTTGTATGCTTCGATTTAAAATTGTTACGAGAAAACACAGTATTTTAAAAAAACAGCGCCCTCTAGTATTTATGTTATTAATTAGATTGCTTCATATTTACAAATTTTCGATTGTTCAACAAAATCTCTTTCAAACAACATCAAGTTTATTGAAATCGGCCAAGCAGATGCAACGGCCACTTCGTCGAAGAGCTACTCAGGCGTGGGTTATATACTAGTAGAGACCCAAGGAGTAGGTCTTACCGGTTCTCGGGTATCCTACTTATTTTTACGTAACGAGACGGAAAAGATAAGTGGGCGCCACCCTGAATCCTACTAGCCTATAAGTTACCTAACATCGACTAATCCCAGTCAACAAAACAAGAAGTTGGAAGGTTATATAAAAAAAATATGAACACCGTTATTTAAAATTTACAAGTAGTTTTATTAAGTAAAGTTATATGTTGTATGAAAATTGAAAAAGTTATTTACAAGTAGTTTATTAAATTACAATTATATGTTGGATGAAAAATTGAAAATAAATATGTTAATTAATTTTACAACTTAATTTATGAATTTGAAACTAGAACTGAAAGTAAATTGACATTAAAAAAATTAGATTCTGAGGGAAACTAAAGTTAAACAAGAGTTAAATATTTCACAAAGATGTAATTTATATATGGTACAAACTATTCAGTTAATTAGTCGATGAACGTTAGTTGGAAAGAATCTATAGTTTTTAAAGATTGTGGACGTTAGTACTTTCCTTGTTTTCTATTCCAATGATGATTTGCATGTCGTCCAAACGAATCGAGAACCAATCAGCTGGCTGCGTCAAGTTACATCCAGAAGTCCAGTCGGTTCTGAATAGAGCCGTGGTCCCAGCAGGTAGACTTCATCAACGGAAAAGGCTTCGGTCGATACGAAGATAACTTTAGGCCGGTTCGGAAAAGTTTTTAGGTCGGTAAGAAAAAGTGCTAGAAATGACACTTGAATCAGATATAGCTCTCGAATTCATCGACGAGAAATATTACGAGTGGTGAACGAACATCACGTTACACAGAACCGGAATTACAAGCGTTTTTTCGTAACAAGGTTCCCACTCTCCTCCACCCCTTATTTGAAGAGATAGACATCATATTAAAAATATGGAGAATTTGTCGTGGAATCTGATTATAATATTTAATATGCTCCTTAATTGAGTAAATTTTGCATTTTACAATTTTAACTGTCAATTGCGCCCTCTAGCGATGGACCTACAATTCTGAATATAATTTCCTGGCGTTTCTAGAGGACACTTTTGTTATAAAAGTTTTTTTTCCGAACCGGTGCTATAATCCACTCCTGAGATATGGCCGACGGTATATACGTGGGATTTTGGATGATACAAGCAAGGGAGCGGTATCAATATCTTCGTTAACATGGGGATCAGAAATTAGATTTTGGACAATGGCCACTTGTGGCAGATTGAACTTATAAGTGTTATGTATTAAATTCTACATAAAATATCAACCGGAGGTATTTTATGTACGGATGACCTTTAATATAGAAATTCGGTTTTTTAATAAATACTTCACTCAGATACTTGAGATTTTGAATATTACCGCAATATAAGAGTTTTGTATACAGGGTGTCCCACTATAAAGTAACACATTTTGACGGCTTATCATTCGAGACTGGAAAAAGATATCTACGTGCAGTTTTCGCTAAACTTCTTATATTTCCTTCAATTTTTATTGACATAGTTGCCAAATGTTTATTTTTTCCCGAAAGCGCCGAAAAAAATGATCATTTTTGAAACGAAATTACCGGTTTATTTTAAATACAACACCCTATATTTTTTATTACCATCTGAAAGCCCTTTCTTCCCCTTTCCAAAAATGTATACATTATCGGCGTATACTCAAGTTTTGGGGAAAGATTTAATTTTGTCATGTCAATAACTTCCAAACATAAATTATCACATTTTAACAGCTTGGAAACGTTATAACTCGAAAGTAAGACAAGGGATTAATGAGCGGCTTTCACTGAAATTCTTAGAAATGTTTAAATTTTTTATGACATCGTTTGCAAGTCTCAAAAGTTGTCTAAAATTTTCGTAAGAAATTTACTTTTGTTAATTAATAAAAGTGACCAGGATAAGATTCAGAGCCATTCTTGACATAAATACGCCTATACACGAAAATCGATATTAACTTGGGTACAACAATTTACAGAATAGGGAAAACTAGAAAGAAAGAAAACATTTAAAACAAACATTTTTATTTACATATAAGAACAAAGAACCAAACATAACTTCATAAAACACATCAAAACAAAAAAAAATATATATTTAATAAATAAGTTGTTGTATGTGACCTCCATCTGCGTCTCTACATAATCCTAATCTGATCCAAAAATTAGTGACTGCATTTTGCAGCATTTCTGGTGTTATGGTATTAAAAACCTCTACTATGTTATTTCTGTAATAAACACACGAAATATGACAAAAGGAAATTTAGGGACACCCTATATAGATATATAATTTTCTTGATAATAAAATAAGTCGAATCCAATTTAATATGAAAACAATTGTTGAACTAGACCAGAAAAGAATTTAAACAAACAATTTTACACAACCGACAAGGTCGATGACAAAACACACGATGGTTTGTTCAAAATATAGACAAACCTTGCAACTTAGTATAAAGAAATTGAAAATTAACCTTCAATTACGAAAATAAAAAATATGAGACAAGGCAACACGAAATAAAATATCCCAAATCTTCTGAAATAAATAGCAGAAAATTTGGTAACAGAGGCAGTGAGGTAGTAACCCTCATAGAGTGCTCAGGTACTGTATGGCCCGACACTTCGACGGTCGTACGTAAGCAGTGATATTGTGTGTTGTGATATTTCAAAAACGTAAGTTTTTTCTATGTCATTATAATTATTTTTTTGGAACAAATATCGTATTGACATTTTATTTGATTTGACTGGGTGTCCAAAGATACATTTCCTGGTCATATTAAGTGCACTATTGACGTTTGAGCCCCTCACCTAACATATACAGGAAATAGTACAATTTGCAATCAATTTAATAATCCAGGAGAACCCTAAATTTTAGTCAAGGGAATTTAAAGATTATACAGGGATATTCATATGTAAGACTTATATTGTTTATATCATAACCAGGTCAGATTACCGTCAGATTTCGAAAGAGTTTTTTTTGATAGTTATTTTCTTATATTATACAGGGATATTCATATGTAAGAATTATCTCAGTTATATCATAACCAGGTCAGATTACCGTCAGATTTCGAAAGACTTTTTGCACTAGTCCTGATAGTTATTTTCTTATATTATACAGGGATATTCATACGCCAGATATCGTCCATTTATGTCATAATCAGTAAATACTACTTTCAGATTATGGAAGACGTTTTGCCCGAGTCATATTAATTTTTTCTCATTCCTTATACAGGGATAGTCATATGCAAGACATCTTTTACTTTAGTCATAATAATGAGAAACTACTTCCAGATTATGAAAGACGTTTTTCCCTAATTGATTTCTAGTGTATCGTACCGGGACATTCTCCCCCGATTAACTTTTATTTTGTCCCAACCAGGGCTGACTTACTGTACTTAATTATTTTGTGTTTGTAATATAAATGTACATATTATCCACCCAGTCTGTTTCCTTTATCAACAACCCCTACCCTCGGACCAGCAGGATTGAACAGGTTGACGCGACCTGCCTTAGAACTCAGGCTTGGTACATTGTATAAGCCCAAGAGGCCCCACGGAGACCTTGTCCGCTCGTGCCAGGAAACCACCTCCACCGAGGTTACCCACAGGGGGATTCCTGGCTTTGAATTGTGCCATAAGGCACTGGTGACAGCACGCTGCAAAATTCAAGGAAATAGGAATTGAAAGGTGGTCCTACACTTTTAAGTTTTCGGGATTCTGTAAATTGTTGTACCCAAGTTAATATCGATTTTCGTATAGGCGGTTTTCTGTCAAAAATGGCTCTAAATCTCCTTCTAGTCACTGTTATTGATTTTGTCTCAGCATATAATACGACGCATCGCGCTTTTTCTATCAAAGTATACATTTTCGATTAATAAATTTGACTGTGTTCGTTTTTATACTTCATACTACAAGTTATGTGAAGCCAATTTGCATATTATATAATAATACCATATCATATTCATTTATTAGTTGTCAGCATATAATTATAAACTAACTTGGTACTGTTCTCACATTTTTATCGACATTCTGTTTGTAACTCCGTAACAATAAAGTTGTATTTTAAAATTCAAATTAAACTTTTTGAAAAGATATTTCGTGAACAAAATATCTTAACTGGCGCAGTCAGTAGGATATAGTCGTAGTTCGGTATTTTCGGGAAGTCACGGCATCGAGACCGGTTCTGTGAAAAGACAACGTGAGTTTCAACTCTTAGACGACAACATACACCATCCAGGGGGAAACAGGATCACATAGGGAGAACTCCAAGAAGTACCTGTAAGTACCGAGTTTTCCTATTACACCTTCCTAATTAAGATAGGTAAAATATTTCCCGGTTGGAAATATACTTTACTTTTTAATTATAGTACATTAGTAGGAAATATATACATATAGAGTTGTCAATTTATTAATGAACGATTCTGATACAAATATTGAAGAATTGATTTCAAGTGTCAATAATTCATTAAATTTAGAAGAAAACGTTAGTGGTAGTAATATTAACCCAAACAATATGGCTAATAATAATGAACAAATTAACATTCAAATGTTGAAATTAACAGTAGATTTAATTTTACCTTATGACGGCAATAACTCAACTCTCATACAATTTATAGAGAATTGCCAATTTCTTATAGATACATATAGTAATGTAGGTAATGTAGTTATTAATAATTATATTTTACGAGCAATTCGTTCTAAATTAGTAGGAAGAGCTAATCTTTTAGTTGGTTGTAGACCCGAGCTAGATAATTGGAATTTATTAAAAGACGCATTAGAACAATGTCACTAGAATGTTTGGAGCAGGACCTCTTAATGGCCCATCTTTTTAAAAACGAATGAACGTTAGATTTTGCTAGAAGACTACAAGTGTTAAAAAGCCACGTGGTTCAAAGAATTAATAGTTTTACAGTAACAGAAATGCCTGTTAATACTAAAGAAATATATCGTAGACAATACGAAAACGCTTATTAGAAATTTAACCGGTTTGCTACAACAAACAATTAAGAATACAGCTTCAATCGAAGCCGCTATTACATTTATTATAGAAGAAGACAATTTTAATCACTCTCAAAATAATTTTAAATTTAAAAATAATTCGAAAACTAACATATATTCAGAAAATTATAATAGACAAGTATTAAATAATCATAACCATCATTCGAGTTATACTAGCAATCCAAGCAATCCAAATCAATTACCCAGACAACAATTCCCAACAAACACCTCAAACTAATTTTAACTACCGAAATCAAAATCAAAGACAAAACTCAAATAATCTGAACCAAATTCATAATTACAAAAACCACAACCAATTTCCTAGTCAACCAATTCCAATTCAACCTCGACAAATGACTAGAAATTATCCAACCAATAGACAAGTTGTTGGACAACCAAAAAATGTTTTTGCACCTACTGGTAAAGCTTCAGAAAATAGACCAGAACCAATGTCAATAAACTCGAGAAACACTTTTAAGCCCAATCAACCGAATAACTATTTTATATCCACTCACCCCAGAAATTTTATTTTGAAAGAATTGCACCAAATTCAAACCGAATCAGACTCACTTGATTCGAACATTAATTACCCAGACTTTGAGTTAAATCCTTACGACGTCGAAAATCTAACTCATGACATTGATCCTGACTACTACATAGATCCCTTTATGTATAATGACGACTCTGTAAATAATAATAATCAAAATTTTTGGAAGACGAGCCTGGAAGACAATTTAACGTAAACGAAATATTTTCTTATTGTAGCAGCTCTGAATTACCGTATATAAAAATCAACAATCCTCCGATAAAACTCCTAGTTGATACGGGTAGTATGCAATCAATATTAGATCCAATCATCGCAGAAAAATTCTTTCCTAATACTATTTTTCAAGAAACAACTAGAATTACAACAGTAGCAGGTGATAAAGACGCAAAATTTAAAGCAGAAATTCCAGCTTTCCCTGAATTTAAATCACCCTGTACAATACCATATATTTTATTTAAGTTTCACAATTATTTTGACGGCCTCATCGGTTTAAACGTGACTTAAAATCTTAAATTATGTTTTGATTTTGAAAATAATATCCTAAAAAATAATGTTATTCAAATTCCGATTTACTATTTCAAAATATCTGTCGATTCCCACAAGATAGCTGCCGTAAAAGTCCCAGTCAGCTGTTATACCGAAGAAATCATAGTACCCAGTCAAGAAGTAGATGATAACCTTTATTTCCCGGAAACGATTACAATTGCAGAAAACGGTTTTGCTAAAACTGAAATAATAAACTGCAGTGATAAACGTGTTGAAATTGTAATAAAAGACCGACTGAAAGTAACACCTCTTACTAATACAGTATCCGCCAAAATAAACAGTACCGAAAATAAAAATAAAAATTAATTTTTAATTTCTGTAATGTAAGTGTTCAAAATGTTCACCATTTCGACGCAAACAAGCTTCATATCGATTTTGTAAGTGTATAAACATATTTATAAAAAGTGGTTGATGTAACTGCCGAAAAATATTTTGTATTCTTTCCCGTAGTTCGGCAATATTCGCCGGCGGATTTTCCGAGTGAAATATTTTGTCCTTCATTATGCCCCAAATGTATGCGTCAGGTGGCGTCAGATCAGGTGAATTAGAAGGATATTCGAAGTCTGTTCCCCGAGAAATTATTCTATTATAGAAATGCCGACGGAGTAAGTCTAAGGTGCGCACAGCTGTATGGCTCGTTGCACCATCTTGTTGGAACCTTTGTGTGCGAAACTGTAGATTTCGTGCACGGCAAAAGTTATTTAGATCTCTTACAAAAGGTATAATAATTTTCTCTCTATAACGCTCTTGGTTGACAGTAAGTGGATTCTGATTATCATCTTCAACGAAATAAGGACCAATCATTCCATGACCAGATACCGCGCACCAAACGGTAACTCGAAGACTGTGGAGTGGTTTCTCTACAATGACATCAGGACGTTCAAATCCAAGGAATCTGGTTGTTTGTCGATTAATATAGCCGCTAAGATGAACGTGACTCTCGTCTGAAAACCATATGTTTTTCAAAAATTCGGGATCTTCGTAAATTAAACTCAACATGCGACCACAGTAAATTTCTCTTGCACGTTTGTCCGCAGCATTTAGTCGTTGTCCAACTTGAATACGGTATGGATAACCACCAATTGATTTGAACATGCGACGTAAAGACGTTTCACTAATGTTGAGTTTACAAGCAGTTCTTACAAGACTTCTTTGAGGTGATTGCACAACTTGGTTAAAACACGTCCTCCATTTTCGTTAGTGCATACTGTTTTTCGACGACCTGAAGAACCTTTACGTTGACACAATACACTACCAGTGCGACGAAATTTTTCAACAACAGCTAACATCACACTTTTACTAGGAGCTGCTTTATTAAATTTTTGTTGATATTTTATTGACACCTGTTCTAAGCTTGGACCATCATTACGACCTTTTCCGTATGAACGAAAATAATGCTCTACCAAAAAAATTTTTTCTTCCGTTGTTAGAACGATTTTTAAATCAAATTTAACTGCAGCGTACTATTAATATATCAACTAATGACAATTAAGTCAAATATGACAAATCCATATTACATAAACAACTCCACAGCACTCTCTGTTTCGGTACTGTTTATTTTGGCGGATACCGTACATTAAAACCAAATTTTAATTTTTATGATACCGAGGATATATTACAGAATAATTATTCACAAAATTGTAACGAAAATATTCAAAACTTAATTATAACCGATAATTTGAATGCAGTAGAAAAAAATGCTATTCTTGAATTTTGTTACGATTTCAAAAAGATAGTTGACAAAGACAAACTAACTATTACGAACGAGATAAAACACGAAATAAAAACATATGACGAAGTACCCATCCATACCAAATGTTACTGCTATTCTTTTATACACAAAAACGAAGTTCAACGACGAATAATGGAAATGTTAGATGACTCGGAGTTTCTCATTTCTTTCTAGTTTTATAAATTTTTCCTTCGCCTTGAACTTTTTCTCTTTGTCGAATCTTTCTCTATACTGTCCACTAAAATTCTGCCATTTCGTTATCTGTTACACTATTTTCTTTCTTTCGTTTTTTGTTCTTCTAAAAGTTTTACGTATTCGCTCGACATTAACTTCTCGATTTCTGGATTCATACCACCAAATGCTAATCCACATTATATAAGGTTTTTTAAGTTAACTATAATAGTTACTATAGAGACTATGTTCCTTTATATCTCGTTTCATCTATAATTTCATTCGTATACCTACATTTGATTCCTTTCTAAACCATCAACTGATTCTTCTTCTACTTGTTTGATTTTCTTCATACATTTCATTTCCAAATTGCCTTTGTTTATCCATTATTGAACTTTGATTTTAGATTATTTTAAACTATTATTAATGATTTTTAGAAAATGGGCGTCAACGACTTACTAATCTTTATCAATCAATAGCAGAAAGGTCTTTGAAAGAAAAAGTAATTTCAAAACGCAACGAAAGTCGCGAAGATCCAGATCGAATATTCTAGAGCGACTTCTGTTGCTGTTCTGGGCCCGGAAGAAGGATAAGTGAACAGTTTTCCTTTTTATTCTTCATACATTTGCACATTCCCCTTTATCCGTCACATTTCACAATTTTTTTATGTAAAGTTTTTATTTCTCTCTTTTTGCGGTAATTAGTATAAATTCACTTCTCACTTTGTATCTAACATTGTAATAATTTGCTTCATAGTTTAAAATATTGGGCTGTTGGCTCTGAACGCTAGGATACTACGGTACGTACCTGGGTACTGCGTTATTTAGTTGAGTTTTAGAACTCTGACGATTTTATGTAAATAATTTTGCGCCGTACAAAATTTCGATTCATAGTTACTTTTAGCAGCGCTAAGCTCGTTTGCTATTTGAATTTTATGCTTATGCATTTATTAATATTTATTTTCATATTTGTATAAATTGCGGGAGTGTGAACCCATGTAACTGAGACATTGGTAATTTTTGGCATTAGATTTTTCATTGTATTTTGAGAAATTGTACATGAACCATTTGGTCGTTTCTCTATAATTGTAGATTTGAGATATCGGTGTAGTTTGGGGCCCTCAGCTCTTCTGCACCCTGAGTTCGAAGCCTTCAGCTCTGCTCAGAGTTTATAGAACCTGCTTGTCAGTTATTTATTTAAGCTGTGACTTCGCTGTAACTGATAATTTAGTTTGCGGTTTAAGTTTTTATGTAGATTTAGGCCTTCAGCCTAACTACATTCTGTCTACAGCCTTCAGTTGAGTTCAGATATTATATGGGACATTTTTGTTGTAAACTTGTAATAAATACTTTGAAAAGGGACCTATGGTCCAAAGTGATTAATTAAAAACTTCAATCAGGGGATACTTGCTGACTTTTTTTTTATAATAACTTACCTATCAGTTTAACCTTTGGAGTGTGTAGTTAGTGTTGTCAACCCACTGAAGAGTTGTGGGCTAATTTAAGAAGTCTTGGGTGCTTGCCAAAACTTCTCTGGCGCCCTTCTTGAAAACTTATCAAATTTTTTTGAATAATCCACCCCTTCTTCGACTCGAAGCTAGTCGACTGGCGAGCACGGGTTGTACCACGTGAGACAACCCGCACATCTATAGCGAGCACTGAGGGCTAGTAGCGTTTTCTCGCTATAAACTTGCGCCATGCCGTTGAACTAAATGTGACGTTTCAATGGCAACATGTGTAGATTTTAAAAATATATTGGAGCAGGGACTCTCTTCAGGAAAAATGTTTGGAAGAAACGTATTTGAATATTTGTTATTCAAACAATGAACAACATGCTATGACACGCAAACAACTTGAATTTTTCATTGAAACAGATCTATCAAACAAAGAGATTGAGACATTTACTGTCTCGACCCTTACCCGACCCTGTTGAATCTACTCATATTACTGTTTTAAATGAAACTAACTGTTTCTAGATAATTTCACAATATATTGAAAGAATGTTAAAAATTCTGAAAAATTTGACAATTGTTTCGATATTAAATATCATCGTCAGAATGACATAAGTTACATTTCATTTGATGCCTACCTGATGTTTAATAATTATTTTTAGCTAGACCAAGAAGTGACCTACCTCGTGATTCACTTAATATATATTAATAGAAAAAAGAAGAAGATCTGATATTACAAATATCAAAGCTTACATATTATTAGCCCTATGTGGATATCCTGGATATCTTTTTTCACATTTAAGATCAGTATACTTGTGCAATGATATAGAAAACCATGAACACTATATTTGCTGATCCTTACACAATTATCACTTAAGAAGACAGTTTAAAAGTGAATAACTCCCTAGATTTATTTCAAAATTTCTAAGGGGTTGAGCCAAATAGACAGCATTGCATTCTAGATATATAAGTTTATAGACTTCTGTAATGCGGATATTTTTGTTTTTACATTTCACAATTTTGTACTAACATTACTTTTTGTTTTAAAAGAAATTGCTGTATTTGTTGCTAAAGATATTATAGAGATATTATTAGAAATATTACCTGCAGATGTGATGGTTTTATAATTTTTTATATCTTTAGTTTGTTTAGGAAATATGAGTTGTAATGCTAGTTTTTCCTCTTTTTTGTTAATTAATTTATCATATGTAATGGATAACCATTGGATGTTGCTATTTGTTGAATTGTATTAATTTCTCTATCAAAATTACAAGAACAATTTTATTTCCAGTGAAGAAGGAAGAGCAGAAATACAGAAGGAGGAGGAATCGAGAAATATTACAAAAACTGAATGGGGAAGTCAAAGTGAAGGAAATTAAAACGCAGAAAATCAAATAGTTGGGGCATGTGTGGAGGGCCGGAAGTCATAACAAAGAACGAGATTTAAATTGTTGGCAGACGTAGAAGAAGACTTACGCAGAGCAGGAGTTACAAGATGGAAAAAGGAAACAAGAGGCCGCAAATTAGCAAACAAATACATTGATGATCCGATGACGTAGCGAAAGCGGCGCAACCTCACATCAGGTGTCAACTTTCCCAATAGATTCAAAATAGTTGAATGGAAATTTAAAGTAAAACTTCAAACCCACAAATGGAATATTATTCCAGTTCAAGTCTTTATTAAAATTTTAACGAACCAGTCATAGTCGACATTTTTCCCGAAATAATTTTCCCATTTCAGACTCAATTTCCATTAAAGATTGGAAACATTCTACCTAGTTATGGTTTTAGAAAACGTGGCCTCAATCGGTCTTTTTATAGGAACAATTAAGTATTATCAGTTCTATAACCGTAGAATTCTTTTGCCCGCGGCATTAAAAACACGAAAGTTTCGACACAGTCGTGATTTGAGAGTAAATGACATAATAAGCCGAGATTCCTTTGAGAAAGGAACGAAGGGATCTCCACCTCTCTTGGAATGAGGATAACTTCGTTATTTCCAGAGGATGGCGGCGAAAGATAGGGAATAATATAGTTGTTTGATGCCTTCTAGGTAAATTTGTTATGTGGTTTTCGTTGTTTCACTGATAACGTTAGGAAACTTTGGGAAAACAATTCAAGAGAAAATATTCAACTTTATCTTAGGGACAGATAAAATATATCAATTTAAAAAATTGAAGCTGTGGACTAAATTCAAATAACTTCAGAGCCGTATGTTGGTAAAAAAAACCGGAACAGAAATCCCTACCCGACGCCTGAAAAGGCAGAGGAAGATGAGAGAAAGAAGAAGAAAAGCTAATTTAATTAGGATTTTATCTCACTCTTCATTATTATATTTATGTTTAAATAGATTTGAACACCTGCTTAAAAGAGAACCAACTCCAGAATGTTCAAACAGCGTTTTTCAAATAACGGTCAAGCACCTAATGCCCACTGTACCACCGTCAAAGAAGAGCAAACCAGTTGGTTAAGTGATAGCTCAGGAACCATACTTATTAGCAAACATATAAAAGTGATTCAATATCCGAGAGACAAAAAACCCATATTTGCAGAATATCATCGGAATCTAATTTTTTTTCCATATTTCATTCCAATTGAGATTTTGCATAAAAATTTCCAAATTTATTGTTTTATAACTCAGTTTGAAATATCGGTGGAAAATTGCTGTATTTTTTTCATAATAGTATTAACGCTTCTCTTTCGATTTTTACTAATTTCAGTCTTTCCAATTTATAAATGGAGTTGTCACGAATTTTTGTAGGGTAAATTTTCACAAAAATTTCTAGTTTAACTTTAACTCTGTATAACTCCTACAAATATCAAATGGAAGAAACTAAATATAATCACTAATTAATATGCTAATTTCCTCTATCGAATGCTGTAAGAATGAAGACGACACCTTGCATAGTTTCAGAAATATAGAGTTTTTTATGGAAGCATGTCAAAAAAATTTTGATTTCCGGGCCAAAAAATAAAAAAAATTTGGTTTCCAGTGAATATATTAGAAAAATTATACAATAATGAGATGAGTCGACATGAGTAAGACGTGTTATTGTGGTGTGCTGCATTAAAATCGATAAAGTTGTAGTAAAACGTGCAAAGTAAATTGGTGTTCTTATAAATTTTGAATGTAAATATTAGAATGAATTGACTCAAGTTTAAAACTGCATCAAAATATATTAAGCCGTTTGATTCTTTTTCTCATAATGGAATCCAAAGGAACTCGTAAAAATCCAACGAAGAGAGAGGACAAATTGCACTCGTTGGTTAAAGCTTTGGTCACGACTATGTTGACTTCTGAGGAATTTATTAGTAAAATATCGGAAAGTATAACTGAAAACATTGCTAAGAAGCTTAAGGATGAAATTAAGAAACTCAAAGAGGATAATGCGCAAATTACTAAAAGAGTAGAAGAACAGGATAGAATTATGGAAACTCTGGTGAGAAAGCACGAAAAACAGGACAAAGCTACTAGAAGTCACAACATGTTATTTTATAGATTACAAGAAAGTGAAGAAGAGGTTTGCAGCAAATTGGTATTGGACATAGTAAGAGGAACAAAGAATTTGAACGTTGGTGAAGAAGTTATTGCATCATCTTTCTGAGTGGGAAGGAGGGTGAGCGGTGTATTTAGACCAATATTAGTGAGATTTTCTACCGTCTATTACAAGGAACGGGTCTATGAAAATAAGAAACATTTAAAACAATCCAAGATTAGCGTAAGAGAAGACCTTACTGCTGATAAAGTTAAAATTTTGAAAGCTGCACTAAATAAAGTGGGTAGGAATGGAACCATTTGGACACATCATGGAAACGTGTTTCTGAAACTTAATAATGCTAATCAAATTAGGAAGTTGGTCTGCATAGGTGACATTGACAACATTTAATTGGTCTGTTTTGATTCCTTTTTTCTCTCTCAAAAATATATTAGAATATATTGAAACAGTCTTATTTAGTTATATTCAATTTAATAAAGATTAATAGTATTCGTGAAATAAGTCAAATTGATTCTCCCATCTTGTACTTTATTAGCCATCATTTTAACGAGTAATTATACATTGTAAAAAAAACATGTCTAAATCAATTATAGATGCTGATAGTAAAAACAGTGAACAAAATCCTCACCACAATACTGAAGAAAATCTGACCAAATATAATGAAACAGACGATACACTCTTTGAACCATCAGAATCGAAAATATTGGAAATCTGATTCAGATTCAACGGAAATTAACACTAATAATTCAGTACATGATGTAATTTTAAAAGAATCCGTCGAAATTAGAATGAAATTCAAAATAATTTAAAAGAAACACGTCAAATTTTCATATAGTTAGTAAACATGTTGTTTTATGCAAGGGATTTCAGGAATTTTTAATAAATAGTAAATAAGTTATGTTAATATTTATATGTATAAAAATCTTCATCTGTATATATTCCAATTTCTAATACTAAAATGTTATTTTCATGCTTTATATACGGCTTTAGAAATTAATGGTTTATTGTAATATAAACAGCCAATCGTCGACAAAGACAATATTTATACAGTTCTCATACGATAGAGAGATAAGTTTCGATAGCAACCCGCAACGAGATTATGAGGGGAATGAAAAAAACGTCAACGGGTTTTAAAACGTCAAAGAGCTGGTGATATTATAATTTAACTCGTCAATAAGGACGATTCAAAAAGTTTATATTTAAAGTACTGCAGAAAGACATTTAAACCAATTTTATATTAATAATAGGAATTTGAAGATAATTGTATATCGAGGAGAAAAAAGTCATGCGGATGTAAAAAAACATCAAAAAGAGGCAAGTGATATTCTAATTTATTTCGACAATATGGAGGATATAAAACGTTTATATTTAATGAACAAAGACGTTTAAACCAATTTCATAATAATACTAAGAAGATAGAAGATAATCGTACATCCAGTTAAAGGATATATATCTGGGGAGGAAATTGAGACATTGCGGGTAAATTTAAGAATCGTCAATAATATTTTGGACACTAGAACAGAAAGAAATTGAGAGTGAAGATTAGTTTGAAGTGAATAGAAACTTAGAAAATAGAAGGTACCGTTTTAAAATATTTTATTAGAGATATCTAAAATTTCATTAGGCTTTTATTTCTAAATTGAGGAATGCATTCATGCTGAGTAATTAATCAAACTTTTTAATTGTCCTAAAAAATTTGTATTTATTTATACATAGCATATGTATACACATTTTCTGTTAAAAAACTTCTATACCTAATTAAAAAAAATTCTTGAAATCATAAGCTTGTTCATTTTAATTTCACAATACAATAATTAGAGTAAATTTGAATGGCGCAATTGAACCCTAACTTTTGATAGAGTTGTTATACATGCTTAACGATTTTTCAGTTTCAAATAATAAATAAATAAAGAAACCAATACAATATATTATCATACCTCTACATACTCCGTCATAGAACAAGAATTTACCTAGTTTTATTTAAATCTTTGTAAGTTAACTCATAATAGGGTTAATTTTGCAGCACCAGCAATTTGGGTGCAATTGACTTACACCTTTGTGTTGGTTTTTTGCATTGTTGATGGTTTTTCTGATTTTGAAACTAATTTGATAGTTTATATTATTTTACTGTTGATAAAAATTAGTTCAGGAACATTTAAAAATGGATTTCTTGAAAGTTGGTTGTGTGAATGCTAGATCATTAGTTCCTTCAATAACTGATGTAAAACAAACTATTTTACATAGTGACTTTGATATTTTTTTTGATATGCGAAACCTGGTTAAAAATTCGGTTATTAATTCTGTTATAAATATTAGTAATTATCGCTTACACAGGGCTGATATAAATTGTAATGGTAAGGGAGTATGTATCTATGTTAGAAATAGGATACGTGGCGAGATAATTATGACTAGACTGGACTACATTTGGGAACAATTGTGGGTTAAGGAGGTTATTAGTAATAGCTATTTGTGTATTAAGAGCGGAAAGTGATACTCTGCCGAAAGCGACAACGCACTTTCTGCTCGAATTGCACACAAGATTTTTTCTACGATCACCTTATTTTTAGACAAATAATTAAAAAAACATGAAAAAGCCTTTTACTGCATCCAAAAGCTCTTCGTGTTCTAAATAAATCTGTACCGCGAATTTCCACGTACCATAGTTCTCGTGCCCTTTTAGATGCTCGATCAGCGGAAGCTGGCTGATGATATTACTTATTAACACAAAAATTCAACAAATTACAAACTCCAGAAGCTTCAATGGTGTCTCACGCGTGTCCTCTTGCAATTTGATGTTTTGAGTCAAGGTTTCGAGAAGAAAAATAACTTAATCTATCAAAAACGGCGTAAAAGCAACTAATGGCAATTTAAAACTTACAAAAGTCGTAAACGACATTAAGATGACATTTACAAATTGAGGCTCGAAAAATATTGGGAGTATTATACACTTTGAATATTTTTAAATATTAACTACAACTATAACATAGGTGTTTTGGATGGGTTCATAAGATAGAAAATAATAATTAAAATGACGTCTAAATCGGTCTAATCTGTAAGGTCTTATAACACTGCGCCGTCGTGCTCGAAAAATCGCGCGTGTTTGAAAGACCAGTTATCCACGAATACTTTACGCTATTTTTTCTATTGGCGCATTTTGACTTACTACAAAAAAATGGAAGTCCGTCCTCGATGCCCAGGAAAGTTTCATTTCATGAAAGTCCGTCCTCGATGCCCAGCCAAGTTTCATTTCATAAAAGTGCATCCTCGATGCCCAGCCAACTTTCGTAAAAGTCCGTCCTAAGTAGTATTTATTTAAAAATGTATATGGATTGATTCCCTCGGGGATTAAATGGGTCCCACCCGCGAGATTAAATGGGTCACTTCAGTCGCTTGGTGTATAATGTACTATTAATATACCTATTATTTACTAACTTTCTTTAGTTTATTGTAAATGAAAACATGTGTGCGGAAAAGTACGCTCTAGAGCGGAAATAATGTCAAATTATGACAGATCACGGAAAACATACACTTTGCGGTTAGATTTCAGTGTGCAAAAGCCTACTTTGGGTAGTAATCGTAGGAAAAAATCTTTTGCTGTAGGTATTATTTACTAACCACATGAACAAAATACGAATATGTTTTTAGATGAATTTGAAGATAGTCTTGCCTCAATATATCCTACTGTTTGCGAAATCATTTGTGTGGGGGATTTTAATTCAAATTTATTGGCGTATGAAAATGCGAGCGTTAAAAAATCAGTTCGATTTTAGGATCACTCAATCTATGTTAAGTAATTGATGAACCTACTATAATCACTGTGACATCTGCAACATTCTTAGATTATGTAATAACTCCTGAAGGTACTAATTATAATATAAGGTATTATGCAACAAGTAATTTCAGATCATTCAATGGTATTTTGTGAGTTGAAAATATCTAATGAACATAGAGGTTGTAGCATGATAAAAATACAATGCTTTTTGTATTGTATTATACGAGTAATTCACGGAGGTGCATTAATTCAGTTAAGCCACCCACTGAGTATGCAACTTTATACACACTTCTGTATAGTTGGTTGCATAAGGGAATTAACTATGGGCTTTAAAATTATTTAAGCATATCCTGGAATAACGGGATGTAAATAATTAAATGGGTGTGTAGAGTAATATTTTTATTAATATTCTTCATGTGATTTAACCAATCTATGAGTATTTTATTATTTTATGTGGGGATTTTATTTGACTGCCATTGGTAACACTGATTATAAGTGTTCGTGGTAAAGGGAAGCTAAACATTGTTGAAACCACTTGTCTGATACTTATCGAATAGTTAAGTTGGGTATCCATGAGGACAAGTCGTGAGTATACAAAATGGCCGGTGGCACATGGTTTAATCCATATATTTTGGGAGGTAAGCTTTCATCTTGTATATATTTTCACGGCTATAACCCCCAATTTTTTTTTAGGGTTTTTTTCTATACTGCATAGTTTTTACATGCAAATTTTTACAACATTTTTTGTCAATTGAATATGGTTCGATAGTTTTTATGAGTGATGGTGATCAATGATAGGATGATCAAGTACAGATTTTAAGAAGCCTCAATTTCGAATGATTCCTGTATGGTATATATTCTCGTAGGGATAGCTGACAGGCTAATGTTCTCCGTCTAGGGTTGTAGAGACGTATCGTATCTCGGATTGCGATTAACGTTATAGAGCGACAAGAGCTTCTAACGGCGTTTCCAGTTCGAAGGACGAAGCTGGACTTATGTTTGTTGGTGACAACTGCCGAATAATTTCATCATGAACAACGATTATTAACCGCATGTCTGAATCTTGTTCCACAAGTCAGATGTTGCTTGTCAATTAAGCCAATTGACGTCTAATAGTTTGGACACAAACCGCAAGTAACATTTAAAGTTTTATTTGTTTTTATCTGAACTTCATTTTTTAACGTTTAATGACACATTAACTTTTATTATCTACTATTTAGTAACTTCACATTTTTATAAAAACATCTATCAAACTCACAATTTTAACATTACATTCTTTCGATTCTTTAGAGTTGAAATATCAACTTTGTTAATGTATACCGCCCTGAAATTATATTTCAGTTTAATCTTATTATATTAGAGGTACTTTTGACCTACTTGCTTGTATATGGTTAATTATTACAGTTGTATACCATTTACGTGCTACTAAAGATTTAGTGTATTGTATATTATGATCTCAGTTAGTTGAGCACATTAGAAATTGTTAAACATTTCAAATTAATCAATCATTGATAACTGATTATCATTTCATAAATAGAGTTGATCACCTCATATTTTTGAGACAGGTTATTACAACATCTGTTCAAGGTACCATCCATTTAATTAAACTGTTTCATTGGCAACAAAGTGTTTTATTTGATTCACAAACGTAAAAGCAAAGCGACATGAATAACATATTTGAAAAGTTACAATAGCTAATTTTTTCATTATTGGTTTCTTGATTAATCAGTAAATTTCTTGAATGTCTTACTAATCAAGTGGCGCCTTAAAAAAATATTAAAGGACAAGCTTTCAAATATTCCTCACTAACTCACGACCTTATGCTCTCCGGCGGAAAGCAAACCTTTGGCAATGTAACCTCACTTCTTGGAGTAACAACAGCAAGGTAAGGTTACAAGGTCCTAAACTTGTTACATATAGAAATTTTAAAAATTTTGATGATAATTTTCAACGTGATCTCTTTGACACGTCGTTTTTTAGGATATTTGATCAGGAAACAGTGTTACGAACTAACATGCATCTGGGGTAGTAATAATCCAATAATCTCACCGCAATAAATTTAAGTATATCCGAAATATATTTCATCACTTTCCGTCAATTAATCGGGACAGCCGGTATAATTAACAGCAGAATAAAAACCATTTGAACTGGTTGTGTTTTACAATTGCCGTATCAACAAAAACATGGGTAAAGCGACTACGAGTGAAGAATTGAAATGTGGGTTTTGTGTTAAGCGAAAGGATAGTTAGTTCATCTTCAACTGGTAAAGAAATATTTTTAATACTAAGTTTGATTGCTGTAGGCAGATTTATTAAATATTTCTTTAAAATTGTGTAATTTGGGATATTGTGGTTTACACAATTTTGGACACGTATATACGGATATAACTGGTTGGGGTTAAAGAAGAACTAAAGCAAACGTCTCTGGCAATAAGGCTTAATGTGCGAGAGGTCAGTTTTTGTGAATTTTAATTTGAAGGTTAGCACAATGCATTTTTCTTTCTTCAGGCGTTTTTATTCATGGGTGATTACAAGGCTAATTATTACAATTATAATACGAGTAGGGATTTATTGAAACCACTATTAGACTAATGGATGAAAAGTAATCGGGAGCTAAAATATACAGCTGTTTTCTAGTGCAACTTACGGAGGCTATTCTACAGTATCCATTTCTTCACTTTAACGATAAGTACCCCCTTCGTGGGACATTTCACTTATTATAATCTAAAACAATGCTTGTTTTATGAATGTTGGATATTTTCTACACTTTGCGCAAACTCTTTTATTCAATTTACCTAGTTAATTGAATTAGATACCTAATCAATTATTTATGTGCTGGATACTTGGGGAGAGGTAATTATTTATGGGGTTCTATCATCTCCAGGCATCCATACACTCTTGCAAGAGCCAATAATAATTTTGTTTTATTGAAGTAATATAGAAATCTCGTACGCATATTGCTTTTTAATAATCTATACTTTCCCTATGTAATAACTGTTTCACATACAGCACGCGAAATTAACGTAACAACAGTTGATGGGAAGGTTTCTTACTTAGTCGTCAATTGTTTGAATAATTTGCTTGATAGGCATACTCCTATTGTTACCTCCAGGGTAACAAAACCTAAAGCACCGTGGATAACATTTCCTATAAAGAAAATGATGGACAAAAGAGACAAAGCTCTGAGAAAGTATAAAAGAACGAGGTCTGTAGCAAATTTGCGAAATTTTACATTCCGATCCATCAAAAGAGAGAAAAGGGCATATTTTGTCCATCAGTTCGGTAGCAGTAAACCAAAAGATATGTGACGAATTTTAGGAGCTAATAAATTTTTACCGGACAAATCACTTGATATCCCAGAAAATCTGAGGGATGTAAACAAAGTTAATAGGTTTGTTATTGAATCGATCCCGCAATCTGAAACATCGGATGAAATAATAGTACATTATACTATAAGGGAGAGAAATGCGTTATTTTGGCAGAGGTGCAATGCACCGAGGACAAAATAGCATCTCTCCCGAATTTTTTCTACGGTCTCATTAACTTAAAAACACATATTTTCTCATTATGAAGTAAGTAGTACCAGAATTATTGGATTCGGATTTGAGCATTTATTAAGTAGTCGTTGAGTTATTGCCATAACTACAAAATAAACAAACAAAAAGAATTGTCAAATTAAGGTGCTAGTTTGGTTTAGTTTAAAGTTTGTTTAGTGCACAATGAATAATTGTGAGTGGGAAGAGATTGTGAAGGCTGCAAATATTGCAATAAACAATTTGCTGCCTAAATGTTCAAGTATACAGCGAGAACGTTTTGTTGGCATACTTCAGTGAAAATGCAAAGAATTACAAGTCTTCCACATTATGGGCGCAATATTCTAGTGAAAAAATCGAAAATATTGACAAAGGGTGAAATCGACCGTTTTCTGTCAAGTGCAGGTGACAAAGAATTCTTAATGATTAAGGTAAGATTACTTTTGTTGTTAGGTATTTCAATTATTAAGTATTTTGATTTTTTATAGGTTGGATTAATTCTGGGGATTACCGAACCTTGTTGAACTGATTAAGTAGTCACTATAACTGTAGATGATATTGAGGATGTAGGCTCTTCCTTGATTGTAAAAATTCCAAACACTAAGACAAAGATTCCACGAACCTTTATGGTTACCGATGTGGGAAATATGCTTGAATTGTTTCGAAAATACCAGTCCCATCGTTCTCCCCACGTCAAGCATAAGCGCCTTTTTTGTACTACAAATCAGGAAAATGCAGCGAGTTGGCAAGAATACTATGGGAAAAATTCCGAGTGTAGTAGCTTCGTATTTAAAATTACCTGATGTTGCATGTTATACTGGTCATTGCTTACGAAGATCTTCAGCGACATTATTGGCAGATGCTGGTGTGGATATCACGACAATAAAGCGTCATGCTGGTTGGAAATCAACGACAGTCGCCGAGGGTTATGTCGAGAACTCTATTGAAAATAAGACCAAAATTGCTAATCAGGTTTTAGTAGGTATCACTACTAGCGCAATCACAAAAACTGTGAATGTAAGCGAAAGTAATATTCTTTCTAATATGAATTTTGGAAATTGTACAAATGTAACATTTAATTTAATTATTTTATGAATTTTCATCGGTTCTGTTGGATAATAAGAAATAATTTAATTTAAATGTCAATAAACAATTTCAATGTTATATTTTTTTGCATGAAAAACGTTCTCCAAAATGTAAACTCCCTTGGGAGCATTATACTCCCTTGGGAGCATTATACTCCCTTGGGAGCGTTATACTCCCTTGGGAATAATTGACTACTTCTGTTTTAATTTTGATGTCATAGAAACTGATTTCTACTCCCAACCGTGGAAAAAGTCTTTTTATAAATCGAATAAACTTAACAATTTTGATTTCAAATTTAATGAAACTAATGACTTACTTGTCTATGAAGCAATTTGTGATATTAAAACAAACGCTACCGAATGTGATGGATTAAATATAAACTTTATCAAATTGTGTTGTCCATTTATTATCCCGTACATTACACATATTGTGCATTTTTACTTAAACGAAAATGTCATCCCGGGGGTATGGAAGAAAGCGATTGTCAAAGTTCTACCTAAAAAACAAGACCCTACTGAGTTCAAGGACTTACGTCCAATAAGTATTCTACCTGCGATGTCAAAAATCTTTGGTTCATGTTATTGATGACATTTTCATAGCTACTGACTCGGGTTATTCGACATTGCTGGTTATGTTAGATTTTAGTCGGGCTTTTGACACTATAAATCACCATTTAATGATTTGTATTTTAGAATATATGGGGTTTTATAAAGATGCTTGTTCCTTAATAGAGAACTACCTTAAATTCAGGCAACAGCAAGTTGTTATTGATGGTATTAGTTCAGATGATCTCGTACTGAGATCTGGTGTACCTCAAGGGTCGATCCTTGGACCATTGCTGTTTTCTATGTATGCTTCTCATCTCTTAAACAAAATCCGAGACTGCAAAGTTCACTTATATGCTGATGATACTCAGTTATATTATAGCTTCAGACATGCTGATTTAGATAACGCTTGTGCCGTTGTCAACAACAATCTACATGAATTCATCTGTTATGCTACTGAACACTGCCTACTTATAAACACAACAAAATCTAAAGTCATGTTGTTTGGCACTAAGCGAAACAGACAACATTTATAGAATGTAGTGAATATTACTATTGATAATAAAGAATTGGAGGTGGTAAGTGAAGCAAAAAATTTAGGAGTTATATTAGATTTTGAATTGAGATTTGAAAGGCGTATAAATAGGTTGTTACGCTTATTGTAATATTAAAGTGATATATGGTAATCGGCACTTTTTTCCTATACATGTAAAAAAATATCTCTGTGAAACACTTGTGCTATCATTATTCAATTATGCAGATGCTTTATATGGACCTAATCTGACTCACCTATATAAACATAAGATTGAGAAAGTTCAGAACTCACGCCTACGTATGATTTTTAGAATAAGAAGACGACAACGAGTATCTCATAAATGGAGAATAGAAGAAAGTTTCATTTTATTACCTTATGCCATGAAATAATTCTTGACAGGAAACCTTCCTATCTACACCGCAATATTACGTATCGTTCAGATGTCCATAATGTAAATATTAGAAAAAGAGGTTTACTTAATGTTCCTCATTTCACGACTGAGTCTTTTAGGCGCTCGTTTTCATACCATATTTACTCTCATAATGCCGTTCCATCCGAGTTTGAGGTCAATAATATTTCTAAATTTGAAAGATCCCTTAAAAATATATATATTAGACAATCAAATTTAGCAGTAACGCAAAATATCTTAATATCTACCTGCTCATTTCTCACTTAAAATAAACGGTTTTAAAGATTAAAACTAACTTTTCCGCATCTGTGGTCCTGAACAGTATTCTATCATAAAATTGTTACTTGTATACACTTCGGGAGATGTATCGTGCTAACAAACCGAAATTTTTCCGAAAATAACCAAAAATTTAGTATATCTGGATTTATAGGACCCGCTGTACTCGCTCTAGTCAACTGAAAATCAATAGGGTACATCTGTGAGACACCTTGAACAATTTTTATTCATAAAGTTGATCAATCGTATACTCTCTGGAGGCTGTATGGTGCTAACAAACTGAAAATTCTCCAAAAATGACAAAAATTTGGTACTTCAAGTACCACAGCACCCGTTGTACTGGCTTTAGTGGGCTCAATATCAATAGGGTTCATCTTCAGTGTGCTCTACTGTCTTTGACCAAATATCAGGAGTCTTTTTCCGTACACCTATCGCTTGTTCTGTTGAAGAACCATCAGTTCCCACATGATCTCTAGAAATATTTAACTATGCCCCAAATATGTTCAATTGGGTTAAACATACAGTGGTAAGGGGGAAGTCGAAGCACTTTGTGACCATATTTTTCAGATAATATATCAGCTTCATATACTGTTGGTGGTGTATTCCTACAGAAATGCATATATTTAAACAAAATAAGTTATCTAAGTATTACCATAATATATGGAAAAATGTTTATATCAACTTACCGTTGTACTAAATTCAATAACTGGGTTTTGAGAAAAGTATTTTCAAAAGGAATATCATTTTGTATAAACCAGTTCTGTATATCAGCCTTTTTGGTAGCTGTTGTTGGTACTTCATTGATCACTGTATTGTGATAAGTTGGATTATCCATTACAATTGTGGCAGGTTCTTCCAAGTTCACTAAAAGCTGGTATTCAAACCAATGCAAACTAATTTCTCGGTTCATTTCACCGTGGTAATCACCATCTTGTTTTTTGGAAGAAAAAACCAGCCCTGCTCCAGGAATAAATCGAGAAGAGGAACCAGCATGCAATACAATATACCTACAATAATGAAATAACAAATTACTAATGAGTTTCCTAGATAGACTGCATGGCTCAAAACAACTATTAATAAACGGTTCTAAAGATTAAAACTAACTTTTCCGCATCTGTAGCCCTGAACAATATTCTATCATAAAATTGTTACTTGTATACACTTCGGGGGATGTATCGTGCTAACAAACCGAAATTTCTCCAAAAATAACCAAAAATTTAGTATATCTAGTTTTATAGGACCCGCTGTACTCGCTCTAGTCAACTTAAAATCATTAGGGTACATCTGTGAGACACCTTGAACAATATTTATTCATAAAGTTGATCAATCGTATACTCTCTGGAGGCTGTATCGTGCTAACAAACTGAAAATTCTCCAATAATGACAAAAATTTGGTACTTCAAGTACCACAGCACCCGTTGTTCTGGCTTTAGTGAGCTCAATATCAATAGGGTTCATCTTTAAGACGCTCTGAATAATATCCAATCATAAAATTCATCACTTGTATATACTCCGGAGGCTGTATCGTGCTAGCAAACTGAAACTTCTCCACAAATGACAAAAATATCGTACTTAAAGTACTGTAGCACCGGTTGTATTGGCTCTGGTGAGCTGAAAATCAATAGGGTTCATCAGTGAGATGCCCTGAATAATATTCAATCATAAAATTAGTGACTTGTTGAACTCCGGAGGCTGTATCGTGCTAACAAACTGAAATTTCTCGAAAAACGACAAAATGTCGTACTTCAAGTACCATAGCACCCGTTGTACTGGCTCTGGTGAGCTGAAAATCAATAGGGTACATCTGTGAAATGTCCTTAACAATATTCCATCATAAAATTGGTGACTTATCGGCGACGACGACGACGACGACATACACACAGGATTTTTTTTCTAAAAACCGTTTTTTCGTGTTGTTGTTGATGGATAACGTAAAAATAACTCAAAAAAAATTTCGAATTTCCAACTTTTTTGTGGGTAAACCAATACTTTTCTCGCATATAGATAGGTTGGCGGAAAAGTAAAAGTAAATTCGTAAGTTTGTTTCTCGCTTTGTGGGTATATTATCTCTCATGAGGTGTCTCGCTTCGTGTTTCTTCTCTCATGGGATCAACTATAAATTCTTTAATGTTTCAGTCTACCTAATATTGTACCTATTAATATATTTATATTTCCATTATGATTTTTTTTTATCTTGATCTGCAAAAAGTAATTGATTTATTTAATTTTATGTTTCATCAGCTAATAATTATGAACTACACAAGATTTGTTTTTGGTTTAAATGGAAGAGTATTTTCTTTTGTGCAGTAATGTACAACTGAAAATAAACTTCGCCCTTTATTTTCAAAAGTATTTGAGTTCAATTTAATTTATGTGTATTTGTGTTTTGATTGAAAATAATAATTATTATTAATATGAGTGTTTTAAATAAAACTCACGGTTAATACCACAATATAATAAAAATTGTTGAAAATTCTAAAAAATTGACAATTGTTTCGATAAATCAATATCATCGTCAGAATGACAGAAGTTACATTTCATTTGATGCCTACTTGATATTTAGTAGTTATTTTTGGCTAGACCAAGAAGTGACCTACCTTGTGATTGACTTAATATATGTTAATAGAAAAAAGAAGAATATGTGATATTACAAATATTGAAGCTTATATATTATTAGCCCTATGGTGATAACTGTGCAATGATATAGAAAACCAGGAAAACTATATCTGCTGATCTTTACAATTATCACTTAAGAAGACAGTTTATTAGTGGAGAACTCCCTAGATTTCACTGTTCATTGACAACTTCATATTGTGGGTTTCTTAAATGTCTTCTAATTTCCAATTCTTCAAGAAAATCCAGTTTTTGTTTCTTTTCACAAATATGCAGCACTTCTAGTTTTGTGTTAGGTGTCAATGAATGATTGGTGTCAAGTAGATGTTTTGCGTAGTGGGATGTATCTAGTTGTTTTAATCTGTATGCTTGTAAGTGTTCACTGTATCGGATTTCAAAATTCCTAAGGGTCTGACCCAAATAGACAGCATTACATTCTGGACATTTGAGTTTATATATACCTGACTTCTTTAATGGTGGTATTTTTGTTTACACATTTAACAATTTTGTACTAACGTTACTTTCTGTTTTAAAAGAAATTGTTGTATTCGTTGCTGAAGATATTATCTTTGAAATATTATTAGAAATATTTCCTGCATATGTGATGGTTTTATAAGTTTTTATTTCATCAGTTTGTTTAGGAAATATTAGTTGTAATGCCACTTTTTCCTCTTTTTTATTAATTAGCTTATTTATCATATCTAATGGATAACCGTTGGATGTTGCTATTTGTCTAATTGTATTAATTTCTCTATCAAAATTACATTTGTTCATAGGAACTGAAAAAGCTCTATGTATCATTGAAATATATGCCGCTAGTTTATGGGACATGGGGTGATTGGAATTAAATGGAATTGTCACATCAGTCTGTGTTGGTTTTCGGTAAATTGAATAATCAAGTACATTATTAACTCTTTGAATTTTTAAATAAAGAAAATTGATTGAGCTATTTCCTTCAATTTCTAATGTAAATTTAATTTTTTAGTGTAAATTATTGATGAGGTTGAAAAATACATCTAATTGTCGTTAACTACCCATAAAACAAGCTAATATGTCATCTACATATCTATACCAATATAAAACATTTTTCGAAATAATACTTTCAAAGATCTTTCTTTCTAAATTGTCTATAAAAATGTTTGCCAAAATAAGTGATATAGGGCTTCCCATTGGTAAACCTTCATTTTGAATATATATCTTATTGTCAAAAGTGAAATACTTTTGATTAATGCATACATCAAATAAGTTAAGTATATCTGATATTATTCCTGGATTGATATTTTAATCTTCTAGTAATTTTCTTACAAGTATTAGACATTCTTTAGGAGGAATTTTAGGGAACATATTAGTCACATCGAACGAAATAAAATTATAGTTATCTTGTAAGTTGATTAGTTCTATTGAATTTCTAATTGAGTACTGAGATTCATATCCGTAACTATTAAGTATATTGTTGAGCCTCTTTGCCAATATATTATTAGGAGCATTAACATAAGAAACTACAGGTCTAATGGATTTCGTTATTTTACATAAAATATTTCAAAGGTAATATCTTCAGCAACGAATACAACAATTTCTTTTAAAACAGAAAGTAACGTTAATACAAAAATGTTGAATCTAAAAAGAAAAATACCACTATTAAAGAAGTCAGGTATATATAAACTCAAATGTCCAGAATGTAATGCTGTCTATTTGGGTCGGACCCTTAGGAATTTTGAAATCCGATACAGTGAACACTTACGAGCATACAGATTAAAACACCCAGATAAATACCACTACGCAAAACATCTACTTGACACCAATCATTCATTGACACCTAACACAGAACTAGAAATACTACATATTTGTGAAAAGAAACAAGAACTGGATTTTCTTGAAGAATTGGAAATTAGAAGACATTTAAGAAACCCACAATATGAAGTTGTCAATGAACAGTGAAATCTAGGGAGTTCTCCACTAATAAACTGTCTTCTTAAGTGATAATTGTAAATATCAGCAGATATAGTTTTCCTGGTTTTCTATATCATTGCACAGTTATCACCATAGGGCTAATAATATCTAAGCTTCAATATTTGTAATATCACATATTCTTCTTTTTTCTATTAACATATATTAAGTCAATCACAAGGTAGGTCACTTCTTGGTCTAGCCAAAAATAACTACTAAACATCAGGTAGGCATCAAATGAAATGTAACTTCTGTCATTCTGACGATGATATTGATTTATCGAAACAATTGTCAATTTTTTAGAATTTTCAACAATTTTTATTTTATTGTGGTATTAACTAGAAACGGTGAGTTTAATTTAAAACACTAATATGAGTAGATTCCACGAAGTAAGGGTCGAGACAGTTAATTTCATTATTAATATGTTTTTCGTGTCGTAGAATCCAAAAATATGTCAGTTTTCGATTTTGATGTATATTTTTCTGGAAAATCCCATTTCCTTAAAATTTCCTCAATTTTTCAATCGAGATAATTTTTTTTCAAACAACTAACCAATTTTTTAGTATCCTCATATCAAAAACCCATAATTGCAAATTCTCATCGGAATCTACAATTTTTTTTTCAAATTTCATTCCAAAGAGGTGGGTACCCTATCAAATTGAGATTTTACATAAAAAATTTCAACTTTGATAATTTATAACTCGGTTTGTAATATCGGTGGAAAGTTGCTGTATTTTTTTATAATAGTATGATCGCTCCTCTTTCGATTTTCACCAATTTTTTAGAATAATTTTGAATCCGTCTTGAACCTACTATAATTCCTACAAATATGAAATGGAAGAAACTAAATATAGTCAGTAATTAAGATGTACCTTTCCTCTATCGAATTATATAAGAATTTAATCGATATCGTGTATAATTTTGGAATAACAGAAATGTATACGAAGGAATGTTGAAAGTTTTAAAAAATTTCGAGGTCCTGGATAAAAATTTGAAAATTTTGATGTGCAGTAAATGTTTGGGAAAAATGATCTAATACTATGTATTTTGACACTTAAATTTACCTTTCTACATAGAATATTCCATGTATTAAATTTTCTTTCACATCATAACCACAAAATAATGTTACAGCTCCTCGTTATTTTCGTTTTTTCGGGAATTGGAGTGGTAAATTCCCCTTAAGTTTCAATCATCCTCACATTTCATTTTGATATACGTGAAAAGGGGTATCTCATCTAGAATTCGCGCTACTGGATATAGGTACAATCTTCATTTCTACAAATCCATCGGAAGGCAGGAATGAAAAGAGCAAAAATAAAAAGCACTTAACGAAAGTGAATTCACGTTTTTTTCTGAATTATATGCGTGGCACAGATGGTCCCGTTTCATACATTGAAACGTATATTTTTCAAGGTTTTTATCAGATTCGCAGCTGTAATATACAAGGGGATTCATTTTATCACTTTAGCTTTGTACTAGTCTATTAATAATATTTCATTTTAATACGATTTATGATGATTGTTTAAAAACTACAATTTGCAATAGCAACATGTTAAAATGCAGCAATCTTTATGTAATTTTTAGACGAAACTACGTATTTCACATAAACCGTTTCTAATAAGCTGGGTTTCGTAAGCTCTGTTTAAATGAAAAATGTCGCAAATTCCAATAAAGCATACATTAGAGACTGTACGTTTGGCATGCCACATTTTATGCGCTTTCGGAACTTTTACATATATATACCTTCTTTTGCTTCAATTTCATATATCAAGTGCAAGATGTAGGAACATGATTTACGTGGAGAGTACGGTAGAAGTTTCAGCTACTTCATGCGGAGCGTTATGGAAAGTATGGGAACTCTGGAAAATATGGGGAGCAGTTAATAGCCCAGTTATTTTTATAGAAAGGGATTTTTCCTAACAATCCACGGATACAATAAATTTAGTTAATTCGCTTTTTGGTTCAAATAATGTGAATAATAATTTTTAACTCCCCATATGAGTGCGGAAATACGAAAAAAACTGTATCTTGTTTATACAGTGTGACTCATTTAGATTGGAAATAAACATGTAAAATCTGAAATCCGAGAATTGTTATTATTATATATTAGTTTATAAAAAATATTTACGCCTGAATGCTTCCAAGCAGCTGTCACCAAAATTTCACAAAAATATAATTATTAATAAAAAATTATGACAAATTTAATTTTCGAAACCCACTAAACAAGAAACATAACAAGTCTTTTTTGTGATGTTCTTTTTAGAGACTTTTCGTGATGTTCATTTAAAACGTTAATAAGATATCTCCTAGATGTCATAATTTTATTACCAACTCTATTAACATCCATGTCATGTAAATAAAACATATTTTTGATGTACACAATAATACTTGAATTCGCAGTTACATACACATCCTATGAAATTCTTTTTAGCAACTTCCTATAGGAAACATTCATACGATGTTATTTTGTATACTTCTCACTAATGTCACATACAGAAAGTTACTGTAATATTATAAATTAACATGTTTCTAAGATGATCACATCAGTTACTTTTGTATCTTTCGAAATAATTTTACGTCTGTACGATGTTAGTTCATAAACCTCTCAGTAATATCTCATATTAAACATCACAGTAACATAAAAAAAAGGAGAAAACAGAAGAGGAACTGACGAACGAAACAAACAGTAGGTCTAGTAGTTATCTGTGGAAACAAATGACAACCATGAAATGGCGGATAGTTTTCAGTTTTGTGTTATATTTTATTTGCAGGAAGCACATTTTTCACAAGTACTACATAATTCTTGTTATAATGGACGAACAACAGTTGTTATCGGTAAGTACCTATTCCAAAATCATAATTATTAAAACTTATTACTCATTCAAGACTTTAATCGGCTATTGTACATTGAAATTCCAGGTGGCGGAATCGTACACTAACATTATATAATAGAGTTTACAAAATAGGGGTTTTTTCAACTTTTGAAATATTTTAGTTAGTAAGTATATTTTAAAAACGATTCACAATATTTCAAATCCTAGATATGCATTATACCCTACAAAAAACTTAATATTGCAATAGGGTAGATATTATTATTAATAATAAAACATGATCATATATTGGCAGAGATTTGAATCTAGAAGAAAATCTTTTCAATGTTCAAGATGTTTCAGAAGCTACTTAGATAAATAAAATAAAAAACAAATAGTTGGTAATTATGTAAAGGGAAGTAACTATTTCAGATAGTCTGATACAGACATTGTATTAAACAGTACAAAAAATATTGAATCAAGTATCTCTAGGTCTAGTTTTTGTAGTAGTAGTCATCAATATAGTTTTGCAGGTTTAGAAAATTTTAACATTAATACTAACAATTCTTTTAAACAATAAGAGACTGTTTAATACTTTAAAAACAGAAATTTCTGTTAAAAAGCTCATTTCCATTTGAAAATACACTGAATACAATAAATAAGCTGTAGCTGTCCCTTACAATGGTCTATATTAATTTAGTTTAAGAATATGTAACTTATGACACTGAATGCTCTAGTCAACAAACAGAATTCAATTATTTATCATTGTAGAAACACAGCTATTGGATACTCCATTGGATACAATTAATTATAAACTCATTTAACTTGATAATGTGTTCATATCTCCTCTACATAAGTAGTTTTTTTGTATACAGTGTATTAATAATGCTTAGTTTTCATTAAGTTACAATTCCACGATGTTAATATACAATATGTTCCAGGATGAAAATAACAAGATGAGAATAGTATATTATTTTAGACAGAAAAGAAGTATGAATTTTCATGGCACACCTGAGTTTACCTGCCAAACGGAGTGAGGCATGTAATAGAAGGTAAATCATGAAAAGTCACTTCTCAAAATAAAATATGTTATTATTCCTTTGAAGAACTCCGCATGTATCTTATGAAAAATGGGTCCCAGTCAATTGGCTGAAAATCAAGTTTGATGTAGTTTATGATGATCGATTAAAGGTCTCCATGGGCAAAATTTGATTCAAAGTAATTGTTTTATTAGCTGCTGTTCAGAACACCTTTAAATGTTTCACAGATAAGGATTTTGAAGTGTACGTTATGGAATGGTTGAGGCACTCGAAACAGGGAATCTTGCGCGAGAAAAAGTAACCGTAAGTAAACGATAGAATTTTCTTTAATCAGATTGGATTTCTGTTGATTCAACGTAATGTTTAATAAAATCTTTATGGTATAAAGTTTTTATTAGTTTTAATATTATTAAAAAACTATTCTAATAATTTTTTTGTAAACTAGCTGTCATTTATGTGATATGTGTATCCGTTAAACTTTAGTAATTCAGTTTCAAAGTATGTTACGTTATGACAACTACATATTAATATACCCTTTTTTTTCTTGCTTTCACTGAATGCGTTCAATAGTTTCCACTTTCCACACTTGTTATGTAATATGCTTACACAATTTTATTTCTTTTAGGTCGGATTCCTGGACAAGATTTTTTTTTCTAATTTTGTATCTGTTTTTTCAAATTTACTGTACTGTTCATTAATAGCGAATAAACGTTTTAAATCCTTTATTGTTTTTTTGCTATTTTATTTTAAATGTACATGGTGAACAACTAAGAACGACTGTAGGCCACATCTCAGAAAAGAATCACAGTACAACTTTCAAAAAAATTACTTTTAGGTAAGTGATCCTGAAAAATTGCTGGAAAATATTTTGCAGTCTCTAAAATATCTGCTAGGAGTGGAATGAACACTCGAAGACATAATACTCCAAAAAAACATACTAAAGGTGTCCTAAAAATATAATTTTTGATATCTTGATGAGATTATGAAAAAATCTAATTAGGGATATTTTTTGCCATTATTCTTCAAATAATGCGTGGGGAAGCCTCAAACTTATGAACAAATGTTTAACTTTTTCGTTTTTTAACCGATTTTAATGATTTTAGCTGCATTTTAAAAAGTTTTTCTGTTTATTAAGATTGATAACAAAATTAGATAATTTTGTATCCACTCGGAAATGTCAAATGTAAATTGAAGCATTTTTTTAATTTTTATATTTGATATCGTAAATCTTATAATCTTTGAATAGATTCTTATTTTTTAACCCCTTTCCATCAGAATTTAGAAAATGCATACATTTGAAATTTCCAAGAAAAATGGGAAAATTGTCGATATTTTCACATAGTAGTGTTTCAAATGAAACTCAACGTTTCTAGCTAATTCCACAATATAATGAAAAATAGTAAAAATTCTAAAAAATTGACAATTGTTTCGATAACTGAATATCATCATCAGAATGACAGAAGTTACATTCCATTTTATGCCTACCTGATGTTTAGTAGTTATTTTTGGCTAGACCAAGTCACCTTGTGATTGACTTAATATATGTTAATAGAAAAAAGAAGAAGATGTGATATTACAAATATTGAAGCTTAGATATTATTAGCCCTATGGTGATATCCTGGATATCATTTTTCCAATTAAGATCAGTATAACTGTGCAATGATATAAAATACCAGGAAAACCATATCTGCTGATCTTTACAATTATCACTTAAGAAGACAGTTTAATAGTGGAGAGCTTCCTAGATTTATCTGTTGATTGACGACTTCATATTGTGGGTTTCTTAAGTGTCTTCTAATTTCCAACTCTTCAAGGAAATCCAGTTCTTGTTTCTTATCACAAATATGTTGTACTTCTAGTTCTGTGTTGGGTGTCAATGAATGGTTGGTGTCAAGTAGATGTTTTGCGTAATGGGATTTATCTGGTTGTTTTAATCTGTATGCATATATTAAGTCAATCACAAGGTAGGTTACTTCTTGGTCTAGCCAAATAGCCAAAAACAACTACTAAACATCAGGTAGGCATAAAATGAAATGTAACTTCTGTCATTCTGACGATGATATTCAGTTATCGAAGCAATTGTCAATTTTTTAGAGTTCTTAATATTTTTCATTATATTGTGGAATTAGCTAGAAACGTTGAGTTTCATTTAAAACACTAATATGAGTAGATTCCACGAAGTAAGGGTCGAAACAGTTAATTTCATTTTTCACATAGCGTTGACAAAATTGTACAGTTTTGTTATTTTTGTTAAGCATATCTTATTAAAGAAAAAAAAACTCTTTTAAATGACGCCAAAAACATTGATTTCGATTAAAAAACAAAAAAGTGTTACGACATTTGTTTTTTAGGTTGAACCTTCCCCCACCCCTTACTTGAAGAATAAGGACAAAAAGTCCCTACCTACATTTTTTCATAATCTCATCAATATATCAAAAATTGTATTTCTAGGATACCTTCAGTGTGTCTTTTTTGGAGATAATCACAGTATTATGTTTTTAAGTGTTCATTCCACCTTATAGCAGATATTTTAGGAACTAAAAAAAATTTTCCGGCGATTTTTCAGGGTCATTTTCCTGAAGGTATTTTTAAGTTGTACCATGACTATTATTTGAAATATGGCCGGCGTTCTTAGTTGTTCACCCTCTATTTACTGATTGGGCACAGAAACATCTATAGGGATGTCATCTAGAATGTTTGAGGTATATTATTTAGAGTTTTAAGTAATGTCCATACAACATCTAAGAGAATACACTGTATTGTTTTTGAAATGTCGCATTTAGATTATTGATAAGATGTTATTTTTTAGACATTGCATTAACATCGACAAGATGTTAAAAGGCATTTCAGAATGTAACAGAAATATTGTTTTTAGTTCGTTATAAAGACTTCCTTTTGAGGAATTTCTAGTAACATCTCAGTAATGTAAAAAGGCAGCGCTTTAACTTCGCTGAGAAGTAGAATCATCACAAAAGTTAACAGCCACAAGCTGGGCATAAGCGGTTGTATGGATGTGCATGTGATGAAAACAAGAGGAAAATAGGAAGATCATTATCACAATGTGATGTTGATTTAACATAACTGTAATATTTATTTGCATAGTGGGAAGCTTCCCTAGCTAATAGCTAAATATCTAATAACGATGGTAATTACTATTAATTATTTTAGGAAAAAATATTGTCGTCCAATGAAAGCTTAATTAAATAAAACCAAAACATCAATTATTAAACACAGTATATAGATTTATGTATTCTCCTTAGAATCCCATAAAAAATTTCTCGTGTTTTGTATTTGGGCGGCAGTTATGCTGTCATACGTTAATTCACTCGAATGCCAAGCGAGTTTCAATGCTGAATCGGTATTTGAGAATCAATTTTTGTCTCGGATGAACTGTGGTGGGTGAAGTGGTACCTACCAGATATAAATTTATAGGTAACAAGCTATCTGTTAGTTTTTGTTTCGTTCATATGAATTATAGATTATGTATTGTATTCGAGAAAATTTATTTTATTTGTGTCGAACGGCAGCTAAATTGAATTAAAAAGATATTTATTATCGTGTTTAAGACGGGATTTACGAGGAGGGTTCGTAAATTACAAGAACTAAGGACCGGACTGAACCGATTCGCAAAGTTCGTTTCTCTATACTTATATGCACCACTACTACAAAATATATTTTTTCATATTAAAATGAGGAAAATAAGATAAATAAAGAGTATTTTGGGATGAAGGAGGTTATCAAATTATAAGATGATATTGAAGGGGTTTGTGGATCGGATTCATGTACTTAATAAACACAGGTTTACTTATTCACTATACAGTGCTATTCAAAAGTCCCCTCCTCCCCTTGTATCTTTTGAACGGCTACACTTACATTAATAAAATTTGTAGGGTGAAAATAAAGTGTTGTAAACTTCTCTACGAATGGTAACAGGTGACGTAATAGTAGTAGATGACGTCACAGTGCCACTCTGGCCAATAATTTTAAATAGGACCTTATGGCAAGTGATATCTCGTTTGAAAGGCATTGACATTGGCTACATAGCCATATTAATTTTGTTTGGGTTTAAATTAATTTTGACGGATAAATTAAATAAATACCAAAATTTTTGAAATTATTTTTTTAAATTTAATTAATCAAATATAAACAATGGATTCTTATAGCAAGTGTTCGAAATGTGCTCCGTCTACTTCCTGACAGTAATACATCCTATTAGTAAACTCTTGTCGTACTCGTTCGAATGTGTCAGCTGAAATAGCATTACATTCTTCAGTAATTCTTTCTTTCAAAACGCCAATGCTATCTGGTGCCGTAATATAAACCTTGGATTCAAGTACCCCCATAGAAAAAAATCTAAAGGTGTCAGATCTGGTGAGCGAGGTGGCCATTCTATAGGACCTCGCCGGCCGATGTATTACTGTCAGGAAGTAGACGGAGCACATTTCGAACACTTGCTATAAGAATCCATTGTTGATATTTGATTAATTAAATTTAAAAAAATAATTTCAATAATTTTGGTATTTATTTAATTTATCCGTCAAAATTAATTTAAACCCAAACAAAATTATTATGGCTATGTAGCCAATGTCAATGCCTTTCAAACGAGATATCACTTGCCATAAGGTCCTATTTAAAATTATTGGCCAGAGGGGCACTGTGACATCATCTATTACTTTTACGTCACCTGTTACCATTCGTAGAGAAGTTTACAACACTTTATTTTCACCCTCCAAATTTTGTTAATGTAAGTGTAGCCGTTCAAAAGATACGAGGGAGGAGGGGACTTTTGAATAGCACTGTATATTGTACATGTGAAGAAACAGAGTACAAGCTTATATGCCGCCGATATACAGGGTGTCCCGCATAAGAACCGACACAGAGCAGGGGCGTATAGAGGAGCTCAAAATATGACGATTGGGGGCAATTTACTTCTATACCAAGTTGCATCCTTGAGAAGTTATAGGGCCCCAAAGTTGGGTCAAAATTTCGAAAAATTTCTTTGCAACCCTTCAACTCAAAAATACTAAATTTGGTACACTTTATGAAAATGTTGTTAGGTTTTATTCATTAGTCATTAAGTAGTGGTAAGTAGAAGGCGATTGAACTATTCTGGGAGGGACCTAACCTTAAAATTCCACAGAAGTTTTTTATCTCTCAGTTGATTTGAAAAACTTTATTTTCATACCATGGATAATTTGTTTCTAAAATTTCTTGTTGTCTTGTAATTTTGCATAAAACTTTGTTATTTTCAAGGAAAAGTCGAATAACCAACGACATGTTTTCAACAATGTTAATTACATAGTTACAAAAAAGTCAAGAGAGTTGGCTATGAATTTATACATCAAATTTGACAATTTGCAATTCAGTTCTTGTAGTAAGTAAATTGTTACAATTTTTTTGAAATGAGTGGACAATTCTCATTTAGCGAACAAGTGGATATGTTATTGGAAACAGAAACATTTTCTAGTGTTTTTTGAGAATGGACTGCTCAAATGAGTGTACGAGATGAAGAACTTATTTTGGATACTATTGACGATCAACGGCATAGTAGCACCAGAACTTTATCTAGACAGAGTGACATATCAAGATCATCTGTAAACCGAACTATTAGACGTAATGTACTCCAAAAAGTGCAAGAGTTGTTACCTCAAGACTAGGTTCAGCGAGTGAATTTCTGTCGATTTATTTTATGTCAGGATATTCACTTTCATAAGAAAATTCTTTCTACCGATGAGGCTTACTTTACTCGTATGGGTATTACAAATATGCATAAAATAAATAAATAAAATCCTTTATTTTTTGAATGACAAACAAAGTTTGTATAAAATTCGTCAACAGTTTTCTTAAAAACTAATCTAACTACCTAAATCACTAGTACAGCCTAAAAGTAAAGTGAAAATGACGCATAGTGAAAAATATAGGATATATACACAAAGTTCTTACAAATTTAAAAACTCATCGACTGAATAAAAACACATATCTACTAAAAACGATTTGAGTAAAATTTTGAATGATTTCATTGTTTTACTTGATTTAATATATAATGGTAATTTATTAAAAAGTCGTTGTCCCATTATAGGAGGAGATTTGAAAGTAATATTACTTTAGGAAAAGTCAAAGACATATTGTTACAGCGTCTTGTATTGATATTATGCTTCTGGTAGTTAGTTTAGAAATCACTTATGTTGTTATATATGAAAACACAAACATCTAAAATATACAAACAGGGCAACGTTAATATTTTCAATTTTTTAAAGTGTTCTCTACAACCAGTTAGACGAGAGACACCAGCAATACAACGAATTATTCTTTTCTGTGACACAAATACGTCTTTAGAATTGGTAGACATTCCCCAGAAAGATATGCCATACCTCAGACGGGATTCCACTTGTGCGTGATACAGCATAATCATTTGTTTTTGTGAAAGAACAGATCTTAGATTTCTAAATAAGTAATTACTGGAATTTAACTTTGAAATTATTGCCTCACATTGCTTACTCCAATTAAGACATTCGTCGATCAGCAAGCCCAGAAATTTGACAGAGACACACTTTATCGATTGATTATTAATTTTTAGATCAACCAACTGCTGTTGTTTTTGTCTATGATGAAATTGTATTGCTTGCGTTTTTTCTGCATTAAGATAGAGTGAATTTATGCAAAACCAATTATAAAGATCCGCCAAGATACTATTACAATTATCTTCAACTACTGATTGACACTTATCAGAAACCAACCAACGAGGTGTCATCAGCATATAATGTAAAGTGAGTTGATAAGTTAACTGACACAATGTCATTTATATAAATTAAAAACAGAATTGGACCCATAATTGATCCTTGGGGCACTCCTACTGTTGATGATAGATAATGTGATGTACAGGTTTCGATACTGTTTTTTGCTATTTTTGGTAAGCTCAAATATTGTTGACGTGCATTTAAGTAAGATGTGATCCAATTTAGTGAGTGATTTTGAGTTCCTATATCATATAATTTCATAGTTAAGATGTTATGATCGACACAGTCAAATACCCTGCTGAGATCACAAAAGATCCCAACAGGACACTCACCCGACTCCATCATATTTGTAATTCTTGATAAAAAGAATGTATTGCGGTGTTAATTGATTTTGCAGTTTGAAAACCGTGTTGGTTTTGCACAATCGTATTATTTAGCTGTAGGTATGCATGAAGCCATTTCAGATAGCTATACTCAAAAATTTTTGTAAATATAGAAGGAATAGTTATAGGACGGTAATTTATAACCTGTTTAGAATCACCTTTCTTAAATATTGGAATTATTTTTCCAGTTTTGATCAAATCCGGAAAAGTTCCATTCGAAAAGGAAAGATTGACAATATATGTCATTGGGGATATTATTAATGGCAATATTTTTTTAATTAAGAATGCTGGTACTTCATCGAAACCACAAGATGTTTTATTTTTAAGTTTGGCATGTAGGAGTTCATATAATTCTTCCTGGTTGAAAGGACACAAACGAAAGGTATCATTGGGTATTTTTGATTCATTAAAACTAAAATTGAGTTGTTCTCCAATCGCTCCGGTACGTGAAATTTTCGACACCATTTCCTGTGGCGCATTGTTAAAAAATGTGTTAAACATATTAGCTACGTGAGTAGGATTATCTATTATTACATTATCGTTATTATACAATGAAATAACTTTTTTACGCTCATTATTTGCAGTAAAATCATTTATTAGTTTCCATGCACTTTTTGTTGGATTATCCGAACTTCAAATTATGGTTTGATAATGTATTTTCCTAGTTGTTTGTAAACGTTTTACATGTTCTTTTTTTGTAAATTATAGATAGTATGGCCGTAGTTGCGGAAATTGTCTAGGCAATGCATGCAGATTTTATAAATTATTGCTAGAACATTGTACATCTTTGTCTATCCACCTGTTAATATTCTTAATTAGTTTCCTTTTCAACAGTGGAAAATGAATATTAAAATAATGCATAAAAATACTCATAAAATTATCAAAAGCTAGATTGGTATCCAAAATTCCATATACAGTATTCCAGTTCTCAAGAATAAGACTATCAACAAAATGACTCGTCGCACTCTCAGCAAAAACTCTCCTATAGCAAAAACTTGGTAAGGCAACCGATTCATAAACGGGTTCCACAAATACTGTACGGTGATCCGATACAGTGTTGTCAAAGACACAGGCCAAGGGAATATTCAGAAAGAAAGTTGACAAATACATTATCAATAGTTGTACTGCTGGTATCCGACACCCTAGTCTGCCACTTGACAATATTATTGTGTATATTAAAAGGTGATAACACATTTAAAAGTTTACTGTGATTACTATTTTTTGTTCTAGTATCAATAT
Source organism: Galeruca laticollis (assembly GCA_963921935.1). Lineage (NCBI taxonomy): Eukaryota > Metazoa > Arthropoda > Insecta > Coleoptera > Chrysomelidae > Galeruca > Galeruca laticollis. The sequence goes on from OY998177.1 coordinate 123,875,893, forward strand.
TGAAGTCACCGCAAATAATAAAAGAAACATTAGGTTTAAAATAATGATATAAAATATTCTCAAGATTTTCAAAAAAATGTCAACATTACCTGATAGTGACCGGTAACAATTTATTACAAAAAATTCAGTTTTATTTTTGTCCTTAAAAGAAAAACAACAAAACTCAGCATCTTTAGGGGTACAAAACTCATTTAAATTAAAATTATTTTTAAAAGTTATACCCTTTCTCACCCAAATTCCAACACCACCACCGTTAAGAGTGGCATCACGACAATAACTACTAGCTAAATTAAAACTCTCAACATGAATTTGCTCCACAGAGTCACTAGTTTCCCACAACTCCGTCAAACACACTACGTCGATGCTCTTGTATTTAATAATGTCTAATATTAAGCCCCATATTTTGTTTTCGTTCAGACTTCGCATATTTAGCAGCATTAACCTCGGGTTAAAATCTATTTTGGAGGCTTACTGGCTTCCGAAGGTATAAAAAATTATTGACACAGGTATTTTTTGGACAGATATTTTTGGTTCCATAGCCTTCCTGAAGTTTTCTTGATAAATTCTTACTTTAAATGAGGAATACAGATTTGGATAACGTGATAACATGCTTTCACAGATTACCTCAGGAAAATGTGGTTTCAATAAATCTTCAATTGCAGTGACATTGCTGTCCGGATCAATTCGATAAACGTGTGAGTCCACAAATTTAGGCACTCCCTTGATGGTACCAGCGACTCCTTCTGTGTTTGTGCCCACAATTAATTGTCTTCTTTTACTATTCTTGCGCGGTACGGTTTGCCATGAGTAATTGTTTGGTGAATTGTCTAGGTTTAAATTCACTATAGAAGACTTTGCATTTTGCTGAGCTTGTACCAGTTCATTAGGATCAACCTTAGATGAGGACTGATAGGGCAAATAATTTGCTGTTGATTTGCTTCTTTCAGTCGCTGAGTTAGTTTGAGATTTAGTTTTGTTATCGTTACCTTCACAATTCTGGACAGCAGTATCTGTTTCACAAGGTTTGGCAACATCTCCATTAACAAATTGTAACTGACACTCATCTTGATTTTTAAGAGATTTCGTACATTTGGCAACATCTGTACTGTTTTCATTGCCCTCTTTCTGTTGTGAACGGGAAATTATTAACTTTTGCTGTCCATTTCCACTTACCAGCTCTGTATTTAACCGTTTTAGATATTCAACTTCTAACTTTGCACATTTTAAATCACATTGAAGTTGAGTTATTTCTAACCTCAAATCACTTTCATTCTCGATTACTTCACGAACTCTACCCTTCTCTTCATTTTCCAACAATTTTCTGGCATTATCACTGATTTTTATTGTATCAGGCACCTTTTTGATAATATAATTTTCAATAAATCAGACTTTTTCAGGCGATCTAATTCTTTGGCAACTGCTTCGTCAGAGGCCATGTTGCCATGTTTTTCTATAACTATAATGAGTTTTCAGGTGAAAACCCGTATGTCATAACTCCTCGACATTTCCAACGTGAGTTTAGGATTGATGTTTGGGTCGGCCTTATCAATCATTATTTGATTGGACCAGTTATTTTACCAAACTGGCTATCTAGCGAAACTTATTTAGAGTTTCTCCAAAGTAATTTTCCAAATTTATTTGACGAGTTGCCATGACGCTTGAGATTGGAACATTGGTTTATGCATGATGGAGCACCACCCCATTTTAGTGTCAATGTAAGAGACTTTTTAAACCGTCAATATCCAAATAAGTGGGGAGGAAATAATTATCCTCAAGATTGGCCTCCCGATCAGCGGACCTCAATAAATGTAATTACTTTATTTGGGGGGCGTTAAAGGAGTCTGTTTATTCTTTTCCAGTTGATTCCCGACAAGAGTTCTGAAATCGCATTGCAGACAAATGCAATATAATAAAAAATGATCATCAGCTAGAAGAATAGTTTTGTGTCTAAGAGAAAATGTTCATGTTCCTTCTACTATATTATTAATTTGTTCTTCACTTATAATTGCACAAGTGGTTTGTATTTTATCGGGTAAATTTGGGTTGTTTAATGAGAAACTGTTTCCTAGCAATTTGACGAGAATAACTGACAACTATTAAAAACACGACACCGAAGGTGGAGTGTTTTTAGGTTGACAGTTATTCGAGTCAAATTGCTAAAGGGAACAGTTTAGAATTTGAACAACACAAATTTACCCAATATCAATACAAACCTCGAGTGTAATTCGGCAGGACAATTTAATTAATGAGAAATTTGGAAACATATCTTGTAATATTACATTAAATTTCTCGATGGAAGTATCTGGCTCAAATGCGTATCTTTTTGTATCGCAAAACGTAGAAAATTGTCGCCAGATTGATGATTGCGTCGCAACTGTATTAGTAGGCACACAGGTATTTACAATTTGACTAATTTCGGCGTTCGTAGACCCACCGAATCGACTCATTGTTAGTTCTTGAAAATTCAATAAGTTGTTGACACGCATGCCAAACTATTTATTCTGGTAACCAACACCGCGATAATTGATGAACAAATGAATAAGTGAAAAAACCACTAGTGTATTTGTCAACAGTAAAAACACAAGAGCTTTTTTTTTATCGGATAAATTTCTCTTTGCAACGAAACAGTTTTGCCAATCACTAATTTTACGAGAAAAACTGACATGATAAAATCGCGACACCGAAGGTGGAGCGATTTTATCTAATGTCAGTTTTTCGAGCAAATTTAGTGATTGGCAAAACTTTGAGTCAAAGAGGAATTTATCTAATAAAAGAAAAGCTCGAGTGTTTTTTGGCAAGATAAATTAACGACAGAATATATGGATGAACAACAACAATAATTGCGACTCATTGTCATTGTGTAAAAGTGACGTCCGCTTACTAGATATTGAGGAAGAGAAGTTTTTATCGCGATAAAAAAGGATGCACCTTTTTTATCGATGGCAAAGTGACAATAACATTTCCAGGTATATGACATTTTAACATTGGAGTTAATTTATCGCTGTAAAAGTTAAAGCTAACTTTTGCCGCTGTCAAAGTGACAATTGCACTGTGGCGTATGCGATTTTTTATACATGAGTTAAATTGTCAATTAAATTGTTCTTATTGAAATGTACCTATTAATTGTTTAAATCTGAAATAGAATTCATGACATGGATGGAGTAAATTACGTCTAATAGTTATTCGACTCTTCCTTGGTATAGAGGTAAATTGCACCCAATCGTGATATTTTGGGCTCCGCTAAACGCCCCTGCTCTGTGTCGGTTCTTATGCGGGACACCCTGTATATCTTGACCTCTTAGTCGACTGCCTCATGTCAATCATATATCACTTGACAGCGCAATCGGTTAGGCAAGTTTTGGTGACTACCAATTAAGTTTTTAGCGATATATCAACAGATATAACCAACAAAAAACAAGCAAACATCTTTTTCATCTCAATCGACTTTTACAAAATTATCCTGTAATTTTTTTGAATTTAATTAAAATAAAAAATTCCCCACTGTTGGATTGAAAGGTTTGGCCCCTTAGATAACTAGATCAAATTTTTATTCTCCCATAACTCCCTAGGGATGCAACTTGGTATAGAAGTAAATTGCCCCCAATCGTGATATTTTGGGCTCCCCTATACGCCCCTGCCCTGTGTCGGTTCTTATGCGGGACACCCTGTATATCTTGACCTCTTAGTCGACTGCCTCATGTCAATCATATATCAATTGACAGCGCAATCGGTTAGGCAAGTTTTGGTGACTACCAATTAAGTTTTTAGCGATATATCAACAGATATAACCAACAAAAAACAAGCAAACATCTTTTTCATCTCAATCGACTTTTACAAAATTATCCTGTAAATTTTTTGAACTTAATTAAATGAAAAATGTCCCCACTGTTGGATTGAAAGGTTTGGCCCCTTAGATCTAGATCAAATTTTTATTCTTTTGCGGATTTTCTAAAGAAATTTTTTTATATCGGAAGATATAGTAGAATATGCTACAGATGGTACTTGGAAGGCGATTTGATTGAACGCGGTTTATACGTTAAATAATTAATCGTTTATAAAGTTTAAATATTGAATTTTGTATTACACGCTGAATAAATATCTTTGTTTACTAATCTTCTCATTCTGTTTAAATTCCCTTTTTCAAAAATATTTCTTCTTCTTGGCTTATCCTTATACCTTTTCTTGCGTCGAATTGGAATTCTAATCCACCCATTTTTTCCATGCCTTTCTGTCCCTATTAAGTATTTTCAATATCTTCAGAGTTTTGAATTTATTTCTTCGTATTTCCTCCATCTTGTCAATCAATTGCCTTCTTGGTCTTCCTCTTTGCTTTTTCCTTGGTTTACCTACCTCCATTATTTTCCAGCATATGTAATATTTCTAATAATATTTTGAAGATATAGTATATTTAGCAACAAATACAACAATTTCTTTTAAAACAGAAAGTAATGTAAGTAGAAAATTGTGAAATTTAAAAACAAAAATATTTCCATTAAAGAAGTCTGCTATATATAAACTGAAATGTCCAGAACGTATTGCTGTATCTTTCTAAAATGTTACCTTTGTATTTGCTTTCTTTTCTTCTATTGTCTTTTATATTTTTCATTTATTACCCTAAGTTTGGTTTTTTCATTATTCCCTTCTCTATATTCCATATATTTACGAATTTCTGCATTTTATTTCTTAGATTTGTAATCGATACTATGTCATCTGCATATACCAAATTACTAAGTCTAACTAGTTCTAAATTGTTGTATCCTATTATTTTATCTAGTTTTTCTTTAACTCTTTTAACTGCCTTATCCCCAACTAAAATAAAACGCAACGGGCTTAAACTGTCACCTTGTTTTATATATTTTTTTATTAGAAATTCTTCTGATCATTTTCCGCCTATATATTTGTATCAGGCATTTTACTATTTCGTATATACTCCTATTACTTTTTTGGTATTTCAATCATTTCTTCTAAGCATTTTTCATCTTAAATATATAGTGTCAAAAGCCGCCCTCAAATCTATGTACAACAGATACAATTCTTCTCCTAGATTTTCCTTTGTATTAGTCTTTCGAATACATATATATTTAACTTCAGAATTCCTGATATTCCGCTGAAAGGACATCCGGACTAATTATTTATGCATTGTGTCCTTGCGGTTGTCGACTGCTGAGGTTTGTGCGGAATAGCGACTTGTAATCGGATAAGGGACCTTTGGGAACGTTACGTAACCCTTTCAATTAGCAATTTGTTTAATTTTCCTCCTAGAAACACAAGTTTGATTGCATTTCGGGTTCGTATATACCTACGGGAATTAACAATAGTCGACCAATAATTTTGTAACGGCGATGTGACTATAATACCAATATTACTGTTTTAAATTAAACTTACTGTTTTTAGATAATTCCACAATATATTTAAAAAAATGTTTAAAATTGTAAGAAGTTTGACAATTGTTTTGATATTAAATATCATCGTCAGAATGGCAGAAGTTGCATTTCAATTGATGCCTACCTGATGTTTAATAATTATTTTTGGCTAGACCTACCTTGTGATTGACTTAATATATGTTACTAGAGATAGAAGAAGATATGGTTAGCCCTATGGGGATATCCTGAACATCTTTTTCCCAATTACGATCAGTATAACTGTGCAATGATGAACACCAGGACAACTATATCTGCTGATCTTTACAATTAACACTTAAGAAGACAGTTTGAAAGTGGAGAACTCCCTATATTTATCTGTTCATTGACGACTTCATATTGTGGGTCTCTTGAGTGTCTTCTAATTTCCAATTCTTCAAGGAAATCCAGTTCTTGTTTCTAATCACAAATATGTAGTATTTCTAATTCTGTGTTAGGTGTCAATGAATGATTGGTGTCAAGTAGATGTTTTGCGTAGTGGGATTTATCTGGTTGTTATAATTTGTATGCTCGTAAGTGTTCACTGTATCGGATTTCAAAATTTCTAAGGGTTTGACCCAAATAGACTGCTTCACATTCTGGACAATTGAGTTTATATATTTTCTGCGGAAACAGGATGCACTTCATTCGACGCCATTTCACGCCAACTTCCACAACAAACCGCTTGTTGTTACAACCTTGTTCTAGCAATCGACAATGATCCCTAATAATATGAATTATAAAGCTCATTGCCGTTTCGAAGTACTCTAAATGTTGATTACAACCTTATTCCATGTTTAGCACCATTTCTGAAATATTGTTAATTACAACCTTGTTCGGGGCAGGTATTCAATTATTACTTAACAAGACAGTTTAGAAGTGGAAAACTCCCTAGTGTCTTCTAATTTCTAATTCTTCAAGGACATCCAGTTCTTGGTGTCAATTTTTTAGAATTTTTAACATTTCTTCAATATATTGTGGAGTTAACTAGAAACAGGTTCATTTAAAACACTAATATGAGTAGATTCTACAAAGTAAGGGCCGAGACAGTTAAATTCACAACAAATTACGAAAACAACCATATGTGGCAAAGTATCGAAAAATCTTTTTTCCATTATTTATTGTAATTTGAAGAAATACATTGTACCGATGTTACAGCGGCTGCTTGCTTTTTCAACTAAGTAACACTTTTGTAGTTATTGTTGCTATGCGTATCTGACTATAAAAATTAATGCTGTTTGCCACGTTTTTCCATCTTTTTTGGTTACTACCTTTTCAAATAAGTTTTTGTTAAAAATAATAATATTCTCAAGACAACAAAATTGTAAAAAGAACTGTCTTAAAAATATCAAATTAGTCTATTTGTATATAAAAAATGACAGAGAAAATAATTTTCTTAAGTTATTTTATCTCTTTCAATAGGTAATACAAAAACAGTAATAAGACTGTGAATTTAAAAAATATTCACAACAAAACTTTCATTTTTGGTTAACTAAAAAAAATTGTAATAAAAAATTATTGTTTATAAGAAGGGCTCCACGAAGCGAAATATTTTTAGGCGCCAGTTATTTAAAAAAATATATTTGCCATGTAGATGTAAGTTGTAAAAAATTTTTTTAACAATCGTCTAACTTGGTGGAAAATTAGCTTTAAGACACATTTCCAACGGGAATAAATTCTTCGAAGTTTTCAAAATACAACTTAAATCTTTCTAATTTTCTTATTAAAATTTAATACCATAAAAAATTATTTAATATGACTCCGCGCCGACTTCCCGAAAATTACGGGTGGTACCAATTTTTAGCGTTAAATTAAACTATTAATAATAAAAATAGAGATACGGGATTCAGAAGTTTTTATCCAAAATGTCCTTCTCTTTAAGAAACCTTTCTTCAAATTTCTTTAATGTAAATAGTTCATGAGATATAGATGAAAAACAAAATGCTTTTTCTCCTCATCTCAATTTGCTAATAACTTTTGCAATATTTTATGTGCTAATAAATGCTTTCGACAGATTTTTCTAGATAAAATTCCAAATCCACTGTGCTATCACAGACATTTTTAGAAGCTTTATCTCTATTTTTCATGAATTTCAACTTGTTGACTAGACTATTTTGGGAAAACCGGACTATATTAACCTATTCTTATTTCAACCCTGTTCAACAAACGAAGATTGTTATCTGCAAAACTGCTTTTCTCTATTTACTAAGACATAATCTTTTTTCAAAGAATAAATTTGTTGGTAAACAATGCCTCTTTTTATATTCAATTAGACCCAAATGATTTTTTCTACATTATAATCAATCTATATTGATCAGATAGATGAAGTATGCGAATAAATCATGTACAAGGGAAGAAGAATGATACGTTTATTTATTTGAAAGTCTTCATTTTATGTCTTCCTACAGTGACAATATTGATTAAGGAATCGGGTGCTGTTATTTTCTTTAACTGATGCAGTGGCGTAACGCAAAATCGTCGGACGCTTAAATATTATTACTAAATCAAAAGTCTGTTTTGCTTTAAAGTATTTGACAACATCCAATGGTTGGTGTAGTTAACTTTTGATTTGGTTCTCAAATATATTTTCCATAAAGATTTTTTGTATTTAATCATTTCATAGATTTCATGATTTAGCCAAGGTTGGTTTGAATTACGTACAGAGTGTATATAATAAGAGTTCTTGCTGACAGAATCACTTATGAACTTTCCGAATAATAATTATTTTTGTTTTTGAAAATACATGATCCTAGATCTTATTTGAGCGCGCTTCGAAAACGAGTAGGAAGGAATAGAAATGGTAATAGCCTCCTGCTACTTTGCGGGAGATGGGCCTGCACCACCTCCGGAAGTACCAAGGCTAGTAGAATATTGCAAGGAAAATAGACTACCTCTACTCCTAGGATGTGATGCCAACGCAGCTGCAACACATATCAAGGAGGTGAGCAAATTTTAGAATATATCCTTAGAGAAAACCTTAATATACGTAACATAGGGAAGACCCCACACGTTTGTAACAAGGGTAAGGCAGGAAGTTTTAGACATTACAGTGAGCACGTCAGGTCTGAAACATATTGTTAAAGATTGGAGAGTATCGGGAGAACCTTCGTTCTCCGATCGTCCTTTTATTAGGTACTTTTATGTTAGAACTGAGCAAACCTCAAATTAGCATGAAAAAAAATCCGAAGAAAACGGACTGGGAAAAATACAACATCAGTCTAAAAGAATATCTGGTCATGCCCAAAACAGAGGAAGGGCTAGACACCACCTCGAAATGGAACAGGACCTTTGTTACCTAATTCATCAGTAGGTAACACGTAAATGTTTGATGTTAATACATATATAACAATAGTTAAATGTCCAGCTAGATGCACTGGAGAAATGGATGGGTAAATAGATATCATAAAGGCTTAGTTACCGTACCGTGTAAAAATTCCTAAAGTTTTATTGTCAAATAAGATTGTGGATGGACAAGAGGTTTACAGAGAAGTTGAAATAATTTATGGGTTTAACACTATACGCAATTTCCCTATTAGTACTAATACGTTCACAAGGTAAGTAGGTAGTTAGATATTGTTTTATGAACACATTTGAAACCTTAATTCTTCGGAGTCCTCCACTTATGGTGGACTGGAAGTCAGTGTGGATATGGTCTTGACTGTTTGACACTTTGGTAGGGATAGCCCTTTATGCTTAGACCTTCTAAAACGAGGGAACAATAAAAGAAGAATTTCTTATATTATTTTGTAAATAAACAATGTGATGGCTAAGTTACTGAAAATGAAATTTAGTTTTGAATCAAGATTGAACCACATTTATTTATTAAGCTCTATTCAGTTTTAACTAATTCCAATCAGTTTGAGCCCTTAACACATTGAAGATCTGAATGGGGCAATAACCAAAGCATTCGAATCGAGCAGCCCCCTTCTGAATCAATGGAGTCGCAAGGATGCACCTTGGTGGGATACAGACCTGTCAAAACTATGATCTCAAACCCGGGACCTCTTCAATAGAGTAAAACTCACCGGGAAATGTCAAAGGGACACCGAGATACGTAACACTTATTATAAAGAAATAAGGAAGGCTAAACGAAAAATCTTCAGGAAATTCTGTGAAGACATAAACACCCATGATGCGACCAGAATATACAAGGCAATGGCAAAAGGTAGGGCCAACACAGATATGGCCTTAGAAAACAGATGGCAGTTACAATGGAAACGAACGAGAGAGAACACAACTCCTACTGGAAAATCGTTTCCCCGGAAATTAACCAAACGCCGAAGATAGTATCACAACAGACCTTCCAGAGAAAATATTGTAATGGCTAGACACATATTTTTCCAGCTCTACAGAAACTTGTAGAAGGGCAATAGTCACTTTTATTCCAAAAGCAGGAAAAAGAGATACAGCAAATCCTTTAAACCAATCAGCTTCACATCATTTTTGCTTAAAACAATTAAGAAAGTGGTTGATAACTATACCAGAACGGAAATCTTAGAGAAAGAACATGTTCATCCACTCAACATGCCTATCGGACAGGCAGATCTACAGAGACTGCACTGGTTCAATTGACCGAAGGTATCCGAGATACATTAAATAACATAGAAACAGTTATATGTTCGTTTTTAGACATAGGAGGAGCTTTGGACAATACTCCACACGAAGCTGTCAAGAGAGCGCTCAACCATAGAGGTGTAGATAGTACGACATCCATGTGGATATCAGAGCTACTCGCTCCTAGAGTAGCAGAGGCTAAGAAAGGAGAAACATCTCTATTAGTACAACCAGAGGATGCCCACAGGGGGCGGTAACCTCTCCGTTAATGTGGAGTCAGGCGGTTGACAAATTTCTAGATGGACTGACCGACCGAATAGCATGTTAAAGGTATACCGATGACATAGTCATAACTGCTAAAGGAAGTTTGAGAATATTCTGTGTGACATATTACATAACACTGATAAAGAAGAACTTGTAAAAGAGATAGAATGGGTAAGGGGAAAAATCGGAAGAAAAGGAAATGGATACATCACTTACACCTCCACAGCAAAGATTAACGGTCTCAGAAAAAGAACAGCCAAAAGCTAAAAAAGTACAACAACCGCCTCCCATATCGTAGACGGAATTACAAATTTTAATGCACTTCAGTAATTTGTAACAAAAATGATGTCTGGACTTCAAATCAAAATTATAAACGATGAAAATATTAAAATTAATGTCCCGGATGAAGAATGCTACCAAACTCTCAATAAGATACTCACTGACAAATATTACTCATGGTACTCTTACGTAAACCAACAAAACCGTCCTATTGAAGTAATGGCTATGAAGCTCCATCACTCTTGTAATCCTGTAGAAATGACCCAGGAAATAAGAAGAACGAGATACAAATTACTTGAAGTTATTAAAAAACTGAAATACAGAACAAAACAGCCTCTCTACATATGTTTATGCTGTATGTATAAGAGTCCAAATTCAACCAATTAAAAAATCTAGATTAGTTCCGCAGTGTAAGAGATGTCAAGCTTATGGTCACTCTAAGAAATACTGTGCTGAAGAACCTAGATGTGTAAAATGCACTAGAAAACATCTCACAAAGGATTGTAACACACCCAGCTAATTACCGAAACTGCATTGTAGCTAAGGAAATTCAAAAAATTAAAAATAAACAATTGAGCAGAACAAAATTGCCTGCTAAACCTCAGCGAGATAATAAAGAAAGAAACGAACCATCAACACAAAATCTGAGTTCAAACCAAAATAAAAGTTATAGCCAAGCGGTTACAGAAAGTACTACTGAAACTAACAAAAAAACCTCAACGGACGACCTTCTAATCGAATGATGGAGAATATCCTGAAGATTGGAATTAACCAGAACCAGAAGATGTTAAAATCAGACTTACTTCCCCAAAGGACGTTTTTGAGGTGATCAGAACAAACATCGATCCGAAAAAGCCCCTGGCTTTGATCTGATTACTGGCAAAGTTCAAAAACAACTACCAAAAAAGGTCATAGTAAAACTTACCAATCTTATCAACGCATCATTCAGAATTAAGTATGTTCTTAAGATGTGGAAAGTTGCAGAGGTCATTATGATCCTCAAACCATCAAAGCCTCCTCATGAAGTTTCACCCTATAGGCCGATTTCATTGCTGCCTGTCATCTCGAATGTCTGTGAAAAACTGTTCCTTAAGAGACTCAAGCCAATAACAGAAGTTAAAAAACTGATTTCTGCCCGTCAATTTTGTTTGTTCTACTGTCTTCTTAGATGTGGCACAGGCCTTTGATAAAGTATGGCACAAAGGATTTCTCCACAAATTGAAAATGGTTCTGTCAATACAATATTCCCATATCCTAAACTCTTACTTGTCAGATAGATATTTCAGAGTAAAGTAAGACGAATCGTATTCTCATTTAAATGAAATCAAAGCAGGAGTACCCCGGAGTAGCGTACTTGGTCCAGTGCTCTATCTGTTGTATACTAGTGACATCCCTGAACTTGAACACCCAAACAATAGCTACTTTTGCTGACGACACGGCATTATACCTACGAAGAATCTGCTGAAGTGTTACAAATATCCATTGACCAAATTAGCAACTGGACCAAAAGATGGCGTATTAAGTTGAATCTAACTAAATCCACTCACATCAACTTTACGAATAAAAAAGATAGGCACTTTCCTATCAGAATGAACAATATTATTATTCCTTATGCTAATACAGCGAAATATCTGGGTATGACTCTCGACGACAGACTTCACTGGAAAGTCCGTATCAAAAAGAAACGTGAAGAGCTTGATATTAAATATAAAAAGATATATTGGCTACCATGACGAAGTTCCAAGTTATCCACGTACAATCTATTTGCTTCTATACAAGCAAATATTGAGACCCATATGGAGTTATGGCATACAACAGCTCTGGGGTTGTGACAGTGAAAGTAACATCGAAATTATTCAACCATTCTAGAATAAGATACCAAGGAACATCATCGATGCACTCTGGTACTGCCGAAGCACTGATATCCATCGGGATCTTCAGATGGAGACTGTTAACCAAATCACAACCTACTTTGCCAGTAGCCATGAACATCGGCTGCTTCAACATGTGAACGTTGAGACAATCCAGTTCCTGAACAACACAAACATGACCAGAAGACTGAAGAGGATTAAACCCTTCGAGTTAGTTCAATAGTTATTTAGTGAGAAAGCAAAGCATAGTGCGGATAAGTGTAACGTGTTGGTTTTAGTGTTGTTAAAACATTAGACTCTAAGATCCACTAGTGAGTAAAACCCTACTTTTAAGTTTTCCAATCTTCGTAATAGGTTAGAATAATATTTCCTATTTATCCGTTCCTGATCAGATTATAATATCACAAAACATTCCTCACTGGAAATGTTTATAATTGAAAAAAAAATATGAGAAAGATGCCTCAACTATACGAATAACTGGTGCAGGCAGGTTGGACTCAATATCAACCCTACCAAAACGATTCTTATTGCCTTTACTAGGAAAAATAAACTCAACCACAAATCCATTAGAATTAATGGAAGAGAGGTTGAATGGAGATAAGAGGTCTAGCCTCTAAGCATAACACTAGACAGTAAACTCCCGTGGAAGAAACACGGATGACGGATGGAAGATAGCACATAAGGCAAAAATGGCTCTAGTGGTGTACAGAAACCTTGCATGGCCTGCAAACCAAGTATCTTGAGGAATGTACACCGCCATTGCGAGACCTATCATCACGTACGGAGCCACTGTATGCATCAGCAGAGTCAGCCTACGGACAACAAGAGACAACCTCGCTAGAATCCAGGAGCTAGAGTGCATATATATATATATATATTTATATACGAGTATATATATATATATATATATATATATATATATATATATATGTATATATAAAAGGAAGATAGTCTTTGCTGACTGTTAGGAATAAAACTGGTGAATATTGGGGTATGCAGCAAGAGAAACGGAAAAAAGTGTACTCTTAACGGAAAATTTTCGAGCTTTCGAGGATGATTGTCCTCACATCCAGCTGATTGCAACGAATTGCAGAATCTCAGGGATAGACACCTGGGAGCATACTGAATGGAACATGAAGACTTACCCAAACTGAAGCCGGCAAATATAAAAAAAATTATCAAAGGATTAGAAATAAAATAACTACTAGTTTCAGAGACAGTCCTCTGAAACTGCGTAGAAAAAGGCGACAATAGACCTCAGTGAAAAATATTTATTATATTTTGAGATTTCATAAAAATTAAGGTCGGCCCTCTGAGCTTGCCGGGTCCCCGAGACAACCGGCCCCCGCCCAGCAGGGATGTACTTTACGTCGCTGAATTGATATTTATTGTTTTTCACATATAAAATTGAAAAAATTGATGTGACACTTCTCTATTTACTCCTTGAAATGTTGCTGTCTGTTTCTATTTGTCCCAATCATTCAAAAAGCATGGTACTTTATGCTAGCAGAAGTCCCGCACTTTTCAAATAACCTCTAAATAACGGAATCATTGGACCTTATTTTCTGGAGAACACATTAAATAAATCAAGCTACTTTTTTACAAATTGTTTTAAAACTCGAGTAAAAACAACTTTATTATCAATATTTTTAACTCCGAAGATATTGATGGAAGCATATGATTTCAACAAGATGTATCTACGCAACATTATGTGAAGTGGACGCAATGGAATATGCCACAAGCCACACCTTTGGAATCTATGCACCCATACTATCTTTTCCTTTCAGGTTTTCTCTTACCTCTTGCCAAAATTCGATCTTACATTTTTATCAGGCCTATTCAGACTCTTTCTTTCCTATTCGTTATGTTAATTTTAAAAACCCATTCGTTAAATTTCGCATAGTATACTCGTCAGACATTCTTACAAGCCAATAATTTAACCTTCAAAATACTTCCATCAATTAAATTTCGACTACGAAAAGAATGACAGTAAAAAGTTTGTAAAGAATTTTCAATACAACTTACGAGAATTTAAATTTCTCTTGTGACAAAACATATGTTAATGTTTTCCAAACAACAGATGTTATAGAAGGAAAACAATGGAATATAAATCAACATAAGAGTTATTTTTTTCTTTTTCTCTTTATATATATGAGATAAAAACAAAACGAGAGGGTTAAGGATTGTTAACTTGTACCTAGTTTTTTTCAAAACTCTGTCTTTGCTATAGTAAATTATATTTTTAGATGCTCAGAGTCTGTTTTTAACGAAGAACGATGTATTTCAGATAAATATACGACTATGGATGAATAAAACATCATACTTAAATGGGGGATTGTGTTAATACATGGATTTCTTTGTATATAAATTGCAAGGATACAGGGTTAACCATAGCTATTGGGATATATATGAAGAATATTTTGGTGGAGATGTGGCAATAAACCACCAGAGTAGACGCTTTTAGATATTGATTCCGAGCTTTCCAATGATTATTATTCATTTTCAAGGACTGAAAATTAATGGTGAGTGTTATTAATATTGAAAATAAAATAAAATGTCGACTACTTACATTAAATCTATCGAGAATTTTGGTTTTCATATAAATTTCTATAATAAATTATTTTAAACATAATTCAATGAAAAACTCAAAAAATAATATGACATCAAACACACTATTCGATCTTGAACTACTATAATTTAGATTTTTTTTTGTTTTAAAATTAAAGGTTGTTTTAAATGTCGTTTTGTTTTTCTAAGGTTATTTATATCTGTTTTTTTTATTTATACAATAATTTTCTTGTGCGATATACGATGTTTACAGAAAAACACGTTTTTTATAATAACTTTCTATGATCAAAACTTTGGTAGGTTGAGAATCCATAAAATGGAATTCATAAAACACCATTTCATCTAGAGCACATCTGTTACTTTTTTGAGAGGCGATTGGATTGGTTAGCGATATTTTTGAGTAACCAATGTATTTTTTATTACAGTTATTGCAAGGAATTTCATAAACAGATTTTATTTAATACTTCTGACAAGGGCATTATTAATGACATATTACGAAACGAAGAAAACAGTGACATCACAACTGCAAATACTAATTCCAATTTATATTTGTTTACCATATATAAAATCTGTCACCCCCAAACTTTCCTTTAAACAACATAATATAAAAATTTCAAATAAACAATGCCTTAAAATACACTCAATTTTTAGTAAGATCAAAGACAAAACACCTGCTAATAAATTAATTAATATAGTTTTTGAAATTCCTTGCATTAACTGTAATAAGAAATACATTGGTCACTCCAAAAGATCGCTAATCAATCGAATCCCTTTTCATAAAAGTGGCAGTAAATTATACCCGGACAGATGTTTATACCCTCACAGATGTGCTCTAGCTGAAAACGTGTTTTAAGAAGGCCATTCTATGGATTATCAATCTGCCAAAGTTTTTCTTCTTTTAATACATTGTTAATTTGGTGAACAGTATAAAACAAATAAATGTGAATAAAACTTTTAATAGTAACAGGTGCTGTTTGAGCTCACTGATATCCACGGTAAAGTTGGTGCAACCCCTTCGGAGGAGACTAACGGGAGCTTAACAGCTGCATTGATCAGGTATTAAGTATGTGAACCTCTACAAAAACAAATAATGCCCATATTGAAGTTTAAGAGAATAAAAACTCTACTACTACTGGGTGGGTGCAGGCGAAACTCGCCCAAGTCAAGCTCAAATGAAGGTTCCGGCACCGACGCCACTAGCGGGCCCATTGTGCCGTTTCTGCTACTTATGCATCCGTGAAGCCGAGCCCTTCAATGAACGACTCAATCGTTTTTAGTGGATGCCTGCTTGTGTCCCCAGGGGCCATAAGAGAGACTCCGTAAATTCTCGTGCGTGGCATAGCCCAATGTGGACAGACTAGGAGAACATGGAGCGACGTTTCGTCAGCTTGTCGCAACCCCTACATAGGGGACTTTCCTCTAAACCTAGGTTATGGAGGTGTTTCTTTAGACAGCATTGCTCTGTTAAGAGTCCTGGGGGGGTAGTTTTGAATATCAGTGAAATTGAATTCATAAGTGAAATATTTTGTTTGTTTGAATGGTAGTGAAACGAAGTTATTATAAATTCACTTAAATGAATTTAATTCGAACAATACAATCTGACAACAACGGAATAGCCCTCATATTAGTTCAAAAGTTAATTATGAAGGAAAAAGAAGAATAATTGGGGTAAAAATACATTAATTTCATGAGATGATAAATGTTGAAAAATATAACATAATAATAATTAAATTAAAATATATCTTAATATAAATTATTGGGGTTTTATTTAAGAGATAGGTAAGATTTAAACAGGCTTAGCTAATTGAATTACATTATTTAGCATTATTTGCTGAAGTTCCTCTAAATTTTCCATGTAGATTTGAAAAATATAAAGCATCCTCGCGTCACTCTCGGCTAACTCATAACTACTTATTACTATGCTAATTACTTTAAAGGGTAACTAAAAAGGTTGAAAAAGGTAGTCAAACTAAAAGAAGGGATCTTAAAACTACTCAAAGTATCTAACAAAACCAAAACACAAAATTCGATGATTCTAACCTCAAATATATTAAAATTTCGCAAGTGAAGTAAGAGTTTCGACAGTTAAATAATATTCGAATTAAATTTGTGAAATTTTTTCGAAATCGAATTTTATTTCACACATGAAATTAGTTCAAAACTTGGGATGATCGAAATCACTCGAAATATGAGAAATTTCACTAGCGAAATATTTCAAAACTAGTCCCTCTGCTATCTTTCTTATCCTACTCATTGGTAATGATACAGCTGTCCTAGCATGTCCATCAGTTCAGCACCTCAATAGGATCTTGGACTGCCATAGACACCGCAGAGTACTCCAGTGAGCGTCTCCTTACTGATTGCTTGATTTGTAAGGCCAAAGGTCGGGTCCAGGCCGCTAAAGGGAGCTACCGCAAAATCCACAGCCAGTACGTCCGTCCCTCCATTGCCTTCAAAACCAGACTAGGCTGGAATCTATTCTAGCCACACTACATTCCGCCTTGCTAAGTTCCTCTCATTCAATTTCTGACGAATTTGAATTTTATAAGGTTTCAGTTTTATTGCTTTCAAAATGTTATGAACTTTAGACTTACTAATGTTGAAATGGGAAACAACTTTTCTTAAGGACGATTTTGGATATCTCCTAGCAAAGTCATATACAGCTATGTAGTTATCTAAATAATTGTTAACTGGTACTATTTTCTTTCGAGATAATGATTCAGTTTCTTTAGTGTGCGGATCCAAGTTCTAATTGTTTTTGAACTGGGTGGTTGTTTATTAAAATATCTGAAATAACGTCTTTGAGTTAAAATCACCGATTTTGTTTCAGCAAAGGTAAGTACAACATTTGCTTTTTCTACGTCTAAAAACACCATTTTCACATAAAAACAGACAATAGCAATGACTGACAATTCGCAAACTTAATAAATTTGATATTTACATAAAACTTCCAACGCTTACTATGATTAAAAGTACTAAGTGAGCATCTCTCATTTTAAAAGTGAATTGCTCAGTCACACGTTGACCGATTTAAAAAAATTGTGCACTGAAGAATAGGTAAAGGTCGGTTGATTCAAACAAAAAATATACTGGGTGTTCTGTTAACAAAAGTCAACAAAGACATTCTCAAACATCCGGCATTTTTGTTGTGACGTGGTAAAACGAATAAAAACTTACCTTTTCTGAATAAAAGTAGTGCTAATATGGAATATTTTAGTGAAAACCGCATGTTTCTATCTCAAACCGTCTAGAAGTTAAAATGAGGGAAAATAAATATGGGCACGCCGTATATATCCACTGCTAAATACTGTAATACTGATCCTTCGACATGCGGTTGGCTGCTTATATGCCCGTTTCGAACATCTGATATTTTCTAAAAACATCGGGAATCAAGTGTATCGAAAACGATTTTTGTATACAGGGGCACTTCAATAGGTAGCTGTTCCTCCGACGACTATGGGGTGCGATGAAATCTGGATTTACATGGAACTTAATGCGTATTTCCTTTATTTTAAGCACTGGGAGGTTAAGACTTCGTAGATGGGGAACATCCCAGAGATCCCCCATGCGGTGATGCCAGATTGTGCACAATTTCCCTAGACTAAGAGAAAGCGTGGACTTGGCAACGGTGGACCCCATTATGCTATAGAAAGATAAATATCGCACAGGTAGGTACATTCTTACACCTGCTTAAACATGTTGTTGGCACATTCTGGACTCTGTTACGTGATACCACAACTTAAAGGACAATGTAAGAGTTAAGTAGATAGGACTTATCGAAATAACCAATTTGTTTGGCGGAGAGAATTTTAGTACAGAGCAATGTTATTTAAAATAACCTGTTTATAAGGGTTTATAAGTTTTAGTGATCACTCTGCCATAATCTCGCCGGCGAATTGGTGCACGCTGTAACCAATGTGTCATTACATCTTGACAGCGATTTTATTTTTGTCGCTATTGTCGCTGTGTAAGTTGTGAATGAAGCATTTTTGATAATTGTATGATACAAAACGAGCGCCTACCTTTTGAAATTTCCTGTGAATAGGATCTTGTTAGTTTTTTTGTATATTCATGGGTTTTAAGGGTTTATTTTCACTTTCTTGTGGTTTAAACTGTAGATATAAGTGACCGTGGGACTACTAATTTTTGCTTTGGTTACTTCATATTGAGGTGTAAAGTAAAAAAACTACCCGCTTCAACTGATAAGTGCTATAACCTATTAGGGTTCTGGTATAGCCCTGATAAGTGCTATGATTTATTAGGGTTCTGGTATAGCCGATCACTTGATATTGTCTAAAATATTTTACTAGTATTATGTTAAAATAAATTTGCTGATTATCATATACATACTTTTCTCACGGGATAGTGACATATTTGATGTTCATTTATATACCATGTTATGGCTTAACTAAGTATTTCCATATTGGTCAGAAACTTCTGTTTAGGAGATGGATATCGTTCGAATATATTGTAAACAATTATCCATAAGACGTTATAGACCAATAGCTAGTGGACCGTCCGAGTAACGGTGTGGTCTGTAAGGCTAGAAATTCTTATGGTGATGAGTCATAGTTGCCTAAGTACAATGACCATCGCTTGGCACGCCTCAGCTCTGCACGTCACCAACCCCTATATTTTTGAAAGTGTAGGAAACATTTGAAAAAAAAACTTGTTCCTGTGAGCTTGAACTTTTTTTACCATTTAGTTTACTTGTTATTAAGTTAAAAAAAAATTGACAGGCGTTTTCGATGAGCACAAGTACCTGACAGGTGAGCCTGAAGGTGTATTATGTGTAAATTAAAATGAACTTTATTCTGTAAAGTTGAAATTTACAGATATGTTTCTTTAAACGATTTAAAGTAAGTTGGTACAATAACAGGCGGTTCTGGCTAGCATAAGTCCTTGACAGGCGAAGGGAAAGATGCTATGGGAGTGCGAGTAAGAGGCGTAGCATGAAAAATCATATCGTTGATGCAAATTACATTAAGTAAAAATAGAAATTATGGGTAAAATGTATTTTATTAGTTGTAACATAATGTACATAAGACTTTTAAATTAACCATCATTATTATCTGATATGTCATCACTTTCTTCATCATCATATGATTCTTCATTGTCGATTTCATCATCTAAAAAGAAACAAATTTTGAATACATTAATAATAACATTAAATCTCGGATCTTGCGCTCAATTATGTAGAATTCCATATATTTTTAGAAAATTAAGAATTTGTTTATTACCTTCAAAGTGTTCTTCAGCTTCACTTGACTCATTCTCAGTAGTATCAGTAGGCTGTTGTAATAATATTTCGTAGATAGAAGAAGTAACTGTATCTCCCTCAAACCAATTAAAAACATAGCTTCCATCGATTAAGTTCCAACCATTATCTTCAGGTTTAAGAACCGTTGGCACTTTTAAGTGACTATTTCTCCAGATATTTGTAATGTATATAGACCGCAATAATTGTTGTTGCAGTTCCCGGTGGCATGGAGGCACTTGTTTTATATGTGGCGATAAACTTATCATATCGTGCTTCATTTACATTGGCAGATTTCATTCCATACAGTTGACAGACGAACTTTTCGAGTATTGGAAAACCCTCTTCTTTTTTCTCTATTATTTCAGCATTTCCTAATGCTGCAAATGCCTTCTGAAATTGAATATTTTTTTGTAATAATCGATAAGGTTTCTTCTTGCCTCTTCTCACAAAACATGGATTGAAATCACATCTGGTTAATGCGTGAAAACCAGGTAAACTTTGGCATAAAAGGGGTCCTAATTTTATATATAATTGTGGAATATTAATCCATTTTTTTAAATTGATCTTGCCATATTCCATGAAGATTTTTAAATTATTGTTGCAGAGGTGGTCCATGTTTCCAAGCATTATTATTATTAAAATGTCTGTGTCGGATGCTCTTATTGAAACATTGGATATATCGTTGTCCATTTGGCATATGTGATGTACTATTTTCGTATCAACTTCTTCATGATGCTGGCACGATAAGTTATCATTAGTATTAGAGATCACACAGTTGTTATGGACACGATAAATATGACATTCTTTATAATTTAAATTGATGTTGGTATTTCCAATGAATGCAGCCATTTCACTTGTCCTCCAGTGCGTGACCAAAAAATCTACAAACGCTCCTTTGAATTCTATGTTACGGAGTTCTTTAATAAAATCAACTGGTCTGACTTGTTCTGAACCAGTAATTGAATATTGGATGTTACGTACTTCGTGACGTTGGCTTCGTTCATAATCTTTAATAGACGGTGAAAAATACTGATCGAAAATTATGTCTACTCGTGGAGCATGTGTTGCCGTTAAAATGGACATGATTTTTTTAGAAATATTACCAAATGTTTTTGGAATGTTTTTCATTGTATGGAGTAAATAAAACCCATCAAAAATAACAGCATCGAACCGTTCTGGTATTTCGT
Organism: Galeruca laticollis; assembly: GCA_963921935.1. Lineage (NCBI taxonomy): Eukaryota > Metazoa > Arthropoda > Insecta > Coleoptera > Chrysomelidae > Galeruca > Galeruca laticollis. The sequence continues at coordinate 123,897,275 of OY998177.1, forward strand.
CATTATGATTATTTCCTACTAAAGCTTCAATCATTACTGATTTTGCAGTTTTATGAATAGTTCCATCTTCATGACAAAGTGACATCTGAACGATTGTAATAGGGTATGGCAATGTTTTTTCCACATCGATATTAAATTCCATTGATAGAGCTAATAGGCGACAAAATAAATCACTCTGGACACGGATTTCGTGAACTTTATTATCAACTTTAATTCTTTTTTTTCTCTGAAGCAAAATTCATTATTTTCACCTGGGAAATTTTTTCTTCGAATCTCCCTCCGTTAGTTGAACATTCAGAAATAAACTTTCGTTTTAAGTTTGCACACATGTTTACAAAGTTTAATAAGTACTCTTGTACTGCGCTTGAAGCTACTGTACCATTACCGATATTTTAAAGACAGTTATCATCTAAATTTAATTGAAATGGATTCAAAAATTTCTCAAAAGTATTGATGAATTTCCATAATTGTGCAGAATTTATTTTTATCGCATGTTCTTCTAGGTCCGGTCATTTTTCCTTCGTAAACCTGTCACGTCCATTGTATAAGATATAATTGGTGTTCTTATATCGTGACTTCTAGCCCATCGCTGCCAAATAGAATTAGTAAATTGAATAACACCGGTTAATCGTTTTCCTGCACCGCCATTAATTGTTTGCTCAAGAACTAAATCAACTGGTTGTTTAGAAAACGATTTAGTTGTACGTTTGATCCCAAGGTATCCATCTTCCATGGATTTGGCAATAGATGGATGTGTAACACCTACTTTTAACAAATTGTCATGATATTTTACCAACCATCGTGAATAATTAGGTTGATTGGTAACGAAGAATATACTTGCAATTTTCGATAAAATATATTTATATAAAGAGAAGTTGCCAGCTCTTATGCTCCGACTTAGTAATTGATAATAATTAACGAGATCGATGTAAATTGTGTGAAATTGCGGTGTTTTTCCATACGTTCCAGCTCTGCATTCCTCTTCGTATGATTGATATTGGGTCATCAATGTCGATATTTTCTCATCTTCTATTATATTCCCAAACGATTCATTACTATCAATAAAAGCAGATAGATTATTGTTCACATTTTCTTCTAATATTATATTTTCTTTATCAAGAAAAGATTCAAAACATAAAATTTCTAATCCAAGTGCCATCAATGGATGCAGTCGCTTACATCGATTAAAATGTTTTCCAGTTAAAAAACCATCTACTGAACCATTTGCAATTATCTCGCTCTCGACAGCGACGTTCATTATTCCACAGTCATCAATAAATTTTCCAATGGCTCTGAACAATGCTAACATTTATGTGGAAGGGTCCTAAATGAATAAATAAATTATCATAAACTGGTTTTTCTGTGGACTGTACTTGCATGACAATTTCAATTTCTGCAGCAATATTTTGGCTTTGTTTCATCGTTTCGACTACAACGGATGCATTTGTTGGTGATTCATTAATTGGTGTCAAAAACAAATTTATTCTATATTGTTGTGTAAAGTTTTTGTAACACCTCACATGATAGCCTGCATTATTATTAACTTCCTCTGGCAAAGAAATGTCATGAAATTTTAAATTATGTTGTTTCCTTATTTTCAACATTGATTTGCTTCTATCCAAAGTACTTGTAAATTTTACAGTTTTTTCATCAATATCTTGGTTGCAAATCACACAAACCACGTGCTCCGATTCCATCTTACTCACTATTTACTTAAATATGAATATAAAATGACAATACACAAAGATAACTGCACAATCACTGTAATGAATAGTTAAGATATAGATATATAACTGAAATTTTTAACTTTAAATAGCTCACAACATAAAACAGCGAAATTCTTCGTGAAATAGTTGAACACGACTTCACGTAGGTAAATCGTTGTTAGAACTGACGAAATTTTTCGTTTCAAATCTTTCTACAAAAGCAGGTACACGATCCTCCAATTTTACCGTTAGATAAACTGTCTCATTCGCATCACTGCGTTTACGTTACGCCTCTCACTCGCACTCCCATAGCATATTTCCCTTCGCCTGTCAAGAACCGCCTGTCATTGTACCAACTTACTCCTACTATTAACTGATTGATTACATCTGATTTGTGTGATAATTCCGGAAACTTTGGCTTTGTACATTAATACATTAACATCTGCGGGGTACTATGGTACTATTATTGTTTAAAATGTTGAGAAGTGTGATTATGCTGGAATTGACCATTTGCTCGATTTCCTCTCTGATGTGGTCGAAGATGACATCTGAACTTTGATTGTTCTTATTTTTGGGTTTACTCGACTTTTGTTCGATCTCTTAAGCGGATTGTGGTTCTATGATCTGTGGTTAGGACGAATTTATGTCAGCCGGATTTCCATTGGTTGGAAAACTTACTCGAGTCTGCGTTGAAAAATGAATTTGAGTTGCAGCTTTTTTTCTGATCTGAGTTTCAAGATGTCTAGATGATTGCCAGTAAGAGCAACAGTTCTCAATTTATATAAGGCATTTGTAACCATCCCAGTTGGGGAGATTAATAAGGACTGTGTAAATGTATTCAAGAAGCTGTTGGTGGCTGCATTTTTTAGAGATTTTGTGGATATTGGCGTTTTTGGAAACCACGCTATCTGGCTCTTTGGTGAGATCTTGACCTGGAATCATACCATCTATTGGAATCGGATATTTCCTTTTGATCTTCGTGTTGTTCAGACGATTGTTGGAATTTCGAGGAATTTTTAGGCCCTCAATTAGAGGTATGTAAATGAGATCTTATATCATTTTTTTTGTAAAGTATGTCTAGACACTCATTTTATGTTATTGAAAAGGATTTTGGGTAGGTTTAAATTTGTAACTATTAATATATTTCAATTCGTTGTGAATTAGTATATATTTAGTTCAGGGGTATTTTTGACGTTTTGAACCTAAAAAAATATCTACGTATTTTTATGGCTATTACCTAGCTGTGTTCTACTTATGATTGTGTATTTGATATTCTTCACATGAGTTTCGTACTCAAAGAATAGGTAATAGATGTCAAGTAGTTTTTATATTGTCTGTTCGAGTGATTAGCATGTTACCTATAGGATATTGGCATAAGTACTAGCAATATTTTTAGTTAAATAGTTGACAGATATCATTCTGCAGTAGGCACATATCATATTATTTTGGCTTGTAGATGTAATTTTTTATTTTGTCAATCAGTTGCTATGCATAAGATTGATTTCTTAGTTATCATTTAGATGTGGTATATCTTTTATTCACATAGTAGTTCTTCAGGTTTTTTATATAAAACTTTAACTCAATTAGTAGGACACTAGGGGAGAAGCATTTTATGGTTCGATATGTAAATATAGTTTTTTTAAGCCGTCGAGGCAATACTTCAGTATATTAAATAATAACTTTTGAGGGAGATCTTCAATTTCATTTCGGTAATTTTCATTTTATTTTAACAGTACGTTTGGTGTTGATAATAGTATAGTTTAGATACATAGCCTTAAGCTAGTTGTCAGTTAATTGTTTCATCGTTGATGATAACATTTTAGTAATTCAATGGTATCTGTACTTTTTAGGGTTTTCCTGGAACTTTACCTTTTACCTGGAGGGTTACCTTTTTTTCTTGGAGGGACACTCACCTTTTTCTTAGAGGTATTCGAAACCTTGAAGGATACTATATCATTTGGTTCTCCTTGGACCAGGGGGATGAGGTGACCACCGTTCTTCCGGACGAGAAGAAAGGGGGATAATGGGGTGGATTTAATTATTAATATATATTTACTTATTATATAACATACATTTTTAAAAACTTATCTTGTTGAATCACGTCCAACCTTAGAGACAGAAGATCGTCTTGGTATAGTACGCGCAAAACATATAGTGCAGAAATGTAATGGCATATCCCCTTTAAGTTATGTTGCGGAGCTAGACTCTGAAAGGTATTAATACCTTGTTTGTTTTTACCAATACCACTTACACACTGTAACATGTCTATCGACCTGTTTCGATTTCATATAACAAATTCCGTGTAATTCTCGCTTGCCGTCTCATTAGCCACTCCCAACCACAGAATTAAAACTGAACGTTGAGACAATTGACATTTGTCAATTTCTTCCTGTTTGCTACAAGCTAAAAATCATCCTTTCCCGATACCGACGTTGAAGAAAAAACACGTATTCACTTTTTCTCTTGTTCTACTGATTTTTTTTAATTTGCTGTGGTAAGTTTAAAGTTATATTTTATAATCTCTAAGCATAATTCGATATAATGGCTGAGATAATTTTTATTGCATTTCTTTCATTTCTGTTGTTTCACATATTCAGAGATTAATTACAGTTGCACGTGGTCACGAAATCCTTCTCTTATGCCTACATATTAATTTTAAACTAAATACAAATCATTGTTTAATTTTGTGCAAACACTTGAGAGGTTTTTATGTTGCAAAATATCTTTTTTTCAACTATGAATAACATTTTAAATACATTTTAAACCTATAGAATATTCATTCGTATGAAAGAGACCGCCACTGCAGGTTTCAGATATATTTTTTAAGCACGTTATTTATTCAGATAACAACTTTTTGGCTCAGAACATTAGTATACTACTAATTTAGTTAAATTGTTTTTTTATTGTTTCAATATGGGAGACATATATGTTGGGAAGCTTTCAGTAAATTTCATTTTTTTAAATTCAAATAACTGCCTTCCTTTTAAACCTGAAAAGCTGAACCAACACAATGTGCTCCATTACAATCAAGTTCCTACATATCCCTGATTCTTGTGTACTATTAGGTAAGCACAGCAGCTACGTGAGAGCTACGTGAGAGCTACGTGATAGCTACGTGAGAGCTACGCGAGAGCTATGTGAGAACTACGTAACTTTACCGTTGAAGACAGCTTCCATTTATCTAAGACACCTTTACCGTTGAATACAGCTTCCATCTCTCTGAGACACCTTTATACTGTTGAAGACAGCTTCCATTTATCTGAGACACCTTTACCGTTGAAGACAGCTTCCATTGATTCGAGACATCTTTCACCATAGAAAACACATATTCCATTCCTTCAGAACATCTAAACCACCAGAGTACCGTCAGTTAAGTACATCCTGTATTTTCCGTCCCGGCCTAAGGGAGAATTAAATCAAATTTTTTATATATTCTCTTTTATTTCTAATCCACCCGGCTCTGAGAGCCACAGGGTATCGTGCCCGGGTTGATTAAGTTTGAGCACATTTTATTTTACATTTTTAATATTAATTTTTTATAACATTTTAATTTAGAGTAAATTCTTTTACACGGTGTTTCTACCTTTATCCCCGTAGTTTTGTTCTTGTTATTTCGTAACGTTTGATAAGGTAGTGGCGCCCTGAACTCTCCTCATCCTCTGTTATACAAAGTGTGTCATTAACTTGGAGTCGAACCACCCTTGAGAAGTCTCATGCCGGGATTTTGTTCGAGTGAACGATCAATGGTTACAACACTACACTCTATATTAATGCTGGCGCACCAACTAAATAGTGAGCCGTCCTTATCGTTTGTGGACACGTGCGTGTTTGGAAAAACTGCTATCTCAAAATATGCTCATAATTCAGTGAAAATAATATGTTATTTGAAAATTATATTACCAATTCTTGTTAATAAAATGAGATATAAGGTAGTGTTAATTGTCTGGTGTTATGTTTAAGATGTATTTAATAATTATAAAATTATTAAATACATTTTAACGATTGTTAGTTGAAGTTATAATATTAAATGAATATATCGTCTAATAAGCATTTTAAATTATAACGTTGACTGGACTATGCCAGTATTCAAATCAAAGGATAACCCGAAACTGTAAATTTTTCAGTATATCTCTTACGTGAACCATAACAAAGCTATCTCATGAGCAAAGGTTTGTACAATATGTTGCATTGATAATGTATGTTATACAGCTATACAGTTATACAGCTAAGTGTAAGCACATGTGTAACTGATAAGTTGGTGTTCTGTATAGCCCAGTTATTTTATATTTAGCGTTTTTTTATTAGTTCACGTAAACCGATAACTTGGTGCTCTGTGTAGCCCAGTTATTTTTCACTTAATCTTTTTAATTACTTGATAAGTAATTCAATGACTTGACAGTTATTGTAGTAGTCATTTTTCAATATTTTTATCCATATTGCTAAATTGTATCAATTATGAGAAACATTTCATTTGTTAAGAAAATTTTAGTATGTGTCAACAATTTTGTCATTCATTAATTTTGATTGTCATCTGTTACAAACCTGTTTTCTTTATTGTTTCTTATTTATTTGCTAGGTTCAGGGTAGGACGAACATTTTGGCCGAGCAGAAGCCTGGCTGGCGCCCATTTTATTTGATAACATCCGGGATATTTTATAGTACTCACTCCCACTCACCGACTAAATGAGCTGAAGGCCCGAAAGGTTGTCACCGGGGACAGTTGGACTAACATGTATCCCATAGGGTCCCATAGTGGAAGCTAGTGACCAATTTGGATGATTACAGTGCGACAGTCAACCTGTGGCACTCTGTATATAGTATGCTATTAAAGAATATTTTCACCATGAATTAAACATATATCGAATGTTAGAAAAGCGGTAAAAATTACTTTTCAAGAATTTCAGTATACCCAATAGTAAGAATAATCCTTGGTATATTTGATATATGCGATATTCACAAAATTGGCCATCTTGAATAATTCAAACTCTTTAATACGGTGGCGACCCGACCGCTGTTCTCTTTTACATATGTATAAATATTGGAAAATTGGAAAACTCGGGTGATGGATGAAAGGAGAATGTTTGGTTTTCTACTGAGAGAGAAGATTAGGATGCAAAACGTTTTTTTTGAGAAGGACGTAAATCCTGAAAATATTTTTTGGAATTTACAAATTAATATCGTACTTATAAGAAACATTTCTTATTATTTTGTCGTTAAATTTACAAATAAAAAAATGGAAATCATTGGTAAAAGTGAGGCTGGACTAATTCCATATGAGATTAGTAAATCTTCTGAAGCGGCTACTTATAAATTATTGTAAAGTCAAGAGAGAGATGTGAATTGGTCTACAATTTATCTAAAAAATCATGCAATAATAAAAATGTGCATACAATAAATGAACAAGTGATTCTTGCATATTTAATAGAAAAATCTAAAATCTTAGAGCCATCAAACCTCTGGAACAATTACGTATGGAACTCCACGCCTTTTGCTCGTCATGGAAAGTTCCAACTCATCCCATAAAATATCACTTTTGGAACGTGTTACGTAAATTACTATTTCCGACATATAAATTACTGATTCTTTTGTATCAACAGCGGACAAACTGTATATAAACTCTAATTAAGTAGTCAGTCCTCTTAATTATTCAAATGTATTCTCTTTCGAAGAAAGAAATGTAGTATAGGAAACCGAAAAAGTTTATCCAATAAATCAACTAGATACTTAACGTAGCTATAGTAAAACTTCTACTAAAAACCAATATTTTATGCAATGCAGTGAAAAAGGGAATTAATTAGCACAATAACAATACCCATTCTAACACATTCGGAAACCAATGAATAAGTTGTAAGCAGAAATTTGCAAAAATAACAAAGACTCCCGCTGCGAGAAGTGTCTGTGTGGAATTAATTTTAAGTAACAAAAAAAAATTGGTGGACCTCCCAAGGATGCACTCGTTTTGAAATTCAAATTGATATATAATTTTAAATCGGGATCCCGGGTGAATTCTGGTTTTGGTTTCATTTTTCTAGTTGTGTTTTCGACGGAAAATTTTCGTGTCGCGATTCCGTAAATAAATGATGCACAAGGTATGTTAAAAACAACTGCAGATCTCCTCCGATGCCACTTTTATTACAATTTTTTGCTGGGATCTGTATTTATTAGCCACCTAGTATGCAAAATAATGTGTTGGTGTGATGTTTATGTTTAGTAACTGCATTGATTCCGTAAATAAATAATGCACAGGGTGTGTTAAAGACAACGGCAGATCTACAAGTTCTCCGATGCCACTTTTATTACAATTTTTTACTGGAATCTGTATTCATTTGCAAGGTGGCATACAAAATAATGTGTTGCCGTGATGTTTATTTTTAGTAACTGCATTGGTTCCATGAATAAATAATGTACAGGATGTGTTAAAAACAACTGCAGATCATTCGATGCCACTTTTGTAACAACAATTTTTTTCTGGGAACTCTCTTTATTTGCCCACCCGATAAAAAAAATTTTTTGACGTTATGTTTATTTTTATTCACTTCATTCAATTTTTGATTTGTGGAAAGTGGAAACTACAAATGTGACTGAAAGCCATTTAATTTCGCCACATCTACCTTGTAAAACTACTCAAGAATTTTTTCTCCTGGCGTATTAAAAAAAAATGGATTTTCAGTTTATGTAATTCTGTCCCAGTTGATTACATCATACGTTTGTTGGTAAATATATACAATTATTTATAGAAATACGACATCTACTGAACCGTAAAAAGTCGAAATTCCTTTTTGGGATGCTCAAGTATCCATAAATTAAATAAATATAATTCAATACATATATAAAAGTAAGGTTTGTTGCTTGTAACAGAAAACGGAGAGATTAGCGGAGGTGTTCTCTTCAAGATGGGCTCGTCTTATTTATTCTATTCTCTGTTTTTAAACTAGGAGTGATTTGAATTTAAGTTGGCAATTCTGTAGATTCCGAGTTGTTTGACCTATATAGACAGCATAACATTCTGGACATTTAAGTTTATATATACCAGACTTTTTTAATGGGGATATTTTTGTTTTGAAATTTGACAATTTGGTACTTTCTGTTTTAAATGAAGTTGTTGTATTTGTGGCTAAAGATACTATCTTTGAAATATTATTAGAAACATTACCAGCATATGTGAGTTTGTGTTTCCTTAGTTTGTTTAGGATATATTAGTTGTAATGCCACTTTTTTCTCTTTTTTTTATTAAGTAATTTATTTATTATTTACAGTGGATAACCGATAGATGTGGCTATTTGTGTAATTATATAATTTCTCTATCAAAATTATATTTGTTCATAGGAACTGAAAATGCTCTATGTATCATTGAATTGTATGCTGCTAATTCATGTGCGAGTGAATGATAAACGCACAGAAAATTAGCTCTTCAAGAATCAACATATAGAGTGGTCTAAAACTAACTTTAATTAAATTAAGTTAGCAAACAAGTAAATAGTAAATTCTGCTATCATACCCACTATACAAATAAATATTACAGTTATGTTAATTCAACATCACATTGTGATAATGTTCTTCCTTTTTTTCCTCTTGTTTTCATCACATACACGTCTACATAACCGCTTATGCCCAGCTTGTGGCTGTTAACTTTTGTGATGTTTCAACTTCTCAGCGATGTTAAAGCGCTGCCTTTTTACATTATTGTGATATTACTAGAACTTCCTCAAATAGAAGTCGTTATAACTAACTAAAAACAACATTTCTGTTACATTCTGAAATGCCTTTTACCTTCTAGTCAATGTTAATGCAATGTCTAAAAATTAACATGTTATCAATGATCTAAATGCGACATTTCATAAACAATACAGTGTATTGTCTTAGATGTCATATCGACATTACTCAAACCTCTAAATAATATACCTGAAACATTCTAGATGACATCCTATAGATGTTTCTGTGCCTAATCAGCACATACAGGGTGAACAACTAAGAACGCCGGCTGACGGCCATATTTCAAAAAATAATCATGGTACAACTTTAAAAAAATACCTTCAGGAAAATGACCCTGAAAAATCGCTGGAAAATATTTTTGAGTTCCTAAAATATCTGCTCTAAGGGGTGCAGTGAACGCTTAAAACATAATACTGTGATTATCTCCAAAAAAGACATACTGAAGGTATCCTAGAAATACCATTTTTGATATATTAATGAGATTATTAAAAAATGTAGTTAGGGACTTTTTGTCCTTATTCTTCAAATAAGGAGTGGGGGAAGGTTCATCCTAAAAAACAAATGTCGAACACTTTTTTTTTAATCGATATCAATGTTTTTGGCCAGAGTTTTTCCTCTTTAATAAGGTATGCTTAAGAAAAATAACAAAATTGAGCAATTTTGTCAACGCTATGTGAAAAAGTCGACAATTTTCCCATTTTTCTCGGAAATTTCAAATGTAATGAGACATTTTTTAAATTATGATGAAAAGGGATTTATGTTATCAGATATAGAAATTGAAAAAATGCTTCAATTTACATTTGAAATTTCCGAGTGAATACTAAATTATCTAATTTTGTTATCCATCTTATTAAACAGAAAAACTCTGTTAAATGCAGCTAAAATCATTAATATCTGTTAAAAAACGAAAAAATTATACATTTAGTACAAAATAATGAGAAATGCGGAATTAGCTAGAAATATTGAGTTTCATTTAAAACACTAATATAAGTAGATTCCACGAAATAAGGGTCGAGATTGTTAATTTAGTTATACATTTGTTCATAAGTTTGAACCTTCCCCACCCATTATTTGAAGAATATTGGCAAAAAATCTCCTTGATTAAATTTTTTCATAATCTCATCAAGATTTCAAAAATTGTATTTTTAGGACACTTTTAGTATGTTTTTTTAGAGTATTACGTTTTCGAGTGTTCATTGCAACCCTAGGGGATATTTTAAAGACTGCAAAATATTTTCCAGCAATTTTTTTGAAAGTTGTACCATGATTCTTTTCTGAGATGTGGCCTACAGTCGTTCTTAGTTGTTCACCCTGTACATTTATCCCATCTGATTAAAGAACATTCTACCGTTTACTTACGGTTACTTTTTCTCACGCAAGAGTCGCTGTTTCGAGTGCCTCAACCATTCCATAACGTACACTTCAAAATCCTTATCTGTGAAACATTTAAAGGTGTTCTGAATAGCAGCTAATCAAACAATTACTTTAGATCGAATTGTGCCATTGGAGACCTTTCGTCGATCATCATAAACTACATCAAACTTGATCTTCAGCCAATTGACTGGGACCCATTTTCCACAAGATACATGCGGGGCTCTTCAAAGGAATAACAACATATTTTATTTTGAAAAGTGACTTTTCATGATTTACCTTCTATTACATACCTCACTCCGTTTGGCAGGTAAATTCAGGTGTGCCATGAAAATTCATACTTCTTTTCTGTATAAAATAATATACTGTTCTCATCTTGTTATTTTCATCCTGGAACATATTGTATATTAACATCGTGAAATTGTAACTTAATGAAAACTAAGCATTATTAATACACCGTATACAAAAAACTATTTATGAAGAAGAGATATGAACACATTATCAAGTTAAATGAGTTTATAATTAATTGTATCCAATTGAGTATCCAATATCTATGTTTCTACAATAAATAATTGAATTCTGTTCGTTGACTGGAGCATTCAGTGTCATAAGTTACATATTCTTCAACTAGATTAATATAGGTACCATGGTAAGGGACTACTGCAACTTATTTATTGTATTCAGTGTAATTTCAAATGGAAATGAGCTTTTTAACAGAAATTTCTGTTTTTAAAGTCTTAAACAGTCTCTAATTGTTCACAAGAATTGTTAGTATTATTGTTAAAATTTTCTAAACCTGCAAAACTATATTGATACTATGACTACTACTACAAAAACTAAAACTAGAGATACTCGATTCAATATTTTTTTTACTGTTTAATACAATGTCTGTATCAGACTATCTGAAATAGTTATTCCCATTTCTTTACATAATTACCAACTATTTGTTTTTTATTATATTTATGTAAGTAGCTTCTGAAACATCTTGAACATTGAAAATATTTTCTTCTAGATTCAAATCTCTGCCAACATATGAGCATGTTTTATTATTAATAATAATATCTACCCTATTGCAATATTGAGTTTTTTGTAGGGTATAATGCATATCTAGGATTTGAAATATTGTGAATAGTTTTTAAAATATACTTACCAACTAAAATATTTTAAAAGTTGAAAAAACCCTTATTTTGTAAACTCTATTATATAATGTTAGTGGACAATTCCGCCACCTGGAATTTCAATGTACAATAGCCTATTAAAGTCTTGAATGAGTATTAAGTTTTAATAATTATGATTTTGGAATAGGTACTTACCGATAACCACTGTTGTTCGTCCATTATAACAAGAATTATAACTAAGTATAGAAACTGAAGCTAAGTAGGAACTAACGAAAACGAAGACCACTTTATTCAAGTACTTGCAAAAAATGTGCTTCCTGCAAATCAAATATAACACAAAACTAAAAACCATCCGCCATTTCATGCTTGTTATTTGTTTCCACAGATAAAAATACTGTTTGTTTCATTCGTCAGTTCCTCTTCTGTTTTCTTCTTTTTTATGTTACTGTGATGTTTATTATGCGATATTACTGAGAGTTTTATGAACTAACATCGTACAGACGTAATCACACGAACTTACTAAAAATTATTTCGAAAGATGTAAAAGTAACTGTAACATGTGATCATCTTAGAAACATGTTAATTTGTAATATTACAGTAAGGTTCTGTAAGTGATATTATTTAAAGTATACAAATTAACATCGTATGAATGTTTCTTATAGGAAGTTGCTAAAAAGAAGTTCATCGGATGTGTATATAACTGCGAATTCAAGTTTTATTGTGTATATCCAAAATATGTTTTATTTACATGACATGGATGTTAATAAAATTAAGACATCTAGGAGATATCTTATTAACGTTCTAAATAAACATCACGAAAAGTCTCTAAAAAGAACATCACAAAAAACTTGTTATGTTTCTTGTTTAGTGGGTATGATCAAATATAATTCACCAGAAAAATTAATTAATTACTCGAAAAGCACACAGAAATATGTATTTGAAAAGGTAAAAAAATTAAATACTGTTTATTGTTTCAAAATACTGTTTATTTTCTTTATATGACCTTAACTTACTTTATATTTTGTAAAAAAGTTGGTAAGCCTACTCGGAGGACATGAGAATGCAATAAAAGAATATGAAAACGGAAATATTGCTTTTAATGAATGTTGCCGCAAATATGAAATTTTCTCAAACTAACATTGAAAAGGTTTCTTTTGAAAGAAGTTGAACGTGGGGAAAAAGTCCCATAATCAAACAAAACACGAGAGAGAGAGAGAGAAACGACTTAACAAAAAAAGCAAGACTGTTTCTATTAAATAAATTAGTCCACTACCAAAAGCTGCCAAAAAGTTGGGTGAAAGAGCCCAAAAAAGAGCTCAAAAAGTGGCAGTGCTAACGGAGAGTTCTTATAAAATGAGCTGGAGGAAAATTTGCTCTAAAAGTAAAAAAGGAAATATAAAAAAAGCAAAGAAGATTGCCAATAAACGTATCTTTCAAGGAGAAGAGTCAAACAAAAAACTAAAAGAACTAAGCCATCTAAGAAAGGAAGGTATTAGTCGAGATTAATATACGGATAAATGGTTCTGCATAATGTGCTAGGAGTGTATTGTCGAAGATATGAAAATGTGTGAAAAATGAGCACATGAATAGTTTTCCAACGTGACAAGTCTAAATAAGGACTACGTGTGATTTTAAAATTAAAATTATTTAAAAAAAGTGTGGTAGATTTTCTTATGATGTTTGTTTTATTTGGTTTTTTGTAAAATACTTAATATGAATACTTTTTTGTATAATTTGTTTTGTTTGCAACAAACTGTACTCATTTCTATTTAATATTCCCCGGAGAACACTGTGGTAGGATATAGGAACCCACTAGTAAGATTTAGGCAACCGGTTTATTAAATCGTACCATTTGCTATTCCTTGCAAAAACATATGCTTTTAAAAATTAAGTGAAAAATAATATTTTAAAAATTGCAGTTATGTGTTCAATTTATTTCGTTTATCAGTTTGTAACAAAAAAAATTAAAACCATAAAGGGGTACGATTTAGGCAACATTACCCTACTTACAGTTTTCTTGATGTTTCTAGTTTTGGATTCAAGTTATGGGTATACAATTTTTTTAGTTTTCGTTCTTGTTTCTCATATATCTTGTACTTCATCGTGCAGATACTTTCTCTGATTTTGTCATCTAAATAGTGAAATTCTACTGGATGCAGTTGGAACGAGAAAAAATGCACTTTCGTATAATTCCATTATAGTCAATTATTACACAAATGAAAATACATTATCAATTTTTTACGGTGTTTGTTACTGGTTTTTGTAGATGTAAAACAAATTGTACGTATGCTTGATGTAGTTTCAAGGAAAGTGGTTTAAAATGTAACCAATATTGTAGAGGTCATACTTGTGAAAATGCTCCAACGACATGGTTTGTTCTTGAAGAAGATGAAAATGAAGATAGGGAAAACCAGTTCAAAATAAACGGTTTCAAAGATTAAAACTAACTTTTCCGCATCTGTGAGATGCCCCAACTAATATTCTATCATAAAATTGTCACTTGTACACACTTCGGGGGATGTATCGTGCTAAGAAACTGAAATTTCTCCGAAAATAACCAAAAATGTAGTATATCTGGATTTATACGACCCGCTGTACTCGCTCTACTCAGCTAAAAATCAATAAAAGGGTACATCTGTGAGACACCTGGGAAAATATCCAATTATAAGATTGATCACTTTTATACACTCCGGAGGCTGTATCGTGCTAACAACCCGAAATTTCTCCAAAAAGACCCAAAAATGTGACACTTCAGGTACCATAGCACCCGTAGTACTAGCTCTGCTGAGTTAAAAATTAATATTGTTCATCATAAAATTGGTCACTTGTATACTGTCTGGAGGCTGTATCGTGCTAACGAACTGAAGATTCTTCAAAAATGACAAAAACTTGGTACTTTAAGTAACGTAGCACCCGTTGTACTTGCTTTAGTGTACTGAATATCAATAGGATTCATCTTTGAGACGCCCTGAATAATATCCAATCATAAAATTGGTCACTTGTATATACTCCGGAAGCTACATCGTGCTAACAAACTGAAATTTTTCCAAAAATGACTAAAATGTCGTACTTAAAGTATTATAGCACCTGTTGTACTGGCTCTGGTGAGCCCAATATCAATAGGATTCGTCTGTAAGATGTCTTGAATGATATTCAATTATATAATTGGTGACTTGTTGCACTCCGGAGGCTGTATCGTGCTAACAAAATCACATTTCTCAAAAAATTACAAAAATGTCGTACTTCGAGTACCATAGCACCCGTTGTACTGGCTCTGGTGAGCTGAAAATCAATAGGGTTCATCTGTGAGACGTCCTGAACAATATTCAATTATAAAATTAGTGACTTGTTGCACTCCGGAGGCTGTATCGTGCTAACAAGACATGTAAAGTGGCCGACGACAACGACGACATAGACACAGGATTTTTTTTCTGAAAACCGTTTTTTCGTGTCGTTCATGATGAAAAACGTGGAAAGAATTCAAAAAAAAATTTCAAAATTCCTCCTCTTTTTGGGGTGAACCAATACTTTTCTCGCATATTAGATAGGTTGGGCGGAAAAGTAAAAGTTGACAAATGTAGTAACTTCTAGTTTTACATCATTAAATACTCTTTGATTTTTGATATAATGACCATTCTCCAGCACGATTCGTTACTCAGGACGATGACGTTGATAGATAAATTTTTCAATTAGTTATAAATATGTAGTACTTCTAGTTCTGTGTTACGTATCAATGACTCATTGGTGTCAAGTAGATGTTTTGCGTAGTGGGGTTTATCTGGTTGTTTTAATCTGTATGCTCATAATTGTTCACTGTATCGGATTTCAAAATTTCTAAGGGTCTGACCCGAATAGACTGCTTCACATTCTGGTCATTTAAGTTTATATATACCAGACTTCTTTAATATGAGTAGATTCAACGAAGTAGGGGTCGAGACAGTTAATTTCATATAACCAATACTTAATTGATCAATAGTGCGTGGAAATGATTTTGTGTGGCATGGTAATTTTTTATCGGTTGTATTGCTTCCAAGAGTCGCTTTCACAACTGTCTCCTACTAATTTTGATTTGGCTACTTTGTTAGGTTAGATACATTCATGTAAACATTCTCAGTTAGCAGTGGTGTGCCAGGATGTTTCTGGCACACTGATCAATGTTGATTGTAATTTTTGGAGATACTCATACTTCTTCCTCTTATATGAACATTATTATTGTATTGTAAATATTGGTTTTTATTGTGGTTCGTTGTTTTAAGGTTCATTCTTCTATTATTTGCAGGACATTCTTATAAAATTCATAAGATTATCGATTGCCTGTTGAGATAAGTTGATTTGTTTGTTAATTTCAGTGCATATTATTTTTTAGAAGAAGCAAATCCTGTTTTTATTCTTTGAAAATGGTACCTTCCTATAACAAGATTTGTAGGAGGTCTATTTATTTTACTGTTTTAAATGAAACAGACTGTTTCTAGCTAATTCCACAATATATCGAAAAAATGTTGAAAATTCTAAGAAATTGACAATTGTCTCGATATTAAATATCATCGTCAGAATGATGCCAACCTGTTATTAAATAATTATTTATGGCTAGACCAATAAGTGACCTACCTTCTGATTGACTTAATATATATTAATAGTAGAGAGAAGAATATATGATATTACATATATTAGAGCCTAGATATTATTAGCCCTATGGGGATATCTTGGATATCTTTTTCCCATTTAAGATCAGTATTACTGTGCAATGATATAGAAAATCAGGAAAACTGTATCTGCTGATCTTTACAATTATCACTTAAGAAGACAGTTTAAAAGTGGCGAACTCCCTAGATTTATCTGTTCATTGACGACTTCATATTGTGAGTTTCTTGAGTGTCTTCTAATTTCCATTTCTTTCTTTCTTCAAGAAAATCCATTTCTTGTTTCTTATCACAAATATGTAGTACTTCTAGTTCTGTATTAGGTGTCAATGAATGATTGGTGTCAAGTATATGTTTTGCGTAATGGGATTTATCTGGTTGTTTTAATCTGTATGCTCGTAAGTGTTCACTGTATCTACTTGACACCTGACACAGAACTAGAAGTATTAAACATTTGTGACTAAAAATAGGCATTGGATTTTATTGAAGAGTTAGAAATTATATAACACTTGAGAAACTCACAATATGAACGGATAAATCTAGTGAGCTCACCACTTTTAAATTGCCTTCTTATGTAATAATTGTAAATATCAGCAGATACAGTTTTCCTGTATTTCTATATCATTGCACAGTAATACTGATCTTAAAGATATCCAGGATATCCCCATATACGGCTAATAATATCTAAGATTTAATATTTGTAATATCATATCTTCTTCTTTTTTTTATTAATATATATATATATATATATATATATATATATATATATATATATAAAGTCAATCCTAACGTAGGTCACTTTTTGGTGTACCCAAAAATAATTATCAAACATCAGGTATGCATCAAATGATATGTAACTCCTGTCATTCTGACGATGATATTTAACATCGAAACAATTGTCAATTTCTTAAAAATTTTAACGTTTTTTCCATATATTGTGAAATTATCTAGAAACAGTTAGCTTCATTTAAAACAGTCATATGAGTAGATTCCACGAAGTAAGGGTCGAGACAGTGAATTTCATTAAAGCTCTACAACTTTTGTTTCAAACTTTTTTTTGTAGCTCCAAGCGTTTTTGCATAATTTAAAAAATCTTTTCCAGAGGGTTGAAACAGAATCACATGTTTGTTTCATTTGCAGATAGAAGTACCTTAATTATATCAAAAATTCAAAACCTCCTCTCAAATTTTTTATTTAACTGACTCTTTTCGTGGACTATAAAAGCAAAGTGTTACTATCATATTTTCAACAATATTTTTATCATCATTAATGAATGACAAAACAGTGAATGCTACCCACAACACAACGAACACCTTTGCCATGAATAAATAGCCAGTTTCACAATATTTGAGAATTGAAAACCTAATTAAATATTCGTGTAGTCGGAAACAGTGACTGAAAGCGAGTTCTTATGTTAAGTTTCGATGGAGTGTTATTTTACCAACATCTAAACGTGGGCCTAATGCGTGGGTTGTGTGTGTTGGGATTGGGACACTCCTAGTTCAAATATGTCGTATAATTATGCGTATTAAGCCGATATAAAAATGTATTCAATGAAAATTTCAACTCGCTTTCATGTAATACTTAGACCAGATAAAAATTAGTTTATATTGAGAATATGTAGCGTGGAAATTGCTTACACTTGTTTGTGAACTTATTTTAGAGAATGATAGAAATCGACAATTTCTGAATACATTTTTGCGCTGTTCAAATTTATTTCTTGCAGAAGTAATATTGAAATATGTAACTGAGACTCGCTGAATTGAGATTTTGATGATAATAGATTAGGGGAATGATTACAGAAGTCAAAGTTTGTAGTAATTATTTCGTAGCCAGGCCACGTTTGAAGGTACACCCTTTATTGTCGAATCAAGATATTAAAAATGAATCAAAAGTACTTTCTACTGTATTGTTTTTCGAAGATCAAGCTGGTATTTTTTATTTTTTGTAATTTTCATTATTAACAATAGATTTTTGATTTTTTATAAAGAAAACTGGAAATTTAATTTTTTTGTTTTTTCTCAGTTTTTTTCATCTCTATAGGTATGTTAATATTTTTGAATTACTCGAAAATAGATGTAAAAATAATAAGAAAATAAGTCCAACCAGAGGTTTCTAGATTAATTATCCGCCGTGAAATTTTATTTCAAACATACCATTTTTTTCTCGAAAAATTGCAATATTTCCGAAACCAATACGTATATCTCAAAGTTGAAAATAGGTTTTTATTCAGGACTAAAAACACTACATGTCCACGAATTTTGTTAAAAATCGATACATTTTTGTGCAAGAAAATATTAAAAACAAGAAAAACGCGATTTTCTTTGAAATTGTGAGGTTAGGTGAAAAAGTCAACTGATATAAATTGTAGATTTTTCAATTTTTTGCAACTTTTACCTGCTATATTTGTCGATATGAAGTCTCTTTTGCCGATTTTGGTGGTATATAAGAAATTTGTACTTAATTATTTAAATAATTTGATCTTAGCTCAATGATATTGTAATAGGAAATAAATCCCATGTTTTTATGTTGTTCACTCGTGTAATAAACACGAAATATGGCAAAGGGAAATTTAGGGACACCCTATATAGATATAATTTTCTTTATAATAAAATAAGTCGAATTCAATTTAATATAAAAACAAAAGTTGACCTACAGCAGAAAAGAATTTAAACAAACAATTTACACAACCGACAAGGTCGATGACAAAACACACAATGGTTTGTTTATCAAAAATATAGACAAACCTTGCAGCTTAGTATAAAGAAATTAATTGAAAATTAACCTTCAATTACGAAAATAAAAAATATGAGACAAGGGCAACACGAAGGAAATTAAATAACATATCCCAAATCTTTTGAAATAAATAGCAGAAAATTTGGTAACAGAGGCAGTGAGGAAGTAACCCTCACAGAGTGCTCAGGTACGGTATGGCCTGACACTCCCCCATCTTCGACGGCCCTTACGTAAACAAGTGATATTGTATTGTTGTGATTTGTATTATTTCAAAAATAAAACGTACGTTTTTTCTCTGTCAATATATTTATTTTTTTTGAACAAATATCGTATCGACATTTATTTGATTTGTCTGGGTGTCCAAAGATACATTTCCTGGTCATATTAAGTGCACTATTGACATTTGAGCCCCTCACCTAACATATTTAGGAAATAGTACGATTTGCAATCGATTTAATAATCCAGGGGAACCCTAAATTTTAGTCACGGGAATTTAAATATTATGCAGGGATATTCATATGTAAGAAATATATTATTTATATCATAACCAGGTCAGATTACCTTCAGATTTCGAAAGATTTTTTGCACTAATCTTGATAGTTAGTTTCTTATATTATACAGGGATATTCATATGTAAGAAATATCTTATTTATATCGTAACCAGATCAGATTACCTTACTTTTTGCACTAATCTTGATAGTTACTTTCTTATAATATACAGGGATATTCATATGTAAGAAATATCTTATTTATATCATAACCAGATTTCAGATTTCGAAAGACTTTTTGCACGAATCCTGATAGTTACTTTCTTATATTATACATGTAAGAAACATCTTATTTATATCATAACCAAGTCAGATTACCTTCAGATTTCGAAAGACTTTACCCACAGGGGGATTCCTGGCTCTAAATTGTGCCATAAGGCACTGGTGACAGCACGCTGCAAAATTCAAGGAAATAGGAATCCAAAGGTTGTCATACACTGGTAACGGAGGGCTGTGAATTCTAAACTACCACAGCGGTTATTACAGTGGTGACGAAATATTCATTACACTGGATCACATATAAAGTATAAAATTACCGATCACTACACTGGTGAAAGAATAAATAGACAAATTTATTACAGTGGTGAAAGTTCACATTATTATACTGGTGACAGCAGCCACTGGATTATTACAACGGATTCAATACGGAATCATTACAGTGGTGACAGTGGCGTAACTGCCTATGGGCTAGGCGGGGCAGTGCCCCGGGGCCGTCAAGCTCAGGGGGCCCTCGAATCCTTACCAGATGACAGGTTGCAACCTCACTTTGATCATGAATCCCAGTTGAGAGAAATTCAAAAGTTATGCCTAGGGAATTCCCCTAAATTCTTTCTGTACGTTGGCAGTGTTGTCAATTTGACGGATAGTGATATGTGCGTTTTATTCTTCATCGATGTGCATTTTATTGTGAATTCGAAAGATTTTTTTTTCGAGAACGGTTAAAAAATTAATGCTGTATCAGGAGTAAGTAAGCTAATGTCAATAAACTTTTTTGTACTGGTCAATATAGAATATAGTGGTTCAATTTTATTTGATTTTACCACTCATATTGATGTCCGTTAAGTCAATTATTCGTATCAAATCTATAGATTTCGGCTAAACTGGCAACAGTGGTAACACTAACCGTGATAATTTTTTTTCCGGGGATTCCCCAACAACACTTGTAGCTTGTAGCGTATCATTGTGTTTCTCTTTCCTTTTATTTTACTTTTAACCTCGTCAGTGAACAGTGACTACAGTGAGTACCTACCTCGAGCACAATCTAATACTGTATTGTTTCAATAATAAAGAAAACTAAAATTATGGATAAAAAGAAGAAACCCAGTGGTGCATTTAAATGCGAACAAAAATTGCCAAAATTTACAAGTTTTTTAGTCAGCCTTCTGCAAGTACATCTGGCCAAAATATTTCTATTGATAGTGACTCAAATAATGTGGTAACTGCAGTGTTGGTTGAGAAGCCTACTAAAGAAGATTCGACAATTATTGCAGTTGGAGATACCTCCACCGCCGATCATGTGAACGTGGATGATGTTTGCATGACACACATAAGAGCGGGTTTGGAGGAACCACAGACCTCTACATTTTTCGAAAATGTGTACGACAAATCTTCTTATGACTTGGGAAACTTCACGAAGAAAATATTAAGTGATAACGAAAAACGTCAAATTCTTGATATGGGGCCTTTACAGCCTTCAGGACCTTTTCCAACAGACATCAACCAGAACAATAGGTGTTTTTCAAAATCGTACTACGTTTCGTGTTCTAAATATGGGCCAGTTAATCGTTTTTGGTTGTGTTATTCCAAAATACTAGAGCTGCCTATTGTCAACCATGTTGGTTATTTGCTTCACAAAGGACTAATGTTTGGTGTACGGGATTTCGAGATTGGAAGCATTTATCAGAAAGAATTAAACAACACAGTTGTTCGAGTGGCCATTCGGAAGCATGTGCTGCGTATGAATTTTGAAAAAAAAACGATACTAATACTATCGACAAGGAACTTGAAAATGAAATTCGCAAAGAAGCATCATTTTGGAAAATGGTTCTTCAAAGGTTATTCGATATCATACTTACCCTAGCAAAGAGTTCTTTGGCTTTGAGAGGACATCAAGAAGACTTAAGTCAAGAAGGAAACCACGGAAATTTTCTGTCTTTTGTAGAGCTTGTCGCCCGATATGATCACATTTTGCGGCAAGTTTTGGATATGCCCAAAGGTAATAATAATTATTTCTAAGTTTTTTTATTGTTTTATTTTGTTTATAATTATTAACTGTTTAATATCAGGACTTTTTTGAAATTGTGTTTTCTTATGTTTTTAGGATCTACAAGATATCTGAGTGCAACAATTCAAAATGAAATGATTGAGAGCTTGGGGACCAAACTCGAAACCCATCTACTAGAACAAATTAGAGCGTCACCGTTTTTTGCCATCATAATGGATACGACACAGGACATATCGAAGGTAGATCAGCTAAGCATTGTTGTGAGGTATGCAGTAATAACCAGATCGGAAAATGGACAGCCAATTGATATAGAAGTAAAAGAAGTGTTTCTAGGCTTTTATGCAGCCTTCAAACATGGCGTAGTAGATTTAGTCAACCAAGTGACAACATTATTTATCGACAAAAATATTGATTTAAAAAAATGTGTGGGGCAAGGCTATGATGGAGCCAGTGTGATGAGTGGTGTGTATAATGGTGTACAAAAACATATTAAGGATATCCAGCCTAACGCAGAGTACGTACATTGTGCCACTCATAATTTAAATTTGGTGATAAATGATGCCGTTAGCAGTTGTGTGGAAATACAGAATTTTTTCGCAACGTTGCAAAATTTGTATAACTTTTTCGGAAACAGCATCAAACGTAGGGATCGACTGTCAAAATTCACTGGCGAATCGGACACCACTCTAAAAAAACTAAATCCGACTAGATGGTCCAGTAGGGTCAATACGATATCTGCAATAAAACTTCGTTATTTTGATATTATCAAAGCATTATCAGAAAAGTTCTAAAGAGTCCTAATAAAGATGAGCGTAGTGAAGAAGAAACTATTAAAACAAAAATGCTAAATTTCGAGTTCGTGTTGCTTTGCGAATTCATGCACAGTGTATTGAACGACATCAATTATGCATCCAAAACTTTACAAAAATGCGACATCAATTTGGGCGAGGCGAGTAAAGTTTTAGCAGAGACCAAAGCAAAGTTTCAAATTTATAGAAATGATTTCGAATAATTCAAGTGCAAAGCCAGTGAAACTGCAAGAAAATATGGTATTGATCCCCATTTTCAAGAAAAAAGGCAAAGAAAAGTTAAAAAACATTTTGATGAATTAGCTGCTGATCACCGATTTCCAAACCGAGAAAAAATATTAAAAATTAAGCTTTTCAATAATGTACTAGACACAGTAATATCTCAATTAGAAACACGTGTTATATTTGGTAACCCCGTATATGGTTCAACACTGTAGATGCTGACAGCGGACTTTATTATTTGTTTATTGTTGAATTATTATTGTACATATTTTTATTGCTGATATAGATAGTTTTGCTAGTTAATAAATTCATTTTACATATTTAGTCTGATGTTAACTGTTAAATAATAAAGATCGTAATAATAAAATAATATTGTTTATTTGAATTTTTGAAAGTAGTTGTAATAAAGTAATAAAATTGTTTTTTAAAAATAAGTTCTCGATACGGAGACTTATAAGTGACGCAGTCAGTAGGATTTTCGTAGGAAATCCATCGTGGACAATCCGTGAGTGTCAACTCTTTGACGAAAATCGAAACCAAACCAGTTCCAGTGGAATCCATCGTGGAAGCCAGGGGCACATCTTGAAGAAACCGTTGCTAGATACAGATAACGGATGTGGTAAGAATTTAGTTCATGTCAGACTCCTCTTCACCTATAGAATCCTTAAGTGAAATCGATAGCTCTGAAGAGTTCGATAACTTCGATAATTATTTTTCAAATTCAAACTTTATAGATAATAGTATAATTAATAGTTTAAGCAATTTAACAATCGATATGCCGGTGCCAACTTTAGATATTAAAACTTTGTCAATTATTCCAAATTTTGATGGAAATGCAACTAAGTTACATAGATTTATAAGTGTTACCGAATCAATTCTAACTCATTATTTTGATAGAGAAAATTTACATAATTTCCAAAATATTCTTCTACTAAATGGTATTCTTAATAAATTAGAAGGTAGAGCGGAAGAAGTGGTAGCTATAAGTGGTTCAAATAGTAATTGGACAGATATAAAAAACACATTAATTTCAAACTTTGGGGATCAAAGAGATGAAAATTGTTTAAATCAGGACTTAGTAAATATGAGACAAAAAACCAATGAAACTACTTATCAATTTCACGAGAGAATTTTGCAGTTACTTAACACTATATGTAATTATATTGATTTACATAGTCAAGGACTTGAAAGGGACTCAAAAAGATCATTCTTCACTAAACAAAGTTTAAAAACATTTCTCGCAGGTTTAAAGGAACCGCTAGGTCCAATAATTCGAGCTATGAGACCTAATAGTCTAGAACAAGCTATACAATTTATAAGAGAGGAAGATAATATTAATTATATTCAGAAAGGCCAACATTTTTCTAATAACATAAATTCTAATAATAGTGTGAGGAAATCTAATAATAATTCAAGGTATCATAATTCAATGCCTCAAAATTATAGACAAAATTATTGGCAGTATCCTAGCCAACCTCCTATAAGAAACCCATCATATCAACAACCATTTCCCAGAGGACCCATTCAAATACAACAGCATACAAATCCTCCTCATTCTCCTAAATATCCAAATAATAATCAAGCTTTTAGAAACCCCCAGAATGTATGGAAACCAAACCCGCAATATAAACCAAATCTCCCTACCCCTATGAGTACTTCGACTAGACAAACTTCAAATCATTTCAGATATCAAAACCATAATCATAACCGTAACCAAAAACCAAACTATATTGCCGAATAAATATTCAATAGTAATACTTCAGATAATACTAGGGATGAAAGCGAAATAGCTCATTCTTCTAATCAAAATTACGAATATTATAGTGACGAAGTAGATGAAAATTATTCAAAAAATGGAAATTTTCAATTGGTTCACGAAATGGACGAAATGACATAATTGAACTAAATATTTCTACAAATAAACCAGAATTACCTTTTCTTAAAATTTCAAATCCTCCTCTAAAATTATTATTAGATACTGGTGCTACAAAATCATTTTTACGACCAGAAATTGCGGAAAAATATTATAAAGAAAAAATTTTCTTGGAACCTTTTACTGTTACAGCAGTGTATCAGTCGTCAACTCATCAACACTGTGCTAAAATACCTTTATTTTCAGAGTTTAAACAAAGTGGTAATATAAAATTTCATTTATTTGATTTTCATGAATATTTTGATGGTTTAATAGGGTCAGATGATTTAAAATTACTTAACGCCAAAGTTGATTTTGAAAAATCAAGTGTAGACACTCCATTTGCTTCTATACCTATAAACTATTTTTCAAGTAACCGTAAATGTAGCTTTAAGACAAAAATAGAACCATATAGTAGAATTATAGTTAATATTCCTGTATCGACATATAATGGTGATATTTTAATACCAAAGCAAAATATAAAAAATTGTGAAATTCCTTCCATTCTCACAACTGCAAAAAACGGATATGCAATTGTAGAAATTTTTAATAAAACGAGCGAAGACATTATTTTTAATTTAACAGAACCTATAAAATCAGCTGCTTTTGATAAAAATTGTTATGAGTTATTTCACGCAGATGTTAGAGACAGTGGTTACACTGAGAAACCTGACATTGAAGCACTTTTAAGAACCGATCATTTAAATTCGGAAGAAAGAAATCATATTTTGAAACTTTGCCGTAAATATAATGATATATTTTATAGAGAAGGAGAACCTTTAACTTTTACTAATCAAATTAAACATAGTATAAAAACTAAAGACGAACTCCCAATTTATTCAAAATCTTATAGATACCCTTTTGCACATAAACAAGAAATTCAACGTCAAATTAAATCTATGTTAGATCAAGGTATTATAAGGCCAAGTACAAGTGCCTGGTCTTCGAATATTTGGGTTGTCCCAAAAAAACCAGATGCGTCAGGGAAGAAAAAATATAGAATTGTAGTAGATTTTCGTAAGTTAAATGAAAAAACTGTAGATGATAGATACCCTATTCCTTTAATAAGTGACGTAATGGATAAACTAGGTAAATGTAATTATTTCAGTACTTTAGATTTAGCTAGCGGATTTCATCAAATAGAGATGAGTCCCGAAGATATACCAAAAACAGCTTTTAGAGTTGAAAACGGTCATTACGAATATTGTCGCATGCCAATGGGTTTAAAAAATTCACCCGCAACTTTCCAAAGGGTTATGGATAATATTCTCAGAGAATTACAGAACGAAATTTGTTTAGTGTATCTCGATGACATAATAATATTTTCGACTTCATTACAGGAGCACGTAACTAATCTTGATAAAGTTTTTAAACGATTAAGAGAAACAAATTTTAAATTACAATTAGATAAGTGTGAATTTTTGAAAAAAGAAGTTGCTTATTTAGGTCATATAGTAACACCGGAAGGAGTTAAACCCAACCCGGATAAAATTTCAGCTATAAAAAATTATCCAATTCCAAAGACTACCAGAGAAATAAAATCATTTTTAGGTTTGATTGGATATTATAGAAAATTTATTAAAGATTTCGCAAAAATTACTAAACCTCTTACTAAATGTTTAAAAAAGGATGCAAAAATTATACATGATGCTGAGTTTAAATGTTGCTTTGAAACTTGTAAAAATCTTTTAGAAAACGAACCAATTTTACAGTATCCGGATTTTAATAAAGATTTCATTTTAACTACAGATGCTAGTAATATTGCTCTGGGTGCAATATTATCGCAGGGCACAGTTGGGAGAGATAGGCCCGTATCTTATGCTTCTAGGACTCTTAATGAGTCAGAACAAAATTATAGTACAATAGAAAAAGAACTGTTAGCTATTGTGTGGGCTACAAAGTATTTTAGACCCTACTTATACGGTAGAAAATTTAAAATTATTACTGATCATAAACCATTGAAGTGGCTTATGAATTTGAAGGAGCCAAACTCTAGGTTAGTGAGGTGGCGCCTCAAGCTGGAGGAATTCGATTATGAGATTGAATATAAACGTGGAGTAGCAAACAGTAATGCTGATGCTCTTTCAAGGGTAGAAATCAATTCCAAAGAAATATTTGAATATATGGAAAATTTTAATAAAGCTCTTTCAGAAGATCCACGAGATAATGATGAAAATGAGTCTTTAATAGTAAACTTGGATGATAATAATGACGACAGGGAAGGAACAGACGATCTCACTGTTCATACTAGTAGAGAAGAGCCAATTTTAGGAATGACAATTACGGAAAAATGTGTAAATTCTTATGACCACCAAATCATAATAGATTTTGTTTTACATTCGGCAGCTAAACCTAAAATAGAACAAATTTTCAAATCAAAAAAACGATTACATGTTCAAATTGCATTAAATAATTTACAACAAGACATTATAAATTTATTTAAAAACTATGTAGATCCAAAATACACTTATGGTATATATTTCTTGAAAGAAGGACCCATATCACGTATGTTAGAGATATTAAGAGAAACGTTCAAAAATTCGGCTTATAAGTTAATACATTGTAAGTTAAAATTGACAGATATAGATGAAAAAGACGAACAGCATGAGATTATTCGACACACTCATGAAGGTGAAACTAATCACCGTGGCATAATTGAGACAGAGACAAGAATAAAAAGAACTTATTATTGGCCTAGTATGAAAAATGATGTAACAGATTTTATTAACAAATGTGAAATATGTCAAACTAATAAATATGATCGTAATCCTCCTAGACAAAAATTAATGATCACTCCGACGGCATCCAAACCGTTTGAAATTATTTATATTGATTGTTTTTCAGCACAAAATCAAAAATTTTTAACATTAATAGACAGTTTTTCTAAATATGGGCAAGCTTATCCAATTATGTCTTTAACAGGAGTAGAAATTATTAAAGCATTATTAATTTTTATGACTCATCATGGTAAACCGACATTAGTAATTATGGATAATGGTAAAGAACTCAAAAATTCATTGTTACAAGAATTTTTTGATGTGCATAAAATTAAAAGTCATTATGTTTCTTCCAACAGTTCTCAATCGAAAGGTGCTATAGAACGTTTTCATTCCACAATAATCGAACATTTAAGAGTTATTAGAGCAAAAAATAAAGATAAAATTAATATATTAATGGATATGCCTTATGCAATTTTAGGTTACAATAATTCAATTCACTCTGTAACTAAACAGAAACCTATAGATATTATAAATGGACATTTCGATTCGGAAGAAATTTTCGATATAGATATTGACAAAAAATTAATTAATAATTATATACACGAACATCGCGAGACAACCGTAGAACTTTATAAAAAACTGAATGAACGACTTATAACAGAAAAAGAAAAAACAATAAATTACCATAATAAAGACAGGCACGAACCTTTAGAATACGAAGCGGATACAGACGTTTATCGAAAAAATACAACACTTATTAGAAATAAATTGAATCCAAAATTTAATAAAGATAAAATCAAAGAAAATAAAAACACTACGGTAACAACAACGAGAAATGCAATTTTACACAAACAAAATTTAAGACGACCAAAAACTAACACGACAAAACTTTTACAGGATGCCACTAATCCTTATGATCCTGGTCCTACAACCAGTAAAACCCCAGGAAATTCAAATGATGAACCTGAACAATAATCCTGGAATACTTCCTTATTTATTAGGTACCGCTAAAGTTAAATCTAGTATTCATACATTTCTTCATTATTATGATCTTTTACCAATTAGAAATGAAATTCAAATTTTAAAATTAGCTTTCAAAAATGTAACAGAGGCTATTCAAATTGGCCTTAGTTATCCATATCATATAGAATTAGAAAATTTTATTAAAGGTGTTTCTTATCAATTAAATAGTGCAGAAAATAAATTAAATTCTTTAATGCCTTCTATTAGGGTCAAACGAGGTCTTTTCAACGGACTTGGCAATGTAATAAAAGTCATTTCCGGGAACTTAGACGCTGATGATGCATTACGATATGATGAAGCGATTTCAACACTACAAAATTCTCAACAGGAAATTGTAAACAATCTAAATCAGCAAATCTCACTCACAAGTGATATAATTCAAAACTTTAATGAAACAATGAACTTAATAAAACATAATCAGGATATAATTTTTTCAGGAATAGAAAAAATCAGAAATTCGCTTAATACGTTTATTTTTGAATTTGATGATTATTTACAAACGCGAAATATTTTAGATCAGTTAAATCTGAATATAAATATAATTTTACAAATATTAGGGGAAATAGAAAATGCTATAGCATTTGCACGCCTTGGTATACTTCATACAAGTATAATTAAAATTGAAGAAATGGAATCAATGGTATATACAGTTTTAAAATTTCATACAGTAGATGAAATACTTTTTCAAAATTTAGAAAATGACACTTATAAATATTATGGAGTATTAGATGTAGAATCATATTACTCAGGCACAAAGATTATTTTTGTTATTCACTTTTCTATAGTATTACCTGATATATATTCCTATTATCACCTTTATTCCATACCTACCCCAAATTCTACTACGATTATCCCTCGTAATACCTATCTGATAATGAATGACGATTTCTACCAATACATCCAACAACCCTGCATCAAGCTAGAAACCAGCCACTACTGTCCAGATGGAAGAATGTCCAGGGGAGTGGAGAGCGAAGATTGCGTATTCGAATTACTACAGTTACAGCATCCCAAACCCAAGAGTTGCCAAAGAACCCCAATCAAAATTTCAAGAAATCTAGTTCAACAAATTGATGACGCTCACTACATTGCTATTTTTATTAATCGAACCAAGATAGAAACACGATGTGGAAGAAATGACTTCACATTCCTAAAAGGAAATTTTCTCATCAATGTACCTTATAAATGTGAATTTATTTTAGAAAACGAAAATTTTATTAATGAAAAATTTATAACGAAAGGTCAACCTCTATTGCTGCCTGAAGTTACCATAGATTATTCAAGAAAAGAAGAGGAACTACCCGAAATACATTTAGAAAATATACCACTAGATGACATCCATTCACTTCAAGAAAAACAAAAACAAATTAAACCAATGGTCTTGAAACATCTCAACGTAAACCCAGTTTCACCCTGGAATATAATGGCGTATATTATAATAGCCATTTTAATATGTATCTACGTCGCAACAAAAATTAGAAAACTTAATGAATTAACCACAGAAGCTTCCATAGAAGAGGTAGAAGATGAAACAGTCCATCCTGAGCCACAACCAAGGGCATTTTTCACTCCTTGAAATATGCCAAACTCTAAGGGCGGAGGTGTTATATTTGGTAACCCCGTATATGGTTCAACACTGTAGATGCTGACAGCGGACTTTATTATTTGTTTATTGTTGAATTATTATTGTACATATTTTTATTGCTGATATAGATAGTTTTGCTAGTTAATAAATTCATTTTACATATTTAGTCTGATGTTAACTGTTAAATAATAAAGATCGTAATAATAAAATAATATTGTTTATTTGAATTTTTGAAAGTAGTTGTAATAAAGTAATAAAATTGTTTTTTAAAAATAAGTTCTCGATACGGAGACTTATAAGTCACGTTTTATTGGTATGAGTGCAGTCTGTCATAAATTCGATTTTCTAACACCAACATTTTTATTACATGTTGATGAAGCAACTTTATTACAAAAGTGTGACGAATTCCAAAGAAAATATTCATATATAATAGGCCCTAGTTTTTCACTACAATTTATTAATATTTACCACCTAGTTTTACCTCAACTAACTCAAGCATGGACTGTTCACCAATTATGTAAGGTAATAATGAGCAACTATGGAATGCTAGAATGCGACCTAACGGAAGTATTTACAGCAATGTTATTATTCTTTACAATTCCTGTCACTTCTGCATCAGGTGAAAGGTCATTTAGCAAATTAAAAATAATAAAAAATTATTTAAGAAATAATATGGGCCAAACTCGACTCCGACATTTATGGCTAATAGCAATTAAAAACAAAACCGCTTCAAGCCTGGATTTAAACGAAGTCATTGATACTTTTGTGCGAAAACTAAAGCTAGGAAAAAATTGTAAATATAATTGTTATGCGTCAGTTGGTAGGCCCGACCTTTATATAATAAACCCTTGAATCTTCTCTATTTCGTTTTATTAGCCAAACCTACACCAAGTATTAATTGTAATTTATGTTGTTACGGTTTAATATTTTTATTAGCTGCCTTGCGGTGCACAAAAAAGAGCTTAAGAAGTTAAGTAGCTCAGCATTTTTAAAGTATTTGTATATTTCATATTTTTATTTGGTAAAACCTAATCAGTTTACATAGCAGTGGGGCCCCATTTTTTAATTTTCCCCAGGGCCCTTGGTTCCTAGCTACGCCACTGAGTGGTGACAGTGGTGGGATCAGCAACATCGGCTGAGTTGATCACTGCTTCACCATAAGAATGTAATAATAGGGATTACCGATTCATTACACTCGTAATTAAAGTTAATTACTCTGCTCACTTGTGACGAGAATTATTTACGTTGATCACTTGTGACTTAATATACTACTTTGCTCACTATTTTTAGTTGAGTAATAATGAATTTTGCTCACGATTGTGTAAAAGCATGTTGACCGGACTATTTCATAGTCGATACCAAAAACATGTTAGGCTCTTTAAAATAGATTTATTTTTATTCGAAATATTGGCCTAAAATCTACCAATTCCTTCCATCTTAATTGAGTTAATAATATGCGTAAAGTTTGATGTTATCTCTCTATGGATATATAATTCGTTTGTCGATACCTAACTTTGTCACCTGAACCATATTAATTATTTGCGTAGGTGGTTATAAATCAATTATTGTGACATTTATATAACCGAATGTAAAGCTACTGTATTATTTGTGAAATTTACGAACATTACATTAATTAAATTGTAGATCTACGTACGAGAGGAGAGTCGTTAAATAAATTGGTTGATATTATAGTAAGCTTCTACTAGTACGTTTATAAAACATACATACAGTGTGTTTGTCTTTATATATGTACTGTTATGATTATATTTTTATTTATATAAGTTGTTGTGATTTTACTATTTAATCATAACTATTTTAATTCATAATTACATGTGTTGTTGAGCGCCAGCCATAAAAAAATCATTTATGTAATATATCTTTATATACAGTGTGACAACTTAAAAACTTAAAATGGGCTATATCTCACGAACGAAAGATGATATCAAAAAATGCTCAAAACCGTTTCTAGGATAGGAAGGGGGAACTAAAATGACATAAAAAAGAACTCGCCCCCGTTAACCCCCTAGGCCCCACCTATTCCCAACTGAAAAAGTTTAAATGGCAGACCCCTACTTGTGATACATGATTGAAAAGCCTACAAAAAATTCTATCCAACGGTATGAATAATAATGGTACAGGGCGTATCAATAATTACCAAATGTTAAAAACAAACGTAGGAACCCTACTTGTGATAGGTACAATGTTAAAAATCTTTAAAGGCCAATAAAACCTTATTTTCAATGATAAGTGTCCGAGGGGACTTTTTGTTGTTGAATAAAAACTTTAATTTGCCGTCTGTGCAAAAACAAGTTGTAAACATCGGTTTTTTGGTTTCTGTCGACCTATTGTGTTGCGGTGCATGACTTTAGTTTTTCTTCTTAAACGCCATATAATTTAATCGCATTTCACGCGTTTTTTTAAAATCCAAAATGGCTCGTTTTGGAAATCAAAATTCTGAAAACATAAAAGCAGAAGTGGCAAATTTAACTCCCCAAAATACGAAGAAGTCGAAATTAACCATATGGAGGCAGTTTTTTGTGCGTAAAGATCCTACAATGTTGAAGATTCAACAATATCGATAACTGCGTTAGCATCAATTATAGAAGATTATGCGTTTAATATGAAGAAAAAATATTCTGATGATCACAAAGAATCTGTTATTAAGGTAAATTATGTGCTTTTAGATTATTTGACAAAAAAGGCAAAATTGCAATAAAATATTGAGCCGCTAGAATTATGTTCTTGTTTTGTTTTAGGATATGTGGAACTCTACAGCAAAACAACTTTTTTATTGAAAAGTATCAGATTAAATTAGATCCTTTTAATGATGTGGAATTTAGAGCAGATCGCGACGCGAAGAGAAGACAGCTACAAAAGGACCCAGTCATTTTTAGAGAAATTCTAGTTTGTTAGCACGATACAGCTTCCGGAGTGCAACAACTTACCAATTATATGATTTGATATTATTCGGGATATCTCACAGGTCAACCCTATTGATTTTCATCTCACCATAGCCAGATCTATAGTACTTTTAGGAGAAATTTCAGTTTGTTAGGACAATACAGCCTCTGGAGTATATACAAGTGACCAATTTTATGATTGGATATTATTCAGGGTGTTTCAAAGATAAACCCTATTGATATTCAACTCACTAAAACCAGTA
Organism: Galeruca laticollis; assembly: GCA_963921935.1. Classification (NCBI taxonomy): domain Eukaryota; kingdom Metazoa; phylum Arthropoda; class Insecta; order Coleoptera; family Chrysomelidae; genus Galeruca; species Galeruca laticollis. Next base: position 123,930,765 of record OY998177.1, read on the forward strand.
AAACGGGTGGTATGGTACTTGAAGTACCAAATTTTCGACATATTTGGAAAATTTTCAGTTTGTTAGCACGATACAGCCTCCAAAGTGTATACATGTGATCAATTTTATGATTAAATATTGTTCAAAGTGTCTCACAGATGTACTCTATAGATTTTCAGTTGACTAGAGCGAGTACAGCGTCTCCTATAAATCCAGATATACTACATTTTTGGTTATTTTTGTATAAATTGTGGTTTGTTAGCACGATACATCTCCCGAAGTGTAGACAAGTGACAATTTTATGATAGAATATTGTTCAGGGCATCTCTCAGATGCGGAAAAGTTAGTTTTAATCTTTGAAACCGTTTATTTTTTTTTCACAAAAATTATAGGCACGAGTCTATTAAGAATTATCTTGTTTATTTCACAGTTTATTCAAGTAATAATGAATTTATGCGTTACTTTTTGGACGCACTGTATACAAAATTGACCTGGTTGTTCACTTTGCAGCAAAAACGATACATAACAGGCGAATAGTGACAACCCCAAGCTCTCCCGCATGAATTATGGTGATTGTATGTTGATAAATGTACCTAAGGGTGTAAAGGGGGGGTTTAAAGTAATTAGTGTAATTTATCGAGATTCTGACACTTTATAGAAAATACAAGCTATTTCTTAAAAGTCTCGTAACGTTTTTTCAGCTATTTTATAAATAAATTTGATTTATACAAAAATATTTCGAAATAGTTTTTATTCATAAATTATGTTTGCTTATTTAAAAAATGATAGTTCATTTGACTATCGCCAAGAAATATGTTTCTAATTATTCACATCGAATGAATAAATTTACGAAAATTTGTGAGTAGAAATAATTTTCCGACTAACCTTTCACAGTTGATAGTTTCGGTAATAACAAAAACACACCATAATTCCTGTCACATTAACAGAATTCCTGTAACACATAAATCACATTCCACATTAACAATTTACCAATTATCCGACACATCCTAATTATCTAACGAAACGTGCGCTAAATCAACCTTTGCGAAAAAATAAATGTCCAAATCATCTGTCATTCCTGTATTTCGACCGGAAATGTCACGAAAAAGTTTCCGGAAAACGAAAGGGGCTACATTTTGAGGCGCTATATGTGGGTTTTCAAAACAGGTGAAATTTTTACGACGAAAACGTACTTTCGAAGAGCGAGCGCGCTTCGTGTCGGAGTCTAGCGATGAAATAAACGTGTGCATCTGGTTTGGCCTCTTTGCCGATGGTATTACTACGGAGAACGCGTGGTTGGATCGGTGCCCCCGGTAGAAAGTGAAACAATCCGAAGACTCGAAGTTAATGAAGTTGTTATAAGATAATGAAATTGACTGTCTCGACCCTAACTTCGTGAAATCTACTCATATAAGTGTTTTAAATGAAACTCACTGTTTCTAGCTAATTCCACAATATAATAAAAATTGTTGAAAATTCTAAAAAATTGACAATTGCTTCGGTAAAATCTGACGATGATATTGATTTATCGGAACAATTGTTAATTTTTTAGAATTTTCAACAAATTTTATTATATTGTGAAATTAGCTAGAAACAGTAATTTTCATTTAAAACACTGGTATAAGATAAATTTTACTTAATAGGATTACAAAACAAAGTAGAGGAGTACGAAAATTCTTTTCATTTAAAACAATGGTATAAGATAAATTTTACTTAATAGGATTACAAAACAAAGTAGAGGAGTACGAAAATTCTTTTCATTCGTAAATATTTGAATAGAGACTTAATTATTTGCGCGTTAAAAACATATCTGAGTAAAGGGCGGATTATATGCTCAAAAAAAAACGAAACATGTGTATATATGTTATTCGCAATAACCGAAATCGGCCGCTGTCCGAATGTTTCGCCCAGAACGCGTTTTGTGTATTGCAGTTTACCCACGAAGCGATTAAGAAGATTTCTATCGAGCAGTGAGCAAAATGAATTACCCAGAACGCGTTGTGGGTAAACTATGTTACTCAGGAAGCGAAATTATATTTCGGGCGGCTTTGTTTCGCATTGTAGATCCTTCCGTTTACTCACATTGCGTTCTGGGCATAGACCTTTACCCAGAACGCGTTGTAAATAAAATAACAAATAATTAAACAAAAATATGTATTTTAGCGGAACATTAAAATATATAACATAATCATGTTAATGAACATAAAAAAACACATTAAAATAAAAAAAACAGAAAAAATAATATGGAAATATAAAAACCAGAAATAAAAAGCAAAAAAAATATGTTACTTATTTTTACAAGACGTGCTTTGATGACATTTTGAATTGCATTTAATATTTGATTTTAGGCACTTACATGCCTTTGTGTGGCACTCTTTACAGCGATTACACCGAACAAAACCTTACTTAGACCCAGAAGATAATTTAGCTTCTTCTCGCACGTTGACAGAAGAATCTGATGGCACTTCAGATATTGATAAAAATACTGAAGGTGATCATTGAAACTCATTTCGGCTATATAATAGTTTCGGTTTTAGTGTTTTTAAATGAAACTCAAGGTCTCTAGTTAATTCCACAATATAATACAAGTTATTGAAAATTCTAAAAAATCAAGTGACAATTTTATGATAGAATATTGTTCAGGGCATCTCTCAGATGCGGAAAAGTTAGTTTTAATCTTCAAAACCGTTTATTTTTCAATTCATTTTCCATGTCCTTCTCTTTTTTATGTCCTATTTGTAAATGTGCTGTGTGTATTATATCATACATCTCACTTGCTGTACAGTAAAAAATTAAACCTGATTGGATTCTTGATTTTTCTTTACTGACTAGTTTATCCTTTTCTTCACTGACTAGTTTATCCTTTTCTTCAACTGTCAATAAATCATATCGTTTTAATCTACTATAATCTTTTGATGATAATTCAAGACCATCCCGTTCCTTTTGTCGAGCAATTTTGGTTTCTTGAACTATTTCTAAGTAACGTTCATCTTCAAATTCAGCTTGCATCTTGTTTAAAACAATTGCCGGTACACAAAACACACAATAAATAAAAACCTAACCAATATTTACGCACGTGTTTCGCTATACAAGAACGTGCTTGTTATGGATTAATATTCGTTCGTCAAGATACTGACAATGCATTTTGGGTAAAAAGTAAAAGCCCGAACGCGACGTGGGTAAACGAAAAGATCCACAATGCGAAACAAAACCGTCCGAAATATAATTTCGCTTCCTGAGTAACGCAGTTTACCCACAATGCGTTCTGGGTAATTCGTTTTGCTCACTGCTCGATAGAAATCTTCTTAATCGCTTCCTGGGTAAACTGCAATACACAAAACGCGTTGTGGGCAGAACATTTGGACAGCGGCCGATTTCGGTTATTGCGAATAACATATATATGCATTTATTTTTGATGAAATTCGACTATCTATGCAGTACAATATGAAAAATTTTGACAGAAATTGATGAACAAAGAACGTAGTAATAATTAATTAATTTTTCATTCTCCTATTTAACAACTGTTAACTAAACAAAAATATAAGTACACTCTTCAATTCAAACTATATCTAAACTTGACTACTAGTCAATTCACAAACTATACTGTTTTTTTACAACATATCTCTGTAACAATAAAAAAATCAACTAAAGATAGACAAACCAAGTCATTCATAAAACCAAGTCATTCATAAATACATAGAAACACGATCAAACGTTATCTATGGGGAGAGAGTCGTTTATACTTCTTTGGCAATGCTGCACTAGGCTCCACCTCAATATTTTCTCGCTTGCTCTTCTTCTTAAAGTGCCTATCCGCTCCGGATGTTGGCTATCATGTTGGCTATTCGAACTTTGTTTACAGCAGCTCGGAATAGTTGAGTGGTTGATTTGTTGAATCACGTTCTTAAATTTTTCAACCGCGATATTCTCCTTTTTCCCACTCCTCTAGCTCCCCATACCTTGCCTTGGAGAATCTTCTGTAAAATGGTATATCGGCTCTCATTACGCATTAAATGTCCAAGATATTGTAGCTTTCGGGTCTTGACTGTCTTTAGGACTTCTTTTTCCTTTCCCATCGTTCTCATTACTTCCATGTTGGTTATTTTCTCTGTCCAAGGTATTCGTTGGATTCTTCGGTACAGCCACATTTCAAATGCCTCAAGTTTTATGGAGGAGGCCTGCGTAAGCGTCCATGATTCGACCCCATAGATAAGGAACGGAAACACGTAACATCGCAGTAGGCGAATTTTCGTTGACAGCAGGTAAAGACTCTCTTCATCCTGTGAATGCTGTTCTGGCGTTTTCAATACGCGTTCTGATCTCCACAGAATGGTCCCAGTCATCATTTATGTTCGTGTCCAAGTATGCCTATTTGTTTACTTTTTCTAAAGGAGTTTCGTGCATCAACAAAGTACCATATTGTCGGCTGTATGTTGTCCATTAGGAGTTGTAAGGAAGCTAGGTTGTCCGCAAAAATAACGGTATCATCTGCATACCTTATATTACTCAGTCGTTCTCCATTTAGCAGGATTCCAGCTTCGATGTCTTGCAGGGCTTCCCTGAAAATGCATTCCGAGTACAGGTTGAAAATTACAGGAGATAGTATGCATCCCTGTCTTACACCACGTAATATTTTTATCTCTTCTGTTGTCTCTTTGTCTACCCTGACACAAGCCTTCTGATTCCAATAGATATTTCTGATGATTTTGAGGTCCTTTCCGTCCAGGCCAACTTTTTGCAGAACTTCCATCATTTTCCTGTGCTGTACTTGATCAAACAGCACCTGGACCGAAAATAGAGCTTTCCTAGTCCTCACAGCACTTCTAAAGCCGAATTGAGGCAATTTTTTGAAAGAAAATTTGAATTGAATAGTTTTTCAAGTGATTTAAAGCTGATAAGGGATTAAGAAATGGACAGCCGTAAAGGTGGCATTTTCAGAATCAGATTTTTTTTCCTTGCGCTAAATAAAATTTTTGTTTTGAAATTAATTATTAGAAAAAACAATTATTCATTTATAATACTTTTCTGAAAACAACGACAACATAATTAGTATATTTAGGTATCGTTGGTATTAATAGTAACATTTATTTTACAATTTTTAAAGTTGTAGAAGTTTCGTTTTTTCGGTTTTTAATTCTTTAGAACTAAAGATGTTGAAGCAGACGGTTCGCATATGTTTTGATTTTTCTGATGGAATGTCGCAGAGCTTGTATTTTGCAAGTGAGAAGGGTTAAACAATTTTTGTGATACTTCTATTTTTCTTTGTATGGATTCTTCTATGAACACTTCTGCTACGTTCGAAGAACGCCATCCTCCGTGTCTTTTCAGCATGAGCAAATCAGCGAGCTTTCCACCAGCATGGTTGCCGAAGAACGCCTTAGCCCATGTACAGTATAGGGTAAATCCGAGAGAGTTGGACCACCGGGAGAGATGGACCAGTTCATTATTTCCGAACTGTGACGTTCTAGCGCCACCATCGTTTGTTATGAGTTGGCTTCAGTTACAGTGAAGACGTGCTGTTAATTATGTCGTGGTTTTGTTAATATTTGTGGATAAAAACGTCCTTGACTGTTTTGGTGATTACCAAAATTTTTTAACGTAGTAACGTGGTTTTAGTTTTCAACTTAAGTTTACGTGATATCAACGTAGGGTTCTTGTAGCGATGTAAATATATATGTCATTAGTAATCTAACCTTAAATAGCCGCCAAGTTTTCGTTTAAAATACCAATTATGAGGTGGTCCATCTCACCCTGACTTTTGGGAGAGATGGGCCAGTACATTTTGAGAGATATGAACCAGTATATTTTGGGAGATATGAACCACGTATTTCAATACGGGAGAGATGGACCAATACAAACGTTTTCAAATGTTACTTTTATTAAAACGAATTCATTGTAATTTTAATAACTAATTAGTTGGTATTTTTCTGTGCCAGAAAAATGCCAACTAACTACGTAAGAAAAGATACCAGTAGAGAGGCCTGGACGGAATATTCATTAATACCAGCGGTTAATGCGGTAGAAAATGAAGAAACGGGTGTCAATGCTGCATCTAAAGCTTATCAAATCCCTAAAACCACTCTTAAAAGAAGGATTGAACAACAAAAGTTTACTAATGACAGCTTAGGGTTTTCTTGCGTTCTAGGATTAGTAAATGAACAGAAGATTGTAGGCTACATAAAAAAAATACAAGCTCATGGGTTTACTCCTTGCAGGGATTCAGTCAGAAGCATGGCGTTTGAACTTGCTGAAGAGCTAAAATTGCTTCACAAATTTAACAAGGAAACTAGAAAAGCTGGTTATGATTGGCTGAACTCTTTTCTTTCAAGAAATCCTACTTTTACTATTAGAAAATCTGAAGGTGTATCTGTATCTCGAGCTAAGGGAATGAATAAGAGGTGTGTGGAAGAGTACTTTCAGTTACTCTAAAGTATTATTTTGGAAAACGATTTGATTGAAAAGCCTGGCCACATTTTTAATATGGATGAAGCCGGGCTCCAACTTAACAACAAGCCAGGAAATGTTGTTGCCGTTAAAGGTTGAAAAAATGCAACATCCATTACGTCAGGAGAAAAGGGTGAAACTGTTCTAGCCTGTGCTAACACTGAAGGTACATTTCTTCCTCCATACTGCATAATGAAGGGAAAGAACTTGAAAGTTGAGTTCATGAACGGGATGCCACTAGGTTCAGTTGTAAAAATGTCACAAAAATCTTCGTATGTCAATAGTGAAATTTTCCAGCACTGGTTAAGAATTCATTTCCGATCTAGAAAACCAGCTGAGAAAGTACTTCTTTTACTTGATGGTCACACTTCTCACACCAGTTTCTTGGAAGTACTTGTGTACACGGAGCAAGAAGGAATCATTTTGATGAGCACTCCACCCCATACTTCGCATTGGCTACAACTATTGGACCGTTCTTTTTTCAAGTCACTCAAGTCCTACTTCTATAGTGCTTGTAATTATTTCATGACGAACAACCCATCCAGAAAGATCAATCATCTGCAGTTTGACTTCTCAACTCTGCAGGTATATAAAACGGTGTGAATGGATTCAAAGCTTGTGGCATAGTCCCTCTAGATATAACTGTAATACCAGACTACGCCTACCTAGCTCCCGATGTCTTCGGTACAGTGCCCATTGTCGAAGTAGAACACAATACCGCTTGTGTACCAACCGGCGAAGTTGATCCTGTTGCCTACAGTGCAGAACATGTTGCAGGTAAATCTGGTCAACCTTCTTTGAAATCGACTTCTAGTAGCCTTACACCGTCAAAAATGAAAGAAAAACAAAAACAGAAAAGGAAGCAAGATGATGGGTTACAGCCCCACCTCTTACCAGCTAGATTTCTGCACGCCATGAAAGCTCTTATTACTTTACTAGCAGTTATTTCAATGCTCATTCCACAGAAGCTTACTGTCTAGGGTTATCCTTAGATATTTAACTTCTGATTTCCATTCTATGATTTCCCCGTTTAAGAATATGGGTTTCATGGCGGGAAGTGTTCTTTTCCGGGTAAATGGAATTACTATGGTCTTGTTTGGGTTAATGTTTAGCCCCACTGACAAGCATCATTGCTCAATGATTCTGAGGCCTTTTTGTAATAAATCCCACAAGGTGCTCTCGAACTTGCCTCTGACTATTAAAACAATGTCATCGACGTAGCCCATACATTCGAAACCAAGCTCCGTTAGCCTGTAGAGCAACTCATCTAATACGGGGCTCCATAGAAGGTGAGATATCATTCCCCCTTGAGGTGTCCCCCCGAGTGGTTTTAACTGAGTTGGTTTGATTCCCCACCTGTGTCTCGCTATCCTCGTTGTCAACAACTCATACATCCATTTTACAATGGTTTCATTCACTCCTCGCCTTTTTAGTGCTTCTTTGACAGACACATGAGTTGTGTTGTTAAAGGCTCCTGATATATCCAGGAATGTGCACATTGCGATTTCTTTGTTGTTCAGAGTTATCTGGATGACTTCGGTCAGCTGATACAGAGCCGTCTCAGTTGATCGACACGCTCTGTAGGCATGCTGACATTTATGAAGTGGTATATTCTCCAGATTCTCTGTTCTTATGTGGTTATCCACTACTTTCTCCATCGATTTGAGTAGAAACGATGTTAGACAGATGGGTCTAAAATATCGGGGATCAGTCCCATATTTTTCCCTATTTTTGGTATGAAGGTTACCCTTGCCCTTCTCAATTTTCTAGGTATTAGACCCACTGCTAGACTGCTTCTTGTAATCTTCATCAGGTGAGGAAGAATCTCCTCTATCCCTTGCTGTAGGAGTGCTGGAAATATTCCATCCACTCCTGGTGACTTATATGGTTGGAAGGTTCATATTGCCCATTCCAACCGTTGTCTGGTAAATATTTTCTTAGCAATGTCCCAATATTCCTTTTGTTTGTTCCAGGTCGTAGTGCGGGTGATTTACCCCATTCACTTCGTCGTGTTCCAAATTGTCCTTCAGATTGGTCTTGTAAAGGGACCAATCAGTATTTCTAGGATTTCGGATTGTAGGAATCGAGGTGGTATTTCCCTTTATCCATTAACTTTAGATTGCTTGTTGGGGACAGTTGTAATTGCCGTTTCATCAACGTTCCATATGCGTTCAGGAGGAAACTTGTGTTAACAGAGTGAAAAACAACGCTACTGCTGCTTGGTTAAATCCTATAGCTCGTCCAATTGAAGTAGCTTCTGGAGTCCTTAATCGAAGATTTGGATGCCGTGACAAAAACTAATAAAGCCAACATTTACCAGCCATTTTCTTTTCAGTATTAAAATTGTGGTTGATGTTATTCTGCACGGCTAGTTTGTGAGCAAGAATTCTTAGTTCAGATAAAGTAAATCCGAATTGTCTGCTTTCCATTTGTAAGATATGCAAAGCTAGCTCATCCTCTTGGGCAGCGCTAAACACAGGCTTGTACCGACCCAGACCTAAAATTATTTTTATTTTAAATAAGAAAACAGAAATAAATTAAAGGTAATTCCCACCTTTCTTACTAGCTTCTTTAACAGAGAATTTCTTACTTTTTTCACACGATCTTCTAAAGTGGATTGAGGAACATTAAAACTTTGAGAGGCTCTTTTGTATCCCATCCTATGTTCTAGCACTTCAACTATTGCATTTTGCATGCTTTCTTGATCCCATGATTGACGAGTAGTTTTTCTTTTACAATGTGACATGTTGTAGTTAACTAAAAGCAAAAGAACAGCTGTAGAAACTGGAAGTAACAAAAGGTCTGATAAAATCGGGTTGTCGATTCTCGGACTACCCGGTTTTGTCCAACTCGTAAACAAGACATTAAATATTATTTAAATTTTTAGGTTATGAAATGATATTCAAAATTTTTGGCCAAATTAAAGGTAACATATTCAGGTTACATGTATTAAATTTTGAAATGGTCATTAGTTATTCAGTAGAGGAAAAAAAACTATAAACTTACCTTAAAAATCGAGTTTGCTACCCCAAAAAACAGGCGAGGTCTTACTGCTCCGGCACAGGTTACTCAATTGATGTAGAAATGGATACACGCGACTGTTGGCGGTTTAGGCACACAATTTTAACATTGTCTGATAGATGGCAGCAGTTAGTTAGATGAATTAAGGGGTACCCGGTAAAATCAACCTACCCGGTTTTGTCCAACTCTCCCCTATATCATCGAATGTCGGTTGCGGTTGAACAGACGAAACCTTTATCTTCGACGGGAAAAGTGAAGCAAATACTTGTGGATGTTTTGCTTTTAAGTGCCATTTTAGTCCAGAAGTATTTGATTGGCACATTTTTATATTGTCGATCTCAGTATTGATTTTTTTGTACAAATTACATGAAGCCACTTTAGTGTTATTTGACAAAAAAGTAATAGTAAAGTGATGCGAATATTTTGATTGTCCTTGTCTCGATGATGCACTACCTATTATATTGCTCTGTTTGATGTTCGTTGTTTCAACAATTTTGGAACGTTTTGATTCCGATTTATAAGTTGAGGTTGAGGGTCGATCACATTCGTATATGTCACTGTCACTTTCCGCTCCTTGTATAGGTGTGTAGTCTTTTTCATTGTCACTATCGTCCATTTCAATTTCACTACCGCTACCGCTTTAGTCACTTAAATGCTTAGTGAATTTTAACAGAGTTTGACGGGTTCTTTTCATCTTCAAATCTTCTCAAACAACTAGCAGGACGATATAAGATACAAGTCATAAATGAGGATACGGTAGTAATGCCACCGTACATATAAAAGCCTAGTAGCGACACTCTGTGCGGAAGCCGATATGCGAACCCGCTTTACCCCGCCTATAGAGTAGCAGGTTTCTAGCAGGTGACGTCGGCTTGCTTAGTATACAGGGGTTCGCGTTAGAGCATACGACACGAAGCTCTGCAGTATACAGTATATATGTCCATAGAAGTAGCACGACAGCGACAGCAGTCCCTCGTAAGTGGTGGCAGTGAACAATTGCCCAACTTCTTAGAACATTGTCGGCGAAATTATCCACAAAGACTTCAAAGGGACGAGTCGAGAGTGTCCCTACTATGCTTTTATATGTACGGTGGTAATGCTATCGGACCCTTGCTATAATGAGCATCGTCGGCCGGCATGCACCAAAGGATTAGTAAATGGTTATCTCTAACGAATATTCACCTAAATACAATGGTTTATTGCCATGTTCGTCCAAGTGAGAAAATAGTAGGTACGGACTTAAATGATAAATGTCACCTCACTTGGGTTTTTAGGAACAAATATAATGCGATGCAAAACTGCCCAGCTTTTTTATTACATTGTCGGGGTATTTTATATAAAATATATCTTATTTTTTTGCTACTATCTGAATCTACCTTTCTCATATTTGATATACAGGGTGGTTCATTAGTGCGACCAAGGTCAATATCTCCGGTACCATTAAAGATACCGGATATAATCTGAAAATTTAAAAATATGCAGGATGTTCTATTTAAAACATGGAAATTTTTTACCGTACTGGTTCTTTGGAGCACCCTACAAAAATAATTTTATAACAGGCACCTCTCAACCCTTAATAAGCTTCGTCAAACGGTTTCCTGCTATCTTTATTGGTGCAGGAGATATTGACCTTTGGGTTACCCTGTAGTAAATTCCAAGCAAAGTTTTAACGCATTTAGGTTGTTAAGTTCTGTTATATTTGACATATATTGCACACGATTTATGTCAAATATGGTAGAATCTAACCTCATCGCGTTAAAATCTAGCTTGGTTTTTAATATTTGGTTTAAATCACGAGAGAAGCGAGACGAGACGAGATAAAATCGTCTCTCGTCTCGTCTTGCCCTCTCTCGATGAGACGAGAGACACATTTTCTCTCGTCTGACGAGACGAGACGATAGAAGGACTTCTCTCGTCTCGTCTCGTCTCGCGACAACACTAGAGATAAGCACTGCATGAATATGAGTTCCTGTCCAAATTGTGCTTTATAGAGATGCCATTTTACTTTTTTAAATATTCAGGTTTGACGCTTTGTTAAATGTACCACTGTGTTTTACTTTGATTTTTATCGCCGGCAAGACTATTTAACTATGTAACTACTGGCAGTAAAACCTACTTGATTTTGCGAAATGAAACTGATATTCATATCATGTTTAAACAAAAACAGCAGACTTTTTAAACTTTAACAAATATCAAGTGGCCCATTTTATTTTCTCTTTATGTTAATATTGAAATTATGATTTATGAGGCAAGTTACTACAATTTTAATTAGTTCAAAATTGTTAAAGTCGGTTCCGCACCTACAACCATAGTATGTAGATGATATATATTCACAGAAAAATGCTTAAAATTTACAATTTTGTTATGATATATTGGGACATTAAAAATTTATCGACAAGCGTTTTTGGTTATAATATTGCTAATTGGGTCTACTTGTATATACAATTCCCGATTCAAACTGCTACTTTTATTTAATATTTTCCGGAGAATACTAGATTCAAACAAAAATTGAATAGCACCCTCTAACGTGCATGTTACTCATCAAGTTATGTCGAAAGTATTACTATTATGTTTGTGGAAAAGAGATGTTGTCAAGAAGACTAACTTTGCAAAAATCGGTTAAGTAGAACCGGAATTATGGCACTACCGCCTAGACTGAAAAGGGTGCTACGCAGGGACCCGGACCGAAACCGTTATTAACCAAGAACCGGACCGGAACAGTTTATCTTTTGGTGGACCGAAACCGTAACCGGAACCCATATTTATGATCTTTCATGTACCGGAATCGAAACCAAAACCGATTAATATTTAATCAGTTCAATAGGTTTTTTTGGGTTTTAATAATTATTGCTTAAGAAATAAATGAGAAAAAAAATAGGGCCAAATGTCACGATTCAGAGTTATTGAAAAAAGAAGATGATTTTATAACGTCAACACAGAGGAAACACGTCCAAATAAAAAAAGTTTCTAGAAAAAAATCGCTTGCGGCAAATAAATTTTTATTAGTGGTAGAAACATTATTCATCAGTAGTTGAAAAAAACAGATAGCTAGTTTTGTCCGTTAAAGCGATAGACAAACCTTAGTGACCAGGTAATTTGTACTTAATAAAAAAAGTTTCTAGAATTGAATCAATTACCTTTAACTATCTATCCTTTATCGTAAGTGAGCTCAATATTAATCTTTAGTTATCTAAGTATTTGGAATCACATCTTTGACACACTCCGATAACACTCTGGTTGCTCGGCTGACCGTGAAGTTGGTTTCATACAAGAAATTGCATCTTTTGATTTTTAAAATTCGGTAAGACAGTAAACAAACAGCACGTGTGTAGTGTAGTGAATGTCTGAACGGTATTTCTTTGTGCGGTGAGTGGTTTCTGGTTTCACTATTAGGCGAGGCCTACAATGGAATACAAGTAATGTAATTTCCTTTAATGAAAATATGTTTGCATATGAAGTTAAGATAACTAATAATTTATCTTGTTTTTCAGAGATTCAATTTTATTTTCAGATGGTCACTTTGAATGTAAACTCTAATTACTGTGAATAAACTTTTCAATTAGTCCGGATAACCTGTATTACTAAGGTAAATATATACATTTTAACTATTATAGTTTATAAAGTTATTACAGATAAATAAATAAATCACTAAGGGTAGGTATACAATATGTCAGATTTAATAAACGATATTATATTAAATATCTAGTAGCAAGTTATCTAGGTCGATAACTGTAAGCGACTAAATAATTTACGGTAAATAAAATAGACTACTTGAAATATATCTATGATAAGTGATCTCTATATTAACTGTAAATGTTTAATTTTAGCAATAAGGTTTTTTCTGTGGTTAATGAATAAGTCATTTGTCCCCTATTTAATCGATTTTTTTGCTACTGCAAGTGAATATTCGCTAATGGCTAGCGAATTTTTTTCTCTGTGAAAAGAATCGTTATTTCCTTATTTCGTCAGTTTCGTGTATGTCGTGTGTGTGTAGTTTTCCCTCCACAATGGGGCGTATTATCACAAATGAGGCTCACGAGTATTTTACGTTTATTTCCATTGAAAATAAATCTGTTTGTAAATTGTCCTTAAAAGTAAGCTAGATATTTTTTATGTATTTACCATTATTTTGGTACACTGCCTGGTTACTACTAGTTTTATGATGATAAAATGAAATTATGAGAACCTTTGAAAATTGCAGGGTCACCATGGAACTAATCTTGAAAAACATCTTTTACGAATTCACAATTTTGAGGAAGAAAATTTCAAGACTGTAACTGTATCTTCTACCTCTACCAGTGATTAAGCTTCAAAATCAACTCAGCTCACAATCAATGAAATGAATACAATAAAAATTGAAATCTCTAAACAAATTTCAATCGATGCCTGCGTTGAACTAGTCACAGTTAATGGTAGGCCATTTACCTTAATGGTAGATTCAGGATTCAAAAAGATATTAGATCCTATTAAAAGAGGGCTTCTTAAAAAAACAAAAGAGGACTTTTCACTAACGGCTGAAAGTATTCAAAAATATATTTCTAAAGAAGCATCTGCTTTAAGACAACAAATCATAAATGAAGTAAAAAACACTATGGTTTCTGTGAAAATTGATGGTGTTAGTAGGCTAGGCCGTTCATTCCTTGGAATTAACATTCAGTATGTTAGAAATAGAAAAATTGTTTTGAGAACTTTAGCATTGAAGGAACTTGCGTCTCAACATACAGGTAAGTAGAAAATATAATTTTTTTTATAGTTTTATTACCAATTATTAATTTCTTTTTAGGAATGAATCTAAAAAATGTAATCTTGGATGTCTTATCAAATTTTCAAATTCAGTGTGACCAAATATATACAATTACTACTGATAATGGATCCAATTTGGTAAAGGCAATAAAAATCATATCTTCAGAAAACGGAGAATATGAGGCAATTGAATTTGATAATCATGATGATGAAGAAACATGGGGTGAAAACTAATAAAATAGAATTAGTTATTGAAGATGAAGAATTTACACAGGGGCCGAATGATTTTTTAAACACATTACACCAGCAGTTCCATGATGATAGTGGTTGTTCTTCACCAAGGTTACAAATTACAGGTATATGCATTTCAAATTATTTTTCAATTTTAAAATTATTATACTACTTTTCTAAAAAAAAAAAAATTTATACTGAGCCATGGGGATTGATTCAACTGAGGTCATATAATTATTATTATTATTATTATTATTATGTACCTCAGAATCTTATATCTCCCCGACTTTAATTAGGAACATCACAACTTTATTATATATAAAAACTATTCTTTTTTAGGGATGCGTTGTGCTGCACATACTTTACAACTTGCAATAGAGGATGCATTGAAGCATGAACTTGCAATAAATAAACTAATTTTGAATGCCCGTACAATAGTAAAAACTTTAAGAACCCAAACATTTCTCTATATGATTAAAAAAGAAAAATTGAAAAAACCGATTATTGATTGCTCAACTCGTTGGAGTTCTACATTTGAGATGTTAAAACGTTTATATGAATTGAGAGATTTTTGTGGTGAAATGGATGTAAGAAAATTGAATAATTTCCAAAATTCATCCGAGACTAATTGGAAAAGGATTAAGGAAATTGTAAATGTATTAGAACCATGTTGCAAGTGCACTCGCAAATTACAATATGAGCAGTTAACAATAGGCTCATTTTATGGTTATTGGCAAGAATGCAAACTTGCTGTTGAAAAGATTGGTTCACACTTTGCATTCAGTATTATTAAATATATGTCTAAAAGCGAAAAGTTACTAATAGATAATGATGTAATTCTTTCTGGGATTTTTTTGGACCCAAGGTATAAAGTTGTTCTAGATACCAATCAAACAACGAGAGCAATGAATCATCTGAAACTTCTGTGGACTAGACTATTAACCTTGAGACAGGCTTGCCCAGCAGAACACGATAACAATGAACAACCTGACAATGATTCTGTGTCAAATGCATCTGGCTCTTCATCTGATGAGATGGAAATATTTTTCAGAAAAAAAGAAACAGAATACCAAATTGAGGAAAATTCAAACAGTAGTGAGAGTGAGAATCCCAACCGTAACACTTCATTTATGATGGCAAATAAAATAAATAGTGTTTTAATGACATATCAAGTTGAGCAAAACCGTATTCGTTTAGATCATTTGAAATCAAGCATATTTGATTTTTGGAAAAAAAGAAAGGACATTTCTGAAGAGCTGTATCTACTTGCTCGAATATTGTTAGGTGTTCCTGTAACCCAAGTTAGTGTTGAAAGACTCTTTTCGGGGCTAAAATATATTTTGCCACCAATACGATCAAACATAAAAAGTAAAATTTTGGAAGAACAATTGCTTTTAAGAACCAACAAAAATTTTTCTAAGAATAAACAAGGAAAGAAGATGTAAGTTTCGAATCACATGACGCTAATATTTATTTCTTATTAACTTATTTTTTAGTTTTACTATTCAAAAGAAAGATCAAGTTGATGATAAGGATAAGACCAAGTCAGACTCTGAGAAAAATAATGAAGCTGTCGAAGTCGAAGCTGCTACTCAAAAAAGGCCTTTGAGGGAGAGGGAAAATCCCATTTTGAATTATTTCAAGAGGAAACGAAAAGAACAATAATATTTTTTTGTATAATATATATAGCAAATGTAGACTATTATGCTCATAAATAAAAAGTATAGGTAGTGTGTAGTACTTTTAAAAAATACCCCGTATATCTGTTGGATAGCTTCTCATAGCCTCGTAATATTTAGCATACAAACTAATTGACTGTTAACAGTTATTTTTTTGACCAGTTATCAAAAATTTTCTACTACAAAAACCGAAAAAAACCGTTGTGTACCGAAATAAAATTTCAGAACCGGACCGAAATTATTCTTCAGAACCGATACCGGAACTGAAACCGAAATTACTTCATAGGCTGGACCGAAACCGGAATCGAAACCCTTATTTCCTTTCGGTCCGGGTCCTTGGTGCTACGTATAAGAAGAAGAAGCTACCTTTACGGAACTGATGCTATGTAGTAGGCTTATTAAACGAAACGGCTGTTTTGAAAACAAATGTTTGAAATCGTTTTGTTTTTCATGGCTTCCTGCGTCCGGTAGAAACAGGGCCGCCAGACGTGAACTGAGCCCTTAATCGCACCCCATTTGGTTTTTTTGCGGAAAAAACAAAGTTTCAAAACAAATACAGTCTTGTTGTTAAATATTAAGTTACATAATTCCGGGTCGACATGCGCCAGTCAAACCAAATATTAGTACCATTTTCATTAATAAGAACTTGTTATCTGGAGTCTCATTTAAAATGTTTTTCATGTTTTCCATTATCAAAATTTTTGATTCATTTGCGTCATATGTATCATTTTGACGTTTTAAAAAGGCATGCATTTTTTTGTATTCTGATATATCCACATTCTAGTTTATTTGTATATTTTTTTTTAACATAAAATATGTCGACCATAAATTGGATGCCTTAAGAGCTTTTGCCCAAAATAATGAAAGACATTGTATGAAAAGCATTTTAAAATATGTATAAAATTAGCTTACCTTCTCCAAAAATACGCTAGCATTATATTTTCATCAGTTCTAAACGTGTTCTTTGTCCTTCTCCAATAACAAAATATTTCATACACCTTCTCGTACTTTTCCTTAGATTTTGACGGAAGTAAGCTCGTACATGCTTCTCGAGCGGGATTTAAAATGTATTCAGTGCTATTTTCTAAGTTATTTTCAGTAGCATGAATAATTTTTCTCTCTAGTTTGTAGTGACCACTCTCCAGAGAGAGATCAAGCGGATACGCTGCCAATACAACGGTTTGTCTCTCTCGTACTTTTCGTTCTATTTTCACTGCTGACAGTTAGGAAAAAAGCTCAGAAATATTTGAGAATGCAGCAATTGGAAAAGGGAGAACTCTTTATTGGTTGTCATCCAGGCTTTCGGAAACGTTTGTTTCCATCATCAGGGACAATGCAAATAGAGGAAAAAGCAAATTATTCTCAACTCCAAAATAAATAGATAGTATTGTACATACATCCAATGCTAGATTGGCTTTCTTTATGTAGAACATAAGATTGACGAACTCAACACATGGATCAAGTCAGAGGAAAGCAACATTCAAAAATAATAATAATAAAATTGTTGTAAAATAATAAAAACAAGAAGAACACAATATATACACATGAGATTAATGACGTAAAAATCACTAAAATAATCAATTAACACAACCACAAGATAAAACGACGCTACTAGTTTAGAAATGGACTTGTTCTCTCCAAAACGGAAATTATTGATAAACAATTGACGTCCACTGATACCTGCGACTCTGCCATACCTAAAATGTGCAGTGAAAACGGTCTTCACACCTAACGAAGAAAACTACTTAGCTGAGTATCTTCAGATTGCCTCTATAATGCACTACGATTAGAGAGAAATCAGCTGAGGGTAGTGGCTTTGACTTTGGCCAAAGGAAACGGGATAGTGATGCTTACAATGCCGCCAAATACCAGCCACAAACTTCAGCCTGTAGATCGGGTAGTATTTGTTCCTTACCAGCTACACCAATTACAATTTATAATGTTGCTGAGTTAGCAGGAATGGCATATCCATTAGCGTTTAACCCCAAAAATATTCAAGCAGGCTCTAAGATTTCTGGGATTTGGCCTGTCGATGAAAATGTGTTTAATGAAGATGAAATTCTATCATCAGCTGTAACCGACAGGGAAAATCCAAATAAGTCTACTCGGCAAGAAGCTTCAAATCCTGAAGTATCAGATACCGCAATGAATATTTTGTTGTCCAAACAAATACTTTAGCATCCCTCAACTGCCGCAATGGACAACTCGCTTTCCCAACAATTCGATCTCCCGCTGAAATTCGTCAACTGCCTAATGCTGCTCCTAGCAAAGGAATTCAAAATAGAAAAAAATGTTCATCTCGTGTTTTTACGGACACACCGGAAAAAGACGAGATTCAAAAAGAGCTTATCTGGAGCGACAAAAAAAATTGAAAGGAAAAGCTACATTAAAAGCCAAACGAGAAGCAGCAAAGAAAAAAGTTTTCCTGGAATCATCCAACTCAGAGCTGAGCGAATCGGACTACTCGTCTGCTTCAGAAACGGGTTCAGATTTTTCATTGCCAAAAGACAATTCTCCTGACCTACTGAACGAAGAAATTGCAGAAAAAAGAAGATTCATTATTATGTTGCTGAAATTGTTGAAATAAATGGTAATAAAATTAAAGTATCTAAAAAGTTATAAAGATTCATTTAAATTCATAAGAGATAAGACGATACAAATGACCACACTATTGAAGACGACATCGTCATGTTGTTGCCCGGTCCGAAAATGAGCGGTTCAGCAAGGCAACAAAATATGCTCAACTTCGGAGTCGATTTCTCATCACTAAAAATTAGTATTGAATGAGTTTTTTTTTATTTTATATTTTTATATTACGTTTAGTTCTTTTTTTTATTTTATCTTCTTATAATATGAATTGTTTTTATAATTTCATATTTTCATAATACGGTTTGTTCGTTCTCTTATATTTTTGTTTAAAAAGACATCCCGCATTAATTTTGATTAAATAGACTAAATTAGAAATCTATGGGCATTTTTTCCGCCTATGGCCCAAGGTACGTTTTGGCTGGCCTATGGTACAAACTAGTGTCGTACCTTGCTCCAATTTAAAAAAAATAAAAATGAAATTTCAAATTTCACAAAAAAATTTTTGGTGCATTTATAATTTGTTGTATATATGACGTATGATCTGATATAAAGAATAGTACCAAAAAGCCAATATTTTGAAAACGGCGTTCATCTAAAATTAATAAAGTTGATTAAAGCTATGTTAGAGGAATACTGGTAAATTTATTTAATCATATGTTATTATTTTAAACCTTTTATTTTGATAAAATCATAGTGGTTTTATAAGTTTTAACAAATATAACTAATAACTAACATGGACAACTATGACATTTAGGGAGGTAAGTCGAAAAATAGGAATTCAAAAAAGATACAACGTCAAAATAATTTTCTGTAATGTACAAGGTGGACTTAACAAACTCCACTTAATCAAACACTTCCTCGACATTCATAAGCCCGATATTTTCTTTCTAATCGAGACATTTCTCAAACCAAATAAATCAATTAATTTCAGAAACCCAGAATATCGTCTCTTTAGACAAGACCACCCCGTTGATGCCGAGGGTGGCGGTTTCGCATTACTAATCAGAAAAGACATCAATTTCAAACTCCTGCAACAAAATAAAATTTCAATTGAGCATATCGCAATCCTTTTTGACAATAAAATCAAACTAGTAGGAGCTTATAATCGCACTAGCGTAAAATTAAAAGCTGAAGATTTTTATAATATAACTCATAACAAGGTACTGATAGTAGGTTATCCCAACTGTAAACATCCACAGAGGGATCCCTACTTGACGCACCCCAACAAAAATGGAAGTACTCTACTACACCCCAACATTTTTTCCCTATGCAAACCAAAACCTCAGGACACTTGACTTTTCCATTGGTAAAATAATATATAATTTAACAAAAATAAAAACATTAAAGGACTTTAACTCGGGCCACGATCCGATACTCATACATTTGAAACTAAGACATAACGTTCAAATCACTAACAATCACACTTATGATTATAGAACCACAAATTGGATAAATTTCAGAAATATATAAACAAGCATAATCAAATTAAAGATAAAATTGAGGACACAGACGAACTAAACAAAACAATAGTAACTTTACAGAATTTAATGATAAAGGCTAGAAACGATTCAACAATAAATGAACCTGTAACACAAGCACACAACACCCTCCAAGATCATATTCTACAAACTGTAAGGGAAAAGAATAAAATGAAGAAAAAAAAAGTACAAGAAGTGAGGAGGATCACACTATTCTTAACCAATATCGTCACTTAATAAATGAGAAAATAAAAATTCACAAGAACAACGACTGGCAAAAATTCTTAATGAATTTAAAGCCGAAGATAATTCGTTGTGGAAAATCTCACGAAGACTGAGAAATCAGAATAAAATAATCACAAAAATTGTAGATAACGGTGAAACAATAACAGATATGTTAAATATCGCAGAAAAGTTCGGAGAGTACTTCCAAAATAACTTCATAAATCAGTTAATTCACACACAACACCATCAAAACATTATACACACAGTGCAGCAATAGGTATATACACCAAATAAACACACACAACTTAGCAACTTGCACAGAAACATATAATATAATTTAACAATTAAAAAACAAAGAAGCCCCAGGGATAGATGGCATTTCAAACATATTGTTAAAAAATATCTCAAAAAAGCAATCGTACAACTAACCTACATTATAAATCACATACTTAAAAATGGCCAATACCCCGTTATGCTCAAGATATCCAACATCATACCCGTTATCAAAGCTAATAACGAGGCTTGTTATGTGGATAGCTATAGACCAATATCGCTCTTAAACAACATAGCAAAGGTGATAGACAAAATAATCCTAAAAGACTACAATCTTTTGTGGACAGAAACAATGTTCTTCCCCCTGAGCAGTACGGTTTTACGAGTGGCCATAGTACGGTCGCACAAATTATTAGGGTTATCAATTGTACTAGGGAAGAGTTTCAGAATAAAAATAAGGCAAGTATGGTAACTATAGACATCCAAAAGGCTTTCGATTCCGTATGGCTCGAGGGGCTAATCTACAAATTAATTAAAATAAAAGTACCAAATTACTTAATTAAAATAATAAATTCTTATGTAAATAATAGGAAATTTTTCGCAAAAATGTATGATCATACGGCAGATCCATATTCCATCCAAGCCAGAGTCCCTCAAGGTTCGGTACTATCACCTTTGTTATACTCCATATTCATCCACGATCTTCCAACCAAACCCCAAATATTAACCGCCATGTACGCTGACGACACGTGTTTTGTAGTATCTGCAAAGGACCCCGAACACGCACTCGACACTATACAAACACACATCAACTCAGAAATTATTCCCTATTTTAATAAACACAAATTAGCTATAAACGCCTCCACAACAGAGTATTTATTATTTAGGAGAATACCTAAAAGAGCCTCCCCATTGCAATTTGTGTAGACGGTCATTCCATTGCCCCAAATATTAATGTTAAATACTTGGGATATAAAATGCAAAGTAACACGAACGCAAGTGCGCACATTGCACAACAAATACAAATGGCCAAGATGCAATGGGTAGACTCTACCCACTTCTTTTGCAACCACAGTAAACTCTCAAGCCAAAGCAAAATACTCATTTACAAACAAATTATTCGTCCCATACTCACATACGCAGCCCCCATATATTACACTGGTACACAACACAACTTCCACTCATTGTAGGTAATACAAAACAAATGTCTCAGAATGGCGATCAAACATAACAGAATCTATCCATAACTCCCAAAAACCTCTTGGTTACATGAAAAAGCAAACATACGAACCATCAAAGACTTTATTAACACAATCTCGACAAATTTTTATAACTACTGTCTGCCACAAGATCTTGGTAGAAAACTCATAGACGCAAATCGCGCAGAAGGCATCCGCGATAGTGGGTGTAGGCTTCTGCATGGATCGTTAATCACATAATTTGGTTGTTCAAAACTCCGAACCCTTTTTCCTCATAGGGGAGACTATCGGTGCAGTCATACAACTGTGCCGTAGCACCACTTATGCACAAGAACTATACTCCTAACAAACAATTAAAAACCAAAACCAACGTCAGCCATGTTGCCTTCTTGAAATCTAAATTATCCGTTTCAATTTTGAACCCCTTTTTTTCAGCCGGTTTTCAGGGAATACCCAGCCGAAAGATGCGAGGAGTCAGACTTATGTTAGGGACAAAGTTATTCGTAAACCATAACATATGGATAATGCTGCTGGAGCAAGAAGCTATGAAAAAACGAAGAGACACACAACTTCGCTATAGATTGCCAGACCATCGGCACTCGACATTTTTGTATTATCTTCAGCTTGTTGTAATTGGGGAACCAAAAGCTGCAATGAAGACTATTTTTAATCTAAAATAAATATAACTAATTTATATTCATCTACGCTCTACAAATATATTGATGTCCTGTTTGGTCCACTAACCCGTTATAAAATAAAGATGGCTTAATTTGAATTCTCTTCATACTATTTCATAAAATACGAGATGAGTCTATATGAAAGATAAATTTCGATTTTCTACTATACACCTCCGTTTAAGTCAAATTTTCAATAATTACGACATATCAGTCTAACCTTTTTTCGAAGAGAAAAACAACTACAATCCTGGCAAATTGCACGCAGAATATTGAATTACATCCCCTTCGAAGAACGTGACGTCGATCGACCCTTTTGTCGATAGAGACATCTGTGGTGATTCGCAACTGTAAGAAAAAGTGCATAGTACACTGACCGGTTTCGACCTTGTAGAATAATATACTATTTCTGTCAGAAAAGTTGTCGCAAGGGATATCTTAATGCATATTCTCTTGCTACAATCGGAGCATTCTCAAAATAACTTTTAACATATCATAAGCTTCTCTATTTGTTTGAGGAATTACATTCATTTTATATTTAAGTTGTGAACAATGTATGACATCTGGACACCTACTACATTATGTAAAGGTTATCGTATATATATATATATATATATATATATATATATATATATAAGATGTACGAATAGTGCGTGACATATAAACAATAAGTAACGAATAGATTAATGGGTATTGCACGCAAATAGAAGAAGGGGCTACTGAAACAAGTACATATATATCCTTCTTCTGCAATGCGGAGTTGATTTTGGATTTATGAACTGAGAATTCACGGTCAGTTTGTGTTGAAATATTCAGAAAATAGGAGACGTTTTTCCAATTGTGATGCATCTGTTTTGGATATTAAATGCATTTAATCTCGCATGGAAGGTAAAAAGGGTTTCTTCTCATCGAACTACCATTATCTTGCTATCTAAATAAATAAATATATTTATCTATCTATATAACAATTTAGTTCGAAGCGTTGTAATTTAAAAAGTGCATTCAATTGAATGGTAAATTTATATATAGTTAAATCTGTTTTAATAATTCGTTTCCTTCAGGACCTCGCTTGTCTATCTTTCGTATTGTTGTTTTTACTAGTATTGGAAAGTTCCAATACGAAGCACGTTTTTTTCCGTTTCTTTGTGTTTAAAATAATTATTTCATTATACATTCGTTTTTTTATATCACATTCAATTTTTCCCTTTCAATTATTATATACCTTATCTGCATTAAAGTACTTGAATAAAATTCTATCTAATTTATTGTTCATTTATCGTTAATATAGTAAAATACAGGATGATTCTAAATGCATGAACCATCTTAATAAATACTTTCCTTCACTTATATTTCTGAATTACATTTTAGAAATCCTGCATTTTATTAAATTATAATTTATTCAGTTTCTCACACAATTGTAATTTTTAGCACTTTGGGAATGGGCAAATTTTCCGATTCAATTTATTTATGAAGTATATGGTAGATGATTAACTTTAATTACCATACGAGCTATACTGTTGTATTGGTATTGGTTGACTTTCTGTTCCCAAGCAAGCTGTGAACATCGAAAAAAGTTAAGGGAAGTAACAGTTGCTTTTCCTGTTTTTTATTTATTTATCGTCGTTTAATATTCAATTATATTTGAAGCTTCAAATTTCGTTAATTTTATTTCAACTATTATTAATTTTTTTTTATTTCAACTTTGACTATTTTTTTATATTTGATCGTTTCATTTGTAAAATTTATTTCAACCATTGCTAATCTTTTCATTTCAATTTCATAATTTTTTATGAATCCATTTTTATTATTGAAACTTGTTGTTTGTTACACGTATTATTTTTAGATTTATTAAATCATATTTGTAAATTTAACAGAGAGAGAGAGAGAAAGAGAAGTTCGTAAATGAATTCTGTTGGCTTCGAGATTTCTTGGTTGAGATTGTTCTTTTCTTGTTGGTGCCCTGGTGTAGGATAGGTTTCCTCTTCAGGGCATAAATTTAACAACGTGGTTCATATTTATATTCCTTCCAACCCTCTTCACAAGGTTTATTGATGTGGATGTGTACCAACTACAAAGCTGATAATATTATAGGTGGCGCCCACTTATCGTATCTTATTTTAACTTGATTTAACTTATTTTTTCCTCCTCTACAAAATATCTCATTTCATTTATAAGCAAATATTTGTCATATATAATAAAATAAAGTAGTATTACCCGCGAACAGGTAAGACCTACTACTAGATTATTATTTAGCTGGTAAAAGTATTCCGCCTGAAATGCTCTATGATTGAGTAGCCGCTACAAATAAAACTTACTTATCTTCGTAGTCAGCAAAGATTTAAAAAAAAAATAGTAACCAAACAACTGGTAACAAAGTGTAAGTTTGGTGGTAGCAAAATCTTCAATTTACTTAAGTATAAAACTCGATCTCCTAGTATAATACCTATTTTTTATCGTATCTTCGCTTAAAATATAAATATTGAGATGCTGTTTTCACAATTTTTTTAAAATTCCGTCCTTTTTCAAATAAATGATTAAAAAATATAGCATCGCGTTTGAAGATTCCCAAAAAAGTTGAATAAAAAAAACAATTCCTCAATCATCGTCACCTAGCCACCGTTGAAACAACTGGAATGAAACGATAATATAATATTTTATAAATCATTGAATTCCCTTTCAAATGATACTATGTTTGTCAAAATCCATACAGTAGAAAAAAAATTATAACAGTTTTATTGAGTCAGCTTTCCCACTCACCCCTACCAGTTATATTACAAGATAGGGGAAAAAGTACTGGAGCAAACTTACGTAAAATGATCTAATGATTACGAATATTTAAATTTTGTGGTACTATAGGGGTACATTTATGATATAAAACTGATGTTTTGTGTTATTATTGTGAACTACGCCCTCTATCACTGGAGTAGAAAACTTAAAAATAATTTACAGCAGTTTCTCGTATGCGAGTTTGTAAATAGTAGTTTGTACAAGTGCGCAAAGCGTTACTTTTCCTACGAGCGCAGAAGTTTAAGGCGAGTGCCGCAAATCCAGCGAGTGGGAAAAGTGCTTTGCGTACGAGTTGTACACAATATTTTTTCTACAACTACGTTTATTAATTAAAGAGAAAAGTAACTTATATATGTATTTTATTTAACTTAAACAGAACAAATTTAAGAAATGAACACAAAATATAGAAAAATTAGTTAAAAGTTGTTAGTAAAATTGGAACAATTTCGAATTGTTATGCCTGGTATATTATCTATTTTTGATGATAAGTTATCGTTAATGTTTGTCAACGAAGATGTTGATGCTTGTTTTTCATTAGGAATAATATGAAGTCTAAGCCCCAGGTATAATAGATTTTTCAATTTTGTTGGCAATATCAATTTTGTTTGATATCGAGTCGTCAATATATCCTTCCGCCACTGTATTTGAGCGCCATCCACCATGTCACTTCAATGTTAATAAGCCTCCGCCTGAATTTGCTAAAATTGTAGCTGAAGATCGTCTAAAACAATGACCCGTGTACAATTTAGAGTTAGGTAATTTTAAATATTCTGCAATTTGTTTAGGCATATTTCCGAATTTATTTATGCCCACTACTTGCCGCGTGTATTTTCCGTGTTGGTAATTAAGAAATAACCTCTTCCCATTTGTATTTTGTGGACGCAGACGTGCATATTTTTTGTATAAATCATAGAATTTTCCAACTACAGTAAATGTACGTGGTATTTTTGTCTTAGTTGTTGGAACAGTATTCAATAAGGCTTCTTGTAAATCTTTTACGTTATCAATAGTTAATTTCCATAATTCTTCCCTTCGACATGCTCCGGCTAATCCAAAAGCCATGACAACCTACAAGTGAATTTGTGATTGAAATTAAAATTTTAATTTAGTTCCAAAATTAAAGTAAAAAGATTAAATAAATTGCCAATATATAAAAATGTCATTTGAACCCGGGCCTCTTCGTTCCAATGCTGATGTGTTTTCCACTAAGCTATCGCGGCAACAATTATTAAATACTGTATTTAGGTCTTTCCGCTGCTTTATTTTATTTTACGTTTTTTATTTCGACTTTTCTATATTATGAAGTACATTGGTTACTAAATAATAATAGATTGAATAACTAAATATAATCTTTAAAATTATGACTTACTTTGACGAGTAGATAGATATTGTCTGGCGCTTCTTCTAAAAAATTATGGGTTTCAGCAGATGTCAATGTAAGGGTTTTTTTTGTCACAGCTTTTTTCGATTTGCTTTTTTAAATATGCTCGAAGTTTTGTATACTTTGAAATATCTTTGTTATGTTTGATACTTATGAGGCTCCTTATCATTGAATATACAGACCACAGTGTAGACGGTTTAAAGTTTGCAGAAATTTCTTGAAAATAAGCCAACAAAACATTTTCTGAGAATGATTTAATATTGTTTATTTCCCTCCAGTTCATAAATTTGCTGTATTGTTTTTGATATTTGTTTTTTGAAACTCCAGGTAACAAATTTTCGATTGCGTTTTGAGCCTTTTCGATAATATCTGGAGGAGTATTCTCAATATCGGAATTCGACAACTCGACAGATAAATTATGATCTCGGTTCATAGTTCCTAAAATAATGGGTAATAAATGAATTTGTTTATAATCTATAATCAATAAACTGAAATACATAATCTAAAAAATAGTTTACTTACAGAATTTTTAGTTTAAATTTAAAATTTGAACACCCAGAAATCCACTATAAAGTATTGTCAAAAAAATTTGACATTGACATTTCCGTGGGCAAAGTGACATTTCCGTGCGGAAAAGTACCATAACGTGTACTTTTCCCACACTCTACATTATTACTTTTCTAACGGATATCAAACTAATTAAGAAAAGGCTTGCTTCGCGCATAAAAATTTGTGTAGAGAAGCGTGTTTTGCATAGTAGTTGTAGAAAAACATATTTTTTCTCTAAGCTGTACGATAAATATTTTTTCTACCACTGCTATGAAAAGTAGCGTATTTCTCATAGCTTACTTAATTTCAAAACCATATATTGCTCACACTGTGAGAAATATCATTTCTCACGGCACTTTCCCCACGCTACATACATTTATATGGAGAATCCAGTAGGGGATACTCGATGCTCAGCCGATTTCAGAAAGTTATACTCGATGCCCAGCCGTTTTCGGTGGGTGGTCCTCGATGCTTAGATTTTTTATACAAACCTATTTACTTGTATTCTTTAAATTTGTGCAGTTGCAGAAAAAATATAGTGTGCAACATGTGGGAAAAGTACTTTTCTGACTCGTGTGTTTGCGGCACTCGCCCTTGGCTCGTGCCACAAACTTCCACACTCATGAGAAAAGTTGAAGTTTTCCCACTTGTTGCACAATATACTATTCTGAGGTACAGCAGCTTACATCTCTTAATCAGATACCCGATACAATAATTTCTTGTCCATATAAGTGTGTTTCAAGATCTGCATGAATAATTATAAAATAAGTAATAATAGGATTCCGTGAGTTTTTGATGCGAAATAAAATTATTCATTTTCACTATTTTTTAACATTCAGGAAGTGGCTATTTGTTCAAAAAATTTGTGAATTCTTCAAAATTTTGAACAATAACTCGTTTTTTATATACTTATATGCTTTCTTTTATTGCTTTTCTCGTTAACACATTATATTTATATATATATATATATATATATATATATATATATATATATATATATATACAGGACACTCTTGAAACATAGTTGGAATCGAACCTGATACCAGCTGGGTATACTTTGAAGGTATCTCCAACGTTTTCCCGGATTTTTTAGCGTAATGTTTACTTACTCTAATTATACCCTCCTGTGTAAAATGACTTGCGCACTTTTTGGAGTATTTTGTAGGCTGTAAATTTTCACTCGAAATTTCTCTCAATCATTTTTTCAGCATAATTTCATTTTTGTGATAACTAAACACACGCAGTCGATTTTTCCAGTATAATTTCCATTACAACCTAGTACGCTGTGACGCGCTGGGTCCTTCACCTCACACAGGTCCATACCAACTGACGCATCACTTTGGACACCCTCGATGCAAAGTTTTTGAAACAAATGCTCGGGCGCTAGATTATTTTACGTGGTTTACTCCACGGCCCCTTGACCCTTAGCGTCAAGAGTTCCAGGTAGCCTCAGATGGAGGTTACGGAAAATTACAGGGGTCTCGTTGAATTTAACACGTCTACTAAACTATAACCCTTGGAGGGCGATGCTACGGGACATAAAGAAAATAGTGATTGTATTTATTTGTATATTACAAGTCCTATTTAAAATATATATACAAAATAACACTTAACAATTTATATATTTTTTCAAGCGGTACCGAATCAGTTAAATATATACAGTATGCGAATGTGTTCATGCACCATACGAAATTTACCGGTATTAAGGAATGTGAGTAATGACAAAATAAAGCAGGCGTTAGCAATCAAATGCAATTTTTAATAACAGCGGATGCATTATTAGCAGTTTGTAATTATGCGGTAAGCAACAGTAAAACAATAATTACCTATCACAGTAGTAAACGGGATATAACTATCTTCGCGGTAGGGATGGTCAATCGGGATAGGTGGGAAAATGCGACCAGACCAGTTTATAACAAAAAAAAAACTAATGAATATAAACTAGATTATCAATCAACCCGTGGCACAGCCTCAGACTTGGTTGAGAATCTTATTATTGTAGGAGAAAATACACTTTTCTAAACAAAATGAGTGATCATAAAATAAGTTCCTCCCGGCTGACGGTTGGGCAGCTGGTGGCAACGTCCCTTTGTTCTGCCCCGCAATCAGTTTTTGAATTTTCAAATTATCGATTAAAATTATTCTAAAATTTTGGACGGACAGCGGTAACCCAAATACAAGCAAAAGAAAACAACTGTCTTAGAATAGTTAAAAAAATGAAACGAAATTATTACCGGCTGAGAGTGGAACAGCTGGTGGCAACAGCCTCTGATCCGCCCCACACTCAGTTTTAAATTATCCAAATTGTCGGTGAGATAAAACTATATACAATTTAGAACTAAGGTAATTTAGCGAAGACGATGCCCGGCTGGTGGCAACAGCCTCTGATCCGTCCCACAATCGGTTTTAAATTTTTCAAATTGCCAGTCAGTTAAAACTATATACAATTGAGAACTAAAATAAATCAAAGGTGATTTAGAGGAAACGCCCATTCCGAAAGGCAGACGGCTGGTGGCAACAGCCTCTGATCCGTCCCACAGTCGGTTTTCAATATCCAATTATCGGAAAAAAAAAGAAAAAATCTAATATGTATTTGAAACAGGACAATAGGTATAACAATCTAAATCGCAAAATTAAAATCAAAATGCTATTTCAACATATTGAAGGTTCAGACACGAATTCCAAAGAACAATATAAAGAACGCAATAATAAAAACTGTAGATGAATTTTGTTTTCATCGTTTCAAAAAAAAACGGCTTACCCAAATACGGTATTATATTCTTAAATAGCCAAACTACTAAATCGTTTACTGAAATTAAATATAAAACTTTTAAAACTCGGCGTAATTTTCGCTTACTCAGAAAATAAGGGACGATCGGATACTAGACTTTTAAAACTATGAATTTGATAACTTGACTGACACGCGGTAGCAAATTGCAAAAATCTTTTAAACGGTCACAGGTAGACAGCGAGAGATATCTCGAATGAGCTCCCCAAAAACGATCGGTTTTTGGAATTTATAAATTAATTGCTACCTAAAATTTTTGGCGATAACGGTGGTGAGGGAATTAACTTGAATCGATTTACTTACAACAAGAAATATTTCTACTATACGGACGGCTTTGGTTTTAATTAAAATAGTTTATATACCGGGCGTCCTCGATAATTTAAATTTTGAAAAGCGAAATTTAATAAATTTTACATACTTCTTTAGATGGTAATTCATAGCTTTTGAATTACTAATGAAATAAATACTTAAATTAATGTTACTGGACTGAAACGGTACCAGAAATTAAAGTTGGAAAGTAAGTATCGAGTTATATACATACACTTATTAAAATTAAAATACCATCGGAAATGCTTAAAAAAATAACTCGTTACAACGCAACATTTATTAGGTATTATCGCAAAAAAACATAAATTAAAGAAAATAAGTTAGGTTGCTTTTAAAAATCGTGCCACGCAGGTACATATAATGGTGTCACTAAGCACTTTTCAATACCGCAAATTATACATTGATGCTGTCACAATTTTCCCCGTTACTTCACAATTCAAAAGCTCGACTACAATGAAACCACAAGTTCAGTCCTTCCACCATATTATGCGTAAGTTTAGAATAAAGATACGCCAAGTAAAATCAGGTAAAACACAATTGAGTGAGTCAAAAACTGTTGCCGTAGTTCGTTGCACTGTTTAGGTGGTTTAGCTGCTGACATTAGAGCACCTTGGCCTTGTTAGATTCGGCGGTAGTGGTTTTGGGCATTTTTCATAACAAAGTTCCCACTCCCCCCATCCCTTATTTGAGTAGATAAACTGGAACTGGTAATATCAAACATACTCAGAATTGTTTGAATGATTGTTATAAATATTTTTTACCGCAGCTGTACTATAAACTGTTTCTGATATATGGCCGAGAGCCATTTTTATTGGGACAATTGAAAGAACCTACCAAATGTGGACGTACGGGTATAGTCAATGAACTAAATCAAACAATATTTTCAGAAACTTTTTGTAGATAAGAAGCGTAAATCAGAGTGTAATGGTACTCATTTATGGAATACTCTGTATAATATTGAATATTCAGCATATCTTCAGTCTCTGGAGGTTATTACATGGTGTTAATTGAA
Organism: Galeruca laticollis; assembly: GCA_963921935.1. NCBI lineage: Eukaryota > Metazoa > Arthropoda > Insecta > Coleoptera > Chrysomelidae > Galeruca > Galeruca laticollis. The sequence goes on from OY998177.1 coordinate 123,962,144, forward strand.
ATCGGTATAAAGTTTGGTTCTCAATGAATTTCTATTGTTTTCAAACCTATATAAATTATTTATAAAAAAATCCCATATTTTGAATACTTGTAAATAATTAATTTTAAATTTTGTTAATTGTATTCAGTGAATATATTATGTATGACCGATAAGAATACACAAGGAAAAATATGGTTACTGAGACAGTGGACCATGATTTATGTTTTCACAGATGAAGGTGAAAAAGTTCGTATAAATAATAGAAACAAACCGGCTCGACAGACACATAATAATCAGTTTTATTCTAGGTGAGATCGTTGTTACTTTTCTTATAATAGTGCATATTCGCGCCCTCTATTTATCATTGAATTACGTTATCTAATTCTTGTTAAAAAATTATTAAAAACATCCAATTACCTTATTGATATCTGTTATCTTTTGTTATTAAGAACGGATATTGGAAAAATATATGCAAATTCAGACTCATATAAATGATTAAAAGCGCTATAGGTTAACTTGATTAAGTGCAATGTGGAAAATATTGTTAATGTCGATTTGCCTTTTAGTTAATTCAGGTAAGAATTCATATTTATATATTTTAGCTATTAAACTGCTACGAAATCGGGTCGAGAATATTCCAAAATTAAGCCGGTCATGTTTTTATGTATATTCATTGCAAATTTATTTCAAAAAACCAATGAATAATATTGTTATATAAATAATTCCACTATATAATGAGAGAATAAACATCTCTACAAAAATTGACAATAACTGTTTCCATGTGTGATATCATCGACAGAATAACAGAAGTTACATTTGATGTGATGCCTACCTGATGCTCAATAATTATTTTTGGCTAGACAAAAAAGTGACCTACTCGGTGATTGACTTAAATATATAATGTATTCTTTATGAATTCTGGATTCTATAGCAAGGTGAAATAAAAACTATAGTGATTTTCTCTGTAAACAATAAAAATTAGTTATTACTAATAATACAAATTTAATTATATTTTACAATTCATCCTACAGATTTATTTTAAACAAAAAAATGACAATAAAACAATTATTTCCCAAATAATTCAAAATCTATTTATGTTACACTGCATTTCTTTCTAATAACCTATATCAGTTTTGCTACTACAGTGCGGAAAAGCTATATATGTACGCGCTAAAATTCGAACAGATACAGGATTATAACAATATAGAACAGATCTTTTACATATGTATGAATATATAAAAGAATATTGATTCGATATTATTGGCCTTATGGGGATCCTGTATGTCTTCTTTCCCATTTGAGATCAGTTTAACTGTGAAATGATATAGGAAACCAAGGAAAACTATCATCATCATTATCTGTTCATTATCGACTTCATATTGCGGGTCTCTTAAGTGTCTTCTAATTTCTCATGGAAATCGAGTTATTGTTTATTATCACAAATCTGTAGTACTTCTAGTGCTGTATTAGGCGTAAAGGATTATTTGTTATCACGTAGATGTTTTGCGTAATAGGATTTCTCTGGTTGTTTTAATCTGTATGTCGTAAGTGTTCATTGAGTCTGATTGCAAAATTTCGAATTGTTTGCCCTATATAGACGTGGACATTTAACTTTATATATACTGCAACGGGTTAGCTTCACACTAACAGGCCTCGACCATTGACGTGACAGTGGTGAGACGACAGCTAAAGCTGGGAGAGAAATGACAGAAAAAATTTATCATTTTCTGAGAATCGCTCTTCTCAAGATAAATATCCCTTCAGTTTCTTTTTTTAGTGTTCATTTATTGTTTCTAATTTAAGAGAAATAAATAGGTTCAACCCACACTCGTGTTATATTTGGTGTCAGATATGGGGAGAAGATTTTTAATATGTCAGTTGTTAGTTGCAGAGCTCAGAATAGAGCTGGAAGAACTGGATTTGAACAAGGTAGTTTCCAAGGTGGTGTTGGTACGGTTTAAAGGGCATTATGAGAGCCAAGGTATTGATCCTCAGACCGCGGAGTTTGAAGATCCCTTCATGAAGGACATGATCCTAATCCGGGATGGAATCTCACTGACGATGTCTAACTTCTCCTATGAAATCTCCCATAACGTGTTCAACCTGTCCACCGAGATGTCCCGCCACCTTGACGAAATCTCCCAGATGGTGTCCAGCCTGTCCACGGAGATGTCTTAACATGAATAGCTGGCATCGAAGTCCAGAAGCTGCAAGATATCGCCCTCCATTCGCCAGCACCTGGTGACGGAGAACCCAATTTACTGGTAGAGAGGTTAGAAAGCAGCTTGTCAACCTCCAAATCAAGTTGCAGGCGATGGAAGAACAATTCTCCCGTCAGTCGTCTAGTGGGGAAGAACGTCAGGACTCCAACGGGGCAGGTGAGGTCAAAGCAATAATGAAGCCACCAACTTTGAACGGCAAAACTTTCTGGCCCAACTATTTAAAAGCCAGCGCCTCCAGAGAGACGGCAGTAGTTGTGACCGTTCCCTTGCGAGGTGATGCCCTTGATGTTCTGCAGATCCTCCATGCTGACGAGTTCGAAGACTTCGACCAACTGGTGAAGCGTCTGGAGATGAGGTATCGCCAAACACACCTTGAGCAAGTCTATAAGTCCAGGCTCAAGAACAGAAGACAGAAATATGGCGAATACATCCAGGAATTCGAAGCGGTAGTTGCAAGAACGGTACGCTTTGCCTATCCTTCAGCCAATGAAAGCATTTTGGAGTATCTAGCTGTCCATTTATTCATCGACGGCCTAAGAGACCAGGAGCTGCGGAGAGCGCTGCACATAGCCCGTCACGAAGTCCTCGTGTATACCCAATCAACGTCATTGGAATTTGAAACAGCGTCCTGTGCCGACGCCAGAGTCAGATCCATCACTAGCCAGTCTAAAGACAAGGTGAACCAAGAGGACCCGAGCCAATAGATCTTATAAAAGCTGGTAAAGATGATGGCGTCGAGGAAGAGGAGACCCGTACGGTATTGGAACTGCGGTGAACTTGGAAACGTCAGAAGCGCATGTCAACGTCGCGGATAAACAACCCAAGATGTCCCCGGGCATCAGGAAAACTAGAACGGGTCGACTCTAGGAGGGCAACATCGACCCCAAAGAGCCTGCAAGACTCTCTCATCGTCCTAATTTCAGTGATATATCAACCCAACAGCATATACGTAGATGGCACAGTAGACGGTTAGAGGTATTCAATGTTGGTGGATACCAGATGGCGATTACGAACCGTTACAGGGAAATCAGCCATGGTCTACGGCGAGGTAGAGGTAACCATTATGTTTGGCTCTACTCAGGTTTCGCATCCAGCCTTAGTAGCCTACATTGAAGAAGACGTCATGTTTGGAATGGACATACTAGACTACTATGACTTCCAACTAGATATGAAACATCGAGTCATCCAGCCATGAGGCCAGAGAGACGTAACTACAGCTATGGTGGAACCCAGAAATCACGACTAGGAGCTGGGCAGAGGAATTTTTATTGGTAAGTAACTCATCCAATCCGCATAAAGTGTGCCAGTTCGTCTGATCATCCTGAACGACAGGCCGGTTACGCTCAAGAAATGCACTCGAGTAGGACCCTTCAAGCCAATAACCGAAATTAACTACCGGGTGACTGCCAAGGAAGAACGGGACTCGAACAAGCTCAATCACATCCTAGCTACCGTCCATCCATCATTGTCCTGACAACAAAGGAAGAAGATGAGAGATTAACCGTTACCATTCTATTCGTGGTTCATCAGATGGCAAACCAGAAATAGCCAGTGTGATAAGACATAAGATCGATACTGGTGGTGCCCGTATTATCGTCAAGCTGCTCGACGACTTCTTCAGACGAAGAGGGCAGAAGCAAAAAAACTCTCCATGAAATGATGAAAGACGGAGTGGTGGAACCTTCAAACAGCCCTTGGTTCTCTCTAGTAGTTCTTGTGAAAAAGGAAGATGATTAAAAAGGTTCTGCGTTGACTACCGCAAGCTCAACGAAGTCACCAAGAAGGATAGTTGCGCACTGCCAAGAATCGACGACGCACTTAACGAACTAGCAGGTTCCAAGATTTTTTCAACTCTGGATATGAAGAGTGGTTACTGGCAGGTGGAAACGGATCCTGTTGGCAAAGAGAAAACGGTTTTCACAAGTGGAGCACGCCTGTGGTAGTTCACGGTCCTTCCGGTTGGTCTTTGTAAGGCTCCTACCACCTTAGAAAGACTTATGGAGTACATTCTCATAGGTTTCACATCATATTGGGGCGAACATTTGACAAATCTCGAAGAAGTCTTCAAGAGGCTTCAAACAGCCAATCTGACAAAAAACGTCAAGAAGAGTCACCACTTCTAGACTAAGGTCAGCTACCTAGGGCATGTAGTCAGCGTGGAAGGTGTAGCTGTAGATTCAGATATGATTCATGTTGTCCAGCAATGGCCCACTCCTTCCAACAAACATCAAATTCGAAGCTTAGTGGGGCTTTCTTCTTATTACCGGCGCTATGTGAAGATGTTTGCGAACATCGTCAAGCCACTAACCCGAATGACTGAGGAAGGTAGACGATTCAGATGGAATGAAGAATGCCAAGCTGTGTTCGAGCCTTTGAAGAAGCAACTGGCATCAACTTCAATCTTGGGCTATCCACTTTCTAAAGGAAAGTTCATCCTCGACACCGAAGCCAGCAATGTAGAAATTGGTGCCGTTCTTTCCGAGCTCCAGGATAACCGAGAAAGGGTCATTGGATACTTCAGCAAGAAATTATCTAAACATGAACGTAACTACTGTGTTACCATACGAGAGCTCTTGGTAGGTGAAGTCTGTGAGGCATTTCTACAAGTACCTGTATGGAAAGATGTTCTTGATCCGAACCGATCATGCCAGCTTGAAGTGACTATTTAATTTCAAGAATCCTGAGGGTCAAGTTGCAAGATGGTTGGAAAAACATCGACCTGGGAGGAGTCACTGCAATGCTGACGTACTTTCCAGAAGAACATTCCAATCGAACTGCTCCCATTGGAACCGCCTGGAAGATAATTATGTCAGCCTGCACCAGGTTAAAGTTGGTGGTGGAGAATGGTCCCAAGAAAGAATTCAAGAGCATCAAGTGAACGACCCTGGCGTTAGAAGAATGATGGAATGGAAGTCAGCAAATCGTCGACCAACTCGGCAAAAGTGTCGTGATTTTCAGCGATTTTGAACTCATATTTGGTGATTGAGAACGGATGCTAAAGAGAATGGTTGAAAATGCCAAAGGCACCGAATCCAAGAGCCAGCTACTGGTTTCGAGGAATTTTGTCCTAGAAGTACTACGACATCTTCATGATGGAACGTCTGGATGACAATTGGGGGCAAAGAAAGCGTTGCAAAAGGTACGAGAACGTTTCTACTGGGTGAACCGTTCCGACAATGTATAGAGACTGGTGCTGAAAATGTGCCACCTGTGCAGCAAACAACGGGCCACACTGTAAGCAAAGGGCTGGTATGCAACAATACATCGTAGGGAGCCCATTCGAGTTAATTACCATATATGTTAAGGGGCCAGAAAGCAAAGCTGGTAAAAAGTACATCGTCATCATAATGGACTACTCCACTAAGTGGGTAGAAGCATTTGCTATTACCAATCAAGAAGCTGTCACCATAGCCAACGTGTTGGTGAAGGAATTTGTCAGCTGGTTTGGAGTACCCTTAGAACTACATTCGAATCAAGGGAGGAACTTTGAAAGCAAGCTATTTCAATAATATTGCCAGAAGTTTGAGATCCGAAAGACAAGAACAACAGCGCTATATCCGCAGTTTGATGGTATGGTGGAGCTCATGAACAGAGCGTTGATCAAGCATTTATCGAAGGTCGTCTAAGATCATCAGCTGGACTGAGACGAACATATTCCATTCTTTTTGAAGGCATGCAGGTAGGCAGTGAATGAATCTTGGGGCAGACACCGACGAAAGCCCTTTTCGGTCGAGAAATAAGGCTACCGTGTGATCTGGTGTTTGATTGCAAGCCTCATGAATGGATAATCGGAGAAAATTATGTATCCGATCTCCGGAGGAAGATTGAGGATAGCCATGAATTGGTACGTACTTATCTGCAATCGGCCAGCCACAGAATGAAGAAGTACTACGATAGCCGAGCTTAAGAGTTCTGCTACAAAGAAGGTGACCTCGTCAGTTGTTATAATCCACGAAGAAGACGAGGTTTATGTCCAAAGCTACAGAAGAACTGGGAGGGTCCATATGTCATCAAGAAAAAGATCAGCGATGTAATATTTCGAATCTTCAAATCTCACAGAGGAAAGCCGATTGTAGTCCATTGTGATCGGCTAGCACCATTTGCCGGAGACCACAGTGGAGGTGTGCAGATAGAACGAACACTGGGCGAAGAGGATTCCACGTTCAAAGACTCCATGAAAGTCTAAGAACCATAAGGGAAAGACATGGAGTCGTTAAGGAAGTCGAACAAAATTTGTTCTAGTTGTATGAGGAGTACTCCCTAGTTCAAAGCACATATGCCAACCTTGCCGTCCCACATTGTTTAGTGAATACCTCCAAGAGCAAGTATGGTGGTGAAAAAAGTTGAAAACACAGTGCTCGGCAGTAAGAAACGTCCTGAAGCGTCAAGATGGTCGGCGATTTCTTCTCCACATGATAACCAGAAGTATATCCTACCAACAACCATCGTATGGCATTGCATCAGCAACAAGCACTAAAGGTCAACTTGTCCAAGTTAGGTATGCCCAAGTTGGATGGCGGTCACTCCGGTTAGAATTGAAGGATTGTTCGGAATGTGGTTAAAGTAATCTTTAAAGAAGCAGCGATCGAAGCTATGATCTGCAGTCGCCACCACTCAGAACCTAAACTGAAAACCGTCCCCTGCTACTTCCATGACTGCTCTTTCTGTAAGAAGGGTACTGACTGCCGTTATAGCCACAATCCTAAAGACATTCCAGGAGGAATGCATCTGAGGAGAAGGTAGTGTAACGTGTTAGATTCAGAGTAACGGGCATCGACCTTTGACGTGACAGCCGTAGGATGACAGCTAAAACTGGAAGATGATTGTCAGAGGAAGATTGACTTTTTTTGAGAATTGCTATTGTCAAGATATAATTAATTTAGGAGAAATAAATAAGTTCAATCCACACTCCTCTTGCAATACAAAGCTCCTTACTCCGATAGTATGTGCAGAGTCCAATCTCTTAACATGATGTTTGTTGGTTGGTTGTGGCCATTACTGAATGGAAGCAATTTTCCCTGGATCCATTGCTACTCCTTCATTATTCACTATATAACTCAGATAGGTTCGGTTCTGGAATAGCTGATTGTAATTGGAATTTCTTCGGGTTTAACATGAGCTGGGCTGTTTGAAAAAATCTTCCAAATTCTTCAAGGGTTCGTCAAATGTCTTCGCCAGTACTACGATGTCGTCAGAATAGACCAGGCATGCTTTCCAAGATAACCCTCTGAAGATATTTTACATGAGTCTTTCAAATGTCGTAGGCGCATTACAGAGCCCGAGTAGCACGACGTTGAATTGTCATAACCCGAAGTCGGTAGTGAAAGCAGTTTTCTCTTTGTCCTCTGGGTCCATTTCTACTTGCCAATAGCCAGACTTCAGGTCCAAGGCAAAAAACAGTTTGCTGTTGGCCAAAGTATCTAGCGTATCGTCGATTCGGGGCAGAGAGTAGCTGTATTTCTTCGTCACGTTATTTAGCTGGCGATATTTCACGCATAATCTCATAGTTCAATCCTTTCGTTGACGAGCGCTATACGAGACAGGGCTATTATATGGTTCTCTTATTTTCTGTTCTTCCATCACTCCAATTATTGTTTCAGCTTCCTCTCTATTGGCTCGTGGTAGTCTTCGAACTGTTTGTCTAATTGGCTTGATATCATCAGTATCGATTTTGTGCTTGACGGATGATGTTATTCTAGTCTACCTTCCTTTTGGTACGAATAGGTCTCTATACTGCCTGAGAAATTATCTCATTTTCTTTTTCTCAGCTCGATTCAATGATTTATCAGCTACTGATAACGTCTGTTCAAATCTGTTATTAGAATTGTCAGTTGTCGTTGATTGACGAACTATAGACGTCACTGGAAGGGATGATACAATCCTGGTTTCCTTTCTAATGGTAGTTGGGTAATATTTCACGTTTATGTTACGTACTGAAGCCTCCTTCGCCGACGTAACCAATCTTTTCCAATTAGTACTCCTTTGCCAACCTCTTCGCCGTGGTTCCACCATAACCGGTGTACCTTCCACCATGATTCCCTGTAGCGTCGCTACTATCATGGCTTTGCTCCGTGCAGGTAGAACGGTATCCTCCTGTACAGCTGTCAACCCCGTGCTGCCTTCATATGGAGGAAGGAGTACCTCCTCGGATCCCACTTTAATGGTTCTGTTTCAGTCCAACTAGAAACCATGTAGATTCATTACGTCTATGTCAAGAATCACGTCTTCTTCAATGTCAGCTACAACTACCGTATGAGTGAATCATTCTGCACCAATTCCCTAGTGGCTTTGTGTCTCTCTGTGAACGTTGCCACTTTCGCCTGTGGTGGTTCTAGCTTCTCCAGTGTCTACCAGCAGAGTATATTTCTTGTCATTCACTTCGCCTTCCACATATACACTGTGATAAGGAACATACAATTGGATTTCTTCAAAGAATTGGAAATTGTAAGACACTTAAGAAACCCACAATGAACAGATAAATCTAGGGAGTTCTCCACTACTGAACTGTCTTCTCAAGTAATAATTATAAAAATCAGCAAATATAGTTTTCCTGGTTCTCTATATCATTGCACAGTTATACTGATCTTAAATGGGAAAAAAATTGGAAAAACACAATGTAAAGTTATATTTTTTTTAATAAAAAGCATTCGTGCTGGTGCAAAAATCGTCTTCGACTCGGATTTTTGTTGCCACCAGCACTCATGCGTCTTGTTAAAATATTACTTAGCAACGTGTTTTTTCGATTTTTCACAAAACTATTTCCCCTGGCTTATTTAATTTGCCTAGGCTATATACTTATATCAAACGAATTTGCTTGAAAAAATAAATCTAAAGATGTAATTAAATTCAGGGTGTTCTATTTAAAATAAGCAACTCATAAGTGATTAAAATTGTACGTGTTGGCGGCAAAATTTACAACACCCTGTAGGAATTATCGACAAGTCGAACTTATGGAGTCAACAGGCAAGGTCTTGTTGTTTATTGGTCACCAACTTTGATATTAATAAAAATACTGAACTTTTGATCAAAACTCTGTATAGTATACCAAATTTCCATTGCCCTGACATCTCGTGTAATATTTTCACATTTAACAAGGTGATAACACTTTGGCACGAAAATGTAATTTAACTGTTTATTTCATATTTTGAAGTAAATAATAATTATTGTTTATCGAAAAAGAATGTGTTTTTTAAAACCTTCAATCAATATAGTGAGATTATACAAAACTATAATTAGTTGTTATTCTCGAAATGGATTTATTCATAATAATTAGCAATTACTTAATTTAAATGGTGCCAGGAATCTATAATTTAAAAATTGAACATTGTTATTGTATCACTCTATACAGTGCAGTTGTAAATTGTGCCCCCGCTCATAACTTCTATAAGGAATGAGATATAATAATGAAACAATAACTAGATTAAACTAGAGGAAATTATACTATGACTAGTAATAGTGGCAAGCACCTGACTTCAATTGTGTAATAGAGGGCGTTCCTATCTTTAAAATTTGTATTGGTACTAAGGTCACAAAATACCTCATTTGGAAGATGTTTTAATTATCTTTGCGGCAATAAATATGATTTTTAAGCGGTTTTAGTGAGATATCGTGATGTAAATGAATGCATCACAGTGACGAATGAGCATTCACACTCAATGGTGAGGTTAATAGACAGAATGGGGGTTATTGGGATTATAGGGGAATTGTGCCCGAGATGGCATACTTGCTGAGTTGGCATAGTCGCTATTTAATGTACATACATTTTGAATTACGCGCCTTTTGTTGCGCCCCCTTAAAGCCACCGGCTCAAACAAACTATTGCGTTAATCGGAAGCAGGTCAGTTGTCTTTGAGTGGTCGAAAAGTACGTTTGTCACATTTTTGTTTACCCAAAATATTTTTAAGTGTCGTGCGCAGATAGTTTGGTGGGTAACGGAAGGGACTTGAAGGTATGTTATTGTAACTTTCAGATAGATAATTTATTGAATATTATATCTAAGTTATCAAATACCTAGTTTAAAATATGTTTTAGTAAAAATTGTATTATTTATAAATAACCGTTAATTTTATGAGATGGCATACAACAATTTTCATAAGATGGCATAGTATGCCATCTCAGCAACTCAGTTATTAATTGGAAACAATGTTTTCTTAGACATGGGTCGCTACAGAAGAAAGTCAAATAGAGAGTCATGTGATGAAAATAATATGCAGAAAGCCATCTTAGATGTGAAGGCGAAACGTATGGGGTGGCTTTTAGCGTCAAAAACGTTTAATGTCCCTTTTGGGACTTTAAAACGTAGGGCAACTAAGGAGGAAGGCTGGAAAAAAGGTTACATAGGAGGTCACAAAAGCACATTCAATGAAAATCTAGAAAATGAGCTGGTCCAACATATCAAAAAAATGGAATCCATGTTTTTTGGGGTAACAACGGATGACGTCCGAAAACTGGCATTTCAAATTGCGAAAGCAAAACAAATCCCTCATTGATTTTCTACTGAAACTAAAATGGCTGGGTGGACCTGGCTGAATGGTTTCAGGCAACGTAATCCTACCATATCCTTACGATCACCTGAGAGTACTTCTGCAGCTCGAGCTAGAGTTTTTAACAAAGTTCAAATTGACAAATACTTTCAAATGCTTTCTGGAGTATTGGATCAACATAAATTCGTGCCGAATGATAGTTGAAATATGGATGAATCGGGTATTACCACCGTTCCTTCGAAGAATACAAAAGTTTTGGCCACCAAAGGGAGAAAACAAGTAGGCATTTTAAGTAGTGCTGAACGAGGTCAGCGACTAACGACCGTTTGTTGTATGAACGCAGCAGGTAAGTTTCTAGGTACCTATAAAAAATCGTTATGTATTTTTTTAGGGACATATCCCTCCTGCTCTCATATTTCCAAGAAAAAACATGAAAGCTGAATTAATGGATGGAGCACCTGTTGGATCTGTGGCATTTACCCAAGAAAATGGGTACATGAATAGTGACATATTTCCTAAATGGTTGAAGCACTTTGCGAAATATACCAAACCATCAAAGCAAAATAGAGTCTTGCTGTTATTGGATGGACACACTAGCCATAAAAGCTTAGATGCACTTGTATATGCTAAAGAAAATGGCATAATTCTCTTTTGTTTCCCCCCACATTGTACCCATAGGGTACAACCGTTGGATGTTAGCTTTTTTGGTCATCTTAATGCTTACTACAATCAAGAACTAAGTAATTGGCTTGAAAATAACCCAGAGCGTGTAGTAACTCATTTCCAAGTAGTTTCATTATTCAATGCAGCATATATCAAGGCAGCAACCATTTCCAATGCTCTAAGCGGATTTTTTGCCACTGGCATAGCACCATTCAACGAAAACATCTTCCCCGATTGGATGTTTGCTGCCGCAAAACTAACGCTGAAGAGGATGGCAATCGGGACGAAAATCAAATGCAAGATAGTCAGTTAAATAAAGTCAACGTCAACTTTAGTTTTGCCGGGTCCTTCATCATGTTCTCAAAACTTATTTCTAGGAACAAATCTTGACCTATCAATTGAGGAAATTTCACCAATGCCAAAAGTCGCAGAAATAGTGCGACAAAAAAGAAGAAAAGGGTCATATGGTAATCTAACAACAACCCCTGAAATTGAAAAATTGAAAAATGAGGAAGCACAAAAGAAAGAAGTGATGTTAAGAAAGGCGGCGAGAACTGTTAAGAAGAAAATTGGTAGAGAAATTGAGCAGGGCGAGGATGTACAAAAAAAAAGAAGGGATGATAAGAAAGTCGGAGAGAACTATGAATAAGAAATGTGTTATGGAGGATGAGAATGAAGATGAGCAAGCCGAGGGTTTTGACGTAGGAGATGACCTAGATGAGGAGGACTCGCCTTGTATTTATTGCAATGAACTTTTCTCTCTATCAACAGAATTATGGTTCCAGTCTCACATCTGTAAGAAATGGGTCCATGCAGAATGTGCTGGAGTAGACAGAAAGACAAAAATGTTCAAATGTGAAATTTGCACCTAGTTTTTTTTTTAATACTATGCCATCTCATCAATAGTTACTTTCATGAGATGGCATACCATGCTTCTTTTTCAAAATATACTTTTTCGTTTGTTAATAGAAAAACCGATTAGGAGAAAACTTACTTTATTTATTCCATTTTTATATATTTCCTACATAAAAATATGTTTTTGGTCATAAATTAAAAAATTATAGTACCCAAAATAAGAGTATGCCATCTCAGGCACACTTCCCATGATGTGATACATTCATAAACTTCACGATATGTCACTAAAACCACTTAAAATCATAATTAAGTTTTTATTGCCGTAAAAATAATTAAAATATCTTTCAAATGAGGTAGTTTGTGACATTAGTTTCCAATTACGCCCTCTATCACACAATTGAAGTCAGGAGCTTGCCACTATTACTAGTCATAGTATAATTTCCTCTAGTTTAATCTAGTTTTTGTTTCATTATTATATCTCATTCCTTTCAGAAGTTATGAGGGGGGGCACAATTTACAACCGCATTGTATATATTTGAAAGTATGTTTCAGGAGGAAAGTGTGATATCAGTGAAGAAATAAAAAAGGACATTTTCAACATTTACACGGGTGTTACTCTCGAAGTGAGGAACGTTACCAATACTCAAGCAACTCTGAATGATACCACGTTCACTTTGTTCACTAGAAACGACATACAAAATGGCACCGTGATCACATCGTCGAATTTAGATTTAATTAAAGCCACCGCGGGGCAGATAATTTTTATTATACATGGGTGGACCAGTTCAGGAACTGTCGAATGGGTTCTGGAATTGAAAGACGCTTTTTTAATTACTCGCCCAAATTGTTCCGTGATTACGGTGGATTGGGAGACAGCTGCTGGACAACTGTATTCGATTTCTTCTGCAAACAGTTATAATGTTGGTAAGTTAATTATAAAAACATTTTTTTATAATTAACATATACAAAACTAGGTCTTTTCCATCTGACTCGAAAACCGTACAATGTACGATACAGTTGACCAGCTGATTAGAGAATGTAATAAGTCTTTATAATTATTGACATCAAATTCACTAAACAGCAATTCAAGTGGATTTCTATCGTACATTGTACGGTTTTCTAGTCAGTTGGAACATACCTTTTGTGTTCGAAAACAGTTTCACAAAATAACCATTTGAGCATCGTTTTTTGTAACTTTTTATACAGTTGGATGCACTGTTTATCTTATTGCTGACAGACTGATAATTATAGCTAACTTAAACATTTTCTGTGTAATTTTTCACGTTGTTTTTTATACAGTTTAGATATTTTAGGTAGTAAATCATTAACTGCTTTATCAATAGTACCCAGGTAACCATTGTCGTCTAAATGACGTCTAAACGACAGCGTCATATTTGGCTAAGAGACGTCTATTGACGTTACAAATCGACGTCTAAAAGACGTAAGTAAGTCACAGCAGTCAAGATAGAATAAATTACAAGGAAATTGTTCTGGAACTCGATTGCGAAACATTTTTATAAAAAGTACAATAGTAAATTTGATCCTTTTTCCGATGTTGAATTTGTGAACGCTAGAGCTGCTAGGAACGCTAAACGTCAGCAACAGTAACGAGACCCGTTTAAAATAAAGGTTAGTGCATCAGATTTGTCATAATATAAATTACAAAAAATGATTAAGCTTCGTGATGAGAACACTCCGGAGGGTCTGCAGAAAAAATTCTTTTATATTGCTGCTTATAAATTAGCTTGGAGGGGGGGAGAGAGAGCTTCAGCATATAAAGAGTACTTTATTGAATAAACTGATAATCAAGGGCATTTAACTGGACGCTTTGAGTATAACCCAGTTTTTTCAAAAGCTTGACAAGGGGTTCAAAAAACCTAACAGATAGTAAATGGTTGATACCAAATTGGAACAATACCAATATATGTTCTGTAAAGCTCATGAAAAAATGTATAGAAAATAGAACAGAACATATAAAAACAAATCGTATCTTCTTAACTATAAATCCAACGTGGAATCAGGCTACTTCCAAGGGTTGGTACAAAAATTGTCCAGTTTGATATACCACCGTATCGTCAAGGTATAGATTGGTAGATCCCACGATTGGAATTAGTATACAACAAATCAAAATTACGAATTAGTCTACATGGGCAACAGTCAAGTTTAGCAAGAAAGTGAGTTTGTGGACAGCAATTAATTAAGATCACGGGACACAGTACCATATTTATTAATAGATGTACATCATCAGCAACTAATTGAGACATTGAGATCTGATTCAAGTCAGTAGCTGCTCACAGTAATCTACCTAGTTCCCTGCAACGGTCAATTATTGATCATAATAACGCGTATCGTGACCCAATCTTGCAAATTCCGATTCCCCAAACATTAGTATTAACTGGTCATAACGTATTGTCTTGAAAATATTGTCGCCAGACATTTTAGATAAAATGTTTTTTTCAAATCTAGTCGAGACGTTAGGACCAACAGGCAACATTAACATGCTTAAAGCTCTTACGTTCCGATTAACTTTTTCTGTTCTTTTTCCAACTCTAAAAGAACATTTCTTCGGATGCAGTGCCAAGTAATGTTTGGATAACATTCGCTTACAATATTCACATGGCAAATAATTTTGTAAAGCTTTAATATTATTAGAACGACATCTACGTTTGGGCATAACTTCACCTTCTCCAGACTGTATTGCAATAGAATTGCGTAAAAACGCTCCTCGATTTTGAAGTGCAGTAATCATTTTGGTTCGCTCTTCGCTTTTCTTATCCAAACTTAATATTTGTTTTACTTCCGGTTGATTTGAATGACAAGTATACCAGTGCCTTGGCAATTTTTTGAAAAACTTTTTGGAAAATTCACAGTACATTTTTTTATCTTATCTTCTCTTGCTTCCCTTCTCTTCCTTCATGGAAGAGAGGGCCAACTGTGGTAAAAAAGTAGCATTGTTTTCCATAGAACTACATGGAGTGTTAAGATTCCAACTGGATATTGAACAATCTGTTTCTTCGTTTTTGTTATGTGTTACAGACGTTCTAAGTTTTATAGAATTAGGCTGCTTAGAAATCTCTAAACTGCTAGAGTTCTCGTCGGCAAAATTAGGTTGGTATTCATCTTCACTATCCACTTGAAAAATATATGGTTCGCTGGAGTTTTCGTTATCATCAGTCAAACTATTCATTTTGTCGTACTGACTTGGAGTGCTAGATGCCCATTCTGTATATATTGGGTTATCGATATCGGTAGAAAAATTCTGTAGTTCATTATCAGTAACCTGACGTATGATTGAATAATCAAGTTCTGTAAGACTTAATTGAGAGACTGATGGCAAAAGTAAACTTGATCCTTCATTTAAATTGACAGACGTATCCCTTGAACTTGTTTATCATGTGTATCTTCAACTTCCTTGTAATTTATACTCTCAACTTTTTTATCATTTTTTACTTCATCCTCATTTACATTTTTATGACCAATTCCAACTTCTTTGACAGTTAAATGATCAGATCCAAATACTTTGTGATTTATATCAACACCTTCATTTCCATTTTCGTCTTCAACTTCTTTGTCTCTAAAATGGTAATAAAATTAAATGTAGGTACATGCTGATCAACTTACAACAACTCCAGTATATTTAACTGTACATTTTGAAATTATTATGTCTCGTTTTTCCATAGCATGTCAGAAATTATATTTTTTCAAATGAAACACCCTATGTATTTTCACATTTTTAAATTCTTATCAACGAACTGATTCCAAAAATGTATGATACAATACGTCTACAATGTATAGTAAATATTTCTGTGATTTTAGGTAGTAGCCAAAGAGTTGAAAATCAAGAGAAACGGCTTACATGTCCCTATCCTAACTTTCTGAGATGTATACAGTGGTATACCAATATGTCCAAGAGTATGAATATATTTCCTTTTGATTATCCTTATGAAATTTTTTATGCCATTGTATACATCTCGAATGTTATAATAGGAACAAGGAAGCCGTTTTTCTTGATTTTCAACCGTTTGGCTAATAAAGCCACCTAAAGTAAAATATGGCCGTAGATCCTATACTATAGACACTAGACAGTAAGTATGATATATTTTTGGAATCAGCATCTATGATCTTTTTATTTCAGATTTTCTAGAATTAAAAAGTATTTTATAATACTTAAAAGAAATTCATAGAATATTTGTTTAAACAAATGAATTAATGAATACAACATAATTTTTACATAAAGCCTATTGTTACTAGTTAATGCTTGACTAAAATCTACCCAGGTTCTGAAATAAAACACGAGTTTGGTGTGCAAATAATAATATAAATAAAAAAGTGAATAACTAGTTTTATAAATATGACGTTAGCTATTTATTCCTATAAATAGATTGAATTTATTCAAAAACCCCTTCATTCAAAAAAATAATTGTTTATATCATCCTGTATAATAAATTATTTTCTAAAGAATACGCGATTTCAAAACACTTCTAAATAGTTGAAGTTATTTCCGATTTCAACATGATTATATTGAATTAACAATATTTGAGCTGAGAAATATATGAACTCGGCTTTGCCAGTTTTTGGACCAGAAAAAAATAATTTTGAAGTTGATTGTTGACTTCGAAAGTGTTAATTTTAAGTGGAAAAATAGCTTAATCAAAATAAAAGAACGGTGACAGCTTCTTAGTTAAATGAGGTAAGGACCACATTTATTTATAACACAGTATTTAAATTTTGTTCTAAATGAGAAATATGCCCAAAATCGTTCAGAAAAATTTGTCAAAATCTACTCAAATGATTATTTAATTTTAATTCATTTTATTTTAAAGTCATCTTATTTGATTTATCATCAGTTTCATTGAAATGTGACCTGATATTCTTAAATAAATTCTTTTAAATAATGAAATTACATTTTTATTTTTATTTAGGTTAGTGAGTAGATAGAACGCTTTTTTCAGCCAAATCACCCAAGGAAAGGTGGTACAGATTCCTTCTAGATAATGAAGTTGATCTGAGCTTCTGGAAATCCGCTTTGGCTAGAGCACACGCTTAGTACTAGAGGATTATTATCATGGTTCCAGCATCATTGAGCGGCCCCCTGGCTAGTTATTTACTTTTTTGAGTCAATTTTAATATACTGAAATTACAAAAGAGAATAAATTCGTAGTCAATGGAATATCAGAGTATTTTTTGAACTACTAAACTTCTGGCACATTGTATGGCATTTTTATTTAAGAATTTATTACTCTTTACACGATCGTAAAAATAAATTAGTAGAATTTCTATAAGTTACTAAAGTCTTTGAAAATAATAGAATTTAGATGCTGCATTCATTACTTACGTTTTCAATAATTTGTTCGAACATATTATAGCTTGCCTAGCAGACTTAATTTCTGTTTCATCTGGAAATGCAGAATGCGTATTTAGCAAAAGAAAATATTTAACTGATTATGAAAGTTATTGAGATAATCCTAAATGATAAACTAGTATAGTACTTCTATTCCCTATATGAAATATGAAAAAATTAAAGCGGGGTTCCGTATATTGCCGTTTTGTCCCTTACTATTTGTCACCATGGTTCAAACATTTAAAAATATGGACAAATACGCTCTGAAAAATATAGTCGCCAATTTCAGCTCTGCCCACCGATACGGCAATATAAGCCATACCCCTAACTCGCCCCAATGGCTGAGGAGGTCAATGTAGGAAATATATTTATGCAATGAAAGTTATTTACTCCTTTTATTTGTTATATTATAAAAACTACTCTAACAAAATTTTCATCAAATTATGTTATGAAAGAATGGATAGTTACGTTTACTGTTTCTAGACTGGGCTCTACCCGTGGCAGGGTATAACACTGTGCAGCGATGTTTAGATGAGAATGAACCGTATGTGATTTAAAATAATTGTGAAACATAAGTGAAAAAAGACATAAAACTATATAACCTTTCCAGGACAACGTGCATTAGTGTAACATAAAAGTTAACGTCGGTGATATAGACCGTGTTCCAAATATGATTGAAATTGATTTATAAATTTTGAGAAATAATATTATACAGTAATTTTACATTGATATTTAATGGAAAAGCATAACTGGAAAAAATATCAGGAATACGTCCATATTATTTATAGGTCGTATTTGGTTCAAAACAAACATAGAGCGGTTTATAATAAGCAGTGTTGCTAATGATGGATAATTGTCTCATTATAATATTACCTATATCAATAATACGTTGTTTTTTGTCTGTTATTATAGGATGTAGTCAATATTTACGATTTAGATTTTTTTAAATTTTTATATGCAGCAAATATGCTTCCGTTATAAAAATAGTTTGTTATTACTTTCATCCGAATACAATTTTAATCTGAAATAGTACTGGCAATAATGGATTGGAGAATTTTCAAATATGTTGGTTTACAGCCGTGAGTTGCGCTGCGTATATTTTTATAGTGCGGCCGCCATCGCGGGCACCTAGGCGGCGTGAGCCTCTTCATCTGTCTTTAGCCTAAGAGCTTTAACCACGCCGCGAGTAAAAAAGTATATTCACATTTTTTTTCTATTTTCATACTTTGCATTGGGGGACGATCTCGAATTATTGATATTTTTTCGAAAACATTTGAATATATTCTAGATTCCTTACACAAATTTCATCCAAAAGTAAAGTCACAAAATTTTATTAAAATTTTAAGTCAGGATAAAGCTGTTTTTTTATTCTGCGTAACTTATGTTTGAAACGTTTTTTCGTAAAAAGTATACATTCTGATTTGTGACATTTTCATCAATTAAATTATTGATAACTTTTGTTTACATTACTTTACCGATAAAAGGCAAACATATTCGGATTTACATTATTTGAAATAAAGTTCCTAAATTGTATCTACTATTGTGGGAATTAGCAGGAATAGGACGTGCAATAAAACAGGTTTCTTTACATAATTTGTCGACTTTTCAACGTATAGTTTCGCCTTACAAAAAATAAGTCAAAGGCACTAAACACTGTTATGAACAAACACAGAAGTCAAATGGGTATTAATTTTTTAAATTTTTATTGTCGTTTAATAAAAATGCCAACATTACACGCCGAAACATGGATAAACTAAGTAAACAAACTTGTTTCAGTCAACGTCCTATTCCTAATTCCCGCCTACAATACAGGATTGAGGAGAGAAATATAGTTACTAATTACCTCCACTTGCTTTGATTAATGCCCGCTACCATTTTCTATCAGCTGGCCATTTACACCAAAACGAACCTTTATTATCCTTTTTAATTTGATTGGAAGTACAGACCAACCATATCCCATCTTCAACAAATTGAACTAGATGCCATTTATCTGTAAAATTGTAACATTATAAGCTAATATAGGTACATTATCATAAACTGTTCAATCTTCCTAAATTCTGAAATACATGACTTACCTTTGGTTTGATTTTCACTGTTACAACGAGCACGTGTAGATCTCATTTTTATGGATAGTCAACTAAAACTAAAGAATATTTGTTCATCCCCAAAATATATTTTTGCATAAGTGGAACGCGGTCACAATAAGGTCCTCATAAAAGCGGTAACTCACTTATCACACCCACTAATAACTATGCAGAAAAAGGAATAATAACTTTCTTGTTCTAAATAATACGCATTAGATTTTAAAAGTTTCATTCACAACGCGAGTAGATGAATTTCAAACGATTATCTAATTCACCTTGACTGTACCAACGTTGCCAAATGTTTCGTTGCCGCGGGAAAATTTAAAATCCTACTGAACATTGGACGCACTGAGTTATGTAGTAATATTATACCTAATAGACGTAATGAAATTGACTGTCTCGACCCTTACTTCGTGGAATATGCTCATATTAGTGTTTTTAAATGAAACTCAAGGTCTCTAGTTAATTCCACAATATAATACAAGTTATTGAAAATTCTAAAAAATTGACAATTGTTTCGATAAATCAATATCATGAAATGTAACTTCTGTCATTCTGACGATGATATTGATTTATCGAAACAATTGTCAATTTTTTATAATTTTCAATAACTTGTATTATATTGTGGAATTAACTAGAGACCTTGAGTTTCATTCAAAAACACTAATAGACGTAATATATTAAATAATTTTACATCGGTTTCAGTGCGCATGATATGAATCATTTACATATTATATACAAATATTTATTTTTCATAATACTGGTGATCGCCGCATGGCAAATCTGATTTACAATTAATAAATCTATCGGTTCTATGTTTGAGGTTTTTTGCATAGAAGCTCTGTTCAAAATATTGTGAAGAAGTTTGCACCTCATGTGGTGTTTACATTCATATGTATTCATGTGAATGCAAATTTATTGAAGAAACAAGGTTCATGTCCAAGCATATCCACACCATTAACTCAAAACAAAATTTGAAACAAACAAATAATAACGTTTATCTATACTTTGGAAGAAGAAACATCAATTTTCCAATGCCTATCAGCTTTTTATCAGGAACGATGTATCATTGCTAAGAAAAACCATGATAAGGATAGGTTGAAAGACCTATTGCCAAAACTACAAAATTTTAATTTTGATGAGATGGGTGACTACAATTGGTAAAATTCATCAACATTTGTTAGTGATAAATAGTTTGATCAAATGTCCCAAAATGATTTTGAATTGCAAAATAAAAATCATTAAAACGGATAATTTACCAGCAGTTACGTTTTAAATCAACGAAAAGAAAACGCACTGTTAACACAGGGATGAAGAGAGCTTCTGTGCAAGAAACCGTAAACATTTGCGAAAACTTGGAACATACAACCGATAGCTTTTTAATGATCTATTGCAAGTAGATGTTTGATAATTAAATTTTCTCAGTTGGGGTAGGTGGGGCCTAGGGGGTTGATGAGGTCACTTTTATGTCATTTCAGTCACCTCTTCCTATCCTAGAAACGGTGCTAGACATTTTTTTTATCACCTTTTGTTTGTGAGATATAGCCCATTGTAAGTTTTTAAATTGTCACACACAACGTATCTTATACAGCATGTGATCCTGTTTATGTAAGCAATTTAAATCAATGAAGAAAAATATTGAAATTATACAAAGTTCGGATATAGTCGTGTATATTTGTTCGTGACACTGCGGCATTAACCACAAAAGAATTGTTAAATGAGGACTTCACACAGATTGTGTTTGTCTTTCCATAGATACCATTTGAGGACATTCATATTCCAGATGCTCTTTATATGTATGTCCTCAGAAACATATCGGGACCCAACTGCGTCCTCTCAACCCATTGCTATTTTGGAGACCTCACATCACATAAACACAAAAAAATCGACTCTAAAACAAAGAGTGTTTAGTAATATTAATCGTTTTTCAGTATGTTCAAAAAAGTGGACTGGTAAGTAACTATTCGATTTTACTGAAAAACGCTTCTTTCTATGTGTCCTCACAACCTATTTAAGAAGTGGAAGTCCTCACAGAGCCCCGGGGCCGCGTATAGGTGTGTGTGTGTGTGTGTGTGTGTGTGTGTGTGTGTGTGTGTGTGTGTGTGTGTGTGTGTGTGTGTGTGTGTGTGTGTGTGTATTTAAAAAACATTACGTAACTATACGGAAAAATAAAAATAGAAAAATAGGACAAGGCATGGCCTTTCTCCCCTTTCCTACTGTCGGAAAGCCTGGAGAGAAGAAACCCACCTAGACAGAACCAATTGCTAAGAATCTAGCGATAACACACATAAAATACTTAAAAACCAAAATAGAAAGTTATATAGGAGAACTTATTATTCCAAGTTGGAAACACTTTCGCTATGAAAGTACGAAATTGTAAACTATGGTATAGCAAACCACATAGAAAGTTGTCCAAAAAAATAGTTTTGTCAACAACGGAAAGAGAAAACAAAAGTATGTCGCAAAAAAAATACTATCAGTATGTATCAGTACACCAAAATAATCCATACATTGTCATGTAACAAAAAGAAAGTTTTTTACTCGTATCAACATACAGGGACAATAAAAATCAACCGTATACTGAGAACGAAAACGCTACCAAGCAAAAATATAATTTCTCAGTACACACAACAAAAGAGATAGGGGACTACTCAAAATTAACTGAATTCGAAATTTGCCTAAAGCAAGAAATTTCAGAAAATATTTCAGTATAAAGGTTGTTCCAAACTAAACTGATTTTTAAAGGTGCATAATGCAAGAAAATCTCAGGGAAAAATGTTTGACGTTTGTTCAAAAACCCAAAAACAAAAAAGGGATACGATAAAAAACACAAACATAATACATCAAATGTATTATACACAACATAATAGCAAGGATTCAAAATAAAGTACTCTAGATACAACATCACGAGAGAACATAAGGCGTACGAAAAATAAAGATATTAGTGCTTTTGCACAACGTTAAAGATTAACACAAAAGATAGTGTATAGAGGTACTATGACATATATGATAGTAGAAAAGCAAATTCTACTAAATAAAGACACAAAATGCCTTTGTGACCTAACACAATTGTTGACAACAACAAGTACAAAATACTTAGGAAATATTTTGATTTTAAATCAAATTAAGATAAAAATAAAAGTCACGACAAGAAATTTTGATCCAAAAAAAATGTAATATAGAAATACGGGATAAATCACCAAACTAATCAGAATCACTTTCTGATCTGATTGGCAAATTATAATCATGGCCAGATAAATTCGTATCAACAGAATGTTGATCAGAAAACTCAGCATCAGGAAGATTTTCATCTACGTCAATAAACTGATTTTTTAAATCTGTAACATGCCAATTATCTAAGTCATTACCGGAAAGGTCTTTTAAATTATACACTTCTTCGAGATCACTTTGTTGACAATACAAGGTATGTACTTAGGAGCAAATTTAGCCGCAAAATTGTTAGATTCTGATGAAAGAACATAATTTTTTTCCATAACCTGTCACCAACATGAAATTGCAAATCTCTCTTTCGTAAATTGTAATGTTTTACATTTTTCTCATATGCTTTTCCTAACTTTTTACGAACCCCTACAAAAAGTTTAGGAAGTGTTTGAACCTCAATAATTAATTGTAATTTTTCACCTTTGTTAATAATGTTATTCACGTTTTCAGAAATTGCACCGTAAAAATCTCCACTTAACGGAACGTTTCGAGCAAAATTTAGAAAAGCTGGGGAATAACCCGTAACGTCATGTTTCGCGGTTTTAATTTCTTGTGCAACCTTATGTAACGAAGTGTCCCAGTTATTGTGAGACGAATTTTCATGAATATAACACCTTAGAGCGGTAACAATTGTCTTATTTGTTCGTTCTTTGTGATTTGCTTGGGAATGATAACGAGCGTTGTAAAAAAATTTTTGCACTTTGTATTGTGACATTAGATTCTTAAAAAGAGAAGAAGTGAAAACAGTACCATTGTCAACAGAAAAGATTTGTGGAACACCAAAAACAAGAAAAACTTGATTTTCTATAAACTTCACAATGCCTTTAGCAGTTGCGTGTGGAATTGGATGAACAAGACTTAATTTTGTAAACCAATCGGTAATTACTAAAACAAATCTGTTACCAGATTTTGACTTTGGACATTGCCAAGGAAAATTAATATCTTTGTATTGACCCATAACACCAGCTTTAGATAGATTTTGGGTTTTACAAGAACTACAAACAAAACTTTTATTAACGTAGCGAGATACAGAACTTCTGAGTTTTGGCCAATAATAAATTTCAGAGATACGAGAAATGGTTTTAGATATGCATAAATGAGCACTTAATTCATTGTCATGAAATAACCTTAATATGTCAATTCGGTTGGCGGTAGGAACAACGATTTTCCAATTAGATGAATTACTAGATATTGGATTAGACGAAAACATATGTTTATACAAAACATTATTGTCAACCTTAAATGTGGGATATAAATCGGGATTATTCGAAACTTTTTCTATCATAGAAGTATACCAAGCATCTGGTTTAAAGGTACTTACGTCAATAACAGAAGTTTCAGATGAAGAACGAGATAAAGCATCACTGACCATCATAGTGGTTCCTTTTCTGTGTTTGATTTCAAAATCAAACTGGGGGAGCCTAAGAGAAAGAGGTGCTAAGCGACCTGAGGGATTCGAAAGTTTAGAAAGATACTGCAAAGAAGAATGATCTGTCTCAAGAGTAAAATGAGTGCCTTCAACATAGTCTCGGAATTTTTTAACACCAAAAATAACTCCTAAAAGTTCTTTTTCTGTTATACTGTACTTTGTCTCAGTTTTATTCCAAGTGCGACTTGCATAAGCAATAGGGTGTTCGAGACCGTCGCATTCCTGATACAGGATTGCACCAAGACCAGTTTCGATAGCGTCAGTTTGAATGATAAAAGGTTTAGAAAAATCAGGACTTGCAAGAATTGGACTAGAAGTAAGACGTTTCTTAGCTTCAATGAAAGAATTTTCAGCTTGCGGAGTCCAAGAAATGGATTGGCCTTTCTTTCTGCCAAAAAGAAGATCAGTGATTGGATAACAAATAGTAGAAAAATCTTTAATAAATCGACGATACCAACCAATAAGACCTATGAGACGTTTTATCTCAGTAGTATTCTTTGGAGCTAGATAATTTAAAATAGCAGAGACTTTGTCGTCATCTGTGCGAAGATCATTTTTGTCAACAACAAAACCTAAAAACTTAAGAGATATAAGAAGCCTACGTTTTTCCTCAACAGTATTTGGTACAGTTCTGATTTTAATTTCATATGAAAGTTCATATGCTTTCAAATGATTAGCCTCCATGTTATTTTAGAATAAAACAATTTAAAAAAATTGCCTATCAGAAAGCTAGATAAACTTAACTTCAAATGTATTTAGGAAAAATAAATAAGTTCCGTTTAAAAATAAACCAAGGAAAAAAATAAAATTATTCAAAGTATTACTTTTGAATAACCCTGTATGTTTAAATGTTTTAACAAAATGACTAAGTCCGAAATAACAATCTATTTGAAAAATTTTGAAAAATAAAATTAAAAGTTAATTACTACGAAGCGAAAAGCAATTAACCTTGACACAGAAAAAAAACGTGAAGAGCCTAAAAAACAACCATCAACAATTAACAGAAATACAAAAAGGAAATTTGCCTGAAAAAGAAATGCAAAAGATATTCCAAAAAGCAAATTTCGCAGTATTCGTATTGGAAAATATGTAAATTGAATGTTTTAATAACAACGAAGTTTTATATTTCGATGTCACAAAATCTCAATATCAGTAAAAAAATAATAATAACGAGGGCGCCAATTGTCACAATCCTAAGTTACCCAGCCTTGGGACCCTGCTCAGGTGGTGAATTCGGCCTGAGTTACACTATTTTTTATTACCTCAATTAGGATAAGGTGAATCAACAAACAAAATTTCGGGACAAATGGATTTATTTGACACAGAAATAAATTTACATAAGCCGTATATTCTCCATACAATACGAACAACTAATCAGTTATTACAATAAAAATGTCCAACTCAATATTTAATATCTACCAAAAATAAGGGACATATCTTGGGAAGACTCGGGACGTACAGCTCGCAGCAGTATTCACGGTTTTTGAGCCGTCGGTATCTGGACTCTGAACCTATATGGTCCGGTAGAGTGGATTGTGTGAAGTCCGTAAAGGTCCGTAACGTCCGTAAACGTGCGTAGAGGTCCGTACAGGCTGCAGAGCAGCGAGGAAAATTACAAATCACACACAAAATTATTAAGAAACCGAATGTTAAATTGCTTCTCAGCGAAAATGAACCAAAGAGAGCGAGTTCGACTTGAATCGTAGTTTAAGTAGATATTTTAACGATGGTAAAAACGATCACCGATATGTTTCTAATATTTAAAATAAGAGTATTTGGAATTAGAGGTGGTAGTAGCCGACGAATAAGTAACGCTCCAAAATAATTGATGAAAATAGAAACATGTCTCAGCGACATGTTACATTAGTATATGAGTTCGATTAATTGAATATATTGGATATAGTGTATTTTGTGATTAAGTAGTGTAGTTATTGTCAATAAAGTAACACTTAATTTCATATGTAATTTTCCTCTTCCAAGAGAGGGTGATGTGATGGTTGTTAACCCCGAAGGTCAGATATGATTATTACGAACTAATATAAACTCAGACCTTGTCAATGTTGATACACCTCGAACAGTATTTAATTTTTATAATATAATTCATAAACGTTACATATTTTAGTAAGGTATGATTAACTTATTTTTAGAACATATTAAAAACAATATACAAATAATATTTAATATAAATTGGAAGTATTGTAAACATCTAGACCACTCTATTATATTCCGTTTATCGTAACTTATCAATCATAATGTATATTATTGGTTCGATTGAACTTGACCAATCCATGTAAATCACAGGTCATGTGTTAGTACATATTAAGTGTTATCTAGTGAGTAAATAAAACCCAGTGTGTAGTAATAATTTTATTTAACAACAAACAAAAATATTACTAAATGAAAATAACATGAACTATTTAAAGTATATAATAATACGTAATCCGTGTTCGCTTCTACCCTTCACCATGCTACTATGTATAGGACTAGGTTACATCACTATCGGTGTGGTGTAAGGCGATTCGAGTGGCGCCATCTTACCATTTATAACAGAGTCTCAGACGTTGTGCGGGGCCTATCTACATGAAGGTGGTACTGTAGATAGAGCTGTATAGCCTGGTAGGGATCGTTCTGCTATAACCTCCCCCTCTAGCTTCGAGATCGTCCCGATGAGAGGCTAGCACACCAAGCAGGACGATTAAGGTTGTTGTTTCTTGGGTCTACCTCGTATTCCTTTCTTCCTTAGGGGTGGATTGGCAGGTGATGCTACTTCCTCCGTGGTCATATAGTTCCTCTCTGCACTCGTTAATAAGCGACTCGCATACTCAATAGGGTGTTCGGTTGCTCCCTCCCTCTGGACCAAAACTGCACCGATGGCATAGCTACTGGCTTCGTTTGGTTGCAGGAAGACATCGAAACTAAATAACTCACGGATTTTTCGCTTGGTGCCTGTTTTCTTTTGTGGCGAGTAAGTGAGAGGTAGGCTGTCACGAAAAATTTCATCTATGTCTTCCGGTGCATACGCATTACTCGTGTGCTTGTTTTCTTTAACATTTGGGAATCTGGAGTCTGAAGCTTCCCATAACTCATCCCGTAAGGGTGACGTGAAAAACTCTAAGAATGGAGATAAAACGTCATCATTCTCGTCAACGTCCGTGATGTTAAGTTGTATTCTAGGATCTGGTACCTTAGTTGGTTCGCTTTCGATATTTAGAGATTTCTTCGGCTTCTTCGATTCTGCTGATTGATCCCGTGGTCTTTGTATTAGTCCTTGGTACTGTGGTTGGAACTCAAAACGCTCGAAAGGCCGGTCTGCGTAGTACCAGCACCGTTATCCTAAGTCTAACACGATGCCAACTTTTTCTAGGAAATCTATACCTAATAAGGTCCTGTTGTCCACGGCGTTAGGCAGCACGACAAAGTTGATATTATGAGTTCTACCGCCTAACTCTATAGTAGTAAATGTTGTCAGTAACTCTGTTTGCTTTTGAAGTCCATCAGCGAGTGTGACTCGGGCTGTGGTTTTGGTGAATGCACAATTCTTGTCTTTTAAAAGTTTGTAGAGGGTGACGCCAGCTACGCTTGTTTTAGCCGCAGTATCTATATGTGCTTGGCCCTTAATACCACATATTCTTGCAGGAACTGTTGGGACTTCAGGTGTATATCTTAAAAGCGTATTTATCGAATAGAAGTGGACAGCTTGGGCATCGACAACTTTGCCGACATTAGTGCAATTGGGACAATTGCTACGGAAGTATCCAGCTCTGCCACATCCGTAGCAGTGAAGGTGACCTTTGTCGGTTTTGGTAGCGGTTGATTGTGTAGGCTCCGTATGTGTCGCAGTCGTTTTAGGTTGGTCTTGCTTCTGCCGTTTACGACATTCTTGTATGCTGTGACCTTTAAAATTACAGAACGTGCATCTTAATTTGGTTTTCTTTACCGGTAGCGTATCGGTTGATTCATTGCGTCGTAAAGTAGACGTATCCTTGAGTTCCATTTCTAGATGCTCAACTTGTCTAGCTTTTGTCAGCCAGTCAGTAAACGTAGTGATTTTTCCCCTTGGGATTTTTTCCCTAAGTCTAATGTGCATAAGACCGTAGATTACATCAATCTGTGTTTCTTCGGAATGTCTTCCTTGTGGAAGTTTGGAAAGGAGTGCTCGTTTTTGACAAATAAATTCGTCAGTAGGTGCCGAGATTCCTTGAGGGGACTTGAAGATATCTAGGTAAATTTGATATGCAGGAGTTGCCAGAGAGAAAGCGGCACGGATTAATCGAATAGCATTATTCCAGTCTGTTGCTTCTCCTTTTATGCCTTGCCACCAAGTAGCTGCAGTGTCAGTAAGTAGTAGTGGCAAGCCTTTAATTGCGTCTTGGTCTGTGATTTGTTCCATATCCTTATAGACTGCTATGGTGTTTAGGAAATTGTCGACTGTCTCATGACAACGTGTTCCGTCGAATCGGGCCGTGCATTTGCTCAAACTCCCTTTCTTTCGATTATCTGGTTCTGTCCTTATGCCGGCTACGGCTTGTAGAAGCTGTTGGAATTGCTCTGGAGACATCGCCATGGTTGTTTGGCTTGCAGCAATGCGTTTACTTCGACGCGGAATGTTTGGTGAAATCGGATTGGATAAAGTCAACAGCGAATATTCCTGTCGTTATAACTGGAAAAAGCCGGACTGACGAAATTCCAATCTGTCAAATGTGACAGTTTCGATTCTACAAGACAAAAAAATGTCGAAGTATTCACGAAACTCTCACTTGCATTCAGGAATCCCTAATTCGAGCCCCACGTTGGGCGCCAGTGTAGTAATAATTTTATTTAACAACAAACAAAAATATTACTAAATGAAAATAACATGAACTATTTAAAGTATATAATAATACGTAATCCGTGTTCGCTTCTACCCTTCACCATGCTACTATGTATAGGACTAGGTTACATCACTATCGGTGTGGTGTAAGGCGATTCGAGTGGCGCCATCTTACCATTTATAACAGAGTCTCAGACGTTGTGCGGGGCCTATCTACATGAAGGTGGTACTGTAGATAGAGCTGTATAGCCTGGTAGGGATCGTTCTGCTATAAGTGATATTTGATGAGATGGTTTCTTTTCACCCTCTAGTCCTACATTGTAGAAATCGAGGGAGACAGGAAGCGTAAACATGTGGAACAAATAAGACCTCGATTAACTGATGAATTCACAATGGAAGAGAATTGAGAGGAGAATTTCCAAGAAACATTACCAATACGCGCTGAAAGTTAATCACCTACTGAGAGCCAATAATCTTTGACATCGGCTCAATCTCCTATTCCCAGCACTAGATCAAGAATTGCTTCTAGTTCAAGAGCAACCGTTACCTAGACAAAACCCTCCTAGGAATAGAAGACTTCTTGATAGAGTTGAAGAAATATTTTAATTCTATTCGTTGAAGAGGAATGTAGCATACGGCATTATAAAACAACTGAAGATATTTTATTTAGTTTTCGACATAACATTCTAACGTCAACATAGTTCAAAAATATTTGTATTGAAATTTGTACTATAACCAGATAATAAACGTATCTAAAGAGCAAAAACCTTCCAGTTGATCATACTACAAACATTATATTTAGAACATTTATATAACATAAGTAGATCAATCAAATAAGGTGTGGACGTGTTTCGTCACAAACCTTAAATATTTTACAAGATATCCAGAAAGATATGGCATCAATGAATACGCAATATGGAAATTTGTTGCAGTCTGTCAACTTTTGCAGTGATGCTATCACAGCTTTTGAAAATACTGTATCGGCTCTCACTACAAAGCTTAAAGAATTCGAGAGATTGACAAGAGAAAATCTGGACTTAAAGAACGACGTAAAATTTTTGAATTCTCGAGTGGATACATTGGAGCAATAGCTAAGGGCTAATGAGATTGAGATATGTGGAGTACCTTTTAGAGATAATGAGAATATCTTAGATATCGTTTCCACGATAGGCGGCAATCGATCTTCCTATCTTTGACGTTGATATTGATTCTTTTTACCGTTCCTCTACTACTAGAACAGATCTTCCCAGACCAATTATTCTGAAATTCTCTAAGAAAATGAAAAGAGATGCATTTTTGGCTGCAGCAAAAGCTAAGCGTCGTCAGTATGGAAGCGTTGCAGGATTGAAAGTAGCAAATAACTCTGCAAAATTATACATCAATGAACACTTGAGCTCAAAAAATAAAAAAACTAGTTCGAGAAACCAAAATACTCGTAGTTGCTAAATCCAAACAATTTAAATATATTTGGACAAGAAATGGAGTCATATTTGTGCGCAAAGATGACAGGTCTCGAATAATAAAAATATCTTGTGATGGCCATATTGATCCATTAGCTTAAACGTCAATTAACTTTGTACTCACAACCTAATTTAGATTTTTGATCACTGATATGGCGGGTGATTCTACACTGTCTTTCTTATATCAAAATGTCCGTGGACTAAATTCAAAAATTACCACTATATTTCAAAATATACTAAATTGTGAGCAAAATATCATCTGTCTCACGGAAACACGGCTAAATGCATCCATATTAAGTGAAGAAATTTTTTCATTATACAAAGTGTATCAACGCGTTCTTCCACAAAACATACAGGAGGTGGTGTTTTCATAGCCGTCTCCGAAGAGTTAACTAGTTATTCTAAGGATTCTTGGCGGTCCGAAGCAGAGGATGTATGGGTCACCATCGTCCCTCTTAGTGGACTTCGAAAGGTGCATATAGGGCGTGTTTACATACCTCCCAGAGACATGGCTGCATTAAATTTTTTCTGTACTAAGCTTATTGATATTTACTTGAATAATATTAACGATACTTTTATCATATGTGGAGATTTCAATATTCCTGAAATTAAATGGTTTTTGAACGAGGGAGATTATTGTAAGCCAAATAATTATATTAATCCTAGATCTAGCTTATTAGTCGACACTATGTCTCTGGTTGATATGGTTCAGTATAACCCAAATGTGAATATATCTGGCAACACTCTAGACCTCATATTTAGCAGTAGTTTTTCGATCAAAAATGTACGTCTTTCATCTAATCCATTAGTTCCCGAGGATCAGTACCACTGTACCGGTATGGATATTCCTTTCAATATTTGTACTAGAATTGTTAATCAATATCGCGGGAATTTTAAGTTGGCAAATTATGACGAAATTAACCGACTTATATGTAGTGTTATCTGGGCAGCTGAAATTCATTCAATTGGCATAAATAAAGTAATTAATCTGGTTTACAATATTATTGACCAGATCGTTCACTTACATATACCTCAATATCCCAGCTATTATAAAAAATACCCTCATTGGTTCTCTCCTTCTACAATAAAAGTGATTAAAGAAAAAATTAAATTTCACTGTCGATGGAAGAAATAACATAATAATTTAAATTACTTAACATTCAAAATTTTACGAGGCAGATCAATTTTTTTAATAAATGAAGATTATAAAAAATACTTGACTACTGTAGAAACGAATATTATTCATAATTCTAAATATTTTTGGCAATTTGTAAAAAGCAAAAGAAAAGCAAATAATTTCCCTAATAACTTGCTCACTGCTCAGGGCCCTACCGACCGAAAATTTGTGATATATTTTCAGATTATTTCTCTTCTGTTTTTGTAAGTAGTGATGCTAGTAACTTTGGTAATATGTATACTGACACACCACTGAATATTTCTAACTACACAATTACTCGTGAAACTACTGATAAAAAAATTGAAAATTTACCCAATAAAGGTCCTGGGCCAGATGAAATAACTACTGATTTTATTAAAAATTGTAAGGAATCGCTAATAGAGCCATTATTTTTGCTATTTAATAAATCTCTCAGTTCAGGTCAATTTCCTGATACATGGAAAACAGCGTTTATTATACCAATTCATAAATCTGGAAACAAGAATAGAGTTGAAAATTATAGACCTATTTCTAAATTAAACATCTTTAGTAAGGTGTTTGAAAGTATCATTTTTGATTTTCTTTATCATGACGTAAAAAACCTACTTAACATTGAACAGCATGGCTTCATGAAAAAACGTTCGGTGGATACAAATTTATTCCTATACGTTGAATACATACTTTAAAGTCTAAATAATAGGCATAACGTTGAGTCTGTGTATACTGATTTCAGTAAGGCCTTCGACAAAATCGATCATTCCATCCTTGTCTCAAAACTTTCTGAAGTCGGTATACATGGTAATTCCATGTGCTCACGACAGAGTTCTATTGCAAAAAGACTTAGACAATTTATCCGACTACTGTGTGAGAAATAATTTGTTTGTAAATGTCTCAAAGTGTAATTATATACAATTTTCTCGTTGTAATTCAGACTTGAACTACAATATATATGAAATTTCTAATAGCGTATTATACGCTGTAGATACGGTATATTTTAAATATAACTATAAAAGCTAATTAGCAGTTGGGCTTCATATACAGACCATGTTTCGAACTTCAAAATCCTCTTACCGTTAGATCATTATATATAGCATACGTAAATAGTATATTAACGTTTGGTTCTACTATTTGGAACCCGCGTTATTCGGTCTATATTTCAAAATAAGAAACAGTCCAGAACAAGTTTATTTCATATTTTAGAAGAAAATTTTATCCCGATGTGGATAGGCAACGTATTCGTTCTAATTTAAATATAATTGCACTAGAGCATGGTAGGCAAATTGCGGATGTACTGTTTATTCACAAAATCCTCAATAACAATATAGATTGCCTTGAATTCACAAACTTCATAACACTTCGTAGTCCCAGCCAATCAACTAGAAACAATTATACCTTTATCACACATCAGGCACTCACCAATTATTTTCTAAATTCTCCTGCTCACAGAATAACAAATATTCACAATAAATTGTCCAGTATTGTTGAAATGGATATTTTTTACCACAGTGCAGATTTGATTAAAAAACTACTGAAAGACTATTTTTTGCAAATTTAATTTTGTGCGGTGGTCAATTCATATATGTCTTATTACCTTTACTCTTGTTTTCTCTTCTTTCTCTTTTTTTTTGTATACTTGAATTTACTTAATGTAGTTATATGATTATATTTATATTTTCTTTTTTACCTAATTTGTAAAATTATGTGCAACTATTAGTGGATACTTGTATGGGTTTGTCCTGTTTGTATCCCAAATAAATAAAATATTGTAATTTCTATACTATAGCCCGATACTGCTACCAAATCAACATTTATATTTTACGTTTTCAGGTGGTTTTGTTGGAGATATAATTATAGATCTCGTTGACAAATATAACGTCGACATAAAAAAATTCCTTTTGGTCGGACACTCTTTAGGAGGACACTCTTGTGGTTTTGCTGGAAAAAAATTGAAATCTGCTGGTAAAATACTACCACGAATAATAGCACTTGATCCTGCGGGTCCTTTGTTTCAAACTTCGCCAAAGTAAGTAACGAAAATTATACATTATCATTTACAAGATATTGAGTGTGTGGAAAACTGAGTAGAACTGCTCTAACTTGGTTAACTAAGGTCTAGAGTGCAAATGACCATTCTAAGACTTATTATCATGTTTCAAGTTATGAAAATTATTAATAAAGATTGGAATCACTTTTAGAAGCAAAAAACTGAATTCTACAGATGCAGTTGTCGTAGAAGTCCTTCACACGGATGCTGGAACGTTTGGTATTGGCGATTCCTGTGGAACAATAGACTTCTATGCAAACAGAGGACAATTTCAGCCTGGTTGTGCGAGAATCGATCTGTCCGACGTTTTTAATATCGACCCAGGTACTTAAATATAGCTCCGTCAAGCTTCCCCCCCCGGCTAGATTTTTGTTACCAAAATGCTAGCACACAAAAAGGGCACCTAGCACAACAATTTTTATAGCTATCCCACCAACAGCTCACAATAAAAATGCTTTTGAATTCGGGTGGGGCCAGGTTAACGGTGCCCCCCCCCGGTTGGAATTTTCTTGCCAAAATGCTAGTACAGATAAGGGACACCTAGCACAACCTAGCACACCATTTTTTATAGCTAGCACACCAACAGCTTACAATAAAAATGCTTTTGAATTCGGGTGGGGCCAGGATAACGCTAGTCCCCCCCCCGGTTGGAATTTATTCGCGAAAAGACACCTAGCACAACCTAGCACAAAATTTTTAATAACTAGTACATCAGCAATGCTTTTGAATTCAGGGGGTGGGGGGTGTCTGCAAAATAATGCTATGGTTACACGAATAAATGAATATGTTGGATGTATTTGTTGTCCCTAAACATCATTTTCTTATAAAAAATGGCCCCTAAACAGATGTTGCCAGATTGTGCGTGATATCTATATTTTCCCATCTAGCAGGGTATTTGATTAATTAATAATTAACTATTATTTAATTTATAATTATCTATTTATTTTCAATTAATGCTAAAAAACGAAAGAATACAAAAAACCTTCACTTTTAAAAATAATTTTGTTCAAATAATAGTAATAGCAATAAAACAAAATAATTAAATTCAACCATTTAGTCACGGAATCAGAAACAATCAGTGCACGAATAAGTTGAAAATTACGGCACACTATAAAAAAGGCAACGACTAACGTTTGCGTACAGACATGTTGGATAAATAAATGTCCAAAAAAGCGAAGCCGTGTTGGATATGTCCTTTGGACCTAGTTGTGCAATCTGGGAAGGAGCGGCTGAGACCCCTAAAAATGTTCCAATATATTGAGAATACGTGTTTTAGACTGATCGTGGTTCACTGTAGTCCTTATTTAAAAGAAACACTCAAACTTTATATTTAAATTTGCCAGAATATTTATTGCCGAAAATGATGGTTAATTAACCATTGTAATGATAACATAAATTTTGCATTTCACTATCAGATTTTTTTTAAATTCCCAAGTTAACTTAGTACGTGCAGCTTTTAATTCTTAGAGCCGGTTAATCAGAGCTTCAAATATTTCTGTGGTATGTCATAAAACACCAACACTACTATGTATTTTTCAAAGTTTTTAGTATGTAACTGGCAATGTATGTTTGTTCGGTTGCAATCTTGCAACTCAGTTTTGAAGCAGACATCTTCAACCGATTGATTTGAAATTCTGTATATACGTCTAGTTTGCATGCCAATCCATGATTAGGTATGTGACGTCATTCTAAATTCAACATGGCGGATCACCAAACTTGGCGGACTAAAGAAAGTAGACTAATTTTTTTGCTTTCTTACAATATGGGTATCAAATGGAAGGGAGCAAAATTGATGACATAGGTATTTTTATTTTTCTAAAAACTAGGTATAATCCATCTGAAGTTCTCATCGGACTTTTTAAAAGGTTCGTTAAACCAAGTCTATCGTTAAAATTTGAATCATTTTTATAATGCCGTTTTTATGGGTCTTAACAGTGAATAAAATTCTTGTAGGTACATCCAAACTGGCCAAATCAGATGTTTGGGTTAAGAAGGGGGGGGGGGGGGTAGCGTTAACCTGGCCCCACTCGAATTCAAAAGCATTTTCATTGTAAGCTGTTGGTGTGCTAGCTACAAAAAATGGTGTGCTAGGTTGTGCTAGGTGTCCTTTATCTGTGCTAGCATTTTGGCGACAAAATTCCAACCGGAAGGGGGGTGCTAGCGTTAACCTGGCCCCACCCGAATTCAAAAGCATTTTTATTGTGAGCAGTTGGTGTGCTAGCTATAAAAATTGTTGTGCTAGGTGCCCTTTATGTGTGCTAGCATTTTGGTAGAAAAAATCTAACCGGGGGGGGGGGCAGCTTGACGGACCTCTTAAATATTCATGAAGTATAGTTTATTTACGATAAAAAGACGATTACGTTGCAAAACAAAATATTGTGATGTTGCCAAGCTGTAGTTTTTCCTTTACTTAACGAAAACTAGAAAAGTCCATCTGATGTTAGATTGACAGTTCTTCTTTTTCATTGTTCCGTGCCTCGTAGGGCGTAAGTCAAAAATATTTATTTGAAAATAAAAGGCTTGTATGATAGGCTTGATTAATTTAATATAAATATTTATTCATGGAAAACTATGGATGAGATACAAGAAACAGTAAACCAATCATTCTATATTCGAATTAACATTTAATTATTTTACATAGCAGAGGGTTAAATGACGAACTGTAGGTCCTTATACCTTATTCTATGCTCTATAGAACCATCTTCAAGAGCACTTCAAGAGTTTACGCTAAAAGGAATCAATACAAGCTGTAATCATCTTCATGCAAATTTAAATATTGTTTCTTTATACAATAACTATTATATTTATTATAATAAAAATAGAATGGAAAAGAGAAATATAGATACACAAAATAAAATTTTGTTACAGGATATAAAAATAAAAAATCTCCCATTCTATCAGTATTATTTATGTAGAGATACTGTGGTCGTTGTTTTAATTTGTGTATTATAAAATAACTGTACCTAATTAATTTAATAGTAGTTATTTGTGATTTTGAAAAGGTGGAAATAAAGCAAATTGGATAAAAATATACAAAAAATAAAACACCCGATTTACACTACTCCACTACAAAATCATCACTATCTTCATCGTCACTGTCAAAATTAATAATAAGTGGAGGCACATCCTGTCTATCGAATACTACTTCTCTATCCCACCTATCTTGTATAATTTTTTTAGTATACTCTACTGTCTTTGACCAAATATCAGGAGTAACTTTTTCTAAAGACGTTATCTATACACCTATTGCTTGTTCTGTTGAAGAACCATCAGTTCCCACATGATTTCTATAAAAAAATTTAACTATGCCACAAATATGTTCAATTGCGTTGAACATACAGTGGTAAGGGGGAAGTCGAAGCACTTTGTGACCATATTTTTCAGATAATATGTCAGCTTCATATACTGTTGGTGGTTTATTCCTACAAAAATGCATATATTTAAACAAAATAAGTTATCTAAGTATTACCATAATATATTGAAAAATGTTTATATCAACTTACCGTTGTACTAAATTCAATAATTGAGTTTTGAGAAAAGTATTTCCTATAGGAATATCATTTTGTATCAACCAGTTCTGTATATCAGCCTTTTTGGTAGCTGTTGTTGGTACTTTATTTATCACTGTACTGTGATAACTTGCATTATGCATTACAATTGTGGCAGCTTCTCCCAAATTCACTAAAAGATGGTATTCAAATCAATGCAAAAAAATTTCTCGGTTCATTTCACCGTGGTAATCACCATCTTGTTTTTTCGAAGAAAAAAGCAGCCCTGCTCCAGGAATAAATCCAGAAGAGGAACCAGCATGCAATACTATATACCTACAATAAGAAAATAACAAATTACTACTAGGTTTCCTAGATAAACTGCATAACTCAAAACAACTATTGATAATTATATAGATTTAAACAAGATAGTGTGACTAGTAAATATTTGAGGTCTTAAAATGGCCGGAATGTTAGTACTTCATAAATTAATTGCTAAATTTTATTATTCAATTTCCTTGGACCACCAATTTTGGTTTTTTTCACGCTTCTATGATTAGAATCTTGCCAAGAACGTCCAACAGTCTCGTCCAAAAACACAAATTCACAAATTG
The DNA here is from genome assembly GCA_963921935.1 of Galeruca laticollis. Taxonomy (NCBI): domain Eukaryota; kingdom Metazoa; phylum Arthropoda; class Insecta; order Coleoptera; family Chrysomelidae; genus Galeruca; species Galeruca laticollis. Next base: position 123,999,994 of record OY998177.1, read on the forward strand.
ATATAAACCTTCCCTTCTTATCTTCACATATTCATGTAGAAAATGTACACGTTTTAATGCAATATGTGGCAACTCCATTAAACCACGACGAGAATAATATTTTTGGTATTTGAATCCAAATCCAATATTTTTCACTATCTTCCAGAGTGATGTTAAATAACCATTAAAGAGTTCACGCTCCTGGAGTTTGTCTCTTAAAGTTTTCAAGGTTATGTGTTCCTCTGAAAACATATTGTGTTAGTTAATTGTGAATTAAATAAAACAGTAAGTTCAATATACCCACTGTTTCCATACATTTCGTATATAACATTTCGGAAAGCATTTTGATCAAAGTTATCAATTTCAACAGTAGGTTTTATGCGTTGTGTCTCTTTAGGTGGGCTTTTAGGCTGTTCACCTCTATTATGCTTGGCGGCAATACGGTTAACAGTGGTAACACTAAGTTGTAAAGTTCTGCAACTCTCTACAATATAATTACTTCAATTTATGAAAGAATAATATATTATCAAGTTTATCTAACCTAACCTAACATTAAAAACATTTAATCATTTACATTTAAATATGTAACAATAATAATAATAATGATAAATACAAATAGCGAATACTATTACTTACGTCTCTTACAGCAGCAAGCGGGAGAAGCGGGCCCCCAATTCGGCATTCTCGTTCAAAATAGCTCAACAAAGATGTTACCATCTCTTGACATTTTCTGTTCAGCTGCTTCGGCATTTTATTAACCACACACTGCAGATTTGCCTAAATAATCAGTTATGACGATAACTGTTTTTTAATCTTAAAGAAGCAATGAATTTGAAAGCACCAAAAAAACTTTATTAGACGATGATCGAATGTCAATAAACGTCGAAACAAACAACGTCTTGAAGTTTTGCCAACCCGTTAGCAGTAAATTGCCTTGGCTGTTGAGGATAAATTGTATTCACGGTTGGTAAATTAAATTTATTCTGATAAGCAGGAAAGTAACTAAAAATGACATCATCGTCTCTTTATCGTAAATAAATTATATATAAGCATGCAGTGTATTCTCAAATCGTATTGAATGTAATTTTGATTTGATTATTTATATGAATGAAACTTTTATTTTTTAGTCTTTTGTGATCACGGCAGAGCTCACTCTTATTTTATCGAAGCTGTTTTGAATCCATTGGACTTTTTGGCAAAGAAGTGTTCGACGTATAACCTTTTTAAACAACGATGTCAAAATGACAGAATTGCGTTGGGAAATCTTACGACTACAGCTGTAGGAAACTTCTATTTTGATACGAATAAGGATCCTCCCTATTCGAAACAGGAAAATTCAACTAGGGGACTTTCCAGAATACTGTCCACAATTTTCAAACATTGAATAGTTTTTAGATTATTTTATTACTGTTTTATATAAATAAAATCTATTTTCTTTTAATTGTGATGTTATAGCCCAGTCAATGGGGAGAAAAAGGCGGTTGGCCTCCGAAAGATTTGAATTTTGGATGTCATTGGGTTCGAGATCCTGAATTATTTTTTGACCCTGGCGAGCCCGTGCTCGCGTCGCAATCTTAGAAAAATGACGTCCAAAACAGTTGTTTTAGCAATATCTCCTCTCCAGTTGGTCCTACTTCGAAAATGTCTCAATAAATATTATAGATAAGATAATTGCCTGTAACTTTTGTAATAAACATTTTTCCCTAGATTAAACACTTTACAAACTGCAATAGCATAAAGCGAAGACGAGCTCCATAATTTATCAAAACGCCCGTTATCAACGAATTCTTTAAAACTACATATCTTATAATTACATACCTACTATTTAGGTCAGGTAGACCATTTATAATAGCTATATAACCAATTCTATCAGTTGATGTTTAGTTTAATTAATTCACCATAATGGAAGAATACGAGTTTTTTTAAAATTAGTTTTGCAAGTTAAATAGAGCATACAAAGTCTTGATATAATAAAAAAATATAATATTCCAATATAAGTTTTAAAAATAAATTAAAGTAACGCAGGACGAAACATTAAACAGAATGTTATATTAACAGAGGAATTTAAAAATTAAGGATTTATAAGAAATTGGCGATATACTTATTATATATTATGGATTATCAGTTGAATCATAAAAGAAACCAATATTAGTGTTATAATTAGAGATTCATCATTATTATTTTGGATACTACAATTTAATTAGTAGCTTATAACCGATATAAGGAGATAACGATTAAACAGAAACGTCACATTATATACTGAAACATGCATATTAAACATAGAGAGTATATTAGTCCACAGAAACAGGTCATAGACAAACACAGCTGTGAGTTAAATTTTCTGAGGATGTAAATAACAAAATTTTAAATTACTAAGAGTTATTATTTAATAGTTAGATGATTGAAAATTAAAATGAAAATGGGGTAATTGCATATATGTTATTTATTTACTTATGTTGTAAAATTTATGTAAATAGAGTTTAAAATTATACCTATGAAAGGAGTTTAAAATAAGAAAAAAGGTACTAAACCATTTAAAAGGAGGAATGTTAAAATTTTATGATGTCGTGATCATAATAAAGTGTATATTAAAGAACCCATAAGACATTTATGTGAATAATGATGTAATTTAGAACATTTACTGGTATGACAGTCGATCGTTGATGAACAAAAAAATATCAAGAAACATGTGAATATCCAGCAAGAAAAGTTTGTTTGGAAATAACAAAAGAGAGTCGTCGGGAGATTAAAGAATTGAGAACTGCATGTAGTTGAGCTCCACAAAATTTTGGTAAGAAATTAAATAAATATTGAAATTTTGGTCACATTATGAATTCAGTTCATGTATAAAGACACAACAAAATGTTTAAACCACTTTTCTAATGAATAAATAAGGATACAGGAAGATAATACAGACAATTTAGTGATCCATAACGGTGCATAAAGGACATTTTGAAATTTGAAATCCTCAACAATATAAGGTCAGTGAAATTCCTTCTTTGGGACCCAAATAAAAATATTATAATAAAAATGATTATTTCTTAAATAAAAACAAATAAATATAAAGGCCATAATAAATAATTCAAAGACTGAAATCCAAATCAAACTACGACTAAATTGTGATAAAAATTAATTAATAAGAATTTACTCACCTGTTTCAAAGATTGCCCATATATATTAGTATAAAAAGAAATTTTACACAATTTTTCAGTATGTATTTGTACTTTCCATATACAGCATGTCCACACGGATGGGGTCTCCTATAGGTGAAAAATGTTTAAATATTAGTTTTATTGAAAAATGTCATTCTTGATAAAAAGTTTTGCTTGCTCTGAAACCCCATAAAATGAAATAAAATTCAAGTTTTTCAAAACCCGTCTCATTTTATAGCAATTTTGATGAAAACCGTATGAAATTTTGCACTAAGTTCGAAAATAATGTTTTAATCTAGTGAGTGACGTTTACGATGTACCAAGTAACTGTCAACTTTTATAAATAATTTTCAAATTGTCATTCTTTAAGAAATATTTGACAACAATGTCAACTATTCAACAAAGAGTATATATTATTAAGTGTTATGGTATTGGGGAAGTTTCGTCCCAGTATCTAATTGCAAAATTTCACGAAAAATACCCATTATGCGGTGTAGATTGAAATAATTAACAAAGAAGTTTGATGAAACAGGATCTGTTCAAGACAAAAATAAATTGAAAAAGGCGTACGTTGAGGAGGATGCTGCAGCTAGTGTACTAGCTATGCATTCGCTAAGGAAAATCCCAAGTTGAGTCTACGAAAAAGAGCAGTGGAGGTTGGTTTTTGCAAGAGTCACTTACAGAAAATATTTAAGCAACAAAATTCATCCATTCAAACCGAAATTTATTCATACCTTACAAGATTATGATTATGACACAAGGTTAGAATTATGTGCGATGATTGGTGAAAAACATATGCATGACCGATTCTTTCACAATAATATTTTGTTTTCTGATGGAGCAACGTTTACAACTCGAGGATGAACTGATTTAACTATTTTAGATTTTTTTATGGAACTACTTAAAACGAAAAGTAAACGCAAATAATTGAAATGAGCTATCACTGATGCCGTTAACGAAATTACCCCAGAAATGCTTCGAAATACTTACAAACGATTTAGAAAAAGAATTGAGAGATGTTTTGAAGCTGGGGGAGGATAGATTGAATATATGTTTATGTTTACTTACTGTTTCTCACAATATTATTCTGTATTGTTATTTTTGACATGAATTATCTTCATAGTACCATTTTACAATTTGCACTTTATGGTGTACTTGCATACTCATATTATAAGATTTACAAAAGATCGTTACTCATTCGCAAACAAACGTTTAGTGAAGTATCGAGTGTACAGTCGTTAAACATACTCAAGAGGCGCACGCGCGATTCGTTGTCGTCTCGTACAGTAATCTACGCTAACTTTTGATTGTCTATCTCACTATTGTCTCTCTCTAACACACTGGTAACGCCATGTGACCGTTATTTTTTCCCGTTGGCCATGAGAAAATTATCGTTTTACGTTGAAATTTAATGGAGTTGATTTCTCTCACAAATGAAAAGGAATATTTTAAGGGCACTTACAATTTCATCGTGTAGATTGAAAATGAAGAGAGGGGATAGATAGAAATAGAAGAATTACGGCCGAAAACTAAATCGTTTTATCAGGAGCGTAGGAATTACAGGCGGTTAAATCACAGTTAACCAGATAATCTTCAGTATTCGCTGTCAAATAATATAGCGTCCCCTCTCACAATTCAATTGTATGTATTTCTTACAAATAGCTAATATTTCATGATATTTTCTTCTGGAAATGTTTCTGAGGTTGTAATTTAACGTTTATAATATGTTTTGACTTCAATTTCTAACAATTTCCAAATATTTTGATTAAATTTTATAAAAATGTCTTACATGTGTCAATTTCCTTTAGCATCACCTCACTAACTCCTTTGTTTTCTAAATCAACAAACTCTTGTTGCTAGCTTTGTTATTTTCAAACAAAACACTAACAACTGACTAGATATATCATAGTCTTTTTTATTTAATGCTTAATACTTCATTTAATGTCTTTATCTCATTCCTATTGTTATTTATTGTTCATGTAAAATTTCAAAATAATTCATTACACCTATTTACATGTGAAATATTTCCAAAAATATACCTTATATTTATATACAATGATTATATGTATCCAACTTTAAATTCAAATATCAATAAATTTACAATCATTACCGTTTGTAAACCTTTTATAATGCCCTGCAATTCAATTTTTATTCATGGTTCAACATTTATCTCATATAAATTTGGCCTATTATTTAATTCAGTTATATTTTCCTAACATCCTCTTTGCTTTGCAAGTAATCAATAGTTCCGAAATATAAATAATTCTATGGTTGAATATATTTCTGCTATTATTATTCCGTGCTAAATGACATGAAGTTTTAATTGACACTTCTGTTATTTCATTTCGATAACTGTGGTAATTTTGTTTGCATATTGTTATCAAATATCCTGTTTATTATTGTATAATAATAATTTTATGTTCTTTTCAGATTCAATGTTGGATATTCTAGATAATATATACAAGTCATCATTTGTGCTGCTAATAAGAAAGTGAATTTATAATTTATCAAGGAAATGAATTAAAATTTATGACTCATAATGTTTACATTCTGGAATTTAAGGTAAATAATTTCAATATTACTTATGTATTTCTATAGTTATACGGAATAATTGATATCATAGGTGCTCGAATCAATATTAAATATATTTCTCACTTATTATTACCCGTAGAAAAGATGATTATATCTGTTTGAAGCAAGTAATCTCTACTTGTTATTTGACAAAGTTGCAAACTTCATATATTTGTGTCTTATTCTCTTTAATACTTCTTACGATAAGTTCAAAATATATATATATATATATATATATATATATAATAAGTAACGAATAGAATAGTGGGTATTGCACGCAAATAGAAGAAGGGGCTACTGAAAAAAGTGGTAACCGCAGACATGCATGTTTCTGGCTCATTAGCCGTCATCGGTACGGTACAACCAAGAAAAGATGTGAAACATGGGAGCAAAGTTGGTGAATGAAACATGAGAAAATATAACAGAATTCAGCAGGATAGTCAAACACAACATTTGCGTCAGTAATATTAGAAGATCTCGAATTTTCGAGACAACAACCAACATAGACACGGAGGTGCACATAACACTCCCGTCTGAACCTTCCGACCCAGATCAATGAAATAACAACAAGATGTACGAATAGTGCGTGACATATAAACAATAACGAATAGAATAGTGGGTATTGCACGCAAATAGAAGAAGGGGCTACTGAAAAAAACAACATTCTACTACATCCAGATATTGACATGGCAGTGTTCAGATGATTTTGAAAATTGTTGACATTGACTTGACCTTAGGATTTAATTGTGAAGGTAAAATTTTTATACTTAATTATAATGTTATCATTAAAATTTTATTCCTTATCGTTTAATCCTTTCTTTATAATTGTTTTTCTCAATATTTGATAATACATTTGCTTACTTCATTCATTCCTTTATGTTAAATTTAGTTTTTAACTAGGTAGTGTCTAATGGTACACCCTACGTATTAATAAGAAATCTTTTTAATATTCAATCTCATACGTGAATTATTTATATATATTAGAGGACTGTTTCAATATATATATATATATATATATATATATATATATATATATATATATATATATATATATATATATATTGTATTGGTTTCTTTATTCATTTATAATAGAATTTATATTTAATTATTACTATTGTTGTTTTGTTTTCAATAATAATTTATCTATCAAAAAGTTTTATTCTATTATTGCCCAGACTATTATTTCAACGTTGCTAGCTCTAGATGAGTTTTTTACGGTTTTTTTAGCCACGATTATATTGATTATTATTAGAAACATATCAATTGTCAAACATGAACAAAACTCTACCAACAGGTAGGGTTCAATTGCGCCATTCAAATTTACTCTAATTACTTTATTGTGAAATTGAAATAAACATATTGATGATTTCAGGAATTTTAATTATGAAAGATTTTTACTACAACTATATACACATATCATAGGTAACAATCCAAAATCATTACTATGATAACATACAATTATAATTTTCTTATTCTAAAAAAAACCGCAAATGACCGTCAAATTTGAGAAAATGTTTATTTTTCTCCGCAAATGTTAGAAGGAAACCCTAGTGGCACTGATCATGCACAGATCCGTTTTATGAGCTCCTAAAATTGTGTGATCCAAAACAAACTTCGAATATTTTTCAACACCAACAGCTATGACTTTTGTAAGCACCTTTTCGTTTCTCAACTCTTTTTATTAAATATACAGGTTTTAATATTTTATATTGAGGATACAATTTATCTCCTTTCCCAATTTTTTTACGTCTAATCAAAAAGACGTTTTCAATTCACAATCAATAATAATCTTCGTTAAGGGTTGTTAAGGAAACTGATTGGTTTTTTTATGATATACGTGAATATGTTTTGCATCAACAATTACATTCAGTAAACTATGTTCTTCGATGTCCATTCTTTGTTTTTCCAAAAAAAAATGTTCTGATTCTTGTTTTACTACCATTGTAAAGACTTTAATTATAATTGACTATTCTACTACACACCATATATGAAAAATTCTCCCATAGTTTTATGTTTTTTATTAATTTTTCATATATGACAACTTATTACTCTTAAAGGCTCTACCTTTCTTTTTAAATACTTTTGTAAACCTATTAACTGGTTATACATATAATTATTAACATAACCTAATCATTATTTATTTAAATTCCTGAAATCCCTCGCATAAAACAGCATATTTACCTACCATATAAAAATTTGTCGTGTTTCTTTTAAATATTTTAAATTGCATTCTAATTTCGACGGATTCTTTTGAAATTACATCCTCTACTGAATTATTAGTGTTAATTTCCGTTGAATCTGAATCGGATTTCAATATTTCCGATTCTGACGGTTCAACGAGTATCGTCTGTTTCAATATCTTTGGTCAGATTTTCTTCAGTATTGTTGTGAGGATTTTGTTAACTGTTTTTACTATCGGCATCTATAATTGATTTAGACATGTTTTTTTGTACAATTTATAAATATTCGTTAAAATGATGGCTGATAAAGTACAAGATTACAACATGGGAGAATCAATTTGACTTATTTCACGAATACTATTAATCTTTATTAAATTGAATACAACTAAATGAAACTGCTTGAATATATATATATATATATATATATATATATATATTTATATAAATATATATATATTATATATATATATATATATATATATATATATATATATATATATATATTTATATATATATATATATATCTGATAAGCGAAAAACGCCGTGATCGTTGCTGATCAATTAGAACACAAATTGAAAAATATCTTTTTGGGAATTTCAGCAAAAGAAGAAAAATACACTCTATTCAATTCTCCAAGCTTTCGTAAATCTTTATTTACATCATCAGGGAACTACAATAAGGAAAGAAAAATATAAATTATAAAAAGTACAACTTACATTGATCGAGATTGCATCATAGATCTCGAATACAGTAAAAGTGTACAACAGCAAGTCATTAAAGAAATAGGTCCAGTCGGCAATACATTTGCCTACTACTGGTTCAAATTTAAAACATTATTAAAAAGTTAAAACATTAAAAATCGAAAATCCACACACCCACGCGGACTTGTGAGAATAATGGCGGAAACTGAAAATGTCAGGTTAAGTACAGCATTCATCATTACTAAATGAATGAAAAGAATCGATCTTTGCAATGACGCGAGACACTGAAACAATCGAATTGAAACTTTCAAGAGAATACCGGGGTGGTACCAAAATTATGGAACTGTTGTGAAATATCACTCCAATGAAATTCACATTAACGAGAATCAATATGTGATTATTGATGTTATTTATTATTATTATTAATATTATTATGGATCTTTTAATAAAGGGGGAACACCTACCATGATGACACAAGTAGGAAACTAGTGAAAATTAATAATATTATCATTATTATTATTATTGTTATTAATATGAAGACAATTGTGCTTATCAAGCGTTAGGAGGAGGGAGTAGAGATTACTCAAATTCTGAATGTCAGTCTTCTTATTCATACAACCTTCTTCTTGGAAGATGAAAGCCATTTCCAAAAACAATCTTTTGTTATAACTTCTCTCACGAGAAAGGATTTTAACTCCTTCAAAATCAATGACATGATCCAACGAGGAGACATGATTAGCCAGAGAACATCTTTCAGGATGTAACCTTATATCACTTTTATGGAGGGATACACGGCTAGAAATTTTTTGGGAGGTTTGACCAATATATGAGAGGCCTCAACTGTTACAACACAGCTTATAAACAACATTACTACAATCCACGACAGGTATCTTGTCTTTCAAAGGACTATAAATTGACTTAACAATCAAGGAACTCCTGCAGGCAAGCCTAACATTCTGTAAGTATTGTGAAAAAATCCTAGTAAGTCTGGGCGTAATTTCCGTTATACAGGGTGTCCCGGGACTAATGGGAAAAAAGTCAGGAGCGTATAATCTGAGCTAAAATAATGTTAGTACTTCATATAAACTTTTACTATGCAGGCCCTCGTTTTCGAGTTATAGGCCTCCAAAGTTTTAATTTTGAATTTGGTTTTTATTTGTATTTTTTGTACTAGTTATTTGATCTTTATAAAATTTACGGCAAAGCTATAATGTATGTGTATGTTTATTTTGGTAAGGTAAACAGATTTACAGTAGTGCATTGAAGCCAGGGACGGACTACTCGCTATGGTTAGTGATCCAAAAATTTTGCAGGTATGGCACACCCTGTATGAAATTATCGAAATTCACTTCCCCACACATTAAGCTAACGAAAAGGTACTCTTGTTGGAATTCGATAAAATAAGCCGTTTGGCTAATATTTACAGTTTTATTAATGCACTACGTACCAGTTTACGCATTCACTATTTTTATAAGTACACAACGAGGTAAAACTAACTTTTAATAGATGTCCAAAATTTACCTAGAGTACTACAAAAAAATAATTTAACGATAGCAGAAGATGAAAAACATTAACGACTTATTAATTGGAAAGTTGGTAAAAACTTTTTATAAGTGTTTTTACCGTTTATCAAGTTACCATAGGATTAGTTGTCAAACGTTGTGTAGAATAGTTCGTAGTCAGTACTTGTCAATAATTCATAAGTCCTTAATTTAACAGTTACAATAGCAGAATTTGCTTTTATTGAGTACGCAGATAAACATCTAATGTATGGACTGGCTTCTCGAAACTGTTTAGAGGCCAAAAGGCTTTATGAAGAACATTTTGCAAACAGAGCATTGCCAGACAGACGAATGTTTGGGCGTATTGATCTCAGGTTATGAGAAACAGGTATGAATAAGTAAATGTAATTTTCCATGTATACATAACAAAATTTTAAATTTTAGGAAGATTTTCGCCAAAAAAAGCTGGAGAAGGTCCAGTACGAAGCATACGTACTGTGGCAGTTGAACAAGACTTGTTAAATGCAGTTGATAATGAACCATCGAGTTTTAGAAAATTATCAAGAGAACATAACGTCTCGAAATCAGTTGTTCATCGCGTCCTAAAAGAATAGCTGTTATATCCTTTTCACATGAAAAAAGTACACCGTATGACAGTGGCTGATTATCCTGCTCGACTTGAGTATAGCCAGTGGTTTCTGCGACAACAACAAGCAGACAACACATTTATTAGTAACGTTCTCTTTACGAACGAACCGGGTTTCACCAGAGATGGAATCATAAATTCTCATAATATGCATTTATGGGATGATGTGAATCCACATGGCATTATCCAAACTAGGATCCAGCATAGATTCATGGTTAATGTTTGGCAGGAATAGTTGGCAATAATTTGATACAGCCATACTTTATTGACGGTACTTTGACCGGTCAGAGATATTTGGAGTTTTTTGCAAAATGAGTTATGGAACCTGTTTGATGATGTGCTACAACAAACTCTTAGTAAGTTATGGTTCATGCATGATGGGGCCCCTCCTCATTTCAGTTTAGATGTACGACAGCATTTAAACGGAAGGAATCGTTCTAGAGGCCGAGAGAGGATCCAACTCAGCTGCACCTGCTGCGTCAATTGATTGTATTGAAGTATGTGATAAAACAGAAGACGTGTTGAAGATGATCTTTCTTAGTAACTGTTTTGGATAGGAATTGTCTAGGAACAAATTGAAGAGAATATCACGAGTCTTATTTCTAAACACAGGGTCAGAGAGGTTCATAACTCTAGCTGTCATTTGTTTAACCAAGTTAACCTTTATGCTAAATTTATGGTAAGAATTGTAGTTGAGATATCTCCCAGAGCTACTTTGTTTTCTATACCAATCAATTATAATCACATTATCAGGAGACCTAGTCCATAAAGTATCTAAAAAGGGGACAGCCATGTTAGAGTTTTCTGTTTCGAGAGTAAACTGAATGTAAGGATCATAACTATTAAAGGTGACAAGGAGATCTTGGGTGGAGTCCACAGGGCAAGCCAGGATTATATCATCTACATATTTCTTGATGAAAGGTACATTGAAAGGAAGTACCGGCAGGACCACGTCCAACAGATCATCCATTACATAGCACGCTAATATCGGAGAAATACTAGCTCCCATAGGAGTACCAAAAGTCTGTTTGTAAAATTTATTATTAAAAGAAAAGCAGGTAGAACTGAACAGGAATTCAATCAACTAAATGAACATATCAATATCAATATTACACACCGCACAAATGGATGGCCAGTGTTTGTGAACTGAACGTATAACTGCTTGTAAATAAACATTGCTAAAAAGTGAAACCACATCCAGACTGACCAAAACATAGTTTTGTGGAAGAGTTCTTTTTGAGTTATTTAACAGAACTTTATACTACAGACTCCAGGTCAGTGTGTTTTTAATATTATTGGCCAATAATAACAAACTAATTATAAATTCAGTGATTATTTCCATTTGTAAAGTATTGTTTTGCGTATATCTGATCGATCAAACTAAAAGAAAAAGACATTTATGTAATTATTCATTAGATTTAAATTTGAGATTAGTAAGAAATCTTCATGAACATTCTTATTAATAATCATATGATAAATTTGCATTTCTATGTATAGATATAATATTTCCAAAGGTATGTGTAGTGTCTAGTTAATTCTTCTGATGATATAATAGTATGTATATATAATCCCTACACATAAATCCTTTTATGATATTTTCCATCACCTTTTCTTATTATAAAGACAAATTGGCAAGCGTCTACATAAACGTTCGGTGTTCATTCGTATGAATCCGTTTATTTGAGCATGCGCATAGAATATTTGATTGTATAAATAATGACTGTGGTTTTATAATGCCATAGGCGTATATATTATCTATTTTGAAATAAATGTATGTGAAAAAATTAAATTATTCACAATCAATGTGTTTTATTTTATTTAATTAAAGAATATAACTCAATCTAAGCTTGAACCCTAAGAGTAGAGTGAGTCTCATGCTCCCGAATGAAAAATTAACTGAGCTAGCTAAATAAATAAACAAACAATATAATTTAAATGAATAAATAAATAAATCATCTAATATACAAATATAAATACTATAATAATAATAAATTATAATAATATATATATACATATATATATATATATACATATATATATACATATATATATATATATATATATATATATATATATATATATATATATATATATATTTATATACTGTTGCAGGCTAATGTGAACTCCGTTATACCTGAAGTCCAATTTGGACTCCTAGCGTATATTTCATGTATACCACTATATAAGTTGACGTCGTAGTGGGATCCGTTATATTGCTTTTACACCTTCCACTTTTTATATATTAGGATACTTCAATTAGTGGTAAAATATAATTTTCCTCTATCACTAGAGGCATGCGGTAGGGATAAATACTTCTTTTCCCCCCTACAATATCTACGCCACTACCGTAAAAATGATTCCAGCATGTTTTTTTCGATACTCCGTTACTTTCTACGTAAATATTAACCTCCTGTCTCTATGCGATACAGTACGAAGTTTTCAAGTTATTCGAGATTAAATGGAATGTTTATAACACCTAATTTTATTTTATCTCTTATTTCGCACTAGTCAACACTATTTTGCTAATTTGGTTATGAAATTTATAAGTGTTAGTTGATTCCATCTCAAATGATCTTTTCATGTTGATGTTTATCAAATTTTCACTCTAAGATGATATACATTAGAAACTATTATTTTTATTCTATCCCACTGGACGCCTCTGGTTATAGCGGAAATATGTTACCACTAAATGCATATATGTGAATGGTTTGCCAAGTACGCACAAAAATTTTGGAAGGTGTCAAAACAACGGGATTAAATCGTTTTAAAATATTTATAATAAAACTTTCTGGGTATCGGTAAAGAGGTATAGGTACCTCCAGTTACCATATTGACATTTCTAAATGGAACAACCCATAAAAAGCATATACAGATGCAACATAATTTGTTAAAAGTATCTCGTGCTCGGAAGAAAAATTAAAATTCTTTATCACTATAGAAATTAAATACCTTGTTAAACCTTTTGAAATGAAATGATGAAATTGTTGGATATCTCCGTAAAGAGATTTGAAACTATCGGATTTGTTTTTCATTTGCTAAAAAATTCAACCAATTTTGTCAAATTCTATTGAAATAAACGGGTTATAATCATTCATTTATTTTGTCCTTCCGTACACCAATTATTTGAGGATTAATTATTCAAAAAAATTTAGAATTGATTGATGATAACAAAAGAGGTATTATTGATATTCCATAATACATAATACTTTAATTTAAATCCAATTTTCAGTAATTTCTCTATCAACGATTATCGGTTCTTCAGATACAGCCAGCCGTCCTATTTTAGTTGTAGACTCGATATGGAAAAGTTTTAAGAAGTAAAATACTTTGTTTTCCATAGGATATTTTATCAATGTATTAATTTCTGACCAGCTTTGTAATAGCAGATTTTATATGGTACAATCTTCCACAAAAATAATACTTTTTCAAAAACATTGTGGATGTGTTATATGATGGCTTTTGTTTAGCTTGAAAACAATGTAAAAATGTTTCAGAAAAATTGACTTATTTTCTAAAAGTAATAATATAAACATTATTAGTCATCACACACTTTGTAAAAATACTTACAATTTGGAACCCGATCTAAAGCCAAATTTAATATTCTCTTAAATCGAAACGTCATCGTGGACATTCTCACACAATACTGATAACAATTAGACAATAATTGTTTCTAACCACGTGCTTTGTTTGTTCTCCACTGGAGCCCGAAGTAACTGCTATATATACTGAAAAGATATCGCGCTGTTTTATGCTAAGAGACGTCCATTTTTTGGTACTTTGGTATGTTTTATTCACCCTAGTTTGCTAGATATGGAGTAGTAAAGTTAGAAAAAGTACACAGTTTTGGAGTTTTTTAAACTTACGAGCTGAAATAAATTTATGTTGCCCACACACCACTACATGTGTGGATATGTATAATTGCAATAATTTATTTACCTTCACAATAATATATAATAATAAAATTCCACTTTGTTTCGTTTTAAATATTGAATTTGTTTGAATTAAAAAAACAACAAACTTTTTGCAGAAGGATAAGTTACATATCAGCATAATATTTAATTTGACGATCCACGTCGACGAAGTCGCGGGTACAAGCTAATGAGTCTACATATTTGTGCTGCTTTCCTTATGTTCGGCGGGGTAACATTCATTTCACCGTCTGATTCGTTTTCCATATTAAACTTTCTGGTAATTCTAATTCAGTATAATAATTAAAATACTAGCTATCAGCTGTACTGTAATCGCTGGAACTCGCCCTGCCACGGCATGTCTGGGATTTGTTGACTATCAATACTTATTATTGACTAGTGAATAGTGAACGTCATCATTCTTAGGAAGCTCCACACGTAAAATGTAAACATTATCAATTATCAAACAGCCATGGACAAATTTTATTATGATATGACAATTTAATTACTGCCAAAATTGTCAGAATCATTTGAAGTTATATTCTACGTTTCCAAATGAAAGTTACTATTTCTGTAGTCGCTAATAGTTGCTCAAGTCCAATAGTCGCTATTAATTATTTCCGATTGGTTTGTTTCAAAATTTATGAAATTTCATTGGTCAATGGAATGTTATATTAATAGTCAATTTATCAAAGCCCTCGAGCGGAAGCTCTCGATTTTTATTTAGATTAGTAATCCCAAAATTATGTCGAATCAACAAAAACAGAAGAGTGTTTTTCAAGATCATGCTGTAATTTGGATGCTTACCTTCAGAAATGAATAATTTGTTCTTAGTATTTCCCATTTTAAGAATCAGTGTAGCGAAGCGTGATAAGTTTTTAGCTCTTAAAATATACTGTGGCTGAACAAGTATAATGTTTGTTATGGTATTTATAAACAACTTGAATTTTTGTTGTGTTTGGACACTTAAAATTCTCATAATTTCATGACGCCAACTTTAAAATGCTAGCATGAAAATTATATGAAGAAAACGGAAATCGCGTAAAAGAATTTTGATGTTTACATCGTATGTGTACAAGAAATAAAAGCTAGAATTTGAAAAAAACTCTAGCTCAGTTAGGACGCAAACTAGATATATTTAGTAAATAATTTTTGGTATCGTGTATGTATGAACGTTTACTGGGGTGACATTCACTGAGACCTAAGAGATCTATTGTGCTTCCTTTTTTATACTTAGTTCCTGAGGAAAGTCTGAGAAACTGGAGTATTTCCTTATGTCCTATTTCCTAGAAAATTTTTAGGATATCCGAAGGCTTCAGTTTAGGTAATTGTCGCTCTCTTTGGTGTATTCTAACAGTCTCTATATGTAATTAACGTAATATTTGGTTATATTCATTCAGTCTATCTTGCCATAAAATTAAAGCCGGTAGATATAATCTATAAACATAATGAAAAAAAAACAGATCTATATGCCAAATTGAACTCAAACTTAAATAGGAACAAAAAGGCAATGAAATAAACATCGTGATTACTCAGCCATTTTTAAATTCAACAAGAACTTATCTATTAAATCAGTTAAATTATAATACGAAAAAGTAGATTATTAATTTCACACTTTCTATTTACAATATAATAAAAATTGTTATAACCTCGAGTCAATAAGATCTACAATGTAATTGAAACGTTTTGAATATTTTTATTAAAACTACTTTCAATATTCAAAATGACAGAGTTATGTTATCTAAATGAATTAAAGTAATTATAATTTGCATTCATATCTAAAACAAAAAACAGCCAACTCCAAAGCTCCCGTTACCGAATCGTTTAAAATGTCAAATTACTTGAGAGCCCTTGCATGGTATATGTATCTCATTCCTAAATATATATTTAAAAATAGACTCATAGCTTTGATTTTCTTGAATAATACTTTAACTGTAACAAGAAATAACCGATGATGTAAGTATTTACCAATTTAGTAGAATATTACTAGAAGGAGCTCACTCTGACCGCTACAGTGATGGGGTACTCATCTGCAGTGGTGCCAAAGTTATCGGATCCTACTTTGACCTAGAAATATAACATAAAATGTATATCAAGTTTTCAACATATCGCCATCTAGAAATATACACGCGCACTACAAAAATATACAAATTCACGAAAACGGCCAAAATTAGTTCCTTCTAAAAACTATGCCAAATCAATCTAGACATAAATATAAGGTAGCTGATGCTTTTTTCACGACTTGGTAAACTGGGCTCCGTATATCGGAGCCCATTTTACCGCGGAGCTCACTTATACCTCAGATTTAACATGGGAGGATCCCACCTTGTATGTTAACTAAATATATATGTATATATATATATATATATATATATATATGTATATATATATATTAATACAGTTCCTCTATCTAGATTTTAAAGAAAACATTGAAATAAGGAAAAATGTGCATATTTGTATGTAACTTGATTATACAGTGATACACACTGTATAATCAATAATTTGAAAGATTCAATATACAAATAAAATTTTACATTTCAATTTCGGATGACATTAATGCAGAATATACCTAACGATAGATAGATTTTATAACGATTTGAAAAAATATTTGAAGTTTCAAAATACAGATGTCTCTGCTAGCAAAATTTCAATTATAATAAAAGAATGCAAATATCTCTTTATTATAGGAAAACATAAATTTGTATTTTAAAAAAAAAGAATTTTTGGTAACCAAAGGAGTAGAGATTTATTTATGTAAAAAGTTTGGGCAGTTGAATTTGAAACCCCCACGAGACAACATCTAACTAAGAGTTGTCTCAAATTTATTTAAGAATATAATACTAATTATATGAATATATTATCAGATCATAAAACCTTGCATTGTAAAGCCAGTGCGTGTATATTTCGCAGAAGAATTACATTGTTAAAGTGCAAGTGGTTTCCGGTTTCTAAATTATAAATTTAGAAAGTGTTGCTGAATTCTAAATACGTTTTAGAATACGAACGAGTTAACCAGTACCTAGTTGGTGAGTCCTGTCCAGATTATTTACATTATTTCTTGATAATTAATAGGCTTTTCTTAAATATATTTCAAAAATAGATGCATCTTATGATAATAAATTTGATCTAAATCACAGTAACGTTACACATATAAAATTCAACGTCAAGTGAAGAAAATTTTGGAATCGACAATTTGCACGGAAATGTGCGTATTTGACATTGATATACATGAAGTATAAGATCAGACATTTTGAACTTTTGATAAAAATATTTAGCTAGTAGTTGTTTTAATATTGAGGTTGATAGAAAATTCTATCTTTGTTTTCGTTTATGATATTTTTGAAAAGTTATAATTTTTTTGTAATTTGTTATATGATCATATATTATATAAATTTGACTCCAACTCACTTTGGTACTCATTTCATATCTATTCTCATTGTGTTTGATAATTTTCATGCTATAGAAAATTTGATATAATAAGTGACATTTGGTTAATTTCCAGTGACAGTAAAATCATATATGTCATAAGATAATTTAAGTGTCTTGTAGTATATTGAACAAACAGTTACTCTAGATTTGGAATAGCGTAATACTTAATTTGGAGAATTCATTGAAATTTATAAATTTGAATTATTATTTAAAATCTTTGATCCCTACCTGAGATAAGAGTAAGTCGATTGTGTATTGATTTATCTTTCAAAGTATAAAATTTAATATTCATCTGAGCCGGGCATATTAATTTGACAACTGCTGTCAAAATTCAAATAGGTTATATTCAGTGGTAAAGGTGTGTTCACAATAGTGTAGCTACAATCACAAATTGTGAAAACGTCTACAATTAATATTTTATATTGTTATATATCATACATTCATTCAATTATAATTATTAAAACAAAAGATATATAATAAATTTGTCACCGAAACGTGGGGAAATTATAAAAGAATATAGCATATATTATAATTTATATGTTATTCTTCCACTCCAATTTGGACATTTTTTATTATACCCGGTATACCATTGTATTATTTATAAACTTCCGATGATATCTAAGGTCAACGAAAATACACTACAATAAGAGAACTTGGCCCATAAATGTAATTCAAATTTGTTTACTGGCATTTCAAGATAAATTCTGATATTTTACAGGAAATACATCGATACCAGAGAGAATGTTTTTTTATTGTCTCTTAGTTGTAATCAATTATACCAAACAGCATGTTTAGAAAATTGTTTATACTTTATTTTAGTGCATTCGTTCAAGCTAATATTTACAATAATACAGAAATAGGTAAGTAAATGTGAGATCTTCAACAATGAGTGTTTTAGTCACAAAATATTGGAAAAAGCATCAACAGTCTGTCCAGTTGGAATTTGTGAAAAATAGAGATAAAGCATCCCAAAATATGTGTGTTAGCTCAGTCGATTCGGAATTTTGTCTAAAAAAATGTATCGAACGCAATTATTAGGACAAAAAAATTGCAAAAGATATAGACAAATTAAGATGAAAAATAAGGCATTACCTTTTCCATCTATGTCTCATGAACTGTTAACATTTGAAAAATAAAAAAATGATTTTTAAAGAAGATAAAAAACTCAACTACCGTATCTCTATCTTAATTATTGATAATCTTAATTTAACGCTAAATGTAGCATTACATAATTTTTTTATGGTATCAAATGTTAATTAGAAAAGTCTCAAAAATTACGTTGTATTCAGAAAATGTCTACAAATTAATTTTCCACAAAGTTGGGTGATTGTTAATTAACAAAATTCTTTGCAACTAACATTCATTGTAAATAATTTTTTTCAAATAATGGGCCTAAAAATATTTCGATTCGTGGAGCTCTTCTTGAATACATCCTTTCAAGATAACGTCATAAAAATTAAAAGATAATTATTAATTTGTGTATTATAATTTTTTTAATTAACAATATATGAAATGCAAGTTTCTTTTAAATTTACCGTTTTTGTATTAACAAAAGACATTCATTAACTAACAAACTAATTTTATCCGTCATTTGTTTATGCATTTTTTATAAACAAATAGATTATTTTGATATATAAAAAAATACCTTTATGCAATTCTGTTTACTTGAGGATATTATATTGAAAAAAATTTGCTCCTAATAAATTTTTTTAATTGTTACAATAGTTTTTATCATATTTGAAATGTTTAAAGAATTTGTTCAGAATTTTTTTTAAATCATAATTGACTATAGAGTAACAAAAAAAATTGTTGGCAAACTTAGTTGTTTATTAAAAATTTGTTATAAACAAATTTGGGAAACAACCAAATATGGCAATGTACCGGAAACATTTTTCCATTAATTATTGTTCTTTGAAAAAATGCATGGTACCGAAGTTAGAGCGGCTACTTGATTTTCCAACTAAGAAACTACTCGAGATACTAAAATAAATATAAAAGTCATTTTTATAGAGGATTAAACGATCTTTTAAATGAGTCCTTAAACGATTTTGTAGTTTTTGTGAATCAGTTGATATGCGTATTCGTTAATAAAAATTAATTTTAAAATAATGCATATTAGGACATAGACATTAAGGGCAATTTTGTTAAGTAATAAAATATGCGTTAGTTGCAATTGTTGATTTATAAATAAAGTGATTTTTTATGAATTTACATACTTGTTCGACAACATTTTCCAATTGTCTTTCATTCATCTGCGAAACTTCTTCACATGGACTACATTTTTAATTTTTTCATAAATAATTTATAAAAAATATTTTATTTAATAAAGTTATTTTTCTTGCTAACCTTGGATATGTATCGATTTCGAGTTTTGAACGTTATAATGAGCAGCTACCTCTTTTGGAGCTCATAGTCAATCTTACATTTACCATAAAAGCTTCAGTGTCACAATGACAGCTGTTACATTTCATTTGATGCTTACCTGATGTTTATTTATTATTTTTGGCTAGACCAAGAAGTGACCTCCCTTGTGATTGACAATATATATTAATAGAACAAAGAAGATGATATAGTTTATTTCCGATAAAAAGACGATGACGTTGCAAAACAAAATATTGTGATGTTGCCAGCTTAACGAAAGCTAGAAAAGTCAATCTGATGTTAGATTGACAGTTCTTCTTGCCTCGTAGGGCGTAAGTCAAAAATATTTATTTAAAAATAAAAGACTTGTATGATAGGCTTGATTAATTTAATATAAATATTTATTCATGGAAAACTATGGATACGATACGACAAACAGTAACCATTCATTCTATAGTCGAATTAACATTTAATTATGTTACATAGAAGAGAGTCCTAATACCTTATTCTATGCTCTATAGAACCATCTTCAAGAGCACTGTAAGGGTTTACGCTAAAAGGAATCAATACAAGCTGTAATCATCTTCATGCAAATTTAAATATTGTTTCTTTATACAATAACTATTATATTTATTATAATAAAAATAGAATTGGAAAGGAAAATATAGATACACAAAATAAAATTTTGTTACAAGATATAAAAATAAAGTCTCCCATTTTATCAGTATTATTTATGGAGAGATACTGTGGTCGTTGTTTTAATTTGTGTATTATAAAATAACTGTACCCAATTAATTTAATAATAGTTATTAGTGATTTTGAAAAGGTGGAAATGGAGCAAATTGGATAAAAATATACAAAATTAAATCACAAGATTTCCACTACTCCACTACAAAATCATCACTATCTTCATCGTCACTGTCAAAATTAATAATAAGTGGAGGTACATCCTGTCTATCAAATATTACTTCTCTATCCCACCCATCTTGTATAATTTTTTCAGTGTGCTCTACTGTCTTTGACCAAATATCAGGAGTCACTTTTTCTAAAGACTTTTTCCACACACCTATTGCTTGTTCGGTTGAAGAACCATCAGTTCCCACATGATCTCTATAAATTTTTTTAACTATGCCCTAAATATATTCAATTGGGTTGAACATACAGTGGTAAGGGGAAGTCGAAGCACTTTGTGACCATATTTTTCAGATAATATGTCAGCTTCATATACTATTGATGGTTTATTCCTACAAAAATGCATATCTTTACACAAAATAAGTTATCTAAGTATTACCATAATATATTGAAAAATGTTTATATCAACTTACCGTTGTACTAAATTCAATAATTGGGTTTTGAGGAAAGTATTTTCAAAAGGAATATTATTTTGTATCAACCAGTTCTGTATATCAGCCTTTTTGGAAGCTGTTGTTGGTACTTTATTGATCACTGTACTGTGATAACTTGCATTATCGATTACAATTGTGGCAGGTTCTTCCAAGTTCACTAAAAGCTGGTATTGAAACCAATGCAAAAAAATTTCATGGTTAATTTCACCATGGTAATCACCATCTTGTTCTTTGTACGAAAAAACCAGCCCTGCTCCAGGAATAAATCCAGAAGAGGAACCAGCATGCAAAATTATATATCTACAATAAGGAAATAACAAATTACTACTAGGTTTCCTAGATAGACTGCATAGCTCAAAACAACTATTAATAATTACATAGATTCAAATAAAATAGTGTGACTAGTATATATTTGAAAAGGTCTTAAAATGGCAGGAATGTTAGTACATCATAAATTAATTGCAAAATTTTATTATTCAGTTACCTTGGACCACCAATTTTGGTTTTTTTCACGCTTCTATGATTAGAATCTTGCCAAGAACGTCCAACAGTGCCGTCTTCAAATATCCAGGTCTCATCCAAAAACACAAATTGAAATAAACCTTCCCTTTTTATCTTGACATATTCATGTGGAAAATGTACACGTTTTAATGCAATATATAGCAACTCCATTAAACCACGACAAGGATCATCTTTTTGGTATTTGAATCCAATATTTTCCACTATCTTCCAGAGTGATGTTAAACAACCATTAAAGATTTCACGCTCCTGGAGTTTGTCTCTTAAAGTTTTCAAGGTTATGTGTTCCTCTGAAAAAATATTGTGTTAGTTAATTGTGAATAAAATAAAACAGTAAATTCAATAAACTCACTGTCTCCATACATTTCGGATATAACATTTCGGAAAGCATTTTGATCAAAGTTATCAATTTCAACAGTAGGTTTTATGCGTTGTCTCTTTTTAGGTGGGCTTTTAGACTGTTCACCTCTATTATGCTTGGCAGCAATACGGTTAACAGTGGTAACGCTAAGTTTTAAAACTTCTGCAACGCTCTACAATATATTCACTTCACTTTGTGAAAGAATAATATATTATGAAGTTTAATTAACCTAACCTAACATTAAAAACATTTAATTATTTACATTTAAATATGTAACAATAATATTAATAATGATGAATACAAATAGCGAATACTATTACTTACGTCTCTTACAGCAGTAAGCGGGAGAAGCGGGCCCCCATTTCGGCATTCTCGTTCAAAATAGCTCAACAAAGATGTTACCATCTCTTGACATTTTCTGTTCAGCTGCTTCGGCATTTTATTAACCACACACTGCAGATTTGCCTAAATAATCAGTTATGACGATAACTGTTTTTCAATCTTAAAGAAGCAATGAATTTGAAAGCACCAAAAAAACTTGTAAATATTAGACGATGATTGAATGTCAATAAACGTCAAAACAAACTGGGGAATTTCACCAGTTGATTTGACAACGTCTTGAAGTTTTGCCAATCCGTTAGCTGTAAATTGCCCTTGCTGTGGAGGATAAATTGTATTCACGGTTGGTAAATTAATATTTATTCTAATAAGCAGGAAAGTAACTAAAAATGACATCATCGTCTTTTTATCGTAAATATTATATTACAAATATTAAGGCTCAGATCTTATTACCCCTGTGACCTATGAGGATATCCTGGATATCATTTTTTCCCATTTAAGATCAGTATAACTGTGCAGTGATTAGAAAAGTAGGAAAACTATCTTTGCTGATCTTCACAATTATCACTTAAGAAGATAGTTTAATAGTGGAGAACTCCCTAGATTTATCTGTTCATTGACGACTTCATATTGCGGATTTCATAAGTGTCTTCTTATTTCCAAGTCTTCAAGGAAATCCAGGTCTTATTTCTTATCACAAATATGTAGAACTTCTAGTTTTGTGTTATGTGGCAATGTGGCAATGAATGATTTGTGTCAAGTAGATCTTTTGCGTAGTGGGATTTATCTGGTTGTTTAAATAGCTCATTAATTACTCTTAACTATACAGCTAAATCTTAAATAAAATTCTACTTACAGATTTCCCGAACCAAAATTTTCTTATCCACGTAGTGTGAACGTCACATTTAAAATTACCAATAGAAAATAAAAATGAGAACCCTATTGCAGACATAATCCAAAGTAAAATATTATCACGTAAATTGGAACGCACTTAAATATTTTTAAAAAAACATCCAGAGTTTAAAATTCTAAAACCAGATAAAACAATAAAAACGGTTAATATGCATGCAACTGACTATGAGAACAAAATGAAAGAATTACTAGTAGATAATAATACATACAGAAAATGAAAAATGATGCTACAAATATATTACAAAAGAAAAATAACTCATTAATTGGAAAATGGGACATATCAACAAAAACAGCCAAAGACCTGAAGATACAAAACTCAATTCCACCTAGGATATATGGATTATCAAAGCTCTATAAACCCAAAATTCCGTTACGCCCAATGGTATCTTGTATTCAATCGCAATTCGAAAAATTATCAACCTTTTTGAAAAACATACTAAATAATGTCACATATAAAAACGAATATTACATTAAAGACGTTTGGCACTTCTAAAATAAAATTAGAAATGTATCAGTACCCACAGATCACATTATTGTGTATTTGGATACAAACATTACTCTAGATCTAATTCAAAATGTAATTGAATAACAATGGGACATAATTAAGAACTACACAGATATTCCTCTGGATGAATTTTGATACTCTGTCAGATTAGTAATAAATTCACCTTATTTTTTATACAAAGATACGTTTTATAATCAAATCGATTGTTGCGCAATGGGAAAATCTATTTCAACTGTAATGGCATAGCTGGTCATGGAAGAACTAGAATCAACGGTAATGAATACAATGAACTTCAAGCCCCTTTTTTTCTATAGATACGTGGATGATTGCCTTCTAGCCATTCCAAAAGATAAATGTGATTATGTGTTACGAAAACGTAATAATTATCACCACAGATTACAATTTACTATCGAAACAGAACAAAACCATAAAATAATCTTTTTGGACTTAACTATACGCAATGAAAACGGAGAAATTAAAACTGTTTGGTATTCCAAATCTACTTGGTCAGGCACATATCTTAATTTCAATTCACACCACCATATATCCCAAAAAAATCTGCTATCATAGGCCTGGCCGACAGAGCAATTATTCTTTCTGATACTGAATATAGACATACGGCGATTGAAAAAGCTAAACAGGCATTGAAAATAAACAGCTATCCCGAAAAAATGATAAATAGAGTTTTTAAGAAAAGAATACATAAATATTACAGTTCGACAACCATCAGTACAACAAAGAAACAAAAAAACTCCAATTTTTTAATATTACCGTATATTCCAAATTTGACAAAGAAAATAAATAACCTCTTTAAACATGAAAGAATACAACTAAGCTACAAGGGACATAATTTACTAAACAAACATTTTAGTAAACTAAAATCAAAAACTCCAACGGACAAAAGAGTCATGTAGCCTATGAGATTCCCTGTAGAGATTGTGATGGTGTATACATAGGACAAACAAGTTAATATCTGAAATATAGAATTAACAGCCACAAGTACGATAGAAAAATAAAACTGCACCAACGAGTCACACAAGGGATGAAAACTATACTTTTAATTATGAACAAACAAAATTCTCTCTATTTTTCACGAATTTCAACTTGTCGACTAGACTACAAATTTGCATCTTTCCTATTCTATGATTTTTGTTTCAGATCTGAAAAAATGTAAAACTCACTACTCTCGTTCGGGAAGCGTCTACAAAGATTTTTATTCAATAACCGAGAGTCCTGGTGCTAACGACACTTTACTCTTAGATTTTCATTTCACGGTACTGGCACCTAGCGATGCACACATCCTCCTAGCTCCATCGGAAACCGTTAAAAAGACCGATCCCGCATACGAAATCGTCATCGGAGCCGGCGGAAATACTTTTTGCGATATAAGAAGGAAACAGAAATCCGAGGTGAAAGCTTCAGTTAGGGTGAAAGGATTGTTGAACGGATTAGATCCACAGTCGTTTTGGTTACACATCACTAAGGGTGAGTTGAAGTGAAAACGCATATAATTGCAGATCTTTACCACTTTTAATATCCTCTGGATTCGTTCTTATACAAGTAACATGTGTGCCAACTTTTACTTAGAAAATGTTTTAGTATTATGTGCTTAAACTGACCGCACCGCATGTGTGTTTTATTTTAAATAGTATGTTAACATTAAAATAATAAAATGGATGTAGGAAACTTAATCAAAGCGATTAGAACGTTACTAAAGGAATACTAAACTTTAATCTTGAAACATGAGAGAAACGTATCAGGTGCCAACACGATGCCTTCTTGTGTGTACCGTCCTTAATTTGTTTATATTGTTTAGACGGTGATATTGCCGTTGGAAAAGAAGGAGAAATATTACCGTTCATTTCTTGGACAGACCCAGATCCTCTTCCGTTGAAAGTGATCAGCTTCAGTACTTGGTCTGGTATAGAAGCCAAATGGTATTTTGATTGCGATCTCAAGAAAGAAACTAAAGTGAGTATTTGTCAGAAACTTCAATTAAAATCAAGTTTACGTAATTTATTTTTAGGAAATAGAGAAACCTTCAACGCATCTTGAAAAATTGAGAAAAGATTTACTGTATCATTATGATCCTTACGTTAGACCTGTTAAAAATGTTTCAACAGTAACAAATGTTTCTATGGCATTGAATTTTAATTACGTTACATTGGTGAGTATCGATTTTGGTATAGGGAGTTGAATTACTATCTAAATAGATAAATATCATAACATACAGGGTACATAATTTGAAGTTATTGTGAATTACTTGTTTTATTTTAGAAAATATTTCATTTTCAAATTGATGAGGTTTTATTAAGATACTAAAAATGTTTATAGTTTCATTTATATTTTTTGTTAAAATGGGTGCTGCTAAACGGAAAATAAAGTTGGAATCGCGGAATAAAGTCGGAAGTAACGTTTATAGACTCTTTTATAGGCGAATTAATAAATAATATCCTATAAAAAGGTTCGGGTAGTTGAGTACTAGTGACATTACAATAGATTTTTTTAGTGCAATGATAGATCGACTTTCACTTTGAAGCTATTTTTTCATTCAATATTTACATTTAAAATATGATACGATTATGATGCCTTCAATCGCGGACTCAAGCTTTTTATAATTTCAAATTTTGACTCGTGGTTGGCAGTTGTACACTTTTACATTTTTTTTTTCAGAACGAGCATAGGTCTATCGTTGAAGTGTTGGGTGTTACTAAATTGGTAAGTTATTTTTGTTTCCCTTCCGCTTTGTCTTTATACAACTCCGTAAGATACAATAACAAAATTTTGGTTGTGTATATTAGATTGACCAGCGATTTTATATTTTCGACGTTGTTGTACTCAATTATAAGGTAAACGACCCAGTACACGTCACCCTAAGGCCCTTAATATGTGAGTTCTTATTTTTTAAATGTATTAAAGACATTTCTAATAGCTTAAAATGAATTCTATTACTTACTTTGGTTTGTTGAGAATTATAAAAAAAATCCAAAATTCAACTTTTTTATCCATACAATATTTTTATTCAAAATTCATGCACATGTTGGAATATCCGTCATGGCTATGACCCAGAACTCGTCATTAAAATGACTCAGTACCCGTCATTCTTTTCAATTATTATTATTGATATTTTAAACAAATTTATTGTCGAAAATTATAAAAAGAACACGAAACAAAAAAGTTTCTAAGGGATCATAGTATCTAAAAGGTTTATTTAACTTAGACCTAGAAAAACAAACTTAACACTAATAAGTACGTAATTACTTATTTTTTTGGTTGATTAGGAACTTAACTAATAAACAATGAAAATATTTTGTAAAAGCTGTACGAAAAAGTTATAAAAGTAATAAAATTTCCATGTCATTCTATTTCAGGAAAATCATTAATCTTAATATGACCCCTTGAATTTATTTGCACTGGTTCTGCAATTCCACATAAAACATACTTTGTTTCGTAAGTTAATATATCTTCCATTTCAGGCCATTTCCAATATGCACCGATAGGAGTCATACACTTAACTGTGTAGTTGGTTTTAGTTTTTTAACGACTAAGCCTGGAAACAGTTTTCCGTCGTATTTAACTGCAACATAATTCTTGTCATCCTTTTGTACTATTGGTTTTTTCTTTTGGTTTAATAATATGTTCTTAATTTTTTAATTTAGATTCCTTTTTCTTTGCAACCTCCTGCTCTTTTTGTTTGAGTTTTTCATTTCTCTTAGTTTTTCTGTCTTGTTTTTCTTGAATTTCTTTAAGTTTTTTATGTTCCATTTTCTGATGATATTCCTGCCAATCTGAAGTCGTTACTACTGCTGGTACTTTTTTTAGGTTTTCTTTTTGTTATGATCAGGTTCTTCCCAAAATATATATTTTTTGAATGGGGCCCTAACGAAAGTAATTCAAACATATCCACCTCGTTCTAAAAATATATATTTTGGGTTGGGGGTCATGTTAGTTGCAGACGAGGTTTATGATTTATGAGGGTACCTAATCCTGCGGGTGAACTGCAGACTGGCGGTCAGGGGTCTTAGAATAACAAAATGTACGCAAAAATATTATTATGGCTATCAGTTTAAACTTATTTCAACAGTGACGAGACATTTGTTAAGTACGATATACTAAAAACTGAAGATGGAAGTGAAAGATATGATAAATGAACGTGGAAATAGTCTAATTGTTATTGAAAATTTGAAATTTAATAAATATCGTGAATTAGAAAATGGTGAGACGTTTTGGTGCTGTGTGAAAAGGACATGTAAAGCTAAAATATATACAATGGGCGTTGAAAAAGTGATGTCTAAAATATTAAATACTCATAATCAGGAACAGGAAAGTGGCAGTGCAATCAACAGACAAACGTTAAGTAATAAATTGAAAAGAAAAGCTGACGATATGATCGATGAAAGGCCATCTAAAGTAATTCGTAGTGAACTTAAATTAAATTCTAATGCTTTGTCAACTTTCATAGAAAAAGATATACAATATATTAAACGCAAGATTCACAGACACAGAAAAAAATCATTTCCAAAATTGCCTCAAAACGTATCCGATGTGCACGATTTTTTGGAATCTGTTCAAGTTATGACCGTTGAAGAAGAATTTTTGATAATAAATGACAGGATTAAAAATATTATAGTATTTTCGTGCACTGAAAATCTAAGTGTAATGTGTTCCAGTTCAACAATATATATATATATATATATACATATATATATATATATATATATATATATATATATATACATATATATATATATATATATATATATATATATATATATATATATATACATATATATATATATATATATATATATATATATATATGGAACATTTGATTACTGTGTAAAACACTTCTTACAAATGTTTAGTACTCATGCTCTTGTAAACAACATTTATATACCAGTGGCTTTTTGATTATTAACTAACAGAAAAAAAGGAAACGTATTCGACATTGTTTGATATGTTGAAATCCAAGTGCATCAGTAGGACTTAATTTTAACCCAAATTTCATTACCGTGGATTTTGAAGTTTCTATCCATTCCAGTGTGAAAGAAACATTTCCCGACGTTTCAATAATCGGCTGCAGATTTCATCTTGCACAATCGTGGTAAGAATTTGCTCATATTTTGTGATATAAAATAATGTGTAAAATAATTTGTGTGTAAAATAATAAAGGAAAATATATTTCTGTTTAGGTGGAGGAAAATTCAGAATCTTGGGTTAGCTGCAGATTATAAAAATCCACAATCCGAGACAGGAAGATGGCCGCATTGCTTATTTGGCCTGACTTTTTTGGACCCTTCAGAAGTGTGCGATTCATTTGTCTTCGACTTTATATCGGTACAACCAAGTGATAACAGGCTAAATGATTTCGTGGACACCTATATTGAAGAAAATTCTTTATTTCCTCCACATATCTGGGCAGAAAATGCAGCGTCACTCATACGAACTACAAACTGTTGTGAATCATTCCACTCAAAATTTAATAATTTGAATTCATCTTCGCATCCGAATATAATTCAGTTTTTGGATGTGTTAATAGATATTCAGACTGATACGTACTTAAAAATTAATTCTTCACGATTGAATCAGCAACGTTACATTCGAAAGGATGCATTGGAAAGACAAAAATTTATTTCAAATAAAATTATTGTTTACAGGAACAATAAAATTGCAAGGATTGACTTTGTTAAAAGTGTTTCGTATAAATATGCAGTATAAAATTATTTTATGTAGTTAAATGTAGGTACATGTAGACGAATAGTTAGTTTATATAATATATATTTAAAATACTTTCGTTTTTTATTTCATTGATGAATAAAATGTTATATTTAATAGGTAGAGACCGCGGTATGCAGTTAACTCATTTAACAGGTAAACAGACTTGACCATTTTCCATCGTCTGCAATTGACCATCTTTTAATCCATATCATAAACCCCGTCTGCAGCTAACTTGCGCCGCTTTCGTTAACCTTAGAAGGAGTTTTTCCTTCGTCAGCAACTTTTAAGGTGTTTTCTTTATTTGCATTAAGTGTGTTTGGATTTTCAGTATCAAAATTTAACTTCTTGCTTTTTTTTTCAATTTCGTCCCTACTTATTTCTCTTGAATCTAAATTATTTGAATTAAAGTTTTGATCTTTTTCTGGTTCGCATTTGCTTTATTTGGACTTTGCTGTAGTTCATATTTGTTTGTCTTTTCTTTAGAACTATCCAAATTCGTGTCTTTATCCTATTGTCTAAATTCATTTACGTTCTCCGAACTCAAGTTAGTTATGTTTTGATTCTTTAATGTTTCTTGTGTTGAAGCGGATTTCTCATATTGACCAAAAGTTCCATTTAAAAGAATGATTAGGTTAATTTCAATAGCAGAATCATTAAGGTCTGTGGTACTTAAATCGCTTCAATCAAAAGATTCAAAAAAATTATCCTTGACCAGTATAACATCATTCGTTGACTCGGCTACCAATGCGTTGGAATTAATTGATAAAACTATCGGAGATGTCAAAGTAATTTGTTCGGACATTTTGTTAGTTGTTTCTGAAGCAAAAACACCTTGATCTACTTTATCATTGGTAACTGAAATATCACCGATCTCTTTCTGATTATTATTTGCTAAATGTTCTTGATTAGTCTCGTCCTCGGCCTCGACAGTTATTGTTGGTAAAGAGGTAGGAAGATTTGGAATGTGAATAAGTTTTCTTCTTTAAGGCGTTTCCAAAAATAAAAAAGATTGGTGTCTTTTATTTCGCGTTTCCATTCGGAGTTGTATAACTTGAAGCTATTAATTTTATCTTCGCTTATTTCTTCGAAATATAGCGAGTAACCATTTTTCTCAGCTTTGCTTAAATTTGTCTTAGAATTAGGCTCTTTTTGCAAAGTAGCATCGGTTAAAAAAACTTCTCATATTTGATATTATCCGGATTTAGAGAAACTAAAACCACAAGTTTTAAATCCGTTGGCAATGCACAGTGGTAACGATTCTACCTGGTTCAGCGCAGTCTACAAAAGCGGGGCAAACTCTTCCCTGGAAATGGCTTCGGTAGAATGATCTGTTCTCCAATTTCTTCTTACTTTTTTCCAAACTGACACAGTCACATCTAACGGCTGCAATATGTGAGTAGATCTCGGATACAAGCTAATCATAATAATTCCATTTTGACTGCAAAACTGGCTTAGTTGTAGATTCAGATGTGACTTGTATCCATCAATGAAAAGCACTATTGGAAGGAGAATATCGTTCTCCTTTAACCAGGATTAGAATAAATTAGCGATGTATTCGAAAAAACCAAGTAAGCGTTTTGTACTGTGAATTATGCTCTTCCATATGAGCCCAAATTTGTTAAAATCGGTCAAAGCGAAACGGGAGAAATCTTGGTTTATTTAAAAAAACAATTGAACCTCCCCCGCCGCTTTATTTTGATAAATAGAACAAAACATTTTAGTCAAAAAGTATAGATGAATAGTCAGAAAATATGAAAATAATATCATCGATATACTTTCATTGGGCAAAATTCTATAAAAATCCCATTTTTCTACTTAGTGTTAGTTGTTACGACCTCTAGCGGACGTTTGACAAACTCGAAAATAATTTCTTATGTGATATGGCCGCTCTCTACCCTTAACTGATCACCCGGTACATATTTTTGATTTATGAGGCCGAATATAATTATGTGTTTTTATCGTGTTCAAAGGGCTGGCAAGACGAAAAATTGGAATGGGACCCGGAAAAATACGGTGGACTTCAAAATATGCATATTTTCAGAAGAGAAATTTGGCAGCCGGATTTGTGTTTATACAAGTAAGTTGAATGATGTTTAAAAACCAAAGTTATATTTCAATGAAGCCCATTATGTGGTTTAAATTCAAGAACTGAAGGATAATTCAACAGGAATTTGAGCTATAAGTTTTATTTGCTCATCAAATGAAACTAGGTAACATTTTACGAACCTATAATTCAAATATATATATATATATATATATATATATATATATATTGCCCACTCATTAATAAGAATATTGAGTTATCCAAAACTGCCCAGCTCCAACTAGAAGTCAGCCAAATGGATATTGAAGGTCAATATATCGCAAATTCTCGAAAACTCGAATAACAACAAAAACAAGTAGAAATAAAAAATTTTAAGGGTGAAAAATACCATTCTTACCGTTCTCCATACTTATATATTGTTAATTTTAACGAAATATTATTAAAATTCGAAGAAACTTAGAAATATTTAGGAAAGGTATAGAGGAATGCTTCACAAATATGAAAGGACATACCAAATGCTGTTTAACAAAACTAAAATGTAGGTAGAGCCATGTAAAAAAATGAAGAAAATTATAACTTTATACTTTAGCTCACCCTGAATACAGATTTTCGTCGATGATTTCTGTCACATTTAGTGTGAAAACTAGACAATATTCGTCTTTTTAAATACCCTATATAATTTTGTAAAACTACATATTGTAAGAACGAGGATTATGGGGGAAATCTAAATATGTGGAAATTAACAGGGTGTCGCTTTAAAAAAACGTATGTTTGCTTTGTTACGAAGCTGTAAGTCACCCAGTAGATATCGGCATATTTTCCAAGTATGTCATTATATACAATTTATGTTCATTACTTTTTTGGGAAGTTTACATAATAACAGTTATCGACTGCTGTCACACTAAAAACTCACCCTGTATATTGCATTATATTATACATAAGTTCAAGTTATTAAACAATCAATAACTATTTTTTCAGTGCAGTGGGAGACGTTAGAGATCTTTTAGAAGATACTATGATGGTAGCTTCTTATACCGGACACGTGCAATGGAATCCATCTTTAAAGTTACAAGCTTTCTGCGATAATACTGATTTCGACACTTGGCCCAACGAGAAGCACAAATGCAGTTTGATTCTAGGTTTTATGCGAGATTTGAATCACACGATGCTTGATTTTAGGCGAAAGGAAAGTTCGTTGGTAAGTTAGGACGCATTTAAATTTAAATAAAACAAGAAAACATTGAACTAGCTGAATTTTAGTATTTGTCGTAATTTGCAGTCCAGTTCTATTTTTTCGGATGTCGCCCTCACTTTTTAATGATAATTTTGGTTTTTTATGCACTTTTAAAATAATTCGATAGGTTTTAGCATATATATATATATATATATATATATATATATATATATATATAGATATATAGATATATATATATATATATATATATATATATATATATATATATATATATATATATATATATATATATATATATATATATATATATAGATATATAGATATATATATATATATATATATATATCGAATGTCTTCATAGAACCCCATTGTGTAATGAAAAAAATTTTTTATATAACGACTGAAAAATGCTATATAGGTGGGGATAACGGGGATTTCAGTCCAAAGAATCAACGCCAAGATCTTTTATTTACAAAATGCCGCCAAGCTTTCGTGTCCTTTTGACACTTCCTCAGGGCACTATAATACATATACAAATACGAAAGCTTGGCGGCATTTTGTAAATAAAAGATCTTGGCGTTGATTCTTTGGACTGAAATCCCCTTTATCCCCACCTATATAGCATTTTTCAGTCGTCTATATATATATATATATATATATATAAGTAGTTATTTCGATGTAGTTGTTGAAAAAATTATTGTACTGCTGAAAATTGTAGTATGAAAGTGGTTAAAAACTTCACTTTTTTAAGATTCGGCAACGTGCAAAGATATCCTCGAAGTCAGTAAGTGTTTGGTTTCTTGTCATTTTTTTTCAATTACCATTTATATTCTTTTTCAAATGAGAGATGAATTCTTTAAGTAAACACACACAGTACAAATTTAAAAAATCATTTCCAAATAGGTATTAAAATAAATGGAATTCTAATAAAAATATTTTAAGTGAATGGAATATTCTGATAATAAAATATAAAATGAAAAAATTTCCTAATTAAGCTAACATGAATTTAAATCAAATATTCGAATGAGCCACCGTTTTGAGCTAAACAATATCCCAAACGGTTATAAAATTCTTGACGACCATGGGTGAGTATTATCTCCATATAGGGTTGTAGAATTTGTTTCCTAAGTTCGTTCAGGAAATCGGCCCTGTTCTCCTGGAATCCATATATTCTCGATTTCACATAACCTGAGATAAATAAATCGTTGGGTGCCAAATCTGGAGAGCTCGCAGGCCATTGAATGTTACCATTCTTGGAGATTATCCGAGTGGGGAATAATGTATTTAAATAATTACATCTGTGAAGTTGGCAGAACCATTTCGGCAGAATCAAATAAAACCTATTACGATTTTTAGTACTAATTTTGTACTAACTTGTACCACAAAAAATAATTTTGTAACTTTAACCATTAAAGAAGAAACATGGCGCTGTCAGCTTCGTGTTAACCTGGAAAGCCCAATGTTCGTGCCACCCTCTTATTTTCGATAAAATTCGGCGCGCAGCTCATGGATTATTTTCATTACATTTCAATACATATTTTTGTACATTTTGATAAAGGACAAGTTTTTAATTCTGGTCATTAACGCTTTCGCTGAGGAACAGTTCGTTCTAAACTCTTTAATTCTCTCATTGTTGAACCGCTGAAAATCAGTTAAAAACCGCGACGTGTCTCAAGTTCTTTTATTTTGTTTTACCTTTCATTCGCAAATATAGACATTGTAATGAACTTTAGTAAGTGTCACAAAGGCCAGGACTTTCCACTATAAGTTAAACTATCGATTGTGAAAACTCATAGTGAACTGCAGACACCGGCATCTTTGGTAAGTACATTTAAATTGGAGTTTATTGTATATGTTGTCGCTTCGCTAATTGCATGAATAATACAACTACAGTCCATTGTTTTTAGAGCTAACATTTTGGACCAGTATGAGACGGATATTGTTCTATATTGCACTTAGGGTGTCGACATATATTTGCGAATAGTGTTTTCATATACCTTTCATTCACCGCATTTTTTGAATTCATTAAAAATTTCTTGTTTTATTATTGAATTTGCTGTCGTCTATACACTGGTTTTTGATTCAATAAATTTTATCTGCTAGATCTCGAGTTGTTCATATCTTTCATTTTTTATTCCTTATCAACTGTTTCTTGTTCATTGTAAGTTGATTTACGTTTATCAAAATGGCTGCTAACGGAAAGAATCGTAAATTAGTGATGCAATACGTAGCAAGGCGACAAACGATTTTCTCCGATGCTACTAGCAGCTGGGATGCAGTTAAATATTGCACTTATGAGCAAATTGCTGTTGCGCAAGTATATCATGATGATACCGCGCGATTGCAAGATGATTTCAAACTAATCAATGATAAGATCAGTGATCTCAACTGTCTCCTACCCCCAGCGAATAACGTCGATACAGAAGCACCTTACAATACTTTTCGCACCATTCTTGTTAAAATAAGAGCTAAGTTTGTACATCTTAATAGTGAAAAACCGACTCCAACTACTACTCCTGTCATCAGCGTCAGTCAGACCTCTCAAAGTAATGTTGCATTACCTAAAATTCATTTACGGACTTTTTCTGGTGATATTGAGAAATGACCTGAATTCTACGCACTGTTTCAATCCCTTATACATAATAGCACGTCTCTCTTCCTATAGAAAAGCTCCATTTCTTACGCTCCAACCTGAGCGGAAGTGCCTATTTAAATAAAATTATCAACTTCAAACCAATTTCTTCTAATTCACTCAGCAATTTGAAACATTTTCACGACACGCATAAAAATTCCGTGTACATGCTATTAAAACATTATCCATCGATGATTTAGCCAACTTTATTTTGTTAATTTTATCATTGAATAATCTTGATGCATGTACCGCTAAAGCCTTCGAAGATCGACAATCTTCAGAAGGAGTTCCGCGATTTAATGATTTGTTGGAATTTGTAATACATCAGATCAAAACATTGGAAATAATCTCTACCCCCGCAAGTTCTAACCCCATTACTCATACCACGGTCGCTTCTAGATCAAATTCATTCAATGCCAGTCACAATTCAAATTCACATCGTTCTGTTCACTCCGATTCAAAAATTCTGTCTTGTATATTTTGTCACAAGGCACACTCATTGTCCTCCTGTTCCGCATTTTTTCCTGTTTCTCGAGATGAAAAGATCAATTTCATCAAACAACACAAGCGTTGTTTCAACTGTTTAGGTTCCCACCTGAAATCTCAATGTAAATCTACATCTGGCTGCCGTAAATGCAATTTTCGTAATCACCATACTCTCGTGCACCCTTTTCAATTAGACAATTCAGGTAACAGTTCCGCGTCCAAACCATGAATCCAATAGTGCATCTACTTCCTCGTCGAACAACCCGCATCTGCTTCCACGCTTTCGTTTAGTTGTGCGATCACAACGCCTGTGGCGTCACTTTAAGGTACCTTTCGTGCACGCATCTTAGATGAGCGCAAAGGTTACATTCCCGTACGGGGAGTTATTGACCCTGGATCACAACTCTCCTTTATCTCTTTATCTAACCAGTTGAGTCAAAAGATTCACGATTTGCCAGTTTCCGTATCAGGCATTGACGGACACTCCTCTACCTCTCCTGGCACTATCCTATGCCAACTTTTCTCCAGACTCTCCAAATCATATTGACATAAACCCATCAGTGGTTTCTCATATTACTGATCATTTGCCTCCTTCTAACATTGGTACCGAAGTTGCTCGTGCTTTTTGATATTTAACTTTGGCTGATCCTGAATTTCCCCACTCAGACAAAATAGACTTACATTTGGGCGCTGACATCTACCCCCAGTTATACCTCAACCTTTTGTTCCTAGCTTTCTTGGCCCGGTTGCTATCAGCACCATATTTGGTTGGACAATTATTGGTCCTATCCAAACACGTGATCGAAATCAACGAATCACTTCTTTGATGTCTACTTGTCAAATTTCCCACGACCTCAGCAAATTTTGGGAAATTGAAAATGTTTCGAATCTCACACCTGAAGATCCTCTTGACATTTTAGCAGAGCAACATTTCATCGCCACTCAAACGAAATTAAGAGGGCAGATATTCAGCTGATCGATAAATTGAATAGCAAGCCAATTCTTCTTCGATCTTTCCAATATTTCTTGAAAAACGAAATATTGAAGTCGATTCTAATAGCACTAAATGTGTACTCATTTGTACCATGAAAAATATTCGAAAATATTAAAGTCAACCCACTTAAACAACCCCTGCTTTAATAAATTGAATAGCAGGCCCATTATCCTCACATCTTTTCAAAATATCTTGAAAAACGAAATATAAAAGTCGACTCCATTAAAACTGATTTTGTACTAATTTGTACCACAAAAAATATTAACGTCAATCCCTCAAACAAGATCAATAAATTGAATAGCAAGCCCATTCTTCTCCGATCTTCCCAATATTATCTGAAAAACGAAATATTAAAGTCGATTCTATTAGCACTAAATGTGTACTCATTTGGACCATGAAAAATATTCGAAAATATTAAATTCATCCCACTTGAACAACCTCCACTTTAATAAACTGAATAGCAGGCCCATTATCCTCAGATCTTTTCAAAATATCTTCAAAAATAAAGTAAAAGTCGACTCCATTAAAACTGATTTTGTACTAATTTGTACCACAAAAAATATTAACGTCAACCCCCTCAAACAATCACTGATTGTCAAATAGCAAGCCAACTCTTCTCCTATCTCTCCAATATTTCTTTAAAAACGAAATATCAAATTCGATTCTATTAGTACTGAATTTGTACTAATTTATACCATGAAAAATATTCCAAAATATTAAAGTCGACCCACTTAAACAACCCCTGCTTTGATAAATAAATTGAATAGCAAGCCCATTATCCTCAGATCTTTTCAAAATATATTGAAAAACAAAATGTAAAAGTCGACTCCATTAAAACTGATTTTGTACTAATTTGTACCACAAAAAATATTAAAGTCAACCCCCTCAAACAACTCCTGATCGATAAATTGAATAGCAAGCCAACTCTTCTCCGATCTTTCCAATATTTCTTGAACAACGAAATATCAAATTCGATTCTAATAATACTAAATTTGTACTAATTTATACCATGAAAAATATTCCAAAATATTAAAGTTGATCCACTTTAACAACCCCTGCTTTGATAAATAAATTGAATAGCAAGCGCATTATCCTCAGATCTTTTCAAAATATATTGAAAAACAAAATGTAAAAGTCGACTCCATTAAAACTGATTTTGTACTAATTTGTACCACAAAAAATATTAACGTCAATCCCTTAAGCAACCCCTGATCGATAAATTGAATAGCAAGCCCATTCTTCTCCGATCTTTCCAATATTTCTTGAAAAACGAAATATCTAATTCGATTCTATTAGTACTAAAATTGTACTAATTCATACCATGAAAAATATTCCAAAATATTAAAGTCGACCCACTTAAACAACCCCTGCTTTGATAAATAAATTGAATAGCAAGCACATTATACTCAGATTTTTTCAAAATATCTCGAAAAACAAAATGTAAAAAACGACTCCATTAAAACTGATTTTGTACTAATTTGTACCACAAAAAATATTAACGTCAACCCCCTCAAACAACCCCTGATCGATAAATTGAATTGCAAGCCACTCTTCTCCGATCTTTCCAATATTTCTTGAGAAACGAAATATCAAAGTCGATTCTATTAGTACTAATATTGTACTAATTCATACCATGAAAAATATTCCAAAATATTAAAGTCGACCCACTTAAACAACCCCTGCTTTGATAAATAAATTGAATAGCAAGCCCATTATCCTCAGATCTTTTCAAAATATCTTGAAAAACAAAATGTAAAAGTCGACTCCATTAAAACTGATTTTGTACTAATTTGTACCACAAAAAATATTAACGTCAACCCCCTCAAACAGCCCCTGATCGATAAATTGAATAGCAAGCCCATTCTTCTCCGGTCTTTCCAATATTTCTTGAAAAACGAAATATCAAAGTCGATTTTATTAGTACTAAATTTGTACTAATTTATACCATGAAAAAAATTCCAAAATATTGAAGTCGATCCACTTAAACAACCCCAGCATAATTTCTTGAAAAAAGAAATATAAAAGTCGACTCCATTAAAACTGAATTTGTACTAATTTGTACCACAAAAAATATAATTTTAAATGAAATTGACTGTCTGGACCCTTACTTCGTGGAATATGCTCATATTAGTGTTTTTAAATGAAACTCACGGTCTCTAGTTAATTCCACAATATAATACAAGTTATTGAAAATTCTAAAAAATTGACAATTGTTTCCTTGAAGAACTGGAAATTAGAAGACATTTAAGAAACCCACAATATGAAGTTGTCAATGAACAGGTAAATCTAGGGAATTCTCCACTAATAAACTGTCTTCTTAAGTGATAATTGTAAAGATCAGCAGATATAGTTTTCCTGGTTTTCTATATCATTGCACAGTTATACTGATCTCAATTGGAAAAATGATATCCAATTTTTTAGAATTTTCAATAACTTGTATTATATTGTGGAATTAACTAGAGACCGTGAGTTTCATTTAAAAACACTAATAATTTTAAATGTTTATATTTTTGATTCATTGCTTTCACTGATTAAGTGAAAGCAACGAATGAACTCTGTAAAACCAAGCTTTGCTTAACATGATGTACAATATGATTCGTGGTGAAGCCTGCAGGGAGGTTGTTGACTATTACATAATGCCGTTTCCTTACTTGTTTAACATCATTATTGCAACCTCTTCCACAGGAAGAAAAGTATTAAATCACAAAATTAATCATATATTACTACTAACATTGCTAGTCTTTAACAATAGTTATATATCCAAAGCGATTCGTGAAAAATTCGTATAGTAGGAATGTTATGATAGTATTCGGTATAATCCTTACCGAAGATGGTACGACACCTTTGAAAAATGCCGAAGGACCTTCTCTACTAGTAAACAGGACACAATCAAAAATACCTTTGAATTCTCCCGGTTTTGCGTTCATCTGTCTCGTTTTAATAACGTCCAAAGGTTGAGACAATAAAGTAGCCGCCGTGCCAGCGATAAAACTACAGCTGAAATAAGTCACCATATTATCTCTAAATAGCCCGGTTCGTAACAGGATCATTTTGATTTGATCGTATACCGAAAGCTGACCGACTGTGATCATCACGGCTCTTACGGAAGCGGTGGTGGAGCCTCTGAAGAGTTGTTGCAGACCTTCTTCTCTATAAACTCTTATAAAACCGTCTATGGCATGTTTATAGTTTCTTCTTTTTTCCTGCGGAAGTTTGATATCGTTTTGCATTCTAACGTTGACCACGTCACTGGGTACTCCCGCCCAACCTCCGGCAGCACCAGATACAGCTCCTACTAATACCTTAGTGCTAAAATTCGACATGTCTAAGTGAGTTTTGGCGTAATCGTACATAGCGAATCTAGTTGTGGAATACGTTAATTGCCTACAAACAGATGCTGATATACCTGAGTATAATGCGCGTACACCTTGTTTCTCTACGATGTCTACAGTCATATTAGCGATGGAAACTTTCCTTCCAACGTGGGTTTGAATATGCACTTTTAATAAATCCAAA
Organism: Galeruca laticollis; assembly: GCA_963921935.1. Taxonomy (NCBI): domain Eukaryota; kingdom Metazoa; phylum Arthropoda; class Insecta; order Coleoptera; family Chrysomelidae; genus Galeruca; species Galeruca laticollis. The sequence continues at coordinate 124,040,991 of OY998177.1, forward strand.
GGGTGAGTTATAAAAACCGCTCCGGCGGCTGCAAAGCCTCCAAAAAACCAACGGGGGTGTCTTTTGATTTCGGTAGACATGAATTATTAAAAATGTTTATAATTATATATAAAATAGTATGACATTATGTATAAAGTATCTTTTACTGATCTTGACGTTTAGTCACAATAGTGTTTTGTCAAATTTTATCCAATTAGATTTTAACAATTGATAGGTCATCAGAGGTTTGTTTAAAGGGGACTTGTCATAGAAATTCTTGCGACAAACTCAAATGGATGACCGATTAAAGTGGCAGACTGGATCCAGCTTTGGAGTAAAAATACTTCACTTCGAAAAGTTTGACGCTGATTATTTTTTTGCGTAATTTTGAACCAACCAGAACGTTACCTTGTATAATTTCGATAGTACGTGATTTTACATTGAGTAGCTACACCAATCGAAAACTTTATAATAATTTCAAAATTCCTGCATAATTGTTAAGACAATCAAATTATAAACAAATAGAGTAGAGTTTTGTATTTAAGTGTATAAATTCTCTTTATTGCAAAGCGCTTTCGTTATCTTCAGTGCTTCCTGAAAGTAAATACTCAGTTGGAAATACAGAAATATGAGTTGTAAAAGTAAGGCTATAACTTTAGAAAAATTATTAGGTGAGTACTTACAAGTCAGGTAAACAGGAAGTTGCTGAATAAAGAATAAACATTGTTACAATTAATATTGTTCTGCTTAATAACTAAACGAGAAACATGTTAAAATTCAGGTCACCTGGTATTTAGAAGCAACGTCAACCAGATGCGGAATGTGTAAATTCAAATGTCAAAAATGTCAAAGTGGAAATACCAGTACCAATCTAAAGAGCGGTCTAGTGAGTATTGAAATGGAAGCGTTACATAACGTAAATTTAATTATATTTAATCCTCTGATAAAGAAGAAGAAAATCTCTGTCCCAGTTCCCTTGTGTGTTTAAACAAAGCTCATTTTCATTAAGTTCTTTGGAGATCACAAGTGTCTCAAACAAATCCAATCTAAGAAATTCCTTATTATCAATCCTGTGCAATGGAGAATTACAATTACTTGTAGATGGACTATTACGAACTCCATAAAAACTGTGATTACTGGAAATAGAATTTTCAAAACTATGGAAGTAATCATAATGTGTGTCATCTGGAGTTGAATTCCCGACGTCATTAGTGTGTATGTTTTCCTCACCTTTATTGTGGATTTTCCTAACTGCAAGCATAGTATAGGGAACCCCATTTAAATTAATGGGTCCGGTGACTTTCGCGACCCTCCTAATTTTGCAACGATTTTTTTTTATTAGAAAGCCATATTGTTATAGAGCATTTTAAGAGAAAAAAATTCTTCGATTATGCACTTTTGAAAGAGAAAATCGCAATTGAAGGTACTAAAAATGCGCCATTTTTTTTAAATTTTGGACAAGATATCACATGGTCACAAATTTTATAAGAAGAAGTGGATGGACAATGTTGCCAGTTCTCATTTCCGTGACTCGTGACGGCTTGGAAATACTTTACACAAGAAAGATTTATACTATCTTCATGATCTAAAATGTATGTATTGAAAATGTACTTTTTTGGACGTATTATGTATGCTCCACAGGTACTAACTTAGTACGTATATTCTATGTGGTTAGGAAAAATATAAAAAATTACGTATATACTTGGGATTTTTAGTCAAAAATTAACGTTAAATGTCCCGATAAGTAAAAAGATTGTAATATAAAAAAAACCTTCGACTTTTAGGCTTTAATCCACAAAACATACACATAAGTATCAACTTGACAGTATGTATAAATGTGACAATGTGACAATCCAGAAACAATAGTAAGGGCGAATATTATACACAATACGAGAGTTTAAATAGTAAGGGAGACTCATATCAATTATATGACATTCTCCCCAGGTTTATTAAAGTTCATAGCAACTTAAATACTCCGGAGGATGTCGCTCTCTAGCAGAACGACGGACTGTAGGTACTTCTGGTTCAGTATTATTTGGAAGATTTTCAGTTATCTCAATTTCAGAAGATTCTTCTCGTGACTAAAAGTCTGCAGAAATCTTGTCTTCAGATGGGGGGTTAACTGTCGTTTGTAGTTCCTCTGAATCCATATTAACGTTAGCGTCTGATGATAAAGTTATATCCCCACGAGGTGCTAAGTGTTTCAGTGACACAGTTGATTCTTTTCCATCTTGGTGACGAATTAGAGCATATTCTGGATTTGCCTCCAATAGTTCAACTTCTTCCACTAAGGGATCGTATTTGCTGTGACGAATAAACTTCTTCAAAAATACAGATGTGGACGGCTTCAACCAAGTTGGTAACGATGTTCCATAGGATGATCGACGAAGATGATTGAACATACGTTCATGAGGTGTACAATTTGTTTCAGAGCACAACAGAGATCGAATGGAATGGAGTGCATCTGGAAGAGCTTCTTCCCATTTTTGTGTTCCTAAGCCTTTACTTTTAAGAGCTAAACTTAAGCTTGTCCATATAATTCCATTGTACCTTTCGATTTGTCCATTTCCTTCAGGGTTATATGGTGTTGTTCGACTGGTTGCAACTCCTTTAGAATGAAGGAAATTAACTAAGTCATTGGATAAAAACTGTGATCCTCGATCCGAATGAATGTAAGCAGGCATTCCAAAAACTGAAAATAATTCCACGAGACAATTTATAACAGATGCAGTAGTGATATCCTTGCAAGGGTATGCAACTGGAAATTTAGAGTATTCATCAACAACTGTCAAGAGATATTTGTTTTTAGTGCAGCTGGGCAATGGTCCTTTGAAATCAATGTTTAGACGTTCTAAAGGTGAAGTTGCTTTAATCAAATGCGAATTCTTGAGTTTGAGAAATCTTGGCTTCAGTTCGGCACAAACAGGACAAGACAAAATCTTTTTCTTGACATCTTCGAAAGAAAATGGAAGATTTCGATGACGTACAAGATGGTACATTCTTGTGATGCCTGGATGACAGACTGACTGGTGTAAATCGAATAATTTATTACTACTTGTGGTTCCACAAATTCGAGAGAAGGCATCAGCTGCTTCATTGGATCGTCCAGGACGGTAAATAATATCGTAGCTGAAACACGATAGTTCCAACTTCCATCTTTGAATCCTTTCATTTTTAATTTTACTAGAATGCTTTCTGTGAAACATGAACGAGACTGCCTCTTGATCTGTGACGATTTTGGAATGTCTTCCTATCAAAAAATGTTTCCATTTTCTTATGGACTCTATGATAGCATAAGCTTCTTTCTCTACAGAAGAATGTGCCTTTTCTGATCCTGAAAAAGTTCTTGAATGGAATGCTACAGGTCGCCCTCCTTGGTTCAGTGTAGCAGCTAAAGCAATGTCTGACGCATCTGTTTCAATGACCAATGGTTTATCACCAGAGACTGTCCACAAAAGAGCTTTTGCAATATCGTCTTTCAATTCATTGAACATTTTGGCAGCATCAGCTGGTACGGGGAATGACTTACAGTCAATAAGTCTTCTGATTTTATCAGAATATTTTGGGATCCACCTGGAGTAGTGGGCAAACATTACAATTATTCGTCGTAGAGAAGAAATATCTTGTGGCACAGGTAACTTCAAGAGTGGTTCCAATCTACTAGGGTCAGGTTTCAAAGTACTATTTTCTATCACATACCCTAGAAGACATATAGATTTTTGTGAAAATTTAGACTTATTTTCATTAATTGTAAGCTGATATTTGTCGATGACGGACATAAACTTCCTGAGATTTACATCATGTGTTGACCGATCTTCGCCGCATACAGTTATGTCATCCAAATAGGTGAATATCCCTTTTAAATTCTCATCTGATATTATTTTATCAAGGGTTCTTTGAAAACAGGCTACTCCATTAGTAACGCCAAACGGAATCCGACGAAATTGATACAGTCGACCACATGCTTCGAAAGTTGTGTAAAATTTTTCGCTGTCTGCAATAGGGATTTGGTGGTAAGCACTTTTCAGGTCAATAGAACTGAACACTCGATATTTGGAAATTTTAGCAACCAGATCCTCAATATTCGGAACAGGATACGCGTCCAACAAGGTGAACTTATTGATGGTCTGCGAATAATCTATGACCATTCTCTTTCTGTGACGTTCATTCTTCGTTACCAAAACTTGTGCTCTCCAAGGTGACATACTTTCTTCAATTATACCCTCTTTCAGCAGATTTTTGATTTCGTTCGTGATAAATTTTTCATATTCTTTCGAATGTCGTCGAGGTTTACAAGCTATGGGTCTACAATTTTTGGTTAGATTGCCGAAAAGAAGGGGAGGAGCGACTTTCGCTTCAGTGAGGCAGCATATAGAGAGAGGAGGTTTGCTTCCACCAAAACTGATGTCAAGTTTGGAGTGCTGCTTCATAATATCGTGACCAATTATTAAATCAGTGCACAATTTTGGTAGAAGAGATACTTTGAAATTTGTATAAACATTCCCAAGAATTTCCAAGTCTATATAGCAGTAACCATTTATTGATGAAGACAGAGAAACTGAAGCCATTGAAACTTTTCCAGTGCTGGGATGTATGTTGAATTTACGCTCCTTAGCGAAAGTATAGTTTAGATAACTATCAGAGCTGCCCGCGTCTATCAGGGAAGTAGCGTGCATGTTGTTTATTTTAACATTAACAAGACTTTTTGATAAACTGAGAGGATGGTTTGTAGAAGCAATAATGTGGTCCGAAGTTGTAGTTTCAGTTGAACAATGGGAATGGTTAGACGAGGTGGAAGCTGAAGGTGATTTATTTTCTTCTGCCAGTTTTAACTTCATACAAACCATAGAAAAATGTCCCAACCTCTTACAGTACTGACAGATCTTGGCCCGCGCAGGGCATACGGTGCGAGGATGCTTGTTTCCGCCACAGAAATAACATTTTTGTGTGGTAGCAGCATTAAAAGAAATATTTTCGACACGATTCATTACTTCGGAATGGCTCGGATGTTCTCTAGCAGTATTGGAAGAAGATGTTGCATGGACGAAAGACATATGATGAAAAATTGTAAGATTCTGAATATTTTTGTGCACTTTCCAATGATATTTATTGAGAAAGTGCCTGGTCTAGTGTGAGAGTACTATTCTCCAAAAGTCGTTGACGGATATGAGGTGTTACTAAACCTCTGATGAAGGTGTCTCTTATGAAGTCATTTCTGTTTTCTTCAGCAGTTACTGCTTTAAAATTGCATTCTTTACTCAGTATCTTAAGGGACTGTAAATACGGATCTATCGACTCACCATTTTCTTGTTTCCTCGTAGCAAGAATATGTCTAGCATATATTTCATTCACAGGTTTGCTATACGCATTTTCTAGTGTTTTGATAGCATCTTCGTAGGTCGTACATTCACAGATGAGTTCGAAAACTGTTGGAGATATGTAGTTGAAAAGAAGTTTGAGTTTGTCATGATTTTCCGGCTTTGTACTCTCCAGAAAATTTTTGAAAGTCGTATACCAGTGTTTCCATTCCTTGGAAGCGTTAGTGTTATTGGCATTCACGTCGAATTTCTCGGGACGTAAAAACTTATCCATTTGTAATCCTTCAGTAGTTTCTGTGGATTAAATTGTAATATAAAAAAAAACCTTCGACTTTTAGGCTTTAATCCACAAAACATACACATAAGTATCAACTTGACAGTATGTATAAATGTGACAATGTGACAATCCAGAACAATAGTAAGGGCGAATATTATACACAATACGAGAATTTAAATAGTAAGGGAGACTCATATCAATTACATGACAAATATTCTTCTTATAACGAACGTATTGTTGATAATTAAAGGAGAAATATTTTTAAAATAATCGCTAGAATACAGTTCTAGTGGATTGCTTTATTCAATTTTAGTCATATTTTATATTCATATTGCTATTATTTTACATTTGACTAATGTTCACTTGAACAAATGGAAAAATATAGTTTCCATCAAACGATCGAAAAACCTAGCTAACTTGGGCGATAGACAAGGCGAGAAAAGAAGAAGCAATTCAATACCTTATATTTAAAAATTTAATTTTTATAAACAAGTCATAAGCTCAGTGATTTCCTTTTATGTCCTTTTTGTTTTCTCCTCGTTAAAAGTGAGTGCAAATGTGAATGTGATGAATTTCCGCAAGTTTTGTGCCTTCTTCGCGCTAGCTTTGTGCAATTTTTCTGCGAAGTTCTGGTATACTATTATATTTGAGATTACCTATATTGTATTCTGGAACATTTGTCGTCCCTAGCAAACTTGTATGGCTCATACTGGTATCCAAAATACGAGTTTAAAGATGGTTGTTAATGTGTTAGTATGATCTATAGAGAATAGAATCTGTTCATCGAACTTGATTGCCCCTCTAACACCAGATGAATTCCTCTTGTCGAATGATTCAAAGGTTCAATCTTTGAGTTGGTCTTCTCAATCTTTTGGAACGTCGATGCAATTCTGAACATTCAGGTGTGACATGTCTGGGACAGATATCTCTTGGTGTAACATCTCTAGTTGTGACATGTTCTGCTACTTGTAGATGGACTATTACGAACTCCTTAAAAACTGTGATTACTGGAAATAGAATTTTCAAAACTATGGAAGTTGTGAAGCCAACAAAAATATACCAGTCTTTTTACAGTGTCACTGGAATATACAGCGAGACTATCTTCACAATTCAACAGGGACTGAGACAAATGGTATTCCAATGTAGCTCCAAGTAAAAAGACTACAACTGAGACAAAAAACCACTCGCTTATGTCGAAAAACAACCATTTGCCCTTGAGAATCAACCCATAAAAACTTTAAATAACTTCGATCGATTTTACTAACACCAATCTGAAGAAAAGCCTTACGAATATTTGACACAACTCCTAATTTATTCTCACGGAAACGTAATAGCACTGATGGTATTAGCTCGATCAAATTAAGACCCTTTTCTAGACAATAATTTAATGATGGCTTGTCCTTTTCTTGAGCTGACGCATCAAATACTGGTCAAATTTTCGTGGTACTGCTTTCCTTGATTAGAGGCCTGTGAGATAGGAAATGACCCTGAACATCACCTTTTGAATCTGGTTCAATGACTCGTTCTATAATACCTTCAATTTCCCATTGAACAAAAATATCATTATAACTTTCAAAAAGATGTTCATTTTTGAGCTTATCCACAGCAGCATCAAGCCTTTTTTAGCAATATTAGAATTTGTTGGTACATGGGCGTGTCCTTCAAGCCATGGCAATCGAACTTCGTACCTGCCTTCTTTATCTCTGGAGATGGTACTCAAAAACAGTTCATTAGCTGCCATAGCTGATTCCTCCCCTGTACACTTATCTGATGGCTCCGGAATTTCTAAGACATCTAATTCCCACAAATCGCTAACAGAAGCATGCTTAACAAAAAGATTTAGGGAGATCATGACGACATCAGATTTAACATCAGGAACTGGAATTTTTCCAACCTAGTGATGTTTCGATGGCAACTATGCCACAAGCCAATTTATGGTAAATACCAGTGTACAAGTACACTTGCAATGACTTACGCTCCCAACAAAACATCAATCGGGCCAGATTGCTTTTTATCAGACAAGATAATATTACAAGAACTTAGTTCTTTGGTCCATTCCCCAAAAAATACTGGAGTGACAACTCCACAAATAACTATTTGATCAAGTGCCTCAGAGGAAAATGAAAACTCACCATTAACAACTGTCAAATCATAGCAACCGTGGCTCTCAGTTAACTCTTTGCCTCCAAATAAACAGTGAATCAACTTCTCAGAACGTTTATAATAGCAACCCAGCTGCATTTCAGTTTCTTTCAATATATACGCTCTCTGGGACGCACTATCAATCAAAGCTCTAACTTTCTTAAAGCCACTGTGTCCTTTAATGTCACTTGAAGAGTCTGTAAAATACGTGAGTACTAGTCTGATTTGACAGGTCTTGATTCCTTTCACTTTCATCTGCTGGATGTGGGGGTTGAACACGGGATTGAATTTGGTTACTACCTGCTACGTCATGCTTCTTATGCTGAGGCAATTCATAACAATATGTAACTATAACGTTGGATCGCAATACACCTTAACCATTTTTTACACCTATTGACTTGGTGACCTATCTTGAGACAACGGAAGCAAGCTTTCATTCTAGAAAGACACAATTGGCAACTTCAGCATGAACCATGCCCATAGTTGTCGGGACACTAGAACTATTCTCTTTCACTTGCTTCTTAAAACCAATATTTTTCCCATTACTCGCATTTGACGGACTCAATCCATTAACCAAACCAAAACCTTTTGTGGCCAAATCTATTCGCTGCTCATTTTCTACTTCACTTCGTAAAAGCGCCAAGAGTTTCTTGAGCCTATCATCTAATGTAACTACTGTCTTATTATTTGAATCAGAAAGAATATTAAAATGTAATGAACGCTGCCATATCCTCAATAATTCTTGTGGTAACCATGACTCTATTAATGGGAACAGCATAGCAGATCATTTATCTGAAGCTATACCTAAGGTCTCAAGAGAACGAAGTTGAGTCTTAATTTGATCATATAAAGAAGCAATTATCCATTTTTTTGTTTAGAATTTGAGTTGGAATTGAATAATTGTCTTATTTCCAAGGATGTAAATTGATGTGCATTATCAGAAACGACGCTGACAGGTAGTCCAAATCGCGCAAAATATCTCTCTGAGGATACTGATTGTCGCTTTACTCGCTGTCGTTTGTGTAGGAATAGATTCAAACCATTTAGTATAGGCGTGAACGAGAATTAAAAAGTTATAACCGAGGAATGGACCAGCATAATCGATATGTAAACGAAACCATGCTTCAATAGGATTTTCCCAATGATGTATGGCCACCTTCTTTGGATTGTTTTGAACCAAACAACAACCACCAAACATAACTCCTGGCAATTGCTTTCATTTTAACAATTCCAGTATGTGCTTTATGTAGTTCTTCAAGTATACGTTTACGTAAACATTTTGGTATAAGAACCATATTGTTGTAGAAAATACATCCTTCCTCTAGTGAATATTCATGTAAAGAATTTTCATTACCTTCACCAAATTTTTCATTATTATAAAACTTTTGATATTCTGCATCGTTTAATTTAAAAATGCTCAATCAATGTCAACTTCTTCCGATGTAGATTCATCTTGCGAAACACACCTTTATAGGTAGTCTGCATTTCCATGCTGTACCAGTCGGAATGCGGAAGTAACAGGTGAGTTTTTTTCAGGACGGAAAATTCATGAGAGTGGTCTATTGTCCACTATTAACGTAATATGTCTACCATAGCAATATTGAACAACATTCCGTAGGCCCCATATTACAGCGGTTGCATTTTTATCAAGCTGACCATAGTTTCACTCAGCTTTCGCCAAATATCTCTAGGCGATTGCTACTGGTCTTCCTGTTCCATCTTCCATAATATTTAATAATACTGTTCCCAATCCCGTTGAGGAAGTTTATGTAAAGGATTGAGTTTTGAAGCCAAATTTGGTATACACTGGTGATAGTAATTCACAAGACTAAGAAAAGTTCTCAGATGGCTGGCATTTGTTGGTCTTAAACTATTCAAGATTGCATCAATTTTCTCTTTCATGGGGTGTTATCTATGGTTGTCGATTGTATGGGCCAGATAAGATATGGAGGTTATGAAAAACTGACATTTCTCTTTCTTGAGATGAATGCCACTGTTACGTAAACGGCTTAAAATTTCACATAACCTCTGAAGTAATTCAGAAGGTGTACTTCCCTGAATCACGACATCAAAAAAGAACTAGCTCCTTGTAAATCTTATAGGGTTTGATCCATAAAACGCTGCCATACGTTTGGAGCAACTTTTACTCCAAACATCCAGCGTTTAACCCTATATGTTCCTTTAGACGTGCTGATGGCCTGCTTCACACTGCTTTCCTCATCAACCGGTATATGTGAGTAGGCTTGATTGATGTATAAAGTGCAGAAACAAAATGCACCGCACATTTTGGAGAAGATATCCTCAATTTAGTCGCTATTACTTTCCTTGAAGTTTCGACACGTTGTTTCTCATACAATTTTTAATTAAATCTGCTTTTTGTCACATGGTAGAATCGACATATTTTTCTTTGAAAAAGGCTAGAGAATTGCTTGTACTGCATTGGCGTTCGATCGCCGTGAAATTTAAAATCTAAACACGTAAATCGGGAAGTGTGAACAACTATACTATTTACAGGTTCGAAGAAGATTAAAAATACTTCAAAGATATTCCAAAAATGTTTCCAAAAAGTTTAATAATGACAATTCTGAACAGCAGAAATTAATATCGACTTTCTTATTTCTTATATTGTTGTGGTATATAACCAAAATGTTTAGTCAACTGTTCGTATAATATAAAAACAATTATAGTATTGGGAACGATCCTGTAGGACGACGGGACGATACCTTTGAAAAAAGCTAAAGGGCCTTCTTTACTCGTAAAAATGACGCAATCCCAAATTCCTTTAAACCGTCCAGGTTTCGCGTTCATCTGCCTAGTTTTAATAACATCCAAAGGTTGAGACAAGAGAGTCGCAACAAAACCTGCAATAAAGCTGCAGTTTAAATGAGTCACCAGATTATCGGTAAAATATCCAGAAAGAAGAAGCAAACTTTTTAGTTGATCGTACACGGAAAGTTGACCTACGGTGATCATAATTCCTCTTAAACAAACCATTGTTGATCCGCGGAATAACTGGTTGATTCCTTCTTCTTTGTAAACGCGGATGATTCCGTCCACGACATTTTTGTAATTTCTGCGTTTTTCCTTCGGTAATTTTACATCGTTTTGCATTCTTACATTGACTATGTCGCTAGGAACTCCGGTCCAACCTCCGATAGCTCCGGATACTGTACCTGCTAATACTTTCGTGCTGAAATTTTTCGTATCTATATTTTGCTTGGCTAATTCGTATAGAGCGAATCTAGTGGTGGAATATGTAAGTTGTCTCAAAACTGATGCCGTTAGTCCTGAATATAGCGCCGAAAATCCTTGGTTTTTCACTATTTTCTTTGTCATTGTTAAAAGGGATCCTGATTTGGATCTATCGGTTTGTATGTGAACTTTTAGCAGATCGAATGGATGGGTGACGCAGACAGTAGCAGCTGCTGAAATACCTCCAAAGTACCATCTTGGTAAACGCTGTATTCTGTCTTGCATTAACTTTTAATAAAAATATAATAGATGACATAGTCTAACAAAAATTTTGACAATATTTTTTGATTGATAGAAGAATGTTATTAATAAATTGGAAAAGGGGTGCGTTACGTCAGTGTGACAGTTTAAAAACTTCAAATATGGGGAATTCAAAGCTGCCAATTTAAAAGGACAAAAAGGTGAAATAATGAAGTACAGGAAGAAGTACTAGTATGTGCAGTGCCTGAAATAACAATTAATTCATCGGCCGTCTTTATTTACTACTTCAGATTGTACTGGTATAACTTTTACAATTTATTTATTTATTATATTACAAAACATGTATTATCTGACATCTGACTCCAATAATTATCAATCACCTACAATCTATATCAATCATGATTATGTAACTTTTTGACACATATAACAATGACAACCTCTGTAAGGTTTTTGGCGAACAACCACAACATTCAATTATTGATTATTATTTTAACAAGAGTTGTGAATAGCATTGGAAAAATCTAAGAATCCGTACCTAGCACGAATTTCGAAAAATCGTTTCGTAGTGGAGTATAAAACATTAATTAACAAACCTGAAAAATCAAAAAGAGTCCGCGGAAACACATATTAACAGTAAAAATGCAATATGAGAACAGTACAAATTTATTTCTACGCCCATGTCTGTAAACGTCAAAAATCGCACTGTCAACATTCCTTGTAAATGACACTTAACAATAACATGTACGTAATGAGATCCCATAACATACACGTGCGTTTTGAGAAGAAAACTTAAACTTCTTGGTTTAATTAAATTACAATCAAATTTTTATTTATGTTAGACTTTATTTGGTCTATTTACACAAATTTGGTCAATTAAAAAACATAAAAACTTTTAGCATTAGCGAGATATATTTAGGATTGAAAGAGTGATGCCCCTAAATGTAGGCAGCACATTATGCAATTTCTTTAAAAATTGGACGTTTTCTTAAGTAGCTATGAAAATAAATGTTGTTATTTATATTGTCAATTTCTTGAACACAATATAATACAATTATAAATAACCGTTCATCACCATTAAATAATAAGGAACAATCGATTTACAATAATTGTTCAATTGTTATTAACAACTATTATAATAAAATTTAAATAATTGCGATGTTTTTGATTTAATGGAAGAAAATGAATGGGCGTAGAAAAAGTATAGTACGTTACACGAGTTGTAAGCCCATTACGCACTCATGAAATTTATGCACTCGCCGCTGCGCGGCTTCGTGCATAAACTTTTTCATTTCGTGCGTAATGGGTTACTTACAACTCTTGTTACGTGATATACTATTATATTTACTTCTAAAATTCGAACAACGTTGTCAATGTTATCAATAGAAAAAAATGAAAAAGAAGAACATGTCAACTACTTCTTATAATTTTATAGGTCTCAGCTGACAAGACTATTCAGCTCAAAACTGTTAACTAATCTAGGGAAAATGAGTAAATGACTTAACTTTTACAGCTCAAGCAGAATACTCAGGTTACAATAGGTCATACCAAAAACTTAGGAGATGATTGAGAGGCTAAAAATAATGATGATATTTTATATAAAAAAATTTCTTCTCGCCCTTTGTGTACGAAGTATAGGGCTCTAAAGTTGGGAATTAAAAATGGTTTGTTACTTATAATTATTGAAATTAACTGTCTCGACCCTTACTTCGTGGAATCTACTCATATTAGTGTTTTAAATGAAACTAACGGTTTCTAGTTAATACCACAATATAATAAAAATTGTTGAAAATTCTAAAAAATTGATAATTGTTTCGATAAATCAATATCATCGTCAGAATGACAGAAGTTACATTTCATTTGATGCCTACCTGATGTTTCGTAGTTATTTTTGGTTAGACCAAGAAGTGACCTAACTGGTGATTGGCTTAATATATGTTAATAGAAAAAAGAAGAAGATGTGATATTACAAATATTGAAGCTTAGATATTATTAGCCCTATGGTGATATCCTGGATATCATTTTTCCAATTAAGATCAGTATAACTGTGCAATGATATAGAAAACCAGGAAAACTATATCTGCTGATCTTTACAATTATCACTTAAGAGACAGTTTATTAGTGGAGAACTCCCTAGATTTAACTGTTCATTGACAACTTCATATTGTGGGTTTCTTAAATGTCTTCTAATTTCCAATTCTTCAAGGAAATCCAGTTCTTGTTTCTTTTCACAAATATGCAGCACTTCTAGTTTTGTGTTTGGTGTCAATGAATGATTGGTGTCAAGTAGATGTTTTGCATAGTGGGATTTATCTGGTTGTTTTAATCTGAATGCTCGTAAGTGTTCACTGTATCGGATTTCAAAATTCCTAAGGGTCTGACCCAAATAGACAGCATTACATTCTGGACATTTAAGTTTATATATACCTGACTTCTTTAATGGTTTTATTTTTGTTTTTACATTTAACAATTTTGTACTAACGTTACTTTCTGTTTTAAAAGAAATTGTTGTATTCGTTGCTGAAGATTTTATCTTTGAAATACTATTAGAAATATTTCCTGCATATGTCATGGTTTTATAAGTTCTTATTTCATCAGTTTGTTTAGGAAATATTAGTTGTAATGCCACTTTTACCTCTTAATAAGCTAACCTTAAATGTCTATCTATTACAATTCCTAAGTATTTGATTCGATCTTTTTCAAAAATTTGTACCTGGTCATCAATTATTAATGGTCCCAGATCAGGAAGGTGATTGTAGTAGGATGTGAATGGCAAGTAACTTGTTTTTTGGCTGTTTATAGTTAATTTGTTATATTTGAACCAGTTGCATATTTGTCTTAAATCCTGTTCTGCTAATACTTTGAAGTCTCTCCAGCTTTCACCCTCATATACTATGGCCTTATCATTTGCAAAACTGACTATTTTTCCTGATGTTTGTGAATACACTAAACTATTTGTATAAATCGTACATAATAAAGGTCCCAGGACTGTTACCTGTGGAACACCACAGGTTACCGTCCTGGAACAGCTTGAAACTCCGTCTATACTCACTATTTGTTTTCGCTGTGATAAATAGTCTTTTAATAAAAAATAAGCTTGACCTCTTATACCGTAGCATTTCAGTTTCTCTAATAAACGTTTATGACAAACGGTATCGAAGGCTTTTGATAAATTCACAAATATGCACATGACCGGGACTTTTTTATCTAACGCCTCATATAATTGCGATGTCAGCTGCAATATGGCATCCTCAGTAGAGCGCCCTTCTCTAAAACCGAACTCAGCAGTGGAACGATTTACACTTAACAGAAGAGAAGGGGGAAGAGGTTTCATAGACATTAAAAATATGAACTACACTCAGGTAGACAACTTGAGAAAATACTTTGTAGAAAGAGGGGAAACAAGCAAAATCCATAAAGCCATCATACACTCTGAAACAGGCACACCCCTAAAATTTTCCAGCCATACATACAACCCGACAGATAGAATAATAACACCAGCAACAAAGAAAGAAAACTGGAAAGGAAAAACACTACATGGAAAACATCCACAACATATAGACTTAGAGGCATCCAACATGTGGCTCACAAAGGGGAATATCTTCGGTGAGACAGAGGGGTTTATGATCGCAATCCAAGACCAAACGATAAACACCAGATACTACAGCAAACATATAATAAAGGACCCAAATACACAAACAGACAAATGTAGACTATGCAAACAGCACATAGAAACAATTGACCATATAACGGGAGGCTGCAACATACTAGCAAATACAGAATACACCAGAAGACATGATAATGTAGCGAAACACATACATCAACAGCTTGCGAAGCAATACAACCTTATAGAAGAAATCACCCCTACGTACAAATATACACCACAAAACATACTAGAAAACGACAATGCTAAACTATACTGGAACAGATCAATCATCACAGACAAGACAGTACCGCAGAACAAACCGAACATCACACTAATAACAAAAAACAACAAAACCACTTACTTAATAGAAATCTCCATACCTAACACGCACAATCTACAAAACAAAATTGGAGAGAAAATTGAAAAATACATCCGTCTCTCAGAAGAAATTAAAGACATGTGGCACCAGGACAGAGTGATTATAATACCCATAATATTATCTAACACAGGAGTTATACCAAGAAATCTACACGACAGCATTCAGAAATTACAACTCCATCCAACAACATACATACCACTACAGAAGTCCGTCATAATAGATACTTGCTCTATAACTAGAAAATTTTTAAATGAGAACTACAGGGAATAATAAAAACAGAATGGAAACTATGCTTGACCTGACGTCCGCATATATTCCTAAACTAACCAGAGAATATCTGAGAAAGGAAGAAGATAATAATAATAATAATAATGTTTATTCAGTAATAATTTGAAATTTACAATGTGTACAATATTTTATTAATAAACAGAGACAATCACAGAAGCTGATGTAGGTACAGCTTGTGCGTGATAAGCAAATTAATTCTATATAAGGTACATGCAATATAATATAAGATACAGACATCTACAGTCATATAACAAACACTACAAAATAAGGCATATAGTATAAAATTAAAATGTGTATGAGTATGATAGATGAGTAATATAATGTAATGAGTAGGAATAATATAATATGTATAGTTATAGGATTAACCAAGGCATATTCAATAAAATATGTAATTAAAAAAATATACATTACAAAATATAGAGAATTACATCAGAGTACATAGCTGTATAACTATAATAATGTTTATTCAGTAATAATGGAAAATTTACAATATGCACAATATTTTATGAATAAACAGAGAGAATCACGGAAGCTGATGTAGGTACAACCTGTGCGTGATAAGCAAATTAATTATATACAAGGTCGATGCTGTATAACATAAGATACAGAAATCTACAGTAACATAACAAACAGTACAAAATAAGACATATAGTATAAAAGTAAAATGTGTATGAGTATGAGAGATGAGTAATATAATATAAGAGTAGGAATAATATAATATGTATAGTTATAGGATTAACCAAGGCATATACAATAAAATCTGTAATTAAAAAAAATATACATTACAAAATATAGAGAACTACATCAGAGTACATAACTGTATAACTATAATAATGTTTATTCAGTAATAATGGAAAATTTACAATTTACAATGTGTACAATAATTTATTAATAAACAGAGACAATCACAGAAGCTGATGTAGGTACAGTTTGTGCGTGATAAGCAAATTGATTCTATATAAGGTCCATGCTATATAACATGAGATACAGAGATCTACAGTAATATAACAAACACCACAAAATAAGACGTATAGTATATAAGTAAAGTGTGTATAAGTATGAGAGATTAGTAATATAATGTAATGAGTAGGAATGATATAATATGTATAGTTATAGGATTAACCAAGGTATACAATAAAATATGTAAGTATGAAAAATATTGAATACTTTAAATTATATGACATAGAACATTACAAGATATAGACAATTATATCAGAGTATATAACTGTCACAGGACAATACTCTAGATTCAAGAGAATCTGGAAAAGCGGAAAAGTTATGTAGTTTGAAATGCTTATGACTAGACGTGAGCTATATGATAATCGCAA
This sequence comes from Galeruca laticollis, assembly GCA_963921935.1. Taxonomy (NCBI): domain Eukaryota; kingdom Metazoa; phylum Arthropoda; class Insecta; order Coleoptera; family Chrysomelidae; genus Galeruca; species Galeruca laticollis. The sequence goes on from OY998177.1 coordinate 124,057,798, forward strand.
GTATAGTTGTTCTATTTAATTTCCAATTTTATCGTGTATTTCTGTACGGGAAGTATGCTGAACATAAAGTTTCAGTTTATTTTTAAATTTTCTAGGGTTTAGCTCACATTTTAGTGCTTCTGGCAGATCGCTGAAGAGTTTTGGGCCTAGAAAATGGTAGCTCCTTTGACGGACTGACTAATACATCAGTAGTAAAAAGAAGAATCTTATAGTATTCGGATTGAATAAGCTGAGTGACGAAATAACGCCTCAATTCATTATCAATGAAATAAAACAATTAGTCGACGTTGAGATAAACCAAAGTGAAATTGGCAACCTGTACAGAATAGGAAGAGGGCAAAATTGGCCAGTGAAAATTGAACTGACTAATAATTTTCGGAGAAGATTCAATCTTAAGGGTACACGCATAAAAATTGCGAACGATCTCACATTCAAACAAAGACAGGAAGGACAAATACTAAGAAAACATCTCAATCTCGCTCGCTTGGACAGAAATAACAGGAACTGCTTTATAAGATGAAATAAACTTATTGTTGATGATAAAGCATACTCACCAGAACTGGAAAAAAACGAGACTGAGGAAGACGCAGCTCACTCAAAGCCAAACAGTGCTCCTTACAGCGAATTAATCAGCAATAAACAAAACCAACATCAGAGGTGAAACGTCTATAGTTTCAGAAACCCCGAAGAATAAGGAACAGGCAAAGGAAAATTATCCCACAGAATCAGAAATAGCTTTAAAATGTAATTCAAATAATTTTCTTTATGAAAAATTAAAAATTGCAAATTTAATCAAAATATTGGACCGTCAAAGATTGAACGTCAAACAAAAAATGACATTACAGTTTTAAATTCAATCAAAAGGAAAGTAGAAAATAATAACCTAACAATTACAAAATCTGACAAGGGAACCACCACTGTTATATTGAAAACTATAATTCAAAAATATATAACTTTATAGAATCTAGCGATAAACTAATTCTTAGAGCTGACCCAATAAAAACTTTTCTAAGAATGTAAGAGATATTGTTGATAATTAAAGTTATATTTTATGTGATTATGAAAATAAATGCATCGTAAATAAAAATCCTCAATCTCCACAATTATATGGAACCGTTGAATTACAAAAAATATCGAAACCGATTAGATCTGCAGTTTCTTATGTTAATACTCCTAATAACATAATAGCAAAATAAATTTTAACAATATACTTAATAATAACGGATATATATCTGAATACTCAATTAAAAATTCGATAGAATTAATCAGAAAATTAAAAACATTCAGCTTACAAGATAACTCTTAAACACATTTCATTTGATATTACCAATATGTTCACTAAAATTCCTGCTAAAGAATGTACAGGAATAATAGAACTATATGGAATAGTCACATCAGTGTGTGTTGGTTTTTTGGAAATTGAATACTCAAGTACATTATTAACTCTTTCTGTCGATGAAGAAATTATCCAATCTGGTAATTTTTTCTAGCAGTTTTTCAGACTTCTCTTGCTTTTGTTTGTGAGCTTTACGTCTCTGTTCCCCACTTGGTTTCATATAATTCATTATGAGTTTAATTTAACTTTTACAAGCGTTCATTCCAACTTTTATCACAAATCACAATAGCAACAGTTCAGAGGAGTGGATTGGGAAAACTGATTCTAGAACTCCGCCGTTCTATGTAGCAAATTGTAAGTGCACTAACTCTATTTGATCCTACCGATGTTTTTAATGATGCCGTCGATAATGCCGACAACGTTCAAAGAGTCGAAAAAAAGTCGGCTTTGCTTTTGAAGCCAGTAAAAGTCACCGAGTGACCCAGTGCGAGATCTTTCCGACGCGGCTTCCGACAAAAAGCCCGAATAAAAAGACAAAGGACGCCGCGCCGCTTTCGGCACTTCTTGGTATATAGACATGAAACATCATGTCCCTATTAAAATTTAAGACCTTTACCACTTTAACGAGTATCATTTTAATAATCATGAAGTTTTTTCACCCCCAATTTGAATTTCGCCCGTGGGCAGTTGTCTATTGTGTCCTGTAGTTAATCCGGTACTGCATAGCATTGTCCTCGTCCATTGCGTCAAAACTATTAGCTACATTCTCTTGGAAATATATACAAATAACTGAGTAATACATACATATGCTCTCTTTCACTTTATTTTACCCCGACCCATTGTTAGGCTAAAAATAGATTCCATAGGACAATGGCTATAGTTTATTTACGATAAAAAGACGATGATGTCGTTTTTAGTTACTTTCCTGCTTATCAGAATAAATATTAATGTACCAACCATGAATACAATTCATCCTCAACAGCCAGGGCAATCTATAGCTAACGGGTTGGCAGAACTTTCCCCAGTTTGTTTTGACGTTTATTGACATTCGATCATCGTCTAATATTCACAAGTTTTTTTTGGTGCTTTTAAATTCATTGCTTCTTTAAGATTAAAGAAACAGTTATTTTCATAACTAATTATTTAGGCAAATCTGCAGTGTGTGGTTAATAAAATGTAACATCTTTGTTGAGCTATTTTGAACGAGAATGCCGAAATGGGAGCCCGCTTCTTCCGCTTAATGCTGTAAGAGACATAAGTAATAGTATTCGCTATTTGTATTCATCATTATTAATATTATTGTTACATATTTAAATGTAAATGACTAAATGTTTTTAATGTTAGGTTAATTAAACTTGATAATATATTATTCTTCCATAAATTGAAGTAATTATATTGTAGAGAGTTGCAGAAGCTTCACAACTTAGCGTTACCACTGTTAACCGTATTGCCGCCAAGCATAATAGAGGTGAACAGCCTAAAAGCCCACTTAAAAAAAGACAACGCACAAAACCTACTGTTAAAATTGACAACTTCGATCAAAATGCTTTCCGAAATGTTATATATGAAATGTATGGGAACAGTGAGTATATTGAATTTACTGTTTTATTTTATTCACAATTAACTAACACAATATTTTTTCAGAGGAACGCATAACCTTGAAAACTTTAAGAGACAAACTCTCCAGGAGCGTGAACTCTTTAATGGTTGTTTAACATCACTCGGGAAGATAGTGAAAAATATTGGATTCAAATACCAAAAAGATGACCCTCGTCGTGGTTTAATGGAGTTGCCACATATTGCATTAAAACGTGTACATCTTCTACATGAATATGTCAAGATAAAAAGGGAAGGTTTATATCAATTTGTGTTTTTGGATGAGACCTGGATATTTAAAGACGGTACTGTTGCACGTTCTTGGCAAGATTCTAATCATAGAAGCGTGAAAAAACCCAAATTGGTGGTCCAAGGTAATTGAATAATAAAATTTAGCAATTAATTTATGATGTACTAACATTCCTGCCATTTTAAGACCTTCTCAAACACTAATATGAGCATATTCCACGAAGTAAGGGTCGAGACAGTCAATTTCATACCTTCTCAAATATTTACTAGTCACACTATTTCATTTAAATCTATATAATTATTAATAGTTATTTTGAGCTATGCAGTCTATCTAGGAAACCTAGTTTGTTATTTCGTTATTGTAGGTATATACTATTGCATGCTGGTTCTTCTTCTGGATTTATTCCTGGAGCAGGGCTGGTTTCTTCTTCTAAAATACAAGATGGTGATTACCACGGTGAAATGAACAGAGAAAATTTGTTGCATTGGTTTGAATACCAGCTTTTAGTGAACTTGGAAGAACCTGCCAAAAAGGCTGATATATACGGAACTGGTTGATACAAAATGATATTCCTTTCGAAAATACTTTCCTCAAAACCCAATTATTGAATTTAGAATAACGGTAAGTTGATATAATCATTTTTAAATATATTATGGTAATACTTAGATAACTTATGTTGTTTAAATATATGCATTTTTGTAGGAATAAACCACCAACAGTATATGAAGCTGACATATTATCTGAAAAATATGGTCACAAAGTGCTTCGACTTCCCCCTTACTACTGTATGTTCAACCCAATTGAACATATTTGGGGCATAGTTAAAATTATTTATAAGGATCATGTGGGCACTGACGGTTATTCAACAAAACAAGCAATATGTGCGTGGAAAAAGTCTTTAGAAAAAGTGACTCCTGATATTTGGTTAAAGACAGTAGAGCACACTGGAAAAATTATACAAGATGAGTGGGATACAGAAGTATTATTTGATAGACAGGATTGTCTCCATATATTATTAATTTTGACAGTGACGATGAAGATAGTGATGATTTTGTTGTGGAGTAGTGGAAATGTTGTATTTTATTTTTTGTATATTTTTATCCAATTTGCTTTATTTCCACCTTTTCAAAATCACTAATAACTATTATTAAATTAATTAGGTACAGTTATTTTATAATACACAAATTAAAACAACGACCACAGTATCTCTACATAAATAGTACTAATAAAATAGGAGATTTTTTATTTTTATATCTTGTAACAAAATTTTATTTTGTGTATCTATATTTTTCTTTTCCATTTTATTTTTATTATAATCAATATAATAGATATTGTATAAAGAAACAATATTTAAATTTGCATGAAGATGATTACAGCTTGTATTGATTCCTTTTAGCGTAAACCCTTGCAGTGCTCTTAATGATGGTTCTATAGAGCATAGAATAAGGTATAAGGACCTACAGTTTGTCATTTAACCCTCTTCTATGTAAAATAACTAAATGTTAATTCGAATTTAGAATGATTGGTTACTGTTTCTTGTATCGTATCCATAGTTTTTCATGAATAAATATTTATATTAAATTAATCAAGCCTATCATACAAGTTTTTTATTTTTATATAAATATTTTTTACTTACGTCCTACGAGGCACGGAACAATGAAAAAGAAGAACTGTAAATCTAACATCAGATTGACTTTTCTAGTTTTCGTTAAGTAAAGGAAAAAACTACAGCTTGGCAACATCACAATATTTTGTTTTGCAATGTCATAGTGTTTTTATCGTAAATAAACTATACGACTACACAATTGCAGCGCAACCGTAAACACGTGTTGCGACACTACCTGGAATTTCAGTTGGTAAAGTAAGCTATAACTCGGAAGACATTGGCAAATGAGAAACAAGTTGTTCGTAATTAAGATCTACAGCTTTGATGATCGGGAAAATTTCATAAAAGTGGATGGTTGATGAGGAAATTGTGAAAAATAGGAAGAAAAAAACAAGGAACATTTTTGCTTTCGAAAGTAATAACTTGAAAAATATTGATATTAAAAAAAGTTAGAAGAGAATAGAAAAGTTCTCTACAATTTTTCGCCAACTCTACACGTTATCGAGATATCGAATTGCCATTGTTAACATTACTGGCTAAAAATTCTGAACCAAAAATTGCGTTAAAAATGCCTTGATGATGAATTTTTAACAATAAGGTTATTGAAGGATCTCTGGTAATTTTCAACAGTTTCTTCTTCTCATATATTGAAATCACTTGGTTATGCAGAAAAAAACAACAAAATGGCTTCAATTGTCTTTGTTTTGTTTTCAGATACATCGTGAGGCTTCTGCTTGGTCAATTTCACAAGCTGATGTAATATCCGGTTCAGATTTGGAAAATCAAATATCAGAACCGGCCATATTTGAGATAATATTGACTATAAAAAGGAATTCGATAACTTTGGAGTGGATGTTTTCCACCCCATTTTTATGTAAGTGGATATTTTTAGTATCAAATAACTTTAAGGTTCGAAATTTATTTCATTATAAAGTTAAGTTACTAGTTGTCATAGAGTCTATTTTCCAATGTCACTTTTCTAATGAATGTATTCAATCATATTTAATTTTGTCGGTTAGTTGTTACTATTTTTAAAACTATATCATTTTCATTAATGTGAATTTTTGTATAATAAATCCTAGTTCGGGGTACAAATTATATAAAAATTTATTATACATAAATATGGATCGCGTTTTACGATCAGAGAATCTTAGTCTGAACCCAGCAGCTCAAGAATGGAGTCACTAGTATAAAACATTCAAAGAATTTTATCAATTGGCTGGATATAGAAGAAACGCAGAGACTCAATGTTCTGATTGACTTTGTTTATCCTTCTATTTTCAAGTACGTAAGTCAGTGTGGTACTTACAATGACGCTGTAAGTGTTTTGAAACAGAATCAGGAGCCTGGTGAAACTCGAATCACTTAAACTCTTAGCTAAAGATTGCAACATTAAAGTAGTTACTGCTGAAATTAATAGAGATGAAAATGTTCGATATGCGTTCATCGACAGTCTTCAATCATCATACATTCGACAAAGGTTACTTGAAAATAATACCTTTTCTTTAGATGAAGCTTATGGTCAAGCATGATCCCTTGAAATTGCTCAGATACAATCTCAGCAGTATTCCTCGTCCTCAGTCAATGCAGTGATAAAGTATCCACAAACTTCTAACGTTTGAAAACAAAAAGAATTCGACAACAAATCGGAAGCTCTTATTAATGAGACCAAGACGTGCTACTTTTGTAAATTATAAAAGCTTGTCATGCATTCAGCAGAGAGCATGATATTGAAGGTCACTATAAAAAAAAGAAAGAATATACTACTCATTTCAGAGGCAAATAAAACTAGATCTTTAAAATCATTAATCCATATCTCTAATTTTATTACTTATTTGCCAAATTGTCTACTGTTTGGTAGATACAGGCAGTTCTGCTATTTACAATAACGAAAATACAGTTGTAAAATGCCAATTACTTCATGCGAGGTGAGGAAGTATATATGGCTTCTACTTCGCTTCAGTCAAATAAATCTTCATCTCCAAGCACATGACCATTACATCAATGTGTCAAAGTATGATTACAAAAAGCATTCAGTTAATATTTTTCGCAACCTCTGTTCCGATAACATTATTGGTCATGATATCCTGAGAATACAATTCATGTGTCATCTGACCCCTTTCTACGATTTTAATTGGCTGAAATAAAGTAGTAAGAGGTTATCAAACTGCTGATAGTTCTATCACTACATGCTACTACGTCATTGTTTATCATTATGGCCAATCAATGAAAAGTATTGTCAGTTTTGGCATTCAAAATGTTGCTGCGTAAAATTCACTAAGAATGCATCAAGAACAATGAACTACTTATACACATGGAATGGCCTCAGTTACACTAGATTGATTCTAGAGTGAGATAGCGCTATTCGGGGCAGAAAAAGGGAGTGTTGATGTTTGTAAAGGTGACAGTGTATATTGGATTTGTGTTCTAGCACTCTAGTATTCAAATAGATTTCGGTGGTAAAGAAGATCCTTTCAAAATATGTGCCGTTGTTGCGGCTAATCTGGAATCAACTAGACTTTTCACAAATTTATCGTTCAATTGCAAACCGATTTCTACTAAATCTCGAAAACATACTTTGGCAGTTTATTGAATCTGATGTTCAAAAATTACTTAAAGAGGTATTATAGAAGACAATACTTCTCCGTGGAGAGCTAAAGTAATGGTTGTTGCATCGGAAAATCACCGACGTAGAATGGTTGTAGATTACTCCCAAACAATTAATCGATATACAGAACTAGATGCTTTCCCCTTACCTGGGATTGATGATATAGTTGATATATCAAAATCATAATTGAAATTATTTTCTGTCGTCGTAAATGATCCAGCAGTCTAAAGCAATCCTTTTGAAAGAACTTTGAACATTATATTGTTTCATTGGTGCCTTTCTCTTGGATGTGCTCCATTCCTCGTAGCACAAGGAGTACATTTCTTACACCTGTCCTTCACATAGTCGAAGCTGTTCATCCAATAAAACCTTTCATGGACTCGCTGAAGGGTTTTCTTCACTCCCAGATGACCTCCCGATGGACTCTCGTGTAACTTTCTCAATACCTCTGCTATTCTCGTTCTCGGGATAACTATCTGTCTTCTCATCTCAAAACCATTATCGTTTTCAAGGACTATTTTCAACAGCCAGTCCTCCGGGACAAGGGAGTCCCACTGAGCCCAATATGCCTTGAGTGTCGGTAAAAATCTTGACACTTCTTGCCAAGTAGATCGCCGATTTTCTTCCTCCCATTTCCGAATCTTCTTTGAGTGAGGATCATTATCCTGATCTTCTCTGATCCTGGCGGATAATCATTCTTCGTCAACTACCGTAATTCTTGAAACTGCAACTTCCTGAGATTCCGATTGGTTGCAGTGAGAATAGTCTACAGGGCATGATCGTTCAGAAGGCCATATCGACCCTGTTACGTTGGAACTGCTCGGCAGGATCTCTGACTTTGCAGGCCAGACCCTTATAGATTATATGAAAGATTTTTCAAAGAATAGAGTTGCTGTCAGTCAAGCCGTTTTAGGGTTGAAAGATACCCTGTCCAAAAAGCAAGAACTAACAACCCTGTTGGAGAGCCTTTCGGTTACCTTTTTCCGTTTGGCGATGCTGCACTGCCAAAAGGCGGATAACGATAGCGAAGTTATTGGCAAACTTAAGCAGCTAGAGGAGAAAATTGACGATAAGTTAGGGCGAACCTACGCAGCGGTGGCAAAAACGGACAAAGTCCAGATTCCGACCGGCGGAGCAGTGTTGCCGATGCGCAGGAAGGTGCTCAAGGTGGTTCCTATAGACGATAGCTCTGCTCTTACGTGTGATGACACAAAAAAGTTACTCACCACCAGGCTGAAACCTAGCGATCTAGGTGTGAAACCCGATAGGGTACTAAAATCTGGTAAAAGTGGTGTGCGAATTGAAACAAGAGATTGATGAATCTAAAATTAATAAGAATTTAATGAAATCGTTAGGGCTAAGGTATGAAATACAAGGCAAATTATTGCCAAGAATTGCGGTATATGGGGTGCCAAGCGATATAAGTGGGGATGAACTGAGGGCAGCCCTCGAGGTGCCTTTGGCGGGAGAGTCCGACGTGGAATTGGAACCCAAGTATAAATTTGGGCCGAGAGACAGGAAGTTTACTCACTGGGTGGTGGAAGTAAATGCGAGAGCGAGAAGGGTGCTTGTTGAGGTACATTCCTGGCTTTACGCAGTATAAATTAATATACGAAAAAGACCAGAAGCCTCTGACGGCAATTGTGATCCTAAATCAAGACTTAGAAGTCATGCAGATCAGCCAATACACCACCCGGTGGGTTTCTGTTTGTCAGGTAAACTATTTTGAGCGCAGTCTCAAAGTCGTCTCAATCTAAATGGGATGGTAACATCGAAGAGGATCTGAGAAATCTTCAGGACATCCTCAGCACATATAGAGGTACTCCAATATTAGTTGTTGGAGATCCTAACTGTAAATCATATTCGTGGTTTTCAAAACGAACTGATGAGAGAGGAGAGTTACTAGAGGACTTCATAACAGGCAATCAGTTATATATAGTGAATAATGCTGATGAGCCGTACACGTTCTCTACAGACAATGGCGAAGACAATATCGATGTTTCCTTTACAAGCGGAAGTCTCCTAAATAATATCGTACAATGGAAGGTGTATGAGGATATGATCCAAAGTGATCATAGGTATATTGAGTTACATATAGAATACGAAGCGGATGGGGGCGACTATGAGATGGCTTGTGTCAGATCAGCAAAACAAGATGTTATTGACGAGGTCACTGCTCTCCTCACAGAGCGCCTCGGGGGTTTCCCTTTGAGGCAAATGACTGAGATCAACTCTTTTGTCGAAGAACTAACGCAATACTTGCAAACAATTACAGGTCTGGCCTGCAAGGTTATCAAAAGAAAAAGTAGGCATACTCCTTGGTGGTCTGAACACCTTTCAAATAAGAAGCGTACAGTCGCTAGGCTGCGCAAGCAGTATCAACGTCTTAAACGTAGGGACTTAGAGTGGAGGGGGGTACACCGACAATTCGTCGATGCAAGAGAAGCATACATAGAGGAGGTGAAGAAGGCGAAGTTCACCTCGTGGATGTCGTTTGTGGATGAAGATCTGCAGAACGACCCCTGGGGAACAGTTTATAAATTAGCTGCAAATAAGATAAAAACCAGCACCACGATGTCGAATGTGCGACGCTCCGACGGCTCTGTGACTACTCTGCTTCAGGATACGCTCGAAGAAATTCTGAGCAATCTCATGCCAGACGATGATATCAATAACGAAAATCAATACCATACTGAAGTAAGAGAGGCCGCGAGACTGAGCACTGGGGATGTACATATCATAGTTACCTCTAGTGAAGAAGACCTCGACGAAGCAGTCTCAAGAATCAAGCCATACAAGGCTCCCGGTATTGACAAAATACACGGTAGAATTGTAGTTATGTGCTATCAGCACATTAAACCTTCTTCGGCTTTATAATGCTTGCCTGGCTTTGGGCTATTTCCCGAACAAATGGGAGATAGGCATTACTATTCTCAAATCACCCGATCGGGATCCCAGGGATCCCAAAGCACTCCGACCAATTACATTACTTTCGGAACTGGCCAAAATCCTTGAACGTCTTATCTTGAATAAAATTTTCTCGCTTCATTGTGAGCGCACATTCTTCAGTAACATGCAATATGGCTTTCGTAAAGCGCGGTCAACCGTGCAAGCATAATCTAGATTAACTTCACATATCAGGCAAGCACAGAAACACAGTCTAGTCCTATTTGTCGATATAGCGGGAGCCTGCGACAACCTGTGGTGGCCGAGCGTTATTAAACAACTTGACAGGAAGCACGTACCCGGCTCGATTATGTATCTCATGAAAAGCTATTTGAGTGACAGGAAGGTTAGATACCAGGCCACTTACACTGTAACAGAAAAGCGGTGCACAAAAGGCTGTCCCCAGGGTTTCCGTACTGGGTCCATTTCTGTGGAATCTGGTGATGAATACACTTCTCGAGATGGAATGGCCGGAGAGGGTGAGAGTGATTGCGTATGCGGATGATGTTGCGATATCCATCCACGCTGATAGTAGAGCCGAATTGGAAAGAACTGCTGCTCAATGCATGGGGACTCTGGTGGAATGGGCGCTACAAAACAAATTAACCATTTCAAAAGAGAAAACTAAATACGTTGTATTTTCGAACTTATCCCGCAATAAAAATCCAGTAGTTACGATGCAAGAGAACCCCATACGCAGAGCAACGCACATGAAGTACCTAGAGATAATACTTGATGAGAAACTGCACTACGGGGAGCACATTACGTACATCAACGAAAAAGTAAGAAACATATTCCAAGTTCTAAGGAGGTATACTTACAGAATCTGGGGCAAAATCGAAAGAATACAGGACTCGATGAAAACAATTTATCTGCGCGCAATCATTCCCATCCTTTCGTATGGGATTGAAATATGGGGCCATAGAGTAGCAAGAGTGGTGAACAAAAGAGTATTTCGCACTACACAAGCAATGTGTTTAAGGGCAATGCTAGGCGCATACCGTTCAACGTCTAGCGAGTCTCTGTGCATTTTGTCACAAATACCACCACTTCACCTGCACCTTCAGCAAATGGAGGCACTGGCAGCGCTTAAGAAGACTGGGAACGCGTACCTTCTTGGTACAAGAATAAACAGCGTAGAGCTCAGATATTGGACGGTGGTGCAACTTGAAGTCCATAGAATAGTTCTCGACAAATGGCAAGAAGAGTGGGACCACTCCGGCAAAGGAAGATACTTGCATGAAACAATTCCGAATGTTAGAGACTGGATTAATAATTGTCAAGTCAGATTAAAGCGGCAAACTACGCTACTCCTTAGTAGTCATGGTAACGTCGTTGTACACCTCTCCCGAATAGGGAAAGGCGGCTCAGCATGCGAACGATGCGACCTGGTAGATAGTCCATCCCATAGAATTATGGCTTGTCACTTATTCGCGGATCAAAGAGAGGAAATTGTTCGGGTGCTGGGCCACCTTCCGGGCACGGCCCACGAGACAATCCGTCTATTAGGTAATAATGTAAATGTATTGGGTAATTTTATTATTGAGGAAGAAGCCAGAGTAACATTAACAATGTAATGGGCATTCAGCCATAAAAGGTACATTGTACCTACAAATTTGATAGGCAAACCTAGGTTTAGATTTGTAAAACTAGTTTAGATAAGTCTGGGCTTAGCGGGTCGTTGTGGGTAATTTTCGTGGCTTCGGATTTTAGTTTATATTATATTATGCTATATAATTCTCACCCTTAAGACCCGTACCTATATACTTCAAATTTAGATACATTCAACGGCCTTCTAGTTCTAGTATTAGTATTAGTACTCGTATGTAACTAGCATTAAGTTTAAATGGCGTGATGTGGCAATATTGCGAGCAGGAGACCAGGGGTTAATCATAGGGACCCTGATGAAATAATGCCTAAGACCTAGCTTAGGCTTGCAGTCTCGCCATAATCAGGCACAGAAAGATGTCTTGGTATAAAATAAAGATAGTGGCCCCTCCTCTTTCCCTCATCCTCTTGAAAGCGACTGGTCATGCTGGGACAGGGGTGTGTGGCGGGATCTTCCCCTTCCTTTCCAATTTTTTTTAAAAAAAAGGGCATGATCGTCTAGGCAGAGAATCGGTGTTTCGGCGATTCACATCAACTCGATGTTCATCCCTGTCTGATTTCCCATGTGACTGGTGTTCTTAGGTTGCAGGAGTCCTGGGGTGCTTAGACGGGCTACGTACGTGCTCTAGCTCGACACACTTCCAGCATTTGATCTTCTTCGGCTTCTTGTCTGCTATACCTTTCAACAAGTTGACGATCTGGTCAAGTATGTCATCGTCACCTTCTTCCTGTATGGTTTTACCTTTGTTGTACCGCGAATCCTTCATGGCTGCTTTGCATTTACAAGGTTCTTGGTTTGCAGGAGTCGTAGGACGCTTACACAATCTGCGTACATGCTCTAGTTCGCCACAATTACAGCGCCCGATTTTCTTCGGCTTCTTGTCTACCATACCTTTCAACAAGTTGACTATCTGGTCAAGTCTCTCATCGTCATCTCCTTCCTGCATGGTCCTATCTTTGTTGTATCCCGAAGCCATCGTGGCTGCTTCGTATTCAAGAGCAGCGGTCAATACATCTACCATGGTTTTGGGATGGGCTAATCGAAGCGTCCTGTCCATATCGTGGTCACATAAGCCATCAATAAATGCCTGGAAGCCCAAACATTCTGGCAATATCTAGTTCATACTCTTGAAGGGTTTCGTCACGTTTACGCCTCCGGCTCTTCAGCTGCAATCGGAATAAATGTTCTAGATGTTCGTGGCCATCTCGCATGTCCAACCTCTCTTCTTCAGTTGCTCGAAGTCATCCGTTCTTTCAAGTGGTACCGTCTGAAGTATATCTAAGACATCTCCCCGAACTGCGATGGTTAAGTTCACTGCCTTCTCCCTCATATTCACTCAGGCTGCTTCAAACTGTTTTACATAATTGGTTCACGACATTTTTCCATCGATCGTTGGAGTCTTGACACGGGTAAAACTGCCAATATCTTCTATCGTGGGACGTGTTTCTGGTTTGCAGGGTTCTATTTGTTCGATCTTCTTGTCTTCTGATATCCTTGATTGCCTCGTCCATCTGGTTTTCCATCATTGACATTTTATTCTCGATTTTATTGTCTATCGATGTCATCTAATTCTCAATATCCAATTTTAGAGTGGAAATTTTATTTTTGACGTCAGCGGCAATGTCGTTTTTCATTGATAAGATATCGGCAGAAATATTGTTCTTCATGGTTGAAATCGTTTCGTCTATATTAGTAGACATATTGTCCATGTTAGCAGAAATATCATTCTACATAGTTGAAATGTTCTCCTCCATATTACCAGAAATGTTCTTCATAGCAGAAATATCGTTTTTCACATTAGTTGAAATATTCTCTTCCATGGCAGAAATTGACGAGATTAAGGTGAAAACCTCGTCATTGAATGAAAATATTTCTGGATCCAAGCCGTCACTATGCCATTTTGAGTCTTTTTATCAATTCACTCTTCTTTCCGGACGTTTACAAGTCACTTATACTTAATTTATGTACACACTTAATTATTCAACTAATTTACATTAAATACACTGTGTGATGGTCCCGAAAAGATAGTATCGTGAAAAAAGACATTATCATAGAAAAAGATTAAATTGTGTTAATAATAATTTCAATGTAAATAGCGAGCATTGATCTATGGAGGTCAGGCGAGACATACAGAAAGCACGTTCCAATTAAACGTAAATATCACACTCACCTGATATGCGGAAAGTCGTGCATACAGGCCACTGATAGAATGTTTCCTATAAATACAAAGTGTCGACAAACTCATGATTCATTCATTCATTATTATTTTGAATAAGTTTAAATGTATGTATAGTGTATTATAATCTGTGTTAGTAATTCTAAATATATTAATCCCAGTGATTTTTCTAAATGATGTGATTGATTCAACCCCCCGAAGAACGGTTACTCGGTAAGTGTTTGTCTCAAAGATATAATGGTTTATGGTGAACGTAGTTTATACGAGGGGTACTTACTGAGTAACCACTACAACTGTTCACTTTAATATTTACTTGTCCACTGCTTATCTCACGAGATAAAATTGAAAACTAAACTTTTCGTTGGTAGGTAGTCTCCTATATAGAAATGTAACCATAAGACCATTGACCCCGAAGGTAAGATAATACCAACGCTATCCGTAAGACCATTATCGACTAAATAATTAACTGAGTTGGCCCCGGAAACAAGATTAAGCCAATGCTCTCCGTAGGACCATTATCGACTAAACATTGAACCCGAAGATAAAGATAATCAACAGTATAAAAACATCATACATCTAATCATTTTCATTCATTCTTTGCTGTACCACATTAAGATTCACTTGTAATTTAGTTATAAATAATCATAGTTTGTAGAGAATAATCACTTTCATATTTTGTGGAAAATAAAGTTTTTTTAAAGTATTAAATTAGTGAAAACATAATTATATATCAAGTGCCCTCTATTCCGGAAACTTCTCGATTGCGGCTCTCAACAACAATCGACCTTCCTGGAAAAATCTAGATAACACACCTATCGGATCGGATCCTTGTTTAAAAAATGTCAAAGAATTACTCCCACAGAGAATAAATTTCTCATTGAAACAGTAACTCGTACTTCACCAGATAGCTCGGATGGTTTAGCCGGATCGTCTAAAGATTTCCAGGACAAGTAAACTGAACCTAGTAGCTCGAAAATTGAATGCACTAATGATTCCACCTTATCCGGAATCAAGGATCAAGTTCGACGGAATTCACGCGAACGATATCGTCCTATTTATTTACAGGACATCATTTTTTAGGAAGAGTGAATGTCATAGAGTGTATTTTCTATTGCTACTTCCCTAATGAATATATTCAATCATATTTATTTAATTGTCGCTATTTTTGAAACTCATAAATGTTAATTTTTATACTTCCGTTACTGAAACCGCATTTTGAACACAGGTTTGACATGTTAAACGTGTTAAAAACGTCTTTAGTCACCTTTTTGACACTTGGTACTTAATATACTATTTTGTATAATAAAGCCTAGTTAGGGTTACATGTTACAAATTATAGATAGAACACTAGGCAAATATCTTCAGTCATATGAATATTTATTTTAATACAATAAGCGAAACCTAGTGCCAGTACTGATTTGGATTTGGTTGTTATTTTTTCCTATTGGTTATACATTATCTTTTGTTTCAGTTATATCGCTTGCAGTTTTATCAAGTTTTTGGTTAGACCCGATGGGAAGAATGAAAATATCCATAATATGCGTACAGTTAATTTTTTGTACTTTGGTTCTATTAGGTTTAGCTATGGTTATTCCACAAAATAATCGGAAAGTTCCATATTTAGGTATTTATATAAAAACAATAGATCATGTGGGGCAAGTTTGCGCAGACTCATTATTTCACTAACCGTGGAAATTAGAGAAGTAGAATCAACTGTCTTCAGTGCCTACTTCGATGTTAGACAAAAAACTGTGATATTATTTTATTTTCAATTGAAAAACTTTTATATTATTACTACGGTATTTATTACTTTTTGTGTATCAATTTACTTGTTACTGTATCTAGTTTATTGATTAAAATTACAAAATCTTGTGAAATGACGGTGGAACAAGGTATAATTTTAGGATAATTCCGTTCAAGTGGTCAGGGTGAAGATAGCGGAGGAGTGTGTGGGGTAAAAGTACGCATATTTACGTGCGAATTTTTACCCCGACTACGACAGTTATCTGTATATAATGTACATTTTAGGTAGAAGATACAAATTTCATAAATAACAAAATGTTTCGAATCTACAATACTTAATCCAGTAAATACAGGCGGTTCGCCTTACAAACGTTCCGGTAGTTCTGATTTTTTTATATGTTATATAGGATGGTTAGAAAGTATTTAAAATGCAAAATGCACAATTCCTTCCCCACCGAGCCCGCCGCCATACACAAAAAACTGAAAAAATTGGCAATTTCTCAAGATGTTTGCTGATATCTTCGTTTAAGTGCATTTTAGTTGAAAAAAGTTCCACACAATGTTGTAGAGAATAAAATTTCCTATAATTTACGTTCGAACAGCTTCTCACATTAGAACGCTCTAATTCAGTTATGGCCTTATTTTACGAAAACAAGGATCAGAATAAAAATTGTAGGAAATTCAAGGGGAGGGTTGAAACCAAAAACGGTGGAACAAGACTGATGAATGAGCTAGAAGGTACAAGGCAAACTCGTCATCAGACGGGATGTTTGACAAAACAACTGCGAACCCCCCCCCCCCTCAGGATAAGTTCCTGGTCAATGAGGGGAACATGTACCGATTCGTGAAGCTGCTTTCTAGTGAAATGCAAGGTGCAATTATAGCCACAGACCAAGCTATCGAAGATGCAGACAGGTTGATAGTTGCCACAGGTAAATGTCTGTCCCCCACGTACGATGCCGTTATCATTGTCGGGGAATACATTAACCTACTCGTCTTGCTGACTTGCACAATACTTGGGGTCAACAATGTCTACCTAAAAAACCAGCGAGAGGGAAACCTCTAGACGCAATCTTCTTTGCATTTTTCGACAAATACAACTCTGTATTGCTCCTGCACGCAATATCGTGCTGCGACACCACATTTTTGGGTTTGGAAAGAATAAACTCTGCCTACTTTTTTGGCAAGACCCATAATTACTGGAGCAGGCGGAGATGTTCGAGGACCTTGCTGCCAGCTCCCAAGAAATTTCAGCAGCTCGAGAGAAGATCTTGTTATACCTGTATGGTGGCAGAAGATAACAGTCATTGGACTCCCTTCACTATAGCAAGTTGAAAACAAATCCCACCAAGCTCAATCTGGCTAAACTACCTCCGACCACTGACGCAGCAGGATATACCACCAGGTCATGGAGTGGATGGAGATTGTCAAAGACCCTATCGAGTGGGGCTGGTGTAGAAAATCTCGAAGACAGGAGCCCATCAAAATGAGTAGAGACGCTGCTCCCCCAAACCATCTCATGCAGATGCACAACTCACTGTATGGGGACGGTGACTGGGTGGTGACTGGTATCATAACTGCATACTTTGTAAGTTCACATAACATCGTTATAGAGTATCGATTACCTCTGCTACTCTCGACGAATTGACATATTGTATCTATATAAATATTGTCGAATGGTTCTATACCTGTGTCCATTATGACAAAATTTTCTTTCTGACCTGGTTTTGCTTTGTTAACTTGACAATCGTGACACTTTTTTACGTAATTTTTCACATCTTCTATCTAAAATTCGCTCTTATTTTCTTCAGCAATCTGTTATTTCCTACATGACCTCCAAACATTGTATCATTGTGATATCTTTCTAAAATCTTTTGAATCTCTTCTTTTTTGCTGCACCATTCTTGATACCTCGCAAATGCATATTTGTATGTTTCTTAAAACTTTGTACATCTCTTGAAAATGTGATCATTTTCATATATCTTCATTCTTTTTACCTTGTTTTCGACCGCTAGCTTAACAAGCTTCTCTAACGTTCGTCCTAGGTCGAAGTTGTATAATTCGGTATTTAAAGTTTCGCTGAATTTCAACCTGTTTTTGATCCGTACGTTCATCTTTGGAAAGACACGGTTTTCTTCAAAATGTAAGATTGGTAATTTATGAACCTCTAAATTATTTAAAACTTTTATAACTGAAGGTTTTTCTATTGGCCATTCCTGTGCCGCATGTTCCTGTATACACTCTTTTATTTTCCGAGTGCTCTCCTCACGAGCCTGAGCTCTAGTGATTCCTAAGATGTGCGAGTTTTCAGCTTAAAATATTTCTTTTTATAGTAAATAATAACTCTAATGTTTACAATTATGCTCATACTTAGTATCAAGATATCTCTTGCTAGCACGTGTGTGTTATTCTATTTAATTAAACAACTTACTATCCACCCTAGTCAACATATCAAAAATTTAGTACTATCGGACTATTTGTAAGGTAACCCCGTCTCTCTTAGTCTCTATTCAGTGAACTACAAGCGGAAAGCTCTACATAGATGCCTTGTCACTATTGATCAGTTTGATGTTGTTAGTTATTATTACTCAAGGGTTAAGTCAAAGAGAAGCCGCAGCACAATGAAATAGAAAAATGTTTAAAAATATGTGAAAATCTTTATTATGGTCTCAATATGACTACTTAGAGGATATTGATATAAGAGTACGCCGTTTTAATCAAGATTCAAAGATAGGTGGACATAAGACACCCTGAATTGAAACTACGATAACCCACTCAAACTAGCATAGCTAGAGCAATGTGGTTTATTTGAACTCAAGTGAACATTTACGAAAATTTACAAAACCCCTACACAAAATATAAATAGGTCGAATTTCGAATATGGATGAAACTGGGATAAATACTGTACCGAAGAAGATTTCTTAGGTCATTTCGATGAAAGGTAAAAAGCTGGTAGGTAAAATAGTTTCAGCTAAAAGGGGTCAAATTATCACACTTGTTTGCGCTATGAGTGCCACAGGAAGTGACGTTCCATCCGCTTTCATATTTCCTCATGAAAAAATGAAGGATTATCTATTGGGAAATGCATCTCCAGAAAGTATTGGATTGGTTTCTGATTCTGGTTATATAAATACAGATCTGTTTATGGAATTTCTTTCGCCATTTTAAAAAATAAGGTGTAGCCCACTGAGGAAAATCCAGTGCTATTAATAATATACCACTACAGTAGTCATCTTACTTTAGATACTATCTATTATTGTCATGATAAAGGCGTCAATTTACTCACGCTTCAACCATACAGTAGCCACAAAATGCAACCGTTAGATCGTGGTTTTTTTGGTCCACTAAAGGTAAAAATTACTTACGAGTGTGACAAATGGTTGAGTGCTAATCCAGGACGGGCCATTGGACAAACATGAGACTTTTCAGAAAGTTGCGACGGTTAATAATGCTTCTTCAGGATTCAAGACTTCCGGAATATGCCCTATCGATAAAAATAGTTTTTCAGAACAAGCAGCTTCTGTGACTGACATCAATCTTCTATGAACGCCATTTGAGCCAGATCTCTAGCAGAATGAAACTTCTACATCAGGTTTACATTCAGCTCCAGAGCCTTTACAAAGTACTTCGTTTGCGTCATCAGAACCTACAATAAGTACGTCTGTTGTAACAGACCTGGCGTTAATAGCAGTTACTACAGCAGCAGCTGTTCCAATAGATGTAGATTTACAATTTAATGAATTTATATCGCTATCATCAAAACAACAGTTTCCTAAAACAGCAGTGGAAAATAGACGAAGAAAAGGAAGGAAGTCAATTATTGCTAACGATAGTCATTTTAAGTGAAAATCAAGAGGAGGAGGAAGTACCTATAGCCAAAAAGAAGCACCATTTAGAGTTAAAGCAAGAAAAAGTTAGTACTACGGAAGCTATAGCTTGGACAACGCAGAAGATAAATAAAGAACTCAGCTGAGTAAAGTAAACAAAACTCACTATTTTGAAAAATCACAGTCGGTGTAACAAGTTAGGAATTATTGCTTAGGTAATCAGGCAGATATCGTTGCGATTCTAAATTTTAATACCAACTTCATAATTATTAAAATATTTTTTTTTGTTGATATAATGGTAAGGTAAACTATTGTTCTGTAATATAAAATCGACAAAAAAGTATCAGTTGCGCACAGAACCAAAACTAAAGAGATCGTGAAAATATTCTCTTTTTATCTAACATTTTATTTTAATTCTCTTCTGATCAATTGGTAAAAAGTAGAGTTATTTTAACTTCTATTAAAGAAATTAGTAGTTTTTTTAATGAAAAAGTTTTTATTGAATATTCTTTTTCCTTGACTATATATAAAGTTTACACTTCCAAAATTTGAATATTTTTTTGATACAGATTAAAATGTACTTTCCTACAAATTTTAAAAAAAAGTAAATTGATTAAAAAATATCGAAATCAAAATAAGCCATTTCCTCTCAAATTTTATTCTTTAATGTGGAAAAAATGGCGAAATTCTTGAAGGGAAGTGGAAAAAATTTAAAAAATCGAGAAGTATTTGTAAGGAAACGGGGGTAAATAATTTGCTGGTTACAGTATGAATCCAAAGTTGTTTGCTTTAGGCGGGTTTCCCTACATAATTTTGAGCGGGTCAAAACACATAGTTCTCGAAGGGCCACTTTAGTTGATCAGCTAGAGACTGTATACATTTAATATTGAAGGAATATCAGAGGTCTGGGAAAAACATCTGATTCGGAATAAGGAACAGGTAAGAAAATACAGGCTTCCTAATATAGCTTATATTAGGAAGTTTTGCCAAGCATAGGGAAAAGTATACAAAACCAGACACGTAATGTCGCCTTCATATGTCCTACTTGGCAGCCAGTGATAAATGAATATACTAAACTGGACAGTTCCTCGTTCATAGGTCCAGAAAGAGTACATACAATATAAATTGTGTAATCTGAGTGTGTTTTAGAACTAAAACAGTTAGAAGTATTAATTAAATAGATAATGGAAAATAAGCGTGGTACAGCATGTGGCAACCCTGCTGGTGCCAGGAGACTTAATACGGCAGTTTATAGAAATATTCACAAATAATAAATTTTATCAAAAATGTGTTGACTTAAAACCTTGCACAACACTAACGTCGCGATCAAGTTGACAAATAAAAATTATAACTACATATTTACAAGAGTATCGATAATCGATGCGACGACATCGATTTTCAAGGAATTGAGAGCGACTGCCCAGTGACAGATTAAATTTACGATACTACGACCCAGCATACACTGCAATTACACATTTTAGAAAAATGAGATAGGGGTTCGCCGTGTTTGCCTAGGATAGGGACTAGTTTTACAATAGGTTTGGTATATTCACCATCCTCAGTTTTTATTTTAACCGCTCGAACTGTACCGTCGCGTCCGGTATAAATTTCTATCACCCTGGCCAAGGGCTAAGTGGCCGATGTGGCCGATCTTCATATCGGACTAAAACTAATTGTCCAAGTTTCAGGTTATCCGCGGATTTTTGCTATTTTGGCCCATGTTGTAATTGGTGTAGATAGTTCACCGACCATCTCCGCCAGAACTCCTGCTGATTTCTTGTGTACTGTTCCCAAATGGTGAGTCTATTCACGTTCCGTTCTGGAAAAGCCGTTAGGGCAGCCAATTATAAAATTACCTGGGGTCAAGGGTATCAAATCGTTACGATCTGCTGAAAGGGGATATAACGGTCTACTGTTCAATACGGCTTTAATTTGAACCATGATAGTAGAAAGTTCTTTAAGAGCTCGATCATGTTTGTCAAGCGCAACTGGCAATTTTCTGGAGTTCTCATCTTTATTGGGTGTTGAACACATCGGCATTTCACCACTATCAACCTTGTTGCCTTCAATTTTAATTCGCGTAATCGTTTTAAGACTCACACCAGTGGCTGCAGTAACCCGATCTTGAAGCTTACAACCATTTTAATTTTGAGTTTTAAGAAGAACAAAGCAATGATGTTATTTTGAAGTTGTTACAGATTATAAAAAAATATTGTGTTCAAATTAAGTTAAACAACCTAACCTAATCCGATTTAAAAGTTAAATAAATTTTTCACTAGAAATTTTGAGTTACTACCTTTTTGCACCGAAGGCTTCGATTGTTTGAAATATTAAGGAGAAGTGAAACCTTAAGATTAATAAAAGGTTTAGAACTATATTTAAAAATTGAACATACCTTGGAGATGTTTATTACAGGAGCTCTAGCTTCTGCTCCTTGTTTAAAAAACTTATTTTATTTGACTTGAAATTTTTTATTTTATAACGGTTTAAAAAAAAAGATGCGCACCCTTGCACCACATGACCTACAAATACATCCACGTTCACTTTTTTGTGCCGAATACTGAATACTGAATAGTTTTTCTGACTCGATTTTGTTTATTTCTTTCTTGATCGGCAAACGAAATGAATGTTTGGGTTATTGAAAAATTATGCATAAAAACTGATTATCACATTTTTTTCCAGTTCAACTTTATAGCTATACATTAGTGGCCATTTCAATCGCTACTATCGAGGCTATTATTGTGGTAAACTTAGCAAGAAATAACCACAGAAAATCAGTACCTCATTTAGTATGTTCTATAATCACCAGCAGTCTTTTACAAACAAGCTTATGTTTACCCAGTGTCAAGGTAAGTGTGACTTCAAAACAAGTTATTTAGTAGTCCAAAGTCCATCACAATTAACACTATTTTCGTTTTCAGATGTATAACAAATATGGCGATTTGAACGATGATAGAGAAAAACATCAAATGATGTGGCTTCTTCTTGGTATGACCATTGATAGATTAGCATTCCTTGCGTATTTTGCTTTATTTATATATGCAATTGCATTGAGTCATCATGACATGTGAATATAATTTATACCGAAGAACTGTAATTATTAATAAAATATGTCTAATATTTATCTTGTATAATAATTTTCGTTGTTGGCAACAAAAACAACTGATAAAAATTGGAGAAGTACGTTATCAACATGTGCAGAATATGCCACGTATTGGAGACCTGGAATTTCTTCGACGTCAACCAACGTAGTATAAACAACATTTTTTCAGCAATTTTTAACCATCTAGTAATTGATAGGGGAAAGGCGGGCAAGATGACAAACTTTGTGTTTGTTTCCACAAATTCTACGTCTATGTAAAGATAAATACAAAATTTTATTGTAAAGTGGTAACTGGTAGGCGCTAAGATTACTAGTGGTATAAAGTGCTTTATTGCAAGTACAAAAAACAAAAATTTTGTTAAAAAACCATCTTGCCCACCCGACGCGGGCAATATGAAATACAATGTAAAACTAAAATAGCTACTATACTATTCAACAAAACAAACAAAATAGGCATTACACTAAAATATTAGTCCTTACTTTTGGCACAGGTCGAAAATAATTTTTTTTTTATTTTGGGGACAAACCTGCGCACTTTACACTTTACAAAATTGGCACCGTAACCACGATTCCTCAGATTTTGACCTACTTAAGAGGTCATTACAACAGAGACATGCACAATCCATCGTCTTCTGCCCCACTCAATTCATCTCCCATTAGTTTTCTTCTTACCACATTTCTGTTGCTCTTCCTCTGTAGCTCTTGTTTCTTCTCATTTTATTTTTCGAGAAGGCTTCTGAGGAAGGGACTTTCGGTTAATACATCATGATAGTCACCAGTTTAGCGCTTAACAGCTTTTCCTTTATTACTCTAAAGAACTGGTGACAGATCCTTCAGGATAGCCTCAATATTAATTTTTTCTGAAGTGGATGGACAACCTTAGTCATTGCTTGCTGACGCTTGCATATAGTAATCATCGACATTTCGTAGTTCTCTTTCAGCAGGAGGTGCATCTTCAGGAACATCGGTAGTTACATATATTCTGGAGAAATATTGGAAATAAAAGGTGATATCCCCGTTGAATGAAAACCACTTGAAGCGGTTCTCTAATGCTGCTAGTTTTTCATATGCTTGTTTCAAAAGTTTGGATACTTGATAGATGCTAACAGTACGACCGGGATTCTATCTCAACCACTGTGTGACTGCTTGGTTGTAATACTTATGGAGGGGGCCAAAAAATGCAGCATACAAAGGTGGGAGGCATGTGTACAGTGTGCAGACAAGTAAAGCAGTATCACAACATTCTTTTTAGCACATTCCAAAGCTTCGTATTTTTTATGACTTGAATGACCGTCAAGAAATAATAAAGCAATATTCTCGAAATTTGGTCTGACATGCTCAACAAAATGTCGCATCCATATTTGGAACAATCCCCCGTCATGTAGCCAGATTCATTATGTAGTTCTAACGTATCTAGCCCAGACAAACAAGGCAGGATTAAATCATTTCCTAGGAAATATTATTGCCTGTGGTACATATGTCCCTCCAGAACTAAAGCAGGCCGCAACGCTTGTATGGACATCACCTCTCTCTGCACCTGTGGGAGCGTCTACTTGCCTTTTGCCTCTTCTGGCGAACACCTTTGGAGGGAATTGAACAGCTGTTAGCGCAGATTCGTCCATATTAAAGATCATTGTGTTATGAATTTTATGTTCATCGACAACTTGTTCAAGTTGAGTAAAACCCTTTTCCACCTGGGGTTTATCGAAAGCCTCAGCTCTAGCAAGAGAGGTGACTTCAGACAGACGCAATGACAATTCAGGGTTACGTTGCCGAAAACCACGTAACCACCCTTTCCCAGCTATCTTATTCTCTTTATTAAAAGAATGTTTTATCTTCTTTTTTTCAGCAACCTCGTATATAAGCTTTCTTACGTCTGTTGTTGTCAATCCAAAAAAACGGGATTCCAATTCCAGAATATGGTTAACTATTGCAGCTTCCAGCCCTCGATTGAGTACTGATCGTAAGAAGCTCAAATGTTTTGTGGCTTTTGTTGCAATTTTGTTTTTGTTAAGACCTCGACGGTGGAGAGTGGCAGTTGATACGTTGAAATGTTTACTTGATTTCAACCAACCCATTTCTCCATTACGAACAACTTCTGCACGATATCCGCAACATTCCAACTACCCCTCGTCGTCTTTCGTTTATAGGAGTAAATCATCTGAAAAATTGTTCATTGGATATAAGGAAAAGAGCGGTCAAGATGACATAGTAATTCATTATACCCGTCATCTTACTATGTCGTTTTACCCGCCTTGTTGTTTCTTACTACTAATACTCGCAACTATTAAACGACAAATCAAAGCAAAAAAAACCATTTACATTGTCTGTCGTACACATTTGTACTGTTACTGTAACCTTTTCAAAGTAGTGCAAAACACAATATTTATTGGCGATATAGGTATTTGAACTATTACTTATACATTGGAATCACAAACACCATTAACACAGATAACGCGCCAGCTACGTCAAACGTGCATCTATGCACTTCAGACTACACTCAGCACAGCGTTGCCAATATTTTCTGTAGGAAACAAAAGCCATTTTGCCCGACTATGTTGTATTACCCGTCGCTTCCCTATACAGTTTAATATTATGACTAACGAATGGACTTGATGATCTTAACAACACATGAAGTACAAATTTATGATCACATTTTTATATCCCAATGTGAGTTTCTTCACTGATATTATATTATATAAATATTATTATATTACAAACTCAGCAATGGGAAAACAAAATGTATAACATTCTCGAGAAGAAAAAAAATGCAAAAACAACTCATGAAATTTTTATAACACAAACCTGACATACCCTGTAGAAGTGATGGTATTACCTTGGAAAAGCATTTAAATTGAAAACACCAAACTAAAAAACGCACTTATCTTATATACCTGTATAGCATTAGAAAGATGTAGATAAATCAGGTACCATTTGTTGATGACATTCGGATCACTTTTTTATATTTTTTACTAAAAACACTTGTTAGTGTTCTTAGCTATTATTAATAAACACAAAATAATTTTTTCAAAATAATGTTGCGAAATTTTATGTGTTAAATAATGAATAGATTTTATTAACTTGATTCTAATTCTTATTTAATTTATAATTCACCATAGTGGCTCCATATCCATGTAGAACATACACGTAACATTTAAACAGTCAATATTCAAACAGAAATATATGAATTCGTTCACATAGGGCGCTGTCCAAATTTGGTGATAATGGTTTATTAAAAATCGGCCATATTTAGTCCAATATTTTAAGTAAAGGGGTGTAAGAATACTGTTTGTGTTACATACGAACATACGATAAATACATAATTATTTCTAGAATATAAATGTTTCATGTTACGAACAATAAATAAAATTATTCAACTTTCATTTTATTTATAGTTCGCAATTCTCGAGACATCTCTAAGTAGGAGATACAAATAGAATTTATTAAAGCACCAATCGTGAAACAGAAATAGGATGCATTCATTTACAGAGGGCGATCTACACAGAAGCATGTTTAGTTCACTATTTATTATATTGTTACAGGGGGCTTTAATAAATTATGATAGATCTTGGAATATGTAATCAAAAAATATTTATTTTAAGAGGAATATCGTTATTGAAAGAAACAATACTGTTTACTACGTTACTTGCTAAACAAAACTACTTCCTACCTTTAAACCTTACTCACCTTTTAAGTACGTTTCCAATAGTGATTCGTATTTAAAGCGTATCTTAATATAAGTAACGATAACTATAATTGAAAAAGCTTCAGATTCATTGAGCTCCTTCTATTACTTTTCCAAACTTGTCGAGAAAGAATTAAAAAAAGTTGAGAGGCGTCAAGGGACACCCGAATGGAACGAAGTTCCTTTCGATTAATTAGTGAAGGAATTGTAATAAAATTTCATTTTTTTTAAGTTATAATAATATTTTTTTATTATTAACAAATATAATGTTATATAAACTTAATCAGTAGGCTCAATTTTCGTAATAATTTGCTTGTGGTAACTGAAGTAGGAAACATATGTTTGGGATTCTATTTTATTTAAATATCTTGAAAAAACTGCATCAATGGTAGTATTATATTTTGTTGTTGATTCTGCTGGATTATTGTTAAAAAGCAAAAAAAAAATTTTTCAGAAAATAAAAATTCCTCACTGGCGGGGAATCGAACCCCGGTCTCCCGCGTGACAAGCGGGGATACTGACCACTATACTACCGAGAAATATGTTTAGGAGATTTCAAAAGTATTATTCAATATACAGCAAGCAACTGAAGTATATTATTTCAATTTTTGTTGTAGAGAATCTCAACAATTAATTAACATAATAAAGACAAAAAACTATACTAAGTAATATTAAAATATGATTTGTTTTTGAATTTATTAAAATTATGACGCGTACACTTGCTAAACACACAAAATGTGGAGATTATAAATCGTATGACTTGGTTGGAGAAACATGCGCACGCCGCACAGCTTACAATAGCTTCAAAAAGTGTCGTGACAACTTTTCGTAAGAATTTTTTCCGTCTAGCCTCCTTTCACAACGCGTGATAAGGAACTCCGTTCCAAAAAATTGAAATAAATGATGTTGAAATAACGAAATTGGATTACTGATTACATTTTTCAAATATATATGACGTTACATTTCATTTATATCAAAAGTACAATTATTTAATGCCAATTGCATGAATGACTTGTTCCTTTCAATATCCGGCACAAAAGTCGAATTCACTTGTCATGACATCGGATTTTGTTGACCACATGTGTTTTCTGAGCGTTGACTGTTTCCCTCTTGTTTACACCAGTTGTTAACAATATTTAGCGCTGCCTGCCTATCACATAGATTTAATGATATATTATTTCTAAAACAACATTATCAAATCAAGAGTGACTGCTCGGCACTCGCGCCATGTCACATCTCGGCTTTGCCATATTGTGATGATCCCGAAAATTTTATACCGAATTACGGACTGATGAAGGAGATAAGTACAGATCAAGGGACGGAATATAAGAATGAAATAATGAAGAACTTAGCGGAACAGCATACCATCATGATGCCATAGGCAGTTGTGAAAGATTACATAGAACATTTTTTAATGAGTATATAAGAAACTTTATCAAAGATTCTAGGTATAAATGGTGTGAGTTTGTAAAAATGTTTGCATATTGCTATAATACAACACCAAACACGTATCACGGATACACTCCTTTTGAGTTATTATACGGGAGAAACCCAATTTACCAGAATTCTTAAATGTAGAAATAGAACCGTGTTACAATCTTGAAAGATATGATAAAGAATTAAAATATAAGTTGCAATACGCAAATGAAAGAGCCAAACTGTTTTTAATAAAAAACAAAATAATTAGAGTCAATAATCGTGAAAAGGAATCTTCACCTGTAAACTTTATAATAGGGGAATTGGTTATCTTAAAGAATGAAGGTTGAAGTAAGTTCGATCCACATTATTTAGGTCCGTTTAAAATAACGGAAAAAAAAGGCGTAAATTGTGAGATTACATCTCAGGACAGTAAACCACAGACAGTTCATAAGAATCGTTTGTATAAATACAACAGCAAAAAACAATTGTAAACAAGTAAAGTGTGTTTATAAACGAACAAGTAGTGTTTAGTAAACAAAAACAATCAATGAGAACTGTTAAGAACTGTTAAGAGGGGATGATGTGATGATCCCGAAAAAGACAGTATTGTAAAAAAAAGACATTTTCATAAAAAAAAGATTAAATTGAGTATATTATATTTTTCAATGTTAATAGCGGCCAGAAATCACGTTTCTATTAAACCTAAATAACGCGTTCACATACGCGGAAGGTCGAACCTACCGGTGAATGACTTGAATGTGTCCTATAGAAACAAAGTGTAATTAACCAATGATTCATTCGTTATTATTATTTTGAATAAGTTAAAAGGTCTATGATATTGTAATCTGTGTTAATTCTAAATATACTAAACCCAGTGATTTTTATAAATGATGTTGTTTATTCAATCCCCGAAGAACGGCTACTAGGTAAGTGTTTTCCTCAAAGATATAATGGCTCTATGGTGATCATAGCTTATACGAGGGGCACTTACTGAGTAACCACCACAATATTCTCTCTTCCTATTTTTGTAATTATGCGCTATACGGCAGATACTCGTATATTGAAAATTTCGTCTTTTTTCTCCCGAAATTCTATTTTATTTATTTATTTTAATGTATATCATCTACGAGGAAATTATGCATACATATGCCATAAAATTTATATATGATCTTTCATTTGTAGCATCAATAATAATGTTCCATGCATTTATTAAAAATATATTCTGTTTTAAAAAATAAAAGTTGAAACTTTTGTAAAAATATTTCTAAAGTTGAACGTTTGGCTTGTGTTGTTTCTATATGTCGATAAACAAAACCACTGTCGCACCGGTGATTCATTTCTTGCGGATTTGGTGATCGGTAATTCAGTTTCGTCTACCGTGAATCTCGAACCAAGGCGCTGTTCTTGACATCGTTCGCAACGTCATGATACGAAAACCTGTGACTGCTCTATTTGCGAATACTTCTGAAATTGCGTATACATTACCGTATTGCTCCGCGAAAACGCGGCGCGCGCACTCCTATTCGTCTAAGTTGGTACCTGTTTTCAAGTTGCACGCGCTTCGCGCACAAACGCCTCAGTCCATCTCCTGTCGGTTTTTCAACGCTCCGCTTTGTACGTTCGTTGTCCAAATTGAGACGGCACTGAAAAAGGTATGTCGTTTGCCGCGCGCTTTCGGTTTATTTTTAGGAAAATTGTTCGGTATATTTATTAAATGACACGATTCAACTGAATGCTTAATTCGCGTTTGTGGGTTTCCTATGGATCGTGAGAGGTTTGTTGGAACAACAAATACAATAAGTATTGAATGCGCAGAGCATGCGCCGCACGTTCGCGGCGCAGCGCGCCTAATGTATACATATTTTTTAAATTATATTCTCGAGCATCGTTCCGAAAATCATACGAATGGTACTTTCTCATGCGACAACAGCGCAATTCAGCGATAGTTGACGTTACAAATGTCATTTTTATCATTTTTGATTTAGTTCATAGATAATCTTTTATTTAATTATAATATCAAATGTAAACAATATCACGTTAAATGTTTAATTAATTCAAATTAATGCAGTGTGAGAAATAAAATGTTATTTACACGGTTCGTATGGGTTCGTCACTACAAGTCCAAACAAATTGAGGAGAAAAATATGTGGGAGTGAGTAGTGTATTTACAATTTGATGATATTGGTACAAATTTGTAACAGTGTCTTAAAGTGGCTCCTTGCAACTCGCAAGCAATTCTCATGTATTCTGTTATCAATAGTCAACAATTTAAGGAGGCCACTTTCATTACTATACAATTCATATTCAGTGAATAGATCTTAAGGTTATAATAAGCTAAGTTTAAGATATCTTAAATATTTGAATAACTACCAATATTCATTGAAAGTATGTTACAAGTAGTGTACGAATTCAAGAATTATTTTTAAATTTTTCCTGCATTATAAATTACTCACATTCATTTTCACCCCTATATAAATAATAACTATTACACATTCCACATATATTACAAATAGATAAATAACTCATCATCTATTTAATATTCCAATTTCTACACAAATACCAATTTTAACCTTCCTTTCATAAAAAATTATCTCCTAACTTCGCAGTCGAGAATACATAAAAACCCTATCGTTTCTTCTTTCTTAAAAATAGCCGTTATACGCAAAACATCGTGTGATTCTGCACGTACACAACTCCCACTCCACGTCTTCTTCCTACCGAAAATCGCGAATGTTCTACCAGCCTATAAATATCCTTCCAGTCTACAATTCCTTCTCTTCGTCGTCAGAACGTGAACCGAGCAAGTAATAAGAAAATCACTCATTTACCGGAAAATACATACCCGTCATTTCGACAGAAAACAATTTAATTCCGCTCAACACAGCTCAAACCCTAAAGAAAAGTTGAGTCTATGTCTAAGTAGCATTCCTCATGAGTGAAAGTCAGGGGCGGATCTAGGATTTAACAAAGGGGGGGGGGCTTGAATAATTTTTTTTAAGTTTTTTATTATGACAAAAAAATGTATTATAATATAGTATATACATAAATACAACAACTTATATTAACGATAATCTAAGTAGACCAATTACAAGTTTCAATTCTTCTGGCCTTCATTTGACAAAAAGTTTTAACTATATCATTTATATTAAGTTCTCTAGATTTATTAATGTATGCCAAAGCTAGCCCATTGAGTCTCTCCTGTCCCATCGTTGATCTCAAATAGGATTTTAGTAGTTTTAGCGATGAAAAACTTCTCTCGCCCGTAGCACTTTTTACAGGGATTGTGGCAAAAAATTTTAGTAGTATCTCTATATTGGGAAAGCATTTTTTGAACATACGTTTTAAGGTTTCTGTTGATGATTTTGGTAGATCAACAATGACAGTGTCACTCCACATATGTCTCCATATCGCTAATTCCGCCTGTAATTCCAGCATGGATCCTGGCATATCATTTTCATATATTCTTGCAGCCTCAAAATTTTGGCATCAGTATATTTTTTAAGGTGTATTGGAATAATACTTTCTATGGGTATTACAGTAGAGAGTTGATTAAATCGATCTTTCATTTGGATTATAATATGATCCAGGATAGGTATGAATATCACCCTTCTGTAATATTCTTCTTCGTTATTTGCCTTTATATTGCTCCTGTTTGTTTGTTGCAAAGTCTAGGCATAGTAATAGTCGTACCAATTCTCTGAAGAGCGTGATGGGCCTCCAAGAAAATTGGTTTAAATTGGAGTTCTTCATTTTGCCTTATATTTTCTAGTTTGCTTGTAATATCGTTTATGTATGAAAAGGCAGTGGAAAGATCAATTTCAGCACTCTGTGAAAACTTGCTTAAATTTACAGTGTACGACATTAAAAACGAGGCGATTTCTAAAGCTATAACAAAATCACTTCTTCTAATGGCGGCATTAAAAGCCATTGCCTTACTTGAAGTCTCTGTATCGTTGTCCTGTTCCAAACTAGCAAGAGCATTGCAAATTGCTTCATATAGTTCTTTAAAAAATATTACGCTATTATGACGCCCAACCCAGCGCGTAGCACACAGAGGTTTTAACTTCTTTTTTTTTAGTTTCGGTTATTTCTAAGTCATCAACGGCTTGTTGAAAAACTAAAACTCTTTTTGCAGAGCAACTAAAAAAAGAACATACCCTACCCATCATGTTCCTAATTTCAGAAACTTGAGAACTTTTGGAAATAGCTAAGTTAAGGCAATGACGTAAACAGTGTAAATACATAGCCAAGGGCTGTTCTTGTCTTATTAAGGCTTGGACTCCATTGAACCTTCCAGCCATATTGCTGCCTCCATCATATCCTTGTCCACGAAGATTATCAATAGAAAGTCCAAGTTGCTTAATTCGATTTTTTATGGCCTCTTTGATGCATTGGCCAGTTGTAGAGTGCAGCTCAATGAAACCCAAAAAAACTTCCTTTATATCATATGTACTATCCAAATACCTCACACAGAATGTCATTTGTTCTTTGGTACTTATATCGGTTGTTTCGTCGCAAATTATTGTAAAAAATTTTGATTGTTTTATAGCATTTAACAATTTCAGTAGTTATAACCTTCCCAATGCAAAATATTATTTCATTTTGGATTGTTTTACTAATCATTGTACAGTTCTTTGGTGCTGTTAGTATATGATTTTTAAGGTTTAAATCTCCAGAATCTATACGAAAAGTTAAAAAGTTCCTAAAAATGCCATCATTACTTTCTGAAAGATTTTGGTTTGAGCTATCTTCAATATCTATATTACCATCATCTCTATGCGCTCTAAGTGGTAATTTGTTATGGGCACAAAATAGAATTGTTTTAATAATCGGCACTAACCGCTGTCGATTAGCTTCAATTATTTCTGCTTTATGTTTATCTAATTGCACAGAAATACTGACAGACTTTTCAGACATTTGTATGTTTAAAAAATCATTTGCTTTTTTAACTGAAAATTTATGGTAGTTGGTGTTTTCATGCTGCGTAAGCATTTCCCGGGCTTTTTAAAACTTAGTTAGCGGTTCCCTTACAAGCATTTTAAGAACCTGAAAAATAATAAGCTTAGTTTACGATATAGTTTAGTTAGTTTCAGTTAGTTTTTTAAAACCTTATTTCATTAAAACAATAGGCTCATTTACCAATTTTTTTTTATTGTAAATTCTGAAATAACATAATAAATTTAGTAAGTATGCAAAATATCTAATTTTTTTAATGATTTTTAACCACCTAAAAAAATTATTAAAGTTTATTTAATTAATTAAAACTATGACGTCAGACCATCTTTTTTCACCAGGTAATTTGTTGCCACAACGCAGTACCTTTGCTTTGCGTCTGTCAGTCTGACGGAAAAATATTAACACTTTTTGTGACAAATGTCAGAAAAAGGTAACGACAATGTTTTTCGAAGCAGGTAGCGCAGGTGTCCAAGATCGCAATTTGTATGTAAAAAAGATTGTATGACGTCACATTTTAAATAGCCTTAGATTATTCTAGCTCTAAAATGTTTGGTAATTTTCGTCCAATTGGGCTAATTCTTTTTTTAAAGCTTGAAATAAAAGGTAAACTACAATAATCGTATAAAAATAGTAA
Organism: Galeruca laticollis; assembly: GCA_963921935.1. Taxonomy (NCBI): domain Eukaryota; kingdom Metazoa; phylum Arthropoda; class Insecta; order Coleoptera; family Chrysomelidae; genus Galeruca; species Galeruca laticollis. Next base: position 124,091,292 of record OY998177.1, read on the forward strand.
CTTTGCAAATATGACTAAATGAGCCTATTATATAACTATTTTATTCTTACTTGGCTACCCATTCCTTCGCCATCTGGTGCAAATAGCACACAAAATTTACAAAATCCTCCAGTTTTACTTTCGCTATACGCAAGCCAGTTATACTGTTGTAGCCAATGGACACCGAATTTACGCATTTGCTGTTTCCCTTCTTGTTGCAATGGAAAAACATATTTTGAGTCAGGGATCCAAGTATTGCTTAGAAAATTAATTTTTTCATGGACACTTAAAGATTGTACGACTGTATTCCCAATATCATATAGCTGGCTGCCATTCTTAAAAAAAATGAACAAATTTAATTTGATAGTTGTATTGTAAAGTTTTTTCATTATTATACGATATTTTTGACGTATTGTATTGACGTTACAATATTTAAAAGCAAATTTCTTTGACTTTTGGTTGACCTATACATTATTTAACAAATAAAGCAGGTCATAGGTATTAAATCCAAAAAAGTATATTATTTATAATTTTATTTAAATTAAGTTAGAATTATATACCAAATTTGAACGAATTCAATAAAATCCCTTCTTTCTTTTTTGCCTATGTAATTAAGATTTTAAACTCAAACGCAAAGACAAAATACCATTACCATAACCATCCTATAAAATGCTTAAATAAACCAAAATCAATATAAATTTCTTTTTTTCGCTCTAAGAAGCTTCTAACCCAAATCAACACTTAACAGTTTTCACATATTTGAAAATAACGGTAAAGTAAAACTAAAATACAAAATGTTAAAATATTTTTTTTAGATCTAACTGTACGTCACATTCTGTAATTCTTTGAACATACAAAAAAATATTGTTTATTTTTATCCCTGTTTCCTTTTTATCATTTATTACGAAATATGAAAAGGCATATTATAATTATATACTTACGCTTTGCTGTGAGGGCTCCTCAGGAAAACGGCTAGGTTGACTACTACTACTTGCCTCAAATTCTTGCGAGCCACTGTCAGTACTGCCACTACTTGTTGATGCTACTATAACGATGTTTTCTTCTATAACACTACTACCACAATGTCCCACCTCCACAACCGTATTATTTTTTGGCTTTTTTGTAAAAAAAGATGTTAATGTCGTTTGTGATCGCTTCATTTTACGCAGGTCCAAATGAGACAAAAAATAACTTGTATTCGCTATGAACGTCAAACACAATCTGAATAATAAAATAAATTTCTTCTTATCATCCAGAAATCATCCAGAAATATAGATTTATTATTTAAAGCTATTTCACAGAGAGAAAATGCATAAAAACACGTTTTTATTTCAATGTTCTGCAAACCAAAGACGCGGCCTGCGATTGTCTTTATCTTCAAACGGGAAGCGCCGCGTTTGAGCATTTTGCCGACTACCTAAATTCAGACGCACTCAGCGCGGCTGGTTTTGTGGACGTAAAATAAATAAAATTAAATGATTATTTCAATAAAATGATATTTATTTTATTATTTATATTCTCAAATAAAGCTTTTGGTAAACATAATATATAATTACTGTATTTATTATTAGTATTTATAGCGATGATTGACTTTTTATGACATAACAAGTCTTCTTAAAGGGGGGGGGGAACAATCACGATTTTAACTACAAATTAACATTGGAAAACTAAGTGACACATTGGATTTGTGCATCACAAAGTGATAAAAAACATGGATCAATGAGGGACTATTTTCTCAGTGTATACAGAGTGGAAAGTCTAACTGGAACAAATTCTGTAACTTGATAAATAAAGGTTTATCGCAAAATTCCTTATACACGTTAATTTTTATTTTCAAAGGGGCATATTACTAAGAGATTTGTTTACCTTTTTAATTATCTGGGGAGGTTGCAGACAACCCCAACTTTTTTTTAAATGGAAGGGTAGGTTGATTAATTTTTTATTTGAATGCTTTTTCAATTAATAATACAATTCCACTTTCTTAGTTACTTTTTATAAGCAGTGTGTTGGAAAATAAACGGTTTTAAAGATTAAAACTAACTTTTCCGCATCTGTGGCCCTGAACAATATTCGGGGGTATTTGGTAAGACAATCCCATGAATAAAAAACTCAATTCAATTAAACTTTATTTAACAAACTAAATGAACAATGAGTAGAAACATAATGTTTAGAAAGAACAATTGTTAAAAATACAATTATTATATACAATTGGTCCAGTAGACATTTGCTCCTTTACTGATGTAGACTTTGTTGTTTTGCAACATTTTCGCTGTTGTGTTCCACATTGTTTTCACCACGTATTCTTTATAATCTTCTTTATTCTTTTTCTTCATATTGAAGCCCCAGTCCATCAATATTTCTGCCACATCTTCCACTAACTGTTTGGTTTCCAAATTGAAGTTTCGTTGTTTACAAAATTCACTAAATTGATTCCATATGGAGGAATGAGTTTTCTTGGTATTTTCTGGAGTTGATTTTTCAATCTCCCTTACTATTTCTGCCTTGCAAATATTTCCAAATCTCGACATACTTTTTGGAATTGTTATATGCTGTTTAATTCATTCTGTTTTTGACATTTATAATTGTCAAATTGACGTGCATTGCTTGGTGAACAGACAGTACCTAAATGCTAGGGTTGCTACGGTAACGTAATTTATCCGAAATTTTTATCCACTTGCAAAATCTCTTCCTTCCTATTTAGCCGACAGCAAACTACGATTTTTGTATTCACAAATGGGAATTGTTATACATGAATGGGATTGTCTATTATAAAATTGTTACTTGTATACACTTCGGGGGATGTATCGTGCTAACAAACCGAAATTTATCCAAAATTTAGTATATCTAGTTTTATAGGACCCGCTGTACTCGCTCTAGTCAACTGAAAATCAATAGGGTACATCTGTGAGACACCTTGAACAATACTTATTCATAAAGTTTATCAATCGTATACTCTCTGGAGGCTGTATCGTGCTAACAAACTGAAAATTCTCCAAAAATGACAAAAATTTGGTACTTCAAGTACCACAGCACCCGTTGTACTGGCTTTAGTGAGCTCAATATCAATAGGGTTCATCTTTAAGATGCTCTGAATAATATCCAATCATAAAATTCATCACTTGTATATACTCCGGAGGCTGTATCGTGCTAACAAACTGAAACTTCTCCAAAAATGACAAAAAGATCGTACTTAAAGTACTGTAGCACCGGTTGTATTGGCTCTGGTGAGCTGAAAATCAATAGGGTTCATCAGTGAGATGCCCTGAATAATATTCAATCATAAAATTGGTGACTTGAACTCCGGAGGCTGTATCGTGCTAACAAACTGAAATTTCTCGAAAAACGACAAAATCTCGTACTTCAAGTACCATAGCACACGTTGTACTGGCTCTGGTGAGCTGAAAATCAATAGGGTTCATCTGTGAAATGTCCTTAACAATATTCCATCATAAAATTGGTGACTTATTGCACTCCGGAGGCTGTATCGTGCTAACAAGACTTGCAAGGAAAAGTGGCCGACGACAACGACGACGACATACACACAGGATTTTTTTTCTAAAAACCGCTTTTTCGTGTTGTTGATGGATAACGTAAAAAAAAATTTTTTTCTTACTTGATAAGCCCAACAAAAAACCTGCTCGATAGTTTTTTGGTTAATTTGAACTGAATGTGATTGATTTGTATTTCAACGTGTAAATAACAAACGAGAAATAAGAAAATGCCCTATTTAACCTAGACGCATCCCACTAAACAAGAAACATAACAAGTCTTTTTTGTGATGTTATTTTTAGAGACTATTTGTGATGTTTATTTAAAACGTTAATAATATATATCGTAGATGTCTTAATTTTATTTCCAACTCTATTAACATCCATGTCATGTAAATAAAACATATTTTTGAAGTACACAATAATACTTGAATTCGCAGTTACATACACATCCTATGAACTTCTTTTTAGCAACTTCCTATAGGAAGTATTCATACGATGTTAATTTGTATACTTCTCACTAATATCACATACAGAACGTTACTGTAATATTACAAATTAACATGTTTCTAAGATGATCACATGTTGCAGTTACTTTCACATCCTTCGAAATAATTTTTAGTAGGTAAGTTCGTGTGATTACCAGTGATTACGTTTTTACGATGTTAGTTCATAAAACTCTCAGTAATATCTCATATTAAACATCATAGTAACATAAAAAAAAGAAGAAACCAGAAGAGACGAACCAACATTATCTGTGGACTGTGGAAACAAATGACAAGCATGAAATGGCGGATGGTTTTAAGTTTTGTGTTATATTTCATTTGCAGGAAGCACATTTTTTACAAGTACTTGAATAAAGTGGTCTTCGTTTTCATTAGTTCCTACTTAGCTTCAGTTTCTATGCTTAGCTATAATTCTTGTTATAATGGACGAACAACAGCTGTTATCGGTAAGTACCTATTCCAAAATCATAATTATTAAAACTTAATACTCATTCAAAACCTTAATCGGCTATTGTATATTGAAATTCCAGGTGGCGCAATTGTACACTGACATTATATAATAGAGTTTACAAAATAATGGTTTTTTCAACTTTTAAAATATTTTAGTTAGTAAGTATATTTTAAAAACGATTCACAATATTTTAAAATCTAGATATGCATTATTCCCTACAAAAACTTAATATTGCAATAGGGTAGATATTATTATTAATAATGAACATGTTCATACGTTGGCAGAGATTTGAATCTAGAAGAAAATATTTTCAATGTTCAAGATGTTTCAGAAGCTACTTACATAAATAAAATAAAAAACAAATAGTTGGTAATTATGTAAAGAAAGGGAAATAACTATTTCAGATAGTCTGATACAGACATTGTATTAAACAGTACAAGAAATATTGAATCGAGTATCTCTAGTTCTAGTTTTTGTAGTAGCAGTCATAGCCATCAATATAGTATTGCAGTATATTAAAAAGCTCATTTCCATTTGAAAATACACTGAATACAATAAAAAATCCCTGTGGATGTCCCTTACAATGGTATCTATATTAAACTAGTTGAAGAATAAGTAACTTATGGCACTGAATGCTCCAGTCAACAAACAGAATTCAATTATTTATTATTGTAGAAACACAACTATTGGATACTCAATTGGATACAATTAATTATAAACTCATTCAACTTGATAATGTTTTCATATCTCTTCTTCATAAGTAGTTTTTTTTGTATACAGTGTATTAATAATGCTTAGTTTGCATTAAGTTACAATTCCACGATGTTAATATACAATATGCTCCAAGATGAAAATAACAAGATCAGAATAGTATATTATTTTATACAGAAAAGAAGTATGAATTTTCATGGCACATCTGAATTTACCTGCGAAACGGAGTGAGGCATGTAATAGAAGGTAAATCATGAAAAAAGTCACTTCTCGAAATAAAATATGTTGTTATTCATTTGAAGAGCCCCGCATGTATCTTCTGGAAAATGGGTCCCAGTCAATTGGCTGAAAATCAAGTTTGATGTAGTTTATGATGATCGATCAAAGGTCTCCATGGGCACAATTTGATCTAAAGTAATTGTTTTATTAGCTGTTGTTCAGAACGCCTTCAAATATTTCACAGATAAGGATTTCGAAGTGTACGTTATTGAATGGTTGAGGCACTCGAAACAGCGACTCTTGCGTAAGAAAAAGTAATCGTAAATAAACGATAGAAGTTTCTTTAATCAGATTAGATTTCTGTTGATTCAACGTAATGTTTTATAAAATCTTTATGGTGTGAAATTTTTATTAGTTTTAATATCATTAAAAAACTATTCTAATAAATTTTCTGTAAACTAGCTGTAATGTATATGTATCCGTTAAACTTTATTAATTCAGTTTCAAAGTATGTTACATTATGGCAACTACAGATGAATATACTCTTTTTTATTCCTTGTTTTCACTGAATGCGTTCAATAGTTTCCACTTTCCACACTTGTTATGTAATATGCTTACACAATTTTGTTTTTTTTAGGTTGGATTCCTCGACTTTTTTTCTAATTTTGTACTTGTTTTTTTCAAATTCACTGTACTGTACTTCAACAGAGAATCAGGGACGAAATTAGGCAAGTAACGCAGGAAGTGTTACAAAATATTCGGAATGCTATTTATAATCGATTAGGATATTGTCAGCAACAAGGTGGAGAACACTTTGAACATTTATTGCATTAAAGTAATGTGAGTAAATATTTCTTTATTTCATTTTTTTCCGACACATTGCTTATAAAAAGTAACAAAAAAAGTGGAATTGTATTTACAATTGAAAAAGCTTTCAAATAAAAAATTAATCAACCCACCCTTCCATGTAAAAAAAAGTTGGGGTTGTCTGCAACCCCCGCAGATAATTAAAAAGATAAACAAATCTCATTGTAATATACCCCATTGAGAATAAAAATTGACGTGTTTCAGGAATTTTGTGATAAACCTTTATTTATCATGTTACAGAGTTTGTTCCAGTTAGACTTTCCACTCTGTATATTAATAGTCGCATTTAATGCGTTGTAACGGTAAAACCATTTAACAAATAGATAGATAAAATCTCTCACATGTACCATAAACACACGTAAAGTTCATTTATTGAATTATTTACGTTCAAAATGGGAACAAAGTTTCGGTTTTACAAAACTGCGTTTATTTCACATCAAAAGTTATTGAATTATAAAAAGTTAGATCAAATATTAAAATACGGAAGATATTTAGCTATAACTCCATTGAATTATAATGATACCATGTACAAGTGCTTTTTGAAAGGATCTGTACCGTTATTGTTATTCCTTTCAATAATATCATACATGTTGGTAACAACTGTTATGAAAATGGGTGATTTTGGCAACACGATGTTTATTTGCATCTATATTCCTATAAATATAGTTTTATGTGTTTCCATAATACTTCGAACCAACAGTATTTTACGTAATTATTGGTACTATTTTCTTTGTGATTTAAAAAGTGGAGAAATTGTTCTACTTGATTTACATTTTATAGATTCCCGAAAAGAACTTTTTCCATTCAGTGTAATATTGTTGGCGATCTTCTTTTTAATTTTCGTATTGCAGTCTATTACAGCTACATATATGAATGGATTTGACTACTCTCGAATTCTTCCAGGTTTAATTGTGCATTTATCTAATTTATATTCATTTTCGTATGGTGCTTACATGTTCTATATCTCTAAATTTCTAGAAAAACGATACGATTTCGTGAATTCAGCATTGAGGCGAGACGATTTGAAGTTAGACAAGATAAGAAGTATCTTTAAATTCCTGAAAATCTACGGAAAACTAAATGCACATTTAAATGCGATCATAGGATGGGTTATTGTTATGATATATGTCCAATATATACTAAATATTTGCTTTTTAATAACAACTGAGCTTTATTCTTTGGATGATTGGAGTTTAAAATTATTACAATTGATTTCGATTCTTGCATATACGGTGAGTAGGTGAAAAATTTCGATTAATTAATATTTCCAGATTCTTTTTTTTCACAAGTGTTATATACAGACTATCTAAAATTATAATGAGAAATGTTTAAATTGATAATAAGTTATAAATCGGCCATTCTAGTTTGGTATGTGCGCGAATCAAAAAAGATGCCAGAATGGAGACAGAAAACTGTTTTTACGACGGTACAGCTGTTTGCAACACCAGTGTCGTATAAATCTGAGGGGATGGGTTAAATTTTTAAGTAGATACATTTTATACTATATTTAAAAATATTTTACAAATATTTATTTATAAATAAATAAACCGAATTTACTCTATATTTATTCAATTAAAAATTACATTAACATTTGTTTATTTGATATTGTATCGGTTTTTTTAATATTTTTGTATATATACAAGTTGTATACGCCTATTTAGTTTTCCTGAAACGGTTTATTTAATTTGGCAACAACGCTTTCGTTTTCTGTCCGAATATTGTTGAAAGGTTTTAAAAGTAATAGTAATTAGTACAATCGAGGTACGAATATTAAAAATACAGTTCAGAATTTTTAGTTGCCAGCGGGCCATTTTTATATCGTTGTGACACAAAATCCATCAACCGATATCTTTACGATTTCTCAGGTGTGACAAAGAACTTTAAAGTGCTCTGTTTTCCTTTATCCCCATATCCTAATGAGCAAGAAATGGAATCTTAGAGGAACAGTTTATTGGTCAGTTAATTTTTAAAACCAATCATTTATATTCACATTTCTACAGTCCATTCTTTTAAAATATTTTATTGAACTATCGAACACAAGTAATACAAATTATGAGACAAAAGGGTATAACCAATTTTTTCGAGGTTTGTAAAAGGTTTATTTTAACATAATGGGAAATAAGGGGTGTTCTCTGAACGAATAAGAGAAAACTGATAAACCTGAAACAGAATTAGGATAAAGGCTAACTGGAAAAAAACGATACAAACTCATCAACAGAAGGGGAATAGGCAGATGTTCAAGAAGATGTTAGAAGCAGCAAACTTTTACTAATAACATGTAGGAAAAGACGAATGGTTTAGTGAGGAGTGCAAGGCAGCAATTAATGACTGAAATCAAACAAAAACGGTAAGAGACAAATATAAAACCCAACAAATGAGAAGAGGAAAATTGCAAAACGTATCTGCAGATAAAATAGAGGGAACAATTAGAAAATCACTTAGAACAAATAAAAGATCACTATGACAATAAAGAGAGTAAATTTTTTTATAGAGAATCAAGACAAAATATGACAAGAAGACCGAATTACTTCAGAAACGATAAAGGCCAGATACTGGGAGACACAAGGGACAAACTAAATAGATTGGCAAGGTATTTTAAACAACTATTAAATGGCGACAAAGAAGGTACACAACAAGAAGAGCAGGGAAATAATGAGGATCAAAATGATGAGGAAGAAGCTTCAACAGAAGAGGAAGTACCTATATACAATTATAAACGAACTAAAAGACAATAAAAGTGCAAGAGAACATGGAATCCCAGCAGAATTTCATAAGATATTGAAAAAACGTTAAAAAATAATTTGACAATTGTTTCGATATTTAATATCATTGTCAGAATGACAGAAATTACATTTCATTTGATGCCTACCTGATGTTTAATAGATATTTTTGGCTAGGCCAAGAAGTGACTTACCAAGTGATTGACTTAATATACGTTAATAGAAAAAAGAAGAAGATATAATATTACAAATATTAAAGCTTAGATATTATAAGTCCTCTGGAGATATCCTGGATATCTTTTTCCCAATTAAGATTAGTATAACTGTGTAATGATATAGAAAACCAGGAAAACTATATCTGCTGATATTTACAATTATCACGTAAGAAGACAGTTCAAAATTGGAGAACTCCCTAAATTTATCTTCCATTGACAACTTGATATTGTAGGTGTATTGTGGGATCCACGACACAAAGATCATTTACAAAAACACTGAAAGTAGATGCCTGGGAGGCAATAGCAGCAGATATGGATGTATCTGCTGATATATGTTAAAAACCATTATTTCTTTGTTTTCTTCGCACCGCACCGGCGCTAGAAATGCAAAGTAAAAAGCAGCCAGAGTACAGAAAAAGCTAAGTAATATGTACAAGACAGATAATATTTATTAAATGACACGATTGCACTGAATGCTTAATGCGAATTATCTGCTTTAAGCACTAAGTTCTATTTTTAAAAACTTTATTTTCAAATTATATTTATCTTCATTTACAATTATTACGTTTACTTTGGATTTACATTAACAACAACAACAAAAACTAATTTACAACTGTTTTTATGTCCTCGGTTCCGCACACTGCCGACTTGGCGTTTACACTGCGATGTCATCAGGATGCGTTGAGGTGATTCCAACTCATGAGGGTAGACGAGGGAGTTGGATTACTGGAACTTGAGTACTTGAACTCCAATCTGGATTATTCCTTGGGTGGAATTTCTTGTAGACTATGGTGGCTATTACTCCAATTATCAGGGTATACAATAATATTGTCCAAATGCTAGGAGTGTAGGATATTTCGCTGTCGAGCTGAGCTTGTTCTACAGACAGATGAAGTATAGATTCTGGGTAGTTTTCAAAGTTTATATCTTCGAAGTTTATTTCTGATGTCAATATTGGTAACGAATCATTCTGAAAACTTATTTCTGGGTATATTATTGGTTGTCCTTGAATAATACTTCCTTTGTTTATGATGGTTTCTATATCAGTTTTGATTTCGTATCCTAAGGGAACTAAGTACCCTTGAGTTGTTTTACTTCATGTTGTTCTTGAGAGTCCAACGTAATGCTCCTTTTTTCTGGAATTATAGCTATCCAATTATTTGTGTCTCCTAGATGGTGGAAACTTGATTCTGTGACGGTGAAGAGGAATTGTTTGCATTCTGACGCGTCCGTTGCGTTAAAAATTTTCACTTCACAAGGTGGATGCGATTCTATTTCCTTGGGCGTCTGATTCTCGCTGAAGTAGTATTGAGGCAAAACTTCGGTGCATGGGTCATTACGAAGGATGTAATGCAATTTATTTCTTATTAAGTAATTATTTTCGGTAATTATAACCTTGAATTGACTCTTGTATGGAATCGGAGTCGAATACAAGTATATTTCAAAACTATCTACGTACATTATTGGTAAATGAGGGATATAAACTTGTATTGTATTGTATTGTTATAAATGTAACACTGAATTTTCATGATACTTTTATACCGTGAAATGTTTTCCAAAGACACATCAAATGGTAACTGTATGGTATTTGTTTTCCTACCGCTTCAAGTTCTGTATACAACTCTGTAGATTTAGTTATACTGGGATGCATTACTTATATTTTTGCAAATGTTAAAGGGTTCTCAATATTTTGAAGTGTGGAATTAATAATTTCGAACATATTTATAATTTGATTAATAATACCTTTAATGGAAATCAAGTTCTCCCTATCATCTACAGAGTTAACCATTTTGATAACATCATATATTTTTGATTCCAATAGTTTCCCATTATGTTTAATTTTCTCAATTGTCTGGTTAAAATTTGTGATAGTGTTGATTGAAAGTGAAATTTGAGATTTTAATGTCGAGGCAATTCTGTCTTGATCTTTTTGTAAATTATTAATTAAATTATCTTTCACCGTCTTTTGCATCTCGACTACCTGATATTGATTTGAAGATTGAACCTAAGCCATTAATTAGACCCCTTCTGACTAGTTTTTGATGTGGTAGTATATTTAGGTAAAATTGTATATTCCACCTTTACATCAATATATTCTAATACTTTCATATCGTTTGAAACGTCCCAAGAATATTTTTTGCTTGTGCATCCTACTTTTATTATATATCGTGACTTTTGCTGTAGTTCTTCTATTTCCGAGATAATTGAGGTTAAATCGTAATAATATATCATCTTATAGGAATTTCCTTCTATTCTAGCAGTTCCTAACCTAAGTGGTATTAATCCTAAATTATTGTCCAATGGGTTTATATTTATTCCCGAAGCCCGAGCGTAATGGGAAACCTGTAAAAATTTTCAAAATGAGTATGTTTTCTTTCGCGGTCTCTTGAGATTGTCCATATGGACTCTCACAACGGTCTGTACTCACTGTTTTTCTTTGTTCATTTGTATCAATTATTTCTGTTGATTTTGAAAATTTATTCGCAGTCTTAGGTCGCCGATTATCTTTTATATAAGTTTTATCACCGATTTTAAAAGTATCTGGTGTGTCTCTATTCTCATTAATTTTTTGAATGACGTTTTGTTTTTGTCTGGCCAAAGCTTCATTAATTTTAGAATACAACTCACGGGTGATTTCTTTGTGTTCGTATAAAATTACTTGTTAAAATCATATCCATATTTAAATCAAATGGATTTTCGGCATCTAAATGACCGTTAATTATGTCTATGGGTTTGAATTTAGTTGATGAGTGTATGGTATGATTATATGCTAACATATTTCATTTTAACTTACATATGTGTTTTCAAAAAACCTCTGGCATTAAGTAATCTGATATGTTCGTTAAATGTGGAATGAACTCTTTCTACAGGCGAATTAGATTGGGGATGATTTGGAGAACAAAAGTGGATTTTCATCTTATGTGGAGCGCACAATTCAGAGATTACCGAATTTTTGAATTCCGTACCGTTATCCATAATTATTTGTTTAGGCACATGAGACAAGAAGGTCACCAGATGATTTGTTATATCTGTTGAACTTACTGAATTTAGATGATAAGCTTGAGCATACTTAGAAAATGTGTCGATTATATTGAGAAATTCAGTTTTTACTATTGTATATTGTAACGATGTTACTTTTTAATGTTTTCATTTCCAGCTACCAAGCAGTATACATTTCATTTTATTTAATAATTAAATCGCCTCTCTTTCGAAATTTACCTATGAATATTCATTTTTATATAAATGTACTGCTTTTGAGACATCCGGTATATCCTTTTGTCAAGTTCACTTAAACCAGTCTGCTAATGTGCGCGCATTTTCAAAATTTTAAGGAGGAGACTTCGTAAGTGGGGTAGGAGAATTTAATAAAAGGACATAGCATCCAGGTAAACGGGGCTTTTTCTTTCTTTTCCTGCTTGCAAATTACATTGTGTTTACACCGAATACTGTGACTGGTTTTTGTGAACCAGGTAAGTGGATATAAAATTGTTCTGTGAATAGCTATTATCATCCAACACTTAGCCGCTTTTATTTTTAACGTTTGAATTCATAGTATTTGTGTACAATTCCGAAGTTAGAACATATAGAGTCAATTTTATCTGAATATTTAATCCCGTCCAATAGGCCGTTGTACTGTTAAGAAAATTTAGTTCGTTTGCACTTGCTTAGAAAAATCTCGTCTGGATTCGCTGCTGAGCAGGGATCAATTCGAGAGGCCTCTAAGGCAGATTTGATTTAAGGGATACGAAATAATCTCAAAAGTATTCGCTGCCGAGCAGGGATACCCAAGAGAGGTTTTCGCATTCTGCTGGTAGTTTTCTTTATCTGAGAATTTGATTTCGTACAATAGGCTGTTGTTTGTTAGTGAAACCTTAGATATAACATATAGAGTCTGTTTCATCTGAATATTTAACCCCGCCCAACAGGCCGTTGTACTGTTAAAAAAATTTAGTTTCTTTTGCATTTGCTTAGAAAAATCTCGTCTGGATTCGCTGCTGAGCAGGGATCAATTCGAGAGGCCTCTAAGGCAGATTTGATTTAAGAGATACGGAATAATCTCGAGAGTATTCGCTGCTGAGCAGGGATACGAAGGAGAGGTTTTCGGATTCTACTGTCAATCTATTTTAACTGAAAAGTTTAGTTCGTACAATAGGCTGTTCGTTTGCACTTGCTTAGAAAAATCTCGTCTGGATTCGCTGCTGAGCAGGGATTAATTCGAGAGGCCTCTAAGGCAGATTTGATTTAAGGGATACGAAATAATCTCAAAAGTATTCGCTGCCGAGCAGGGATACCCAAGAGAGGTTTTCGCATTCTGCTGGTAGTTTTCTGTATCTGGAGTATTTGAATTCGTACGATAGGCCGTTGTGTTGATCAGTAAAACCTAGTTTAGTTGAATCTAGTGAAATCGCTAAGAAATTCCGGTGGCTATTGAGATTAAACCGGCAGCCGAGACTAGTTAATTGATTATTTTCTTCCGCTTTATTTAAAAAAAGTCGCAAATACTAGGAACCGATATAGTACGCTCTGTTAGTGCAACCATAACGCTTTCTCTGTGCATTTTGACATATTATCACTAGGAACTTTGTATTGTTTGGTGTCAGTCCGCTTTTGGTTTTATTAATAACGTAGATCTTTAGTACTAGATTTTGATATTTTTGTAAAACACTAAAATTGGTTAAATTTCTCATTTATGTAAAATTCAATTTTATTTGTGGAATTAAAATTTATAATTTCTCCAGTAGCGAGTAGTTTCATTTGTTTGATAGTGGTAAGCAATTAAAGCCTGTTTTCACACTACGTATCCGGAAAGGTCCATAACAACAGACCCCTGGAATTACTGAACCTCCATCTGTGGCTACCTTGGTAACTCTCGACGCCGTATTTTCGAGAGTTCGGTGGAGTAAACCACCCCAAAAAAATCTGGCGCCCGAGGAAATCTAGGAAGTACCGAAGCCGTGGGTGTCATAGTGACGTCCGTGATTCTTTTAAGGGAAAAAAGCACGTCACACATGGCGCCCGAGCAGGGACTTTTGTTGTAAAGGAATAATCGTTTTTTTTAAGCAATAGAGGAAAGCGTGCAAAAGGGCACAACAGAAACCGTTGTTTTGTTTTATCTACAAGCGTTGTTTGGAAAAGAAAGGAAAGCCGTGCAACTGCCGCTGTAATAAGAATATTGTTCTGTATACCGGGATAACCCTGTATTTGAAACTGAGTAAATTTTGAATAGAAAAGTACAAATCCGAAGTAATTGAACCTGAAAAATACTACGATTGTTTAAACCGACTTAAATCTGGAATTACATTTTTGGTCAACAGTCCGAAAACCACCTGTGATTGATTTATTTTAAAAATTAAGTATCTATTAACAATTCTTTCATTTTTATGAGCGAATAACGACGTGAAAGTTTATATTTTGAAGTTACAATAAATATTGCCAGCTGAATTTTTTTTATCAGATAAGAAGACCAGTTTTGTTTTGTGGGCCAGTTCTAGATAGCAATTGCTTTTTTATTTATTTGTGCGAACTTTATGGAATTCTAAAAAGTAATTAGTGTTATTGAAATAAATTTGATAGATTTTACATGCCAATATTTTAATAATTATGCTACCGATTGTCCCACGATAATTATCATCTTTTATTATTGGCAATAATATTTTGAAGTGAAAACTATTATTTCGTTTTAATTGTAATTTTTAGTATAGATTAAGAGGAAAAGAATCTGGATTTTAGACTTTGTTTTTTTTATATAGAAATATCGTAGAGAATACCTTTTCCAAATTTATATTTGCATTCTTGTTTATATATATTTTTCTTTCTTACGGGAAAGTATTTTCTAGGTTACATATACCTGGTCTTCATTGGTTTTATTTCTCTGGGTTTTGGTTTTGTTCGGATATACCGTCCGTACCGGTTTAAGGATTTTGAATTGATGACAGCTAGTGAGGATAGTGATTCCTCTGTTAATAACGAACACCGTACATACGAACAGGTAGCTAAAGACACACCGCTTGTAGGCTGGGTATATAACCTTAAGAAAGCAGAACACTCTGCCGAATTAAATGAGCGACAACTATCTTCGTCTGGATCTGTAAGAGAACAACGAAGACGACTAGTGAGTTTTGTCAAGGAATCTGTTGCTGTAGACCCGAGTTCTGAAGTAACCATGACTACTACGCCTCCAGTTACACCTCCGCTGAACGTCCACGATTGGAAAGTATCTTTTGGAAATCGCGATGATCCGGCAAGTTTCTTAGAACGACTTGAAGAAATCTGCACTGCTAAGAAGGTGAAACAGGATAATTTGCTTCCGGTCTTACCCGAGTTCCTGTCTCGAGAACCAGCACTGTGGTTCCGCAACAACCGGCACCGATGGACAAACTGGGATGATTTTGAAAAGGCTTTCCGCATTTTCTTCTACCCTGTTAATTACGAGGTGGACCTAGAAGCGGAAATTAGCAAGCGTCTGCAAAGGAGAAGCGAGGCAGTGTCGGCATACATCACTGATCAGCAAACCTTGATGCGTAGACATGGGAAGTTATCTGATGAATAACAGTTGGCTTGGTTATATCGTAACCTGCTACCAGAATACCGACAGCAGATTCGTAAAGCTGACTTTAAAGATTTTACTTCTTTTTGCCAAGAGGTAAAGGAATACGAGTTGCTGCGAAAGGAACTCCAAAATACTCCTAGCACCAGTGGATGGCAAAGAGGGACAAATGGACGTTTTCAACCAGCAAATACATCACGGAATACGAATGCAGCCCCCAGTCCGCCCCGAGAACCCATAGCTAGTACCAGTAGCTCTCGCCCAGTTGATCCAGTTAGTCGAACACCTATACCGAGAAATTCTAGTACACTGTGTTGGCGCTGTGGTGAGACAGGCCATGTCCGAACAAACTGTAGAAACCAGCCTAAAATATTCTGTTCCCGCTGCCGTAAGGAAGGAGTCCTTACCAGAGACTGTCCCGAAGGGAGGCCGTCACAGTTTCCTAATCTTTTAGCCTCTCAAGAACATCCGACTTCCGAACCGTCAGATCCGCGACCCCAAATTGACGTCCAAATGGAACACTTCAAGTTTAAAGCCTTGATGGACACTGGAGCTATCAGATCGTACGTGGGTGATTCGGTAGCGAAGAAATTTTCCCAACGAAAGCGAACGGTCAGTCATTCGACAAGAGCACGTTTAGCTAATGGAAATTTGGTTTCTATCACAGATATCTATGATCTGCAGCTTATGGTAAATGACGTCACCATGGAGGAACCGTTGGAACATTTTCCAGGTTTAGTCGCTGATATGGTTCTTGGTCTTGATATACTGAAGAAGTATAATTTCTGCTTAGAACTAGGTACAGGGAAGATCTACCAGGACGGAAAGCTAGTTAACTGTCAAGAGCCAGATACAATGTTCTCTCCCATAGGAATTATAGACGTAGTAATGCCACCGCCAGGAGAGAACAATCCTGGGTTGTCATGCGAGATGATTGTTGCTGATACCGCTAAAACAAATTGTATGATTGCTGATACCACTAGAACAAACTGTATGGTTGCTGATACCACTAGAAGAAATGGTATGGTTACCGAAACTGCTGGAGAGAATCTGCCTGTTGTTGGCCCTGCTGCAACAAATTTTTCTGTTATTAACCCCACTAGAAGGACATCTGGAGATATCCCGAAGAAGGAAAGAGGATCTGATGCGAAAACTCCTCTAGAACTGGACACTGCTAGTAAAATCTTTGAAGATGTAAAGACTGTTAAGGATATTGACTGTTACAACACGAAATGCCCTCTGGAAAAAACTGATAGGATATTGACCGATATCTCCCAGTCAGCCGTGGAAGGAAACCAAGGTGATAGAAGATCTAGTACTGAATGTCCTCTAGGAAAAACTGATAGGATATTGACCGATATCTCCCAGTTAGCCGTGGAAGGAAACCAAGGTGATAGGAGATCTAGTACTGAATGTCCTCTAGGAAAAACTGATAGGATATTGACCGATATCTCTCAGTCAGCCGTGGAAGGAAACCAAGGTGATAGGAGATCTAGTACTGAATATCCTCTAGGGAAAACTGGTAAGGATATGGACTGTTATAACAAGAAATACCCTCCAGAGAAAACTGATGGGATGTCGACCGATGTCTCCCAGTCAGCCTTGGAAGGAAACCAAGGTGATGAAAGGGGATCTAGTACTGAACATCCTCCTGGAAAAACTGAGAGGATATTAACCGATATCTTTCCGTTAGCCTGGGAAGAACCCCCAGGTGATACAGGGAGATCTAGTTCTGAATATCCTCTAGGATCCACTGATGGAAAAACCTGCGAAGACGTTAAGACTGATAAGATTACTGACTGTCACAAACTCAGGACATTCACCGGCTTATCCCGGTCTGATTTAGAAGAATATGACGAGAATAAGGAGCTAGCTAGAGAAGAATGTCCTCTAGAAACTATAACACCGTTACAAGACCGAGATTTGACTGTAACAGAAGAGAAAACGCTGAGAAAATTTCTAGACATAGAGTTGCCGAAGTTCGAGAAAGTTCAAGGACCGACAGACCTAGTCCATCACGAGACTCGCCTCTTGCTCTCAACCCCGATTAAGCAACGACACCGTCCGCAGAATCCAAAGATGCAAGAGATTTGTAACACCGAGGTGGACCTGATGTTGAAAGAAGGGGTAATCGAACCCTCAAACAGTCCGTGGAGTTCTCCGGTGGTTATCGTTAAGAAGAAGGATGGGAAAAACCGTTTCTGTATTGACTTTTGAAAAGTCAATGAGGTCACAAAGAAGGACGCCTACCCTCTTCCATTCATAAATGCTATTCTGGATAAATTGCGACGCTCAAAGTATATCTCTAGTTTAGATCTGAAGAGTGGATATTGGCAAGTCCCATTAGCTCCAGCAAGCAAACCCATCACTGCCTTTACGGTACTAGGACGTGGACTTTTCCATTTCACAGTTATGCCGTTTGGTCTACATTCAGCGCCCGCCACATTTCAACGCCTAGTAGATCGAATTATCGGTCCTGACTTGGATCCGAATGCATTTGCATATTTGGATGACATTATCGTATTAGGGGAAACGTTTGAAGAACATCTGCAAAATCTAGCTGAGGTTTTCCGCCGTCTCCGAGAAGCCAAGTTGAGAATCAATGGAGGAAAATGTCATTTCTGCCTACCGTCGATGAAATATCTAGGCCATGTTATTACCGGCGAAGGTATCCGTACCGATCCCGAAAAAGTGGAAAGTATTTTGAAGTTTGCAGCGCCAAGAAACGTCCGAGAATTACGAAGATTTTTAGGAGTAGCCTCCTGGTACCGCCGATTTGTGCCCGTGTTTTCTCAGACAGTAGCTCCGCTAACCAAGTTACTCCGTAAGGCGCACCGTTGGAAATGGACTGAAGAGCAGGAGGGTGCTTTTGCTAAAATCAAGATACGTCTGTCTGAAGCGCCTGTACTAAGTTGCCCGGATTTCAGTTTACCGTTCACGCTGCAGACCGATGCGTCCGAACACGGTTTAGGGGTGGCCCTGACACAACAGATAGATGGCAATGAACATGTGATAGCTTACGCGAGCCGAACCTTAAGTCCAGCCGTAAAGAACTATTCAGTGACCGAAAAAGAGTGTCTTGCCATAGTATGGGAGATTGATAAGATGCGCCCCTATCTGGAGGGATATCATTTTACGGTGTTAACTGACCACCAATCCCTAAGATGGCTGCATTCTATATCTAATCCGTCTGGCCGTCTAGCCCACTGGAGCATCTTTTTGCAACAATACGATTTCGAGATCCAATAGCGACGAGGTGCCATGAATCGAGTGGCTGATGCCCTATCTAGGAACCCGCTGCCGGACACTCCTGAGCAATCAGCGGAAGTGTGCATAGCCGATATTCCAGAGGAATGTTCCTGGTACCGAAACAAGAAAGAGGAAGTGCTAAGAGACCCAGGTAAATTTCCGGATTACTGCATCAAGGAAGGACGACTGTACCGACATTTTTGGGACCTGAATGATCTGAGTGAGCCTGAACTGTCTGACCCGTGGAAGCTATGTGTGACGAAGTCACAAAGATCCCGTATTTTACAGGAAAATCACGATGCCCCTACCGCCGGACCCTTAGGGATTGCAAAAACAATAGCTAAGATTGCTAAGATTTACTACTAGCCAGGAATGTTTAGGGACATAACCAGGTACGTCCGTGGCTGTATGCAATGCTTAAAGTACAAACCGTCTCAACAGCAGTTAGCTGGGAAAATGCAACCGTCCCGAAACCGACGTCCATGGGAAACTGTTAGTACCGATATCGTTGGACCGCTGCCGCGCAGTAAAAAAGGGAACTGCTACATAGTCATGTTCCAGGACCGTTTCACAAAATGGGTACAGTGTAAACCGATCAGAAAAGCGACCGCTAGCTCGATAAGTAACGCTTTTCACGAAGAAGTTCTGACCACGTTTGGATGTCCACGTACCGTATTATCGGACAATGGGAAACAATATGATAGTAAGCTCTCCAATTCCAACCAAACTGTCAATGAGCTAGTCATCTCCGGTTAACGAATCAAGTTCAAATACCCATGTGAGATCAGGAAGGCCGTTAGTACTAGAGGGGGTCCCGAAGAAGATTAGACGAGAAACACGGCCAGCGCCAATCCACACCGACAGGCCATCTGACAATCAACCATCCGATGACATTTTCTTGCCCGTTGAAAAGGACTTATGTTGGAGATGTAGATACCCTGGACACCGTCGCGATACCTGTAACCGTGGAAAAACCATATTATTTTGTTCCCGTTGCGGACGTTTTGGTAAGATGTCCCGGGGCTGTTCTTGTGCGAGGCCGACTCTCAGAACCACATTAATGAAGAAGACTCTTAAGTGTCCCAGCTGCGGTCGTTCCGGACGGCCGACGAAAGACTGTACCTGTATCAGCCGAGAAATTTCCAGACCTACACCGGGGCCAGGAAAATGTTCTGTAACCATCCAAACACCGCAAATATCCCGATTCCGGCAAGATGTGGGCATTCAGTGTGACCTCTGTGACTGTGCCATGAAAATTCCGGACTACGCCACTAGGGCCCATCAGCGATATACGATACTGCGGAACGCCTCCACCGTAAGAAGAGTAAGGACACGTTCTTCCCGGCGGTATCCCAGCCTAAGTACGAGGAGCTCTAGGCTCCAGTAACCCCGTGAGGAATTTGGATAGATGTCCCTGCCGCAAGACCCGATACTGTATTTAATTATTTTTGAATAATCTTTTGTTTTAGGTGGTAACGGTTAGTTTTAAGAATGAGTGGAAAAAAAAATATAACAAATGCAAGCTTCACTTTCATTTGTTAATTTTTTTTAACCGAAGAAAGAGGGGGATGTAACGATGTTACTTTTTAATGTTTTCATTTCCAGCTACCAAGCAGTATACATTTCATTTTATTTAATAATTAAATCGCCTCTCTTTCGAAATTTACCTATGAATATTTATTTTTATATAAATGTACTGCTTTTGAGACATCCGGTTTATCCTTTTGTCAAGTTCACTTAAACCAGTCTGCTAATGTGCGCGCATTTTCAAAATTTTAAGGAGGAGACTTCGTAAGTGGGGTAGGAGAATTTAATAAAAGGACGTAGCATCCAGGTAAACGGGGCTTTTTCTTTCTTTTCCTGCTTGCAAATTACATTGTGTTTACACCGAATACTGTGACTGGTTTTTGTGAACCAGGTAAGTGGATATAAAATTGTTCTGTGAATAGCTATTATCATCAAACACTTAGCCGCTTTTATTTTTAACGTTTGAATTCATAGTATTTGTGTACAATTCCGAAGTTAGAACATATAGAGTCAATTTTATCTGAATATTTAATCCCGTCCAAAAGGCCGTTGTACTGTTAAGAAAATTTAGTTCGTTTGCACTTGCTTAGAAAAATCTCGTCTGGATTCGCTGCTGAGCAGGGATCAATTCGAGAGGCCTCTAAGGCAGATTTGATTTAAGGGATACGAAATAATCTCAAAAGTATTCGCTGCCGAGCAGGGATACCCAAGAGAGGTTTTCGCATTCTGCTGGTAGTTTTCTTTATCTGAGAATTTGATTTCGTACTATAGGCCGTTGTGTTGATCAGTAAAACCTAGTTTAGTTGAATCTAGTGAAATCGCTAAGAAATTCCGGTGGCTATTGAGATTAAACCGGCAGCCGAGACTAGTTAATTGATTATTTTCTTCCGCTCTATTTAAAAAAAGTCGCAAATACTAGGAACCGATATAGTACGCTCTGTTAGTGCAACCATAACGCTTTCTCTGTGCATTTTGACATATTATCACTAGGAACTTTGTATTGTTTTCACCTGCTACGTACTAGTAGAATTCTGCACGTTATTTTTCGCCTCCGTTGTAAAATAGCTAGAATATTTATTGCTTGGTGTCAGTCCGCTTTTGGTTTTATTAATAACGTAGATCTTTAGTACTAGATTTTGATATTTTTGTAAAACACTAAAATTGGTTAAATTTCTCATTTATGTAAAATTCAATTTTATTTGTGGAATTAAAATTTATAATTTTTCCAGTAGCGAGTAGTTTCATTTGTTTGATAGTGGTAAGCAATTAAAGCCTGTTTTCACACTACGTATCCGGAAAGGTCCATAACAACAGACCCCTGGAATTACTGAACCTCCATCTGTGGCTACCTTGGTAACTCTCGACGCCGTATTTTCGAGAGTTCGGTGGAGTAAACCACCCCAAAACAATCTGGCGCCCGAGGAAATCTAGGAAGTACCGAAGCCGTGGGTGTCATAGTGACGTCCGTGATTCTTTTAAGGAAAAGAAGCACGTCACAATATGTATCAATATGAATTATTTCGAGTCGTTTATTAGCTGTAGGTGTAATATTTATTTGCTTTTTAATAGGGTTCCTTTCATATTTGCATTGTTGGCAAATTTCACAATTATTTATAGTTTGAACAGATTGTTTTAAATTCGGCCAATAATAAATCTTTTTGATTCTATTAAGTGCTTCGCCGATTCCCCTATGATTGCTTTTTGATTCGTGATAATTTATTAACCTTTCCGTACACCTACGAAATTTTAATGACAGCCACTTAAAATTTTTCCTTACAACTTCGCAGAACGGTTCAGCCATTTTAGTTTTTACAAAATATAGGTAATAGAATACCCCGGGGGCAATATATTCTTTTATGAAATTAATTATATCGTTTTAGGAATTATTGTCTAAAATTTGTACCGTTATACTCTGCTTATTTTCAAATAAATTCGTAATAATTATTTTGATGGTGAGTAACAAACAGATTGTATAATAATTTGATTTTGACCATAATTAACAGGTGACTAGGAGATTTTGACGTGGTAACAGTTATCGGTTTAAAAATATCTTCAATATCCAGTGTAATGCATTCATCTCTGGTGTTAACAACTTCTATGATAATATCTATTTCGTCCCAAATGTCGCTTTGCGTTTCTTTTGCGTGAATTTCAATTTGGTTCAGATTGTCGGTATGAGCTATTAATGATCCCTTCCGATAAATTATTGTGTAGACGCATTCTTCAAGTTTAATTCTCCACCTTAGGAGCTTTGAATTGGGGTCTTTTAACGAAAACAACCATTGTAATGGTTTGTGATCACCCACTATGCAAATTAATATTACAGTTATGTTAATTCAACATCACATTGTGATAATGTTCTTCCTTTTTTTCCTCTTGTTTTCATCACATGCACATCTATACAACCGCTTATGCCCAGCTTGTGGCTGTTAACATTTGTGATGTTTCAACTTAACTTCTCAGCGATGTTAAAGCGCTGCCTTTTTACATTACTGTGATGTTACTAGAACTTCCTCAAAAGGAAGTCTTTATAACGAACTAAAAACAACATTTCTGAAATGCCTTTTAACATCTTGTCGATGTTAATGCAATCTCTAAAAAATAACATCTTATCAATGATCTAAATGCGACATTTCAAAAACAATACAGTGTATTCTCGTAGATGTTGTATGGACATTACATAAACCTCTAAATAATATACCTCAAACATTCTGGATGACATCCTATAGATGTTTCTGTGCCTAATCAGCAAATACAGGGTGAACAACTAAGAACGCCGGCTGTCGGCCATATTTCAAAAAATAGTCATAGTACAACTTTAAAAAAATACCTTCAGGAAAATGACCCTGAAAAATCGCTGGAAAATATTTTTGAGTTCCTAAAATATCTCCTATGGGGTGGAATGAACACTTAAAAACATAATACTGTGATTATTTCCAAAAAAGACATACTAAACGTATCCTAGAAATACAATGTTTGATATATTGTTGAGATTATGAAAAAATGTAGTTAGGGACTTTTTGTCTGTATTCTTCAAGTAAGGGGTGGGGGAAGGTTCAACCCAAACAACAAATGTCGTAACACTTTTTTTTAATCGACATCCATGTTTTTGGCTTCATTTGAAAGAGTTTTTCTTTTTTCATAAGAAATGCTTAACAAAAATAACAAAATTGGTCAATTTTGTCAACGCTTTGTGGAAAAGTCCACGATTTTCCTATTTTTCTCGGAAATTTCAATTGTAATGAGGCATTTTTTAAATTCTGATGAAAAGGGATTAAAAAATGGGAATCTATTCCAAGATATAAGATTTACAATATCAAATATGAAAAAATGCTTCAATTTACATTTGAAATTTCCGAGTGGATACAAAATTATCTAATTTAGTTATCAATCTTATTAAACAGAAGAACTTTAAAATGCAGCTAAAATCATTAATCTCGGTTAAAAAACGAAAAAGTAATACATTTGTTCATAAGTTTGAACCTTCCCCACCCATTATTTGAAGAATAATGGCAAAAAATCTCCTTAATTAAATTTATTCATAATCTCATCAAGATTTCAAAAATTGTATTTTTAGAACACCTTAGTATGTTTTTTTGGAGTATTATGTTTTCGAGTGTTCTTTCCACCCCTAGCGGATATTTTAGAGACTGCAAAATATTTTCCAGCAATTTTTCAGGATCCCTTACCTAAATGTAATTTTTTTGAAAGTTGTACCATGATTCCTTCCTGAGATGTGACCTACAGTCGTTCTTAGTTGTTCATCATGTACATATAAAATAAAATAGCAAGAAAATAATAAAGGATGTAAAACGTTTATTCACTATTAATGAACAGTACAGTCAATTTGAAAAAAACAGGTACAAAATTAGAAAAAAAAAATCTTGTCCAGCAATCCAACCTAAAGAAAAATGAAATTGTGTAAGCATATTACATAACAAGTCTGGAAAGTGGAAACTATTGAACACATTCAGTGAAAGCAAGAAATAAAAAAGGGTATATTAATCCGTAGTTACCATAACGTAACATACTTTGAAACTGAATTAATAAAGTTTAACGGATACACATACATTACAGCTAGTTTACAGAAAATTTATTAGAATAGTTTTTCAATTATATTAAAACTAATAAAAATTTAACACCATAAAGATGTAATGAAACATTACGTTACATCAACAGAAATCCAATCTGATTAAAGAACATTCTATCGTTTACTTACGGTTACTTTTTTCGAATGCCTCAACCATTCCATAACGTACACTTCAAAATCCTTATCTGTGAAATATTTGAAGATGTTCTGAACAACAGCTAATGAAACAATTACTTTAGATCAAATTGTGCCCATGGAGACATTTGATCGATCATCATAAACTACATCAAACTTGATTTTCAGCCAATTGACTGGGACCCATTTTCCATAAGATACATGCGTGGTTCTTCAAAGGAATAATAACATATTTAATTTCAAGAAGTGACTTTTCATGATTTACCTTCTATTCCATGCCTCACTCCATTTGACAGATAAATTCAGGTGTGCTATGAAAATTCAATCTTCTTTTCTGTATAAAATAATATAGATACTATTCTCATCGTGTTATTTTCATCCTGGAACAAATTGTATATTAACATCGTGGAATTGTAACTTAATGAAAACTAAGCATTATTAATACACTGTATACAAAAAAAACTACTTATGAAGAAGAGATATGAATACATTATCAATAATAAGTTTATAATTAAATGTATCCATTTGAGTATCCAATAGCTGTGTTTCTACAATAATAAATAATTGAATGCTGTTTGTTGACTGGAGCATTCAGTATCATAAGTTACATATTCTTCAACTAGATTAATATAGGGACAAATACAGCTTATTTATTGTGTTCAGTGAATTTTCAAATGGAAATGAGCTTTTTAACAGAAATATCTGTTTTTAAAGTCTTAAACAGTCTCTAATTGTTCACAAAAATTGTTGGTAATAATGTTAAAATTTTCTATACCTGCAAAACTATATTGATGGCTAAGACTAGTACTAAAAAAACTAAAACTAGAGATACTTGATTCAATATTTTTTTACTGTTTAATACAATGTTTGTATTAGACTATATGAAATAATTACTCCCCTTTCATTACATAATTACCAACTATTTGTTTTTTATTTTATTTGTATAAGTAGCTTCTGAAACATCTTGAACATTGAAAATGTTCTCTTCTAGATTTAAAGATCTGCGAACATATGAGCATGGTTTATTATTAATAATAATATCTACCCTATTGCAGTATCAAGTTTTTTGTAGGGTATAATGCATATCTAGGATTTGAAATATTGTGAATCGTTTTCAAAATATACTTACTAAGTAGGTAATTAAAATATTTTAAAAATGGAAAAAACCCTTATTTTGTAATATAATGTTAGTGTACAATTCCGCCACATGGAATTTCAATGTATAATAGCCGATTAAAGTATTGAATGAGTATTAAGTTTTAATAATTATGATTTTGGAATAGGTACTTACCGATAACAATTGTTGTTCGTCCATTATAACTAAGTATAGAAACTGTAGCTTAGTAGGAACTAACGAAAACGAAGACCACTTTATTCAAGTGCTACTTGCAAAATATGTGCTTCCTGCAAATAAAATATAACTATAACACATAACTGAAAACCATCCGCCATTTCATGCTTGTCATTTTTGTTTCCACAGATAACCACTGTATGTTTCGTTCATCAGTTCCTCTTCTGTTTTCTTCTTTTTTATGTTGCTGTGATGTTTAATATGAGATATTACTGAGAGTTTTATGAACTAACGTCGTACAGACGTAATAAGTACGATGTTAATTAAAATTATTTCGAAAGATGTAAAAGTAACTGCAACATGTGATCATCTTAGAAACATGTTAATTTGTAATATTACAGTAACGTTCTGTATGTGACATTAGTGAGAAGTATACAAATTAACACCGTATGAATGTTTCCTATAGGAAGTTACTAAAAAGAAGTTCATAGGATGTGTATGTAACTACGAATTCAAGTATTACTGTGTACATCAAAAATATGTTTTATTTACATGACATGGATGTTGATAGAGTTGGTAATAGAATTAAGACATCTAGGAGATATCTTATTAACGTTTTAAATAAACATCACGAAAAGTCTCTAAAAAGAACATCACAAAAAAGACTTGTCATGTTTCTTGTTTAGTGGGCAGTTACTGTGAAAAATTTACGTCCATATAAATATGGCCTGAAATATTTAGTAGCCCAAACAATTCTCTTTCAATCGTAGAGTAATTCCTTTCAGAATAATTTAACATTCTCGATGCATATGCGACCGGTAAGTCTTTACCGATTTGTTCCTGCGATAGGACAGCTCCCAGTGCTACATTACTGGCGTCGGTTGTTAAATTGAACGGTTTTGAGAAGTCGGGGTATTGTAATATGGGCTCGTTCATCAATAACTGCTCACAGGTTTCAAAACTATTTAAAAATTTTGCATCATGCTCAATTTTTGTACCCTTTTTTAGATACTGAGTCAATGGTTTAGTTATTTTCGCGAAATTATTGATAAATCGTCTATAATAACCCACTAAACCAAGAAATCCTTTTATTTATTTTGTAGTTTTTGGTAACGAGTATTCTTTTATTGCCTTAATTTTATCCGGATTAGGTTGAACACCTTCCGGAGTTACGACGTATCCAAGATAGGCCAATTCCTTATTCAAAAATTCAGATTTGTGTAGTTGTATTTTAAAGTTGGCTTCTCTTAATCTTTCAAATACGGCCTTAAGTCTTTCTAGATGTTCTTGAAGTGAAGTGGAAAATATTATAATGTCGTCAAGGTAGGATGCCCCTTAGTATGTTATCCATGACGCGTTGAAACGTTGATGGGCCGTTTTTTAGACCGAAGGGAAGTCTCAGGAACTCCCAATGGCCTTGTTCTGTACTAAACGCCGTCTTTTCTGTCATCTTCATTCTTTTCAATTTGGTGACATGCGCTGGCCAAATCGAGAGTAGTAAAATACTGGCATTTGCCGAGTTTATCTAATAAATCAGTTATATTTGGGAGAGGATATTTATCGTCTTTTCGTTTAACTTACGATAGTCGATGACTACGCAGAATTGTTGTTTGCCTGATGCATCCTTTCGTTTCGGTACCATCCAAATAGTACTCTGCCATGAGGTATTGCACTGTTTAATTATATTTTGATTGAGCATACTCTGAATTTGATTTTTCACTTCTTGACTATAGATAAATGGTTAACGATATGATTTCGAATAAATTGGCACCTCGTCTGTAGTTTAAATACAACGTTTAACTTTACTTGTAAAACGTAAGGGCTCATTTTCTCTATAAAAAATATCTGAATATTTACTACATAATTTAAAAATTGCACCCTTTTCTTCTTTATTCAGATGGTCGGTCCGAATCTGGGATAAATCCAATTCGCATTTATCCGAATCATCAAAATTATGCATGTTGAACTCTTGGATGTTGTCGGCATCAAATTTTCCTGCTGTCAACGGTTCCGAGAAATCAAGTGTTAAGAAGCTTGTAGTGTTGTTTATCATTGTTGTAATAGCAAGACTATTACGAGCAACTGTCAGAAATTCTGGAATTTCGCAGTTTTCTACTTTCTGATAAGGAATTACGATCTCGCCCGTTTTTTATCGTAGTTTTTACTTGATTTACTTTCTGTACGAGGTTCTATAATAATTACATGTGTATTGTTTGTGTTACATATTTTTTGAAAATTCAGCTTTATTTTTGCTTGAGGTGTAATCAAACATACATTATTGAAATCTATTGAAGCTTTCAGTAATCTGAGACTATGTAATCCTATCAAACCATCAAAAATATTATGAAACTTGAATTAATAAAATTTTAATAATTGCTTATTAGTCAATCGAAAAATTTCTGACGCTGGTATTTCTACACTATTTTTATGAGATGATTTTTGGAATACAGTTGATACAATAAATGGATCATATTTAATTAATTTTGGAAAGAATTTATTAGCAATATCTGGATCTAAAAATGATTTTGTCGACCCAGAATTGACAAGAAGTTTAATGTTATATTTCGGAGAAGTTATATAAATATGCTAATTCACTACAATCTACGTTATTTAACGAAATGGTGAAAGGTGTCAAATCTCCGGCAATGGATCGTAGGTGATATGAAAATTTTCAATTGTACCAAGATTTTCTTCATAAGTTCTTTCATTAGTTTCACTTTCCTCGCAAAAGTTTGTGTTAGTATTTTCTATTTCAGTATTATATAATTCTTCGGCTGTATAGTTTTGTTGCGGTCTATAGATAGAATAGTTGTGCTGTGCAAAATGATAACTTCTATTTTGATTATTGAAAGATTGATTATTATTATTATTATTATTTATTCTTCCAGTATACCTTGTTGATGATGACATTGGTGTTGGCTTTGGAAATGTTTTATTTCGATTTGGTTTAAAAACATCTTCTTATTGAATAACATTTCAACAAATAACACATTTATGAAAACAGGCCATGATTGCTCAGGTTGACATGGAATTTGTTTGACATTTACAGCTAAATAAGTAAATTAGTCAGTTCATAATGCCACTTTTAAGCAAAGAGGACAGAATATAAATTAAATATTTCCGTAAAAATATAATTTTGGTGCATGAAAAATTGTAAATGAATTTCCTCAGAAAAATTGGCATATTGGAACTATAGGAAGGTTCTTAAGACATGTAAGGGAAACCGATGGGTCTATTGAACATAAACGTGGAAGAGGAAGGAAGCGAAGCTCGAGAACTGATGAAAATATTGGTAGAGTAAGGGTTGTTTTAGGAAATTTGCAGCTTGGCCAATTTCTTGGAACAAGGAAAATAGCAAAAATAACTAGGATTTCCCGTACGTCAGTTCGAAGAATCATTAAAGAAGACTGCCATCATAAAATATTTAAAAAAGTTTAATGTCAAAGACTTACGGCCAATGTACGAGAAAAACGATTGGAAAGATGTGATTTGCTACTACTATGATTCCGCTCTCGCGAAGACATTAGAAAAATATGGTATTCAGATGAAAAAATGTTTTATTTACGGCCACCTAAAAATACTCAAAATAATAGGGTATATTCTGACGTACAATTTAAGAAAGGAATTCCTTTAGAGCATCTTTCGATTGAAAAAAGTCATTTCTCGAAAGGTGTAATGGTCTCTGTTGCAGTATACATGTTGGGAAAATTTCGTCTGGTTTTTGGGGTGAAACTCAATTCAGAAACGTATCAAGAACAAATTTGGCAGCAACCAGAAATTGTAGATCTTTGTTATGATTACACTTTCCAACAGGATGGTGCTTTCTCGCACAGTTCACACAGTACCACGATGTTCTTGAGTGAAAATTGCTCGGACTATATTGATCCAGAAATGTAGCCACCTAACAGCCCAGAATTAAATCCGGTTGATTATTCAATTTGGGGAATTTTCGAACAAAATTTGTATGACGGACAACAATTTGAAACAATCGAGCAGCTCAAAGAAAGAATGCTGTTTGTTTGGAACAATTTTGAACTGGGTGCGATAAATGGGGCTATTAATTTATGGCGCAGACGACTTCAAGAAGTGATAAACAATAATGGTGGCCACATTAATAATATTTTAAGTTTTAAAGTTACTAAACTGTTTTCATAAATGTGTTATTTGTTAAAATGTTATTTAATAAAAAAATGGTATTTCGCGATTCCGGTAATTTCGGAAAATTTCCTTTCTACTGAAGTTTTCTGGATAGTTTATCTACCGAAAAAGCCTATTAGTACAATTTTGGCTAAGACAGTTTTCATTTGCAACGAGCTCAAATGCACTGTTATATAATTTTTTTTATAAGTCCGACCCTGTACATTATTTTTCCTTTCAAATTTACAGTCATGTTGAGGACATGTTAGGTTATCAGCCCTGCAAAAAGAAATTAAATCGCCCAAAAAACAAAAAAATATTTTCAATCAAAAAATGTACTCCTTTATTTCATCCCACAGTGTATTATTACTTTGGTTCTTGTCAATATTGATAGTATTTGAGCTTTTATTCGTCACCGAAGAGTCAATTAAAGAGTTATCAATAGACACATTTTGTAAACTATTTGTTAAAATTTCAAGTGAATCAGACATAAATTGCACTTACAGTAAATAAATGTCTCTCAGCATTCCAATTATGAGGTAGAGGTTCGGTTCAGCAATTTTGTTTTCTCCGAAACACTGGACCCTCGCAGAAGTAGACGATATGATTCCAATTCCCAAACTTCTTAACACGAGGTTCACTTTTTAACGTATTCGTCGGCGTCACCACTACTGACAGTTTATATGGTTCGATATCGGGCTAATCGTTGACACGAAATTGGTTTGTTCGATACAAATCAATCATACGATATCCTACTGACTGCGCCAATTATCTACTTTAAGCACTAAGGTCTATTTAAAAACTTTATTTTCAAATTATAACTATCATCATGTACAATTATTACGTTTACTCTGGATTTACATTAACAAAAACTAATTTACAACTGTTTTATGTCCTCGGTTCCGCACTCTGCTGACTTGGAGTTTACACTGTGATGTCCTCAGGATGCGTTGAGGTAATTTGTGCGTTTGCCGGTTTCATATGGATCGTGGGAGGTTTGTTGGAACAACAAATACAATGAGCATCTAATGCGCGCAGCACGCGCCAAACGTTCGCGACGCAGTGCGCTAATGTATACGCACTTCTTAAAATTATATTCTCGAGCACCATTCCTAGAATCATACGAATGATACATTCTCATGTGACAGCAGCACAATTCCGCGTTAGTTGACGTTACAAATGTAATTTTTCATTTTGTTCATAGATAATCTTTGATTATAATATGAATTGTAAACAATATCGCGTTAACTGTTTATATAATTTAAATTAGTACAGTGTGAGAATTAAAATTTTATTTACATGGTTCGTATGGGTTCGTCACTACAAATCCAAGTTAATTATAGAGAAAAATATGTGGTAGTAAATAGTGTATTTGCAATTTGGCGATATTGTACAAATTTATAACAGTGGCTTCTTGCAACTCGCATGCAATTCACATGTATTCTGGTACCAATAGAACTATTTAAGGTGGCCCCTTTTATTACTATACAATTTATATTCAGTGAGTATATTTTAGGTTATAATAAGCTAAGTTTACGATACCTTAAATATTTGAATAACTACAAATATTCATTGAAAGTATGTTACAAGTAGAATTCTTTACAAGTTGTAACGTAAAATCAAACCACGTGCACCTATGCACTTATCCCACTTACGTTAGCGACCTATTGAAAATAGATCGAACATGTGGCCCTGAAATCAGTTACTACTAATTCACGAAGTTACCAGCAGATCGGATGGCCGATCTATGCCACAAGGTATTTTACCCGCTAGACTTCAGTCGAAGAAGGGAGGTTCGTACGCTGGTAACGAAACAATTGAAATATAAGCTAGATAACCCAAGGCGCCAGGTACACCGTACCCGAGTAAATACCCCCATTCAATTCCCTAACCGTAGTTTACCCCCAGTTAGGAAAGTATTACATAAAATCAAACTCGTAACTCAACTCATAAGAGAAATGATTTATTAAGGTGGTGGTTTGGTTTGAATACAGTTTTATATGGGTTACAAAATTTTGGGGAGTAGTTATTCCCACATTGGACACTTAAGGTCCATTAACCCTTACTATGGAAAAAAAGATAAACAGATCGATATGAAATCCCTTATAGTTCAATATATACAATGATACAATTATTTAAAATCCTATATACTCCTACCCCAAAATTGATAACACAATGCTCAGAAGGATTTGAAACAGAGACCAGTTCTGAATTAAGTTAGTTCGGAAACTTGTAAAAAAAAATTACAATCATACAATGTGAAAACGGTGAGAACCTGAAGGGTTACCCATACCGTGGCTTATCTACGCATATCAAATTGTAAACTTACCAAAAGCAAAAACAATATAAATTACCATAAACGTTCCATGTGAGCTCAGACGCAACTCACCTACTCTGCCTAGAGTAATAAATGACCAAGAAAATTACAAGCCACTTGTATGTTCACAAATGGTGAATTATCTATACATACAAATGTTATATATACACTATAAAAACAAAATAATTATAGAAAAATTTAAATGTTTAAAACTTGCGTGTTTTCACCCACTGGTGATAAATCCTGACGATCCACAAGTTGTTCCTGAGGTAGCAGTCACCAAGGTGGGGCTGCAAGCATCGCAGGAACGCCGTGGTACTACAAACCAACACCAAGTGAGCCCGGAACTAATCTAATACGGAAATCTGAATAACCAAAAATCCAACAATACCCCAGAATCTATGAATAAAACCCTAAAAAAAACACTAATTAGTGTTGTCACTATACTCAATTGACATTTAACCACCCTGGGAGTTCATCACATTTATCCCAGTGTGAATCCTATTATTATCCTAGCAATAACCATTTACTACCTGAGTGGGACGGCCCTCTTTAAAAAAAATCCCAAAGTAGACTTCTATTAAACCATCTATTTGATAACGTAAGTATATTACCCCCTATAAAGTCTAAAATTAACAAAACCCAAGATAACCACCCCTTACTAACAAGTACTTTACCCCCAACATACTATACACAAGCTCTATCCTGAACATATAATTAGATGGTGTCATCTTATTCGCAACAATATGAGGAACAATTACTAGTTACAGCAAATGTTAAATAAAATAAATCTCACCTGTTTGGCTAGGACAGGGTTCTCCTGTGTGCTGCTAATAGGTAATTAAAAGCCGTTAAATGGACATTAAACACATGGCGTTGTAGGTGACTGGGTTTGCATATCCATCTGCGTCTCACAGATGAGGTCTGGACAAAATACTATCTCCACAAACTTCTCTAACCCATACTACTCCATACAAACCAAACTACCCTCTCAAATTCATGTTCCCCTGCGGGATGAATGTGGAATCTTCATTAGAATTAATCTCAGATTAATAAATAAAATAGATATGTTTGTTTTGACTTTTTCCTACCTCAAACTTTGAGTCACATTCTAAGCTCACTTGCGGGACACTTCCACTGCTTTGCCATATTTACAAATCCTCTTTAGATGCAGGAAAAATGAAATTAGAAATTTCATTGAAAATTTCTTTAAAAGTTATGCAATTAAAAAAAAGTCATAATAATTTATGCATTTGAGTCGCTGCTTTTAAAATTAATTAATAATACTCGAATTTTATATAATGATGGCATATTCTTAAATAAATTTTAAACAAGTATTTGTTGTAACTAAAAGTGGCTACATTGTTAAAAATTTCAATACCTGCTTTGTTTGTCTAGTATAAACTATTTAGTAGTTTTGTCTTTGTTCAGTTACGATATAAAGAGAGATGCAAATATCGTCAGAGCGTTCTCGACTAACATTTGTATTGGATTGTAGTATTATAGTAAATACTGTCAAACTTGGTTTGTTTATTACGAGCGCCATTAGGACTAGCTCGTAAAAATTGAGTTCTTTCGATGTTATGTGTGTTTTTCAAGACTTTTAGTGACAAACTTTGGTTTTAAGTTAATTAATTTAGTGTTTTTAATTATCATGGTTCGTCAGTACAAAGTCTGTCGGAAAAACGGACGAAATTACCCCGAACTGTCAACTCTCATACCACAGGTATGTAAATATTTGAACGGCTTTCCAGTGGCGGCGACTTTTATTATTCATTTCAATAATATTTAAAATGCTTAAAAGTTTTTTAATTATAAAAAGCAAATTTCTATTTGGCGTTGTTTTCTTCTAGTTTTCCCACTCTCGCTCCATTGATTTTCAGCTCTCGCCACAAACTTCTGCGCTCGTGGAAAAAGTAAACGATATAGAAGTTGATATGCTGACCTGGTGGGAAGGAAATCTCAATGTCAAAACCCGTTTTGACAATCTAATATTATATTTATAATGAATTTCGGTGACAGATATTAATATCAGAAGTAATTAAAACGTATTATTAAAAAAAGATACACCAGGCATAACAATTCAAAATTGTTAAAATTTCAAAATTAACTATACCTAGGTTTGACTGTTTTTCATTTTTTAAATCCTTGCAGTTCAACGTTTAAATAAAATATGTATATAAGTTACTTTTTGCTTTCATCAAGAAACTTGGTCGTAGAAAAAATATTGTGTACAATTAGTATGCAAGGCATTTTTTGCACTCCCTTGATCTGCAGCACTCACCTTACGGCTCGTGGCACAAACATTTGTGCTCCTGGAAAAAGTAAACGATATAGAAGTTGATATGCTGCAACGTCTCCTGGTGGGAAGTTACAACAAAAAGGATAGGAAATACAAATTCTGCATAGAAAAATACATATATATGCCCATTTTGAGGGTAATCGGTTGAACGGTGTAGAATTTTATATGCTGCAGCGCTACCTGGTGAGAAATTACAACAAAGAGAATAGTGTAGAAATCTTCTCCGTGAAAAAATACATTAATAAAATCAACAAACTAATTTCATCAAATGAAATATTTATAAACACCAAAATTCCAATAATATAATTTTATATTTGTTGTTTTTAAATAGATTTGGTACGCCTATGCTTTGACGATGACACCAAGGCGATGTATCCACAATACAATCCCCACTTTTTGTAATTCATTCATGATTTTACTACTGGCGTTTAGAATTGTTGGCCGCAAAAATAAACGTGTTTATGAATGAATAGCCCTCTCTATGTATATTATTACTCTAAGGAATTAATACACACCTCAATTCAACACCACGCTGATCAGAAAAAGAAAAAAACACGACAGGTTTCATTAACAACACACCTTTTCGTTCGAGAGACACTCTCACTCAAGCTGTTTGGAGCACATACGTTCTATGACCTCGGAGTGAATTACTCTACTTGCACATCGCATAATAAAACCTCCCGAATAAAAACAATAATTGACTAATCAACAATAAACCATATATTAACTAATATACCACATCCCACGACTATATTCACAAAATAAAACATCACCCATTATACCCTGATGTACATCCACAGTACACCGGTAGGCAATCTTCCGTACGAATCACAGATCTCTAAACGTTTGTAAAAGAAGAATGAACGAGTCTTCTGACATATGGCAAATCAGCTGTTTGATTCGAATAATGGAATGTTTTGTTTACATTCAATTGTACATAATATAACAAAGTTCACTCCTTTTAAGTGTATATTCAGATTACTGTAACTATTGTACTGAGTGTTATTATTTCCTTTAAACTATTAACCCAGTTGGTGCTAAACAAATTGACGGCCAGGCTATTGAATCATTTAATTAATGGTATAACTAGAAATTGTTGACATACAAAGCTAGTCTGACTTGATATTGAGGTAGGAATGTTGATTTATTATGAACAAAACTGCATGATTGTTGACTTTTTATGCGACAGATTTATACTAACAGGAAAAACCGCAACAAAGTGAAAGTGATAATAAGTTTTATATCTATTGTCAACTATAAATTAGCTAATACTGGTCTACGTCAAAAATCTACTTGGCACGCGCCGAACTATACTAAACTTGGCTGCTATGATAAATGCTTTCAAAAATGAATTAAACAATTTCTGTGGGGATTGAACAATGATAAAAAACATTAATCAATGAGGGACTGTTTTCTCAGTGTATAAAATAATTGGCGCGTTTAATGCATTGTAACCGTAGAAACATTTAACAAATAAATAGATAAAATCTCTCACATGTACTATAAATACAAGTGAAGTTCATTTATTGAATTATTTACGTTCAAAATGGGAACAAAGATTCGGTTTTACAAAACTGCGTTTATTTCACATCAAAAGTTATTGAGTTATAAAAAGTTAGATCAAATATTAAAATACGGAAGATATTTAGCTATAACTCCATTGAATTATAATGATACCATGTACAAGTGCTTTTTGAAAGGATCTGTACCGTTATTGTTATTCTTTTCAATATTATCATATATGTTGATAATAGCTGTTACTAAAATCGGTGATTTTGCCGACAATATAATTGTTTGCATATATTTTCCTATACATATAGTTTTATGTGCTTCCATAATACTTCGAACCAACAGTGTTTTACGTAATTATTGGTACTATTTTCTTTGTGATTTAAAAAGTGGAGAAATTGTTCTACTTGATTTACATTTTATAGATTTCCGAAAAGAATTTTTTCCACTCAGTGTAATATTGCTGGCGATCTTCTTTTTAATTTTAGTATTGCAGGATATTACATCTAGATATATGACCGGATTTGACTACTCACAAATTATTCCAGGTTTAATTGTGCATTTATCTAATTTATATTCATTTTCGTATGGTGCTTATGTGTTCTATATCTCAAAATTTCTAGAAAAACGATACGATTTCGTAAATTCAGTATTAAGGCGAGACGATTTGAAGTTAGATAAGATAAGAAGTATCCTTAAATTCCTGAAAATCTACGGAAAACTAAATGCACATTTAAATGCGATCTTAGGATGGGTAATTGTTATTATATATGTCCAATATACACTAACTGTTTGCTGTTTAATAACAACTGAGCTTTACTCTTTGGACGATTGGAGTTTAAAATTATTACAATTGATTTCGATTCTTGCATATACGGTGAGTAGGTGAAAAATTTCGATTAATTAATAGAAATATTTCCAGAAGTTTTATATACAGAGTATCTAAAATTATAATAAGAAACGTTTAAATTGATAATATGTTTCAAATCGACCATTCTAGCTTGGCACTTTGGATATGCGCGAACCAAAAAAAGATGCTTTAATAGAGATAGAAAACTTTTTACGACTGTACGGCTGTTTGCAACCGTACCAGTGTCGTTTAAATCTGAGGAGCTTGGGTAAAATTTTTAATTGTAATAAGTAGATACATTTTAACTTATATTTAAAAATATGAAAAAAAATATTTTACAAATATTTATTGATTAATGAAAATGCCGAATTTACTATATATTTATTAAAAATTACAAAAACATTTGTTTATTTGATATTATATCGGTTTTTCAATATTTTTTGATATATACCATTTTTAATATTTTTTTATACAGTGTGTTTTCAAATGAAACAACGTTTGCATGTAGATACCTCTCGTAAAATTGGACAAGATGATATAGAGATTGAGGGGTCCAACCTATTTTCTTTTCGAAATACAGGGTGTTAAAGTTATGAAAAATATAATGTTTTAACTTGATAACTTTGAAATTGATGAATATATTGATCTGACATTTGGCAGGTTGTTTTTAAATGTAATTGTTTCAATTTTTGATCCAGTGGTGTACATTTGGAAGAATATGTCACCTTTCCCCTCCCATTTTTTACGACATTGGCATTTGAAGCTATTTTTATTTGATTTTGTATTCCTCAATAGTTTTCACGTGAAAAACGCAGAACCTTTACATATCAAAAAAATTGTAGTTTTGAAGATATTTAATGTTTTTGTGAAGTCTGCGAGATCACTTTTTGATAAAAAAATGAAAAAAATATTTTTCTTGAATATTTCTTAATAATTACCAAACTACTGGTTATAATATGTAACATGAACTAATTTTTGAAACAGCAATGCGTATAAAACATTGAGAGGACTGTTGAAAATGCTTTTCCCAACTTGTGATTTTATTAACAGAAGAATTAATGATAACCAAAAATAAGATAAGTTAAATAATATCCCATTCAAACATAATTTTTAACTAAGCAGCCAACAAATTACAAAAGATGTTGAAAATATTGTCCATATACATTTACACATAATCTGCAACGTTTTCTCATTGAAAATCGCATACCTTGGAAAGACTGGCGATTGCCGGAAATAATTTCTGTAACTGCATGCATTCTTGATATCAGTGCCTCCTCCGTATAGTAGGCTATGGATGTCAATAATGGAATGGTAAATGTCATTATGTTTATCGTCAAAACGAAAATGAATTATTTGTAATTAAATTGGTTTATGCAACTTTCACACTTTTTGTTATGATGGATTATACTTTTGAAGAAATGGCTGATATGCAACTAATATACGGGCAAGCCAGAAAGGATGGTAGACATTCCGAGCGCTTTTATCGAGAAAGATATCCAAATCGACCTAGATTTCCATGCCACACAACATTTTCTCAAATTGACAGGAGATTGCGAGGATTTGGACAATTCAATTCAAAATTAAAAGGTAGAGGTAGAAAACGAACTGTACGAACTGTGCAATTAGAGGAGGCTGTTCTAGACCGTATTGAAAATAGACCCAATTTAAGCACTCGCACCATTGGCAAATCTTTAAATGTAAGTAACTCAACTGTGTGGAATACTTTAAATGAACAGCAGTTGTATCCTTATAAGTATACCCAAGTTCAAGCCCAAAAACCAACAGATTGTCCTCAAAGAGTGGAGTTTGCCAATTGGTACACCCAAAAATGTTTAGAAAATAGGAATTTTACCGAATTTGTTCTATTTACTGATTAAGTCAAATTCACAGGGAAGGAATTTTTAATTCAAGTAATAACCACGTGTGGGATGACGAAAATTCATATGTTATTCGACAACGTGAATTTCAGGAAAAATTCTTGCGTAACGTGTGAGCAGGTATTCTTGGAGATTGTATAGTGGGTCCATATTTATTACCTAAAAAACTCAATGGTAAAATTTATTGTATTTTTTTTAGAGAAACCCTGCCTGATTTATTAAACGACGTTGTACCATTAAATATTAGGGCGAATATGGATAATGTATGGTTTCAGCACGATGAGGCATCTGTACATTATTCTCTAGCGGCCAGACAACTTATATCCCAACAATACGGAAACAACTGGATAGGCCGAGGTGGACCCAATATGTAGCCTGCGAGGTCACCGGATTTAAATCCAATCGATTTCTTTCTGTGGGGTTACATGGAGTCCCTAGTCTACGATACAATAGTAGAAACGGAGGAGGAACTGATAGCCAGAATCCATGCACCTACAGAAATTATTTCCGGCAATCGCCAGTATTTCCAAGATATACAATTTTCAATAAGAAAACGTTGAAGATTATGTCTAAAT
The DNA here is from genome assembly GCA_963921935.1 of Galeruca laticollis. Taxonomy (NCBI): domain Eukaryota; kingdom Metazoa; phylum Arthropoda; class Insecta; order Coleoptera; family Chrysomelidae; genus Galeruca; species Galeruca laticollis. The sequence goes on from OY998177.1 coordinate 124,130,854, forward strand.
GTAAATGGACAAAATTTTGAACATCTTTTGTAATTTGTTGGCTGCTTAATTAAAAATTATGTTTGAATGGGATATTATTTAACTTTGTAATTATCTAATTTTTTTGTCATTAATTCTTTTGTTAATAAAATCACAAGTTTGGAGAAGTATTATCAACAATCCTCTCTCAATGTTTTATATGCATTGATGTTTCACAAACTAGTTCCTGTTACATATTCTAGCCATTAGTAGTTTGGTAGTTAATAAAAAACATTCAAGAAAAATATTTTTTTAATTTTTTTATTAAAAAGTGATCTTGCAGACTTCATAAAAACATTAAATATCTTGAAAACAACAAATTTTTTGATATGTAAAGGTTATGCGTTTTTCACGTGAAAACTATTGAGGAATAAAAAAGGAGAATATTATCCATGACTCAAATGTGACTGACAGTAATACTGGTGAATAAAACCCAAAGTCAGTGTCACAGCATTTTTTAATGATAGACAATGGTGTAGCTACTGGTTTCGGCCTACATAACGGCCATCTCCAGGCTACAAAATTTCATATTGTTACAATTATAGGGAACAACTACAAAAATCTCCAACATTACCTGATACGAAAAAACTTCTCACGTGGGAAACACACGCTGCTTATCAAAACTATTGGAGGAGATAGGTGAGAAAAGTCGTAAAATTGAAAAACTATAAAAAATTGAAAGTTGAAAAAGTTGAAAAATTTGGAAAATCTTTTCTCTCGTCAATTGAATTGCTAAAGAAATTGAAAAGTTTTACTATCTTGTATAAAAAAGGACGTGACACACGAAAAATAATTATTTTATTACTATTAATTAATAAATTTGTAAAGGAGTGATAGAGTTGAGCTTAAAAAGAGAGATTAACACATGAAAAAATATTTTATGGGGGGTAAGAGTTGAACTGTTTCCAAATAAATGAATGTGAAGTTGAGTATGAGATTGAGGATTGAGGAAAAACATAAATAACCTCGATTCTCAATGGGAAGAGTAGAACATATACATATAAGAGTCCGGGATGGTCATCCTCGATTCCCATAGAGAAGAGTCCATAATGGCCATATGAATGGAAGGAAAATGAAGGTGAAAAAATCTGGATAACAGTTACTTCCTTGTGCAGGGAATTCTTATAAATAGGTGATAAGCACAATGAAGTAAACAAGAAAACGAAAAACAAGGGGCTCATAATGCCTCGATGAAAAGTCCATCACAATCGCGGCAAATTAAACTGAGAGAAATCCACTTCACTCACAACATGTGACAATAATAGTAAAGAAACAATATGGAAGCTTATCATGGCGGAAACTGTAAATGAGAGAAATGTCATACTTCAAAATGACAAGAGAAAGAATTGAAGTATAATTGAAAAGGAAGAAAATGAAGTTTTCTCCTTGGAAGTGGTTAATGATAAATCTTGAAAATACAATAAAAGGATTGAATTAGTTTCAAAGACAAACATCGTCATGTGAAGAACATGTGTTGCCCACTAACTAAGAATAGTACATGTAAAACATACGTATGTATGTATGAATAATACATCTAATTGTCGTTCACTACCCATAAAACAAGGTAATATGTCATTTACATATCTATACCAAAATAAAACATGTTTCGAAATATTACTTTCAAAGATCTTTCTTTCTAAACTGTCCATAAAAATGTTTGCCAAAATAGGTGATATAGAGCTTCCCATTGGTAAACCTTCATTTTGAATATATATCTTATTGTCAAAAGTGGAATGTTTCTGATTAATACATACATCAAATGAATTAAGTATGTCTTATATTATTCCTGGATTAATATTTTTATCTTCTAGTAATTTTCTTACAAGTATTAGACATTCTCTATATTATATTATATGGAATCGTTAAATTACATAAAATAACGAAACCAATTAGACCTGTATTTTCTTATGTTGATACTCCTAATAATATATTGGCATAGAAGCTTAACAATATACTTAATAGTTACGGATATACATCTCAGTACTCAATTAGAAATTCAATAGAACTAACCAAAAAATTGAAAGCAATCAACTTGCAAGATAACTATAAACTTATTTCGTTTGATGTTACCAATATGTTCACTAAAATTCCTCCTAAAGAATGTTTAATACTTGTAAGAGAATTACTAGAAGATAAAAATATTAAACCAGAAATATTATCAGATATACTTAATTTATTTGATGTATGTACTAATCAGAATTATTTCACTTTTGACAATAAAATATATATTCAAAATGAAGGTTTACCAATGGGAAGCCCTATATTACCTATTTTGGCAAACATTTTTATGGACAGTTTAGAAAGAAAGATCTTTGAAAGTAATATTTCGAAAACTGTTTTATTTTTGTATAGATATGTAGATTACATATTAGTTTGTTTTATGGGTAGTGAACGACAATTAGATGTATTTTTCAACCACATTAATAATTTACACCCAAAAATTAAATTTACATTAGAAATTGAAGAAAATAGCTCAATCAATTTTCTTGATTTAAAAATTCAAAGAGTTAATAATGTACTTGATTATTGAATTCACCGAAAACCAACACACACTAATGTGACAATTCCATATAGTTCCAATCACCCATGTCACATAAACTAGCGGCATATAAATCAATGATACATAGAGCTTTTTGAGTTGCTATGAACAAATGTAATTTTTATAAAGAGATTAATACAATTAGACAAATAGCAACATCCAACGGTTATCCATTACATATGATAAATAAACTAATTAATAAGAAAGAGGGAAAAATGGCATTACAACTGATATTTCCTAAACAAACTGATGAAATAAAAACTTATAAAACCATCACATATGCAGGAAATATTTCTAATATTTCAAAGATAATATCTTTAGCAACGAATACAACAATTTCTTTTAAAACAGAAAGTAACGTTAGTACAAAATTGTTAAATGTAAAAACGAAAATAGCACTATTAAAGAAATCAGGTATATATAAACTCAAATGTCCAGAATGTAATGCTGTCTATTTTGGTCAGACCCTTAGAAATTTTGAAATCCGATACAGTGAATACTTACGAGCATACAGATTAAACAACCAGATAAATCCCACTACGCAAAATATCTACTTGACACCAATCATTCATTGCCACCTAACACAGAACTAGAAATGCTGCATATTTGTGAAAAGATACAAGAACTGGATTTCCTTGAAGAATTGGAAATTAGAAGACATTTAAGAAACCCACAATATGGAGTTGTCAATGAACAGATAAATCTAGGGAGTTCTCCACTAATAAACTGTCTTCTTAAGTGATAATTGTTAAGATCAGCAGATATAGTTTTCCTGGTTTTCTATTGCATTGCATAGTTATAGTGATCTTAATTGGAAAAATAATATGCAGGATATCACCATAGGGCTAATAATATCTAAGCTTCAATATTTGTAATATCACACATTCTCCTTTTTTCTATTAACCTATATTAAGTCAATCATAAGTTAGGTCACTTCTTGATCTAGCCAAAAATAACTACTAAACATCAGGTAGGCATCAAATGAAATGTAACTTCTGTCATTCTGACGATGATATCGATTTATCAAAACAATTGTCAATTTTTTAGAATTTTCATTATATTGTGGAATTAGCTAGAAACAGAGTTTCATTTAAAACACTGTCTTCTAATTTCTAATTCGGCAAGGAAAAACAATTCTTGTTTGTTATCACAAATATGTAGTACTTCTAGTTCTGTTAGGTGTCAATGACTGTTTGGTGTCAAGTAGATGTTTTGCGTAGTGAGATTTCTCTGGGTGTTTTAATCTGTATGTTCCTAAGTGTTCAATGTATCTGATTTCAAAATTTCTAAGGTCTTGTCCCAAATAGAGTGCATTACATTCTGTATATTCAAGTTATATACACCAGACTTCTTTATTTCTGGATTAATATTTTTATCTTCTAGTAATTATCTTATAAGTGTTAGACATTCTTTAGGAGGAATTTTAGTGAACATATTGATAACATCAAATGAAATGAGTTCAGAGTTACGCTGAATGTTCCGTATCATGATTTGTTAACCGGTAACCATGTGAATAATTAAAAAGAATTCTGACAGCTGCAATGTCAGAGTTGACAACTAAAAATATATGCTGCTGAAATTTCAACAATTTTTTACTTAATTCAACCGTTCTAACCTGTGAGACAAGTATAACAACAAACAATAACATCTATTGAATGTATAATTGAGTATTTAGATATATACTCGTATCCGTAATTATTAGGTATACTGTTAAGTTTTTTTGCTAATATAAGCAGTGTTGACATACGAAACTACATGTCTAATTGGTTTCGATATTTATGTAATTTAATGGTTCCATATAATTGTGGAGACTGAGAATTTTTAATTACGATGTATTTCTTTTCATAATCACTTAAAAGATAATTTGAATTATTAACAATAACTCTTACATTATTAGAAAACTTGTTTGTTGGGTCTGCTCTAAGAATTTGTACACCGCTAGATTCTATAAATTTGTTTATTTTTTAATTATAATCTTCAGTTTTCTTTACCATAGCACCCGTGGCTCTGGTGAGCTGGATTCATCTGTGAGATATCCTGAAGAATACCCAATCATAAAATTGGTGACTTTACGCACTCCGGAGGCTGTATCTGGTTGACAAGACTTGTTACAAAAAGTGGCCAACGACGACATATACACTACGTTTTTCATATTTGGGTGAACCAATACTTTTCTCGCATAGGCGCAAAAGTTATAATTATAAGTGTCTGTGAAGCTTTAGCAATACACACATGTTTGTGTGTCATCTCCGATTTAAGTTGAAAATCAGTTGTTTGAATCGACAGTAAATTTTCGAAGTGTCTACCTTCTAATGAATGCCATTTTTTCCACCAGCTGTAACATACAGACCGTACGTACTTTCCACGTAAGTCCGTTTTTTTTATATTAAAATTCATATTCTGCTGTCAGTGATAACGACAATAAAAAACGTAAACAGGTCCTAAATTGTTCTAAAGGGTACACTACGCTTGTGCCTATTAAAAATGACAGAATTGGACAAAGCGATTGAAATTATTCGTGAAGAGATCCTGACCAACCGTACTGAAATAAAAAACTGCATTGTGGCCAGCGAAGCAAGACTTCTACTAAAAGTTGAAGATTTGAAAAATAGTGTAACAAATTTGGAAAAGGAAAATAGTGAACTCAAAGAAGAATTAGAATATCTGAAAAGAGCCCAGAACAGGAAAAATATTATAGTATTTGGACTAAAAAAAAAAGAGAGAGGAGGTCGTCGCAGAAATATTGTGCAAGGATTTCCGAGGCTTGCTTGGTGTGGATCTGGCTACAAATGATTTTGCTGACGTTTATCCACTAGGTAAGTCGGACAATTGTCCCATCAAAATTGAGTTTGCTTCTAACATCAAAACAAGCGAAGTTATGAAGAATTGTAGCAGGTTGAAGGGAACAAATATTTCTATTGTTTATGATCTCACACCGACACAAAGGAGCGAGAACAAAATTCTCAGAAAACATCTCTACCTAGCCAAACAAGAAGGTACCTATAAATAATATTATATAAGGAGAAATAAACTTATCGTGGATGGAGTATCTTTTGGAGTTGATGACTTGGAAAAAGATGCTACTTCTGTAGACCAACCGCACAGTGCACCATCTACCCCAACAGTCGAGAATAAAGAGAAGTTCCCATCGGAGTCGCAAAAAGTTACTGTTACTCCGCGGATTCCTGCTTCTGATAAACCGGTTGAGGCTCTGGAGGGGAAACCAAGAACCCGCTCAAGTAACAATAATTAACCGATCTGAAGTGAGACACCACAATTATAAGACTGTTTTGGTTCCATGTTATTTTGGTTGTTTATATATATATATATATATATATATATATATATATATATATATATATATATATATATTGGTCAGTAATTGTTCATATTTATTACACGCACTTCGGATGAAACAAGTACAAGTAAGCTAGTGCCTGAGAATATCCAAAAGAAGGGAAATACAAGTACGCAGACATCCAAACCGGAATCATCTGGAAGAAATAGATTACGCTCCGGTCACAACAAATAAAATCTGAACATTTTAGTTTACTGGAAGTTTTTGCTGTTGCTTTTATAGTTTATAAGTATTGTGTTTTCAGCCCTGATTTCAATTGAAAAATTGATATCACCCTCTTTGTCTTTAGTTTGTGGTTTATTTATTCATTTGTTAATTTATTGGTTTGTGATTTACTTTTGGTCTTTAGTCGTGGTGTAGGATATGGATCAATACATTAGGGAATTTGGGGAAATCATTGTTGATACAAAATTAATACCGTCAGCCGATCTACTAAATGCCTCTTTTGAACCAAATATAACAAACAATTCATTTTCAATCTACCATATGAACATAAGAAGTATCTATAAGAATTTTAACCAGCTAGAAGTATACCTTTCACAAATTACACAATCCTTATAGTTGTCTGATTCTAACAGAAACATGGGAAATAAAAAATAAAAACTTAGTTGTTTTGGATGGTTATGATGTCATACAGTCAGAAGATAGGAATAATCAAAATGATGGCATTCTAATATATGTTAGGAATGATCTGACATTTTCTCGTAAATCAATTAAAATCGGGTCAACAACCGCTGTAGTATTAGAGATAGAAATTGAAAAAAAAACAATAAATATTCTTGCAATATATAGATCTCCATCAATAAGTAGAATTGAGTTTTTAGAAAACTTTGAGAGTCTATTAGACTCTAAATACTTTACTAGATATGATCAGGCGTTTATTTTAGGAGATGTTAATCTCGATATATTAGAGAATAGTGTCGACACCGATCGCTACCTCAACCTAATGTCTGAAAACGGTTTCATTTCGTTAATTAATAAGCCAACACGAGTGACTAGCACTTCATCAACCTGTATCGACCATATTTTTGTTAAGAATAAATCTGGGTTGGTTGACGATGATTTCTCTTATTCAGCAGTCTTACAAACAAATATAACTGATCATTTCCCTATAATTGCAATCTCAAAGGACATTAGACATAAAAATAAAATTAGTACTACGACTTGCTATGAAAAGTTTAATAAATAACACGAAATTTATTGAGATATTGAATGAATTATCGTGGGATCACTTAGATACTTCGGTTGGCCCAGATAAAATGTTTAATGCATTCTATACAAAATTTAAAATTGCGATTAGTGAATCCACTGTTGAAGTATCTTTCAAAAGTGTTAAAAAAAACCTTGGATAACATTGGGACTAGTACAGTCAATAAAAAAAAACGAGATCGATTATATAAAGAATATATGAAAGAACCATTAAATACAAATAAAAAAACAGAGTACACTACGTACAGAAATTGCTTAAATAAATTATTGAAAACAACAAAATCCAACTATTTTAGACTTGAAATAATAAAATCAGGTAACTCATCTAAGAAAATGTGGAATGTGATTAATAAATTTAGTAACAACTTTAAGGGACAAAATCATTCAATAAAGAAATTAATCCTGGAAAACAATACTGAAATCACTGATAAATATGAAATATTAAACACAATAAATTCTTATTTTGCCAATATTGGAAGAAACCTGAGTAAAAATTATATGCAAATTGGGGAACGTCAACAAATGTATATGCATTGGGTTTATCTTTGAAAGACAATAAAGCTCCAGGTCCTGACAATATAAAAATTAGTATGTTAAATTATCAGCAAACTGTATCTCTACACCGTTGTGTAAAATATTCAATATGTGTTTTCAGACACTTCAAAAATGCGGTGATTAAACCGGTATATAAAGGTGGAAAAAAGACTGAAATGGCGAATTATAGACCTATATCGCTAACCTCAGTTTTTGCAAAACTTCTTGAGAAGTTAATTAAGAGACGGTTGGTCTCATATTTAGATAAATTTAATGTAATATCTGAGTCACAATTTGGATTTCGAGAAAACAGGAGCACTCAAGATGATATTGCGAAGTTGGTATCACGTATCTATAACGCAGTTGATAGTAAAAAAAACTGTTTGGGTGTATTTATTGATCTAGCAAAGGCCTTTGACACACTAAGTCATGATATTTTGCTGCAAAAACTTGAACACTTGGGAATTAGAGGTGTGGTTCTGGATTTGTTAGAACATTTTCTTTACAGCAGAAAACAACGTGTTATGCTGGATGGTGTCATAAGCTCAGAAGAGACGGCCACGTGTGGAGTTCCACAGGGCACCGTTCTTGGTCCAATTTTGTTTTTAATCTATATCAACCCATTACTACAAATGACTACCACGGGGGAATGCATTTCGTTTGCCGATGACACTGTCTTGTTGTATACGGCCGATTCTTGGAGTCAAGTCAAAGAAATAACAGAAGGGGACCTAAAAAATATTACAAGTTGGTTTAGGACAAATTTACTTACTGTTAATGTAACTAAAGTCATATCTTTTACCTCGTACAAGCAGGCAGTACCAAACCGTTCTATAGAAATTGAAAATAAAAGTGTACAGTATCATCAGTAAAGTACTTGGGTATATTTTTGGATTCTCATTTAAAATGGGATGTTCATGTGGATAATTTGAAAAATAAAATTAGAACCTTACTTCATAAATTTTATTCGTGTCGCCAAATACTATCGTTAAACAATCTAAAATCAGTGTACTACGCATTGGTTGAATCTCTATTAATGTATGGTATAATAGGTTGGGAACGTATTAGGAAAATTAAAATGCAATCTGTAGAGGTAGCTCAAAAAACAGTCCTTAAAATTATGTACTTTAAAAAAAGAACTTACTCTACTGAACAATTATACAATGACCTTCAAATTATGGATATTAGACAGCTGTATGCAAAAACAATTATAATTTATTTGTTTAAAAACAAGCATTATTTTCAAAACATATTACATCCTTACCAAACAAGGGCAATTTATTCGGATAATTTGACGATTCCTAGACCTCAGAAAGACATTGGAAAAAGAAGCTTCGCTTACCTTGCACCTCACATATATAATAAAATTCCTGATAATATTCGATGCATAAGATATAGAATCAGATTAAAAAAAGGAATAAATAGATGGATACTTACATGTGGTAGATGCTCCTTTCATAAAATAATTGATCCTGATCTTGTGATCTAATCTTGTTCCTGAAGTATGTGTTCCATGTCATATGCTAAAGTTTAGTGCTATTTGTGTTATTTTTATAACTGTCTCTTTTTTGTTAATGAAATTGTACTTGCCTCCTAATTACGTATTTGTTCCACTTGTATACGTGTGTAAGAATGAAAATGTAACCATAGACAGGTTTCACTCTGAACCTATTTGGTGATCATTTTTATTTTGCATAATACTTCATAGATATTTTGTATAAACATATTTGGCAAAATAAAGTTATTAGTAACAACGGAAATTGGTTGTCCGACCGTATACCTTGAATCAATTTTAGATCAATCTTGATAATATTGTTTTAATTTATTTTTATTAAACACGCGACTCAACAAAATGTTATTCCACACGCATTCTGTATAATCAGTACCCATTTGTGATCTACTGTGAACAAATATGAATTTTAATAGTAAAACTAGTCCACAATTTTACAATTTCACTGTTTTTACACACAACAAGTGGTCGAGCTACGAAAATATCATCACGATAATCAAATTTGGAAGATATTTTGCATTGACCCCAGTAAATTACGATGATACGATATTTTTGTGCTTCTTGAAAGGATCCTTACCGTGGATTTTATATTTTTCAACACTCTCGGTGATATATATAATTACAGCTCCTCACCTTGATGTTCTTTTAACTGAAATTTTAATATATTCTTACATATCTTTAATTATGGTATTGTTGTATTACATAATAATCAGTACAAATAGCGTCCTACGCAAATATTGGAAACATTTCTTATCGGACTTGAAGAAAGCTGAACTTATTTTACATAATTTACATTTTGTGTGTACTGAAAAAGGATTTTTCCCTCCAAGCATTATCCTACTGTTAATTCTCTTTTTCGTATTTCTATCTCAAAACATTATCTCTGTATTTTTGACTAAGTTCGATGTAAATATGATTTTGAATCTGCTGTTTTGGAATTTCGCTCATTTTCATATATTTATGTACACTGCTTACGTGTATTATATCTCTACGTATCTAGAAGAACGATATAATTTCATAAATTCGATATTGAGGAGGGAAAATGTGGGGTTTCAGAGTGTAAAAAGTATCGATAGATTTTTTAAAATCACTGAAAGAATCATGGGTTATTTGAACGCGATCTTAGGCTGGATTATCGTCATGCTAATCGCTCAATATATTTTAAATGTATGTTTTTTTATTTCGTTCGTTGTATACTGTCCAAATCTTGGGAATAATAGATTATTAACGTCGATGGCTACTACAGGATTTACGGTAAGTATAATATGCAATAATCTTGTAGTAGAAAAAAAAACAACTGTAACTTCCTTTAGATTTCTAGTTGATTATAGTTCAATTTCATAAATAAAAATTAATTGTTTATCGTAACCGTAGTTTAAACATATGTACTAAAAATTGAACGCCCCTGTTATCATATCAGATATACAGGGTGTCGCAAGTAAAATTTTCACCCCCAATATCTCGATTTATGTTCAAATTTGGAAGAAATGTTTAAACAGCTCAATTTCAATGTAGAGTGGGCTCACTTTTTATAGTAGTTTCGAACTTATCTTTCCATATCTCTAGTACCCAGAACCGCACCTTGAAATACCTCAAATGGCAAAGGGTGTTAAGTAATACAACATTTTAAAGATATTTTTATTATTTATACTTTTTTACTGTAGTAAAAGGGTGGTCACGCAAAGACCTCAAAATTATGAAAGGTAAAAATAAGGTACTTGGTACTCAAAGTTGATTGTAGTACTCAGGTTCTTCTACAGCGATGGTAGTTTCTTTGAAAACCATACTTCATTAAAAATTGAATGCTAAATTGCTTCTCAGCGAAGAATGAACAAGCGACGATTCCTTGAATTATAGTTAAAATAGATATTTTAGGATGGTAAAAACGATCACCGATACGTTCTTAATATTTGAAATAAAAGGATTTGGAATTAGAGGCAGGAGTAGCCGACGAATAAGTAACGCTCCAAAATAATTAATGAAAACAGAAACATGTCTCAGCGACATGTTACAATTTTATTATACTTGTATGACATGTTTAACTCTAACTATTGTATAAGTATAATTTTTGTACAATATTTTATTATGTGAAATATATTACTTTCTTTCTTATAAAATCGCTGACGTTGCATTTTCTATTTTTGTTGTTAGAAGTTTCTAGGCCTGTAACTCCCGCCCAGTGCTGTGAAGGCTCATGCAATAAAATTTCAAAAAATATACCAGTATCGCGCTAGACGCGGTCATTTTATATTAATTATGCATTTTAATGTATCACAATATTTTACAAAAATTGTACCGGTATGTAGATATTTAGAAATTTAACCGCGAAGTTTAATTTCATGGGGATTTTTAATAGACATTGTTAATAATAAATATTCAAAAGTGTTCAAGTCATTAAAGATAAGATTGAAATCAACATTTACTATAAAAATCATGAAGCTATTTGCATTACAATTATATTTATATTATGGTGTGCATTCTCCTCTCTGTTCCAGTATAATACGTGTTTCATCGTGGTGTCCTGCGACAAGTTGGAGAAACGTGGAAAAGAAGTAGTCGATGCACTATATTGTATATCAAGAAAGAAACAAAATTATCATTTGAAGAAAACTTTGATAACGTGTATGGACTTCGCGGAAACATGGAGACCGATTATAACAGGAGCCGGTTTTTTCGTAGTAAACCAAAGTTTGATCAACAGTATATTTTCCAACGTCGTCAATTATATGCTTATCATTATTCAATTTCATATTATGATTAACTCGTGATATGAATTATAACTAGAAAAGAAAATATAAATTTTCAAATGACAATTGTGTTTAATCAATTATTTTTATCAAATACACGTTTTATTCTATTTCATGGACTGCATCGTCCACAAAAGGTTTTAAACAGTATACAACTGAACTCAATAAAAACATAAAACAAATTGAAATATTTCATGGACTGCATCGTCCACAAAAGGTTTTAAACAGTATACAATTGAACTCAATAGAAACATAAAACAAATTGAAATATTTATACAGTGTGCTCAAAAAGTAACGTAATGGCTTAATAACTCTTTTCTCAATAGCAATTCATAACAAATCTCAATTTGTAGTTTTGAGTACCATAGTTACTGTTTTGGCATTAATGTTGCCTATCCGGTAGAAGCCAACAAATTTTGTAATATTAATTGTCATGCATATACTAGAATATTTCTTTTCGAATCAGTAGCGAATCGTGTTTTGACGAGACTTTCTTTTACGGTCTAATTAATATAAAAAGGTTTATATTTCGATAACCGGTTGGACTATAGAATAAACCACTTCCTTTCCATCCAACCCCATCCCTAATCAGTGGTGAAACCTATATTGGAATATGGATGAGCCAGCGCGAAAGGTAAGTTTTTATAATTGTTAGTTTTATTTTTTCATAAAGGACAAAATAACCAATCATAATTTTTGGTCACTTCGACCCTAGATAAGTCAAATTTGCTTAAAATTACATTAATCTTCAGGGTTAGCTACTGATTCATACCAATATAATTATTTGTCATAACAATTCTATAGACCGTAAAATACCATAGTTGTCTGCTACTACTCAAAGTCGTGTAAAATTTATCCATTCATTGCTAAGACACTATATATTTAATGTGTCTGTATACCGATTTTGGAATAATACCTAACGTATAGTAAATTGGAAACTGTTTATTATAAATAATCTTTTCATACAATTGATGTTCTGTTCTCAAATTTAAGTTTTGTTGAATTCAGGTAGAACTTGTTATCAGGAATAGGTAATAGTTATTTATATAATAAGGATCATAAAGACGATCATGATGGTACAAGTCGTGAATGTTATCGTGCGAGGCGTATCCGAGTCCGATAACACGGCGTTTGCCATAATGATTGTTTATGATTCGTATTACATACAAAATTTTATCTGATGGCATTTATATCAATACATTTTCGAAAAATTAAAAACTGCATTTTCGACATGTCACAATGACAACTATTTTTAAAGGAGTAAGTATTGTGTAGTTTCAAATATTAGTAGGTGAGTGAGCTGTGCTTTGCCATTTCCTTGACAACGTCATCAGGTTGTAACGGCAATATTTATTTATCGCTGTCAAACTCAATAATTATTGTCAGGTAGAATTTAATATAATTTGAAAAATGAGTGATTCTGAAGCTGATAGTTTACCTTCTGATTTGGGAGAAATGTCGAGAAATATCGTGGACTCCCTTTTGCCGGAAAAATCACGGAGTGCATATGAAATGGTGTTTAAACGGTACGAAGAATGGTGTTCTACTAACAAAATCAAGAATATCACTCATGAAAAAGTATTGTTGGCTTACTTTGAATGCTTATCTAAGGAAAGAAAACCATCTTCTCTTTGGTCGTATTATTCGATGATAAGAAGTATTTTATCAACAAGAAAAAACGTCGATATTACTAAGTACCTACAGCTGGTTGCATTACTAAAACGTAAATCAGAAGGTTACAGAGCTAAAAAATCCAAAATTTTTACTAAACAAGATGTTACAAAGTTTTTAACGGAAGCATCAGATGATACATACTTATTTAATAAAGTTGCCATGATAATTGGACTAAGTGGAGCATGCAGAAGAGATGAATTGACAAATATGCTTGTTGAAAATGTAATAGATGAAGGATCCGTTTTTAGAATTACATTACCGAATACAAAAACAAAGGTAATGCGAGAATTTTTTGTAACTTCGGGGAATATCCCAGGATTGAATATGGTAGAACTTGTCAGACAATATGTGAAAATACGACCTTGCAACACAAACCATCTACGTTTTTTTGTCACTTATAGAAATAAGAAATGCACAAAACAACCCGTTGGAATACATACCTTTGGTAAAATGCCAAAAGTTATTGCCACTTTCTTGAATTTACCTCGCCCTGAAGAATATACCGGACATTGTTTTCGGCGATCGTCTGCTTCATTTTTGGCTGATTCTGGAGCTGATCTGTGTACCGTGAAACGCCATGGCGGATGGAAAAGCAATACTGTCGCTGAAGGTTACATCGAAAATTCGAAAGAGCAAAAGAAAAAAATATCAGAAGCAATTTTTGGTGCCAACAACCAAACAGGATTACAAGTTTGCCAACAATCATCAACTACTGATGTAAAAACTGTAGAATCCATTGGAATTAATATTACAAATTGTAGTAATTGTTCTTTTACCATTTATAATAAATAGTTTTGTACATAGTTATGCATTTTGAATAAACTTTTTTGATCAAACCATTACATGTTTTCCTTATAGAATTTCATTATGGTACTTAGTCCCATAATGAGCTTCCTTATGTCATCAAAATTGAGTGACATAACGTTGTCATTATAACATGCCATCAGATAAACAAGTTTTTCGTAACTCCTAGAAATTTGAAATCGATTAGCCTCAAATTGATATTGTTTATTTATTTGATTGAAAGATGCCTACTGTTCCTACACCCGATGAACTTAAATTAAATCGATTCATTGCGCAGCGGGAAATTCTTTTCGGTAAGGGTCAAAAATGTTTTGATTCCGCGATAGAACTCGATAGACACTCAAATTCTAGTAGTAAACTACAAAACTTTTCTATCCGTTACATTACATTTTCGCATGTTGTGCAGGAATATCGCCAAGTAGTCGAAGAAATTGTAACAATAAAACAAAAACTTATACCTGACGAGCGACCAAATTACGATAATTTGAATGCCTTCGATGAGCTCTACTGTACGATTGAGTATATAGCTTCTAAATTTTTGTCTATACCGACTCAAAATCCTGTAGTAACTTCTAATGCCGCCACAGATTCAAGGGTGCGTATGCCTAAACTTGAACTTATAAAATTTTCTGGAGAAGATCTTTCTGTTTGGACTTTATTTTATGGAAACTTCAAATATTTTATTTAGTACATGGTAAAGTAGAATATTCTAAAGCAGAGAAATTGCAATATTTATTAGGAAGCCTATCTGGAAAGGCTTTAATAACCTGCAATGCATTTGAAGCTACCCCTAATAATTATGATTCGATATGGAAATTATTAGAAGATACCTACAACGATAAAAAATTTCTTGCCGATTTGTATTTAGATGAAATTTAAAATTTCCACTCATTGCCTAATGGAAGTCCAAATAATTTACTATCTTTTTTAGAAACCTTTGATACCGCTGTAACTGCCTTAAAACGTTTAAGATTAAATGATTTATGTAATTATATACTTATTTATATTGCTCTTTCAAAATTTCCCAAACAAACCATTGATGATTTTGATTTGGTTACTCCTCAAAATAATATACCAAAATACGATGATCTTATTAAATTTGTTCGCCAACGAAGTAGGAATATTAGTAAAATTGATAAGCTTAAACTCATTTCTGGCTCAAGCTACCAACATTCTGAATCTAATAATTTTAATAGGAATCCAAAGACCTTTATGGCCAACAACTCCAGGGTTAAATCAAATTGTATTGTTTGTATACATCAACAACATTACCTAAAAAACTAATCTGTTTTTAAAAGATGGCCATTTGATCAAAAATTTAGTTTTATAAAGGATAACAACTTGTGTATTAATTGTTTCTCAAATAAACATAAAGTTAGTGCGTGTCCTTCACGATTTAATTTCACATTGTGTCAACAGAGACAGCACAGTCTGTTACGTAAAACCAATAATAGTAATAAAGGAAATTCAAATGTCTCTGTTAATGACATAGTACAGTCCACACCCTCTAGCAGCTCGCAAAATGCTTGCAATATTTTGATGGTATGCATAACAAATCTCAGTTTGTAATTTTGAGTACCATAGTTGCCAATGCTAAAAACAAATGGAATAAAATAGATAAGGTTAGATTTTTGTTAGATAGTGGCTCTATCTACTCTAGATTGTTGTCAGAGATTGGGATTAAATTTCCAAAAATTTAATTCTAAGGTATTAGGTGTAGGGGGAAATATAAACACCTTAAAGGGTGAAACCAACCTTCCAATTTTTCCTACTTTTGATACAAATTTAAGAATTGCATTAGAAGCCTTGATTGTAGATAATATTACTAATCCATTGCCAGAATTTCCTATAGATATTCGTAATTTGGACTATTTGAAAAATTTGTCTTTAGCTGATCCTCCTTTTCACACTCCTAGTAAGATAGATGGTATTTTGGGAGCAGCAATTTTTGCAGATTTAATAAAAAAATGATAAAATTTCAGGACAAGATGGATCCCCGACTGCAATTTAAACCTCCTTTGGTTACGTAGTTACTGGTTATGTCCAGCCATTACCAAGCAATACAAATGAGTATACTTTCCATACCTTTATAGATGTATCTCCTACTCTAGAATCCTTAGTAAATAAAATGTTTCAGCTAGAAGATCTATCTTAGCCATTACCTAATGATGAAGATTTAGCTTGTGGAAAAATATTTCTAGATCATGTCGTTCGAAGCCCATCTGGTCGATATTCTGTAACCTTGCCATTTAAATCTGATCCTGACCAATTGGGTGACTCTTACTCCTTTTACAAGTCTCGTTTATTGTCTCTCGAACGAAAGTTAAGTAAATTTCCTAATCTAACATTAATTTATTCCGATATTTTGCAGGATTATATTAATCAAGGTCATATGTCCCTTCTGCGTTGATCAATATGCCCTCGTATTATATTCCACACCACTGTATCTTCAAACTTGATAGTGTTTCCACACCTTGTCGTATTGTGTTTGACGCCAGTATGAAAACCAACAAAAATATCTTATTAAATGATGTACTTTATACTGGTTGCAAACTTCAAAATAATTCAGTTGATATTCTGTTGAATTTTAGATTATTTCCAATAGCAGTAACATCAGATATTAAACAAATGTATCGACAAATTGAAATCATTCCATCACATAGACAGTATCAGATAATTCTTTGGCGTTTCGAGCCTCAAGATCTTATTTCCGTGTACCAAGCTCAATACCGTGTCATTTGGAGTAAAATTTTCACCGTACTTGAGTTTAAGGGTTATTAAAAAACTTCTAGAGGATGGAGGATGTAATTACCCTGATGCTGTTCAACCTCTCCAAAATGATATGTATATGAACGATTTCATAAGTAGTTTTCCTGATCTAGAGTCTGCTAAACTCGCCCATTCACAAATTGTTCCCTTATTTTCGTCAGCTGGTTTTCAAATAGTGAAATGAATGTTCAATTCATCTCATTTACTTAATATTATTCCAGAAAATCTCTGGTTAATGGGAATTAGGAATTTTGAGTGCAATTCCTTGTAGATTTTAGGTTTGCAATGGAATCCATCCACAGATAAATTCATATTTAAACTTTCTCCCGCTGATTTTTCTGTTTGTAGTAAAAGGCGATTGCTGTCCTTTGTCGCTAGAACCTTTGACCCCTTAGGAGTATTATCGTCCTTCATTCTTCTTATCAAGCTAATGATAAAATCACTGTGGGATTTAAATTATGATTGGGATGAAATTGCACCAACTAAAATCTGTCAACAATGGCAATCTGTCTTATTGCAGCTTCCGAATTTGTCGAAGCTAGAAATTCCAAGACATATTTCTTTTGTAAAAGATTTTAGCTTAACCTTAGTTGGATTTTGTGATGCCAGTAAGTCTGGTTATGCCGCTGCGGTTTATGCCAGAACTGAAGCCACCAATATGGTCAAAAGTACTCTTTTATATTCTCAAGCTCACGTAGCCCCTAAATTAGCTGTTACTTTACCTCGTTTGGAGGTTTTACTCGATAAAATCCTATTCCATATTAGAAATACCTTTGCTCATCGTTTAACTATTGAAAATATTTTTGCGCATTCGGATTCACAGATATCTCTTAATTAGATTAATTCCCATCCTAAACGATGGAAAACTTTTATGTCTAATAGAATCTCTTTAATCCAGAAACTGGTTCCTTCAGAAAGATGGTACTTTGTGCCAAGCAATCAAAATATTGCTGACTGCGCTTCTCGTGGTCTTGATCCCTCTACATACAGCGATGGCCTATAAAAACACCACAAGAAATAATTAGTAATAGTAATCATAGAGGCTCAAATCACGATCCTCATGCGTTAGTTGCCACAATAACCATCGCGGCAATTGAAGGACCTGTTTATAAAATTATAAATCATTTTTCCTCCTTTAATAAAATGTTAAATTCCTCGGTTTATGTTCACAAGTTTTTAAAATTATTAACCGGAATTTTCCCCATCAACTCAAAGGATTTGGACCAAGCCGAAATCGATTTAATTCGCACTATTCAAACGAAACATTTTTCAGACATTTTTAAGGCGATTGCCAACCAAAAGTTATTGAAACCTAATATTCGCCGTCTCAAACCATTTATTGATAAACACGGTATAATGCGTGTCGGTGGAAGATTAACTAATTCTTTATTAGAATATGATCACCAGCATCGCATTTTGTTACCCAAATTGGACAATTTTGTTACATGTTTAATTGATCATTACCATAAAAGATATTGTCATACTGGTTCGTATTTGCTTTTATCTTTTTTGAGACAAAAATACTGGATTTTGTCTGCTAGACCTATCGTGCGTAAACGTGTTTGGTTATACAATAGTTGTTTTAAAAAACAACCCTAAACCATTATATCCCATTATGTCCGATTAACCCTCGGAAAAAGTTAATCAAACTAAAGCTTTTTTGACGACTGGTGCTGACTTTACTGGTTCTTATCCCATTACAATGTTTCGCAAACGTGGAGTGAGAAGTCAAAAGGCTTATGTCTGTATTTTTATTTGTTTCTTCACGAAAGCTGTTCACTGAGACTTAGCTCCATCACTATCCACTGAATGCTTTATAGGAGTCTTTAAACGATTTATATCTCGTCGAAGTAATTGTTTAAGGCTGTATTCTGATTGTGGGACCAATTTTATTGGAGCCAAGGCTCGGATTAATGAAGTTCAGGAATTTTTAAATTCCTTAGAATACCGTGACGCCTTTCAGAGAGAACTAAATTTAAACAAAATCAAATTGATCAATAATCCCCCCGAGCTAGTCACTTTGGTGGTCTTTGGAAATCAAACATCCGAAGCATTAAAATGAATGTATCCAGAGTGATCAGAGAACAAATTTTGACTTACGAGGAGTTTAACACCGTTGTAGCTATTTTGAATAGTCGCCCCTTATGTTTGTTGAATAACGATCCTGTTGCTTTAACTCCAGCACATTTTCTTCATGGTACCCCTTTATTTTATTTTCCTGATGAAAATTCTTATAATGAAAGCACTCATCCGTTTTCTAGGTATAAATTGTTAGAGTCTGTTTTTTCGAATTTTTGGAAGAGGTGGCATAGTGAATACTTTTCTACTCTTCAAGAACGCCAGAAATGGAATACTTCCACTATGCCTGTAAAGGAAGGTACTATATTGTCCTCATAATGCAAGAGAACTTTCCACCACTACAATCGCCAATGGGTATTGTGGAGAAAGTCTATCCTGGCAAAGACGGAGATATACGAGTAGCCAGGGTAAGGACTAAACATAGTTCCTATTCCCGTCCGGTAGTAAAACTCTGCCCACTGCCACTCAAATAATTTAATATTGTATTTTTTTTTGTAAGAGTAGTTTTGGATAAGATAGTAAATACCAGCATTTAGGATGTTTTATTTAGTTTTGTTTTTTCGCTTGAATTTTTTTTAAATTTAAATTCAATTTGCTGGCCCGCGGGATGATTTGGCATTAATGTAGCGAATCGTGTTTTGACGAGACTACATTTTACGGTCTAATTAATATAAAAAGATTTATATTTCGATAACCGGTTGGACTATAGAATAAACCACTTCCTTTCCATCCAACCCCATCCCCAATCAGTGGTAAAACCTATATTGGAATATGGATGAGCCAGCGCGAAAAGTAAGTTTTTATACTTATTAGTTTTAATTTTTCATAATGAACAAAAATAACCAATCAGTTACCAATGTTGAGAAATTAACTGTCCCGACCCTTACTTTGTGGAATCTACTAATATTAGTGTTTTAAATGAAACTTACTGTTTCTAGTAAACTCCACAATATATTGAAAAAATGTTAAAAATTCTAAAACATTGCCATATTGCTACTAATGTCCTAAATAGCAATAGTTTAACTATAACATTTGTGTGAAAGCGGTAAAAATAATGAAATATGTAAGGTATTTATTTAAACATTTATACCTTGAATGTTTTTATGAACCGATGATAATGTAGCTCACTAATTTAATTTTTAGTTTGTTAAACTATAGACTAACTGGTAAATAAGACGTTACGAAAATTAAATGAAGGAATATTAAGGGTTCGTTCCAAGTATGCAATTGAGAAACGATGTTTTTGATCGTTTTTATTCATGATAAGACAAATTATTTCCTAAAATTTTAGTTTCCATTTTTTTCCAAAGTAAGTATTTGTATTTAATTCAAGGCTTTCACGGAAATTTATTTATGATTACAGAGTGGTCAATTGTAGCATGTGGTTTGGTCTTCAGTGGTCTCGTTATAGGTCTTCTTTTTGGCACTAAAAAACATTTAAATATTGGAATAAATTTTCAAACAAAATTAAATTAAAGCTAAACACAGGGAATTACTGAAATTGATGGATTCAAAAAGTGGAAATAATAAGAAAACAGCTAATAGACGAATCAGCAAGAATTGCAGGCACTACAGATTGAAATTGTTAATATTATTGATTAAATGATTAATAGAACTTACAGCTAGTCCAAGCGATATGTACGTTGCCTTCGGTTTCACTTATTGAGGATATATTCAACGGATTATATTTTTTTCCTTTCAAAATTGCTGCCGATACAGTTTTTTGAACTGCCGGTGTGTAATTTTTTGGTAAACCTGAAAATTAGTTTAATATAGGCAAAAATATCTAAAAAATCATTTACCTCATAAGCAAAAAAGTATTGAATTACGGGAAAATCATATTTTTATGTAATTATGAATACAAAAAAAAACCTGAAACTTTTTAAACCATTTTAAATGAAAAGTTATAGAATGTGATAATAGGGATTTTAAAAATAGTTTCGATCTTTCCAAAATACTGTTATTATTTTATGAAATTGCTAATAATAATGATTAAACTTAATATGCTTACTTTCTACGATCTCCGCTAAATTTGGCACGGTGGGTATAGTCAGTTTAGATCTGGTGAGTTTCTCATTTTCAAGTCTCTTCAAAAACTGTCTCGTGTTTTCCAATATTTCTTTTCCGTCCAAACTTTCTGGAAAGTATAATGAATATTTTATTACAAGATCCGAGAGACCCCAGACGGTACTTATTTTCTCAAAACTGAAATATATCGGATACAGTAGTGTTGAATGTGGCGGCCAATTAACAGGTACCAGGTGCAAGAGGTAGGTTAAAACAGGAGGGAACAAAAAGCAAGCTTCAGAAGTTTTGAACACTTAATGAGGATATATAGTTCAAGCGGTACAGCAGTAAAAGTAGGGTGTGGTGGATGTTGTTTGATAACGCAAAAATTTGTATGCAGAGAGTTGCCGAATATTGTGTATAACAATAATCTATGTTTGCCTACTCCAAAAAGTGCTTGCTAAATGCTGTAGAACAACAAATGTACGGAAATATCGAGAAATTACCCATTTTTCGATACATTTGTGTCTAAAACTTTGAAACAAAGCCTTAAATCAAAAAAATTTACTCTTTCTTTTTTGTTTATTGGTCGATTTCCTATAAGGTTTTGAGAATCGCGAATAAAAAAACTGTAATTTTCCATGAATAATATGCGAAAATTAGTGAAAAATCAGAAATCAGAAATTTTTTCGGTAAGTAAAGGTTGATTAATAATTATCAAACTTTCAGAAAATATAGTTAAACATATGACAATTACGCACAAAAATTTTTGTAAGGTTTTTTTTGACGGATTCGACAATAGCGTTGTCCTGGATAAGAGGTGAGTCGCGTTAATAAAAAACCTTTGTGTCTAATCGGGTTGCGGAGATCCAAAGGTTAACTAAGGGTTATGCTTGGAAACATGTACCTACATAGAACCCAGCGGATATGGTGTCAAGGGGGGTTCAGCCTGCGTAGCTAATTGGCATCGATTTTTGGTGACAAGAATCTACATTTTTGTTGGGCAATGAAGAAGATTGACATTTGCCAAGGTCTTCTATGCAGGTGGAAGACGTGCCTGAAGGGAAGGAAGTCAAACATATTTTTTCGGCTAGGCTAGGGGATAATATTCTAAATAGGTGTTCAGGTTTTGTAAGACCGCGCAGGATACTTTTTTCGAAATTGTCATTAAAGGGGCCAATAATGAGGTTTAACTAACTAGGGGGGGGTCATTTTTGGTTGTTGCTGGTGCAGAATCGTGCATATGAAATGGATGCCGCTGCCATATATTTTTTTCGGAAATTGTCATTTGGGGGAGGGGGCAACTTCACTTTAAATAATGAGGCTTAACTAAGAGAAGGGGGGATTTTGTTTTTGTTGGTGATGCATATGAATGCATTAAGAGTTTATATATTGAGATATAACTAAGTAGGAGGAGGGAGATTTTGTATTTCTTAGTGGTGCATATGAAGGCATCGGAAGTGGGCTCGGCTGTAGTATATATTTTTTGGAAATTATTGGGGGAGGGGTGGGGATTTGATGGAGCATTATAAGCGCTTGATGGTGCAAAGTACCAAATTAGAAAATTCAGATTGGGTGGCTAGCGTTCATTTATTAATCTGAGATTGGCATCTGAAACTGCAACAAGAGGAGAACTATGGAAACTCCCAGAAAAGTCTTCAAGACAATAAATTGTAAAAAATTGACACAATATAAAAATGATGGGAATAAGACAAGTAGAAGATATTTTAAGAAATCTACCAAAAAAATCGAATTCTAAGAAGGAATGCCAATAAATAATTCTTACTACTTAAGAAGACCAAGGGAGAAATGGATAGACACAAAAAAGAAACTGGATGTAAAAAGAGAAAAAATTTGGAAGGAAAGGACGAAGATGGCAAAAGACAGTGGAAGAGATAGGTACAAGAGGCACCACAACTCCTATACTTCACCTAAGAAAGTGAAAGTAAACGATTGACTTGATAATTTTCAATTTAACGTACCCAAATAATAGCAATTGACTATTATATCTTCTCTATATCTATGGAGCCTCGAAAATTGATTTCCTTGGAAAATCGCTTTACTTAAATATTTCCATTTCCTTAAAGTATCACAAACCTCTTTTAAATCGTCCAGTTCGCAATGGGAAGCGTCAATTGAAGTGAGTTCTATTAGGGGTGACAAGCTTGAAAATGACGCTATCTTATTGTGAGATATGTTCAAAATTTGTAAAGTTCTCTGAAAATTAAACAAATCAGAAAGTATTTTCTTTTCGTTAATTAAAAGGTTTCAATTGCACTTAAATTAGTTCCATAAGTATTTGGAAAATATCTGCAACTACTACAAATTCATCTTTCGAAGAAATTAACAACATAAAAAGTAACGCAATAAGAAATAAAAATCTTTAAGTAATTAGCTCACTACATCACAATTTTGAGATATTTGATGCTATGTACTCCAGCAGTAGTGTTTTTATACAGTGCTTCTCAAAAGCCCCCTCTCTCCCTCTTCTATTTTGAACGGTAATACTTAGACTGATGAAATATGGAGCGTGAAAATAAATTATTGTAAGCTTCTCTACTAGTGGTAACAGGTGACGTATAAGGTATCGGTGACGTCACCAGGCAACTGAAACCAATAATATTAAATTCGACCTTATAGCAACTGACACCTCGTTTGAAAGGTATTTAGAATACCGATTCAATAATACTAATTTTTTTGAATTTACGATGTTTTTCACGGTAAAATAAATAAACACTAAACTTTGAGTTTCGTCTTTAATTAAGAAATATTTAAGAACAAGCAAATGTGTAAGGGGAAATTGCCCTACATTCGTCAAAAATTCTTTGTTTTGAAACGTCAATACTGTCAGGAGCTGTAGCGTAAGCTTTATATTTAAGGTATCCCCCCAGAAAGGAATTTAAAGGTGTTAGGTCCGGTGACCAAGATGGCCATTCTATTAGACCGCGTTGTCCAATCCATCTACCAGGATATTCCTCATCTAGATAACGTCTTACAGCAAAGTAATAGTGTGCAGGAGCACAATCTTGTTGGAACGGTATTTCCAAGTTACCAAATTCATCTGAATCATATTAGAATTTCCTAGAATTTCCTAGAATTTACTAAAATTTACTAAAATTTACTAGAATTTACTAGAATTTACTAGAATTTACTAGAATTTACTAGAATTTACTAGAATTTACTAGAATTTACTAGAATTTACTAGAATTTACTAGAATTTACTAGAATTTACTAGAATTTACTAGAATTTACTAGAATTTACTAGAATTTACTAGAATTTACTAGAATTTACTAGAATTTACTAGAATTTACTAGAATTTACTAGAATTTACTAGAATTTACTAGAATTTACTAGAATTTACTAGAATTTACTAGAATTTACTAGAATTTACTAGAATTTACTAGAATTTACTAGAATTTACTAGAATTTACTAGAATTTACTAGAATTTTACTAGAATTTACTAGAATTTACTAGAATTCACTAGAATTTACTAGAATTCAATAGAATGTACTAGAATTTACTAGAATGTATTAGAATTCACTAGAATGTACTAGAATTTACTAGAATGTATTAGAATTCACTAGAGCTTACCAGAATTTACTAGAACTTACTAGAATTCGTTAGAATTCAATAAAATTTATTAGAATTCAATAGAATTTAATAGAAATTACTAGAATTTATTAGCATTTACTAGAATTTATTAGAATTTACTAGAAGTTACTACATTTCACTAGAATTTACTAGAAATTACTAGAATTTACTAGAATTTACTAGAATGTACTAGAAGTTATTAGAATTTACTAGAATTTACTAGAATTTACTAGAATTTTCTAGAATTCACTAGAATTTACTAGAGTTTACTATAGTTTACTTGAATTTCGACAGCAACACGAAGTACATGACCTGCAATAAATACTCTAAAGCAAGAAACATCAAAGTTCCAGCTACTACTGGCAATATCGAGTATCTTAAGGCGAAATATCACTTTTCCGCCCGACCTATCTAATATGCGAGAAAAGTATTAGTTTACTCCACAAAAAGTTGGGATTTTGAAAAAATAATTGAGTTATTTTCAAGTTTATCATCAAGAACAACATGAAAAAACTGTTTTAAACATTAAAACTAACTTTTCCGCATCTGTGAGATGCCCTGGATAATATCTATATATATAATAAAACTAAGTCGATAAAATGTGCGTGCCGATAAAACTTAAAAAGGAGTCCCGACACGATAAAGGGACTTATGTGGTGTGATAGCCCTTTATCCCCCCTCGAACAAGAAAGTTCCCGTTTTAATCTAAAGGGCATGTTTTTAAAGATATAAGGGACTTTCCGACCCTTCAACTTGGAAATTAAGTGCAGTGGCGCCATCTGTTATCGAATATTTGAACTTCGTTCAAGACAACTATGGAGACTATACACTCCAATAGTGGCGCCATCTGTTATCGAATATTTGAACTTCATTCAGGACAACGATTGTTTGGGTTGCATTTCCAAAAGCGTTGCGAGCAATTGTAGCATGTGTAGTAGTGACACGAAATTTAAAATTCTAATTTCAATAAAGTCTTAAATTTAATTTGTTGCTATAATAAAGTTATTAAATTTTGTGTATTTATACGTCATTAGCTAACTTATATTTTGGAGTTAAAGCGACATAATTTTAGTTATCCAAATTAGTTCTCAAAACATTAAAAAATTTAGGTTTTTAAATTTCGCGCTGAGTAATGGAAAATGTACGAAAAAATATCCAAAACCGTACTTGGACGATACCAAAACTGAAGATGACGGCTATCCCAAATATAGAAGACGATCACCGAAAAACGGTGGCTTCACAGCAAAAATACGAATACAAGGCAGAGACGAACTGGAAATAGATAATCAATGGGTAGTACCGTATAATCCACTACTTTCCAAAATGTTCCAAGCACATATAAACGTTGACTACTGCAATTCAGTAAAATCTATTAAATATATATGTAAGTACGTAAACAAAGGTAGTGATATGGCAGTATTTCAAATAGTCCAAAATAGCGAACAAAATAACAGAAATGATGAGATCCTCATGTACCAAATGGGAAGATACATCAACAGTAACGAAGCAGCGTGGAGGATTTTTAGTTTTCCCATACATGAACGCGAACCAGCTGTGCAACATCTAGCAGTACATTTGGAGAATGGACAGAGAGTTTACTTCACAAAAGACTCGGCTAGAAAAATTGCAAGCGAACCACCTCAGAACACAACATTAACAGCTTTCTTCAAACTGTGTCAAACAGATCCATTCGCCAGAAAGTTATTGTATGTCGACGTCCCTATTTATTATACGTGGGACAAAACAAGGAAAATTTTTCAACGTCGGAAACAAGGAATGCTAGAGGAGGGTCATCCAGAAATCATAAAAAATAACGCAATAGGTCGAGTATTCACTGTACATCCAAACAATGCCGAATGTTTTTATCTCCGGATGTTGTTACACGAAATACGGGGACCAACAAGTTTTACAGATCTCAGGACCGTTAATGGCTACCTATGCCAGACTTACAGAGAAGCATGTCAACGCTTAGGATTATTGGAAAACGACAACCACTGGGAATTAACACTACAAGAAGCCACACTCACAGCTTCAGCTGAACAAATTCGAGAGTTATTCGCTATAATATTAACAACATGTAACCCATCAAACCCAAAACAGCTATGGGACTCTTTCAAAAGGAGTATGAGTGTCCAAGTGTATGGGTGTACCAAGTCCGACAAGCTAATCCTGAACTGACTATAGAATTCAATGACGAGATCTTCAATGAAACACTCATTCGCTTAGAAGATAAATGTTTAGCAATAAATAATCAGGCCTTAGTAGAACTTGGAATGCCAGCACCACAAAGAAATGCTTTTAGTGTGCTAAACTACGAAATTATGAAGGAAAAAAGTTACAACATCAATGAACTACTTGAATACATTGCTCACAACAAACCACTTCTCAATGACAATCAAAAAAAAGTTTACGACGTTATATTGAGCCGGATAAATAACAATATTGGTGGAATTATTTACTTGGACGTACCAGGAGGCACTGGTAAAACGTTTCTCATAAATCTAATACTGGCGGAAATACGTGCTAAAAAACTCATCGCACTGGCACTAGCATCATCTGGCATTGCAGCCACACTTATGGAAGGAGGACGAACTGCCCATTCTGCCTTACAACTACCATTGAATATAGCCGAACAACAATTCCCGGTATGTAAAATTTCAGGAAAATCTGGACGTGGTCAAATTCTAAAACAAGCTAAAATTATCATCTGGGATGAATGCACCATGGCCCATAAAAAATTTATAGAAGCCATGGACAGAACATTACAAGAATTGCGAAAAAACTCTGAAATAATGGGAGGAGCTCTACTCATACTCTCAGGAGATTTTCGACAAACATTTCCAGTTATTCCCAAGTCAACATCAGCAGACGAGATCAATGCATGCTTGAAAAAATCACATCTCTGGCCACAAGTACAAATACTGCAATTAACAAAAAACATGAGAGTTGAATTATCAAGAGATGAAACAACAGCACAATTTGCTAAAATACTTTTACAAATCGGCGAAGGTACATATCCTACTGACCAAACGACCGGCCTCATTGAACTTAATAGTGATTTCTGTAATATAGCCACTACTGAAGACGAACTAATCGACAAAATTTATCCAAATATTATTCAGAACTATACTAATGCAGAGTGGTTATTTCAAAGAGCAATTTTGGCCACTAAAAATAATATTGTTGACGATATCAATTTTAATATTCTAAAGAAAATACCTGGTAAAGAGAAAATATATAAATCGATCGACACGATGGTATCCATTGAAGAAAGTGTCAACTTCCCCACTGAATTTCTAAACTCTTTACAAGTACCAGGAATGCCATTACACTGCCTTCGTCTGAAAATTGGAACTCCAATCATACTACTCAGAAATCTCAACTCCCCAAAATTATGTAATGGAACTAGAATGATCGTAAAACAGCTATCGAATAATATCATTGAAGCTGAACTTATTTCTGGAAAGACCAAAGGACAGACAGTATTTATACCTAGAATACCTCTGATCTCTTCGGAATTGCCATTTCAATTTAAAAGACTGCAGTTTCCAATAAAATTAGCCTTTAGTTTTACAATTAACAAAGCGCAAGGACAAACTTTAAAATATTGTGGCATTAACCTCAAAGAATCCTGCTCCTCTCACGGTCAGCTATATGTAGCTTGCTCAAGAGTAGGAAATCCGAAAAATTTATGTATATATACTCCGGACAATAAAATGAAAAATGTTGTTTATAAACAAGTATTGTAAATAATGAGAAAACGTTTTCAATAAACTTTTTTTTTACTTTTTACGTCATAGTTTATTTTATTATTTCGACTCTACCACGTCATCTCATATCAACTCCCGGGCCAAGCCGGGTTTTTTAGCTAGTTTTATCATAAAATTGTCATTTGTATACACTTCGGGGGGTGTGTTAACAAACCGAAATTTCTCCAAAAGTAAACAAAAATGCAGCATATCTGGATATATAGGACCCGCTGTACTCGCTATAGTCAGCTGAAAATCAATAGGGTACATCTGTGAGAAACCTTGAAAAATATCCAATTATAAAATTGGCCACTTGTATACACTCCGGAGGCTGCATCGTACTAACAACTCGAAATTTCTCCAAAAAGGACAAAAAATGTGGCACTTCAGGTACCATAGTACCTGTTATACTAGCTCTGGTGAGCTAAAAATCAATAAGGTTCATCTATAAGACGTTTCGAACAATATTGATCCATAAAATGGGTCACTTGTATACACGCTAGAGGCTGTATCGTGCTAACACACTTAAAATTTTCCAAAAATGACATTTTGTACCTCAAGTACCATAGCGCTCGTTGTACTAGCTTTAGTGAGCTGAATTTCAATAGTATTCACCTTTGAGACGCCCTGAATAATATCCAATCATAAAATTGATCACTTGTATATACTCCGGAGGCTGTATCGTGCTAACAAACTGAAAATTCTCAAAAAACGACAAACATGTCGTACTTAAAGTACTATAGCACCTGTAATACTTCTCGGTTTCTTTTTAATGAATTTATCTTGCTCCTTTGGGGGTTGTATCCAGTTACCGCTGCTCCCACACTAATAGGTTGTTGGTATACCCCGATTGGTATCGGAGCGGTACTATTTCTCTGGTTGTAGTGACCGGAAGGGTCCTACTGTATATACTCCTATCCTAGAAATCGTTGCAGCGTGCTGTCACCAGTGCCTTACGGCACAAAATTTAGAACCAGGAATCTCCCTGCGGGTTACCTCGAGGGAGGGGTTTTTCCTGGCACGAGCGATCAAGGTCTTCGTGGGGCCTCTTGGGCTAATACAATGTGCCAAGCCTGAGTTCGAATGCAGGTCGAGTCAAACCCTTACTATTTGCTGGTACGAGGGTAAGGGCTGGGGTTAAGGAAATAAACTGGAAGGTTAAGTATGTACAAGTATATATTACAAAAATAGTAGTGAGTCATATATAACAACAAATTTTTGAAATCGAATAAGGTAATTATGATATCCCGTGAAATTGGATATCCTGTACAATATAGTAAATAATAAAACTTTGGCAATAATTATGATCTCTCGAGTATGTGGATATCCTGTACAATAATAAGGTAATAAAATATCGGACGAGACTTTTTAAATCAGAATAAATACGATACCCTGTATACCTATAGTAAATCATATATATATATATATATATATATATATATATATATATCAACAAAATTTTGGGATCGAATGAAAAAAATTATGAATCTCGTGAAATTGGATAACCTGTACAATATAGTTAAAAAATCTATATCAACAAAATTTTGAAATCGAATAAAATAATTATGATTCTCGTAAAATTGGATAACCTGTACAATATAGTAAAAAAATCTATATCAACAAAATTTTGAAATCTAATAAAATAATTACGATTCTCGTGAAATTTGATGACCTGTACAATATAGTAGATAATATTTCAACAAACTTTGGCAATCTAGTAGATTAATTATGATATCTCGGGTATGTGGACATCCTGTACAGTAATAAGGTAATAAAACATCGGACGAGACTTTTTTGGAATTAAATCAGAATAAATATGATACCCTGTACAATATAATATCCTTGCACAAATACAGAAAACAAATATATAGGGAGATGATCCTCAAACATACGATATCTCCCGTATATGCCTATAAATTTTAGACTAGAATGGTAGGCGAGGGGCGCAGATGTAAATAGTACACTCAATATGACCGAAAATATAGGTTTCCTTACCCTTTGGGACACCCAGTTAAGTCAAAAATAAATAATAAAACATATCAATACAGTATATAAAAATTAATTATACGTTAAAAACTTACGTTTTGGAATATCACAAATCACAACTGTTGACGGTAAAGGAGCCGTCCGTACTTAGACTGGCCACTTAGGGAGAGTTACTGTCTCTCTGCCTCTAGCTTCAAAAATTCCTGTTATTTATTCTAAAATTACCTCGTCTATGCTCTTTTGTGAAGGTTAATTTTATATTTCATCATTTCAATTTGTAAAGTATTGATTAGATTTATTGATAAACAAAGCATGGCAAAACCATCAGCTGTGATGTTTATTGACCTTGCTAATTATAACAAAGTTGTTTGTATCAATTTCTTTCCTGGAGGTCAACATTTATTAATTATTTCGAATTAAGAGAAATCTGTCTATATAGGGCGTTCTTAAAATTTCCTATGTCATATCTCGTGTTTATTACACACCTGTTGTACTGGCTCTGGTGAGCTGAAAATCAACAGGGTTCAGATGTGAGATGTCCTGCATAATATTCAATCATAAAATTGGTGACTTGTTGCACTCCAGAGGCTGTATCGTGCTAACAAACTGAAATTTCTCAAAAAATGACAAAATGTCCTTCAAGTACTATAGCACCCGTTGAACTGGCTCTGGTGAGCTGAAAATCAATAGGGTTCATCTGGGACATGTCCTTAACAATATTCAGTCATAAAATTGCTGACTTATTGCACTCCGGAGGCTGTATCGTGCTAACAAGACGTGTAAGGAAAAGTGGCCGACGACAACGACGACGACATACACACAAGATTTTTTTCTAAAAACCATTTTTTCGTGTTGTTCTTGATGAAAAACGTGAAAATAACTCAATTTTTTTTTTCAAAATTTCAACTTTTTTTAGGGTAAACCAATACTTTTCTCGCATATTAGATAGGTTGGGCGGAAAAGTAAAACGTATTCTCACTCACTTTATTTAGATATTTCGAAGTTTCATTTCACTGCACTCCAATTAAGAACTTAATTTATTTCTATGTAGAGTTTGTTGAGAACTGTTTTGTTAAAAGTTATACGGCATTTTGCCTATTATGTTGTAATTCTGGGCGTATCCCGGGTTATTGTTGAATGTTGTTTTTAAAAATTTCAACTTTGTGTATAAACCAATACTTCTCTAGCATATTAGATAGGTTGGGCGGAAAAGTAAAAATCCTGTGTGTATATCGTCGTTGTCGTCGGCCACTTTTCGTTACATGCCTTGTTAGCACGATACAGCCTCCGGAGTGCAACAAGTCACAAATTTTATGATTGAATATTATTAAGGACCTCTCACAGATTTCCTGCTCACCAGAACCAGTAAAACAGGTGCTATAGTACTTTAAAAACGACATTTTTGTCATTTTTGGAGAAATTTCAGTTTATTAGCACACAGCCTCAGGAGTCTATACAAGGGACCAATTTTATGATTGGATATTATTCATAGAACCTCAAAGATGAACCCTATTGATATTCAGCTCACTAAAGCCAGTACAACGAGCGCTATGGTACCAACATTTTTGTAATTTTTGGAGAATTTTCAGTTTGTCAGCACGATACAGCCTTCAGATTGTATACAAGTGACGAATTTTATGATCGAATATTGTTCAGAGCATCTTATAGATGAACCCTATTGTTTTTTACCTCACCAGAGCTAGTACAACGGGTGCTATGGTACCTGAAGTGCCTCATTTTTGGTCCTTTTTGTAGAAATTTCGGGTTGTTGGCACGAGTCAGCCTCCGTATTCTATACAAGTGACCAATTTTATATTTGGATATTTTTCAAGGTATCTCACAGTTGTACCCTATTGATTTTCAGCTGACTAGAGCGAGTACAGCGGGTCCTACAAATCCCCACTATGCAAATAAATATTACAGTTATATTAATTCAACATCACATTGTGATAATGTTCTTCCTTTTTTTCCTCTTGTTTTCATCACATGCACATCTATACAACCGCTTATACCCAACTTGTGGCTGTTAACTTTTGTGATGTTTCAACTTAACTTCTCAGCGATGTTAAAGCGCTGCCTTTTTACATTAATGTGGTATTACTAGAGCTTCCTCAAACGGAAGTCTTTATAACGAACTAAAAACAACATTTCTGTTACATTCTGAAATGCCTTTTAACATCTCGTCGATGTTAATGCAATGTCTAAAAAATAACATCTTATCAATGATCTAAATGCGACATTTCATAAACAATACAGTGTATTCTCGTAGATGTTGTATGGACATTACATAAACCTCTAAATAATATACCTCAAAACATTCTGGATGACATCCTATAGATGTTCCTGTGCCTAATCAGCAAATACAGGGTGAACAACGAAGAACGCCAGCTGTCGGCCATATTTCAAAAAATAGTCATAGTACAACTTTAAAAAAATACCTTCAGGAAAATGACCCTGAAAAATCGCTGGAAAATATTTTTGAGTTCCTAAAATATCTCCTATGGTGTGGAATGAACACTTAAAAACATAATACTGTGATTATCTCCAAAAAAGACATACTAAACGTATCCTAGAAATACAATGTTTGATATATTATTGAGATTATGAAAAAATGTAGTTAGGGACTTTTTGTTTTTATTGTTCAAGTAAGGGGTGGGGGAAGGTTCAACCCAAACAACAAATGTCGTAACACTTTTTTTGTTAATCGACATCCATGTTTTTGGCTTCATTTGAAAGAGTTTTTCCTTTTTAATAAGAAATGCTTAACAAAAATAACAAAATTGGACAATTTTGTCAACGCTTTGATAAAAGTCCACAATTTTCCCATTTTTCTCAGAAATTTCAAATGTAATGAGGCGTTTTTTAAATTCTGATGGAGAGGGGTTAAAAAAATAGGAATCTATTCCAAGATATAGGATTTACAATATCAGATATAAAAATTAAAAAAATGCTTCAATTTACATTTGAAATTTCCGCGTGGATACAAAATTTGCTAATTTTGTTATCAATCTTATTAAACAGAAAAACTTTTAAATGCAACTAAAATCATTAATATCGGTTAAAAAACGAAAAAGTTATACATTTGTTCATATGTTTGAACCTTTCCCTCCCATTATTCTTCAAATAACGGCAAAAAATCTCCTTATAAATAAATTTATTCATAATCTCATCAAGATTTCAAAAATTGTATTTTAGGACACCTTTAGTATGTTTTTTTGGAGTATTATGTTTTCGAGTGTTCATTCCACCCCTAGCGGATATTTTAGAGGCTGCAAAATATTTTCCAGCAATTTTTCAGGATCCCTTACCTAAAGGTAATTTTTTTGAATGTTGTACCATGATTCTTTTCTGAGATGTGGCCTACAGTCGTTCTTAGTTGTTCATCCTGTACATTTAAAATAAAATAGCAAAAAAGCAATAAAGGATTTAAAACGTTTATTCACTATTAATGAACAGTACAGTAAATTTGAAAAAAGCAGGTACAAAATTAGAAAAAAAATATTTTGTCCAGCAATCCAACCTAAAAAATAAATAGAATTATCTAAGCATATTACATAACAAGTCTGGGAAGTGGAAACTATTGAACACATTAAGTGAAAGCAAGAAATGAAAAAGGGTAGAATTAATCCGTAGTTACCATAACGTAACATACTTTGAAACTGAATTAATAAAGTTTAACGGATACACATACATTACAGCTAGTTTACAGAATTTATTAGAATAGTTTTTTAATTATATTGAAACTAATAAAAATTTTACACCATAAAGCTTTAATGAAACATTACGTTACATCAACAGAAATCCAATCTGATTAAAGAAAATTCTATCGTTTACTTACGGTTAATTTTTTCGAGCGCCTCAACCATTCCGTAACGTACACTTCAAAATTCTTATCTGTGAAATGAAGGTGTTCTGAACAACAGCTAATAAAACAATTACTTTAGATCAAATTGTGCCCATGGAGACCTTTGATCGATCATCATAAACTACATCAAACTTGATTTTCAGCCAATTGACTGGGACCCATTTTCCATAAG
Source organism: Galeruca laticollis (assembly GCA_963921935.1). Classification (NCBI taxonomy): domain Eukaryota; kingdom Metazoa; phylum Arthropoda; class Insecta; order Coleoptera; family Chrysomelidae; genus Galeruca; species Galeruca laticollis. The sequence goes on from OY998177.1 coordinate 124,165,467, forward strand.
ATACATGCGGGGTTCTTCAAAGGAATAATAACATATTTTATTTCGAGAAGTGACTTTTCGTGATTTACCTTCTATTCCATGCCTCACTCCATTTGGCAGGTAAATCCAGGTGTGCTATGAAAATTCATACTTCTTTTCTGTATAAAATAATATACTATTCTAATCTTGTTATTTTCATCCTGGAACAAATTGTATATTAACATCGTGGAATTGTAACTTAATGAAAACTATGCATTACTAATACACTGTATACAAAAAAACTACTTATGAAGAAGAGATATGAACACATTATCAAGTTAAATGAGTTTATAATTAATTGTATCCAATTGAGTATCCAATAGCTGTGTTTCTACAATAATAAATAACTGAATGCTGTTTGTTGACTGGAGCATTTAGTATCATAAGTTACATATTCTTCAACTAGATTAATATAGGTACCATTGTAAGGGACAGCTACAGCTTATTTATTGTATTCAGTGAATTTCAAATGGAAATGAGCTTTTTAACAGAAATTTCTGTTTTTGAAGTCTTAAACAGTCTCTAGTTGTTCACAAGAATTGTTAGTAATAATGTTAAAATTTTCTAAACCTGCAAAACTATATTGATGGCTAAGACTACTACTAAAAAAACTAGAACTAGAGATACTTGATTCAATATTTTTTGTACTGTTTAATACAATGTTTGTATCAGACTATCTGAAATAGTAACTCCCCTTTCATAACATAATTACCAACTATTTGTTTTTTATTTTATTTGTGTAAGTAACTTCTGAAACATCTTCAACGTTGAAAATATTTTCATCTAGATTGTTTTATTATTAGGTATTAATAATATCTACCCTATTGCAATATCAAGTTTTTTGTAGAGGATAATGCATATCTAGGATTTGAAATATTGTGAATCGTATTCAAAATATACTTACTAGGTAATATCAATGTATAATAGCCGATTAAAGTATTGAATGAGTATTAAGTTTTAATAATTATGATTTTGGAATAGGTACTTACCGATAACAATTGTTGCTCGCCCATTATAACAAGAATTATAACTAAGTATAGGAACTGTAGCTTAGTAGGAACTGACGAAAACCACTTCATTCAAGTACTACTTGCAAAATATGTGCTTCCTGCAAATAAAGTATAACACATAACTAAAAACCATCCGCCATTTCATGCTTGTCATTTTTGTTTCTACAGATAACTACTGTAAGTTTCGTTCATCAGTTCCTCTTCTGTTTTCTTCTTTTTTATGTTACTGTGATGTTTAATATGAGATATTACTGAGAGATGAACTAACGTCGTACAGACGTAATAAGTACGATGTTGATAAAAATTATTTCGAAAGATGTAAAAATAACTGCAACATGTGATCATCTTAGAAACATGTTAATTTGTAATATTACAGTAACGTTCTGTATGTGACATTAGTGAGAAGTATACAAATTAACATCGTATGGATGTTAACTATAGGAAGTTACTAAAAAGAAATTCATAGGATGTGTATGTAACTGCGAATTCAAGTATTACTGTGTACATCAAAAATATGTTTTATTTACATGACATGGATGTTAATAGAGTTGGTAATAAAATTAAGACATCTAGGAGATATCTTATTAACGTTTTAAATAAACATCACGAAAAGTCTCTAAAAAGAATATCACAAAAAAGACTTGTTATGTTTCTTGTTTAGTGGGTCTAGATATACTACATTTTTGATTATTCTTGTAGATATTTCAGTTTGTTAGCACGATACATCCCCCGAAGTATATACAAGTGACAATTTTATGATAGTATATTGTTCAGGGCATCTCACAGATGCTGAAAAGTTAGTTTAAATCTTTAAAACCGTTTATTTTCAGCTTAGGATTACTCAAAAGCTTGACTAATAGAGCATGAGTCTGTTTATACGCTGGAAATTACCCTAAAAGCCACTTTCAGCGTATCTAAAACAAATACATCTATCTAGATTTGTTCTACATTGGAGAGGTTTCAAATAATACTGAATCTGCTTATATGTAAGCTCTAGCACGTAGCGTCCGTCCGCTGAAGCTCAAAATGGACGTTAACTCGCGTTCAGAAGTTGAAAATCGTTAAATAATTTCTATAGGTACAGTTGAATTATTGGACCTTTTTACCAGTGCGTCATTAATATCTGATAACATAACCGACATACTTATTAAGTAGCATCTCTTTCTATTAATAGTGAAAAACAGAACAAAACAACTTGACATTCGTCGGTTATGTTATCAAGTAATAATAACGCACGTGTAAAGATCCAATAAATCAACTGTAAACAAATTGACATTGTTTTGTCACGGAAATTTGGTAACTTTTCCAGATGTTAGTAGTTACGTAGATGATGAGATATTATATAAATATTTTCCGTTTACATACCGACAATCTCACGAGACTTCTTGGATCAAAACATAAAGCCGTTCCGTCTGGTAGATACTGTTTTTCGATATGAAGTTCTTCCAAATTCACCAGATTCTCCAATCCTTCCACAACGGATATATTATTGTAACCAATGAATAGTCTCCTCAACTTCTCCAACTTCAGATTTTCTAATGTGCTTATCTTATTATTATGTAAATATAAACTTGTCAAATTGGCAAATGCGTCTCCGTTTATATTTTCTATTTTAGTTATGTCGTTAGAAAATAGATATATTACAACGATGTCTTTAGATGGTGATAATTTTGGCTACAAAGATGAATCTATATAAGTGTTATTATCAATAATTTCTATATATGGTATCCCAACTAAAATGTATGCCCGAGAGCAATTCTTATTGAACACCCGCTACAGTTACCCAAACTATATACTTATTATGTTATAAACAGAAACTACGTTGCATTATTAGGGTAAATGCGTATAAGAGTGCGCACTGCATAAGAGTGCGCAATGCATGTATCCATAGTAATATCGCATTTCTGCAATACCGTAATAATGCCTATTACGGAACAGATCCTGAAGTATAGCACTGGCAACAATGCGTTCATCTATATTTGGCGTCAATTTTTCCATAATGACAAGTGAATTGTCTGCAGCCGGTCGATGTAATTTTCGTTCATGCTAGTTTTAGTGATTGTGATTGAGCAGCTGTGTACGACCATAATTATATCTCCTAAGGTGTTTTCGCATGCTTTAGAGTCTATAAAATGTTGACAACATTGAAATTTCCTCAAAATAGTGCCTATAAAAACATAATAATTGAAAATAATCTTGAACGTAACAATGCACAAGAGTGCGCATTTAGTTATGCACTAGAGTGCGCAGTGCGTACTCGTGGGCAAAGCTTTTCAAGCATTGTACAAGGTAATTCAGATAACCCTTTAAATAAAAATATCTCTATTATTTTTTAAATTAGAAACAAATATTCCTAATAAAAGTTGTTTAAAATCATCTGCTGCTACACACACTTTTTTTTAATGTATACATGGTGTCTTAAACAAGCAAACTGAATGCCAATTGGGTTTTTCAAATGGAACACACTATTATTTCCTTTTTGAATTTTGTATGAAATATTTTCAAATTCACTGCTTCCGACAAATATTGACGAATCAGAGACCATTTTCAAAAAAGGAATCCAAACGGCTGAACTTAGAGTAAAACGAATTGAACTTTCCGGAATTAATTCTTAATTATCTATAGTCTGACCCCAAGTTCCAGGTAAACAGGAAGCGATAGATTTCCGGCTAAGGGCTACTTCTGGTATAATCTGAAATTGGTGTCAAACGATAGATAATTAGAAACTAAGATAGAAATCGCAGTTCTAATAACTGCGTTCTTTTTCAGAATGAGTAGATATAGAAGAAAAACTAACAGGAAGTTGGTCTTTACGGTAGAAAATCACACCGAAGCAAAACGTAGAATTGCTGAAGGTGTTAGTAAAAGACGGGTAGCTGCCGAGATGGGAATTGGTGAATCTACTCTTAGAAAACGCCTTAAATGTGGGAATATTCCTGTATCGTTAGGACGATTTTCCAACGTATTCCCCGCCGAAATGGAAATTTAATTAACGAAGCAGTTGCGCGATCTAGACGACCATTTTTATGGGCTCACAAAGAAGAATTTGCAAATGGCCCCGTACAAATTTGCGGAATCGAACAGCATCTAACACTGTTTTAACAAGGATAAACAAATTGCTGGAGAATCCTGGGTCAGTGGTTTTTGTAAACGACATAATATCAGCATACGGCAACCAGAAAAATGTTCGATGGGTAGGGTTATGGACTTTAATAAAGCTCAAGTGAAACGATTTTTCCAAAATTTGAGAAGTTTGTACGAAAAAAAGCATTATTCTCCAGATTCAATTTTCAATATGGATGAAACAGGTCTCTCAACAGTACCTAACAAATTACCAAAGGTTTTGGCCACCAAAGGTAAAAAAGTCGTGGGTAAAGTAGCAAGTGCCGAACGTGGACAACTTATTACTGCCGTGTGCTGTATGACCACCTCCGGAATGTATATTCCACCCGCGCCGCGTTAATATTCCCAAGAAAGCGGATGAAGGAGGAACTTTTTATGCAAGCACCCCCTGGAACACTTAAAATGGTTTCCAAATCTGGATTTATAAATACTGATCTATTTCACCAATGGATAATCCATTTTAAGAATTATAGTGAGCCAAGTCCTGACCATTCAGTGCTTTTGATTATGGATAATCATAATCATAATCATAATAGACGTCATCAATTACTGCAAGGGTAATAATATTGACCTATTGATTTTACTACCACACGCGAGCCACAAGTTGCAACCACTGGACATCGGCTTCTTTGGTCCATTGAAAAGGGCATTCAGTAGAGAATGCGACAACTGGATGATAAGCAATCCTGAAAAAGTAATTACGCAAATGCAGATCTCGGGATTGTTTAATGCTACCTCCACTAGTGTTGCAAATATTGAAAAGGCTCAAACTTCGTTTCGTGCTGCTGGAATTTTTCCATACAATCCTGAACAATTTGACGAAACTGACTTTGCTCCTCCGCTAGTATCTGATGTACCCATTAGCGACACTGAAAGACCAGCAAACTTCCTTGTAATCCCGGATGGATCACAGGCTGTAGAAAATGATATATTAGAACAAACATTTTTATCGCATCAAACACCACCGTCTCAAACACCATTACATCAAACGCCACCGCCTCAAACGTCACTGGCTCAAACACCATCGCCTGGAGTACCATGGCCTCAAAAATCACCGCAGCAAGCATCCTCTTCTCAAACGCAATTGCAAAACATTAGATTTATGAACTTGGATATTGAATGCGAAGATTGGGTACTCATACCGAATAGTTTCCAACAACCTACAGAGACACAAAGTTGTTCTAATCAATTCGTTCATATAGGCGAAATATTACCACTGCCAATTATAAAAGAACAACCATTGCGGCGTAAAATCAAGTCTCAGCGGTCTGAGATCCTTTCAAGCACACCAGTTGCAAACGAGTTAGAAGAAAATGTTCGGGTGAAGCAGAGAAATGAGGAATCTAAGAAAATAAAAGCAGCAGCAAGGAAGCTGAAAATGCCAGGAGAACAAGTAAAGAAAAGGAAGGAAAAAGAAGCGAAGTGTGACATAAACGTGAACTGTCCAGGTGGCGGCTAGAATTATAAAGATCCCCTAATTGAGGACTGGAGAATATGTTCTGAGTGCAATAACTGGTGGCACGAGTCGTGTTCTACATACGTGATTGGTACATTTACATGCTCACTGTGTGAATGAAGTGGAGCAAAAATTAATATGCATACCTAATGATTAGGTACGCGTTCATTTTTTCAAGTTCAAATTAAAGTTATTTGTTAAATAATAGAATAACATATGTTTATTTTGATATTTTTAAGACTATAATGTTTTATTTTGTTAATTGAAGGATAAATGTGGCTTTTAAAAATTCTGTCTTGATTATATTTCATCATTTTTTACCGCTATTGCTAGAATTACAATACATAAGTCGTTGCGCACTCTTGTGCATTAACACGCGTACTCTTGTGCACATCTGTGTTTAGGAGTGCGCAATTGCACTGGCACCGAAAAATATCAATTTTGTCTCTTATTATTAGAATTTCTCCATTAATCAAGCATAAATACTTTCATCAATCGTCAGTACATATGTACGCATGTGAAAAACTTTTTTTCTGGAATAAATATTAATTTCAGAGTCAATATTGTACTAAGTGCGCACTCTTATACGCATTTACCCTACTAATCTCGATAAAGAGCGATGCTTATTATAAACATTGAAGTAAAAAAACTTACTATTTGTTTCAAATTTTTTTCCTGTAAATATAGGTGAGTACTTCGTTTAACAACTTCTTTTTTGCCATACTTGTTTACCTTTTTAACAGATTTCGCACTATTTTCGATTTCCATTATACTAATAAATATGTCACCATGAAAAATATATTAAAAATCAACATCTGTCACTAGAAATGACATAATAATATAACAAACTTTCAATCAGTAACTTGGGTATCCTGTTTATAAGATACGCAATGTAAACATGAATATAATAAATTTGATTAATCGATAATACACTGTCAACCACAAAACTAGCGTTGCTACCTCTCACACTTTAATTTATATCGCGTGTGCTTCATCAATGAAAAAGATGCATGTTTTTTATTATTCACTATTCAAATAGATCGTAAGTTACTGATTAAAACAGTTTATACAGTAATGCACTATCATCGTATAGTAATGGGACACTTTATAGCATAGCAATCAATACTGTATAAAACGTCAATATCGTTCAAAACACAATTTAAATAGGAAAAAATTCGTTTATTTGAAATCTTTTTACAATAGATATTAAAAGAACAATTATTTAAGTTAGAAAAGGATACAACTTCTGACCTCGCTGTTGCTGAACATTTTTTTTTCATTCACCACAATCCCTATGGGGACTTCTTGGGGAAGTTCCAGTTGAACATTGCTGAATACCCTTTGAGAATTTTTTTTCATCATCAATGTTTTCTTTCACGAATATCAGCACCATTGTCGGCAAGAGAAGTTGCAGATGTTCTTCTCAAACAATGACCTGGTGCTTGAAGCATCGGGAAGTTTTAGATATTCCGCCATTTTGTGTGGGATTTTTGCAAAAGTCTTGATGCCAACTGGCTGTACTGTACATTTGCAATGACAGGAAAAATCGATTGTGGCTTACTGTTTTTGGTCTTAACAGTTAAGTACTTGTAGTACATTTCGTACCCAATGCCATCTGATTCTACGGTAAATACACGTTTTTGCTTTATTTTAGTATCATGTAACATTTCTATCAGCATTGTACCTGAATACTCTATATCTTCAGTTGTTAAACTGCATAGTTCTGCATGCCATTCAGCTCAAAAATTAATACCACTTTCACTAATAGACCAAGAGCCAGTGGCCAATTTTAGGTGGCCATTTTAAAAATCACGAAACTTTCTACAGTAAATCCTCTATAACTACTAGAAATAAAACACCACTTCTGGCTGCCCTGTGAGGCCGGGGTAGACTACCCTAAAATTTTAAGGAGGGTAAGAAATAAGATTTATTCCAGTTAAAGTATCAGTCATAAAATTTTAAGAAATTACTTTCGATTGTATTTTGTCTTGATGGAATTTTTGCCAGAGCATTTACATCTCTCTTAATTGTTGACAGAACGCTATAAATATCTATATCTATATCTATATTAAATATATATATATATATATATATATATATATATATATATATATATATATATATAATAAAACTAAGTCGATAAAATGTGCGTGCCGATAAAACTTAAAAAGGAGTCCCGACACGATAAAGGGACTTATGTGGTGTGATAGCCCTTTATCCCCCCTCGAACAAGAAAGTTCCCGTTTTAATCTAAAGCGCATGTTTTTAAAGATATAAGGGACTTTCCGACCCTTCAACTTGGAAATTAAGTGCAGTGGCGCCATCTGTTATCGAATATTTGAACTTCGTTCAAGACAACTATGGAGACTATACACTCCAATAGTGGCGCCATCTGTTATCGAATATTTGAACTTCATTCAGGACAACGATTGTTTGGGTTGCATTTCCAAAAGCGTTGCTATAATAAAGTTATTAAATTTTGTGTATTTATACGTCATTAGCTAACTTATATTTTGGAGTTAAAGCGACATAATTTTAGTTATCCAAATTAGTTCTCAAAACATTAAAAAATTTAGGTTTTTAAATTTCGCGCTTTTACTACAAATGCTACCGCTATAGAACCTTTTATTATGGCGGACGATAATGACCAGAATACTCTAGAAGGTGTGAGAGAGAAAATATTTTCAAATTTTCTCGAATATTCTAGAGCCTAGCTCTCTGAATATATAAGAGCCCGGTGTCGCTCACCAGAGTTAGTTTAATTTGAACAGCGAAACGAGCGATTTCAAAACGAAAAGAAGAGAAGTTATCTGTGAGCCTTTATTTAGAAGTATCACGTGTGAGTATTTTTAATAGTGTGTTTAATTAACTCTCGATTTTGAAACGAAATAGAAAAAAGTTATTTGTGGGTTTTTATCGTGAAATTTCAAATGTGAGTATTTTTAATAGTGTTTAATTAATTATAATGGTTTTTTTTCTTTAAATTGTAATTTTCTTAACCTTCAAAAAGTCGCGCGGCGTCGAATTGATGCCTTCTATATACTTTTGGCCGTAAACAAAATATCGCTCGACCGCTTGAAGGTTAAATATATTTTTTTTTTGTCTCAACGTGGACAGAACATTACAAGAATTGCGAAAAAACTCTGAAATAATGGGAGGAGCTCTACTCATACTCTCAGGAGATTTTCGACAAACACTTCCAGTTATTCCCAAGTCAACATCAGCAGACGAGATCAATGCATGCTTGAAAAAATCACATCTCTGGCCACAAGTACAAATACTGCAATTAACAAAAAACATGAGAGTTGAATTATCAAGAGATGAAACAACAGCACAATTTGCTAAAATACTTTTACAAATCGGCGAAGGTACATATCCTACTGACCAAACGACCGGCCTCATTGAACTTAATAGTGATTTCTGTAATATAGCCACTACTGAAGACGAACTAATCGACAAAATTTATCCAAATATTATTCAGAACTATACTAATGCAGAGTGGTTATTTCAAAGAGCAATTTTGGCCACTAAAAATAATATTGTTGACGATATCAATTTTAATATTCTAAAGGAAATACCTGGTGAAGAGAAAATATATAAATCGATCGACATGATGGTATCCATTGAAGAAAGTGTCAACTTCCCCACTGAATTTCTAAACTCTTTACAAGTACCAGGAATGCCAATACACTGCCTTCGTCTGAAAATTGGAACTCCAATCATACTACTCAGAAATCTCAACTCCCCAAAATTATGTAATGGAACTAGAATGATCGTAAAACAGCTATCGAATAATATCATTTAAGCTGAACTTATTTCTGGAAAGACCAAAGGACAGACAGTATTTATACCTAGAATACCTCTGATCTCTTCGGAATTGCCATTTCAATTTAAAAGACTGCAGTTTCCAATAAAATTAGCCTTTAGTTTTACAATTAACAAAGCGCAAGGACAAACTTAAAATATTGTGGCATTAACCTCAAAGAATCCTGCTTCTCTCACGGTCAGCTATATGTAGCTTGCTCAAGAGTAGGAAATCCGAAAAATTTATGTATATATACTCCGGACAATGAAATGAAAAATGTTGTTTATAAACAAGTATTGTAAATAATGAGAAAACGTTTTCAATAAACTTTTTTTTTAATTTTTACGTCATAGTTTATTTTTTTATTTCGACTCTACCACGTCATCTCATATCAACTCCCGGGCGAAGCCGGGTTTTTTAGCTAGTATATAATAAAACTAAGTCCATAAAATGTGCGTGCCGATAAAACTTAAAAAGGAGTCCCGACACGATAAAGGGACTTATGTGGTGTGATAGCCCTTTATCCCCCCTCGAACAAGAAAGTTCCCGTTTTAATCTAAAGGGCATGTTTTTAAAGATATAAGGGACTTTCCGACCCTTCAACTTGGAAATTAAGTGCAGTGGCGCCATCTGTTATCGAATATTTGAACTTCGTTCAAGACAACTATGGAGACTATACACTCCAATAGTGGCACCATCTGTTATCGAATATTTGAACTTCGTTCAAGACAACTATGGAGACTATACACTCCAATAGTGGCACCATCTGTTATCGAATATTTGAACTTCATTCAGGGAAACGATTGTTTGGGTTGCATTTCCAGAAGCGTTGCGAGCAATTGTAGCATGTGTAGTAGTGACACGAAATTTAAAATTCTAATTTCAATAAAGTCTTAAATTTAATTTGTTGCTATAATAAAGTTATTAAATTTTGTGTATTTATACGTCATTAGTTAACTTATATTTTGGAGTTAAAGCGACATAATTTTAGTTATCCAAATTAGTTCTCAAAACATTGAAAAATTTAGGTTTTTAAATTTCGCGCTTTTACTACAAATGCTACCGCTATAGAACCTTTTATTATGGCGGACGATAATGACCAGAATACTCTTGAAGGTGTGAGAGAGAAAATATTTTCAAATTTTCTCGAATATTCTAGAGCCTAGCTCTCTGAATATATAAGAGCCCGGTGTCGCTCACCAGAGTTAGTTTAATTTGAACAGCGAAACGAGCGATTTCAAAACGAAAAGAAGAGAAGTTATCTGTGAGCCTTTATTTAGAAGTATCACGTGTGAGTATTTTTAATAGTGTGTTTAATTAACTCTCGATTTTGAAACGAAATAGAAAAAAGTTATTTGTGGGTTTTTATCGTGAAATTTCAAATGTGAGTATTTTTAATAGTGTTTAATTAATTCTAATGGTTTTTTTTCTTTAAATTGTAATTTTCTTAACCTTCAAAAAGTCGCGCGGCGTCGAATTGATGCCTTCTATATACTTTTGGCCGTAAACAAAATATCGCTCGACCGCTTGAAGGTTAAATATATTTTTTTTTGTCTCAACGTACCCCACGTTTCCGTTACAAAATAATTATCTATAAAATGTTTATTTAATTTATATTTTATAGAATACAATGCCCAGACGTAAGAGAGGAGGAGATTTGGCCAGTTCTGCAGCGAAACGGCGGAAACAAAAAGAATCTCGAAGAAATGAAACGGAAGAAGAGCACGAAGCACGTTTACAGAATCAACGGACCAGAATGAGTAACCTGAGAAGCAGAAGAAGCGAAGAAAGAACAGCAAATAAAAGTACTGAAGAGTCGAGAATTTTAAAAGATAATCTAACAAAGGAAGCATTCCACTACGAACCGACGGAAAAATATTACAATCATAAATACGTTGTTATTGGAAAAATGAATAACGTTTGCCAGTTTTGCCACGCAAAAAAATTCAGTAAAGAAACACCAGGTCTCTGTTGCATGAATGGAAAAATTCGATTACTACCAATTGAAGCACCTCCGCAGGAATTTCTGCATTACATGCTCGGGGAAACACTAGAATCAAAACACTTTCTTCAAAATATAAGATCATATAATTCCTGCTTTCAAATGACTTCTTTCGGTGCTACTTCGACTAACACTAATAGAAATGAATTTGAATATGTATTTTCAATTCGAGGGCAAATTTTTCACAAAATTGGATCGTTACTGCCAATGCCTAATGAAGACCATAAATTTCTACAAGTATATTTCATCGGAAATGAAGAACAAGAAATTGATCAACGATGCACAAATTTTAAGGGACTGAGACGCGAAAAAATCCAAGATGTACAGAGGATCTTACACAAGTATAATCAACTGATTTATATATTCAAAACAACATTAGACCGCATGATTTTTGATGACTATAAAATTGTAATTCGAGCCGATAAAAGACCACGTGGAGAACACGAACGCAGATTTAATGCACCTCAGGTAGATGAAGTCGCCATTGTAGTTGTGGACAATGAAAATACAAGCCAAAATTATGTAATGGAACTAGAATGATCGTAAAACAGCTATCGAATAATATCATTGAAGCTGAACTTATTTCTGGAAAGACCAAAGGACAGACAGTATTTATACCTAGAATACCTCTGATCTCTTCGGAATTGCCATTTCAATTTAAAAGACTGCAGTTTCCAATAAAATTAGCCTTTAGTTTTACAATTAACAAAGCGCAAGGACAAACTTTAAAATATTGTGGCATTAACCTCAAAGAATCCTGCTTCTCTCACGGTCAGCTATATGTAGCTTGCTCAAGAGTAGGAAATCCGAAAAATTTATGTATATATACTCCGGACAATAAAATGAAAAATGTTGTTTATAAACAAGTATTGTAAATAATGAGAAAACGTTTTCAATAAACTTTTTTTTTACTTTTTACGTCATAGTTTATTTTTTTATTTCGACTCTACCACGTCATCTCATATCAACTCCCGGGCGAAGCCGGGTTTTTTAGCTAGTATATAATAAAACTAAGTCGATAAAATGTGCGTGCCGATAAAACTTAAAAAGGAGTCCCGACACGATAAAGGGACTTATGTGGTGTGATAGCCCTTTATCCCCCCTCGAACAAGAAAGTTCCCGTTTTAATCTAAAGGGCATGTTTTTAAAGATATAAGGGACTTTCCGACCCTTCAACTTGGAAATTAAGTGCAGTGGCGCCATCTGTTATCGAATATTTGAACTTCGTTCAAGACAACTATGGAGACTATACACTCCAATAGTGGCGCCATCTGTTATCGAATATTTGAACTTCATTCAGGACAACGATTGTTTGGGTTGCATTTCCAAAAGCATTGCGAGCAATTGTAGCATGTGTAGTAGTGACACGAAATTTAAAATTCTAATTTCAATAAAGTCTTAAATTTAATTTGTTGCTATAATAAAGTTATTAAATTTTGTGTATTTATACGTCATTAGCTAACTTATATTTTGGAGTTAAAGCGACATAATTTTAGCTATCCAAATTAGTTCTCAAAACATTAAAAAATTTAGGTTTTTGAATTTAGCGATGAGTGATGGAAAATGTAGGAAAAAATATCCAAAACCGTACTTGGACGATACCAAAACTGAAGATGACGGCTATCCTAAATATAGAAGACGATCACCGAAAAACGGTGGCTTCACAGCAAAAATACGAATACAAGGCAGAGACGAACTGGAAATAGATAATCAATGGGTAGTACCGTATAATCCACTACTTTCCAAAATGTTCCAAGCACATATAAACGTTGAATACGGCAATTCAGTAAAATCTATTAAATATATATGTAAGTACGTAAACAAAGGTAGTGATATGGCAGTATTTCAAATAGTCCAAAATAGCGAGCAAAATAACAGAAATGATGAGATCCTCATGTACCAAATGGGAAGATACATCAACAGTAACGAAGCAGCGTGGAGGATTTTTAGTTTTCCCATACATGAACGCGAACCAGCTGTGCAACATCTAGCAGTACATTTGGAGAATGGACAGAGAGTTTACTTCACAAAAGACTCGGCTAGAAAAATTGCAAGCGAACCACCTCAGAACACAACATTAATAGCTTTCTTCCAACTGTGTCAAACAGATCCATTCGCCAGAAAGTTATTGTATGTCGACGTCCCTATTTATTATACGTGGGACAAAACAAGGAAAATTTTTCAACGTCGGAAACAAGGAATGCCAGAGGAGGGTCATCCAGAAATCATAAAAACTAACGCAATAAGTCGAGTATTCACTGTACATCCAAACAATGCCGAATGTTTTTATCTCCGGATGTTGTTACACGAAATACGGGGACCAACAAGTTTTACAGATCTCAGGACCGTTAATGGCTACCTATGCCAGACTTACAGAGAAGCATGTCAACGCTTAGGATTATTGGAAAACGACAACCACTGGGAATTAACACTACAAGAAGCCACACTCACAGCTTCAGCTGAACAAATTCGAGAGTTATTCGCTATAATATTAACAGCATGTAACCCATCAAACCCAAAACAGCTATGGGACTCTTTCAAAATGAGTATGAGTGATGATATATTGTACCAAGTCCGACAAGCTAATCCTGAACTGACTATAGAATTCAATGACGAGATCTTCAATGAAACACTCATTCGCTTAGAAGATAAATGTTTAGCAATAAATAATCAGGCCTTAGTAGAACTTGGAATGCCAGCACCACAAAGAAATGCTTTCAGTGTGCTAAACTACGAAATTATGAAGGAAAAAAGTTACAACATCAATGAACTACTTGAATACATTGCTCACAACAAACCACTTCTCAATGACAATCAAAAAAAAGTTTACGACGTTATAATGAGCCGGATAAATAACAATATTGGTGGAATTATTTACTTGGACGCACCAGGAGGCACTGGTAAAACGTTTCTCATAAATCTAATACTGGCGGAAATACGTGCTAAAAAACTCATCGCACTGGCACTAGCATCATCTGGCATTGCAGCCACACTTATGGAAGGAGGACGAACTGCTCATTCTGCCTTACAACTACCATTGAATATAGCCGAACAACAATTCCCGGTATGTAACATTTCAGGAAAATCTGGACGTGGTCAAATTCTAAAACAAGCTAAAATTATCATCTGGGATGAATGCACTATGGCCCATAAAAAATTTATAGAAGCCATGGACAGAACATTACAAGAATTGCGAAAAAACTCTGAAATAATGGGAGGAGCTTTACTCATACTCTCAGGAGATTTTCGACAAACACTTCCAGTTATTCCCAAGTCAACATCAGCAGACGAGATCAATGCATGCTTGAAAAAATCACATCTCTGGCCACAAGTACAAATACTGCAATTAACAAAAAACATGAGAGTTGAATTATCAAGAGATGAAATAACAGCACAATTTGCTAAAATACTTTTACAAATCGGCGAAGGTACATATCCTACTGACCAAACGACCGGCTCATTGAACTTAACAGTGATTTTTGTAATATAGCCACTACTGAAGACGAACTAATCGATAAAATTTATCCAAATAATATTCAGAACTATACTAATGCAGAGTGGTTATTTCAAAGAGCAATTTTGGCCACTAAAAATAATATTGTTGACGATATCAATTTTAATATTCTAAAGAAAATACCTGGTGAAGAGAAAACATATAAATCGATCGACACGATGGTATCCATTGAAGAAAGTGTCAACTTCCCCACTGAATTTCTAAACTCTTTACAAGTACCAGGAATGCCATTACACTGCCTTCGTCTGAAAATTGGAACTCCAATCATACTACTCAGAAATCTCAACTCCCCAAAATTATGTAATGGAACTAGAATGATCGTAAAACAGCTATCGAATAATATCATTGAAGCTGAACTTATTTCTGGAAAGACCAAAGGACAGACAGTATTTATACCTAGAATACCTCTGATCTCTTCGGAATTGCCATTTCAATTTAAAAGACTGCAGTTTCCAATAAAATTAGCCTTTAGTTTTACAATTAACAAAGCGCAAGGACAAACTTTAAAATATTGTGGCATTAACCTCAAAGAATCCTGCTTCTCTCACGGTCAGCTATATGTAGCTTGCTCAAGAGTAGGAAATCCGAAAAATTTATGTATATATACTCCGGACAATAAAATGAAAAATGTTGTTTATAAACAAGTATTGTAAATAATGAGAAAACGTTTTCAATAAACTTTTTTTTTACTTTTTACGTCATAGTTTATTTCGACTCTACCACGTCATCTCATATCAACTCCCGGGCGAAGCCGGGTTTTTTAGCTAGTTTATAAATAAAATCCATTTTTGTCATTTCATCAGTCTTCAAATTTTAACAGAAAAAATAAAATAAATAAACAATTAACAATATACAAAGCCAGTACGAAATTCTATCACTAACAGTCTGCCAGAGCAAAAAACGTGTCCGTGCGAGTGCAAGTAAGACATGGAAACCTGCGAGTTAGAGTGAGAGCGCTTATTGGAGAGTAAAATATATAGAAGTTGAATATATACAATTTAAGGAAATTTTTATTATACTAATTAAAAAATACAAAATTCATGTTTGTGGAATTATTAAGTTGTTTAATAGTCTTCATCCTCGTGTGCACTATCATATTGGTCGCCGTGATCCTCAATGAATACAGAATCATCTCAATCTTGTATTAATTGAATTTGTGACTCTAATATCCCATCATCTGTGAACAAGATTAATAATAATTTATATTTCACGACTTGATATATATATATATATATATATACGAGGGCAATTCAGAAACTAACCTCCGATTGGTCACAGTGCGGGTAGTGGGGGGAGTAGCGCGCCATCTGTGCATTCACACGCTCAGCAGGTCAGTCGGCATCAAGCCGTAGTCGAGTGAACATCGTACCTGCGCTAGTTTAGTTTTTGTGGCAGTTTGAAATGTGTGCTGCAATAGAAAATCCCGCCAAATGTGAAGTGCGTGCTGTTATAAGGTTTTTTACAGCCAAAGGATACTCTGCAGCAGCTATTCATCGTGAGCTTTGTGCCGTGTACGGACCAAAAGTTATGAGTGAAGGAGTTGTCCGTGAATGGGTACGTTTATTTAAAAGTGGACGAGAAAACGTTCATGATGAATAGAGGAGTGGTAGACCATCCTTGGTGACTGACGAACTCGTTCAGACAGTTGATGCAAAAGTTCGTGAAAATCGACGTTTCACAATGGCGGAGTTGTCTACTGATTTTCCACAGATTTCTAAGACTCTTTTGTACGAGATAGTGACAGCAAGATTGGGTTACCGTAAGTTCTGTGCACGATGGGTGCCCAAAATTCTTACCGACCACCACAAACGTCAAAGAATGGCCTCTGCATTAGACTTTCTGTCACGTTATGAGGACGAAGGAGAACCATTGTTAAACAGAATCGTGACCGGTGACGAAACCTGGATTAAGTACGTGAACCCTGAGACAAAAGAACAATCAAAGATGTGGGAACATTCAGATTCGCCTACCAAACCAAAAAAAGCCGGGCAAGATTTTTCTGCCAGAAAACTGATGGCAACGGTGTTTTGGGATGCCAAAGGGGTGTAGTTGGTTGAATTCATGGAACGTGGGACGACCATTAATTAAGACGTGTACTGTGAAACACTAAAAACATTACGACGGGCTATACAGAACAAACGCCGTGGTATGCTGACTTCCGGTATCGTTTTTTTGCACGATAACGCCCGTCCTCACTCTGCTCGCAGAACAACAGCCCTTCTTGAGTCCTTCAAGTGGGACGATTTCAACCATCCACCTTACAGCCCAGATCTGGCGCCAAGCGATTATCACCTCTTCATGCATATGAAGAAATGGCTCGGGTCCCAGCGGTTTGATGACGACGAAGAGCTCAAAGATGCGGTCACAGGCTGGCTCAAGGCACAAGCGGGTGATTTTTATGCAGAAGGAATTTCAAAGCTTGTGAAGAGATACGATAAGTGCCTCAATCGTTATGGAGACTATGTCGAAAAATAGTGCAAATATGTAGTTGTAAGATGTATATATTAAAATATTTTTACTTAACTTGGTGTATTTTTTCAATCAACCGGAGGTTAGTTTCTGAATTGCCCTCGTATATATATATATATATATATATATATATATATATATATATTTAATTTGAAGAAAGATATTTGCCAACTTATTTGTAATGGATATTTTTGTGGAGATGTGGCAATAAGACTCCAGAGTAAATTCTTTCAGATATTTATTCTTATTGCCACATCCCCACAAAAATATCCATTATATATATATATATATATATATATATATATATATATATATATATACGTATGTATATAATATGTATTGCTTTTGAAACCTTGAAGAGGCATTTAACCACGGCGCCGATATTAAGATATCCATTACCAGAGGGAGAATTTATTCTAGACACTGACTCAAGCAACGTAGGAATTGGAGGGGTGCTCTCATAGATCCAAGGAGGACAAGAAAGAGTGCTGGAATATTTCAGTAAAGTCCTCTCCAAACCAGAACGAAACTACTGCGTCACAAGAAGAAAACTTTTGGCGGTAGTGAAGTCCGTGGAACACTTTTACCAGTATCTCTATGGTAGGAAGTTCTTAATCCAGACTGATCATACTGTGGTTGATGCAGTTTAAGAATCCCGAGGGCCAGTTCGCTAGATGGATTGAACGACTTCAAGAGTACGATTTCAACATCGAACATCAAGCTGGTGTGAGTCACCGAAATGCCGACTCACTATGCAGACGGCCGTGCCCAACAGACTGCTCCCACTGCAACAAGGTGGAATCTAGGGAAGCTGCAGTTTCAAGAACTACTGTAGTCAACGAGGAATGGTCACCCACCAGGATCAGAAAAGATCATGAGAATGATCCTCACCTACCTGGCAAGAAGTGTCAAAATGTTCACTGAAACTCAAGGCTTATTGGGCTCAGTGTGATTCCCTTGTCCTGGAAGAAGGGCTGTTGAAAAGAGTCCTTGAAAACGATGATGGTTCCGAGATGCTAGTTATCCCGAGAACAAGAGTAGCTGAAGTACTAAAGAAGTTACGCGAACAGTCCATCGGGAGGTTAGCTGGGAGTGAAGAAAACCCTCTAGCGAATCCGTGAGAGATTTTATTGGATGAATAGCTCCGATGATGTGAAGGACTGGTGTAAGAAATGTATGACTTCTGCTACGAGTAATGGACCACATCGCAAGAGAAAGGCACCCATGAAACAATACAATGTTGGAAGCCCCTTTGGAAAGGATTGCTTTAGATATAGCTGGACCATTTCCAACGACAGAAAATGGTGGCAAATACATACTGGTTGTAATGGATTATTTTACAAAGTGGGTGGAAATTTACGCTATCCCGAACCAAGAGGCCACAACTGTCGCGGATGTATTGGTGAAAGAATTTATCAGCCGATATGGAGTGCCCCTGGAAGTCCACAGTGACCAGGGAAGACATTTCAAAAGTCATCTATTCCAGGAGATTTGCGACAAGCTGGGAATGAAGAAGACCAGGACAACAGCATCACATCCACAGTCAGATGGAATTGTCGAGAGAATGAATAGGACTATTGGAAAATACCTGTCCAACGTAGTTTCCAGCCATCAGAGAGATTGGGACCAGTATCTTTCTCTATTCGCATTGGCTTATCGATCTGCCGTCAATAAGAACACGGTTGAAACACCTGCGAAAATCCTGCTTAGACGTGAAATGAGGCTTCCTTGTGACCTGGAATTCCTTTGTCGGCCTGAAGAAGATCTAGCAGGCGAAGACTACGTGATCCAATTGAGAAGAAAGCTGGACGATATTCATGAATTAGTTCGAACAAATCTTCAAGTTGCTAGCGACAGAATGTAAAGTCGGTACGACACGCATTCCACAGTAGGCGGTTTTAAAGAAGGGGACAAAGTATGGTTACACAACCCGACGAGGAGAAAAGGATTTTCTCCAAAATTTCAAAAATCCTGGGAAGGTCCATACTTAATCAAGAAAAGGATCAATGGGGTTATATATCGCATAAGTAAAATCCCCAACGGAAAACCAAAAGTAGACCATGACCTAGAGAAAGGAGTAAACCATAATCGAGATGTGTCTGACCCTACCTTCGATGAATTTATGGGCGCGTATGGAGGTACCGGGAAAGCTAGATATGGAGTCTTTTCGGAACAACAAGAAGATTTGTTCACTCTCCCGGAAGGTTATTCACTGAGATACAACATCCTCGCCCGTATCAAGAACGCACGAGGGTTGGCAACCGTCTTTCGAAAGAAGGTCGGGCAATTAGAAAAACTTGAAGACCATATTCCAGCCCCTAGCAATACACTGAAACTGAATCATAATTCGCGGTACGTCTTCTACGTGGCAACTAAAAATGAATTTCAAGATCGATCTACCTACCGCGATGTGTGGGAAGCACTCCGAAACCTCCGAGACCATGTGTTAGAATCCAGCGTGAAGAAACTGGCTATGCCTAAGATTGCGAGTAACCAGTTGGATTGGCGAGTTATCAGGAACATGGTAGAGGTTATCTTCCAAGATACCAGTGTACAGATATTAATTTGCAGCTACAGCCCCCGTTATCAGTATCAGATGAAGACGGTGCCCTGTTATTTCCATAATATCGGAAAGTGTATAAATGGGGATAGTTGCCCATTCAAACATCCAGTCTCGGCTACACAAAAGTTCCAGGAGGAACTTCCATTTTAGGAGGGGGTAATGTTACGAAACAGCACACTGGTATAGTCCCTGAATCAGACTCCATTTAAGCCATGTATGAAAGTTAAAATTATAGCGGATGCGCAGGGATTTCTCAGAATTGTTTACGATTGTGACTATCTTATCTAGACTTTGTTTTTGTGACCAGTCTTATCTAGATAATGCGAGAGCAATTGTTTTTGTGTAAGCCGCAATCTAGAATTATCTAGTAAAAAGGCACTAATATGTATATACAGGGTGTCCCGGGACTAATGGGAAAAAAGTCAGGAGCGTATAATCCGAGCCAAAATAACGTTATTACTTCATATAAACTTTTTCTATGCAGGCCCTCGTTTTCGACTTATAGGCCTCCAAAGTTTTAATTTTGAATTGGGTTTTAATTTTTATTTTTTGTACTAGTTATTCGATGTTTATAAAATTCACGGCAAAGCTATAATGTACGTGTACGTTTATTTTGGAAAGGTAAAGAGATTTACAGTTGTGTCTTGAAGCCAGGGTCGGACTACCCGCAATGGTTAGTGATCCAAAACTTCTGTAGGGATGGCAAACCCTGTATGAAATTATCGAAATTGACTTCCCCAAACATTACGCTAACGAAAAGGATCTCTTGTTGGAATTCGATAAAATAAGCCGTTTGGCTAATATTTACAGTTTTATTAATGCACTAACTACCAATTTACCTAACTAACTTATTAATACGATGTCCAAGATTTACCTACAGTACTACAAAAAAATAATTTGATGATAGCAGATGATACAAACATTCAGAACTTATTTAATAGGAATTAAATAGGTACGGAAACAACGTAATTAGTTGCTTCTAATCAAAATTACGAACACAACATTATTAAACCATTAAGAAAACCTCAAAAAACACAAGTTATAAAACATTTGACAAAAACTAATTCCTAAACAACAACAAAAACTAACGTTATTCTAATAAATGTTCAATATGAGCTCCTCCCACTTCCACGCACATTCTAAGTCTACGAAGGTTGTTTCTTTGCACTTGAAAGAGCAATCCCATATTATTTCTAATAACATTGCAGTGTAACATAATTCTGTCTATTAAACCTTGCCTTATTTGCACAGGTCTTGCTTATACTTTAATTTTGAGATAACCCCAGAGAAAGAAATGCATAGGATTAACGTCTCCTGATCGCCGTGGCCATTGAAAAGGGCCTCCACGACCAATCCACCTATTAGGAAACCTTGCGTGTAAATGCTGTCGTACATCTAAACTGAAATGAGGAGTGGCCCCATCATGCATGAACCATAAATTCCTACGAGTTTTTAGAGGCACATCATCAATCAGGTTCTATAACTCATTTTGCAAAAACTCCAAATATCTCTGACCGTTCAAAGTACCGTCAATAAAGTATGGCCCTATCAAATGATTGCCAACTATTTCTGCCCAAACATTAACCATGAATCTATGCGGGTTCCTAGTTTGGATAATGCCATGTGGATTCACATCATCCCATAAATGCATATTATGAGAATTAATGATTCCATCTCTGGTGAAACCAGATTCGTCCGTAAAGAGAACGTTACTAATAAATGTATTGTCTGCTTGTTGTTTTCGCAGAAACCACTGGCTATACTCAAGTCGTGCAGGATAATCAGCCACTGTCATACTGTGTACTTTTTTCATGTGAAAAACTTTTCTTTTAGGACCCGATGAACAACTGATTTCGAGACGTTATGTTCTCTTGATAATTTTCGTAAACTCGTTGATGGTTCATTATCAACTGCATTTAACAAGTCTTGTTCAACTGCCACAGTATGTACGCTTCGTACTGAACCTTCTCCACCTTTCTTTGGCAAATAATTTCCTAAAATTTAAAATTTTGTTTTGTATACATGGAAAATTACATTTACTTATTCATACCTGTTTCTCGTAAGCTGAGATCAATACTCTCAAACATTCGTCTGTCTGGCAATGCTATGTTTGCAAAATGCTCTGCATAAAACCTTCTGGCCTCTAAATAGTTTCGAGAAGCCAGTCCATACATCAAATGCATATATGCGCACTCAATAAAAGTGAATTCTGCCATTGTAACTGTTATATTAAGGACTTATGAATTATTGACTACGAACTATTCTACACAACGTTTGACAAGTAATCCTATGGTTACTTGATAAACGGTAAAAACACTTTTAAAAAGTTTTCACCAACTTTCGAATTAATAAGTCGTAAATGTTTTTGAACTTCTGCTATCGTTAAATTATTTTGTTGTAGTACTGTAGGTGTAAATCTTGGATATCGTATTAATAAGTTAGTTAGGTAAATTGGTACGTAGTGCATTAATAAAACTGTAAATATTAGCCAAACGGCTTATTTTAGCGAATTCCAACAAGAGTACCTTTTCGTTAGCTTAATGTGTGGGGAAGTCATTTTCGATAATTTCATACAGGGTGTGCCATCCCTGCAAAATTTTTGGATCACTAACCATTGCGGGTAGTCCGTCCCTGGCTTCAAGGCACAACTGTATATCTATTTACCTTTCCAAAATAAACATGCACGTACATTATAGCTTTGCCGTAAATTTTATGAAGATCAAATAACTAGTACAAAAAATAAAAATTAAAACCAAATTCAAAATTCAAACTTTGGAGGCCTATAACTCGAAAACGAGGGCCTGCATAGAAGTACTAACATTATTTTGACTCAGATTATACGCTCCTGACTTTTTTCCCATTAGTCCCGGGACACCCTGTATATATATATATATATAATTAGTAATAAATTCAACTTATTTTTTATACAAAGATACGTTTTACAAACAAATCGAAGGTTGCGCAATGGGAATTTCTCTTTCAACTGTAATTGCACAGTTAGTCATGGAGGAACTAGAAACAACGGTAATAAATAGACTGAACTTCAAACCACCTTTTTTCTATAGATACGTGGATGATTGCCTGCTAGCCATTCCAAAAGATAAATGTGATTATGTGTTACGAGAATTTAATAATTATGCTTGGTATACCAAATCTACTTGGTCAGGTAGATATCTTAATTTTAATTCACACCACCACATATCCCAAAAAAAAATCTGCTATTATAGGCCTGGCCGACAGAGCAATTATTCTTTCTGATACTGAATATAGACATACGGCGATTGAAAAAGCTAAACAGGCATTGAAAATAAACAGCTATCCCGAAAAAATGGTAAATAGTGTTTTCAAAAAAAGAATACATAAGTATTACAACTCGACCTCCATCTGTACAACAAACAAACAAAAAAACTCCAACTTTTTAATACTACCGTATATTCCAAAATTAACAGAGAAAATAAACAACGTTTTTAAACACGAAAAGGTACAGCTAAGCTACAAAGGACATAATCTACTAAACAAACATTTTAGTCAACTAAAATCAAAAATTCCAAAAGACAAAAAAAGTCATGTAGTCTATGAGATCCCCTGTAGAAATTGTGATAGTGTATACATAGGACAAACAAGTCAATATTTGAAAAATAGGATTAACAGCCACAAGTACGATAAAAAGAATAAAACTGCACTAACGAGTCACACAACTAACAATAATCATACATTTAATTATGAGGAAACAAAAATCCTAAAAACGGAAAAAAATACAAAAAAACGAGAAATTTACGAAATGATATGTATTCAAAATAACAAAAATGCTGTTAATTCCAAAATAGACACAAACAATTTGAGCAAAATCTATCACAATTTGATTAATTAACAAAAAAAGTACAAATCCAATCCACAGCATACAATTGAATTACTTTTTATTATACGTAGTCATAATTTCTATACCCTCTACAAATTAATTCATTGTCCGTTTATGTTTAATGCATTAAATCGCAAAACAAAAACGATAATAGATAATAAAATACATCAATTATCAATCTTGAAGTTGTTGTTTGTGTACCTCCAACTAATTGAGTTGTTTTATTCAGGTCAAGTTGTTGATAAATTTTAAAATGTGACGTTCCCACTATGTGGGTAAAAAGATTCTTGTTCCAAATATCTGTAAGTAGAATTTTATTTAAATTTTAACTATGTGTTTGAGACTTATTATGAACTGTGATTGTCACTAGGATTTTATATTGTAGTATTTTTGAAAAAGGCTCGAAAATCGGCCGAAACGTCAAGTAAATAAAATGTTATGAGATATATAGTTTAATGAATTTTGAAAATAAGGACCGAATATATATATATATATATATATATATACATATATATATATATATATATAAAGGACCGACCAGCGGAGAAGTTCAGTTTAGTTGATAAAGGGAACTCGACAAATAAACAAGAATACATCGAAATAACGAACAGTAATGTGTTGATATAAATTAATAATTAAGGTTGTGTGTATATAAATTAAATTTAAGTGAATAGTTAAGTGTATATAAATTAAGTATTGGTGAGTAGTTTAGTGTTTAAATAAATTCGTAAGTAGGCATACCGTGTGTTTAAAGTTTATCTCGTTATCTGTTTAACTAAATATGAAAAACATTACAATAGGTTAAAATCTTCAATTTTTTAATTATCTCAGTAATAGCAATGACAAAGAAAATACGCATTTGCGATCAAATTCAGGCTGACTGAATTGACATGATTGAGGATGGGTATCAGTTTTGCAGCACGCGTGCCGAAGTACCACTTCGCTAGCAGATTGATTGAGGATGCACCTTAAGGGTCGAGACAGTTAATTTTTCTTATTTATTTAAAAGTTTTCATCACGACGGGTGGGATAAATTTATACACACTGTATGTCTACTCACTTAATTTATTTATTCACTAAACTATTCACTAATTTATATTAAATACACAATGAATTCACTTACACTAATTTATATAAACACTTCACTAGTGTTCATCTACTTAGACTATTTACTTGTTCTCTGTTTATCTTACAAGATCAAATCATAAAATAACTTCTCCCGCTGGTCGGTAGTCTTTATATATTAGGTGCCTTTTATTCCGGAGCCTTCTAGATTGCGGCTCATAAAAACAATCGCCTTCCTGGAAATGTCTAGCTACGACTGGTCACAAAAAATAATGGTAAACAGTTCGAAGTAATCCCTGTGCCTTCGCCAAAATTTTAACTTTTATAGACAGAGTCGTATCCACGGACTACACCAGTGTCGATTTCGTAACAGTACAAACAAAATTGTCAAGTACATGGGGACTGCCGACCGATTTAAATAGTATTTTGAGCAACAATATAATTTACTTCTTAGAGGAGAGCAATCTAATGAATGTATTGTCTGTTTCTAGTACACTGTTAGAGAATTTAATGAAGACTTCATAACAATCGCGATATTGGGTCATATGAATGAAAATGAGCATTCAGTTTATACTTAAAAATTTGGAGTAAATACTCTACGTGGTATGAATAAAAACTAGAAGCAGATACTCCACTTGAGTAGGTACTCTTATGTACAATTTGTTGTGGGAATATTCTCATTTCTCATATGAATAAAATTGTGTTTATGCTCATTAGGATGAGAATCTACTCCATAATTTTGGAGTCTAATAGTAACTAGACTTTAGTTTGATCGCGGCAGAACTATGGCCGAGTTCATGCTTAATTTGCGTTTAAAAAAATATTATAAACCTAGAAGTACGTGTGATCGTGAATTTAAATCATTATATCGATTTAGTAAAGAAAATGTCGAGTAACTTTTTGGGTGTATTTTTGAGGTATGTGGGTGATCCGGGGTTTCACACAGGAGTAGGAGAAGATATTGGTGTTCACCAAACTTCTGTCTGTAAAGTTGTGACGCAAGTTGCTGACCAGATGCTAGAAAAATGCGAACAGTGGATAAAATTCCCTCGCCTCGCGGCGGATGTAATAAAAGCTAAAGAAAGATGGCAAACAAAGTATAATTTTCCATGTGCAGTGGGTGTAATTGATTGCACCCACATAAGAATAAAAAAACCACCTCTTCATGGTGATGAATATATTAATCGCAAGGGATATCACAGCATCAATGTTCAAGCCACTTGCAATGCAGATGAGTGGTTTACAAGCGTACACGCATTATGGCCAGGATCTGTCCATGATTCACGGATATGGAACAACTCACAAATTTACGACATTGCAAGGTGGTTAATGGTACCCTTTAGAAATCCTAATACCCCGACAGAACATGCTTATAACAATTCATTTACAAAGAAGCGTGTAATAATTGAAAGATGTTTTGGGCAACTAAAACAACGATTTACGATGCTTCATTATAAAATTCGGGTGTGGATAGAAAAAGTTCCAATACTTGTTATATGCTGTTTTATGTTACATAATGTAGCAAAATATTTAAATGATGAGCTCGATCCAATGCAGCCCCTAATACAAGATATTCCGGTTCCGTACCCGGTACAAGATGAAGTCGACGATAATATTAGACAAAGCGGGCAACGGAGGCGATCTGCATTAGCAGAAATCATTCTTGCTCTACCTTAAGGTAAGAAAAAGTCAGAATACAAAACATAATAATGATTTCAACATTTTTTGTCACAACTTACCTGTTTTATTTTGCAACTATTCAAAAAAATATTTAAATATTATAAATTAATGTAAGTGTTACTATTTTTACTGTCAACGATAGTACTATTGTTTGAAGTAGATTGTTCAATGATATCTGGATTTAGCTCTCTCTTCAGTTCTTCCTCCTTCATTTCCAAAACTCTTAGTTGTTCCAGCAAAACTAGTCTTTGTAGTTCGGTATTTGAAAGTTGTTTAGTAAGGTTTGTTTCATATTTTTCAAGAGAACTACTTCCATTACGTTTCTTTTTTTTAGGTGGATGTACTTCACTAGCAGCATCATCATTTGTCGTATACGTTTTAGAAGTAGAAGTTGAATGTCTGCGAATTTTATCTTCATAACTACTGCCTTGTGTTGCGTCTGTTTGTTGTGTGCCGACAGATAATTCTCATGAAATTAAAGTTTAAATTGAAGTAATAAAAAATAAAATACCATGTATATGCAAGCAATTATTAATAGGTAACCTCGGTTTTCACAAAATTATGTTTTTTAAATCTCCTTTTCAACATCAAATTGGGCCTTATCGCATTCGAATTGGGAATAATTAAAATCAAATTGGGAACTATCAATTTCGAATTGGGATTTATCCCAATTTAAATTTGAGTATTCCCAATTTGATTTTAATTATTTCCAATTTAATGTTAAAAAGGTTAGGTCGATGTCGATGAAATATAGTTTGGTTGCCTTATTTCTATTATTACTTATAAATATTACATTACCTGGAATCTTTGTAAGAACTGGATTTGTGTCGCCTCCCATAATTTCCAACAAAATCTTTTTCCAATCTTGCAAAATGATTTTCTTATTTCCAGTTCTATTAATATCAGTCTTTTTCTTGAGTCTGGATTTCATGTTGTGATTTTTTTGTAGATTTGACTTGTCGTTATTTGTAAACCAAAATTAAGCTCCCATTGTTTTCTCATCGCTCCGAGTACTTTCGATTTTGAAAGCCGGACAGATGGTGTTTGCGACTTCGACAAAAGTATGGGAAAATCACGAAGCATATGCACAAATCCCATTTGCGATTCGCAACTTTTATTACACTCTTCATCTTCACTGCTTTCACTCATTGTACTAATACGTTGATTGATTATTGAGTATCTACTTTATGTATTAGGAGAAGAAACTCATCAAATTAAAATATTTTTATTCATATGAAATGGAGTACAAACTCATACTTTATGCTCATGCTCATGAGAACATACTCGGAGTTTATACTCTGGTATTATTCATACCACCCATTATGATTGAGATGATAGGTCTATTCTCCACTGCGTCATTGGTTTCAACTCTGAATAAAATTGTTTTCGTTATAAAATAAAAGTCAAATTAGATCAAAAGCATTTATTTAACACACAAATTAGTCTACCTGTACAAAGAAGAGTTCATATACATAGTTATATAACAAGGTGAGTTGTTTTACACTGGACCAATTAGTATCTAATTTTATTGCGAAATGTGTAAGTATCAAACGTGGAAAAATATCCGAAAATAAAGAGAATCTCGCAAAAGCCGCGATGATGTTAAAAACTATCCCTATATAAATGATATGATTTTTTTATTGTATGTGCTTATCCAATACGTTCAGTCTACATTTTGAACTCTTCAGAAGGAATAAAGGGGATCGTTTTCAATAGACGACCGGAGTGATGATGTAGATCAGCCATCTTGTTAGGTTTGTTCAGTGCCTATTTCCTAAACAAAGTTTGTCGATTTTGCGTATCTTATGACTTCTTAATTATTTTTATAAAGTGCTTTTATTTTTTTTATATAAGTATATTTTAAAATATGTACTATTCAATATCATTAAAATAAACTTCGATAAGATTCATATACAGTACATTATAAAAAGTCAGGTTATATTTCTCCCAATTTTAGAATATGGCAACAAAACGTGTTTTATGGATTTCTTCAAAATATAAAGGTGGGTACAGACATAGAACAAAACTTCGTATCGTAACTCCGTCGCGCAACAATTGTTTGTTACGCATCGAAGATACCGCGTGTCAACAAATATAGCGTATCAATACATGGTCGCGTATATTATAAACGGGACATTTTGCCGTTCCGTCTTTACTAAAACAGAACATTTAAATCAGTCTTTTTCTTGTGTGCAATGGAGGTTGTTGCAGCAGCTTGTATATACATGCATAACTTAGTTAAAAAAAATAGAAAAAGACGCGCATAAAGACGCTGGTGGCAGATCCGGTTGTATACTAATAGAAGTGTGTACAGCGGAAATCATTTCCTGTTGGATTTAAAATTTCAGGCAACTAGTGGCCTTTACAAAAATTTTACTAGAATGTCTCCAACAGACTTCGATTACTTGATCAATTTAATTGGACCCAAAGTAGCACGAAAAGATACTAGATGGAGAACGGCAATTTCTGTTGGCAGTAACAATTCGGTTTCTGGCGACTGGTGACTCTTTCGCCAGTCTACAATACCTTTCTAAAATTTCTAAACACTCGATAAGTGCTATAGTTCCTGAAGTGTGCGAAGCCATTATAGAAGGATTAAAAGAAAATATACAGGTATGAAACTGTTTTATCAAAGAAGTATAATAAACACACATTAAACAAAACAAATGTGTATCTCAAATTCTTTAATTCAATATAGGGCATATCCAATAGTTGGCGTGGTAAAGAATTTACTGTAGTACTGCGACTTGAATGATCCGGAATACTAGAATTAGCATAATTATATGCTGGAGATGGTACTTGTGAATGCTGTTGAGTAAAACTGGAAGCTTGGCTATCCCGATACTGTTCAAATTGAGAATTTGCAAATAATGACTGAAGAGTATGAGTACGGTATGATTGCGAATGATAAAAATTGGTTGAACTTTGTTCGAGATGGGTCTTGTCTGCTTTAAACAAAATTAACATAATATTTTGTTGTACATCACTTTGTAATTCAAGAGAATATTTGGCCAGTTTTTTAGCCACAAGATTTCCAAACATTTGACATTCGTTTTGCTCCGGTGGCTTTCTAGCGTTTGCTGATGCTTCTGACAGTATTTTAAAAGCTTTATCTAATTTCTCAGAATCTCCATTCCTCTTTTGGCGTTTCCTACTAGGTGTCGCTTCATCGCTTTTCTTCTCGGTACTAGGTGTTGCTTTTCTTTTCGGTACATTTTCTATACTTTCCCGATTCTCTTGTACAGCAGAATTTTTATCGTTATCTGCTAATGTTCCTTCATCGCCCGATATTTCCTTTTCATCATTAGTATACAACCGGGTCTGACACCAGCGTCTTTCTGCGCGTCTTTTTTTATTTTTTTTAACTAAGTTAAGCATGTATATACAAGCTGCGGCAACAACCTCCATTGCACACAAGAAAAAGACTAATATAATTGTTCTGTTTTAGTAAAGACGGAACGGCAAAATGTCCCGTTTATAAGATACGCGACGATGTATTGATACGCTATATTTGTTGACACGCGGTATCTTCGATGCGTAACAAACAATTGTTGCACGACGGCGTTACGATACGAAGTTTTGTTATATTTCTGTATGCACCTTAAGAAACATGCAAAAAGTACTTACGGATATAAAATTATCAAAATAGCTCCTAAACACTAATTTCAAAAACTTTCTTATAACACAATAGACGCTGTCAATTGTTTGTATGGAAAATAAAACCTAACATGCCCTAACAAGATTGCTCATTTACGTCACACTCCGATCGTCTATATTTTTTGATATTTAGAGTGGATGAAATTGTTTTTAGAAAAGAGATTATTAAAAAAGGCCACGTGTTGCAACCAGGAATTTATTTTTTCTAAAATTTTGTCTAATATGACAAATGTTGTTCAAATATCCTAGTATTTAGTGAAAATAAGATTAAAATAGTGTAAAATTTAGATTATCCTAGTCGAATTAACACTAACGTATTCAAGGAAAGAAAGATGAAAGCTACATTTTTTTTTAATTTTTCGGAGATAATCAAATGAGACCAAGAAAGGATCATTGAAACATAAGTTAGACATTGTTAAAAACAATAAAAGACCAACAGTAGCAAACAACACGAGTGTAAAGAGAAAAGCTAGATTGAGTAACAAATTAATATATTGAATATAGAATTAGAAACGACCGTCACCCATCTGTATAATGGATGAAAAGTGTTTTATATCAAATTTAGTATATTAAAATGTATATTACGGGTGGGTTGCCTAAAAAATTCCTGGCCAGACTATGATTAATTAAAAATTGAAAAATTATTTTTTTCTACATTCATGAATCACATTTAATGGAAAAAGTGGTTTTTTTTGCACTACTGCAACAAAATTTCTGTTGCACTCATCTGTCATTCTTGTCTGTTTTGTGATGATTTATGACAAACATAAGCATTTAAATAAAATAAAAATCCAGAGCAAGTGTCTGATCCTGCTCTAATACAGCAATAATATACGTATATCTTACTACTTAGTCTCAACGAGTTACAATTACTGCAAAAATCTTTGATTATTTAAAATTTAAAGGGTCAAAGCGAAAACCAGCTATGATTAAGTACTGACAAGGTGGAGGCCATAAATATACAAAAAAAAGAAGAACGGTTAAGTTTGAGTTCCAAACATATTATGTTCTAATTTTCCAGTTTTTGCATGAATGTAGAAAAAATATTGTATGCAACTCGTGCAAAACGTGTTTTTTGCACTCGACGTGTTGTCCAACTCGGCCTAAAGGCCTCGTTGGACAATTTCACGTCGCGTGCAAAAAACACTCACTTTTTGCACTTTATGCATAAATAACTATTTATTAAACATTGCACTCAAGATTTCAACGGATAAATTCAATACAAACAGAAAAAATGAAGCCTATAGAATATACAAACGCCGAGTTGTTTATTTTTTTCCTAGCGTAACTACTGGGTTGGCAGGTATAAACAGGCAGTATTGAAACAGAGTCCGTTCAGGAGCTTGTTGTGTTAATAAAAATTAAAAAATCATAAATAATTGCTCAATTTAAAAACTAAAGGGTATAAATATGTATATCATTTTATTGGTATTTGAAAGAACATACAATATACAGGGTGGGAAAAGTGAGTTTCGGTGGAAAAACTTAAATTTCTAAATTTATTCGTTAACAAACTTCACGAAAATGAATTATTAGGAAAAATACTTTTGTTGGGATAATTCTAAATCAACTGTCTCTAATTTAGATGGTGTCGTAGACATACAAAATTTAAAAGATATTTAAAAAAATAAAATTCAAATGGAGTTAGAATTGACATTTGATAATAGGACTGTTTGAATTTGGTGTCGTAGAATCCAAAAATGTAAAAATATATAGGGTGTTCCATTTAAATTTTCAGTTTTTGGGTAATTTCCGGTGAAACCGAGGTCAGCCATTTTGTTTTTTCACGTAAAAAAATTCCAATTTGGTTGTTATATAACCCTACAAAATTTGAATAAAATCTAACGACCCGTTTTAAAGTTACAGAGGTGGCCCCTATTTCATTTACACCCGGTATATAAACGTGGGAGGACAAAAAAATTTCAGAATAAGTATTATATATCGCAATTATATTTTTTTTCTGATGAACATTTATAAACCACATATAATATGATATGATATAATTCAATATACATATATATTTAATTTATATGTATGTCATTTTATTGGTATTTGAAAGAGTATACAATATACAGGGTGGGAAAAGTGAGTTTCGGTGGAAAAACTTAAATTTTTTAATTCAATCGTTAACAAACTTCACGAAAATGAATTATTAGGAAAAATACTATTGTTGGGGTAATTCTAAGTCAACTGTCTATAATTTAGATGGTGTCATAAACATAAAAAATTTAAAAGATATTTAAAAAAATAGAATTCAAATGGAGTTAGACATTTGATAATTGGACTGTTTGTATTTGGTGTCGTAGAATCCAAAAATGTAAAAATATATAGGGCGTTCCATTAAAATTTTCAGTTTTTGGGTAATTCCCGGTGAAACAGAGTCAGCCATTTTGTTTTTTCACGTAAAAAAATCCCAATTTGGTTGTTATATAACCCTACAGAGTTTGAATAAAATCTAACTGACCGTTTAAGTTACAGAGGTGGCCCCTATTTCATTTACACCCGGTATATAAACGTGGGAGGACAAAAAAAATTCGTAATAAGTATTATATATCGCAATTATATATTTTTTCTGAAGAACATATATAAACCACATATAATATTATATGATATAATTTAATATACATATATATTTAATTTATTATGTTTATTGATCGTTGGTTTCTCAAGTCTACTGCCAATTACTTCAAAATATTTCTCAGTATTTACTTGTGTGTCGCTCTCCTTCTCTACTGAAAGAACAAATAGCAAGCTATCCATCCAGCGGTCTCATAAAGTTTTTATTTTTAACAACTTAACAACCGTCATTCCAAGCAGATTTTTGTAGACAACCCTATATCATCGTGATGTTCGCAATGAAACATCGCTTATTTTGATATACATTTTCTCTATTAAACAAGTGGATGAAAATAACTAGTATTAACATACCTGTTTATACGTGCCAACCCGGTAGTTACGCCTGGAAATAAATAATTAGGGGTACGGGAAGAAGTACAGCAATTAGCAAAATACTGGAGGTAATGAAAATATTGATTCCTCATAATTTATCTCAGAAGCTGTAGTACTCTCCCTTGCAACATTAGCACAAGGGTAATGAAAGTAACCTACAAAATTATATTGTGTCTTCAATCATTAAAAAAAATGACATCTTAGACATTAGAATAAATGAATTTACCGCTCATTTATCCATAAAATATTTGTGAGTTCCCAGTTTTGAGGGTTGATAGGGGATTCGAAATTTGACCCAAAGTTGAATCAAAGAGTAAAAAATGCTTTTAAAGATATTTTTGTCAACTTTTCGGGAAATAACAGTAGAAGACATTAAAGATACTTCACCAAAAGTGTACACCAGTGTTATTGAGTAAAGTCGCCAAAATCGTACCACTTAAATTTTTCAAATTAGACGATAAATTATACGACATCTATCGGACGTTGCAGCAGTGTCTAGCTAGTGTCAGTTGCATAGTACGAGTATAATAGTTTTGCACCGGCTGTGTCTCGCAAAGCGGAAAAAGCAAGTTTAAACAATTCGGCTATTTTCATGTTAATTTTGTTGATTTTTTGCAAGACTCTATCTCATTGGAAAGTAGTATTTACACAGATATTTTTTTAAGTAACATTACCTATGAAGTTCTTGTAATTTTGTCAAAAGTGAGTTTAATTATAGATCTGGAATTTGGGGTTAGACTTTCCTAAATATTACCACGTTGGTGATTCTCTAATCGTACGGTACGATTTAGGGAACCGATGACATTTAATGTTTCAAGTTTTTCCTGAGGCATAGAAGAGCTAAATTTATATTGGAGTGAATCAATTTACATTGGTTTATTTTTTTTCTTTTGGAACATGCCTAAAAGGGAATATGGAAAATCGTCCTCGGAGGGTATGAATAATGCAATAAAAGTGTATGAAAACGCAAATATTTGTTTTAATGGATGTTACCGTGAATGGAATTCCCAACCCAACATTGAACAGGCACCTTTTGAAACAATTTATACGTGGTGAAAAAGTCCAATTATCAAACAAAAGACGAGTCTACGTAAGAGAGTCTGCACTTGCTGAAGAGAAGGAGTAGGAGCTAATGTCCCATATTTCAAAATTCTAATAGCTGCTTTTTGGACTTACCATTAGAGATGTACGCAATCTTGCTCTTGAAATAGTGGCAGCTAATCCACATATTCCGAATCCTTTTAACAAGGAAAAAAAATGCTGGTAAAAAAGGTACTATGCTTTGATGTCCAGGCATAACAACCTTGCTTTATGCCAACCAGAAAAAAATTCGATGGCACGCTGTAAAGGATTTAACAAAACCAATATGTATAAATTTTTTGATGTACTGTAAAAAGTTGTGGACGAAAATGGAATTGGCGCATTTCACATTCATGATGTCGACAAATCAAGGTTTTCTACGGTACAAAAAAGTCCCTAAAAGTTTTAGCCCTCAAAGGAAAACATCAAGTAGCTTTTGTTGCAAGTGGCGAATGAGGCACTAAAACAACACTAATATGTTGTAGCAACACTGCAGGGACCTACACCCTAGATGGACACATCACCCATTCTAAAAACCTGGTAGCTATAAAATTAGCTAGGAATAACGACATTATATTACTGCAGTCTATGGACGTTGGAGTTTTTAAATCAGTCGAGACCAGCTACATGCAGGTTATAGCAACGTGGCTGCGAACAAATATTGGTCAAAAGGTGAAACAGTTTGCAGTAGCAACTTTGTTAACAACAATCAGTAATGCGGTAAATGGATTTAAAGCTTGGGGGTTATGGTCAGAAAATCTAAATATTTTCACTGATGCTGATTTCGTGACTAGTGAAAATTCAGTGGTACCCGAAACTGCTGAAGAACCTGAAATAAATGAATGAATAAATGAGATAACTTCTATACCTCAATAAGAAAAAATACGCCTTAACAAAAAAGCAAGACTGTATCTATTGAACAAATTAGTCCACTACCAAAAGCTGCTAAAAAGTTGGGTGAAAGGGCATAAAAAGGAGCACAAAAAGTAGCAGTACTAACGGAGAGCCTTTATAAAAATGAGCTGGAGGAAAAGTATGCTCTGAAAGCAAAAATGAAAATATAAAAGAGGCAAAGGAGAAATCGTAACATTTGGTATTCCTCACAAAACAAATGTTTTTTAAAAATTAAATAAAGAATCCTATTTTAAAAATTGCAGTTAGGTTTTGAATAGACCGACGTATTGTTTTAAACCTAAAAATATATATTTCATTTATCAGTTTGTTAGAAAAAAAAATTAAAACCAAAAAGCGGTACATTTAGGCAACCTTACCCTACGTCATTAAAATTTTATTTTTTTACCATTTTTTTTCCAACTCGCGAAACGTCAGTTACGAGCATTGAGGAAACTTTCACCAAGCTACTATCAGTATGGAAAATAACAAATAAAATGAAACCCTGCTATGACAGCAGACTAGAGTTAGATCTAAAAATGTCCAATAACCAAAATATGATAATAAGTCAATTAAAACTACATTTTAGGTAAAATTATTGTATTGTTATGTGTTGGTAAGTCTGTACGAAATTGCTGGTATAAGGTGAACCTGGGTAAGAGTGAACGCTTTTTCGATTAGTGCCAATTTAAAGCATTATAACTTCTAAAATATATGTCTTCTAAATTTCATATTTTAAACATAGCTAGTATGAGTATCTGTTTACATGACTTTTGAGTTTTGCTGGTTAAAAGCAAAACACTTTTACTCACCTTTTTTTCTTTTTTTTGTTCATGCTGTCTACAATATAAGGTGTTTTCAGGTAATTTGGAGCAAGTGTGAAATACTGTTAAAAAAGTTACAATTTAGTTTTTGAAACCTTTTAATATCTAAAATAGTTGAAAAGTTATGAACTTTTCAAGATGAAATATAACTTAAGTGCCTCAAATAAAATTTGCCAAATCTACTGAGAAAATGAATGTGTCTCCTCTGCGGCCTCTCTTGGGGTCTGGCAGGATTCTTATGATCATTTCTTTATTAATCGTATCAATATCGTCTATATCGGGCCAAGAAAAGGTTTTTCTATCCCATTCCCATCTTTCAACAAAATGCCTTATTCTCTTCTTGGTTTCATATTGAACTACCACGCATTTGCCGTTTTCGATATTAGTTTGCTCGTCTTCGATTTCTTTGTCCAGAGTTTTATCTGTATCTAGCTCTTCTTCTGTATCAGAACTCTCTGGATCCAAGTCATCCGCTGAATGAATTATTACAGAGAAATCGTCCACCTCTTCATCTGTAGATTCGAGTTACTTTCTTTCTGGATTGTTCGCGTTTTCTTCTTCTAGTCTAGCTAATACCTGTGGTGCAGTGATGACTTCTGCTCCACATACCACTTTTCTTTAATTTTTTGTACCTGGCCACTATCAGAGTGTCTTATTGTTTTCAAAAGAAGCTCTTCAAATGATAATTTTGATGTGGATCGACTAGTTGTAGCTTCTACATTTGGAATTTGTTCGACATTTTGGTTTTCTTCTCGTCTCCCAACAGCATAACCTGAGGTGTGTTTTCTCCACCTTCTTAAACATTCAGGATCATATTTGTCTTCAGATATGACCTGCCGATCAAATGGCTGTATACCATCTTTAACAAAACCATTACTAATAGTGGTAGGCTTGAGGTCCTTCCAGGCTTGACCGATCATTGCCGAAAATTGTTTCTTTGGTATTTTAATTCCCACATTTCTCCTTTGCCAAGCCACTAATCTTTCATCCCATGTACCCTTCAGTGATCTGAACACTGATATATCTAGTGACTGAAGAAGGTGGCTCGTGTGTGGGGGAAGTTTTAGAATTGTTACATTATTGGCAGATGCCAATTCTATTAGAGGAATGTTAACATGGGTGCTATGACCATCATAAATAATCAGAACAGGTAGGTGTGGTCCCAGAGCAGGTAGAAGAGTTTTTTCAAAGTAATTTAAAAAAATGTCTGTCTCCATCCAGCCTTTTTTGCTGGCAGCAAATGACATTCCCGGATACGAGTCTTTTTCATTTGGAACCCAGGCATCCCAAATATTCTTCCCCTTATACACAATGAGTGGAGGGGCTTTCAATCCGGAAGCAGATACAGCAGCTAAAACAGTTGTATTTTCCCGGCCCGGACCTGACATGGTTCTATAACAAGCTTTTCCCCTTGCACCAACAATTTTTGTTTTATAAGGATCATGAAAAAAAGAACTCTCATCTAGGTTCCAAATTTGTTCGGGCTTGTTATGGAGTGATAAATCTGTTGAAGTTTGATTCAAAATATCGAAATATACATTAATGATGAACGGATCTGTCATCTTTTTTCGGGCGTACTCAACTGATTGGGACTTCTTTACACTCAGGTGGTGACGTATTTTGAAGTTTCTAAACCAATCATCACCAGGTATGTTGTTCTTGAATGGTGTCTTAATATTATTTTGTTCAACATAACTTGCAACAATCATCAGTAATTCTTTTCTCGCGATTCCAAAGCGCCACTTCTCAAGTGTGCGAAGAGCATTTGCTAATTTGATTTCATCCTCTTTTGGAATCACTGTAGAACGGCCTTGTGTCTCGCTTTTTTTTCCTCGGGTATCTTTCAGGTGATAAAATAGAGTGGTTTTCGGAATATGATATAATCTATGGGCTCTATGTATGGTTAGAGCACCGCGTTTAATTTCAGCCACAGCTAAATTTATATCTTTCTTTGAATAAGCCCCTCCTCTGTTAGTCTTTCTTATGTAAAGTCTTGGCATATTCTGAAATGAAAAATTTTTATTGAGTTTTTACACCGCAAAAATGTACGTTCACACTTGCACTGATGAAATGTTCACACTTACCTCATTATGCGAAATACTAAGGGGTGAGTGTGAACACCATATTTATCAACAGTACGAAAAAAAACCGAAAATGCATATATACTGTGTTAAACTATAACATATTACAAATACAATAGCAATAATTAAAAATAACTTACGTTGGTAAATGTATTTTTTCTACTACCGTGCGTAAAGTATGTACTTTAGACACACTTTTCGAGTGCGTAAAACTTTACTTTATGCACTAGTGCGTAAAGAAAAACTTCCAATTTGTATGTAATAGTTTTATCTAGTCTTATAAAAATATAGGTAGGTATATTAAACGGATATTAAATCTGAGTTTTCTTTAAATCAGAGATTGAAGCATATAGATTTCAGTAAAGTACATACTTAATAATTATTGGGTACTGGAAAATAAAGTACATACTTAATAATTATTGGGTACTGGAAAATAATCGAATAGGGTGCATAGGTAGGTACCTATAAGTTGGCTGTGAACGACTGACATTTCCTCGTGCATTGAATCTGACATTTAAATTTGAAATTTAGATCATCCGACTATACCTAGTGTAAGCAAAAGTATTTATATTTAAGTATTGAACATTTTTAGGAAACTATGATGTTATTTCAGATTCTTTTTTTAGAAAACGGAATAGGTAGGTACATATAATTATAAAGATGGATTCCTCTGACGATCTCTCAGGAGTTTATTTTGTAAATACACCATCAAACATATTACACGTAGCACATAATGCCTCTAACGATTTATTGCACCAAAAATCTGTGAATATTTATGAAACAAAATACAATTTGTTTAAAGAATGGTGTAGGAAAAATAAAATAACAAAATATTCTGTAAATGTCCGAGTGCACAAATGCACCTTTACTATTAGTATTGTTAATCGTTGAATTCGTCTGTTGTTTTGTTAATTTGTTGTAATTTTGATTGAAATGTTCAAAATATTAATCAATATATAATATATTTTATTAGGAATCGATCAAAGCGTTATAGTTTCTTCTAAAGAAAAATTAAACCTACTTTAGTGTGCAAAGAAAATTACTATTAAACTTCTGTATTTTGATAAAATTTTCGGTAGTAGAAAAAATAGTGTATGCAATTCGTGTGTAAAGGCCTTTTTCGACTCATGTGATTGTCGCATTCGCCTGCGGCTCATTCGACAATATTCACATTCGTCGAAAAAAGGCTACTTTACACACCTGTTACATAAATAATTATTTCCTTGTATTTTAAAAATAACACGGTGCACTCATCAACTGTGATCACTTTATGGCATGAATTAAATAGGTTATGTCGCGCCCGCCAATTATCGCACTAGCGGGCAAAAAACGTACTTCTATCGGTGTACTCCTGTCATTTTAAAATGATATGTTCACAGTTACCCCGATTCACACTTACCCAGGTTAACCTTACTAAAAAAAATTCAAAATAGATTTTCTTATTAATGAATGTACACTGATCGTAGAATTTGAAGCATTGTAGATATTTTTTCACGTCAATACAAAAGAAATAAGAACTTACAAAAGCCCGATCTTACCGTTATCCTTTTGGACTATCTACAATCCTAAACACAAAATCCCCCACGAATTGTCCCCTTTTTTAGCGGACAATATTCATATATCTACCGTTAATGGGACTCTACGGTTTTGATTCTGTAATTTAATAATTTTCTATAGTTTTTTCAAAAAATAAATTAGAATTGGAGCATTTTAATCCAAAATATACCATATTTTGATTTTAGAGTCTACTGTTATATAATATCAAAGTATAAATTGAAAATAATTTGAGCAAACCTACTGTCTTCCAAATATCATTGGGACCTCAAAAACAGTAAGAGATAGATAAGCCTCGACTTTCGGAGACCCTATACAAATTTACCTTTCATTTTGAAAGCAATTTAATTACTCCGTTAAATTACAGAATCATATCCTTTTGAATAAGATACGGTTACAAACAG
Source organism: Galeruca laticollis (assembly GCA_963921935.1). Taxonomy (NCBI): domain Eukaryota; kingdom Metazoa; phylum Arthropoda; class Insecta; order Coleoptera; family Chrysomelidae; genus Galeruca; species Galeruca laticollis. The sequence goes on from OY998177.1 coordinate 124,205,471, forward strand.
AAGGGCCTTAAAAGAATTTCTTTGAGTTAAGATATAACTGTAAGGCACGGTATAGTAGAGTAGCAAACTGTACAGAAAAATAATTAACGGTGAAATTAAAAAAATACCGATTTCCGCTAATTCTCAACCATTTATAGTGCTAAAATCTTCAATTTGTGTGAATTGATTGTGAAGAAGCTTTTTCGTCTTCAAATGTAACAACATGTCTTATGATAATTTGGTCTTTCATACTCTGAGAGGCAACATCCACAAAACTTTATTTATTCTACTTTACTCAATATCTTGTTTTTCTTGTAAAAGGGCGTAGTCCTATAAATACTATCATCTACCCTTTTGCGACACTTCATTCTATCTACCATAAAGTCTCTCTATCTATCTGTCCCTATTTTTTTTTTCATAGATCTTTCCATCGCATCTAATGTCTCCATTAATATTCCATTGGAAAATTTTCGTTTCATTGTGTCTATTACATCCCGTTACATATAATTTGTTTCCATGTTCATATGTCTTCTATGGCTGTTTGATATTTTCTTCTTTGATCAAAATACCCTTCTTTAATTAATTATATCTTTTTGTTACTTCGCCACATTATCTTGCAGGAAAAGTTACTCAACCTCTTTTCTTCTGCCGAAGAAGACCGACTCTGACTAAGTTATGAAGTTTCACTTCTCGAATTGACAATGGCAGTGGAAGCATTCGTTTATCTCCAACCATTAATAATGAAGAATGCTTGGTTTCTGTTGAACTTTTAAATACAATAAAAAAAATATAGAAATTACATTTGTAGCAGAAACGGGGCATGTCTTTTGGTCTTATTAACATGACAAGAAAAAGCAAACGGAACCACAACATGCAACTTATTACTTCAAACGTACAATACACAAGCTTTTTCTCATTGCTTTATTATCAGCAATCAGCAGTTTATTGTTACCCGAATTAATACAAAATACGACCAAAGATATTGAAAATTCCTTTTGGAGGAATACGTACAGACGGTTATAATTTAAAATTAGATATAAACAGGATGTCCCAAATAAGAGGAAATATAAAAAGTTATATTATTTTTAATAGAACAACCTGTATTTTATTGTGTAATTGGAAACTATATAAAAATAAGGTGAGTTTACTAAAGATTACCCAGACCTACTATTAATAATAGAAACTATAAAAAATACTACTACATATATTTTACGAAAAACTTGAGGAAGAGATTACGTCATATGAATATTGGTTTGTTCTATCTCCATTTTTTGGTATTTAGAGAGTTTTACTGTTTTTAAAAGCCAGAATTGGTGTGTTCTACCTCCACTACAGCGGTCTAGGGGTGAAGGTCGCATAATGAATTTAATTTGTCCTATGTCCTAACATACAAAATGCAGTTAAAAATTGTTTTGATCTACCTCCCTCCCATGCTTACAAGCTCGATATCTCCAACGCGATTAGTTTGTTTCTATAAAATATTTTTGTTGTATCTCCAGAATAGCCAATTAAATTGACTAGAATGGAGATAAAACAAAACAAGTATGGTTATTTGACTAAATTCCCTATCAGTGTTGGTTAGTTGTTTGTGATCTAATTTGTTGTGAAAGTAATATTTTTGTGTTATTAAAATAACATGGATAGTTGCAAAATAGTTCTCCTGCTCCTGAGTGGGCACCAGAGGTCGGAAGTAAGTTTTACCTATCAGTTGATAACTAACAAATAACAAACTGCTGAAAATTATATAAACATAACCTCAGTTTTTCCCTAACGTTTTCACCAATTATTTCGTTTAATAATCTGTTTAGACGAAAATAAATAAATAAATATCGTTAACTTTTGCGTAATGCACGTTGTGTATACCGGTGTTTACAACTTGTTTTTATAATTTCAGAATTATGGACGAAGTTTTTGAATCTTTATTGCCAACAGATGAAAACGAGTCGTCGATCACTTATACAGAAAGCGCGGTAGAAAAAACTGTAGAACAGGCTAAAAGCAGTTCTAATTCATTTGATCTTAATATAAATAGTACGTATAGTCCCGCTGTTACTAAATATGATAGTAGTAACATAATGGCCATGGATATCGAGCTTGAGGATGGAACCATTATACATGGATTCAATACATCCGTTGAAACACAGAAAAAGAAAACCCGAAAGAGAATTCGTAATCCTGATAGCTGGAAGCAAAATGTTCGAAAGAAGAAAACAGAATTCGGATGAAGATATTAAAAGAAACTTGCACGAGAAGAAAATAATTAAATTTAGTTGCAGTTGTAAATATCAGTGTAGCAAAAAAATTACCGAAGAAGATAGAGCACGCATTCATGAAGCATTATGGAAACTATCCGATACCAAAAAAGGTCACTTTTACAGCGAGAATATTAAGAAGACTTTAACTGCCAGAAAAAGAACGAAAAGCGAACAATTAAGAAAATCGATCATTTCCTGCCGTTGAATCTCACTACTGTCGTGATTCATTAAGTAAGACGTATTTGGAAAGCAGTCTGAATGTGTCTAAAATGTATTCGCTTTATTGTCAAACCACGCTGCATCCAGTAGAGCTTTATATGTACAGGAATATTTCTGACACAGAATTTAATATTGCATTCCACAAACCTAAAAAGACTTGTGTGAAAAATGTATAGAATTTGAAGTTAACAACAAAACACAAAATGATATAATAACTCACGAAAACATTTAAAGAGAAAGAAAGAGTCTAAAGAAGAATGAGACAAGGACAGAGAAAACAAGGATCCTCTCACTACTATAGTCACGTTTGACATGGAAAACGTATTTTGCTTGCCAAAAGCTAATATAGGAAGTCAGTTTTATAAAGAGAAACTCATATGTTATAATTTAACTGCACACTGCAATATAAGTAAAGTAGCATATTGCAGTATCTGGAATGAGGGAATCTGTGGAAGAGGTAGATTTAGCAAATGCTGTAATTAAGATTTTAAAGTCACTAGTAAAAAATAATCCAGCTATTGAAAAAATAATATTATGGACGGACAGTTGTGTTCCTCAGAACAAGAATTCCTTTATATCGGTATCACTTCAGAGTTTTTTGGATTTAGGGAGCAATAATCTGCAAACAATAGAACTGAAATTTTCTGAACCTGGACACGGAATTATCCAAGAAATAGATTCAGCACATAGTGACATATACGAGACCAGGATATCCACAGTTCATTAAGCTTATTAAGAATATTAAAATATATTCGACCAGGAAAGTTTACATTAAAAATACTGCAGATGCAGCCTCAGGATTATCTCAACTATCAAGCTGTAGCTACACAACTTTAATACAAAAAGTGCCTTATACACAAGTAAAGCACTTACAGTATAAAAAAGGTGAGTCTTTTGTAGTAAAATATAAAACGTGTTTTCTTGATGAATTTACTGCTGTGCGGATCAATAAGGAAGAAAATTAGTTAATTTTTAGCGACGATTAGATAATGAAGGTTTATAAAAGAATCAAGAGCTAATTCTAATTGAAGAAAATATTAAAGTAGGTCAAAAAACAAAAAAGATAGTTTAAATTTCAAGTGTGTCTATTTCAGAACTAAGATTTTGGAAATGTAACAAACCAATACTCATATGACGATTATGAAAGTAGATACAGTGATTTTGGTAGATTTTAATGCATATATTGGCAAAGAAGATCATATAAAGAGTGTGGCTGGCAAACATACCATACACGAGAAAACAAATAATAATGGATAGAGGCTTTGTAGTTTCGCAGAATACGCCGGCATGGTGATAAGCAGTACAAAACCCCATCACAAAAAATACAATACAATCACCTGGAGATCCCCAGACCAAAAAACACATAACAAAATTGATCATGTCTCAGAATCAAGAAGAAATGAAACAGCAATCAGAGACGTAAGGATGTATAGAGGAGCTGGGCAGTGCAACTTTGTAACAAAAAATAAAAAGCATCAATATAAAACATATAGTTAATAAATGGGATATACAAAAGTTGGAAGATATAAAAACTAGAAAAAAATATGGAAAGCGCATGGAAATATTACTAGAAGACAAAGAAAAAGTAATGCAAATCAATGAAGTTCAAGACAAAGTGAAACAAATAGAAGAATGTATAAATACAGCAGCAAGAGAAAAAATAGTCATTAAAAAGAACAGACCAAAAAAATGTTGGTATAATGAGGAGTGCAAATAATAGTGGAAAGGAGACGGGATGCTTGGGGCAAATGGCTTAGAACGAATAAAGACGAAAACTAAGAAGTACTGTTTGTTTTCCATTGCCGTATTTATGTTGTGTACTATTCTAAGAACCTGCTGTACTGTAAAGTGTTGCTTTCGAAATCCAAATTGGTGGTTAGGTATCCATCCCTCTGTTTCAGGGTCTGAGTTGATTCTTTGTAACAGTAATCTTTCGAGTATTTTAGATATGATTGGTAGTAGGCTTATTGGCCTATATGATGAAACTTCATTCGGATTTTTGCCTTCTTTTGGGATTAGTATTATTTCAACGGTTTTAAGGAGAGCAGTTACTGTGTTTTGAATGCATTGTATTTTCATTATTTATTGTACGATTTTAGTTCGCAAAATACCGAAATGTTCAACAAAACACAGCAACTACAAAACCTGATAAACCTGCGTTTTGACCAAAATGTTAGTTACTGTGTTTTGTTATGGGACAGCCGAGTAGTATAACAGCTTAAAAATCAGAAACTGGTTGGAAATTCTCGTTCGTAGACTCCATAAAAATACTTAAGAAGACTTGCAAAATACAGATATTGTAAACAATTGTCGCACTGTGCGTAAATTTTTAGAAAGACAGTCTACGCTGATAAAAAGTAGACGCTTTTAGAAATCATAAAAATATTGTCGTCCCACTGTCGATTTTATTTGTTTGTAACTCGATTTCTTCATCGATTTTTATCAAATTAGCTATGAAATATTGTTGCTACTCTACTATGAGTTGTTATGACCGCATCTCGGTAAGTATATCTTCTCAATAATCAGCCTTATTTGGTTCACACAAGTAGCACACAAATGTCATTGAAGATAGGAAAGTTAGAGTTTCACACTTTTTGTCAGACAGTAGAATTTTACACTTTAGGCCCCTTTTATAAGTCGCGACTCGGGCGCCGTTTTGGTCACAATTGCGCTAAATATTGACTTTTTCGTGTTGTGATTTAATTGACTCATGCTTGACATTCGCTAACGTTGTGACCGATTTCGGAATGGGTGATCAGTTGTAGGTGAAGATCAGTGTTTATGACTAAATCAGCTACGCAACCGATCACGCTTGTTGTATATTTCGTTAGAGATTCTAGTGCCGTTTGGGGCATACCTCCTATGTATAGGCCTTCTTCTTTCGAGTTGAATATTCTCTTTTTGGAAACTTCCACTGATTGGCGGGTGATTGCCGGACCGTTGTCTACTATTAGCAAACCTGCAGATCCACTTCTATAAATAATAAACTGAGTTTAATAATGTCCGTTAAACTTGATATTAACAATTATTTCGTTATGTATTTATTTTAATATTTTTACCGCTTACCTGACAGCTTTCACCCTATGCCACAATCTGTCATTCACAGTAGTCGAATTATGAACAACTTTGATCTCTTCTTCCCATTCTTTGTCGCGGAATCGAAGTACCAAAGCTCCATTTTCTAGTCCCAAAGAAATGTAATTATCTCCTCCAAAAGCGCAAAGGAGTAAACCAGACTTGGAGGAGATTTTGAACCGAACGTTCACCACGAAAGGATTCGTTGAGATAGCGTCCATGGTCGTCGCGTCGTTTAGATGGATGTAACTATTGGTGCCATGAAAATAGGGTGGACCTCTCGAACAAAGGTGATCTCGATAACCCGGTTTACACCTGAGGATAGAAAACAGTGATTGAATATCAGTTAACATCAACATTTATTAAGATAATATGTGATAATATTATGATTTCCATCGATAAATTAAACATTGTCTTAGTATTGTACTTATTTTATTCTCCGTATTATTGAAATATAATTGTTAAGACTTCTGATTAAACTATTTTATTCGTATTCTGTTGTCATGAAATCAAGTTTTGTGTATAAAAAATTATTAGAGATGACAATTTTGATATGTCAAAGAAAAGTTAAATAAAACTATAAGTAGTAATCCCGAGACGGGAAATTACAAACTAAATAATAATAACTTACTTGCAAGAAAAATATTCCATTTCGGGTATACAATCACCATCCTCTCCACACGGTCTCGCCACACAAGGATGCGGACAATTATCAACATTAGCGCCTCCTAAAGCTTCAGCAAGTATATTTACCGGCTTTCCATTGATTTGAACTTGTTGTATGCAACCGACGAAAGAAGTTTTAGATTTGATATGTGCTGATACTATGCCGAAGTTCGGAACTCCTCCCAAGTAAAGATTTTGTGGTAGTGATAATTGTGTGAAAGCTCCTGGACTTAGAACTTCCGTAGGCAGTTGGTTGTCTACCGTTAGGATAGCTAAGCGACCGGTTCGTGATATTCGCAGCTGGAAAATCAAAAATAACATATTTCTTATTATATCAATATATAAATAAATTTTGCAGAAAAAACCAAATAAGACATTGGTTCACAATGAAAATATATGATTTAAAAACTAATAAAAAAATTATTAAACTTAAAGGTGGGACTTTGTGTCATCTTGTTCATATAAGAGAACATATGCTTCTCCACTGACTAAAGATTTCCACGATATTAATAGCACCCTTGAATCGTTATATTCGTGCCACCGTCCCGTGTAGGGATGTCGGTAATATGCTGTGTAGTGACCATTGTAAGTGGTTACACTGTGATTTGATATAACGTAGAGGTTGTACATACAAGGTGCCACATTATCAGCCGCGTAATGTCTCATATCAAGCGAAAAGCGCTTCAGGTGAATAACCAATATTTTCGGAAATTTATGAATTGAGAATGATTTAGTGCATCGTTTTCGTTCCTTACATTTCGAATGTAAGTTGGTTTCTCATCACCGTCGAGTGTTTCTTCTCTTGTAAACGAATCTAAACATTGTAAAAGTCGTAATTGACCTATTCTTTGGGGTATGGAAAGGGATAAATCCCAAAAGGGATCGTAGGTGACGGAACAGTGACCACAGTGGAGTTGTCCATTCTCGGATATCTCAACCAATATTCTTGTGCTTTCTCAATGTCACTAAGTTTGTCATCAATTTCTGTTAATATGGGCTTTGGTTTTTCATATACCTTGTTGACACCTTCGTGAAGTCCTGCAAATTATACTTTCAAGCAATGTATACAGGAAGGCTCATCAAATACTTGACATGATGACATTTTTTAGGGTGATTGGTCTTGGAACCATGAACAACAATGGGAGTAGAATAAATGAGTTTTGTGAGGGCAGGGAGCTGATTGTTGGAGGAACTCTGTTTCAGCACTAGAAATGTCCCAATATTACTTGGATCTCACCAAATAGAATAACAACTAGTCACATTGATCATGAAGCGATTAGTGAGAAATGGCGGAAGTATCTCTTGGATGTGCAAGCTAGAAGGGGAACTGATAGTGGTAGTGACCACCAACTGTTAACTGCAGACATAAAATTGAAAGTAGCATTAACAATAGTCCTGTAACCATATACATTCGCCCATACGCAAATATGGTAGTTCTGATGAGTTGGTTATTATGTTGGTCCAATGAATAAACCAAGTTTTAGAACTCAACGGTCGAACGTAACCTAGTCCTAAATTAAAAAAAAAACGAAGGGCTGATTTTTTCGAAATAAACATTCAATAAATTTTTAAAGTGGACAAAATTTCTTATAATTTGAGGCTAACCTAGGTCTAATACAGCCGTACTCTAAGTGTGTTCCGATATCCCTGTTGGGGTTCCAGAAGAATTCAGAAAATAAAATAAAAATCAAAACACCTCTCTCGGGTCGAACGCTTTGACGCGGGCGTTTCACGAGGTGTAGCCGAACTTAGTCGCCACCCACAACAGTACAATTTTACTATGCCGCCACTGCCGATATCTACTTGTGCGCGCTCACAAAGTCGAAATTGTTTACACCGCATTTTTTGATGCCCGATACCTGAAATGTGCAGCTTCACATCTTACACCGGAATGTCCGAAAGACAGGTCAACACCGGCTAAATGCGCAAATTGTAACGCCGAGCATCCCGCAAACGCCGAGATCTGCCCCGAATATGTGAAGAGAAGAGAGTGGCTTGATCAGAGATCAAAAAAGTAAACGCAAAATAAAGAAAATATAAGATATATACCAGCCCCAACAACTAATCCCTGGAACAAAAATAAGATTGCAGAAAAAGATGACTTTCCGAGCCTGCCCCGAAGCCAGCATCTAGAGGGAATCAACATAGCCGCACCGACCAACCCCAGTCTAGTCAAGAAACCCACCCTCAATCAGTAGATGTCTCGAAGTTTTCAAATTTAAATAATCTATTCAAAGAACTGAATTCCATGGTTAACCTGGATGAACTGACAAGAGCGGTACCAGACTTAATCCATGAGATGAGGAATGCCACAAACAATCTCGAGTATTTAAGATTTATAATTACTTCGTTCAAGATATAGACAAGTATGACATCTAGACAGGTAGGTGGAAATATAGGAATTCAAAAACGAACCTTTCTCAAAATAATTTTCTGTAATGTACATGGAGTAAATAACAAACTTCATCTTCTCAGACATTTTCTCGACGCTCATAAACCTGATATATTCTTTCTAATTGAGACATTCCTTGAACCAAATAGATCCGGGAATTTTAGAAGCCCCGATTATAGTCTTCTTAGACAAGACCGCCCCGCGGATGTCGGCGGGGGTGGTATCGCAGTATTAATCAAAAAATACATAAACTTCCGACTCCTGCAACCAAATAATTCATCAATTGAGCATATCTCACTTTTAATTGACAATAAATTCAAACTCGTTGGGCTTACAGCCACCCTCACAATAAATTAACTGAATTAGATTTTTTCAATATCACAGAAACACATAATAGGGCTCTTATAGTCGGTGACTTAAATTGCAAACATCCGCTATGGGACTCCTATGCCACATACCCTAACACAAATGGAAATACTCTGCAAAGGTTCTGAGATAACTTGGACTGTAATATTTACAGCGCTGACGATCCCACCCACTTCCCTTTCAATAATTTTTCCCCCAGTACCATATATATTGCTATCGGTCGTAATATAAACACTATTACCAAATTAAAAACCATCCCAGACCTCAATTCCGACCACGATCCGATCCTCCTTGAACTAAAAATGACACACAAAATACACCCCTATCTTACAAAAATGCACGATTACATAACAACCAATTGGACACAATACAGAAAGCACATAAGTGAACATTTAACAATTACAGACAAAATTAAAGACACAGAACACTTAACAAATATAATACAAAGTTTACAAGACATTATCATTACAGCAAGAAATAAAACCACCACCCTGAAACCTAAACCCCAAATTCCTAAAAACCTTCCTGAATATATTCTAAGCATAACAAATAAAATATAAAAACAAAATTCGCTGCAGATGGCAAGTGACCAGAGCTGACAGTGATAGACAAATTTTAAAATATCATCAAAACATGATTAATACTCTAATAATAGAAATTTTACGTGGAAAACGTTTTTAGAGAAGCTGTTACCTCGAGACAACTCTCTATGGCGGGTTACAAGGAAACTGAGAGGAAATAGACAAGGAATCTTAAAAATTGTTGCCAAGGGTATAACACTCACTCAAAAATCAGATATCGCAGAAGCCTTTGGAGAGTATTTTCAAAACAACTTTACAAACAACATAGCAAATACACTACACCACACTAATATCACTCATTCAGTTCAAAATCATTTACACAATACAAATACTTTACACACGAAAAATTTAGTCACAACTCATAAAATATATCACATAATTGATACGCTTAAAAATAAAACAGCTCCGGGGAAGGATGGTATACCAAACATCCTCCTTCCCAAAACAGCTATAGTACAATTAACGTACAAAGCCAATTTAATAAATAAAACTGGAAAGTACTCAGATATGCTCAAGATCGCCAATGTCATTCCCATTGTTAAATCATTCTTAATAGAATACGTTGATGAAAATAATATAATACCTCTCGAGCAGTACGGATTCAGAGGTGGACACAGTATGGTAGCACAAATCATTCGTGTGTTCAACTACATCAGAGAAGGCTTTTTTGCTAAAGAAAAACCTGTTATGGTCACTGTAGATATACAGAAAGCTTTTGATTCCGTATGGCACGAGGGGTTGTTGTATAAACTTATCAAATTAAAAGTACCTGACTACTTAATAAAGATAATAAATTCGTATATTACAAATAGATAATTCTATTCCAAAGTGAATGATGGCCTGGCGGGCCCATTCCGGATTCAAGCCGGCGTGCCCCAAGGATCAGTCTCATCACCTTTGTTATATTCTTTATTTACCCACGATCTTCCCACCTCCCCACAAATCCTGACAGCCATGTATGCGGATGACACTTGCTTCGTATCATCAGCTCCAACATTAGAAACTGCACTAGACAATGTCCAAACACATATAACACACACATATTACCATACATGAGAGACAACAACCTTATAATTAACACCGCCAAACAGATTACTTGTTACTCAGGAGGAGACCAAGGAAAAACTCGATGCAACTTCAGTTGTGTATTGATGGGCAGTATATTACACCCCGTAACACACTGAAATACTTGGGCTATACTGTGCATGGCACCAGCAATGCTAATGCGCATATTGCACAACAAGTTTCAAAAGCCAAAGTTGCAATGAGCAAACTTCACCCCTTAATTCGTAGGAATAGTTGTCTCTCTTCCACAAACAAAATCACAATATACAAACACATCATACGACCAATCCTCACATACGCTGCACCGGTATATTACACAGCAACAAAACACAATTTCCATACACTGCAGGTGGTACAGAACAAGTGTCTTCGCATGGCAATTAAACACACAACAGTTTATCCAAGACTTCCCAAAACTACTTGGTTACATGAACAAGCAGTGTACGAATTTGATTTAACTCCCAAATTCTTCCTGTAAACTATATTTTAACTTCCCCCTGTATAACATGACATGTTTCTTACATCGACAAAATTCCATTTTAACGATTACTCCCACATAAAAAATACAGATGATTATTGTTCTAGGAATTTTCCACTTAATATTTCGAAGCAATCGGCATCAGCACAAAACCAACCCACACGTGTATTTCCTACTCACTTCAGCCGACCTATAAATATGAATAATACCCTAAATTTAACCACTTCCCAGTCATCATTCATCGCTTCATCAGTCAGCCTTCGTACATAATGGTATAGCTTTATAATAAAATACCGGCTGACACCGGTATATCATATTACCTTACTTTAACCATCATACAGTTACATCAGATTAAGTGATAAAAATTCAGTGAAATTCTTGATTGTTCAAGCAAAAAAACAATTTATATCTTCGATCAATATATTTAAATGAAAGTGAAGTAATTGTTTAATTCATAAAACCGCCATAATCCTACGTATACTACAGTGAACAAAATATAAGGTCCTTCGAGATAAATGTTAAATACAAAACTTCCCGTTCCATTTATTATCTCTAAATAAAAGAGGGATAATAAAGCAAGCAGACTTACCTACTATCAAGGACTTGATAACTAAAATATCCACAAACTTTTACAACTACAGTCTCCCTGAAAGTCTTCGTAATACTCTCAGAGCCGCTAGTCTCGCAGAAGACACTCTTGATAGTCGGTGTAGGCTTCTGCATGGTAGTTTGTACACATAACTAGTTGTTCAATCTCCAATAACCAAATACATCGAAATAAGGGACTACCATATCCCTTATTCAAAACATAAACTCTCCTCTGTCAAAACATATAATAAACTATAAACAACGTCTGCCATGCTGCCACTCCTCATAAACTAACCTTTGTTCGCTTTTGAAACCCTGTTTTTCAGCCGGTTTTCAGGGACAACACAGTCGAATTATCTGGGGCGTCATACTTGTATATGCGGGAGTTATTTAGTTAATTAAAACAAATGGGTAATGTGTGGAGCAAGGAACCATATACATCATGATTGCAACACATAGATGGTTTTGAAAGGCCAGAACATCGGCTTCATAACGATGTATTTCAAGCTATCTATGTAAATATTCCAACATAAATTATTGTTAATAAAGACATTTTTAAATTAAAAGAAATAAAAATCATTTGTATGATAAAACTTGGTTGTTCCGACTATCTTTTATGGCGGATAAATGCCAAAAAGGCCGTGTCTATTCATCGGGGCGCCCCGTCGTATATAGGTATATTTGCTATTCATCGGGGCGTGATGCACGCATGCTCATATTCCGGCCCCGACGAATAGAATCTTTACATATACATCGGCGCGCTCCGAGATATGCGTACATTTAGTATTCGTACATGCGTAATGCTTGCTGACCAATGTAACCTACATTTCCTTTAAGGCACAAACTGATAACTCCTTTGTTGAAAAAACAGGTAAATATTTATATTTAAATGACATATGGCAGTGAATTATTGAGTGATTGTTTTTTTAAGGATGGAACATATAGTAGGAAGACAATTTAATAGCTACCAAAAGGTAACTACGTTTGTTAAAAAATTTCAGACTGATAATTTTATTCAAGTTAACTGCGTTGTTTCACAATCTCAATTTTTTGCTTTTGAGGTAGTAATATTACGGGAAGTCTTCAAACACTTTATTTCAACACTTTCTTTAACTCGAAGGACCATCAGTGTTTCCACTGAATTAATTGCGTGTATTTATGTAGGATTTGGATAGTTTAATAAATTAAATTCATGTTTCACTTTCACTACTTTGTATTGAGTGTAATTCACAGGTAGATCACTTTGCGTAACAATTAAGAATATTATTACTATTTGCAGTTATGATATTATTACTTTTTTATTATGATAAATGCAATGTAGATAAATAGCCGGTACGTTGTAATCACGTATGTGTGGGTGAGTGACGAAGTAGTGAAGTTATGCTGAAAAGTTACTGGGAAGTTGACTGGGAAGTGATGAAAAATAGGGTCTTATTCATATTTATAGGTCGCCCAAAGTGGGTGGTAACAAGGAGATCATGTGAGGATGTTACCAGTGGGGGATGAGGGTTTAAAATATAACCGTCATACAACTGTTGAAAATATCAGCTGATTCACGCATTTTTTGTGAATAAAAGAAATTGTTGTTTTTTGAGATACTATCTACTCTAAGCAGTTTTTATGACGCGATAAGAAATCGAACACTTTGAAGTACGCAGTGAGTGGAGATATAGCATAATGATAAGGCAATAGTTATATGTGTTTTTTCTATGAAAGGGACTTTGAAATGGATTTTTGCGTAGTTGAAGGAATATTATATAAATGGAGGGAATAATTTTTATTTAAGATGTATGTGGAATATATGAATTTTGATATGCAGGGTGAAGAAAAAGTAAGAATTTACAGTAGGAATTTATTTGAGTGTTAATTCAAATTCGTACACGTGTTCTATCGAAAAAACTAAATGCTGACTCAGCACGAGAAAAATGTAAAAATAAAATTGCAACACTTCTGGCGGTTGGTTTACAATGTTGGGGGTAGCTTCAAAAAGAGATGAATTTAAATTGGGGTTCCATCCCAGACTTTACAGTTCAGCATTCCTCTAGACAAGGGATGTGCCGCATTGTTCTGAGAAGAAATGTGACGCCACTGGAATTTTTGCGAAAGATAATGTATTTGGCATCCACGATTGGACACAAACGTGATCCACGTACTTATGGCTTCCGATCCAACAAAGAGCAATCGAGGAAGCGGTCCAAAGGTTAATAGAGTAGAACAAAATTTTATTTTCAAAAATTTGTGAATTTTTTACAACAAATTTCGAGAGTAGAAACATAGCACAAAATTCTAATCGGGGTATTGTGATAATTTTCTTAAGAGAGGCCACATGAGACGCAGATATACAACGGCTCCGTACGCCAATGTGCTGGCGTCCGCGAAACCGTGCAACTCGACGTTGGAGATTTCTTTGTTCAAGAACAAATTCCTAGAGATAGTCAAATGTTTTAATTGCAATAATTTTTTTACAAATTCTTGCCACAGTTCTAAAAGAGGATTTGCATATCCCAGTCAAGGTGGGACATCCAAATTTTCTGCAGCAAGACCTTACCTGCTACAATGATAGGGTTTACCAAACGTAATGGGTCGAAACATGAGCTAATTACTGATAAAACTTTTCTTTTCGTAAGAGGGTGGATATCTAATACTGAGAGTACTGAAATTCTAAAATCATCAAGACCAAAAATTTTGCATGCGGATTCATTTAAATTCAAATATTTTTCGATGTATTAGTATAAACAATCCTATTAGTGATACCATGAAGAAAAGGAACTTTGGCCGGCTTTTAAATTTATTTAGTGTAGTTATTTACATTTTCTAATTACTCAATATTGTTGTCAATTTGTTTGTTTTGTTGCATATTTGCAGCATTGTGTTTTCATGACTGAATGTTATTGAAGATTCATTAGTGTATTTTATTTTATTTATTATTCCACAGTTCAGCATGGATCGTCACAAGCCTCATGAGTAAAGACTTGCCGGAAATATGGAACAATATGTCATATAGTGAAGATGGATTGGAGATTTCTGATGATGACAGTGAAAGTAATCCAAATTACGATCCAAGTCACCCAGAATGTTTTATCTGTTTATTCTGTTAAAGTATTTTAATTGTTTAAATTTATACAGAGAAAAAAACTGAGCAAAAACATTCACATTATCGTAGTAAATAAATGATATATTGCAAAAAATTGCAACTGAGTTGCCCAGTGACATACAACAATTTGTAACTCTTGAATATCATATAAGTTTATTTACCCAAAGCACCCATGTCAAGTTTTGGATGGGGCGTCCTCTATAGTCGTCCATTATTTTTGTTATTCGATAAATATAATGTTTGATGGTTTACCTGATGCCATTCTCCCATGGAAACGCTATATTGACTCTTTACAGACACTGAACCGGTTCCCAAGTTATATTTAAATACTATAAAACCACTTTCCAAGTAAAGACCTATAAAATCACCGCTGCCGTCTATCCGGTGACCGTTGTATAAAAGAAGACCGTCTGAGGCAGTAGGTTTGAATGTTACGTCCAGATCTAGCCATGTTAAAGCAGTTTCACCAAGTCCTCGATATCTTAAATGGCTTGATCCGTTGAAAGAAGGCACCTAAAACAAAATATTTGGAACTGAGAAAAAATACATACAGTTAATAAATTTGGACGACTGTGAAATCAAGAAATTGAAATGTAGCTTTCAGCAGTAGTCTTTTAATTAGATTCACAACTTTTTATGTAATCTCATGGAAAAGCTTTACTCTATTAAGCGCTATAAAAAATATTTTATTCTTTGGCGAAATACGGTCGTTTGTGGAATTCACGGTTTTTGATCACAGATCAGAATTTTGTTACGAAAAAAAAATTCCTTATTCTGCATACCTCCTAACACTTCTGAAAATTTCAGTAAAAAATGCTCATTAATCCCTTATCACACTTTCGAGTAATAACGTTTCCAAGTTGTTTACATGTGATACTTCACGTTTGGAAGTTCTTGATTTGGATTCATTAAAAATTAAATATTTCCGTAAAAACTTCAGTAGGGTATTAAAAAATATAGGGCATTGTATTTAAAATAAACCCACAATTTCACTTCAAAAAAGTTTTTTTTTCGACGCTTTTGGGGAAAAATATACATTTGGCAACTATTTGAACACAAACGTGAAGAAAATATAAGAAGTTTAGCGAAGACTGCACGTCGATATATTTCTCCATTCTCGTCAAAATGTGTTACTTTATAGGGGGACACCCGGTATTTTGAATTTCCGTTCTTAAAATCATAGCTGATCTATTTAAAATGTCCCTCTGGTCAATAACATCTAAACAATTTTGTAGCAAAATATTATTGAACGGATTGACAATTTTTTTTGTTTAATTTTACGACTGCAATTTTCCTTGGAAATAATTTCAGCAATCTTTCTTCCAAATCTTCAAGTTCAATCATACAATCAAAATCTCTGAATTTCGTTTTTAGGTATACAATATACATGTTTGTTTTTAAAAAATGTTTAAAAACAACATTTACCTAAGTTGGTAACGTTTTCTAACACGTAATCTGATACAACTTCGAATTCCGTTTTATGAATATAGCATTTTTGATGACATTCTGTTTTCTGCGATTTTTGAAGTGAAACTTTTTATGGGACACTAGCGTTTTGTCATGAGAGTTAACTCGTCGAGCTAACAAAACTGTTAAACTCCTTGTGAGAGAGGCGGAAAAAATTAACGAAGATCCGCACAAAGAGGAGACGCCGAGAATAGTCGCAGGGCATTGTTTATTGATGGCGATCATGTTATTCCGTTCATCAATCCCCACTTCGCTGCGCGAACGATAAAGTGAGAACGCATTCGGGGGGAAAAGGATACCAAAAGCGCTGAATAATTTCTGCCGATATTGGTATAATCCAGTGCGAAATTAATATAGAAATTGTTTACCTTTAAAATTAAGGCGATAAAAACTAGGAAATTTCTTTGCATTGTGTATTTATTTGTATTATTTTGAAAAAAATATGTAATAAAACGTAACAAGAGTATTGAAATATATTGAAAAAGGAAATAAACAGGTATACTTGTCCGTACGGATAAGTTCTGTACTCATTAAAGTTTAAGCATAAACTGTGTTATCTCCTACTTTCCGCATTGAGACCAACGCGCATCGTGGGCGTGTCCACTTTCAAACTTTCAGCTATATTTGCTAACCTGTACGTAGAAGAGCAAGTAAGTCTCAGTTCATCAGAGAAAGTCGTTGTAACTAGTGTTGCTTTATTTATGGAAATATTTTTTTTTGTAATTGTAATTTAAAATTATTTTTTGATAAATGAAAATGAATGGACAAAAAACTTCAATTTCAGTCGTTGGCGATGGAAATTGCTTGTTCAGATGTTTGTCTTATTTTATTTTTTCAACTCAAAAATTTCATTATTTGATACGATTAATAATAGTGAAATTTATTCACGATCATTGGGACAATTTTAAAGAATTTATATGTGGAGAAGGAGTATATGATATACAAATTTCAAATAATGAAGATTATTACAACCATTTATCGAAACAACGAATTTATGGAGGTGAAGTGGAAATAGCTGCTTTTTTACATATTTTTCCCAATATAAAAATAGTCATACATCAAGATAATAGGCCACCTGTCGTACATGGAAATACAACATCTAATTTTCAATTAATATTGAAACTTATTGGTGTAGTTGATTCTGGACATTACGATATAATTCAATGTTATAATGAAAATTACGAGGTAGAAAATATTGAAGATCTGAAACATTCAGCACTTGATACAAAAAAACATTTTGATGCAAATAAAAAAAGACAATACCACAAAGAATACATGAGAAAATATAGAATGAAAACAAATCAACAAGAACGAAATATTCAAATTGATACTAATGAAACTCCAAGGCAGAAAAAAATGTATGCGTCAGTCCAAAACTAACAGCGTCAAAAGTGAAACTTTTCATGTAATTCAAAAACTGTCAATGAGTGTACAAAAAAATACATTGCAGCAAAGAAAAATTGACTGGAAATTATAATAAAAATGATTTATAATAAAAATCAAGAAAAATCTACAGACTATCCCGAATTAATTACTACGGAAGTTTCACTTGTACGTACTATTATTTACATATACATAAAACTATATACATATACGTACAAGTGAAACTTCCGTAGTAATTAATTCGGGATAGTCTGTAGATTTTTCTTGATTTTTATTATAAATCATTTTTATTATAATTTCCAGTCTGACGCATACATTTTTATTATTTTAGATTGTATCCGATACAATAGATCGTTCTCTCTTGTAAACGTTTAAATCAATTGAAAATAGAAAAAGTCGAATAATTTTAATAAACGATATGGCATTTTGAGTGATTTCAAAAATTTTTGTGATTTGAATTTCATTACTTACATTTTTTATTAAATGGAAATTTTATTCTCTTTAGAGTTACTTGGGAAGGCGCAAAGTTTTACTGCATCCGGAGATGGAAGTTTTGGTAGTAAGGTGAAGTGGGGTAATTGTGATATAGTTTTTCATTAGGTTGAATGTATGACGCCGCTTAATAAAAAGCTTAATAATTAAAATTATAAAAAAAAATGTAATACATTTTGGAGTTATGAAATTAACTGTCTCGACCCTTACTTCGTGGAATCTGCTCATATTAGTGAGTTTCATTTAAAACACTAACATTTTGGAGCTGTTTATTACCCATCATTGTGTTTTAAGTTTAATTATCAGCTTATTTTTTTTGTTAGTCATTTTTTTCAAAATACGGTTATTCTATCACATTTGCCCCTTAGTTTGGGGCAAATGTGATAACGACCAATATTTTGTAATGCAAAGCCTTTAAAACATATAAACTTTTCAAATATAAAAGCAAAATTAGCAGATTTTCTAAAAAAAACATGATAATAGAAAATGTTAAAAAATGATAATATTTGCTGCAGTTATACAGAACTATAAATTATAACCCCCAAAGCGAACTGGAAAATCTCCTCTTCGGTCGGTGGTTGGTTTTGGCAAAACGGTGATAATATCGTTGTCGACTGCCGTGTCAGTGTCTTCGATTTTTGGCCAAACAAATTTATTTTTGTATGGCCTTGTAAATTTAACAACCCATCCTTAATCGCTTTGTTCTAGCACATTACCAACAAAATGTTTGATTAACATTTTTGTAGAATATTTTACAATTACCCAACATCCCGGAGCAACAATTTTGGAATTCTTGCACATCTATGGTATTCTCTATCAATCAATACCATTATTTAGCACTTCGTTCACGAACTCCTCAGAATTGTCAGACTCAATTAATTCTAGAGGTGTGTGATCGTCATCACTGCTACTGGTGGAAAATAATCGAGATTTTCCTTTAGCGCCCTTCTTAATATTTATAGCTTGTGAGGATTTTAAAATTCCGGCTACAGGACATATTCTAGTTTTCTTCTGTGGTTGCAGCTTTGGTGTTGGTTTAACTGCAGATAATAAAAGGTGTTCAAATGACACACTGTTGTTACTGTTCACAAATGTTTGAGGGGCCTGGTAATTTCTTTGCTCTTGAACCTATGTTGAAATGTTTCCTTCCACTTTTACATAAGATCTGGGAGAAAATTTTCTTCCGGAATAATATTTCGATTAAAAGGGAATATCCCTCCCTTCCTAAATTCATTTACGATGACATTAGGGGAAATAAGTTTCCGTGTTTCACACAAGAACTGTGAAAAAACCTTTTTGTGTATTTTTTGTCCTACATGATTGCGTTGCCAGGTGACAAGTTTTTCATCCCACTTGCATTTAAACGATTTAAATAAGGCTAGATCTAATGGTTGGAGCAAGTGGCTGCTGCGTGGAGGAAGCTTCAAAATTGTTATTTGTTCTCTTTCAGCAGACTCTAAAGTTTCAATGCTGACATGGGTTAAGTGACCATCATATTTGATAAGAACAGGTCGCTCTGATCCAACGGTAGGTTTTTTTACTAGATGCGTACACAGTTCCTTTAAATTCGTGTTCTGGAGGAGCAACCCATTGGTCCCATACATTCTTTCCTTTGTACACAATTAGTGGTGGGGCTTTGTCCCCTGCTGCATTGCACATTAGCAAAATTGTGGTGTTTTCTTTGCCAGGAAAGCTGATTGTCCGAGACAAAGCTTTATTAACAGCACCTTCTACTTTCACTTTCCTTGGGTCGATACTGAGGCTGCTTTCATCCAAATTCTTTCCGATTTATCATGCAGTCCAAGTTCATTCAGGGTAAGTTTTAACAAATCTAAGTATTGATAGATTATGAACGGATCCAATGCCTTTTTCCAGGCGTACTCCATATTTTGAGGAGTTTCAAGATACAGATTGTGCCGCTTTTTTTAACTTCAAGAACCAGTTTTCACCTGGAACGCCATTTTTAAAATTATTTTTTATGTTGTTGCTTTCGATAAACCAAGCAACTAGTTCAATTATTTCTTTTCGGGAAAATCCATACCCCCATTTTTCAGCTATTTTTAAACAATTTGTTAGCCTTGTTTTATCCTCGATTGGAATTGTAATTGGTCGGCCTTTTTTTTCTTTTACTGCTCCACGTACACCTTTGATTTGGGAATGCAATAAAACGTACGGAATTCCATACTTCTTAGCAGCTCTGTAAATTGTTGGCTTCATTAATAGCCAGTTCTAGATCTGCATTCGTGTATTTATTATCATCCGAGGACTTTTTCTTGTAATTGCGTACCATAGCCATACTGAAACGATAAAGGGGCAAATGTGATATAATATAACACAATTTCTCCGCCACTGTATAACATATTTGCCTCGTGAGGCTTATTTCGTGGGGGAAATGTAACATAGTCTCAAAAAACAGTGAAATGTTAAAATTCTGACAAAATAAACATACTACATTATAAACTACAGTAAATGAACCCACTCCTAGTAATAAAACCTAACTTACCAATTGAGATCACAATTTTACGCAAATAATAATAAATAATATGCTACTCGTCACATTAATAAATAACATCCGTTCTGGAAGCTTTGCAACTACTGGCGATAGATTAGCCGCGCAGACAATTCGAAGTGGTGGGAAGGTAAACAGTGGTGGTGTATTACTTATAACACGGATGGCGCTCACTGATTAATCCTGTACACTCTGTGAATTCCTGTACACTCTGTGAATTAATCACTAGCCAAATGGACCGACGATCGACGCACCCGCATTTTTAGATTTAAAATTGTTATTATACCACCGACCATCGTAAACATTCCCAAACCACCGAAGGCACGTCACCGCAACTTTCCACCAAATTTCAACAAAACACTAAATTCCATACACTTTTGAAAAATGTCTCCTATACACTTTTTCACATAACAAAAATCCAAAAAGTAGAAATCTTCAGTATCCCTAATACATCGCTCTCAAAATATCGGAGACATTTCAAAATCAATAAATAACATTCAATTTCATAATTTCTGACACCTAGCCAGCCCAACGCATATATCTATGTATCGGCAACGATACATGGTTCGTCTTCAACACTTACACTCCCATCCTAGACACTTTTTGTCAAATCATTTCCGCACACTTCTAGGCTTCGCTGCTTCCAGAGACCAACCTCCATTTCACCCCAACGCAGCACAACCCTCCAGTCACCTTATGGCGAAAAGCCCACCCAACAACTCTCATTTCTAGACACTTCTAAGCAAATTTTCCTAGTCACTTTTAAAAATTTTCTTACTAGACACTTTTAAACCCCAACCTAATCTCTTGGCCGAGTGCGCACCAAACCACCCAACACACCTCCAGCACAGCCCTGAAGAGGAAACCTATCCTATACCAGGGCAGCAACAAGAAAAGAACATTCAACCAAGAAAACCCCAACCCATACCAAACTCATTTACGAATCTCTCTCTCTCTCTCTCTCACTGACTGATACTTTTCAAATTTTGGGAGGATACTAACACATTTGCCCTATTAACACATTTACCCATTGATATCTATGATAAGTGGCCTAAACTTAAGAACTCCTTTTTTGGAGCCATTGAGAAAATATGCTAGTACTTGGAATAGTATCTGAGTTCATTTTCAAATAAGCCCTAACACTGTTCCTATATTTTAATAAAACACTACAGAATTGCGAACTTAAATTCATTTTACTCCTATTTTATAAATAGAACAAAGTCGTCATTACGTCTTACCATGAACTATGTTTCCCTTAAGTTCAAATAATGAAAATTAGTTTATTGGACATATGATTCGTAGTTATTTTAAATCCTTCCAAATTTCATACATTTGAAGTGTCACTATTTTCAATAATAAATCTTTCTGTAAAGTTTAGAACGGGGTATCAAAAAACATATTTTCAAAATTCCTCCAAGGGATGAAAAAGGATCATTGTAAGTCTCTTTTTATGCGATTCGAAACGATCAACGCTCTCGCTGGTTATTCAAATTCATCCACCCTCTTCTTTCTACAGTCGATTTATCATTTCCAAACTTTTCGTGACTCTTTAACTTCAGCTTTCACATACACACATAAACTATTACTTTATAAACGTCTGAAACTCGAGCTTGCATTGAAACTAATTTAATTAGTTCGAAATTCATAACTCAAATATTGAATTGTGGAGAGGAAACATGAACAATGTGCCTCAACGAACAGTTTGATTGTTTTGAAATTCTCAGATTCGTATTGGAATCAATTCCATGCATACTTTTTGTCTTTCTGAACTGAATACAAATTAATACATTAGTATAATATCGTTCTTAAATAAATTGTAATTACCTGTAAATCAACTCGTATTTCACACAAATCTCCGGAAAACCCCAACGGACAAAGGCATATTGCAGAATTGTCGCTGGTAAGACATTTTCCTCCATGTTCGCAGGGTACGTGGCTGCAACGGTCGGCCGTACACTCCTCTGAAAAATAAAGTTGAAGAACATTTAAACTTATTAATGCTTATGAAAAACTTTGGAAGCAGCCTTGCTATTTCACAGAAAAATGACATTTCTCTAGAACCTAATAAAAGTACACTCTTCCTCCAGAGCTATAAACTGTCAATTTTTTTGACAATTGAACATTATCAATATGTTACGAAACATCTCACTGGTATAGTCCCTAAATCCGACACTGTCTAAGCCAGGTATGAAAGTTAAAATTATGGCGGACGTGCAGGGTTTCCTAGAATTGTTTACGAATAGTGACTATCTTATCTACATAGTTTTTATGACTAGTCTTATCTAGAAAATGCCAGAAAGCCAATTGTTTTTGTGTAAGCCGTAGTCCGGAATTTTCTAGTAGAAAAAGGCTTTAATATATAAGGGACCGATCAGGAAGAATTAGTTAGTTAATAAAGTGATCGCGACAAATAAACAAGTAAATAAGTGAATATAAATTAGTGAACTGTTTATATAAATTAGTTTAAGTGAATATACTGTGTATAATTAGTGTTAGTGATTAGTTTAGTATTTAAATAAATTAGTAAATAGCCATACGGTGTGTTTAAAATTTATCCCACCCGTTTACTGTTTAAATAAATAGCAAAAAACATTACAATTATATTGTATTCCTGGTTGTTCACATTTTAAATTTAAACTATTATTCTGTGAGTAAACTATTTATTTTAACCTTCGGATATCGGAAGGTCATGTACCTGCGAAGGTGGTACATTTTGTATCCCAACTTTTTTTTCTAGTTTGACAACTCTCAAAATGTTTTGTAATTTTTTTAAAATTCTTATACCTAAATAAAAAAAAGTAATATACATTTTGGATATAATTTCATTAGCGTAAGATACAAGAATGGTCAAGAACAAAGAAATATAAACGTTTTACATAAAAAAATTAATTCGAATGTTCTGGATCCGATAAATGGCATTCTGAGCAAATTTTCATCTTCTTTATTGAATGATGATTACGAACAAACTTTTAGCATTCATTACACATACTTCTATTCTTCTTGTCATATTCTCTAGGGCACAGTACTCACCTTCCCATGAATTATTGATTATCGTCGTTTCTAGTACTTGGTCCTGGATCGAAGTGGCGACAAAAGCAGACATTTCATTCAATATACGTTTGTGAAATGTTATGCCCGATCTTAATCGTTAATGAGCTCCTGTCTCATTTCTAATAAAAAGTCTCTTCTTTTGTGTGTAGCATTTTTGCTGAGTTGGGGATTTTCCGTTATCCACAATACAAATGAGTTATGACATGTAATGTCAATTGTACTTTGAAATAATACAAATGGCCACCTTTTGGTCCACCGTATTAACGAGTATTCGTTTACCATTTTATCTATGGTGTTAACTGACCCTTTTGTGTCATTATAATAAAGAATTATTTCTAGCTCCATCTACTCTCCACTAGTTTTGTCATCATGATGTTCAATACCTTATTTTTAACCGAAACATATTAAACCAAGCTATATTTATCTTGAAATGTAAACACTGAAGAATTATCTGTTTTTGAAGGATGTGATAAAAGAATTGGAGGAATATCCTGTTTATTTTTCTCATGGCCCTATATAGGGTTCGCGTTTTGATCAAAAGTTTGTTAGCTAGGGGACCAGCAATTACGTATGGGGCAATAGTCTGGCATAAAAAAGCAAGTCATTACAGCACGAGGAAGACCCTCGACAAAGTTCAAAGGCTTGCCTGTGTGTGCATCACTGGAGCTATGAGAACGTGTCCAACTAGGGCACTTAAGATCATTACAGACTGACATCTCTACAACTGGCGATAGAAAGATCTGCCCAAGTGGCAATTCTTAGAATATCTAAGGAAGTTTCAGGCAATGAGAGTATTAAAAATCAGGGAGCCTGGTCCTCTTTCACAAAATACAACATCTCGTCAGCGAATCTTCCCAGTGACGAACTGATCAAGAAAGTGAGTATCGAAAAGAATTTCACTACGATACTAAATACGAGGAGAGACTGGGAAAGGGAATACACCACCCAAACTCTCAAAGAAAACACCATTAGGTGGTATACGGATGGTTCAAAAACCACCACTGGAGCAGGCGCTGGAGTATTTGGGCCTGGCACTAAATACTCATTATCGTTAGGCTCCTTCCCCAGCGTCTTCCAGGCAGAAATACTTGCGATTGGAAGATGCGTGGAAATGAACCTAGAAAGAAAATATCAGAAATGTGACATATCGATCCATTCTGATAGTTAAACAGGTATCAAAGCATTGAGCTCCCATGTCATTGACTCAAAGTTGGCATGAGAGTGGCGAAGAAAACTTGATAAATTAGACAAGAATGACAGTGTCTCTTTGATCTGGGTTCCTGGTCACTCGGGAATCACGGAAAATGAAGAGGCCAATACACTTGCCAGGAAAGGAGCACAAACGCCCTTTATGGGCCCGGATCCTTTCTGTAATGTAGGAAAATGCTCCTATAAGAAAGAGTTTCGTAAGAAGGAGGAAACCGAAAGAAAAGCACTCTGGCGGTGCCTTCCCGGGTTGGAACATTCCAAAAAATTCTTGCGGAATTTTGACACTGCTAGATCCAAAAAATATTTGGACCTCGGTAAAGATAAGCTACATCTCCTCACGGACTTTCTTACAGGACACTGCCACCTTAGGAAGCACTTAATGAGAATAGGTCTAGCAGAGATTAACGAGTGTAGATTCTGTGGGGAGGAGGATGAAACTCCAGATCACCTAGTTCTGGAATGCCTCGCCACTGCAAGCCAACGCAAGAAATACTTCGAACAAGAAACTTGTGAGAGAGAATATAACCTCGTTGAAGCCGTTCAAAATACTAGAGCTCATTCGAACCCTGGAACTGGAAGGCGAGCTGTAGTAGTAGCGAGAACAGCTCTGATAGAGGGGGTACAATAAACCTTAGGTTTCAGTGCATTGTAACCTCGTTAAAATCTAATCTAATCTTATCTAATCTAGCTAGGGGAATACTGGTGAAGAAGTTGTCTGATGTTATTCCGTAACCACCTTCAAGACCTTCAATTACATCGAGAACGACTCTTTTCTCTGGTCCTGTTCAGGTATATTTCCATGCTTTCCCGTATGTACGGGAATATTTAGAGCATAGGTTGAATCATTGTCTACAAGAGCCCAAATTTGTATTCCGTACTTAGCGGGCTTCGATTTCATGTAAACTCGTGAAGGACATCTCTCCCTAAAAGCTACTAGTTGATCATTAACAGTGTTCGAATTT
Source organism: Galeruca laticollis (assembly GCA_963921935.1). Lineage (NCBI taxonomy): Eukaryota > Metazoa > Arthropoda > Insecta > Coleoptera > Chrysomelidae > Galeruca > Galeruca laticollis. The sequence continues at coordinate 124,231,302 of OY998177.1, forward strand.
GATCTAATTCTCATGTGATTTTATTTTCAACTTCCCCTGTATAATACAATTCGAATATTCTGCTCAAAACATATAACTAAATATATCCTTCTTCTCAACATTTAATATTTCTTTACATCAACAAAAAATTCATTTCAACTTTACTACCGCATAAGAAAAACAGATAAATATCGTTTTCTGAAATTCCAATGAATATTTCAAAGTACCCGACACCGTATCGCTTCATAAAAACTCTGTTCCAAACTCGGTTATCTGTATCTACGAAACCTTTTCAGGCCACAAAAAAATCACCCCAACTGGCAAATTTTGACTCGCTGTATCTGACCGTTACGTTTCAAATTCTTTTATCCCATTAGCCAGATCCTAATATTTTGCTCCTACCTCGCAACAATGTTACCCGTTGTATAAATACGAATACAACCTCAAATTTACTCACTTCCCAGTCGTCACACAGACTTCCCAGTTAGCCTTCAAACTTCCCAGTCGTCACTCGTGAACTTCTCATTCGTCATTCATACATTTTCCCAGTCGACATTCACACTTCCCAGTCGCCAGTCATCACTCGTACATTTGCCCTCTTCATCATTTAATCATCGTACATAATGGTACTCAAGTTATAAGAGCACCCGGCGTTTTTTATCCCGGTAACAAACATGTGTATTCAATCTTCAATCATCCATTAATTCCTCATATTATGTGCAAAATAATCACAGTGTAACGCGTACGATCAAGTGAGTTCTTAATTGTCTACGCAAAAATAAGTTATAAATTCCTGCAATATAAAAAAATGAACGTGACATAAGTGTTTAATTTCTTCATACATTTCATCATACATCCTACATCAGTGAATACAATCATTTGGTCCTTCGAGTACATCAGCTAACAACAATTAACTATCCATTCCATCTATTAGCCCACGTAAAAAAGGGTTAATTAGAACAAACAGTGAGATGGAAGTTGGGCGGATAGTGCTGTTCACAATGCACTACAAACTTTTCAAACACGTTTATAAAAGCCTCCAATTTATCCTGCTTTCTACGATCGGTTCTTGTTGTGACATCATCAAACCGTATAAAACGTATCATATTTGCCTTTAGCACTCCAGATATGATCAGAATACAAAATGCGGCATACATTTCAACAGAGTCTACAGGTTGCCATTGGCGCTGTTTGAATTTTGAATCCGTTTTTAATTTTTCATTTTCGCAATGTTCTTTCGATCTTTATACAATTTTCAGCATATTTATAAAACAGCCAGGGATGGACTACTTGTAATAGTTAGTGATCCAAAATTTTTGCAGGCATGATATACCCTGTATAAAACTATGGAAAATGACGTCCCCACACCTCAAGCTAACGAAAAGGTATTCCTGCTAGAATTTGATAAAATAAGCCGTTTGACTGGTATTTACCGTTTTATTAATGCTCCTTGTATCGATTTGCGCATTCACTATTAAGGATATCCATACGTCATACATAACGAGTTAACAGTAATGTATTGATACCATGTTCAAGATTCACATATTCTAGGAGGAATGAATAACTTTGTAATAATCAATAATGAAGATATTGATAACTGATTTCAAGGAAATTGAATAGGTATGCAAAGAAGGTAATTCGTTGCTTTGAATCAAAACCATAAGCACAAAGCTACTGAACCATTAAGAAAACGTCAAAAATACAAGTGATGTAAATCATTACACTGAGACTAATCCCTAACCAACAACAAACCGAACGTTAATCTAATAAATGTTCAATATGAGCTCTTTCCACTTCCACGCACTTTCTAAGTGTACGTCTAAGTATTTGCACTAGAACCCATATTTTCTAATACAATTGCTGTGTAACATAATTCTGTCTATAAATAATTTGCCTTGCATACACAGGTATTGCGTACACTTTATTTTTGAGGTGACCCTAGAAAAAGAAGTCAATAGGATTGACGTCTCCTAATCGCGGTGACCAATCCATCTCTTAGAAAACCTTTAGTTCAAATGTTGTCGTACATCTAAGCTGAAATGAGAAGGACCGCCCTCATGCATGAACTATAAATTCCTACGAGTTTGTAATCACATCATCAAACAGGCTCCAAAATTCGTTTAGCAAAAAATCCAAATATTTATGCGAAATTATTTATTTCTAATCCAGTTCTAGCTAATACAGTAGGTGAATTTTCGATATGGTATCAATAAATTGCTTTTTTCCGACGACCACTATGAAATATGGCATATTTCATACAGTTTTCTCTTAGTGAAAATTTAAAATTGCAAACGAAGGGCGTACCCGTTTGAAATGAAAAAATTGAGAAATCTGATTGGCCGTCAGCTGTGTGTAATTATTTTGCATACGGGTCGTGATTATCGATGTCTACCTGACATTTTGAGTTTGAATTTTGAACTGTTAGCAATTGAAAGAGCGAATTGCAGAGAATTATTGAATTTTAAGTAATTGTGGGTCTGATATGCATGAAATTCAAAACTTTGTATCGACTAATGAACATAAAATGGTCAACAACGGTCTTGAAGCACTTTAAATAATAAAATAAATACTAACTCTGCTTTTTTTGTGGTCCACGGAAAAATATCGTGTTCAACATGTGATGAAAATTCGATTTCAGACTCGTTTGCTTAAGTCACTCGCCTACGGCGCGTGGGAAATCTTTCATTTTCAACACTTGTTATATAATATACTATTAACTGTTTACGTAGGATATCTTCATAAAATGAGGAATGCGAAAATCCGTACGAAGTGCATTAATGAAATGGTAAATATCAGCCAAACGGCTCATTTTATCAGATTCCAACAAAAGTACCTTTTCGTTACCTTAAGGTGTTTGGAAGTCAGTTTCAATATTTTCATACAGGGTGTTACATCCTTGCAAATTTTTCGGATTACTAACCATTATGAGTAGTCCGTTCCTGGCTTCATGATACTACTGTAAATCTGATGACCTTACCAAAATAAACATAATCATATATAATAAATATGCTCAAAATTGTTTGAAGATCAAATGAACGGTGCGATAATTAAGAATAAGAAACGAATTCAAAATTCAAACTTTGGAGACCTATAATTCGAAAACGAGTGCCTGTATTGAAAAAGTTTATATGAAGTACCAACATTAGTTAGGCTGATTTTATACGCTCCCGATATTTCTGCTAGGCCTGTTTTAAAGTACACAGCTCATCTGTGATCTTTTTCGGGGAGAATGCCCACGTAGCTAAAATCACCTTTTTACTAATCACAAAAGCCAAATCTTGCCACTTTCGCTTGAAATAGGATCTTTTCTCTTCCTCCAATTCCTTTATTTGTTCATCTTTAACCAATTGATCTTTATATTCTCCAAATGCAATTATCTGTTCCATACACTCTATTTTTCTTTTTTTCGTTTCTAATTATTTTCCTAGCACTTGTGATCAAAGGTACTCTAAGAGGGGTGATTTCTTTTAATGGGAATGAGAATAACTTGAGATTTTAATTATACTTAAATTAAACTAATAACATTTTTCTTGGGAATAAACTAAATTTATCCAAAACTTTCTTCACTATGCAGTCCTGATTTTCCTTCAAAATTTTTCGATGCACACTCATCAAACACAACCCAGTGAGTCTGTCATCACCCATTGTACTCCTGAGACAGGTTTTCACCTTTCGTAGGGTACTAAACGATCTTTCCACGGTAGCAGTAGTGGATGGGAAAGCACTTAATATTAACAGTACGTGCCTTGTTGCGAGGAAAAACATTAGCTTCCTCCAAAAGTGCAGCCACTTCAATGTCCTTTAATTTGTCTTCTGCTAAATTCTTTTTCTTCCACATATTGTACCACAAATCTAATTCTGCAGAGACATGACCCAACTTATAAAATTCCATGAAAGAGTCTGCATTATTTTTGAAGCCATTTTGAGCATGCTTGAAGGATGAGGATAAGTTAAAGCAAAAGCAGGTATATTTTCGTTGGAGAATCTATCATCCAAAGGCGAAGTTAAAGAATCAAGATTATTTGGTGCTGATCGAGCAACCAATTTTCAAATTTTTGGACCATTTCTAATGGAATGACTCTAAAGTTTTAATGAAAAATTTATTTTCTACTGAAATTATTTAACTTACCTTTTTGTAACCAATTTCCTATATCCATATTGTCTTTTCTGTCTCTTTATTCTGTGGTAAAACTATTGTTACAGATTTTCCCTCTTGTTTCTCGTGCCTCGCTCTCTTTTCGCCGTATGCAACTTCGTATCCTGCACTATGTACTGTACTGTCTGTCTACGCGTCGGATAGGCAACTAACTTTATATACACTTTTGAGCCTAGAAATTGCCAGAACATTGGCATCGCCGGTTCCCGTATATTCCTCACTTGTATCTTGATTTTCTCGAACTCGAAGAAAGCCAGTGGCGTTTCGTTACACTATTAAATAGGACACTGTCGCTAGACAAGGGTGCTTACACACCAACTCAATAGTTGTTATAAGAGTATTTATTTCGGATTTTGATGTAGGATTGTGTATTGAATGTTCCAAAATATTTCACACTAAAACTACTTATTGAGTAAATTTATTTGAATTAATTAATAGGATTAAAAAATGTAGTTAAATGAAAACAAAAAAAAGTCACAATTTTTTTAACATTTTTCTCAAAGTGTCCGACTGTTAAGTGGTTGAATCGAACACTAAAAATTCTCGTATCCTGAGAGTAAATCAAACACTCCTTTTTATTCAATTCTGGTGTGGGACAATTCTGGTGTTCACCAATGCATAGATCGGAAACGCTATTAATGTATATTTAGCATTATGTCAGTTTTTCAAACAGCTTTGTTTTTTAGTGACAAAGGCCACGCGAATAATTTTATTTATTAAAGCTTCTTAAAATTTTCATAAAAGCAGCCAAACGAAACAACAAACAAATAACAAAAAAAATATACAGAACAGAAAAATGTGTATATTTTAGATTTAATTTTTTGTTTACTAAAATTTGAAAATTATTTCATTTATTTTTGCTTCCGAGGGGGGGGGGCGGCTGTATTGTAAATGTATATTGTCACTTCTAACCTTGTGCTCTCTTGCAGTAGACGCACATGTTTCCTTCAATCGAACATCTGAACAGTTGTTAAAGTAGATTATGTAATTGACATCGAGGCTTGTTATCTGACAAACCAATTTGTTGCATATTTTAATTCGAGCATTAGAACTGAGCCATGTTAGGCAATCAATCATTCTCTACAATAACGTTGCACATTTCTTCTTTGTTAAAAATTCCAGCAGTCTTGCGTTATATCCAGGTCTAAAAGGTATTTAGCTTTCTATTTCCATTTGTTCCAGAAGAGATGGTAATTTTTGCAAAAATGTAACTACATAATTTAATATCGGCCATTTCCACTTTATATGGAATAGCAACAAGGTTTTCATATTTCCTAATAACATTTTTCAAACAACCTTCTCCGAGAACAGATACCACTCCTTTAGCCACTTTGTTTGTGCTATTTATAAGAAACGGTAACTTAGCTTTAACTACATGACGTGCAAAGATTGAGCTGAAAAACTTACCACGTAAATAGCTGTTAAATGAGCCAGATATCTCCCTTTTAAACTAAAATTTGCCTATGCACAAATGTTTATTCTACACAGTATGACAGGTCACACATTTTTACTAGCATTATGTTGTCACAAAACGTCTCTTATTTACTCTAAATAAGCGATCCACATCTTAATTGCGCCTCTCTATAAGAATAGTTAATGCATCCAACATCGAACATGATTCTGTTCGAAAATACTCTACTTTCGAGGTACCATATCGCACGTTTCACATCAAAACACGAAGCTGCGTGTCATTTATTTTTATGACTACGTGCCACAAGAAGGACTATTTTCATTATAAGAGGCACACACATCACGAGTTTCTCTTGAGTAATGGATACTAATAATATCCGCTAATTATAGGTTGTTATTGTCATGAAAACTCATTCGGGGCTCGGGTTTTTTTGCAGCGGAAAATTAACCGTTGAAGTTATAGCTTCAAGAAATGTGATTAATGGAAAATTCGGTGAAACGATTTACTACAGCTGTCACACAAGGTCTTTATCAGAATCCACCAATATTGAACTAATTTTTTTATACGAACTCTTTTAAGGATACTGGAAATATTGATTTAGAAGGAAAGACCAGTTTTTATTTAATTAGTTATATCAGTGGGTTGTTGCAATTTCTTGTCGAGTTTTTAATGAAACCAATTCTTGTACGTTTGTTTTTCGCGTTATAACAGTTCATTGTCTTGGATAATGACGATATAAAAGGTCAAAAACTACTAAGGACTACTTAGAAAAAGTACTTAAGTAAGCAGGTTATCGCTTTTAAATTATTCTCGTATGAATAAAAAGCTATATAAAACACTTATAAAGTGCTTTCCAAAAGTCTTCTCCCCCCCTCTTTTCTTTTGAACAGAGATACTTAGTCTGATGAAATTTGGAGCGTGAAAATGAGCTATTTTAAGCTTTTTTACTAGTGGTAACATGTGACGGAATAGGCATCGGTAACGTCACCAGGCAACTGAAACCAATAATATTAAATGGGACCTTATGGAAAGTGACACCTCGTCTGAAAGGTATTTAGAATACCAATTCAATCATACTAATTTTTTTGGGTTTACGATGTTTTTGATGATTAAAATGAATAAACACTAAAATTTGAGTTTCGCTTTTAATTAATGAAGATTCAAAAGTCCGCTATTGTCAAAAAGTTGAAGTTTCTTAATTGACGTTTTTACATGCGATAATATCTTGAATTTTTAGTTTTATTATTGTTTGACGAGACGTTTCAGTATCTACTTAAACAAAATGGCACGTGCGCTAGCTGTCAACGTAACAGCTATGGTAATTATTGGTGAAAGAGGAAATAACTTTCATAAGGTGGAACGCATTTTTAATGAGAGATATCCCGATTGCCCTATATCGAGGACTAATTTGAGGGAGCGTTTCAACAAACAGGCAGTGTTCATGATGCCAAACGTAGTAAACCCTACTTCTTCCACAGCCAAGTAGCGTCTACCTGTGGAGTCAGTTATAGTACAGTACATAGGGTGTTGACCAAAAACAAATTTCATCCATACAAATTAAAAGTAAACACGGCCCTCAGTCCGGGGCAACCCTTAAATGGGGAGTGGGTGCTAAAAATCCCCCCGTCAAACACTAAACATATAGCAAAACAACACTAATTACCACGTGGAACGTTCGCAGTTTATACATAGCTTGCCAACGTTGATGTAGAGATGAATAGAATGTCAATCAAGATATTGAGTCTTTGCGAAGTCCAATGACTCGGCTCAGGAACACAAAAAACCAAACATGGAGTAATGTATTATTCTGGCGCACTCTGAAAAAGGATTGTTAGGTTGAAGTAAACGTATTTGTTTGAAAATGATTTGTTTAGAATTAACAATTTTTAATAAATGCAAAAGAATTGAGTGTTCAATTGAAAAATTCAAATTGTTTGAATTGAAATTATAAATTGTTTGCAATTACTATTTGGTTTGCTTTCTTTCAAATATAGCAATTATTTAACTTGAAGAATATTTATTTACGCTGAAAACGATTGGTTTGAATTGAACAATTACATTTATTTAATAAAAATTTCATAATAATAACAAATGTTGTTTAACTCAAAGCAGTATGTGTTGAATGAAGAAATTTGAACTGTTTAAATATAGATTATGAATTGTTTGAAATTAAGGATCACATTTATTTCTTTCAAACATGGCAATTATAAAATATAAAGAAAATATTTGTTGAAAATATATAAATTTGTTTAAATGAATATATAAAATTCTTATAGATATTGAATCATTTCTTTGAAAGTATAGATGCAATAATGTTATTCTACATTGTTGCATATACTTGGTTCAAAGAATATATTTCTTTGAAATTAAAAAACATTTCTAAATTCTTTGTTTTAAAGAAATTAAACACCCAATCACGGCGCTTAGTATTGAAACGTGAAAACCTCACCCCTCTCGTTTCGTCATAGTAGTTGTTGGACTGTAGATAAGTAAGTAGGTACTTGGTGATGTGTTTATATCGTGGACCGTGCATACGATCAGAGACAAAACCCGTTAAAAGTTCAATTTCTTTATATTATGGTGTTTTGTATGGATTGTATATGCATACAACGGTTATACTTTGAAATTGAACATTTACTGCCAAGTCACAGATTAAAAAAGATCTCATCATTAACCTGTGGCCAAGTTATGGATTTACTGGATGTGTGGGAATTGTCCCACCTAAGAGAGTGTTTTGCAGGTATGTATATATTTGTATTTTGGAAGGCAATCATAGTATTCCAGTACAAAACCAACTGGGTTAGTTGTCTACATAGATAAATCCTTGAATTCCTCTGTGTATGTAGGTACTGTTTAAGTTTTGTGTATTTCGACACGTGTTTATAAGTAGGTACATAAAGAGGTATTATATATAAATTTCTATTGTTTCTGTGCAGGTCATTAATTAAGAATTAATGAGTAAATTTTATTTACAAAATTTGAATTATTTGCAGGCAGATGAATAGTTTTAAAACGCACAGTTTCTGATCATTATTCCTATTACCGCCAAAAGGGAAAAAGAAATGTCTTGTCAAAAACATAGTTATTACCTAATGCCGTACTATTATCTTAATTAATTAATAGTAACTAAACTTTTGGAGGGAAACACACAAATGACGCCAAACGAGAAAATAAATGTTTTTTTAAATGAAACCACAACAGGTTTACTTTGAACAAATAAACTTTCTCTCAAATCATTGAAGTTTTGATTCAAACAATGATTTGTTTGAATGGATGAAACAAAGTGAATTTCCTTTTAAACAACCTATTAGTTTGGAGTGAGTAGACCTATATACTACTTATAACTAGAGCCCCATAATATTTATTCCCACAAATTTTCAAATTAATGATTGAATATTATTCATTTATTACCTAGGTACTCAAATATTTTTATAATAAGCTCTTGGATAATTAAAAAAACGAATACCTATATTATTACTTGATCAAATTTCACTTTTATTGGCTCTACAACTGGTAGGTCTGTACTTTTGTTAACATTGTCGAAATATACATAAGGATACCTACTTACTTCTGTCTCTGTACTTATTTTTGTTTCTTGTTTTATAGTCAATTGAAAGAGACACACTCAGAAATTTTATAATATATTTATATCACCGAATGTATGTTTTACAAGTTTTAAATAAGTCTATTTATTTTTGTTGAAGCAAAGTGACATAACAGCATGCGTATTTGTTTGTTGAGCCAACTTCTTTTTAAATAATTCTGTATTTTTAGATAAATACTGATTATGTGCATAAATATATGAGCCAAGACCAAAGTATAAATATTATTGGCCGTTTTGATCTTCTCTTTGGCTCAGTTTATGAGAAACGTAATCACTTACTGGAACAATCAGATGAACTCTTTAGAGAACAGTTAAAGGATGTGGATATAAGTTCTGGTAAGTTTCATATGCATAATTGCAACTGTAAATTATACAAATTTATTATATATTTTTGCAGATTTAATACGGTTGTATTTGTTAGCGGCATTAATACCACCCAAAGAGCGCACTCATATAAGTGGTAGAAGGCAATGGAAGCCATCAATATCAGAATGTAGAGATGCTCTATTTTTGCAAGCCAAGGCCCGTGGGGACATAGAAAATTTGAAAAAAGAACGACTGGATATATTATATTCAAAAGGCTTAACGGTTCAACCTCATATAATGCTAGTAGGTCCATGTCTCAATAATATTACTGCTTCTTATGTCATTTTAAATAACTTCAGTTTTAAAACATCTAGTGTGTTGGAGGCTATACAGTTTTGTTTTCAAGCCTGTATCATACTTGATGTCAAATATGCATTTGAATGTCAGCACATATGGTATCTCTTTCAATGGAATATTTTTAAAATTAGGAACAGCAGCGATCCTAAGATCCCATATATGTGATTTATTAGAACACATATAAAAGTTTATATTTTCATTATTTTGTATGGATAGTGAATAATCCATAAGAAAATATAGTAGCTTGAAAGTTTTCTGAGTAACCTATTTTTAATTTCTCATTTCTGATTGAAATGATCAGACTCTTTAGTTAGGAAAATATTTTTCGTTTATTTTATGTTTTCTGTGAGAAACAGCAATCTGAGTGAAATACTCAATTTAAGTTATGTGATTTTTGATCATTTTTGTTTTTAATTCATTCATGTTTTCTGTGAAAAACCCCAAGCTGAAGAAAATAGTATTCTCAAATGAATCGAATATCTAATTTAAGTTACTGATTTTTTAATAGAAATGTATTTTATTTGTTTTATTTGTAATTAATCATTTGTTATTCTTACTAGTTCATGTCAACACCGCGTTACATCCATTTATGGAAAAGTATATATGTAAGCAAAATAGCTGCAATAGAACTCTTTCTGACTTGAATATATATATATATATATATATATATATATATATATATATATTAATACATATCCTCTATCTAAATTATATAGAAAACATTGAAATAAAGAAAATATGCATATGTACATGTAATACTAGTAATTTGAAAGATTCAATATACCAATAAAATTTGACATTTCAATTTCATATGACATTACTGCAGAATAGACTTAATGACAGATAGATTTTAAAACGATTTGAAAAACCAGAATACAGATGTCTCTATTAGCAAATGGCACTTATAAATAAAATAATGAAAATCTCTCTTGGTATATAAAAACGTAAATTTGTATTTTAAAAAAAAAAAAAGAATTCTTGGTAACCAAAGGAGAGGAGAATTATTTATTTAAACATTTTAGTTAGTTGAATTTGAAATCCCCATGAGACAACATCATAATAAGAGTTGTCTCAAATTTAATTTTGAATATTAGGGAATTTATATAATCGTTATCAGTTCAACATATCTTGCCTTTTGTAAAGCCAGTGCGTGTACTATTCACAAAGAATTACCGCTAAAGTGCAAGTGTTTTTCGCGTTTTCTAAATTATTGATTTGGAAACGTTTGTTCCGGAAATTCTAAAAATACGTTTTAGAATACGTACGAGATCTTCTAGTATCCAGTTTGGTGAGTCCAGTCCATATTATATATTATTCTCGAGAATTAATAGGCCTTTGATCAAAATTATTTCGAAAATAGATGCATCTTTTGAATAAATTATAGTAACGTTACTTGTATAACTCTCTACGTCAAGTGCAGACAATTTTGGGAACAGACAATTTACAAGAAAATTTACGTATTTTACATTGACAGATATCAAGTATAAATTCAGACATTCTGAACTTTCGGTTAAAATTATTTAGATAGGAAATTTTTAATATAGATTGTTTTTAATATTAAGGTTTGATAGAAAATTCTATCTTTGTTTATGCGTTTATGATATTTTTGAAGAGTTTTAATTTTTGTAAGTGTTATTTTGATAATATATTATATAAATTTGAATTCCAAATCTCTTTGGCTCTCTGTTCATATTCATTTTCATTATATTTGATAATTTTTATACTATAGAAAATTTAGTATAATAAGTGACATTTAGTTAATCTCGTGACAGTAAATTCATATATGTCATATAATTTAAATTGTCTTATAATGTATTGGATAAACAGTTATTGTAGATTTGAATAGTGTGATACGTAATTTAGAAAATTATTTAGAAATTTACAAATTTGAATTATTAGTTGAAATCTTTGATCCCTCCCTGAGAAAAGAGTGAGTTGATTGGTGTTGTATAGATTTATCTTTTATAATATAAAATTTAATATTTATTTAGCCGGGCATATCAATTTGACAACTGCTGTCATTAAAAATTTTATAGGTTATATTTAGAGGTAAAGGTATTTTCACAATAGTGTAGTTATTATCACAAATTGTGATGACAGCTACAAATTAAATTCAGCATCATATAAATTCATATTCATATATGAAATATAATAAAATTAGCACATCACATTAGATATATTATAATTTGTCACCCGAACGTGGGGCAAATATTATTAAAGAACATATAGATATATAATATATATATATATATATATATATATATATATATATATATATATATATATATATATATAGAACTATTATTTGATTTATTTTTTACTTTTACTTATTATTTTTATATGTAGAAAATTTTGTTTTGATGTGGCTAGCTCAGTTAATCATTTTTATATTATATTTGTGATGTATTGTTATTTTATGCGGGAGCATGAAACTCTCTCTACTCTTTGAGTCCTGGCATTTAAAAAAATGTATCACCTTTATTTAAATAAAAAGAAACACCTTACTTTAAACAACATTTAATTTTAAAATAAAAATTTTCAATTTAATAATTATACGTTGAGACGCCAATGGTTACCTCTAAAGAAATTATCAATTTTATATTTTCTTCTGTGCGCATGCTCAAAATCCAGTCATGCGGACTTCAAACGTAAAATGAACATAGTTTTTACAATGCGAGATAGAGCATCAGTGATCTTTAGATGCACATCATATTATCAAATAAGAAATACTTAAATGGTTCAACATATAGAAGAATTTATGTGGAGAATATATATAAAAATATTACAAATAAGCTGTGGAAGAAATAGAATTAGAAGATTTATAAATACATGGAAATATTATAAGATTTATATACAGATGGACATATTACATGGAAATACATTTAAGCATCATTCTTATGATGATAAAATGGCGTAAGTACATATTTTTTATTTATTTGAATTAGGCCTTTTTGATAATGTTAATGATTTATTTTATTAACTTACTAAATAAAGTCCGGTTTCCTTTCTATTTTAGATCGATCATTGCTGTGAATGTTTATCAATTTAACGAAATTAAGCACTTATTTGAGTTTTTTCTCTTATTATTGGCCAATAATATTTTAAAAGAACACTGACCTGATGCTCTGGAATTGGAATAACGCTTCTGGACCCCAGGAAGACTCCTCTGAAGTTCCAACACCAATTTTGGAGAAATTTGACTGATTCTTGCAGAAAAACTGGATCTGATTATCTGTGAGTATTATTAGGATTGTTTTTAATAGTATTTGATAAGTTTTATCAATTTATTTCGGGAATTTCATGAAATTTTCGGGAACACTATAACACACTGTCCACATATCTCGACGCCAGCTTCCAACCTCCTTAGCTTCCTTCCGATTCTCAACTTTTTTCAACAAACAAGTATATTGTTTTTTCCAGGTCACTATTTAAAAAAGTTTGTTTCTTTACTTGTTGATTGAAAATTTGATCTGTCATTTTATTTCTAACCAATCAAATATTGTCCTATGCAATTGAATTATTTAATTTTGTTTACTTAGTCGAAAAGTTCATACATTTACTATTTCACATTATTAATTCACTTGTAGAAAGTCTTTTGAGTTTTTATCATACAAATAAATTAACAATTGGTTATATACATAGATACATACTTTTTAAATATTTCAATATCTAATATTGTTATTAACATTCTATTACTGTTACTATCATATTACCTAGAATCTTAAATCCTTTTATGTAATCTCTATCTAATCTTTGTATTAAATTATCTACAATAACTCCTTTAATAAATTATTATTTATTGTTTCTATGTTCATTTTACTGATACCATATCATTTCCATTTATGTTTTTAATAGTTTATCTATGAGAAACTATACTCCCTATTCTACTAAATATTTGTATTTATTTTATAATGTAACTGCTTATATTTATAATTATCATGACTTGACTATTCTAATAATTGTTTCTTTTTAGATGAACAGCTGATTACGTTATAGAAGATATTCATCGTGTTAGGCAACTTTATTTACTCCATTACATTTGTTAGGCGATTTCTAAATTTTGTACTATTATTGAGGTAATTTCTTTATTTATTAAATTGTTATTGACTAATTATTTAATATATCTTTACTTGATATGCTTTTAATTAAGAAAAGTGTTTCCTTTTAATTATGTTTTCTTAAATTATATTATTTTCATATGTTTTCATATTAGCAACATATTCCTATAGAAGTAATTCTCTTAATATGTATGATATCTGGTTTAATATATATATATATATATATATATATATAATACTACTCAAAATCAATGATTCTATATTTGTGTTAAGTTTTTGTTATATGCAAGACTTTTCACTTAAATTTCCTTTTCAGTAATCTAGCGTTTTTGAATTTGGTTTTAGTTTTGTAGAACTTTATCATCAGCTGCACAAACACTCTTCAATATGACTTATTATATAAAAATAAATAATAAAAGGATTATTTGATTTACATTAATTAAACTAAAATAAAACCAAATTGAAAAACGATTTTACTCTAAATTAAAAATAAAGTACATTCTTCTATTTAAACTAGCATTTATTTGAAGCAAACCAATTATTTTTAAAAAGTATGGCATGATTATTTTTATTTAAAAAAATCCATTGTTTGAACAAAACAACTCGAGTTTTGATGCAAGGAATTATTCAGTTTTAAAAAATCTATTCTTCCATTTAAACTTGTAGTTGTTTGAAACAAACAATTCAAGTTTCAAAACAAGAGATGGTCATAACGTTTAAAAGAAATCAATTGTTTATATTAAAATATGAATTGTTGGACGTAAACAACTTGTAGTCTGGACTAAAGATATAATTTCCTTAAATTTAATCACTTGAATGTTTGTATAACACTACAATTAGTTTGAATGATCCCAATGTCTTGTTTGACATTTTAAACAAACCGAAATTTTAACTTAACCCCTCTGTTTGGTTGACTCTATTCAAACTTCAGATTTGTTTATCCTAAACAAATTTTCTTTTACTCAAGAAAATCTTATTCAGAGTGCGGTAATGAGCCAGACCGATATGGAGTAGCCATTATCATTACGTCCGAACTAGAAAAATCTGTTATGGAATTCATCCCGCTAGGAGATCAAGTAATGCTACTTAAGCTAAACACCTCTCATCGTGTCATGAATATCATACAGGCTGTGATGATCCCAAAAGACATTATTTAAAAAAAGACATTATTAGACATTAATTCCAAATATTGCTAGCGGCCAGTAAACTGGAAGGACATTGGCAAGGTGCAGCGAAATAGATAACTAACACGTCCGTTTTATAAATATTGTGTCGACAAGGTTGACAAGGTCAAGAAGCGGATCATTGACTGTGTTAGTTTAATAATTTCCTATATATAGAGAGTTCATTTCTTTTGAATATGATTCAGTATTATTATTATTGTTAACAGTACAAACGTATGTATTCTGTGGTCAGTAATTTATATACTAAGTTTTAAATATATGTTATCCTAGTGAGTTTGTTAAACGATGTTATTTATTTAAACCTAAAGAATGGTTCACGAGGTAAGTGTTTCCCGAAGATGAACGGTTCGATGGTTCAAGAATTACATACGAGGGGCACTTGCTAAGTAACCACCACATGGCGATCCTGCGAACAAGTGGTAATGGTAAAACGGATTCTGCCCTGTACATCGCCACTACATGGCGATCCTGCAAACAAATGGTAAATGGTAAATGGTAAATGGTAAATGGTAAATGGTAAATGGTAAATGGTAAATGGTAAATGGTAAATGGTAAATGGTAAATGGTAAATGGTAAATGGTAAATGGTAAATGGTAAATGGTAAATGGTAAATGGTAAATGGTAAATGGTAAATGGTAAATGGTAAATGGTAAATGGTAAATGGTAAATGGTAAATGGTAAATGGTAAATGGTAAATGGTAAATGGTAAATGGTAAATGGTAAATGGTAAATGGTAAATGGTAAATGGTAAATGGTAAATGGTAAATGGTAAATGGTAAATGGTAAATGGTAAATGGTAAATGGTAAATGGTAAATGGTAAATGGTAAATGGTAAATGGTAAATGGTAAATGGTAAATGGTAAATGGTAAATGGTAAATGGTAAATGGTAAATGGTAAATGGTAAATGGTAAATGGTAAATGGTAAATGGTAAATGGTAAATGGTAAATGGTAAATGGTAAATGGTAAATGGTAAATGGTAAATGGTAAATGGTAAATGGTAAATGGTAAATGGTAAATGGTAAATGGTAAATGGTAAATGGTAAATGGTAAATGGTAAATGGTAAATGGTAAATGGTAAATGGTAAATGGTAAATGGTAAATGGTAAATGGTAAATGGTAAATGGTAAATGGTAAATGGTAAATGGTAAATGGTGAATGGTGAATGGTGAATGGTAAATGGTAAATGGTAAATGGTAAATGGTAAATGGTAAATGGTAAATGGTAAATGGTAAATGGTAAATGGTAAATGGTAAATGGTAAATGGTAAATGGTAAATGGTAAATGGTAAATGGTAAATGGTAAATGGTAAATGGTAAATGGTAAATGGTAAATGGTAAATGGTAAATGGTAAATGGTAAATGGTAAATGGTAAATGGTAAATGGTAAATGGTAACTGGTAAATGGTAAATGGTAAATGGTAAATGGTAAATGGTAAATGGTAAATGGTAAATGGTAAATGGTAAATGGTAAATGGTAAATGGTAAATGGTAAATGGTAAATGGTAAATGGTAAATGGTAAATGGTAAATGGTAAATGGTAAATGGTAAATGGTAAATGGTAAATGGTAAATGGTAAATGGTAAATGGTAAATGGTAAATGGTAAATGGTAAATGGTAAATGGTAAATGGTAAATGGTAAATGGTAAATGGTAAATGGTAAATGGTAAATGGTGAGTGGTAAATGGTAAATGGTAAATGGTAAATGGTAAATGGTAAATGGTAAATGGTAAATGGTAAATGGTAAATGGTAAATGGTAAATGGTAAATGGTAAATGGTAAATGGTAAATGGTAAATGGTAAATGGTAAATGGTAAATGGTAAATGGTAAATGGTAAATGGTAAATGGTAAATGGTAAATGGTAAATGGTAAATGGTAAATGGTAAATGGTAAATGGTAAATGGTAAATGGTAAATGGTAAATGGTAAATGGTAAATGGTAAATGGTAAATGGTAAATGGTGAGTGGTAAATGGTAAATGGTAAATGGTAAATAATCCTACGAATTGATGGTAATTCAAACGAGTGAAGGTATATGGTCTTTTATTTAGATTTTGGACCTTGGAGAAGCAAAACTATGGGTGGTGCACCTACTAAACAAGAGGTACAAGAAACTGGTACCGTAAACAATAATTTTATGGTACAGCAAGATAGTTTTACAACGTATATAATAGTCCTATTGTATATAATAACGGTAGCTTTCATTTTGAAATTCATATTGTCGCTATGGAAAACGCATCGAAGAGCGTTAAAAAGAGACATCAACCGAGGCATTGCAGCGAAACAGACGTTAGGAACTTTAACTGTATAAAATTGTAAGTACTTATGCATTCTATTTTTATGAACGAATGGTACGTCTTTTAAATGTCAATAGCGTGGAAAGATTTCGAAGATAAGCTAAGGGCAATTGTAGAAGAAATAAATAAACAGGGGAAAGTGTTTTGAAAAAGGAAACTCCTAAAAATCCAGATATTCACTTTCAAGTAATTAATTAATAAATCTTTATAATAATTTTGCTAAGTTGATAGGTAAGAATTGGAGAGTTTAGTACAACAAGAAAGTTGTAAAAAGTATTCAGATAAGATTAGGGATACAATTGTTAGGGCATTTCAAGCGCTGAATTGTATTGTTAAAATACCTACCTCTATATTTGAGGAGATCGATACGGGTGTATTACAAGCAATAGGCAAACAGTTGAAAATGGCGACAGGTATGAATGATTTTTTAATGTCGCGAGTAAGGACTTACTTACTGAATTCAACGGAGAAGCAAGCAAGTTACAATACTTTTTAGACTCATTAGAGTTCTTACAAATAAACGCCACGGGTAATGAAGAAAATGCGATTCTGCTAATTAAGACAAGACTGACTGGAAAAGCTAGAAATTTTATCACGACGGAAAACTCTATCATAGAAATTAGGAATAAACTAAAATGAGGAATAAGAGGAGATAACACAAGCCTTCTCTTAGCGAAACTTAATAAAGTAAGGCAAAATGGGAAGGACATAACGCAATACGTGACGGAAATAGAGAAATTGGCAGAGAAGCTACAGGCGGAATACGTGTCAGAAGGGATGCCAGAACGTCTAGCTGAAAAATACACCAAAGAAGCAACCATTGAGGCAGTAACGATGAATGCCACAGCGGACACAACAAAAACGATCATAGCAGCGGGAAGCTTTGAAACCACGCAAGAAGTATTATCTAAGCTAGTATCAGTAGTAAGCCAACAACAAGTTTTACACATGAAGGACAATAGGAATTTCCTGAGGAAATCAGATTTTGACTTTAGAAACAATCATAGAAGGGGAAGCAACATAGGATTTCACAACGGCAACCCCACAGGAAGGACATTCAGACAGTATAATCGAGGAAATGGTTACGGCAGATACGTAGATTACAATGAAGAGAGGAAATACAACAGGAATTACAATACAATAATCGGAATAACAGTAATGAAAGAACATGCGTGATAGAAAATAAAATTGAAGACATGAGCAGACAAATAGCACAATTAAAAAAGAAAACTACGAATTAAGGATTGAAAATATGGAACTCAAGGAAAAACAGAATTTTTGCAAGGCAACATGACACAGACCCAGAAAAATTTTAGAGAGAAGAATTTAATAATACATGGTATAGAAGAAGGCAACGAAGAAGATGAGGAACAACTAGAAAATTAATCAGAAGATGTAATGAAGAAGGTTAATAATACAGTATATATTAAATCAGATATTTTGAAATGTAGAAGAATAGGAAATAGAAACAATAACAAAGATAGGCCAGTATTAATAATGATGAAAGATGTGAATAAGAAAGTAGAAGCTTCGGAACGAACGAATAAATTAAAAGGAACAAAGATATATATTGATGAAAATTATCCAAAAGATATACAAGAACAGAGAAAACAGCTAATAAGAGATATGAAACAGGCGAGAGAAAGTGGAGCAAAAGCTAAGATAATTGGTATTACATTAATGATAAATGAGAACGTATATAGTTTGAAAGAAATAGAAGAAAGGAAGAATTAGTTAGAAATACATACAGGTTGGAATGAATCAACATATAAGAAACATAACGAAACTAATCCGAAAATTAGCAGCGATAAAAGTTTTAATCAACCAAGAGGTAAAAAAATTGTGTAGGAAAAATGTGAAATTTGATTGATTTGGGAGAATACGATTTTGGAATACAGTACGTCAAAGGTGTAGCGAACTACGCAGATAGTATATCAAGAATATCCATAGAACTCAAGGATTTATACATAAATAATTCACATGCCTTGGCAATCAGAAGAGCACAAACGTGCAAGGAGAATGCTCAGTCAGGAGAGGATCTGAAGAATAACGAGGAAACAGAGGAAGAACGAATAGAAAAACCTTCAGTAATAAAAGTTTTAAATAATCTAGAGGCACATAAATTACCAATTTTACACTTTGAAAATAACCGTATCTTGCTAAGGATGAGCATTCGGACCAAAAATAAATTGAAATTCAGTGAAGCCTTATTTAGCGGAATACACAACTTCGAAAGAATGAAGATATATGAAAATGATTATATATTTAAAAAGTACACAATAGAAGAATTTATAGAAGAGGGGAATAAAAGGTTAAAAAATATACAAGTATGTATATGCGAAATGCCAAAAACGGTACAGCAGAAAGAAGAGATCCAAAAGATTCTAGAAAGATATCACAATGATCCAATTGTTTGGAGGACATGTAGGAAACAATAGAATATTAAATAAATTGAGAGCAAATTTCAGGTGGAAAAACATGGAGAAAGATGTAAGGAAGTATGTAAAGAATTGCCACGAATGTGAAGTGAATAAAGCGAAACCTAGTCATAAAGAGAAATTGGTCATCACGGACACATCATAAAACCGTTTGATATCATTTATACAGACACAATAGATCCTTTTGTAGAAAGTAACCATGGGAAACGTTATTGCAATAACAATATTATGCGAATTAACAAAATACTCGGTTATGATACCGGTCATTAACAAAGAGGCAGCCACAATAGCAAAAGCTATATTTGACAACTTTATACCAAACTATGGATTGATGAAAGAGATAAGGACAGATCAAGGAATGGAATATAAGAATGAAATAATGAAGAACTTAGCGGAACTTTTAAAAATAAAACACAATTTTTCAACGGCATACCACCACAAAGCGATAGGCAGTTGTGAAAAATTACACAGAACGTTTAATGAGTACATAAGAAACATTATTAAAGATTCTAGAGATAACTGGTGCGAATTTGTAAAAATGTTTGCATATTGTTATAATACAACACCAAGCATGTATCACGGATACACTTCTTTTGAGTTGTTATACGGTAGAAAACCCAATAAACCAGAATTTTTAAATGTAGAAATAGAACCATGTTACATGTTACAATCTTGAAAGGTATGATAAAGATTTGAAATATAAGTTACAGTACGCGAATGAAAGAGCCAAACAGTTTTTGATAAAAAATAAGTTAATTAGAGTGAATAAAAGCGAAAAGGAATCTTCACCCGTAAACTTTAGGGTAGGGGATTCAGTTATTTTGAGAAATGAGGAAAGAAATAAGTTCGATCCACATTATTTCGGTCCGTTTAAAATAACGGAAGTGGAAGGAGTAAACTGTGAGATTATATCTCAAAACAATAAAAAACAAATCGTTCATAAAAATCGGTTGTATAAATACCATAACGAAAATTGAAGTGAAGTGAGGCAGTAAACAAACAAACAGTGTTTAAAAAGAAGGCAATTAGTGAGAACTATTAACGTTATAGGTAGTATCGATAATTTTTCTCTTCCAATAGGGGATGATGTGATGATCCCAAAAAGACATTATTTAAAAAAGACATTATTAGATTTTAGTAGACATCAATTTCAAATATTGCTAGCGGCCAGTCAACAGGAAGGCCATTGGCAATGTGCAGCGTAATAGATAACAAACACGTCTGTTTTATAAATATTCTGTCGGCAAGGTTGACAAGGTCGAGAAGCGGATCATTGACTGTGTTAGTTTAATAATTCCCTATATATAGAGAGTTCATTTCTTTGAAGAGGGCTCAGTATTATTATTGTTGTTAATAGTACAGGGTTTTTCATTATATATGGACCCTTCTATATCTCAATTATTATTTGATGCAGATAACAATGTTTCAAATAAGAGCTAAAGGGTTATTAATGTAGTTTTTAAAATTCAACAAAAATATTATACCGGATGTCCCAGAAAACAGGTTCAGAGCCAAAGTGTTCTTTCTTAAATGGGACACCCTATATATTTTTATATTTTTAAACTTTTCACTTCAATCCGAATTCAGCAATAATTGTTATAGTCTAACCTTAACAGTTCAGAAAATATATTTATTTAAAAATCGTTTTCTGTGGGATGAAAACCAACTATAAACAACGGACAAGTAGTTATTTACACCATTATAAAACATTCTATTTGATAGTTGGGAAAATGCGGTATACAGATGATGAAAAGATAGAAATATTCTCTCTATTTGTAAAAAATAATAATAACAAATTAGATGCAAAGAGAGAATTTATGGAATTATATCCAAATCGGCATGCGCCTAGCAAAAATACGTTCAACAGAATATACCAGCATGTAATGACAACTAAGAACTTTTCTAGGAAAAAACGAACGTGTGTAATTAATGAGGAGGATATTTAGATACACTTCTGCATTTTGAAGGTAAAAAAATATATATTTCTTTGGATATTATGGTAGTTGAATAAGAAGGAATAATTTTTGCGCTACTACTTTTTTGCAGAAAACTCTGAAGACTCGTTAGTAACCAGCTCCAATATATTACAAAAACATCCTATGAAAATTTTTAGGACTCTGAAAAGACACAATTATAAACCATATAAGATACTTCCCGTGCAGACTCTTAGTGAATTGCACAAACGAAAACGGTTAATATTTTGTCAGGAAATGCTTCGTCGCTTGAATGAAATTCCAGATATCCTTCAGAAAATCTGTCGGACAGATGAATCCAGTTTTTCTACAGCTGGCGTGTTTAATAGAAAAAATAGAGGTTCATGGGAAAATAAAAATCATAGACAGCGGAAAGTGCAACAAATAAAGAAATCTGGACGGAAATCAATTAAAGTTTGGTGTGGAATATTCCAGAATAAAGTGGTTGGGCCAATATTTTTCAATTATAAGTTAACAGGAAGAACTTACCTAAACTGCATAATACCCAAAATAAGGGAAATAGTAGAAAATGAATTTACAGCTGACCAATTAAATACTATGATCTGGCACCAAGATGAGGCATCACTCCATAATGTATTAGAGGTGAGAGAACATCTCAACAATCAGTTTCCAGAGTGGATCGTAAGTAATGGGACAATTCTATGGCCTCCTAATAGCCGCGACCTAACTCACTTAGATTCTTTTTTGTGGGGGATGCTGAAATATATAGTTAACTTTGGCGAAAATAACAATCTTGAGATAATTCAGGAAAAAATTCAAGGCGAAATTAATAACTTAAGTAATCATGCTGATATTATTTCTAAATGTTTAGAGAATTTACGCCGAAGATACCAACTATGCTTTGGCAATATGGAGGGTCATTTTGAACAATATTTATAGTTTCATTTGGGCTTACTTAGTTTGAGATTACTTTATTTTGTAAATAAATTTACTGAATTCCAATCGATAGATTACTACATCTTACTGTGTCGTATATATTTTCTGAACTGTTAAGGTTAGACTATAACAATTATATACTGTTGAATTCGGATTGAAGTGATCAGTTTAAAAATATATAGGATGTCCCATTCAAGAAAGAACACTTTGGCTCTGACCCTCTTTTTTGGGACCTTCTGTATAATATTTTTGTTGGATTTTAAAAACTACTTTAATAACCATTTAACTCTCATTTGAGACATTTTTAATTGTAACAAATAATAAGTGAGATATGGAAGGGTCCATATATAATTAAAAACCCTGTACAAACGTATGTATTCTGTGGTCAGTAATTTATACACTTAGTTTTAAATAGATGTTACCCCAGTGAGTTTTTTAAACGATGTTATTTATTTACCCTAAAGAATGATTCACGAGGTAAGTGTTTCCCGAAGATGAATAGTTCGATGGTTCAAGAAGTACATACGAGGGGCACTTCCTAAGTAACCACCACAAGGCGTATGCACCAACAAACGACAAAGCAGATGTCATGGTTGAAGGTTTCTATACCAATCTTGAGATTGGCGAGATTACAATGATTCTTGGAGATTTTAATGCAAATATTGGATCGGAAACTGATGAGGGTGACTATGTCGGAAAATATGGTCTGGGAGAACGGAATGCATAGAGGTGATCGACAGTTTTGCTCTGAACAACGATTGAGTATAGCTAACACTTTGATCAAGCTCCACATGCGACGTTTATACACCTGGCGTTCACCTGCTGATCGCGACGCATATCTTGTAAGAAATCAGATAGATTACATTCTCATTAAACACGAATATAAAAAGTTCATTAAATCAGTCAAAACATATCCTAGTGCTGACATCATCAGCGACCACAACCCAGTGGTGAGGGTCATCAAAATACGTCGCTTTGTCAAATCCAAATTGGTTAAACGGCAGAAAAGTATTGATATAAGGAAACTTGAAAATCCTGCAGAAAGAACACACATCAGCCAAAAACATGAGAACAGGTTGAAAGAAGTACAGAGCTATAAAAACACTGAACCAGGCGAAAATATTGAGTCTTCATGGGAAAATCTGATGGATATGTTAATTATGACCATATCGCCAAAAGGCCGTAAGATACTTGCTAAGAAAGGGTGTAAGTCACTTCATGATAGATCAGGTGATGACAAAGAGTGCCTGACTGTTCTTATAACTGGTAATGCTGCTGGTCAACTAGTTCCACCCATGGTGATGTACCCATACGAAAGGATAACAAAGCATATAGTATCACAAGTGCCTAAAGGTTAGGGGATTGGGAAGTCAACCAGTGGATGGATGACCTCAGAATCTTTTTTCGAATTCATAACTAACATTTTTTACCCATGGCTTTTATCTGAAAAAATTCAGTTTCCAGTAGTATTATACTTATATGGGCACAAATCACATGTCACTTTACCTTTGACAGAGGTTTTCAGAGAAAAACAAATAGTCGTAATAAGCTTGATACCAAATTCCACATACATTCTGCAGCCTCTGGACGTGGGCTTGTTCAAATCTTTAAAAATGAAATTGAAAAGTCTAGTTCAAAATTTCAAAACGCTAAATAATTATAGATATTTAGGCAAAGACATCTTTGCTCATGTTCTTCAAAGTGCTGTGAAATCAATCTCAAATTTAGAAAATATTTTCAAAAACGCCTTCAAGACATGTGGTCTTTTCCCTTTTGATGTTAGTAATATCGACTATCACAAACTTCTTAACGTAGATAACAATGAGTTAAACAAAACAAATTAAGCAGTAGATGCTAAAAGTGAGTCATTTGCGATATCTCGAAACATATTTTCAGCCAGATTTTTTTAATGAATGCAGACTGGACAGGTGAAATTGAAGATAACATTGACTGTCTCGACCCTTACTTCGTGGAATATGCTCATATTAGTGTTTTTAAATGAAACTCACGGTCTCTAGTTAATATCACAATATAAAACAAGTTATTGAAAATTCTAAAAGTTTCAATAACTTGTATTATATTGTGGAATTAACTAGAGACCGTGAGTTTCATTTAAAAACACTAATTAAAGATAACAGTTTGTACGAAATCTGGTACAAAATGTACGAGAACTCGGGGTTATCTCAGAACAAAGGAAATACTCCAAATATCACGATAGATGTAGAAGAGGGCCTTATTCTGGAAGATGGGAAAATTTGGTTGTATTTGAAGCTGATGAATCATTACCTGAAGATATAGAAAACACATTGGAAAATCCCGAAACAAGTGAAGTTGAACTCATGGTTAGTCATACGGAAAACGTTGACAAAGAAACTATATTATAAAAAAAAAGCATTGACGAAATAGTGGAAATAGAAAATGACGAAATACGCGAGGAAGAAAGTGATGAAAAACGCGAGGAAGAAATTGACGAAATACGAAAAACCAATGTGTTAGGAAGGAGTGTAGGAGGAGATAACAATGAAGTAACCCTAGAAAAATGAACTAATACAACGGAAGTAACCCCAGAAAAACGAACTAATACCATTGAAAACGAGCAAGTAAGAGTGGAGTCCGTCAATAAAGATGAAAGTGGGAATATTTGCAGTAATACGAAACATTCTCAAATACTGCCAGGAGTGGTTATACCATATCCGTTTAAAAAATGTTTATTCTGGCCTGAACCCACAAAAAAGGTAAACTCAAGGAATATTCGGGTTAAAGTTCCTTCTGTAGGCACCTTTGATGCTTGGAGACAATATTTTTTGAAAAAAGAGGAAGAGGAGAAAAAACGATTCAAGAAAAAGAGGATAGAAAGAGAAGAAAACAAGACGTTGCGTGAAGAGACAATACAAATAAGGTAAGAAGTAATTTTACTAAAGTGAGTAACTTAAAAAAAAAGAAAACTGCTCTACCTGAGTCACGTTATGAGGGGGGACAAATATCAACTGCTCCAGCTCGTTGTGCAAGGAAAAATAAGTGGAAGAAGAGCAATAGGGAGGAGAAGACATTCCTGGTTAAAAAATCTTCGCGAATGATATAACGCCACCAAT
The DNA here is from genome assembly GCA_963921935.1 of Galeruca laticollis. Taxonomy (NCBI): domain Eukaryota; kingdom Metazoa; phylum Arthropoda; class Insecta; order Coleoptera; family Chrysomelidae; genus Galeruca; species Galeruca laticollis. The sequence goes on from OY998177.1 coordinate 124,257,051, forward strand.
AGTCACCTTTTTAGAGCAGCGGTATCCAAAATACGAATAGCCTTGATGATTGCCAGCCTTCGGAACGAAAACGGCACTTGAAGAAGAATTAACTTAATTTTATCATACAAGAATTATTTATCAGGTGATGGAGAAGCAAAAACCTCATTTTATAACAAAATAAAAATTGGTGATTTCGTAATTGTCAGTTTTTTTGGGGACTATTACCCAGCACAAATTACAGATAAAAAAACAAGGAAAAAATTTTAGCTAATGCAATGGCTAAAGCTGGTGGATGGTGGTTATGGCCAAGTACTAAAGATGAAGCCTCCAATGGAAATAAATAAAAGAGGTTTTTTTTTCTGTTGAGGAGTTAGAAATACATAATGTGTAATGTTGTAAAACGTTCTTTTCTATTTTTATATTAAACGTTTGAATTCTGAAGGTTAATTAACTATTTATATTTTCTGTCGGAATAATGATACCCAAATGTCCGATTTGGAATCACTGTCAGAATAAGATTCACTGACGTGTCTGATATTGGAACAAACTTTAATCTTGTTGTCCGAATTAGGTGTTATTGGTATGGTTACAAAAAAATAATTATTATATGATTATATACAAAGTTTCGGGAAAAATAACTGCTCAGATCTCCTTACAAATTATTATTAATTCGAGTGTTTGGGACGATAGCAATTTCCCTTTTGTTTTAAATTTCAATTGAAGTGTACTGTAATATTCATTAATAATAATTAATTAAAGGATGACATTTTACCTTTTTACTCATTTCTCGGAGATTAACCGGCCGGCGTTGTAATATCGATGTAGCTTCACTCACACACCGTTGTACTTTAGCGCGCGGTGATTGTCTTACTACTACGATAATCTACACACACTCGGTACAAAACTTTGACGAGGTGAAAATGTCAACAATGCGCGGTTGAATACATATAAACATATAAAGCATATCGGGATTCAATCACGAACATTCTCCCCCGCCAAATGCATGAGTGCATTTTGAAAAAAAAAGAATGAATGTAGATATTTTAGAAAGAAAATAATAAAGAACTAAAATTAATGATTGTGACACCTTGAAAATGTTGTATCTGGTTAGATATTTACAAAATACTAAAAATAACTGCTATTAAAAAAAATACTACATATTGGAAGTATATTAATTGTCCTCTATCGGTAAAGGGGACAATTTGACCATTGGACGCCATAAAATTGCATTGGCAGCCCTAACGTTTACAACTCTAACAATACCATCTTGACCAGGATATAAAGCAGTGATTCGAGCCATGACCCAACGCCCGGGGGGAACATTATCCTCGTGAATCAAGACTAGTTGCCCTATTTTAGGAGAAGGTGATGTGGGCGTTAGCCACTTTGACCGTTGTTGGAGAGTATGAAGATATTCATGTTTCCAACGAGACCAAAAGTCTTGATGCATCCTTTGAAGAAGCTGCCAACGAGACAATTTATTCATAGAAATAGTTGAAAAATCAGGGAGAGAAAGAGTTTTTAAGGGCTCCAGAGTTGGAAAGTGACCAGGAGTGAGAGCATTGATGTCCTCTATATCATGTGTCAAAGGGGTGAGGGGCCGAGAATTAAGCAAGGCTTCAATCAATACTAAGACAGTATAAAATTCTTCGTAAGTTGAAATTTGGTCTCCCACCACACGTGTAAGATGGGTTTTTACTGATTTTATACCGGCTTCCCACAGACCATTGAAATGTGGCCCGGAAGGCGGACTGAAAGAAAACTGGCAGGTTTCGTGCTCAGCAGCGGTTTTCATATATTCTTGAAGTTCTATCGTGGCTCCAGTAAAATTGGTGCCATTGTCGCAAAAGATGTGGGATACGCGACCACGACGAGAAATAAATCTTTGCAACGCGGCAAGAAAACCTTCAGAAGTTGAATTACTAACTAACTCAAGATGTAAAGCCTTTGTGGCACAACAAACAAAGATACATATGTAGGCTTTGATTGTACGAACACCACGATGAAGGGGTAATGTAAAAGCTTTAATCGACGACAATCGGAGTTTAGGTAAATAGCCCATAGGCGGGTGAAAAGACTTAGGGGACTGTTTCCAACAACGAATGCATTTTGAAGTGACGGAGTTTATGGCTCTTTTCGAAGAAACTATCCAAAAATATTGGGATATCAGGAATTGGGTGGTTTTTGGTCCGGTATGTAAATTCTTCTCGTGAAAATATCTAATGAGAATAGACGATAAAGGAGAATTGCGGGGTAATAGAAGAGGCTATTTTGAAGCGTACGATGAAGGAGCATGTTTTAATCGACCACCAATTCTGAGGAGATTGTCTTCATCCAGAAAGGTACCAAGTTTTCGAAGAGACTTTGAGAAGAATTTAGACGTTTGTTCTTTATGAAAATAATTATTCTGTGTATATTTTACGAGACATAAAAGAGCGTCATGTAATTCGTTAGAAGTTAGGAAACCGGAACGTCGAGAGGAAACTTGACGAAGATTATAAATAAATCGTAAGACATATGCTAAAACTCGCTGTAATGTAGCGAACGGGGAATGTCTATTTATAAGAGACTCCAAGAAAGAGGGTTCCAATGACAGAGATACAAGAGCTACAGTCCGTTCTTCTTCGGCAAGATCTTTTGAAGATAAAGACAGGGGTACGGTTGGGAAACAAAACGGATGGTCGTGGAGAAAGTGAGGACCATTAATTCACTCGGGTGAAGATAAAAATTCGGATGGAAGAACACCACGAGACGCAATATCAGAAGCATTTTGCTCAGAATTAATATAATTCCATAGAGTCGGAGAAATTTTAGACTGAATATGAGATATACGATTGGCCACAAATAAAATATCCTTAATTTGTGGGGAGAACTTTTAATCCAGTGTAATACAATTTGGGAATCCGACCATGCATAAGTTGAGATCTTGGTAAATTTAAGACATATATGTAGAACATAAGCAACTAACTTGGAAAGCAAAACAGCGGCACATAACTAAAGACGAGGAATGGTCAGTTTTTCGTAGGTGCTACTTTGGATTTTGCACACAATAATTGAACAGAAACTTTACTTTCGCAATTCACGCACCGAAGATATAAGACGCAAGCGTAGCCTTTTTCACTGGCGTCACAGAAACCATGTAATTCGACTAGAGGAAAATTGAAGAACAATAAATGGCGAGGTATGCGAACTTGAGACAGTAGAGGAAGTTCGATTTTACATTGTTCCCAAATTTGAATGGTATCAAAAGATGGACATTCATCCCAAGATGTTCCAGCTAACCACAGACGCTGAATTGAAAATTTTGTAGAGAAAGTTATAGGAGCTAGAAATCCTAGAGGATCATAGATTCGAACTAATTCCGAAAATATGCAACGTTTGGTACAAGGAAGATCTTCTCGCGGTTGAACACAAAATGTAAAACAGTCCGAATGAGAAGACCAGCGTAACCCAAGAACTTTGAGAAAGTTGTCCAGATCTGGTTCAAAACTTAGACTATGGGGATTATTAAAAGAAGTAGGTAAATTCGATAATATGAGAGGTTCGTTTGAACACCAATTTCGAAGTACAAAACCGCCAAGATACAAAAGAGAAATTAAATCTTGCATAAGCGTTTGAGCTTCTACAAAATCATTCGAGCCGAAACAAAAATCATCAATATAAGAGCAAGTATGAATAAGTTTAGCAGCTTGTGGAAAGCGATGTCCTTCGTCAAGTGCAAGTTCATGCAAAGTACGAAGAGCTAGAAATGGAGAAGAAGTAACACCATAAGTTAGAGTATTAAGACGATACTCCCGATCACAATCTTCTGTAGAAAATGTCCAAAAAATACGTTGAAACTCTCTATGATCTTGACAAAGAAAAATCATACGATACATTTGTTTGATGTCTGCGCACAAAACAAACTTGAGTAAACGAAAATTTAGTTAAATAGCAACAATGTCTTGTTGAAAGTTTTCAAAGTAGTATCTAATGAGACCTTGGAAACAGTGTGGCGTAATAAAGAGGTGACAATAGGATTCTCGACATGAATCGGACCCATGACAACGTAACCAAAGACAGTGTTTATGGCGTCGGGTTCACCTGAATTTCCAGAGATCTTACCTGACAGCAACAATTTAGGAAATAAATCAGCTCCGATTAATAAGTCGATAGTTCCTGGTCAATAAAATTTAAAATCTGCTAGCGAAATATTAGTCAAGTGGGTCCACTTATTGGGATCGATTTTAAAATCAGGCATAGGATCACAAATTTTGTCTAGAGCATCAAAATTAAAAATAGGAAAGTCCCTAGTATGCGGACAAATTGAAAGGACAACTTTTCCAGTCTGCAACTTAGAGTTCATAGAGGCGAGACCAATAACTTCAAGGGCACATTGAGACTGAGGGATACCTAAAGTGTTTAATGCTTTACGGGTAATAAAAGAAGTTTGGCTGCCGCAATCTAAAATAGCTCTTAATGGTTGCCTACTAACTTTATTATCAAGGGCGTCCACCACAGCTGTGGATAACAAAACTCCCTTTTCAACAGGGGATTTGAGTCCAGATAAACTAGTGGTACTTGATTGACTTAAAGACGGAAGGTTCGGGTTCAAATTAGGAAAAGTGTCGGTAGAATTTGTAATTGGTGTATCGAAATGCAATAGAGTATGATGAATCTTGGATTTGCAAGTCCGACAAGTATACTTGGAGCGACAGGAACGAAGATCGTGAGAGGAATTCAAACAATTAAAGCATAGATGCGATTGTTTGCAAAAACGATGCCTTCCTGAAGGACTTTTACTTAAAAATTGATCACATTTGTAAATAGTATGGTTTTGTTTGCATAAAATACAATGTTGATTAGACAAATTAATAACTAACAAAGAACGAGTTTCACAGGAATATTTTGAAAATAAGGGTGGATCTTTCGATCGGAAATATTTCGATTAAGAAGCATTCAAATTACTGTAGGCGCTCAACTAGGTTTCTAAAAATGCAATCAAGCTTGTGAAGGTGGGGATCTCTGTTGATTTATGTTCCATTTCAAAGAGACGTACGATTTCTGGAGTTGATCTAGGATATAACATATTAAACATAATGAAGTCCCACTCAGCTGTAGGTAAACCGATCACTTGGAGAGCAGAAATATTTTCTAAAAATGTATCAATAAGTTTAGACAACGTTTCAGCAGTAACCATATTTAATTTTGGGGCCTGTTAAGGGCATCCCAATGGACTTTGGCACAACGTCTTTGATTGGTATATCGCTTGGTAATAAGGTCGTAAGCAATATCATATTTATCTGCAGTAATTTTTAAATCACGAATTAAACCTAGAGGGGGACCTTCTAACGACGCTTTTAAATACTCTAGTTTTTCTACATCTGACATAGATTGGTTGTTGTGGATAAAAGAATCAAATAAATCTAAGAACGATGCGAATTCCTTTACATCACCTGAGAATTTGGGAAGATCAATTTTTGGTAACCGGATATTCGTAGCAGTAGATTGGGAACTCGAAATGTCGAAAAGCTCGAAACATATTAGTTTGGTTTGAAAATACTGCGATAAAAAAGCTGCACGAATTTGGTCTTCGGCTTCGAGGTCTGGTGGATCTGAAAGCGCCATCAATTTGGCTATCACTGCATCATGATGTTCTACAAAAGTATCACGAATTGACTCTAATTCAATTGCACGAATTTGTAAAAGAGGACGAACGGACTTGTCAGTCTTACTTTGATCGGCTAAACCGCTCAATATTTGAAGATCATTTAAGGCGGCTTTACGATGAAAACGATACTGTTGGACTCTATCTATTGTAAATAAAATAAACAGAAATATCGAAGCAAAGGAAGCAAATTTTCAATAAAATGTCGCGAGAGAATTGAATCAAATTTCAAATGATATTGTACAGACTACCGGTTACTAACTGTAAAATTTGAAATAAACAAATGATTTAATAGAATTCTTGAATCGTATAGCGAAAAGGATAGAAAGAGTAAAGTAAAAAAAATGAGTAATAACCATGAAATTGAACAGTTGATAAGAAAAGAAAAAATGTGAGTTCTCTATTTACTATAAAAAACGCGCATATGGCAAAAGGATAATAACATAGAGGTATAGCGAAAAATTTTTGAATTATCACTCAAACTAATTGACCAGAGAATAAATGGGCTCACCCTGTATAAAATTGCACCAAATAATAACAGAATGAGAATAAGAAATGAAAACTATTGAGTAATTAATCAAAGGAAAACACGTCTGTTCAAATCTCCGTTTGGAAATTATAAAAATATTCAATAATCAAACTACCAGTTTTTGTTCGGTATGCTGGCTAAAATTCAATACAAGAAATTCAGGTACAATATCTTCAAGGTTACTCACTTTTGGAATAAAGTAGATCGATTTAAAAATTATTGAAAAGGAAAAATAAACAAACGTACATTCATAATGAAAATTTTGTTTTTAAATGAGAGTAATAAAGTGCCTTTTTCTAGGCTAAAAAAATAACTATTCAGGCTACGAAAGACCAATGTTCGGGACGATAGCAATTTCCCTTTTGTTTCAAATTTCAATTGAAGTGAACTGTAATATTCATTAATAATAGTTAATTAAAGGATGACATTTTATCTTTTTACTCATTTCTCGGAGATTAACCGGCCGGCGTTGTAATATCGATGTAGCTTCACTCACACACCGTTGTACTGTAGCGCGCGGTGATTGTCTTACTACTACGATAATCTACACACACTCGGTACAAAACATTGACGAGGTGAAAATGTCAACATTGCGCGGTTGAATTTAAAATATATAAAGCATATCGGGATTCAATCACGAACATCAAGAATATTAAAACTGACCAATGTCATTAAATGACTGTTAATTACTTCACAAAATATGTAACGTGAATTCCTAAAGGTGTCTGAATTTGGGTCTTTCACTTACAGTTTCGCAATTATAGAATTTTTTATGGAACCGCGTTTAAATATTTTCAAAAATTTTGTGGTTCTGACTGAAAATTTTGGTTTACAGTGAATGTATAGGAAAATTATGAAGTATGATGTATTTTAATGTTCTGTACAGTTTTATGAAATTTTTGTTATTAAAGAAAGAGTTTTTTCCAAGTGAAATATTAGAAAAAAAAATGTTGGGTGAAGTCATATATTGGATACATCAATAGGAGTGTCTATTGAAAAATAATTTACGTATACAATGAAACCTTTAAAAATTGAGAATTATTATAAAAAAATTACTACGGGGCACGAATTTCTCAATATTTCATATTAGTTATAATTTAATTATTTACATCGTATAATTAATTTTTAATAATGTCTTTTACCCCCATTCTACTGCAATATTATAATTATTCAAACTCCGTTACCCTAATAGTGATAATTCGTCTTGTTTGTTATTTAAACCAGCTACCCCTTTTACGTGGGAGAGTTTATTTCGAAAGTAAATCTCTATTATGCTCTAATAGATAATAACTAAACAACAAAGGGATGAATCAACCCACCTTTGTGAATGTAAGGCGGAAAATTTACTGATTTATGAATTTATTCGCAACGCATAATATGGAGGGTGTTAAACAAGTACACATAACTCGCGGTGATATATAAATGAAATTATTAACAAGCTCGTAAGCTTGTCAATAATGACATTTTGAATTAAGCGTTATGCTAGTTTGCACAATTTTGTTTTCATAAAAGAGGCATATTTAGCACTTGAGAGTCACTTGATGATATCAATTCATGAAACCAGTAAGTATTGCGGTAGATTAAATATTGAAATCGACAAAGCAGATGAGATTTAAATATTTAGATGATAGAAATAAACCGAGGATATTAGTGATGATGTGACTAAACATTTATATATTCGTACAAATATCAATATATGTTACTTTCTATTAAATACAATGTTAAAAAACAAAAAGAATATCGAGAATTCGATTTAATCGACTAATAATGTTAATCTATATAGTTTCTTCTCATTTTTCGCGATTGTATTTTGAAGTCTTTTTTTTCCAATCCTTGTACAGCGTTTAACACTAATGAAATAGGAATTATTTGAATTTTTTTTTATAATTTTCACTACTAATCCTTATCTATATCAATTTTCATATTTGCATCAAAAATAACTTACCTATTCCGTATCCTTTTGTCGCCTCTCCTTGCGGTTCCAGAGCGAATTTGTATGCATGATCGTTCACTTCCAAATGCCTGATACAACCTTTCATACCATTAGACACCGGTAATTTTTCAGTCAATCCAGTTGTGTTACCCGGGCCGCCAATAAAAAGGGGTTCTCTAAACGTTATCCTGGAAAATAGACCTTTACTTCGTCCTTGCACATGCTTTCCTCCGTTCAATTGAAGCCAAGCGTCCCATCGATGTCTGTACAGGGTGATATGATTCCATTGATTCAAAAGAATTGTTTCTTCAGATCTTACTACCCCTACGCCCGAACCACAATCAAATCTGCAATAAAAAAGTATAATACATATACAGCGAGCACGTTAAATCTGGAACAGATTCGTTAGAAGCCTGATTTAGCCATTAAGGAAAAGACACGTGGATTTTACGTAACCTACAATCACTCTTATGGAGACTTAACGGTTTTTTTCTTTTTTGTCCAGTGTGACCAATATATTTATTATTACAACTTTTGCATGAAATATAATATATTACGTTTGAAAGATTAACAATCGAAGTGTCTTTTAAATTAGCGAAAATAGACTTTATTGTGAGACATGTTTTATTGGCATTTTCAATGTTGTTCATTGGTCTGAAAATCCTATTCAACTTTGCTGTTATTTCTCTCATGTACGGTAAAGATTTATTTATTTATATATATATATATATATATATATATATATATATATATATATATATTATAATTATTTTATTACTTTTTATTATTTATTTAATGATATTTCTGAAGTTTATCTATGGTTGATATTTATCTATGGATTTATTTATTGAATTGGCTAGCTCAGGTTAAATGATTTATATTTTTATTATTAGTTTAATGTTTAATGGAGAGCATGAGAAACTTACTCTCGTTGGGTTCAGGATAAAATTAAACAAGAAAATATATGAAATCTGCATCCCACAAACAACCTGCGAAAATCATCTCCATCAACGCTGTGAATCGATTATATGAAACACAGTAATTCAACCTATGTGTTATGAAACCTTGCCCTGTGTTTAACAAATGACATGTAAATGAAAATCAACAACTCAAATTTAGTTCCTATAATTATCAAACAAACGTAAAATTGAAAAGCATCATAAGCAGTAAATAAAAACTTATGTTAAAACAAATATAATACAGTGCAAATTACAAATACCAAATATTATTATATATCTAAAATTATTAATGAGTAATTTGGCCAAATTTGTGAATTACGTTTGAGTTTAATATGGTTAACCAAATAAATCGTTAAAAACACTAACCTGACCACAACACTGGGAAGTCTCTAGTATATTCTATTGCTGTGGAATATTCTGAACCAAAGCTGGATCTCCTCCAATCTTGTAGTTACAAACTCTATAGTTTGTATGGCAGGTAAGTTCGTAAATTCTTGTTAAATCACTTAGATATATTTGCTTATAATGTTTTTGTTACAATGATAATGGTTTAGGAACGTATTTTCTCACTATGAAGTGATTACTTTTTGAAAATACGGGAAGCGTCCCCTCTCAAATTTAAAATGTTTATATTTCTCACAAATTCTTATTATTTCCTAGTATTTTCTTTTCAAAATGTTCAATGTATATTGATTAAATGTTTGCAATTTCTTTTTACTTTAATTCCTAACAATTTCCTAAATATCTTCATAAAATTTATAAAATTTTCTTACATGCGTCCTTCTCCATTAGCTTCTCTTCACCAACCTTTTGTTTTTTAAATCAACAAACTTTTTGTTGTCCGCTTTGTTATTTATAAAACAAAAAACTTACTACATACTAGATAGAATATACTTTGTCTTATCTAATGTTTTATATGTCGATTAATGTCTTTATATTTTTGTATGATTATTGATTGTTGATGTAAGATTTCAAATTAATTTACCATTCCTATTTACATACTCAATATTTCAAAAATCTACCTTATTTTAATAAACAAAATTATATCTATTTGACTTTAAATTTCTATATCAATACATATACAATCTAAATTGTTCAAATACCTGTCATAAATCCTTTCAATTAAATCTTTACTCATTTATCTATTACAAACTTGACTCTTTATCATATTTTTCTATTATCAATAGTTCACAAACATAAATAATTCTATGGTAGAATTTATTTCTGCACTCAGTGTACTTTGTTAACTGACATGAAATTTTTAGTTGTCACTCCAGTTATCTCCTTTTTAATATAAACATTACACTTTTGTTGGTATATATTGTGATCTAAAATTCTATTTGTTATTGTCTGATAATAATTTATTTTATTTTCAGATTCATTGTTAGATGTTCGAAATACTGGATACAAATTATCATTTGCTATAGACAAGAAAATGAGTTTATGATTTGTTAAGATATAATTAAAATTTTATGAAAATAATGCAGTTTATAATCTGAAATCCTAAGGTAAATAATTTTACTATTACTTATGTATCTCTTTCGTTTTGAAGCATAACTAATATAATAAATGTTCAATTCAATAGAAAATATATATTCTTCTTATATTATCATCATTAGAAAAGATAATTCCAGCTGTGTGAAATAATTAATTTCCATCTGTTACTCTACAAGGTTGCAAATTTCATACTTTTGTGTTTCATTCTCTTTACTGCTTCTTACGATAAGTTCAATATATATATATATATATATATATATATATATATATATATATATATATAGGACACAGGAAATACCAAGAAAAAGGAATGGGGAAATATGGATTTGGAGAAAGGAATGAAAGAGGAGAGAGATTAATACAGTTCGCACGCTTTCAGAACATGTATGTGGCAAACTCCTTCTTCAAGAAGAACCCTAATAGGAAATGGACGTGGGAAGCCCTCGGTGCAACTATCAAAAACGAAATAGACTTTATCCTCACTAATAAAATCAACACAGTAAAAGATCTAAGCACACTCAACATGTTCACTACAGGAAGCGACCATCGACTAATTAGAGCTCGACTGGTCTTAGATATAAAACTCGAAAGGTCAAGACTAATCAAAACCACCACAACGAAAGACTGAAAGAGAACTCTCACCAATATGAAGCACTACTCGAAGAAAGACTACAAAAAGTGGAATATAACAACCCTGAACTAATGGACACAATTCGAAACTGCGCCATAGAAGTGGGAGGTTTGCAACAACGAAGTGAACACAAAAAACTGACTCCGGAAAAAAAAGCACTATTACAAAAACGAAGAGAAATGAAAAAGAGAACAAACATTCAAAGAGTTGAATACACTGAACTGTGCAAGACGATACGAAAGAAAATCGCAGAAGATATCAGGAATTACAACGAGAAACTGGTACAAACAACAATAGAAAACCGTAAAAGCTACAAACGTGCAAAAAGAGCACTAATAATAGGGAAAAGACAGATAGTTGCATTAACTGATGGAAACACAAGAACCACAGACCGGAATAAAATGATAGACCTAGTAGCCAAATTCTATGGAGACCTATACAAGGCCCCTGAAAATTTGGAAGAAATAATAGAACACTCAGAAGAGGCCATACCAGAAGTATTGGTGGAGGAAGTAGAAATGGCACTGAAAAGCATGAGAAATGGCAAAGCAGCGGGAAATGACGGGATCACGACAGAAATACTCAAATATGCAGGAGCTGAAACATGGAAGTACCTTGCCAAACTATACACGAGCTGTCTAATGTCCAGGAGTATACCTAAAGAGTGGAATAGCGCCCTTATAGTGTTGATCCACAAGAAAGGCAGCAAAGAAGACATTAAGAACTACAGACCAATAAGTCTACTACCAGTAACGTACAAGGTATTCACAAAGATCATTCACAACAGAATACAAAACACACTAGACTCGGCCCAACCACGAGAACAGGCTGGATTCCGCAAAGGCTTTAGTACGATAGACCACATCCATACCCTCAAAGAGGTTATCAGTCGAACCAAAGAATACGACCAACCACTAGCACTAGCCTTCATTGACTTTGAGAAAGCATTCGACTCTATATACCCCAGAGCAGTAATAAATGCCCTAACAGAACAAGGGGTCGATAAGCCATATATTGAGACCCTAGCAAATATATATAGGGAAGCCAAAGCGAGAGTTAGGATATATGAGGGCACTCCAGAATTCCCCACCAGTAGAGGAGTTAGAGAAGGAGACGCAATATCACCAAAATTATTTACGGCAACACTAGAAAGTATCTTCAGAAAATTAGACTGTAACAACACAGGTCTGAAGATAGATGGAGAATAGTTGAACCATCTAAGATTAGCTGATGACATCATCCTGATAGCGAGTAACCCTGGCGAATTGCAACAACAGATAAATGAATTAAATATAGCAAGCAACGAAGTAGGCCTTAAAATAAATCTAAGTAAGACCAAGGTAATGCATAACGAACTAATAAACGCACCAGAAATAATAATGAATGACACTGCCCTGGAAATAGTGGAGGAATACATATACCTCGGTCAACTAATACACATATCAGGCTCTCTACTTCCAGAAATAAATAGAAGGACCAAATTAGCATGGAGAACATTTGGACAGAACTCTATCATCTTCAAGTCTAGAATGCCACTCCGTTTGAAAAAGAAAGCGTTTGATCAGTGCGTACTACCAGTACTAACATACGGATGTGAAACCTGGACCCTGAAAACTGATATCATTAGAAAACTCCAGGTCACACAGAGGTCGATGAAACGATGCATGCTTGAAATAACAAGGAGAGATAGAAAAAAGGTTGTATGGATCAGACAGAAAACCCAAGTGATAGATGTCATTCATAGAATCAGATCCCTAAAGTGGCAATGGGCGGGGCATCTCGCTAGAAGTACAGACGATAGATGGACTACAAAGATAACGCAATGGTATCCACGAGGCGTGAAAAGACCAAGAAGACGCCCCAACTTAAGATTGGACTACGATATAAAGAAACTCGCAGGATCAACTTGGGGCCGCATAGCCAGCAATAGACAACAATGGGCCCAAATGGAAATAAAATAAATATGTAAAGGGAGGCTACACCATAGGAAAATGGTTGAATGAGCTGCATATGATGATGTTGATGATATACAGGGTGTCCCGGGACTAATGGGAAAAAAGTCAGGAGCGTATAATCTGATCCAAAATAATGTTAGTACTTCATATAAACTTTTTCTATTGAGGCCCTCGTTTTCGAGTTATAGGCCTCCAAAGTTTTAATTTTGAATTTGGTTTTTATTTTTTGTACTAGTTATTTGATCTTTATAAAATTTACGGCGAAGCTATAATGTACGTGTATGTTTATTTTGGTAAGGTAAACAGATTTACAGTAGTGCCTTGAAGCCAGGGACGGACTACTCGCAATGGTTAGAGATCCAAAAATTTTGCAGGGATGGCACACCCTGTATGAAATTACCGAAATTCACTTCCCCACACATTAATCTAACGAAAAGGTACTCCTGTTAGAATTCGATAAAATAAGCCGTTTGGATAATATTTACAGTTTTATTAATGCACTACGTACCAATTAACGCATTCACCATTTTTATAAGTACACAACGAGGTAAAACTAACTTATTAATACGATGTCCAAAATTTACCTACAGTACTACAAAAAAATAATACGATAGTAGAAGATAAAAAACATTAACGACTTATTAAGTTGGTAAAAACGTTTTAAAAGTGTTTTTACCGTTTATCAAGTAACCATAGGATTAGTTGTCAAACATTGTGTAGAATAGTTCGTAGTCAGTACTTGTCAATAATTCATAAGTCCTTAATTTAACAGTTACAATGGCAGAATTCACTTTTATCGAGTACGCAGATATGAATTTGATGTATGGAATGGTTCCTCAAAACTGTTTAGAGGCCAGAAGGCTTTACGCAGAACATTTTGCAAACAGAACATTGCCAGACAGACGAATGTTTGAGCGTATTGATCTCACGTTACGAGAAACAGGTATGAATAAGTAAATGTAATTTTCCATGTATACAAAACAAAGTTTTAAATTTTAGGAAGTTTTTTGCCAAAAAAAAGGTGGAGAAGGTCCAGTACGAAGCGTACGTACTGTGGCAGTTGAACAAGACTTGTTAAATGGAGTTGATAATGAACCATCAACGAGTTTAAGAAAATTACCAAAGTCTCGGAATCAGTTGTTCATCGCGTCCTAAAAGAACAGCTGTTATATCCTTTTCACATGAAAAAAGTACACAGTATGACAGTGGCTGATTATCCTTCACGACTTGAGTATAGCCAGTGGCTTCTGCGACAACAACAAGCAGACAATACATTTATTAGTAACGTTCTCTTTACGAACGAATCCGATTTCACCAGAGATGGAGTCATAAATTTTCCTAATATGCATTTATGGAATGATGTGAATCCACAAGGCATTATCCAAACTAGGATTCAGCATAGATTCATGGTTAATGTTTGGACAGGAGTAGTTGGCAATCACTTGATAGGGCCATACTTTATTGACGATACTTTGACCGGTCAGGTGTTTTTGCAAAATGAGTTATGGAATCTGTTTGATGATGTGCTATTACAAACTCGTAGGAATTTATGGTTCATGCATGATGGGGCCACTCCTCATTTCAGTTTAGATGTACGACAGCATTTACACACAAGGTTTCCTAATAGATGGATTGGTCGGGGAGGCCCTTTCCAATGGCCCCCGCGATCAGGAGACGTTAATCCTATGGATTTCTTCCTCTAGAGTTATCTCAAAAGTAAGGTATACGCAACACCTGTGCAAACAGGGCAAGATTTAATAGACAGAATTGTGTCACTGCAATGTTATTAGAAATAATGTGGGATTGCTCTTTCAAATGCAAAGAAACAAACTTCGTATACTTATAATGTGCGTGGAAGTGGGAGGAGCTCATATCGAACATTTATTAGAATAACGTTAGTTTTTGTTGTTGTTTAGGAATCAGTTTTAGTCAAATGTTTTGTAACTTGTGTTTTTTGAGGTTTTCTTAATGCTTTAATAATGTTGTGATCGTAATTTTTATTCAAAGCAACTAATTACGTTGTTTGCGTACCTATTTAATTCCTATTAAATAAGTTCCCAATGTTTTTATCATCTGCTATCATCAAATTATTTTTTTGTAGTACTGTAGGTAAATTTTGGACATCGTATTAATAAGTTAGTTAGGTAAATTTGTGCGTAGTGCATTAATAAAACTGTAAATATTAGCCAAACGGCTTATTTTATCGAATTCCAGCAACAGTACCTTTTCGTTAGAATAATGTGTGGGGAAGTGAATTTCGATAATTTCATACAGGGTGTGCCATCCCTGCAAAATTTTTGGATCACTAACCATTGCGAGTAGTCCGTCCCTGGCTTCAAGGCACTGCTGTAAATCTGTTTATCTTTCCAAAATAAACATACACGTACATTATAGCTTTGCCGTAAATTTTATTAAGATCAAATAACTAGTAAAAAAAATAAAAATAAAAACCAAATTCAAAATTAAAACTTTGGAGGCCTATAACTCGAAAACGAGGGCCTACATAGAGAAAGTTTATATGAAGTACTAACATTATTATGGCTCAGATTTTTCTCTCCTGACTTTTTTCCCATTAGTACCGGGACACCCTGTATAGTAATTTATATTATCTGAATGATCGTTTCTAATATTAGTGTCTGTAATGTCTATAGTTGGATATATAGTTGAATGTATATTGGATATAGTTAAATAGTATATTTTCAAATAATTTATTTGGATATTCATTTTCTAAAAATGATTGATATAGAATTTTTAGGTTCTTTTCATGAAAAAAAGGATCTGATATTTTGGTTATTCTATTTTTCATTTGACTGATGAAGTTAATTTTCATGGCATATTTATGGTAAGACCAATAGTTGATGAATCGTCCATAGCTTATAGGTTTTCTGTACTAGTCAATAGATAATGTGTTACCATTATTTCTTATCTATAAATAGTACACTTTGATTATTGTCTTCTTTTTCCATGGTTAACTTCATAGTAGGATTTCCAAACCAATGAAAAACATTAAAATTGCCAATAAAACACGTCTCACAATAAAGTTTATTTCCACTAATTGTAAAAATAAAACTTCGATTCTTAATCTTTCATAATATGTAATATATTGTATTCCATGCAAAAGTTGTTATAATGAATATATTGGTCACACTGGCCGAGAATTAAATAGCCGTTTAAGAGTGTTTGTAGGTTACATCCTGAAATATGTGTGTTTCGTCGTTATTTTATTATCATTTTGTGTTGTTTAATATTTGAATTATGCGCGACATACTCCCTCCTTGATCATGTGCCACTTAACGATCGCCAACCACTTACACGGCTGTCCTTGCGACGAGAAGTTAAGTGCATGTTGAGCGGGAGGTATGCGTCAAGACTAAACGAGGTGTGATAGCTGTTAGTGTGTGTAAAGAGCAACGTATGTTGTAACCGGCTTTCCAAAATAACTAGGCTAATACTTGTGGGTAAGTGGTTTATTTATATCTAGGTTATAGCATTAATCTTTGATTAAAATACATTGAATCACTAAACATTTTGGCCCTTCTAGCCGGATTCAGTTGCAAGCTTTGTGGAAATACAGTCCATTTTATTGTGTAGCATGTGGCAATTCATAATAGTTGATTTAAAATGTATGAAAGCAAAGAGAATAAATATTAACCAAATTTAAGGTGCAAAGGCGTAACACTGTTAAGAGGGTAGAAGCTATGCACGAACTATTTACAGCAGCACTTATAGATGAAACTGCAAGGCAGGAGTTCGAAATACGATATTCCAACTTTAATGATTTAATATATACTTTCGATTCATTACATTTAGAAATTATAGTGTGTGATCCTGATTCTGCAGGCTACTTGGAGTAGAGGTTTAGGTTGGGATGATGCCTTACCACCAGACTAAAAGTGGTACCAGTATAAGTAAGAATTAAATATGTTGTTCTCTTTTAAACTTCCTAGAAGAATTGTGAAGGATAATGTAACAAAGTTTTAGTGACATGTTTTTTGTGACGCTTTCGAAGCAGGTGGTATACCTTCGCCAATTCACTTGTCTGTGGGAAATCGAAGGTGTCTCCTTTGAAGGTTATTTGCATCCCAAGGTTGGAGTTGTATTTGCTTAAATAAAGTCTTCCCCTCAAAGATGGAAAACCTTTGTAGCCAACCGAGTGAGTCATATTTAAGAGCGTGTATCTCCTGAAAATTGGTATCATGTTAGTGGCAAAGATAACCCTGCTGATTTTGTTTCACGTGGCCTTATTCCTAAAGATTTGTTAGGTCATGACTTGTGCTGGTTAGGCCCTAATTGGTTATCTACAACTTGTAATGTGAACATTAATGAAACCCTTCAATTTTCAAGAGAAGAATCTTTAATCAATACTGAAAAGAGAATGATCGTTTGTGTAACCAACCTTCTCCAATTTAATTGGATAAATGGGTTGTTAGTAAGGTATTCTTCACTTAGGAAATTTCAAGGTATTCTTATATATTATTTTCGATTCATCAAATGGAAGTTTCCAAAATTGACAATTGTCAAAGGGATACCTTTTGAGTTTGAATTGAATCAGTTCTTACTATATTTGGTGAAAGTGATACAATATGAGGTGTTTTCTGTGGAAATTGCAAACCTAAAAGGAAGAAAACCCCTATCTAAAGCATTTCGTAAACTTGCCCCTTTTGTCGATGAAGAGGGTTTTCTTAGGGTGGGTGGTCGTTTGAAGTATACTGATGTGCCTTTGAAGTGAAACATTCTTTATTGTTACCTACTAAGCACCGCCTCACAGATTTGCTAATTTTGCACTTCCATAAAAAATGTCTTCATCCCGGTGCCAATCACTTGCAGTATTTAATTGGGCAACAATTTTGTGTTGTCTCTTTAAAAGCTTCAATTCGGTGTGTTCTATTTCAATGCAATAAATGTTTCCGTGTAAATCCTGTCTTCTATATTCCTGTGATGTCAAACTTGCCTAAGGTTAGTAAGTGTGTGAGATTAAGCCCTTCATGAAAAGTGGTGTGGATTTTGCAGGACCCTTATCCACTGTTATGGACCGTTACCGTGGTGTCCGATCCATAAAATCGTATTGCTGTATTTTTGTTTGTGGTGGCACCAAGGCGGTACATTTAGAGTACGTGTCTCATTTGACATCTGAAGCATTTCTGGCAGCGCTTCGTTGCTAGGCGAGAAAATGTCTATTGCGACAATGGCACAAACTTCGCGAGCGCTTACAATGTGCTTAAGGAGTATTGTGAAACTGCTGAGGAAGAATTATCCTTGAAATGGCACTTTAATCCTTGTTCTGCTCCGCATTTTAGTGGTCTTTGGGAGGCTGGAGTCAAATCCTTAAAAACCCATCTTAAGCGAGTGATAGTTGATCAAATTCTTACTGTGGAAGAGTTTAATACGCTGTTGGTTCAGATAGAAAGTGTTTTGAATTCAAGGCCGTTGAGTCTTCTATCTAACGACCCGAACGACTTGTCTTTTCTAATCAATTTTGACATTACCAAAATTCCAAATTATTATTTGCATGCAAATTACTATTGAATATATACTAAACATTGTAAAATTTCACCTGTACTCTCAAATAAAAATTCAAAGTGCAGTTGGTATGAGGAAAAAACCAATAATGTATGTTTTGTTAATAATATTTTAAACCTACTTAAGCTGTGATAAGGGGAGTATTTGACATGGAAGCTCATATTTTCAAAAATCAATTTCAAGTTAGATAGGATTTTTTAACCACGTGATGTCCCGACAAACAGGTAATTTATTTCATTGTAAATTAATCAAATTTGAATATTTCACGAGTAAAAATTTCACTCTTTTTTATTTTAATTGTAGTGTAGTTTGTGTGTAACGTTATTTTTTAATTGTTCTGAAGGTAATTCGATAATGACAGGGTTATATCGAAACGTACGTAACCAATAAAAAATATATTGAAAGAAACCTCCAGAGTTTGTAGCATCTAGCAATTGTATTTTTAAATAATTCCTGATAAATCCATCCCTGTATAAATAATCTGCTACGATTTCTTTTTTTCATTCATTTTTCTCTTCTTGTCATTTTGAAAACCGGATTATGACAACTTCGTTTTCAATGGAAATTCATATTATCCTTCGAATAAAAGGACGCATACTTGCTATAATAATCACATAACGATCCATTTCAAAGGAATGTCAGAACATGACAAATACACAATAATCTACTTCCTCCTTCTCCTTAGTATACAAATGGAGTAGAAAATTATTTTTAAAATGTGCATTATCATCGTAGTCAACGACTGATTCTTTTATACATACTATACATACAATACTATACATTCAATACAATACAACAATAATAAATTGACATTCCAGATATAATAGAAAAAATATTTATACCATTCCTGCGATACATTTGAAAGACAGATATCGATTGTCTTAGTATGTACAGTTCAACTTATCCAGTATAAAAGAAAGGTGGCTAATAAATTAAACACTTATTATGGGTAAAAAATATCGACACTTTGGTGAAGGTGTTTCGCACCCACCAATTAATAGAAAGAGTGGTGGGTTTAATACTTATTCCACTCATTGTAACAACACTGACCTAAATCTAAATTTAGGCGGGTTTCTGACCAGGAGTTTACACTGATTCATTATTAATGGAAATAATAATGAACGGCATTTGTTCACACGGTTCATGTTATGGTGAATACATCATTGTCCAAAAATGCATCAGTCTGCTAATCACGCCATCAAAGAACCATTTTGATCAACATCAACAATGTGTACTTACATTTACCCCAATCTCAATACTGGAAATAATGTTTTTCTACAACTACTATGCAAAACACGCTTTTCCACACAAATTTTTATGCGCAAAGCAAGCATTTTCTTAATTAGTTTGATATCCGTTAGAAAAGTAATAATGTAGAGTGTGGGAAAAGTACACGTTATGGTACTTTTCCGCACGGAAATGTCACTTTGACCACGGAAATGTCAATGTCAAATTTTTTTGACAATACTTTATAGTGGATTTAAATTTGAACTAAAAATTCTGTAAGTAAACTATTTTTTAGATTATATATTTCAGTTTATTGATTATAGATTATAAACAAATTCATTTATTACCCATTATTTTTGGAACTATGAACCGAGATCATAATTTATCTTTCGAGTTGTCGAATTCCGATATCGAGAATACTCCTCCAGATATTATCGAAAAGGCTCAAAATGCAATCGAAAATTTGTTACCTGGAGCTTCAAAAAACAAATATCAAAAACAACACAGCAAATTCATGAACTGGAGGGAAATAAACAATATTAAATCATTCTTAGAAAATGTTTTGTTGGCTCATTTTCAAGAAATTTCTGCAAACTGTAAACCGTCTACACTATGGTCTATATATTCAATGATAAGGAGCCTCATAAGTATCAAACATAACATAGATATTTCAAAGTATACAAAACTTTGAGCATATTTAAAAAAGCAAAACGAAAAAAGCTGTGACAAAAAAATCCCTTACATTGACATCTGATGAAATCCATAAAATTTTTAGAAGAAGCGCCAGACAATATCTATCTACTCGTCAAAGTAAGTCATAATTTTAAAGATTATATTTAGTTATTCAATCTATTATTATTTAGTAACCAATGTACTTCATAATATAGAAAAATCGAAATGAAAACCTTAAAATAAAATAAAGCACCGGAAAGACCTAAATACAGTATTTCATAATTATTAACGCGATAGCTTAGTGGAAAACACATCATCATTGGAATGAAGAGGCCCGGGCTCAAATCCAGTCGACTTTTTTATATATTTGCAATTTATTTAATCTTTTTACTTTAATTTTGGAACTAAATTAAAATTTTAATTCCAATCACAAATTTACTTGTAGGTTGTCATGGCTTTTGGATTAGCCGGAGCATGTCGAAGGGAAGAATTATGGAAATTAACTATTGATAACGTAAAAGATTTACAAGAAGCCTTATTGGTTACTGTTCCAATAACTAAGACAAAAATACCACGTACATTTACTGTAGTTCGAAAATTCTATAATTCATACAAAAAATATGCACGTCTTCGTCCACAAAATACAAATGAGAAGAGGTTATTTCTTAATTACAAACACGGAAAATGCACGCGGCAAGTAGTGGGCATAAATAAATTCGGAAATATGCCTAAACAAATTGCAGAATATTTAAAATGACCTAACTCTAAATTGTACACGGGTCATTGTTTTAGACCATCTTCAGCTACAATTTTAGCAAATTCAGGCGGAGACTTATTAACATTGAAGCGACATGGTGGATGGAGCTCAAATACAGTCGCGGAAGGATATATTGACGACTCAATATCAAACAAAATTGATATTGCCAACAAAATTGAAAAATCTATTATACCTGGGGCTTCGACTTCATATAATATTATTCCTAATGAAAAACAAGCATCAACATCTTCGTTGACAAACAATAACGATAACTTATCATCAAAAATAGATGATATACCAGGAATAACAATTCGAAATTGTTCCAATTTTACTATCAACTTTTAACTAATTTTTCTATATTCTATGTTCATTTCTTAAATTCGTTCTGTTTAAGTTAAATAAAATACATATATAAGTTACTTTTTTCTTTAATTAATAAAAGTAGTTGTAGAAAAAATATTGTCTACAACTCGTACGCAAAGCACTTTTCCCACTCGCTGGATTTGCGCTCATGGGAAAAGTAGCGCTTTGCGCACTTGTTGTACAATAGTAGTTTGTACAACAAGTGCGCAAGGCGTTACTTTTCCCATGAGCGCAAATCCAGCGAGTGGGAAAAGTGCTTTGCGTACGAAGTGTACATAATATTTTTTCTACAACTACGTTTATTAATTAAAGAAAAATGTACTTTTCCACACTCTACATTATTACTTTTCTAACGGATATCAAACTAATTAAGAAAAGGCTTGCTTTGCGCATAAAAATTTGTGTAGAAAAGAGTGTTTTGCATAGTAGTTGTAGAAAAACTACTATATCACTATTCAGTTTGCTTTTATTATTCGATATTCATCAGTCAAAATGAACAAAAAGTAGAACTGGTTTTCACTTTTACTGAAAGTTCTGATTACCGATCAATTTTAATGAAAATATGTTCTGACGTTCATTTTTGGTTCAGTAACACTGATTCAGTGAACCCTCTTGGTCAGAACCCCGCTTTATAAACTGAATTTAATTAAAAAAAAAGTTGATGACAACAAAATAGCGAATACTTTTAGGTTATCTTACTGTACCTTACTCCTGTCCTGGGAGTAATGATAAGGGGGTAGATGTATTAGAGTAAAATATAGCATGGGAGACGATGATATCGACCGAGATATACCTGCAAGGTGTCACGCAGACTTGCTACACTATCCATACTCTGAAAGTCAGTGGAGAATTGAGGGTCGGAGGAAATTGTATTGCATTTCGGCGTCCGTGAAGGCATTCGGCTAACGGATCGGGTGAGGTGGGAATGAAATATTACTAGGGTAGATTTGGGAAAGTATTAACTCGCAGCATTCTGCGTACAATAATAATACATCATGGACATTCTGTATAGGTTTTAATTTTTGATTTATAATTTAAGACAAGTTCTTAGCATATTAGATACTTTATCATATCGAAAAAATAATTTTTGATGTAATTTCAGAACATATGGATAACTTCAGGATTTTTTATAAAAGTACACTGAAGAAAGAGCTCTCAAAGAGAATGGTTTATACAGTGTGGGGCACCGAAGCCTAAACAGATTGAATATCTTGGAGAAAATAGAAAAATGGATCGATTTTTATTTTAATGTGGACATCTTCTCACAACACTAACTCGAACTAAAATCTAATACTTTTTCCCTTGCATAATAAATAACTATTATCCTATTCAGGAGAGAGTAGAAATTGTTGAATATTATTTAATTTTCAATGAGTGACCAAAAAACAAACATAATTCTCGTAAACCCTCCTAGGAGCTGTAAGACCTTGTCGTTGGTGGAGTGGCTGAGTAACTTCCTCCCTCCTCGAGCCGCGAGGACGGGAAGGGAGGAGTGAAACTAAAAAACAGCTCAGAAATGGTCAGTAGGCACTAGTGGGGCTATCTATGCCGATGTGATAGCACCAACAAATGTCAGTAGAAGATCCAATATGCCCAAGTTACATCCGAACACACTGGGGACACCAGACATGTGGGACGAGCGGCGAGTTTCCGACGCCGAAAAACTGGAACCCTCGGCTATGGTATGGTAACCCAGACAGAAGAGTCCCGATGGAGTAAACCAGCGATAAAAAAAATCCGAAATCTAAGGTAGAAGAGACCGTGCCGAGAGATGAATGATTGTTTATTATCCGATCCAATTTTCGATTTGCAACATCTACTTACCTGACGGTAATTGGACTATTGAAGATCTAAGAAATATTGCTGACCAGTTACCAGCTCCCTTCTTGATTGTGGGAGACTTCAACTCACATAATCCATTGTGGGGTTCGAATAGACTGGACAATAGAGGCAGAATTATTGAAAATTTCATCGACGAAATGAACCTTGTTCTCTTGAATAATGGTGAGGGTAATTATATAAACCTAAGATCCAACTCATTGTCAGCTGTCGATTTAGCATTATGCTCACCAGTTATATCAACATCGTTACAATGGAACTGTTTGGGAGACCATCTTACAGACCACTTCCCAATTTCAATTGAATTTGCTGGCCGATTCATCCCACGAGCACTGCCCAGACGATGTAGATTGAGAAATGCTAACTGAAATCTGTATAGACAACAATTAGGAGACTCACAGCTGCCTGATACCGTTATCAATGGAGCCACAGAACTGATCAGTAGTGAGATTTTATCAGCAGCGGAAATATCGGTTCCACGATCAAGTGGCCGTAAAGGTACTAAATCAACTCCCTGGTGGAATGTCATTGTTGCCAAACATGTGGCAGATAAAAACCACGCCTTGACTACTCTAAAACGTTCACCCACATTGGAAAACACTATATCGTTCAAGAGAGCACGTGCAAGAGAAAGGCGTGCCATACGTGACAGTAAAAGAGCTACATGGGAAACATATGTCTTTACTATCACAGCTAAAACACCCGCATCAGAAGTATGGACAAAAATTCGCGCTATTCTAGGAAAGACATTCACGGAGGCATCAAAGGTTTTAGAAATTGATGGCCTACTTATAATCAGTGAAGAAAAGATTGCTGAGCATTTAGCTAATCAATTCAAATATAGTTCCAGATCCATAGACAAGCAGAAGAGCGAGAAATTGACTTTCAGGAAGAGAATATATCCAACTATAATCAGCTTCTCAACCTAGAGGAACTAGATAATGCACTTTATGAAATGAAAGAGTCCGCACCAGGAGGAGGCAACATTGTATATGAATTCAACAGATAGCTAGCAAATTTATCAAAAAAATACTATTAGATTTGTATAATAGAATGAGGATCGACGGCACTTATCCAGAGAATTGGCGTGAGGCCGTAGTTATTCCTGTTCTTAAAATAGGGAAAGACCCAAGACTCACTTGCAGTTACCGACCCATCTCACTCACAAGCTATTTTAGCAAACTTATGGAGAAGATGATAAGTATCAGATTAATGTGGTATCTGGAATCCAATCATCTCTTGTCAGATGCTCAGTCTGGTTTTAGGAGCCACAGGTCTATAATTAACAATATTTTTCTGCTAGGGAAATAAATCCAGGATAGTTTTTACCACAGAAACCACACAGTAGCAGTGTTTTTTTAACAAAAGGCATTTGATACAACCTGGCGCTTCAACATTCTCGACCCACTCCGAAAGTGGGACCTGAAGGTAAGACTACCAAATTGCATCGTAAGTTTTCTCAAACAACGTAAATTCCGTGTCAGGAAAGCATCGACTTCTTCAGAGCTACATATATTAGAAAACGGACTACCACAAGGATCTACTCTGAGCGTAGTACTATTTGCTATTGCAGTTAACGGATTTCTAGATAATCTCAATCAAACAGTGGGACGATGTTTATACGTTGATGATTGACCGATCTTCTACTCTGCAACATCTATGGACGACATAGAGCGAACTCTTCAGGAAGCCATAAATAGCCTCTGTAACCGAGCGAAGACTTTAGGGTTCACTTTCTCTGCTGCGAAAACTAAATGTGTTCATTTCTGTCGACTTAGATCAGGTCATAATGATCCGAAATTGAAACTGTCTGATTATGAACTAGTATGCAGCGACTCTGTCAAATTTCTAGGAATGATATTCGATTGAAAATTGAAATGGGACTTACATATAAACGATATAATACTGAGATACAAGAAAGCACTCAATTCACTAAAAGCATTAGCTAGTATTAATTGGAATGTAACAGAGAAATACTTCTGAGGTTATACAAATCATTTATATTGTCCAAGATTGACTATGGCTGCTTCGTATATGACTCAGCACGTAAATCAATATTAAAAAAGTTGAACAGAAAGGTTTTCAAATCGTGGTGCAAAGTGTGTTGGTATGTAAGTACTTACGGTTTCTATGTTATGTGTTTGCAAGTTTTTCTCTGATTTTGTCATCTAAACAGTCAAATTCTACTAGATGTAATTGGAACGTGGTAATCAATTGAAGCCTTTTTTTCACTACGCACGCCGTGAAGGTCAATAACAACAGACCCCTGGAATTACTAAACCTCCATCTTTTGCGACACTGGTAACTCTTGACGCTGTATTTTCGAGAGTTCGGTGGAGCAAATCACACCAAAAATCTGGTGCCCGAGGAAATCTGGGAAATACTGAAGCGGTGAGTATCATAGTGACGTCCGTAATTCTATTGAAGGAAGAAAGTTACGTCCCAAATTTTTCAAGAAGCACATACTCAATATCGAGGAAAGTTAAATGTTTGGACTGGAATATAAGGCGACCATATTGTAGGTTATTTTTTACCAGGTAATTCAACTAGGGGTATGTACTTGTAATCACTCGAAGACAAAGTTGATTTAATCAGACATAATAAAAATGATAACCGATACCTGATAGATCAACTAATAGTTCAACAAGACGGGGCTCCTCCATATTTTGCTGTAGCGATTCGTCAGTACTTTACTGAAAGATTTCCTACAAATTGGGTTGGACAATGAATATTTATTGATTAGCCTCCACGATCTACTGATCTATCCCCCTTAGATTACTTTTACGAGGATATTTGAAAAGTAAAATAAACGCCATGCAGCCAGGCTCTTTTCAATAGTTGCGGAATATTTGCTAAATTACGACGATGATGAAATTCTTCCAAAGTTTTTAAATGTTACTTTCCGGTAGTTGTATGAAATTGGTTGTCAAGGATATCGCTTGAGAACGATATGTATGTATGTATGTATGTTTATTCTTAATCAAAAAAAATTACAATAATAACAAATACAGGTTATAAAGAGGCAAAAAGAACGAATGGTAAGAATAGTATACTCGATAAGTGAGTGAACACTTGTTTCGAGTGGAAATATTAAAATATTAAAATTTATATTATAAAAATCAAATACATAGCACATTAGCAAACAAAAAAGGAAAAATAACTAATATCTAACATCTTACATGTAACCTCTAACTTTTGACATTTTACAATATATATTTACGAGAGAAAAGAATTTAGGTTTATTTGTTGAGTTTGTCTATACTACATTCATATTTCTATACAATTATGTACCTCATGTCTGGATCTCTCTAAAATATACAATTTTAATTTATTTTTGAATGAATATTCGCTGTTTATTACTTTTAATGATTCCGGTAACGTGTTGTATAATTTTGGAGCCAGGTAAGTATAAGATTGTTGGGTGATTATTTTTGTCATATGGGGTACAGGTTGGTGTGTTTTCTGGCGGGTATCATAGGAATGTATAGTTGTTGGGAATGAATCCTTTGTCTTGCGAAATTTAGTAATTGTACAATAATAGAACAATTGCCTTATATCCATCACTTTTGCGTCTATATACAGCTGATCAGATGAATATTGGTATGGTTTATTCAGAATCACCTTTAAAAAACGTTTCTGTGTTATCTCCAGTAAGTGTATGTGGGTGTTTGATGCAGCTCCCCATCCCACTATTCCGAAGCAAAGATGACTTTGGACGAGAGCATAGTATAAAAGTTTTAAGGAATGCGCAGGAAGTGGTTTTTTTAAATACTTTATTTTGTATAATATCACTTGTAACTTTTTTACAGTTAACTTTATATGTTCATCTCATCTAAGATGTGAGTCGATTGTAACACCTAAATACTTAACATTATTCACAGCTTGGATGCGGTAATTACTATCATCTGCATTGATAGTTATATGGTTAAAAGTGGGTAGACCAGATTTATTGCAGCTAAATGGGATATAATTTGTTTCATCTAAATTTATTGTGAGTAGTTTATGAGACAGCCATTTTTTAATATGTTTAGAATCATTCTCTTTTTCCTTAAGCTCATCCCAGGCGTTAGCGGTATAAAAAATAGCTGCATCATCAGCGAAACCAATAACGTGACCGGCGCTACCTAAAGAGAAAATATCATTCAGATAAATGTTAAATAAGAGTGGTCCTAGGACTGTGCCTTGCGGTACCCCAAACTGAACTTTCCTGGACTCGCTATAGACCTCATCTATCTTAACGCTTTGTTGCCTGTCAAGTAGATACTCTTTAAATAATTTCAAGTTGTTACCCCTAATACCCATGTCCTTTAGTGAGTTGAGGCGGGAGTCGTGGTGAACGGTATCGAAAGCCTTGGACAGATCTATGAAAATACATAAGCAAGCTTTGTTTTAATTAAAAGATTTGGTAATTTTTGATGTTAAAGCTAAAATCGCATCTTCAGTTGACGTTCCTTCTCTAAACTCAAACTGCTGTTTAGAAAGTATTTGATATTTATCTAGGTACGATATTAATCGTTTTTTGAGAGCCTTTTCAAATATTTCTGAGATATGAGGTAAAAAAGAAATTGGACGGTAATTTGCAATCGTACTTTTATTACCTTTTTTATACACTAGGATTATTACTGATTTTTTAAAGGTTGAGGGCCATACTCCCTGTTGGAAGCACTCATTAATTAAAAATTTTAATGGTTCAACTATGTATTCCGCGACTGATTTGATTGTTTCCGCTCTAATATTATCGGCTCCAACTGCTTTTTTACTTTTTAAATCATGGATAATAGTGAGTAACTCATTGGAATCAAGTGGTGTTATAATTACAGATGCTTTTCCTAGTTGGTACGTAATTTATATCTTTATTTATATTATTAGCTAAAGTTTTGTGCCTATTGTGGCAAATATTTTATTAAATTCATGAGCGATACTTTTTTTATCTGTAATTAATTGGTCGCTACCATTGTAAACAGAATTTATAGTGTGTTTTGTTTTTTTCTTTTTACTTATATTATTAACTATGTCCCACAATTTGTTTGGATTATTATGGTTTTTATTGAGCTCCGTGGTGTAATAGTCGTATTTTCCTTTTGCTATTAAAGAATTAAGTTCATTTTTATAAGTTCGGTATTGCGTTTTAAGAAGTAGATTATTGGGATTTTTTTGTAGCTTTTTAAACATTTTACTTTTTGTATTGACAGATTTTAGCAATGCGTTGGTGAGCCAGGGTGCAATTTTTGTGTGTTTTCTTTTTATTAGTCGGCTCTCAGTATTACCAATAGTGTTGCTAAGTATAGTCACAAATTTATTGGTTGCAGTATCTACATTGGTTGTACTATAAATTGAATCCCACGTTGTATTCTTTAGGATATTGTTTAATTTATTCATTTTAATACTTTCAGCATAATGTTTTTTTATTTTTACATGATGCGTTCTTTGAGTTTAGCATTACTTGCAAGATAGTAGTTGCATGGTCAGTTATATTCGTCTGGATTACTATAGGCACAATTTGATCTATAATATTGTAATAAACACGAGATATGACATAGGAAATTTTAAGGACACCCCATATAGATAAAATTTTCTTGATCATAAAATAAGTCGAAACAAATTAATATAAAAAAACAATTGTTGACCTCCGCCAGGAAAGAATTTGATACAAACAATTTTACATAACCGGCAAGGTCGATAAACAATACATCAGGGGTTTGCCATGTTTTGTTTATCAAAAAATATAATCAAACGTTGCAAACTAGTATAATGAAATTTAAAATTAACCTTCAGTTACGAAAATAGAAAAACATGAGACAAGGGAAAAAATGGAACGATTCTAAAATAAATAGCAGGAATTTTGGTAACAGAATCAGTGAGGTAGTAACTCTCATTAAGTGACAAGGCACTGTAAGGCCTGCCACATCGTCGTCGACAGTAATATTGTGATATTTCAAAAACGTAAGTTTTTTTCCGTATAATTATTTTTCTTATACTGTATTGACATTTTTATTTGATTTAACTGGGTGTCCAAAAGAAAAAGGGATACATATATTTTCGGTCATATTGAGTGCACTATTTACATCTGAGCCCCTCACCTACCATATTTAGGAAATAGCACAAATTGAATCCCATCTAATCTAAAATAATATTCATATACATGAGATACCGTATGTTCGATAATCATTTTCTTATATTTTTTTTATTGTACAAGATACTCACCTGTACGAGATATATTTAATCTATTAGATTTCGAAAGTTTGTTGATAATTATTATAACATATTGTACAGGATATTCAACTGTACGGGATACCACATTTATACCATTCGATTTCGAAAGTTTGTTGATAAATTATTATAACATATTGTACAGGATATTCAACTGTACGGGATATCACATTTATACCATTAGATAAATATTTTTCTTATATTGTACTGAATATTCAACTATACGTGATACCGTATCTTATCTTTCATAATCAGGAAAGGCCCCTTTCAAAAGTTTGGAAGACGATTTGCCCGAGTCAGATTTATTTCGTTTGTCTCATTTCATATACAGGGATAGTCCTATATAAGACATCCTTTACGGGTGTCACGATTACGGGTAACCACTTCCAGATCTGTGAAGACGTTTTTCCTTAACTGAATTTTTAGTGTAACGTACCGGGGCATTCTCCTCCGAGTAACTTTCATTTTGTCCAAATCAGGGCTGTGTTATTGGATTTAATTAACGACTGTTTGTAATGTACTTGTTCGAATTTGATTTAATTACCAAATTCTCCTGTGATTTTATTTTCAACTTCCCTGTATAATACAATTCGAATATTCTGCTCAAAACATATAACTAAATATATCCTTCATCTCAACATTTAATATTTCCTTACATTAACAAAAAATTCATTTTAACTTTACTACCACACAAGAAATACAGATAAATATCGTTCTCTGAAATTCCAATGAATATGTCAAAGTACTCGACACCGTATCGCTTCATAAAAACTCTGTTATCTGTATCTACGAAACCTCTTCAGGCCACAAAAAAATCACCCCAACTTGCAAATTTCCACTCGCTGTATCTGACCGTTACGTTTCAAATTCTTTTATCCCATTGGCCAGATACTAATATTTTGCTCCTACCTCGCAACCACGTTAACCTATGTATAAATACGAATACAACCTCAATTTTAGTTACTTCCCAGTCGTCACTCGCATTTCCCAGTCACCAGTCGTCACTCACAAACTTCCCAGTCGTTACTCATACCTTCCAGTCGTCACTCGTACATTTTCCCTCTTCATCATTTAACCGTGGTACAGAAAGGTACTCAAGTTATAAGAGCACCCGGCGTTTTTTATCCCGGTAACAAACATGTGTATTTAATCTTCAATCATCCATTAATCCCTCATATTATGTGCAAAATAATCACAGTGTAACGCATATGTACAAGTGAGTTCTTAATTGTCTACGCAAAAATAAAAAAGTTATAAATTCCTGCAATATATATATATATATAAAAATGAACGTGACGTAAGTGTTTAATTTCTTCATACATTTCATCATACATCCTATATCAGTGAATACAATCATTTGGTCCTTCGAGAGCATCAGATAACAACAAAGAACTATCCATTCCATCTATTAGCCCACGTGAAAAAGGGTTAATTAGAACATGGTCATTCGAAGCCGGATTAAATCAGTGAATAGAAGATAGTCCAAGCCGGGTTGAATCGAGCAGGTGAATTATGCAACAGCTACTGAACAACATAGAGGTCAGTGTCAACAGAAACAATTAAGGTATTTATTACTAAAGCAAGAACTCTTTATTTGATTAGTGAACTTTTGAAATCTACAGGAGACATTGTGATTTAAATAATTACACCTGAATATTGATTTATTATAATAACATCGTTGATATTTCTTATATAACATACATTCATACTCTTTATTTGATTATTGAACTTTTTAAATTTACATGAGACATTGTGATTTGACTAATTACACCTGAATATTGATTGATCACAATAACATCGTTGATATTTCTTATAAAACATACATTCATACTCTGTATTTGATTATTGAACTTTTGAAATTTACATGAGACATTGTGATTTAAATAATTACACCTGAATATTGATTGATTATAATAACATCGTTGATATTTCTTATATAACATACATTCATAAATACAGTGTAACTCATAATTAAACAGTTACACTATTTGACAAAGTGATTTGATATTTTTTATATAACATACATTCATTGTACAGTGTCGATTAAATAATTACATATTAATATTGTTATGGAACTATGATAACACTAGTCGGCATTGTTGTGTGAGAAAACCAGGTACAATTACAGTGTCATTTAAATTGCAACGAGCCGTAGAAAACTTGAACAAAGGCACGGCTGGTAGAAAATATATAAAAAAATATATTACGCTGATACAAAATAAACATTGTTCAAACATAACCATTGATTTACATTTCATGTTAACCATATAAATAATACATCATTTACAAAATGGATTCATCAAAGACGCAACGTGCTAGTTGCAAAGCAGCAATTACTCGTATTTACAACTGGTTTCATAACAATTTGGACGAGTCAGACAAGTATGCTTTCAAATCCCGAATAGACAACTTAGAGAAATATTACTCTAAATACTCTGAGATTCAAGACCAAATTGAAACCATAGCCGTAGATACTGAATTAGAATTTGACGATAGAAGTCAGATTGATGAAACATATTACTCATTACACTGCAAACTACAAAATGCGTTCGAAAAATTAAACTCTAAATTCAATCAAACTAATCAATTAACTGTACATTCTCAGAGTGAAACTAATATTAGATTACCTTCCATAGAAATACCGATTTTCTCAGGAGATAGCACTAAATACACTGCCTTTATAGATCTTTTTAATGCACTAATAGTAAACAACACCCGGCTTACATCCAAAACTGACAAATTCTACTATTTGAAATCATACTTGAAAGGTGACCCGCTCAATTTAATTTCTCAATTACCGGTAAATGAAACCAATTTTGATGTAGCATTGGATTTACTTAATTCTAAATATAATAATACACGGCAGATTGTTACTGCCCATTTTAACCGTTTGACAGCCTGTAATAACATCTCAAAATGTACTGCTCAACAATTAAGAACATTCACGTCCGAAGCTAGATCTGTCGTAAAGTCATTGTTAAATCTAAATATCAATAAGGAAGAGTTATTTGATGCACTAATCGTTCACATATTAAAAACAAAATTAGATTATAATACAAAAAGATCTCTTGAAGAAAAAGAGACTGATCAAAATTTAATTGCTAGTGATACTTTTTTTGACTTTTTGGAAAAAAAATGAACGGTCTTAGAAAACTTGTTAACCCAAGATCCCAAACCCGTTACATCCCATCATCGTAACCAGTCTTCTAATGTGACCACACCAACTAACAGAGTAGCATTATTTGCCAACCAAGATTCGCATCCCGAACAAAACCCACATCATAACAATGGTCAATGCAATCAACCTTCGTCTAGCGCATACCCTACTTCCAATTATCCATCTTCAACATGCTCATTTTGCAAGGAAACAGGCTATGAAATTTATGGATGTTCCCAATTCGGACGGCTTTCTATCCCTGATCGAAGTAAATACATTAGAGACAATAAAATGTGCTTTAGGTGCCTAGGCTATAAACACTCAATATCCAATTGCATTTCGGTAAAAACCTGTTCAATCGGTCAAAAACGACATCATACCTTGCTTCATTCAGACAACCCATCCATACAAAACTCGGATACAAGTACTTTTAACAGAAATAATAACCATTCACATCCTACATCTTCAGTACAACGCGTCTACTCTCACTCTCATCCAGAAAATCAAACTGAAAAAATTAATGATGTTCCTTCAACCTCCAGGAATAGTCATGTAATTCCATCAGAAGAGAATAACACTCAACCCCTCCCTAATTTGACAATGCTCAATTTAAATCGAAGCCATGTGCTTCTCGCTACAGCTAACATTCTTATTTACCCTTAATCAGGCCCCGCAATTACAGCTAGAGCCCTCCTTGACCCAGGAAGTCAAAATTCGTTCATTTGCTCCCATTTAGTTACTCAGTTAAATGGAAAAACATTTAAACAACCCCTCTGTGTATCTGGCATCTGTTATAACAACCAGAATATTGACTCAATGTTTAACCTAACATTTTACCCGACCACTCATGAATCATTCTCGTTTGAAACCACTTGTGCTGTTGTTAAGCAAATAACACGGTCCCTTCCTCAAGTCATGATCGATATACAGTCCTTAGCAATACCAACTCATCTCTTATCTTCATTAGCAGATAATTCTTTAGACACCCCCTTCCAAATAGACGTTCTCCTGGGAGCTGACATTTATTACACATTACTAAAACCCGGCATTCCCAAATTAGGCAATAACCTACCTACCCTTATATCCACCTATCTTGGGTGGGCAATATCAGGTACGGTCCCCTCAGCTTGTAAAAAGAACGACATCCCCATAGTCGCCATGACCCATTCCTTTCATTCCATAGTAAATGAACCGCTACACACTGTCGACACTTTATTAGAAAAATTCTGGAACCAAGAAGAGATTACTATACCCGACCAATTGTCTGAGGAAGACATGAAAGCTGAAACCATATTCACCTCATCTTTACAGACCCTTCCCAACGGACGCTTTAAAGTAGACTTGCCCCTTATACATGAGTCGGCCCACAAAAATTTGGGAGATTCCTTTCTTGAAGCCAAACGCAGATTTCTGTCACTAGAAACTCCACTTTCGAAAAAAACCCAACTTAAAGAACAATATAAAAATATCTTGTTTGAATACATCCATTTACAACATAGAGAAGTTGTCCCTCTTACATTGCAAACACCACTATTAGATCACAAATATTTTGTCCTCCATCTTTGTGTTTTTAAAGAAACAGCTCAACAACCAAAGTCAGGATAGTTTTTGAGTATTCAGCCAAAACATCTTCCCAGATATCACTCAATGACATCTCACTCAAAGGACCCAGAGTCCAACCAGAACTACTCGACATCCTAATAAGATTCAGAAATTTAAAATATGCCCTTACAGCTGTTATTTCTAAAATGTATCGTCAAATAGAGTTGAATGAACGCTTCCGATTCTTACAAAATGCGTTATGGAGAGACTCTGCATGGGACCCTTTCATTTGCATCCAACTTAACACAGTGTCATTCGGACAAACCAGTGCACCCTTTCTAGCATGTCGTGCATTGAAAGAAATAGCTCTACGAACTCCACAACATCCTGAAGTCCAATTGGCACTATTGTCACAAACATATGTAGACGATATACTGACAGGAGCAAATTCAGTCGATGACCTCATTCAACTTCATCAAAATCTCAAAAGCACTCTATCCCAATCAGGGTTTGAAATTCATAAAGTATGGTCCAACTCCTCTAAATTCACTACCGAACAATTAATAGACAGCCCTTCTGAAAATAATCTCAATTTAGACGATAACCCTAGTAAGGTCTTAGGAATCACCTGGAACCCAAAAACTGACGTCTTACAGATATCATCCCCTGCCACTTTCGATCAAAAACTAACTAAAAGACTGATGTTATCCATTATATCCCAATGTTTCGACCCTTTAGGCCTGGTCAACCCTGTGATCGTTCAAGGAAAATTAATCATGCAACATCTTTGGTTACTCAAGATAGCATGGGACGATCCCATCAACGACTTGATACTCATAGAGAAATGGCATGAATTTGTAGAAAGCGTGACCCAGTTATCATCATTACATATCCCTAGGCATATATTTGAAAACAAACAAATATCACACATCGAACTACACGGTTTCTGTGATGCCAGTTCATTGGCTTATGAAGGCTGTTTCTATCTGAGAACAATTTACACGGATTCTTCCGCATCCTCACAACTTATCATCTCCAAATCCCGTGTCGCCCCTCTCAAGAAACCAATTACAGTTCCCAAATTAGAATTATGCGCCATGGCCCTTGTATCAAAACTTTACGCACGACTCCGCAACATCCTTGATCAACAATTAAAAATCTCATCGTTCATTTTATGGTCCGACTCTCAAATAGCCCTGTCCTGGATAAAAAGTATATCCACTAGATGGACAGTTTTTGTCTGCAACAGAGTCACTCAAATTCAACAAACAACCCATTCCGCTACGTGGAGACATATTCGATCTCACCTCAACCCCGCGGACATCCTATCAAGGGGCCAGCCCTTAGAATTTCCCAGTACAAAGTGGTTCTGTGGACCTCCTTTTCTATGGGAATTCTCCGACGATACGTCTTGTCACACTTTCTCCTGTCTACCGGACCCTCCTGAGGCAAATAAAAAGTCACTCGTTACGACAGCGAAACCACCAAACCCCTTCATAGTCTTAATAACTCGTTCATCATCTTTAACCAAACAAGTCAGATCAATGGCATACATATACAAATTTATAGAAATCATCCGTCATCCAGCTACTACACAAAAAACCTTCTCTAGACAAAATCTAGACACTGCTTTACTTTTCCTTGTACGCCAGGTGCAAACAAACAGCTTCCCAAACCTTTATCGCGCACTACAAAAGAATCAATTACCCTCAGATAAAGGTCTTATATCATTAAACCTTTTTATAGACAACAACAATCTTATTAGAGTCGGAGGAAGACTCTCCCATTCCCCCGTTTCCTACGAACAAAAACACCCAATTCTACTGCCTGCTCATTGTCATTTCACTACCCTGGTCTTACAAAAAGAACACATACGTTTAGGACACAGTGGTCCTCAAAATGTTCTCGCCAATATCCGTCAAAAATTCTGGCCCATCGATGGCCTGCGTGAGATCAAGCGCATTATAAACAAATGTCTAATGTGCAATAGGTTCAGGGCTATAACAGCACAACAAATCATGTCTGATCTACCTGCACGTCGTGTAACACCTTCCCGTCCCTTCCAGACGACTGGAGTCGACTTCGCGGGACCATTCTCAATAAAATCATCTCATCTGAAGCGAGTCCCGGTATCCAAATCTTACATCGCCCTATTCATATGCTTCTCGACAAAGGCAATTCATCTTGAGTTAGTCTCTGATCTGTCCACAGATTCCTTTATCGCTTCATTGAAACGTTTCACTTCCAGACGAGGACTTCCATCTGTGATTTACAGCGACAATGGCACGAATTTTGTTGGTGCTAATCATTATCTTGCTGAAGTATCCCACTTCCTGACTAAGAATTTTTCTCCCATATATGACCACTTACTTACATCATCAATAGAATGGAAATTCATTCCCCCCAGATCCCCACATTGGGGTGGTCTCTGGGAAGCCGGAGTCAAAAGCGTTAAGACTCATCTGATAAAATTGCTTGCTACCTCCACTTTTACTTTCGAACAATTCAGCACCATATTGACTCAGATAGAAGCCATACTCAACTCACGACCCTTACATCCCCTTTCGACTGACCCTACTGACCTGCTGCCATTAACCCCAGGCCATTTTCTCATAGAGGCACCTCTAATGGCACTTCCAGACAAAGATTTATCCTCACTCCCTACAAACCGATTAAAATTCTGGCAACAATGCGCTCATGCTCAACAAAACTTTTGGAAACGGTGGTCTGTCGACTACCTCAATCAATTGCAAAACCGTCCCAAATGGACTACCCCATCTGAAGATCTCACTATAGGAACCGTGGTCTTAATCAAGGACGATGACTCCCCTCCCTTATGATGGCCTTTAGCCCGCATAACAGACGTCACAGCTGGTAAAGACGGTAAAATCCGTTCGGTCCAAGTCAAAACCGCTTCAGGAACTTACACTCGACCAATTGTCAAAATCATTCCGTTACCCATGCCTGATTCCTCAGAAACTTAAATAAGAAAAGTCATTTATATCTTGTCAACGTGACAAAGCGTTCTCTCGTTGCACAAATAAACAACCTTATACGTAAAGAAGATCTCTCTTACATTTACTCTTATATTGGTGGTCACATTACTTGTACTTATACGATCATGTCACTTCATTAATTAATCACACATTAATTTTTCAAACATTAAAACATCACCCTCACTATACAATTCATTCCTCCGCGTAGAAAGGGAGTAGCGCAAGCTACATTGGAGTTTTCACGTTCTCCGAAGAAAAACGTTCTCTTTCTTACCCAGCACCATTCATTCTGATACAATAAAAACCCGGAAAACACCCACATGAGCTTTCCATGCTCTCTCATTGAATTTCACACCCCTTCACAACTTGGTCCCCCTTTTTGTTTACATATGCCCGAGGTTCCTGGACCGTTACTCCTCAAACAAACTGGTACGACAATTGCTTTAACCTAGAGTCGACGCTTGGTGTGACGTAAGTCGCTAGGCCCCAATCGGACCGGGTAAGCCTCTGCCGGTGGCCAATTGTGCTGGTACATAGATCCAGTAGGCCCGAAAAAACTGCCGCTTGGCCCTTTCCCATCTCTCTCATTCCTTCATCTTTCTTTCCCATGAAACTTAACCCAAACCTTACTCTTCTACAACATAATCATGTACTCAATCACTTACGCTCTCTCTTTCCTATTATAATACATATATTCTTATCGTTTACAACTCTAGTCCATTCCTAGAGTATATTGCTTACATTCTTATCGTTTACAACTCTAGTCTATTTCTATAGTATATTGCTTACATTCTTATCGTTTACAACTCTAGTCCATTTCTAGAGTATATTGCATACATTCTTATCGTTTACAACTCTAATCCATTTCTAGAGTATATTGCTGACATTATTATCGTTTACAACTCTAGTCCATTTCTAGAGTATATTGCTTACATTCTTATCATTTACAACTCTAGTCCATTTCTAGAGTATATTGCTTACATTCGTATCGTTTACAACTCTAGTCCATTTCTAGAGTACATTGCTTACATTCTTATCGTTTACAACTCTAGTCCATTTCTAGAGTATATTGCTTACATTCTTATCGTTTACCACTCTAGTCCATTTCTAGAGTATATTGCTTACATTCGTGCCCTTACAAAACAAGAACTAGCATACATCTAGGCCTCTTGTTCATTCTTACATTCATGACGTTAGAGTCCTTACAACAGTCTAACATCAACTCTTATTCATTCGTTACATTCATGACGGTAGAGTCCTTACAACACTCTAACCTCAACTCTTGCTCACTCGTTACATTCATGATGTTAGAGTCCTTACAACTCTAACATCAACTCTTGATCATTCGTTACATACATGACGTTAGAGTCCTTACAACACTCTAACCTCAACTCTTGTTCATTCGTTACCTTCTTGACGTTAGAGTCCTTACAACTCTAACATCAAACCTAAACATTCGTTCACTCTTATGACGTCAGAGTCCTTACAACACTCTGACACCAACATTAAGTTACTTTTACAACCCCTATACATTTATTTATATAATTACATTTACAATTATTCACTTTCATTCACAATCCTGCATCAGAGCCCTATACACTCTCACGCTATCTAACCCTTTCACTAACATCAGCATTCGATGTCTGAGAGCAGCCATCTCTCACCTTTCTTCCATTCTTCCCGCGCCCCCAATATGTTCGAATTTGATTTAATTACCAAATTCTCCTGTGATTTTATTTCAACTTCCCCTGTATAATACAATTCGAATATTCTTCTCAAAACATATAACTAAATATATCCTTCTTCTCAACATTTCATATTTCCTGACATCAACAAAAAATTCATTTAACCTTACTACCACATAAGAAATACAGATAAATATAGTTTTCTGAAATTCCATCTACGAAACATTTCAGGCCCCCAAAAAAAATCACCCTAACTGCCAACTTTCACTCGCTGTATCTGACCGTTACGTTTTAATACGCTTTTATCCCATTGGCCAGATCCTAATATTTTGCTCCTTCCTCGCAACTACGTCAACCGACGTATAAATACGCCATCTACCTTACATTTTGCCTCTTCACCATTTAACCGTGGTACATAAAAATACTCAAGTTATAAGAACACCCGGCGTTTTTTATCCCGGTAACAAACATGTGTATTTAGTCTTCAATCATCCATTAATCCCTCATATTATGTGCAAAATAATCACAGTGTAACGCGTATGTACAAGTGAGTTCTTAATTGTCTACGCAAAAATAAAAAAGTTATAAATTCCTGCAATATAAAAAAATGAAAGTGACATAAGTGTTTAA
The DNA here is from genome assembly GCA_963921935.1 of Galeruca laticollis. Taxonomy (NCBI): domain Eukaryota; kingdom Metazoa; phylum Arthropoda; class Insecta; order Coleoptera; family Chrysomelidae; genus Galeruca; species Galeruca laticollis. The sequence goes on from OY998177.1 coordinate 124,296,782, forward strand.
TTTCTTCATACATTTCATCATACATCCTACATCAGTGAATACAATCATTTGGTCCTTCGAGAGCATCAGCTAACAACAAAGAACTATCCATTCCATCTATTAGCCCACGTAAAAAAGGGTTAATTAGAACAATTACTCTTCATGTACATAACAACACCATCATTTTGGTTGTATTTACTTTCATTATAAATGATATCATAACCTTCAATATGGTGTAGACTTGTATCCAATATATTCCATGTTTCAGTGCAGTCTATATCAGAATTTAATGTTGTGAGGAAAATTTTGAATTCATTTAGATTTTTGTTGATACTGCGAATATTATTAAGTACTATTTTAAAATTTGAATTCAATTGGTTAATGGACAAAACCTCTGTACACTGTTCAATAGTTTCTAATTTATATGTCTCTATATTCGGTACTTCGAAATCTCGTATATATTGTTCCATGTCAAAGAAACACACTAATTAAATAAGAATTATAGATAAAGACAATCACGAACTCAGACAAGGAAATTCGACTACATATATTAATATACAGATAAAATTTGCAATTGAAAAGCAGAAAGACGTGACAATAAAGAATAAAATTTAAACTATTTAGAGTTGATTAATAAAACTAAAATTCAATATAAAGATCTAGGTAGTATAGTTCCTTTCCATTATTTAGTCTGTACTTCATTTTCCACCTTATAATTGTCCATTGAACTCCATACAATTGTTGTTTGGCACAAGTAAAATGGTTTATAAAAATGATTAACATTAATTTTGATATAAGGGACATCAAAAATCTCTTGCAAGAGGAAATAAAGACAGATGGTTGTGAAAAATGAGCATGACTCCCCCACTTTTGAGGCGTTTCCAATGACAATATATTTCTCAAGATGTGAATTGTAAATAATAGCCTACGTTACTTCTTAGTGACCATCCTGTTAAATTCCCATGAACACCCTCCATGAAACATTCTTTTTTGTCGTTTTCTGTATCACAAAGTGCGGATGAAGAGAGAATAAATTGATTGAAAAAATGCATTATCTTTAAGGTCAACGACTCTGATCACTTTCTATACGTGTATCCACTCTCCAGACAATTGATTGAAAGGACATTCGAGAAAATTCACAAACGTTTTATACGATTTCCTCGGAGGATTAAAATCTGATCGATTTTAGCATGTGTTGTGTTGCCAGCGAGCTTTTCAGGGTATCGGTAAATTTTATGGAGATAAGCTGCTTGCGTGTACATATAAACCAAGTCAATTTTGAACAAATCTAGTAAGTGTCAGTGAACTAGAAACTATAATAATTATTTTATGCATGAAGGAAACCGCACTATTTACATAAAATTTGAATGTGAGTCGTTATTCCAATTTAACGAATTCCACATTTTATAATAATTCTTTCCAACGTCATAGATAGAATATTCCGGGTTTCTGGACATTATAGGTGTAATGGAAATCTCAGTGGAATAGGTCGTTAATAAAAAAATTCTGTTTTTTGATTTTTAAATGATTTTTTGATTTTTTAGCTATTTTGAATGGAAATAAGTGGTCACAAATGGTTTCTACAGTGCCTATTCTGGATTTTCCACTGATTTCAGAGGCAGAGTCTTTATACTTTAAAATTATATCCACAAGAGTATGACAATCTGACTTTGAATAAATTATTCTCTAGCCCTTTAAACTCATTTCTTAAACCTTTTATTTTTAATTTTTGAATAGACCAAACACACTATAAAATCTCAAATCTCATGTAAATTTTTAGGTTAATGTACCTCCCACTCCAACGACAGGTTACGTGTTGCACGAAACCTATTTTATCGGTAAATTAGTGACACAGGGTAGCCAACGCAGGTAGAAAAGTGTAAATCTTTGATTGGTCAACTTCGACCGAAAATCTTGTTATAAAACGGAAACCTTTATAACAGGGAGTTGACTTTCAGCCCCAGGTCGAGTAACCAGGGGCTAAATTTACAGTTTATAATTCCGGCCCTAAGTGAATCATCGAAATCTTGATGAGAATCACAAATGTGCCTCTTTGGACTTCGCCGTCGTTGCTCTGTGATCAAAGCCCAAAAACATCAAAACTTACAATAAAGGTATTTACGGAAGCCCAACCTGGTTCAAGTACTGGGTTCTTAAAATCATGTGACGGGTTCTTATCCGGTGCAGGAGGTATCCGAAAGGATTTTATTACTCGTTCGAGAAACCATTTTTGGGGGGTCAATTCTCGAGATCGATCGTTCGCGGAGCGTACACATTCGTGAACGAGTGAAGTCGAACGTATAGTTCGCATGAAGTCAATTCTCGGGCACATCTTTAGGGATTAATATTCTCGAGATCATCCATTCGTGACGCCATAAGCGTAGTTTTGTGGAAATTGCAATTCTCAGGGAACGAATCATGAGCTAATCGTTCCCAAACGTTCGCTTAAATAATCGTTCGACGACGAGTACTCTTTATCAGACTTTCGTTGGGTACGTTGAGTTGAGCGAGTTTTTTGTTAACTGTTTCCTGTGTATTATTTAAGTATTATCCTTTCTCATCCATTGTGCCTTTTTGAAGTAAAAATGAATGTAGAAGAAATGTTGTTCGACAATATGAATGATATAGTGAGGGTAGCTGAAATTTTGGTACAAGAAGGTGTTAAAGAGAATATTATGTGAGATTTCGGCTGAATCCATTTGAAAATTTAACAGAAAATATGTTTATCCGTTTATCTCGTTTGGACGAACAATTAGTTCGAGATTTGATAGAAATGTTGAGTCCCTTTCTCACAGGTTGCTCTGAAATTTTTTGCATCTGGAAGTTACCAAATGGATATTGGTGCAAATGTTTGGATAGGATCTTCTGTAAGTAGCTGCTGCTCCCAATTCCAATTGAATTTTCAACGAACATGTCAAATTTCCTTCGACAATTAGAGAATGGAATTCTACGTGAAAAGTAAGTTCATTATTATTGATTTAAATGAGTATTTTTCATATTCAGTGTCACCATTATAGGTACCTATGTGAATTTATTTTACTTCTGATTCAAGTGGAATTGTTTTTTCTTTTAATTTTCTAATGATCTAATTTGCCCTGTTCTATAGCTATTTCATTCGCCACATCATGTTCCAAGAAAAAAAAAATTTGGACACCCTTTTCTAGTTTTTAAATGAAATAAATTCCCATATGTATAGCATATAATATTAATGTCAAAAGATTATTATTTAATATAATTTGATACATCTTACAGTTTCAATCAGACATTCGGGTTTCCTGGAGTTATAGAAGAAATAGACTGTACCAATGTAGCCATTGTACCCCCATCTGAAGAGAGAGGAAAACATTTATATGTCAACAGAAAAAAATATCACTCATTGAATGAATAATTTGCATTCTGTATGATATTGTTCATATTATGAAATTTTATTTTAGATATGCAGTAGTTATTTTTGTATTATGAACGTGAATGCCCGTTTTCCAGGATATACAACCCATCAAGAACAAAATCTGAAAAATACAATTAAAACAAGTTCAACCCAATATTGTGTCAAAGATTATTATTGTGTATAGTTTTGAGGTTGGTTCACGCCAAAGATTATATACACGTTCCCGCCACAAATCAATTTAATTCACGTAGAACAACCATTCGTCGATGTATTTTGCCACGATGCCAACTTTATTCTTCTTTCGAAATAAGCGAATACTTTCGTTGGAACAAGTAGCTGAAGATATGCCCGAGAATTAACTTCATTCGAATTATACGTTCGACTCTTAGAATATAAAGTATTCTAAGGTTCGACTTCACACGTGTACCCTCCGTGAACAATCGATCTCGAGAATTGACCCATAGACAAATATTTATATATTACTTTCTATATGCGGTGTTCTGTGTGCTGTGTGGAATTAACCATGATTAAATCGAAGTCTATATATTGCAGAAATAAAAAATTTCGAAACCGCTAATTCGCTAAACCAGGGTTTGAGTGGAATAATTGACTGTATGCTTTTGTATGCAAAACCTTTTGTGGAATCATTATATTCCTGACCTCAAGCTCTTTTACAGATTATTCTCGAAATATCTTCTGTTGAACCTTCATATTCAGTTACGTCGCCGTCCACTACACCTGCCTTTGCAATTTGATCTACAATTTCATTATTAAATAAACCACAGTGAGCTTTTATCCAACCTAAGGTAATTTTAGTATCAGGGATTTGAAATTATTATATATGTTTCAAAATGTTGGCCATAATAAAATTTATATTTTTTTAGGAGTTGGGTGTTTTATGGATTCGACAGCACTCTTAGAATCTGAAAGTATAATCCACGAAATCATCATTTTTGTGTTTTTAATATCTTTTAAGGCTTCAAGTATTGCTATCCACTCTGCATTATTAATACTAATTTTTTCATTTAGCTTAAGAGACTGCGAAACTTCAAAGTTTGGAATTCAAAAGACTGGACAGACCCCATTATTTGATTTTGATGCATCTGTATAATGATGTATATGATTCGGGAAAAGTGGGAAAATTAAACATAGGATTTCTCATCGATACTGCAAACTCCTGGTAATTTTTTAAAACAGTCACTTTAATGTGTTCGATATTATTGAAATCTACAGAAAAATTAGGAATTTTATCAGACGAATAGCAATCTGGAAACAAGTGATGCGTGGATAGAATTGTTTTATATCGTGAAGCTCAAAACCATGCACATGTTTGGGCTGAACTTGTGTTAAGTGCATTTTTCAGATTTAAAATTTTGTTCTCGTTGGGTTCTGAATATCATTTTGTGTTTTTCTGGTCAAACATGGACAATAAAAGAAATAGGCTGATGTCGGTTGAAGAGGATGGATAGTAGCTCATCTTTGTTTGCTTATCCAAATCATGAAGTCTCATATGTGGAGTGAGTAAAGAATTTTACATTTGTAAATTTCTCATAATATTGTCTCCTTGTAAAAAAATTTCAGCCACCCTCACAATATTATTAATGTCCAACAAAATATCTTCTACATCCATTTTTAATTCAAAAAAGCACAATGGAGGAGAAAGGATTGAATATTTAAATAATACACAGGAAACAGTTAACAAAAAAACGCGCTTAACTCCACGTACCCAACGAACGTCTGATAAAGAGCACTCGTCGTCGACCGAAAAATTGAACGAACATTTGGGAACGAATAGCTCATGATTCGTTGCCCGAGAATTGCAGTTTCCACAAGTCTACCCTCATGCCGTCATGAAGGTATACGTTCAATGAACGGACGATCTCGAGAATTGACCCCCTGATCTGTGGCTATATAGCGAAGTGCAACACATTTTCCACTTCTTCAATTTTTTATGTGAGATGTTATGTATATAACAAAATTCGAATTTTTATTTATAGTAATCACACAATAACCTACCGCTCTGGTAGGGTTAAATGCAAATAACTCTTTCCATAACCTATTCAACTTTTCGATAGAGGCTGGTTTCACGGGATCAAGTAAACGATCGCAAAATTATAAAAGTCGGTGTTAGATCACTAACCCGATCAAGTCTCCGTAAATACCTTATCTATATCACATCAAAATTGACATTCGATGAATGACAGAAATATTTTCGACAAGCGAAGTGTCTGTTAAAATTAAAAGCATCACATTTAATATACGGGGTGTTCCAAAATTGCTGGGACACGGAGCCACTACGTGTAGTAGAGTTTAAATAATAAAACAAATTTTACCGTTTTCCCGTGAGAAGACTTCAAAATTTACACAGAAAATAATTATTCTTTAACAAGCAAGGTATGATAGTCATTTGCCACGAGTATGAAGTTTGCAGTATGAGCCGTAGACGAGTGGGAAACTAGCATTCCATGCGAGTTATATACTACGTATGCTTTTTCTACGGCTATAATAGATGATACCGAAATGATTTAACAAATGACATGGACTTCAAATTCAAATTTAATTAGAAATTTCTATTAAAGTACAATTAAAATATCAATTACACATTGAATAACTGAGAAATGCTATTTTCATTCCTTTTAGAAGTATTGCAACCAAAAAAGATGCCGCAGTCTTGAGTCTAGCCTCCGAGATGAGCATCGTAGCTCTGAGCTACCGCGGAAACTAATAATTATGCTCGTAAATGTGCGAATTCAAATGCTTTTATAATAATTCTTGTGAATATCTGTCATAGAAAAAGATAATAACTTACCTTAAGTAGATAAATTCAATCGGGCGCGTTTTTAATGAATTTGTCGATTTCGTCTGCAGAGAAAATTTTGAATCTCTTCAGCTTGTAGCCATCTGATTTTTTCTTAAGTACTGCTCTCAATTCTGGATAACTTCTAATGTCCACAGTTTTGTGGACATTGTTGTACTTAGTCCTTAGATAGTTCCGGAATTAAACTTGAACATGTCTGATTTACGACAGCACTTATTTCTCGAGGAGTAAGTTCTAATCCACTTTCGCTACTCATCGTATGATTTTGTTAAACGTTCACAGCTATACAAATATAAGTAAATAGAACTGTCATTGCTTGAAATTTGACACTCCATGGGAGACCTGATTTATTGTGTAATAATAACAATTGTCATTGTTTTATCAGGTAAAGAACGATGTACCTCAATGATCTATCCAGAACGGTTGACAGAGCAGTTTTGTGTTATAGCCGTAGAAAAACCCTTTTTTATACGATGTACAGAAATGAGTAGAAAACATTGAATGAAATTTGTTGAAAAAAGTACCAAACTAAGAAGAAATTGTAGATCTAAAAAAGTGCAGCATTTTTTAACAGTTCTGTATATTTCATACCAAACAACCAACGAAACTAAAAAGCTGAAATCTGCTCGGCCAGAATAGTAGCCTCACGAACAACAGCCAATGTAATTAAATCGTCAGAGATGACACTAAATCGTTAATGGATTATTTTAACACTGCTTATTCTTAATCCCATCGTGTGTCACTGTGCTATTTTATAGTAAGAGTACTGTTAAAATATAAAATTTGTGAGACTGCAATCATTTTTTACATAGTCATATAACTCACCAAAAGTCAGATGTGCACTATGCAACAGAGTTTCTAATGCAGTTCAATACTTAATGGGAGAAACAAGAATAAACTTCGTGGATTGAGTAACGTGAATCAAAATTAGAGGCGTTTTTATAGACGTAAATAAAACTAAATCTCTTACCGAAACTCAACGAATCCCTGATGAAGCAACAGAGCCATAAAATCCCCAGCCATGTCGTCCCTCTCACCGGTTAAGAAAAAAATGCCATCATATGCTTCTGGTCTTAATTCCAAGCTGAGTTGGACGTGTTTGTATGCTCCTCGTAATGCGGGGAACGCCAACCAACTGGAACCGGTAAAACGGGGTGATTGGATATCTTTGTCTGTAATAAAGAAAAAAGATCAGTTAGATTTCTAAGTTTTACTCAATAAAACAGGTTTAAGTGCTCGGCTTTGATACGAAGGACGAAAATTCGATGTTTGGAAAAGTTTCGTCAACAACTTTGTAGATAATTGTTTTTTTTTATATAACACTATTTTACAAATGCCAACGTTTTTTATATACCCAGGAACAAATTTATATGAAAATCCGTATTATAACAAACAATATATCTATATTTGAAGTAATTAGCCAAAATAATTTTAGTCAAACCAATTAATGTTTTCCTATAAACAACACAACTCAAAGTAAACTTTTATCTGTTGCTAATTAATTAGACAGTCATGAGAGATTTTTTTTTGTTTTTTTTTTTTCAATGTAAACAGAAATAAAATTGGAAATTAATATTCTAGAACAGGAAGACGAAAATTTCTAAGTTTTAAGAGTTAATAGAACATTAATTGAGAGCATATCAAGAGTGACTGCTTGTTACCCGCGCCATGTCACATCTCCCTCTTTTTGTCACTCTGAATTATTCATTTATATATGATCTTCCAATAATGATAAGTTTCCATTCCTTTATTATAAAGATATTCAGTTCTAAAAAATAAAAGTTGGATGTTTTGTAACTTTTTTCCAAAACTGAACGTTTGACTTGTGTAGTGCGATATATCTATAACAAAATCACTGTCGCTACTGGTGATTCTGTTTCGTCAGGAATCTCGAACCGAATACATCAGCAATCGGCATCGAAAACACACCATTGGAAGTGGACGACCGCGCCTTTAGACCTCGTCTATGACCGCGCCGATAGAAAATCGAAATATGTGATGGGATAACGGTTTGTTAGGTGAACTAGGCCTAAGACATTTAAGTTGGCTACCATGCAGTGTCTCTTGTCATTGATGATGTTATTATTGAACACGGAAAAAGTTTGTTTAAATGTCAATAGATCTTACACAAACATGTATTAGAAGATAATAAAATATAAAACGGAATAACCAGATATTATTCAAGTAATTTCACAAATATCATGGCGCAGTGAAAATAATATATTTTCAATTGTTACAAATAGCAAAAAATGTAGAATGCAGAATAGAAACTGAGAGATAAATTTAGTACAAGAAATGAAGAGCAAGAAATGTTCATAGGAACTGTTAATTTAGTAGAAACGGTAGAACACAAATATATGGAAGAAAATATTATACAGGAGGGCATATAATTCAATATTCTGCGTGGTATAAGCCAGAAAAGTAGTTGTTTTTCTCTTCGAAGAACGGTCAGGCTAACATGTCGAAATTATTGGAATTTTGACTAAAACAGAGGTGCAGTAGAAAACAGAGATTTATTTTTCATATAGACACACCTCGTATTTTATGAAGCTTTAATTTATTTTATTTCATACGACTTATACGGTCAAATGATATCTGAGGTGGTGGTTCGCAATTGAAAGTGAAGGTGGCGCCAGCTGACTACTTCTCGCAAGTGTGTAACCACACGAGCTATATAGAGGTTGTCGGAGGACGGAATCTTCAGTTCAGATTAGAGACTCTGAACTAGAAGGCATTACGGTACTCTTGAAGAGACCCAAGAAGGTCGAAACCGGTCAGTGTACTATGCCCTTCTCCTTTCGGTTGCGAATCACCATAGATGTCTGTTTGGACAAGAGAGTCGATCGAAGGGGATATGATTCAATATTCTGCGTGGTATTAGTCAGGAAAGTAGTTGTTTTTCTCTTCGAAGAACGGTCAGGCTAACATGTCGAAATTTTTGAAATGCAGCAACAGGGAAAAAGAGAATTCTTCATTGGTTTTTATCCAAGCTTTCGAAAACGTTCGTTTTCATCATCAGGGACGCTACAAATAGAGGAAAAAATGGGATTATTCTCAACTCCATCAATAAAGAGACAAAAGTGTACCTACATCCAATGTGAAATTATTTTCCTTTATGTAAAACATAAGATTGAAGAACTCATCACATGGCATCAGCTAGGGAAAATTGACATTCAAATTAGCAGTAATATTAACTACATTGAGGCTGTTATAGGATAATATAATAATAAAAACAATAAAAACACAAAACTTGCACGAGATTAATATCGTAAAATCATTTTTAAACAAACACAGCCGAAAGGACGCTACCAAGCAGGAATCCTTCCCTCCAAGACGGAAATGGAAACGGGCACTTGACATCCACTGGTACAAACAGTTCACGGTAGTCGTCATTAAGCAATTTCTAACAACACCAATAGAAATGCTAAGGGGGAAGGGTTCAGGCCGTAATATACGACAAGAAGAAGAGTTCCCTTTAAACGTGACTCTCAATGTATTTCGGAGAAGATGAATTGACAGCTAATATGTAAACAAATGGATTGTTGATGTATTTTCGTATACGTATTGATTGCAAAAAGGCATTATTAAGGTAACAACAATAATAATATTACCATTATTAATAACAATAATATAAATATACGTTGAAAAACAGTGGAATTGCCCATACCATCACCCTGATAATTAATTGAATGTTAGTAATGAGGTGTTGTTATTATGTGTACCTTAGAAAGTGTTCATGTTATGTGGTCTGTGATTGTTATCCAATGACAGTAAAGAGGAATAAATCTCACTCAAATGATTGATATCTGTTCTTTCACTTATGCAATTATTTGACTGTGGCTTTATTCCTAACTGGTCAGCAAAGACTAGCGTTTTTTATATATATATTATAACAGTCAAAATATATCACCGAAATATCTTTAAAGAAACAATGATAATAGTGACTTTATTCTGTACGTCATCGTGTTGTATGGAATGTGTGAAAACACTCAATTTGACAGCTGCCACAATTATTATTCAAATGAGGTTAGATTGCAGGCAAAAGGCAGATATTATAGATCACAAACAATACAAAAAAAGACGGAATTTCATTGGATCAAACGATTTAGTACTAAAACAAAGAACTGAATATCAATTGAATAATTTTTAAATAAAATTGTAAAGATGAAAGTAAACTGGATTATAAAAAATGTATAGGATCATGGAAATTGAGAAATTTTAAATTCATTTTAACAAAATAAGAGAAATTTAAGATGTATTTTCAAATTTATAAACCTGATTCCTTTCATTGGTTATAGAAATTGTAATTTAATTATTCGTGTTCTAATTGGTTGTTAAGAGTTTCTGTGGTGGGTAATAAAAAAAAGACAGTTTTGGAGTTTGAATGAGAGAAGTGAAAAAAATAATATAAAAACGATTCTAAAAGATATTATTCACTAAAATTTTGAAAAGTATTAACTGAAATAAGTAAAAAATTAGAAAGACAGTGAAATAAATAATCAGTGAAAGAGGTATAAATAAAAAATATTAGGTATACCTCTTGAAGCGGATCTGGTGCCCGGAGAAAGGTGTTGACGGCGTGTTTTGGAGTGAAACAGAATTCTCGTCCAATTTCGGCAAACAAGGTGATTAAAAAATTACTTTATTTGGCCATTTAACTAAAATTTTAGATTGCAATCTATGAACTTTAAAAATTCTACTAAATTATTTGAATACAATTTGGCAGCAAAACTTTCTGAATTTATCGAATTTTTTTTGGTTACATTTATTTATATAATAAGTTTGTTTGAATAGAGAGGCCTGATCAATCTACTCTAAATTAAAATGATATTTTCTTTGTTTTGATTTGAGTTCATTTTTAATTGCTATATGTAATGACTAGTATTAAATGTTTTCAAAATTAAAAGTATTCAATTGATTTCTCATTTTCTTAAAAAAAAATTATATTAGTTACAGTTAAAATTTACTTTCTTCTGTGATCATAAATATCTGATTTTTGTCATTATAGTTCATTTTATTCTATTACATATTTGATAGTTGGACAACAAAATTTCACATATTAAAATAAATAAAATCTCCCGGCGCTATATAAACCCTACCTGAGATAGGAGTATTTACAGAAATACGAAAATTGAAACTAAAATGGAAAAGGGCAAGATTCATATTCATATATATATATATATATATATATATATATACTTTCACGGCGTGAAGTGGCATCCGCCATGTTAAAATCGCGGTTGCTGTAGCCGATATACGGACACGTCACAGTGCATCGAGCTCCAAAATATCGCAAACGGTTCAGTGAATGCTTGGGAATCTATTGCTGATGAAATCTGCAGGACGTCGCTTTGGTTTTTTATTGTATAAACCTAAACACCAAGGTTCACAGGATCTCCGTACGCAGCGTTATAAAAATATTTATTATAAATGCTACGTAGGCATCCCTCATTATACATATCAAAGAAAGGTATAGTTTGACGTCTGTATGTGTATTTCTCTTGCAAAGTGGCATCCTGGCAGTGTTTCCGACCTCACTTCTGGTTATAAAAAGCTTTTAACATTGAAGGTCATGATTTCGATCTGTTTCCTTCAGTTTTGTAGTTTTAATTTTCTGATTTCATTGTTGACAGTGTGGAGGATGTTACTTATTGCAGAAGATCTACCGTTATTAATCTAAGAATAATATTTTCGGTCTACAATTCATTCAAATCCGATTATGAAGCAAAATAAAACACTACTGGCGATAAAAATGAATAATGCTGGTGATAAAATTCTGAATTTGTCGGAATAAAGGGAAAATTGATTAGATTTCTCAAGACGGTGAAACTCTCTTTGGCACATACAGAGTGTATCAACAATTACTGGATGGACGATAACTGCATCCTTATTTGTGTTCAATAAACAATGTTTGTTTTACAGGTTGAATACCCTTTTAAAAAATACCTGCGCCGCTCATGGATTCACCAGCTATGTTAGGTTTTTGAAGTGTCGGTTTGAGAGTATATTCAACTCCCTTAACCTTGAGCTACACACATAATTTCAAAAAGATGAGAATGTCTGGTACTTGTCATTAGTCGATAGGGAACGAAACGCAATTTTTTTCTCCCCAAGCCACCCCGCTTGTCTAAAAGACGGCAGTAAAGCGAGAGCCTCGTGAGACGAAGTATCGTTAACTTCTCTGTATAATTTTGAGGACTAGGTGTTCGATTTTACCTTTCCTCCACCAACGATTAATAATTTCAAGTAATTGCGATATTCTCTTAGTAAGCATCGGGTTACTCATAATAGGGTTCTCCATAAACAGTTCAATATCATTTTAAATAAAGTTTTTCAATATCCTAACAAAGTGTCACTGAAGAAATATGGTTTTGTATTAAGTAATATTAAATATTACTTCCAGTTAATAGTTAATATAAGTGTTAAATTTTCACACGAGTTTCATTTGGAGAAGGAGAACCAACTTTCACAATTATGTGGATATTGGTTAACAGTTATTAATCAATATCGTACAATTTGATTTAAGGAAAAAATGTCTTCAGTGAAAGTTGTATGAGCAACGAGAGCTATGAATAAACTCGAGTTTTTTCCCAACTCCAATATACACAATTTGTATATAGAGCAACTCCAATGCATTGAGATTAAGCACAGAGTGGCTTCCTATTATTTGGCAACACTGGAACCTTCATATATTATTAGTAGGTATATATGAATTTCTTTAAGAATCGGTGCGACCTGTAGATTGGGTATAGATCGGGTTCGAAGTGACTTCCAGTAATTTTAAATACATATTTGTTTTTCTTTTGAGATATGAGAATTAAACACATATTCTAGTAAAAGGGATGTTGACGATTGTTACAAATCCACGTGAAGCTATATTTTAGAAACCTAAAATGAAATTTTAAAAACCTTATCAATCGACTTAAATTAAATGGAATTAATTTAATTTGCGTTATTTATAACCTATTATCACGTGACTGCGAACACCAATCAGAGCCCGATGACGTCACTGCTCGAGCAAATGGACTTATTTCTCATAATCCAGACATATTAAATGGTACCTTACGGCAAGTTTCACCTGGTTTAGAAGGTATTTAGAATACCTATCCAATCATACTATTTTTTTTTGAGTTACGATGTTTTTGATGGTTAAAATAAATAAGCACTAAAATTTGAGTTTCGTTTTTGATTAATAAATATATAAGAACAAGTTCTTATAATAATTGTTCAAAATGTGCTCCAACTTCTTGGCAGTAAAAAATCCTATTATTAAACTTTTATCGGACTCGATGAAATATGTCAGGGGAACTTGCCCTACATTCTTCAACAATTCGTTGTTTTAAAACGTCAATATTGTCAGGAGTTATAGCGTAAACTTTAGATTTAAGGCATCCCCATAGAAAAAAATTTAAAGGTGTTAGGTCTGGTGACTGATCTGACCATTCTATTGGACTGCGTCGTCCAATTCATCTACCAAGATATTCCTCATCTAGATATCTAGATAATGTCGATATACTTCACCATTTTGTTTATGTAGATACTTAAACGTCTCGTTAAACAATAATTAAACTAAAAGAACGTCAATTAAAAAATTTCAACTATTTTTACAATCAACCATATGCGGACTTTTGAGTCTTCATCAATTAAAAGCGAAACTCAAATTATATAATAGTGTTTATTTATTTTAACCAACAAAAACATCGTAAATCCAAAAAAAAGTTAGTGTGATTGAATAGATATACATTTCAAACCAGGTGTCACTCGCCATACGGTGACGTCATCGATACCTATTACGTCACCTGTTACCACTAGTAGAGAAGCTTACAATAGTTCATTTTCATTCCATCATTCTAAGTATCACCGTTCAAAATAAAACTGGATGGAGGGAACTTTTGAGGAGCACTGTATATAAACAGATTTATGTAGTTTGTTCTAGATTTCATTTCGATATTCATTGTACAACTAGTCTCAACTTTTAATTTCGTAATAAAGTAAACTAATTTAACTTTTATCGTTGATAGCTGTATTTTCTGCCTCCATTCTCTTTGAATAGGTAGAATAGTACTTATTGCCCTAAATTCCGTTTCAATAAATTGATGGAATTAATTATAAAATGTCAAACTAACAAATAATTGATAAACCAGAACGATTTAACTTTCGTAGTATGAAACTGTGGACAGTAAGCAAAATTTCAACATCGTTAAATTGAATTCGAAGTTGTCGTTTTCCGCTTTGATGAAATTTTGCACTCACAGTTTATGAAATCCATTTCAAAAGGAAAACCCTGTTAAAAGCTCCAAACTAGATTATAAATCACACTAAACTGTTTTCCCTCTCTTCGATGATGAAAAAACTTTTGTATTTAGAGCCTCTGGGAAAGAATAGAGTGTTTACCATTACACCAATTTTTGCCGATTGGATCTTGACCTTATTGTAAGTTCCATTTTCAAATTTTTTTAAACTTTACCGAGTGGTTTTACTACAATTTTATAGAAAAAACTCATATAGTTGCATTATTTTGTAGAGATCTTGGCAATTTCCTATTATTATAACAAAAAAAGCGATCTTGTAGCATGAATAAAAATTGCGCATATCGCGGGTGAGATGCATTTGATGGAGCAATAAATATTATTTCCAACGAGACCAATTTTGACCAATCGGTACATTCGTTTAGAAGTTACAGCCCAACATATCGTCAATCAAAAACTTCAGATTCTTTTAATTTATTTTTTTCAAAGTTTGCCGTTGTATTCAGTTATTTATGTTATTTATTACGACAGCCAATAACTTGTCCTCCTTTTCCATTCTTCTTATATTGACCGGATTATTGGGCCATTAACTTCCCTCAACTCGGGGCTTCCAATATACCAGAGACGTGAGAAAAATGCTTATTTAATCCTTTTATAAATATTGGGTTCAGTCCTTTAGCTTTTTTCGGTTAAAAGAAACGGCTATTGATTTACAATTCCAGACATATGAGTGTCTTGGTCGGGTATATAGTAGTAGTATATAGAAATGAAAAATGCAGACTTTTAAATTCTAACCAAAAATTAGATTGGAATATAACAACTGCTGATCATCTAATTTAACATTCGATGCCACTTTTGCTACATCAATTGTTTTCTAGGATCTATACTCACTTACGCCCACCCGATATATAAAACAATGTGTACGGGTTTATCAAGAGTGACTAGTCACTCGCGCCATGTCACGTCTCAAATTTGCCTTCTTGCTCTTTTTGTCGGATGGCAGACAGTCTTATACACAGAATGTCTTCTTTTACCTCAACCCGCTATTCTATTTTTTTTATTCCACAATTATATCATCTACGGACAAATTATACACACATTTGCCATATAATTCATATATGCTCTTCCATTTGTAGCAACAATGATAATTTTCCATGCATTTATTAAAAATATATTCAGTTTTGAGCATTGAAAGTTTTCTAAAAATTATGAACATGTTGCTAGTGCTGGGCGATATATCAGTAACCGACCGGTGAATGGAAAATCACTGTGGCTACCAGTGATTAAGTTTCGTCCACCTGGAAGCTCGAACCTAATACATCAGCAATCGGCATCCAGTCTACCATTGGTAGAAGAAGAAAGCGCCGATAGAAAATCGAAATATGATATAGTATCATTATTTACAAAAAATAATACGTGAAGAAAAAACTGTATGTTAGGTGAACTAGGCCCTAGCCATTTAAGTTGGCTATCATGCAGTGTTACTTGTTACTGATGATGATTGAGATTACAGATACATGTATTGGAAGATACTCAATAAAATATGGAGCAGAATAATCAGAGTTTATTTAAGTAAAAACAAATTGGAAAGTTACTTCACGCCAAAAAAAATGTGACAGTAATTAGACATGTGTTTTTTGCAATAAATAATTAAGGGAATGAAACCATGGATGAATTTATTACCGCTTCAAGAAGTTTAAGTTTGTGAAATTGAAAATTTAAGATAGGTTAATAAGGGATCACATTATAAGAGGTATAAAAGAAAATTCATTAAAAGAAAGAATATTTTAAGAGGACAACACAGACGTGCATAAATGTACACAACTTTGTAAAGCTAATGAGTTAGCAAGTGTAAAATTAGAGAAAATGCCCACAGCAACTGCAGAGGTATGTACAATAAATAGAGACAAGGAAAAACCTAACCTAACCAGTTATAGGAATTGTAATAAGAACCGTACAACAGCAAAAGATGCATCTAAAAATAAATGTGGAAAGTGCAATGTCCAGCATAATATGGTAAGAAGTATATTAAATGTAAATGGCTGAACCATTTTGCAGAAGCTGATAGAAACAGAGATATACGTAAATTTAGTGCTAGAAAATACAAGAGCAGAAGATCAAAAAAAGTTCAAAGGAACTATCAATTTAAAAATATAGTAAGAGATATAGTCTTAGATAAAAGTGAGATACATTTTAAAAATTACGATAAGTCTAATATTCAAGGATTAGGACAAATTAAATTGAATGAAGTTTTAGTATTTCAGGAGGTAAAAGATGAGCCTTCAACATAGGATATCCTACTCTAAATAAGTTGAATATGGTAGAAGTTAGTGTAGAGTATTCAAGTTCAAAGCGAGTAGAACAAATTAGTTGAAATATATTAAGAGGTATTCGAGGAGAAGATTACAGAAATAAAAAGTATTATACTGACATTAAATTAGTAGAAGGAGCTCAAGATATGTGCATACCATGTAAAAAAATACCATTTATATTGAAATTAACTGTCTCGATCCTTAATTTGTGGAATCTACTCTTATTAGTGTTTTAAATGAAACTTACTGTTTCTAGTTAACTCCACAGTATATTGAAAAATGTTAAAAATTCTAAAAAAATGACAATTGTTTCGATATTATCGGAATTTCATCGTCAGAATGAAAGAAGTTACATTTCATTTGATGCCTTGTTACGGGTTCATTTTGCACAATGAAACCCTTCCTTTTGTTTTAGAGAAGAATGTCTTTCTTGATCGATATGTAATAATTCGATAGAGACAAACTCTTCACCCTTCGTCATAACCGACCGCACTCCTGTTTACTACACTCTACTCAAAGTGTGGTGGAAATTACGTTACACCACGCTACACCTTCAAGCAATCGTAATGAGCAATGGCCATGGTCTGTTGATTCTAATCATAGACAATTATAGTCAGCAGAAGTGCAGTAAACAGGAGTGCGTTCGGTTATGACGAAGGGTGAAGAGTTTGTCTCTATCGAATTATAACATATCGACCAAGAAAGACATTCTTCTCTAAAACAAAAGGAAGGGTTTCATTGTGCAAAATGAACCCGTAACAGCCTACCTGACGTTTAATTATTTTTGGCTAGTCCTATCTTTTGATTGATTTAATATATGTTAATAGAAAAAAGAAGATACGATATTACAAATATTAAAGCTTAGATATTATTAGCCCTATGGGGATATCCTGGATATCATATTTCCCAATTAAGATCAGTATAACTGTGCAACCAGGAAAACTATATCTGCTGATCATTACAATGATCACTTAAGAAGACACTTTAAAAGTGGAGAACTCCCTAGATTTATCTGTTCATCGACGACTTCATATTGTGGGTTTTTCAAATGTCTTCTAATTTCAAATTCTTCAAGGAAATCCAGTTCTTGTTTCTTTTCACAAATATGCAGCACTTCTAGTTTTGTGTTAGGTGTCAATGAATGATTGGTGACAAGTAGATGTTTTGCGTAGTGGGATTTATCTGGTTCTTTTAATCTGTATGCTCGTAAGTGTTCACTGTATCGGATTTAAAAATTCCTAAGGGTCTGACCCAAATAGACAGCATTACATTCTAGACATTTGAGTTTATATATACCTAATTTCTTTAATAGTGGTATTCTTGTTTTTACATTTAACATTTTTGTACTAACGTTACTTTCTGTTTTAAAAGAAATCGTTGTATTTGTTGCTAAAGATATTTTCTTTGAAATATTATTCGAAATATTTCCTGGTTTTATAAGTTTTAATTTCTTTAGTTTGCTTAGGAAATATTAGTTGTAATGCCACTTTTTCCTCTTTTTTACTAATGAGTTTATTTATTATATGTAATGGGTAACCGTGGGATGTTGCTATTTGTTTAATTGTGTTATTATCTCTATCAAATTTACATTTGTTCATAGGAACTGAAAATGCTCTATGTATCATTGAATTATATGCCACTAGTTTATGGGACATGGGATGATTGGAACTGTGGAATAGGCACATCAGTGTGTGTTGGTTTTCGGTGAATCGAGTAATGAAGTACATTATTAACTCTTTGAATTTATAAATCAAGAAAATTGATTAACTATTTTCTTCAACTTCTTGATTTAAAAATTCAAACAGTTAATAATGTACCCGATTATTCGATTCACCGAAAACCAACACACACTGATGTGACTATTCCATATAGCTCCAATCATCCCATGTCCCATAAACTAGTGGCATATAATTCCATGATACATAGAGCATTCTCAGTTCCTATGAAGAAATGTAATTTTGATAGAGAGATTAACGCAATTAAACAAATATCAACATCCAACGGTTACCCATTACATATGATATATAAACTAATTAGTAAAAAAGAGGAAAAGGTGGCATTACAACTAATATTTCCTAAACAAACTAAAGGAATGAAAGCTTATAAAACCATTACATATGCACAGGAAATATTTCTAATAATATTTCAAAGATAATATCTTTAGCAACAAATACTAAAATGAATCTGAATGAAATTAAAAATCGCGAAGAACAACTAAATGAAGAGATAAGGGACAAGCTGAACATCGTATCTCAAAGCGAAGACGTGAACGAGAATTGGAGTACGTTAAAAAATGCTTTGTTGGAATCTGGTAGTAGGGTACTTGGCACGGAAACAAAAGCTAGTAGAAACGAATGGATTACATCTGAAATAATTCAGCTTGTTAACAAAAAAAGAAAATATAAAAACAAAAACAGGCAAAAATATAAAGAGCTGGAGAACAAAATAAAATACGAAATCGACAGAGCCAACGAGAACTGGATGAATGAAAACTGTAAAGAATTGGAAGAGCTAAATAATAAACACGATACAGCAAACCTTCATAAAAAACTAAAAGACATAACGGGCAACACTGAACACAGAACACCCTGCGTCACTAGGAATAACCAGGGTCAATTAGAAACGGAGGATGAACAAATAAAGAAGGTATGGGAACAATACATTCAAGCTCTTTTCAGCGATGCAAGGGAATATGGACAAGAGACGCTAGACGAGGACCAGTGCCTTGAAATTTTGGAGTCAGAGGTCGAGTAGGCCATACAAACGGCTAAGAGTAAGAAAACTCCTGGTCCAGACGAAATCCCTACAGAACTACTAAAAGCATTTGATACCGATATAGTGAAAAAGTTTACAGTTATTCTAAATCAGATATACAGGCAAAGTAAAATACCAACGGAATGGCTCAAGTCCACGTTTATTCCCTGCCAAAGAAGAACAACCCCAAATCATGCGATGACTATAGGTTAATAAGCCTTATGAGCCACTCACTAAAAATACTTTTAAAAATTATACAAAACAGAATACATAAGAAATGTGAAGAAAAATTAGATAAAACTCAGTTTGGATTTTGTAGTGGCATGGGAACAAGAGAGGCATTGTTTGCCTTAACAGTCCTTTTACAGAAGTTCAGAGAGTACAACAAAACCGTATATGCATGCTTTATAGATTTCCAAAAGGCCTTTGACCGAGTACAACACACAAAACTAATAGAAGAACTTAAAACCATCAATTTAGACAAAAAAGACATCGAAATAATAAAGAGCCTGTACTGGAATCAGTCAGCTACAGTGAGAATCAATAATACAGAAACTAATGATATTTCGATTGCACGAGGTGTTAGACAGGGATGTATTCTCTCACCAACACTGTTTAACGTATACTCTCAGGGTATCTTTGAGAAAGCCTTATGGTAAAGAAGCGGAGGGGTTAAAATCGGCGGCGAAGTAATAAGCGCGATAAAATACGCTGACGACACTGTGATCTTGGGAGAGAGTATGGGGGACCTGCAGATACTTGTAAATGCTGTTATTATGGAATATCAGCAAATGGGAATAGATATTAATATAAAAAAACTCATGATAATCTCCAAAACACCCGCACATAATGATTAATTAATAATAAACGATCAAGCAATAGAAAGGGTAGAAAAGTTTAAAATACTTGGGTGCTTTCATTACCTCAGACCTAAATCAGGACCAGGAAATCCGTGTAAGGATTGAAATGGCAGGATCGGCATTTCTAAAATCTAAATCCATGTTTTGCAATAAAAATTTGAGTTTAATACTCCGGTTGAGATTTATGGAGTGCTATGTTTGGTCCCATATATTATATGGTGTAGAAACATGGACGTTAAAGGCACAAGTAATGGAAAGAATCGAAGCCTTCGAAGTGTGGATTTACAGACGTATGCTGAAAGTACCCTGGATAGCCCGAATTACTAAGGAGGAAATACTACATAGAATTGGTCGTGAACGAAAACTTTTGAAAATAATAAAAATACGTAAGACAACATATCTCGGATATGTATTACGACACGATAAATACTCTCTGTTACAAGTGATTATGCAGGGCAGAGTTGAAGGAAAGAAAGGAATTGGGAGAAAGAAGGAATAATGGCTCAGGAATATCCGAGAATGGACAGACATGGGTGTTGAGGAACTTTTTCATATTGCTAAGGACAGAGATGCTTTTGAGAGAGTGGTCGCCAACCTCTGTTAAATGGGGACGGCATTCGAAGAAGAAGAACAAATACAACGATTTCTTTTAAAACTGAAAGTAACATAAGTACAAAATTGTTAAATGTAAAAACAAAAATATCACCCTTAAAGAAATCAGGTATATACTAATTTGAATGTCTAGAATGTAATGCTGTCTATTTGGGTCAGACCCTTAGGAATTTTGAAATATGATACAGTGAACACTTACGAGCATACAGATTAAAACAACCAGATAAATCCCACTACGCAAAACATCTACTTGTCACCAATCATTCATTGACACCTAACACAAAACTAGAAGTACTACATATTTGTGAAAAGAAACAAGAGCTGGATTTCCTTGAAGAATTTGAAATTAGAAGACATTTAAGAAACCCACAATATGAAGTCGTCAATGAACAGATAAATCTAGGGAGTTCTCCACTAATAAACTGTCTTCTTAATTGTAAAGATCAGCAGATATAGTTTTCCTGGTTTTCTATATCATTGCACAGTTATACTGATCTCAATTGGGAAACATTATATCCAGGATATCCCCATAGGGCTGATTATATCTAAGCTTTAATATTTGTAATAATATATCTTCTTCTTTTTTCTATTAACATATATTAAGTCAATCACAAGTTAGGTCACTTCTTGGTCTAGCCAAAAATAACTACTAAACATCAGGTAGGCATCAAATAAAATGTGACTTCTGTCATTCTGACGATGATATTTAGGTAATATCGAAGCCATTGTCAATTTTTTAGAATTTTTAACATTTTTCAATAAAATGTGGAGCTAACTAGAAACAGTAAGTTTCATTTAAAACACTAATATGAGTAGATTCCACAAAGTAAGACTAAATGTTTTCGTGAAGTTTATTTGCAATTTATACACAAGTGCTTCATTAATTATTGTAAATAACAGATATCATTATATTTTTTGGTGAAATGATACTTCCCTAAGGAAATTATGTATTCCTCCAATTTTATATTATAGATAGAAGATAGAAGATAGAACGTTTCTCATTTTTTACTTGGAATTTTGTGAATACGTAACTTTTGCATAAGATTTAGTTTGAGGTTGAGTGCCTCCTTGGTCAGGGATATTCTTCACCAATTCGTCCATTTTGATATTTGTTATTAGTTGATATTCTGTGTTGATAACCTGTGTTTGTTAACTCTATCAAAATTAACTATTAATTAAGTATATTCAAGAAAATTTAAAGGTTATAAATTCGACGGCAGCTGTTCATCGGAGAGCAGTTATGGGTGTGAGTAAGGAATGCGGCGCCATGCAATTTTTGTTTTATAGACAAAAACAAGTCATCGAGAAATCGAGAAATTTGGGATTACTAAGAGTTTTTAACCAATAACAAAAAAATTACCACAAGGTATAGGTAAAAGCTGCCTCGTTTCTTGGTTTCTACCAAATGCCGATTCAAAGACTTTCCTATCCAATGAAATAAGATCATTTGTCTCTCTCCCACAACCTAACAAATACTCTATAGTTGACAAGTTCACTTGGTGGCCTAACTAGTAGGTACCAATAAATCAAAAATACTGATTCTACCAAAAGCAAGTGGCGTATTCAAAAATCAACACGTTGCAATGTCTACAAATATAATGAGTTTTTTCCTAAACTGGATTGTGAAGGCAGATTTAACTCGTTAAAAAGTATGTCTAGATATCTCAATTTTTTTAACTGAAGATTCAACAATTAAAATATTTCCGAGTAATGATGGAACACCTTGTACATTTTAATGAAAAAAATACTTCGAACCAAACTTATCAACCCTAATTGGAGTTATGCTGAAGGAATGAATAGCTTGAATATCCATAAAGGATTTGCATATTCTTAATTTCATTTCTTGCGGTAATATAGTTCCGCTTCCATTCATCGTATATTTAAGCGGGGTTCATGGAATGGAATTTCAGAATTCTAGTATCAGAACTGTTAAATAATGCATTTTCTCTACAGCAACTGAAGAATTTCCAATGTCAGAGCTAGAAGTTGATGGATGAGGTAAATTTTTCATTAATTTTAGTTTTTTTAACTTACAATCTAGATATTGGTGAATGAATACTACAGCGCAGAGTAAAATTGATTTATTTCTATACAAGATGTTTGTGGGACTCAAGCAAGACCACAGTAATTTGATTTACCCGGAAAAGAACATTTCCAGCTATGAAATCCATATCTTTAAACGAGGAAATCATCGAATGGAAATCTGAAATTGAATATCGAGGGATAACTCTAAAGCTTCTGTAGAATAAACATGTTGAAAAAAATGCTAGTAAAGCAATGAAGTCATTTATGGCTTACAGAAATTCAGCATGTAAGACTTGGGCCTGTAACGTTGAAATACTGCGATGGGTGTAGGGGAAGGTCGCCTATGTTGGCACACTTAACTTTAATGCTCTCTAACTTACTTATTTGCAAACGCAACATTTACTGTTTCGACTGTGTATATTCACTATTTAACAACTATTGATGATAGTAAGTCAAATTCTGATTAAGTAATTTTTTTTCACACAGCAACGATATAAAAAATTATTAAGGTATGCCGTCATAAGAGCATACCAGGACCTATGATGGCATACCCCTCAGAAATTAAATAGCTTTATTTGAACAAAAAGTAACAGAATAAGAAAAATCCTCATAAACAACGACAAAATAAGTAACATTCTCATAAGCGTTAAAAAACAAAGTAGCAAAATAAATATTCTCGAAATTCAACGTAACAGACTAGGATGTAACATGACACTTGGAAAAATTCTACTTGCATATCTCGCAAACAAACAATTTAGTTTATTTAAGTACTCCAGCGCAATCACAGTGGCAACAGGACAGGCATTTCTGACATCGAGCACGAGACTGAGAGTATAGCCCTTTACAATATATGCAAGTAGCATCAGATTCTTCGCCACTATCAATATTGTACGAGTTATTATTGTCCTCGTCTCTTCCTCGTCCTCTTGTATTATTCTTCTATTCACTTTTTTCGCTAGCTTTTCTCGCTCTTTTTCAGCCTTTTTCTTCCTTCCTCTCATCGTTTCAAGTTGGGGTGCAACTACTGGAAACGGCGATACCTCTTGTATACTTAGCTTAACTTTTCCTATTAATGCACTTGTTGCTTTTGACGTAGAAGGACTTGGTTCTTGCGATTGAAAAGCACCTGCCCTTTCTGATGTAGAAGGCCTGGTTTCTTCGACATCTAAGTATATTTGTGACTCTCTGCTACTTATTCACAGTCCTCTGGGTCTCGTTGATCAAGAGGTTTATCCGTAGTGACCGAAGAAGCAAACATCCAATCCTCGAAAATTTCAGCATTTAGGGGAACTATTCTTGTTTTGCGAAATGCATTTCTGGCGGCTACCGGTGTTGCAGTTTTCAAATAAGCATTTTTGAAAAGACCAGTAACCTGAAAATGCGTTACCATTCTCCCCGGATTTTGTTTTAGCCATATTTGTATCTCTTGGCTATAGAAACTTTTAAAGGGCCGAAGAAACCAATATCAAGTGGTTGCACACGGTGAGTGCAATGCGCAGGAAATCATGGCTATTTGAAGAACCTCTAAACTCTTATTGCTCGAATGGCCGTCCAGTAAAACAAGCACTTTGTTATCAGTAAAGGCCTTGGTATAGTGTGAGAAATGTTGAAGCCATTTTACAAAGATTTTGCTATTCATCCAACCGTTTTCCTGACAAAATGCTTTGCTTCCAGGTGGTTAATTATCCATCAGTTCATTCTTGAACCGTTTCCTGGGGAAAATGAAAACTGGTGGCACATAAGTTCCTATGCTATTCATGCAACAGACAGCAGTTAAGTGCTGTTCACGTTCCGCACTACTGAGAGTCTTTTTTGTACGGTACTTAAACCAGATTCATCAACATCATAAATGTTTTCTGGGGGAAACTTATACTGATCAATAATTGCAGCTAGTGCAGTAAAATAATAAATTATGTTGTTCCTATCAAATGCCTGTGCTCGTGCTTACGATGGGATTCTCAAAGAAATACTAGAATTCCTCTTCAGGAATCCGCTGACCCATTTTTTGCCGGCCATTTGAGTTTCCATATTGAAGTCGTGCTTCATTTTGTTTTTTTTTTCGGCAATTTGGAAAACCAACCATTTCAATGATATGTTGCATTTATTCTTCCTCTATATCTCTACTCAGTACTGGTCTGTGACCTCCCGAATCTCCTTTTCTAGCAATACACCCATTCTTGAATCTTCTACGCAATGTTGTCGCTGGGACGTTGAAAGTTTTTGCTGCAAGTTGCCATCCCATTTTCTTGTCTTTAATACTTTGCAATGCCTCTTTCATCGCCTCCTCACTTCACTCCTGCCTCTTCTTTTGGCCAGGCATACTTGCTAAATCTGTTGACAATAATAAATTTAGATGAGCTACAAATTAGGTAATGTGTAACCAAGAACAACAGTTTCCTATGATGGCATACCCCGCATACACCGTCGCCTATGATGGCATGGTATGTCATAATAGGTAAAAGTCGGGTTTTGAATAATAACACAAAATACTTCCTCCACAAGAACATAACCTCAAAACAATCACATACGTACATGCACAAGAAATGCCCAAACACCCCACTGCTGGATTAATTCGAGTAGATAACATGTGAGAAGTACAATATGATATTTATTAGTCGATAATAATAATAATATTACTACACTACTTACCAATTTCCTTTATCTTCTACAAAAAACAGAAATACCCCTCTACAGGCACCGCCACTACACACAGACGTAGTGTGATATAAATATGCATCTGCGCACCACAGACTACAGCGTTATAACGGATACATTCATATTTACAGCCGGTATGCCATCATGTGCACCATGCTGTGGTGGTTACTTAGCAAGTGCCCCTCGTATGTACTTCTCAAACCATCGAACCGTTCATATTCGGGAAACACTTACTTCGTGAACCTTTCTTTAGGGCTAAATAAATAACATCGTTTTAAAAACTGACTGGTATTACATATATTTAAAACTAAGTATATAAATACTGACCACAGAATACATACGTTTGTACTATTAACAACAATAATAATACTGAATCATCTTCAAATAAATGTACTCTCTATATATAGGAAATTATTAAACTAACACAATCAATGATCCGCTTCTCGACCTTGTGACACAATATTTATAAAACGGACGTGTTTGTTATCTATTTCGCTGCACCTTGCCAATGGCCTTCCAGTTCACTGGCCGCTAGCAATAACTGAAATTAATCTCTACTAAAATCTAATAATGTCATTATTTAAAAATTACTTTCTCAAATAATGTCTTGTTGGGATCATCACAATGCCATCATAGGCGACTTTCCCCTACGCCATGATTGTGAAAGCAGCAATTAAATATTAGACTATGGGGTAAATAGTCTGGCATACCACAGCAAGTCAGAACAGTAAGAGAAGTACCCTCTACAAAATTCAAAGGCTTGCCTGTGCGTGCAACACTGGAGCTATGAGAACGTGTCCAACTAGGACACTTGAGATCATTACAGATCTCACACCTCCAAATCTGGTGATAGAAAAATCAGTCCAAGAGACAAATCGTAGAATATCTGTGGACGGTTCAGGTATTGAGAGTATTAAATTTCAGGAAGCCTGTTCCTCTTTAACAAAGTAAATCTCATCAGCACCCAGTAACGAAATGATCAAGACAGAACTAAATCATAACCTAGAACCTTCTTTTTTGGGTTGCTTCATTGTTGTGCGTTTTATTGTTGAATATTTATTCTAATTCTTAGTGTTTTCACCGTTTCTTTAGAATAATTTGAGTTTGTTTGTTCTTAATATTCGCCAAAGTATCGATAATCTCTAATAACCGTTTAAAATATTCGATATTCTCTAAAATAAAGTGAGATTTATATTTTTGGCTATCTTATACAACTGAAAAATCTTTAATGCGATGATTTTGGTACTACATGTTTTCGGTAAAGTAGAATAATAATTAAATAATTTTCTTTTTCAGTCCAACTTGAATCGACACACTGTATAAACTGACACAGGAATAAAATTTCGAAACCACAATTTTCAATTAAATAAAATAATATTGTACAAGTTTAACTGACCGAATAATTTCCAGTTATTTCCAAAATAAATTCAAATATATTTAATAATAATTATTTAGGAAATCACGTTTTATTGAATGACTCATTATTTCACATTACAGTTAGTGAACATGAATTATTTTAGGGAAGAAACAATAATGAATATTGACAGTAGAAAATTGAATTTATGGCAATTTTATATCATGTATGTTGATAAATATATAAACAATTATAATGAATATTTCTATACACTAAAACTATTTCGATGAAACTCAACATCAATTAGAATAACTAAATGAAAACTCATTTTCACGCATATATTTCGTACCATATAACATTTTATAAGAAAAATATATACAAACTGTTTAAGAAGGAAAATAGGACTTTGTCGAAGAGCACCTTATGCGACTGGAAGCCCACGGGCCGACAGTGAAACTGTGGATACAATATTTTCGTATGGTGACGAAAATGAAACAATTTATTGTAGCTAAATGCTCATCCAACTGGTATTTACATTTGTAGGCGATGCAAAAGATGTTACCATATTTCCATGCAGCTGGGAACTTTCTGTATGCAAAATTGTGTCCGTTCCACCTGCAAGATATGCTCGCTTTGTCTGATAAAATATATTATATATATATATTAACATAGAGTAAAACAACACCCTGTATACCGAACATAAAATAAAAAAACTACCTATTTCAAGAAATAAAAATTTTTGAAATTTCAATTTTTTTAAAAAGATTATCTAAAAAAGGAGACAATCTGTACCATGTACTATTCAATAGAGAAAGCATCTAACTGTATAATTTAAAATAAGATTTGAAAAAACATTTGTGAAATGAATTAACAAAATCTCTATAAACCTACAAGACGAAATATTAGAACGTTGTTACATATACAAATGGAAATGATAATCCTTTATTTTCATTGTCAAGGTAAATAAATAGTGAGATTCTTTTTAAAATGAATATTGAAGGACATGTAAATAAGATTTTATAAATATTTAAAAACATTTCGATATAAGAAGTAAACTGAAAAATATTAATTCTATGGAATGTGACATTTATTGAACGGTTTGACATTATGAACACATATTTTATAAATTTGGAAATGTCATTTTGTAAACTAAATGAAATATAATTTAAGAGACACAATATGAGTTAAAATCATTAAAGAACCTTAAAACAAAGCGTTTTCAAATGATGGATGGACAATTCACTATTTGAAATGAAATCTATAAAGAAAAGTTTTGATAACCAAATCTGATTGGTGGAATGTATTCAACAAACTTTTAATCTGCGACAAGTATTTGTTAATAATAAAAAATTGAAGGAGAAAAGTTTGTTGATTATACAGACTATTCACTAGGTAAAATTCTTTTTTTTTGGGTGGTAGAAAATTTGAGAAGCAGCAAAATTTTGAGAATTAAGAAAACTTTTCGAAAAACAAGATATTTGGCATCAAAATTCAGAAAAGAGAGATACATTGTACTTATGATATGGTAGATTATATATTTAAACAAGTAGATGTAGAAAATAAGAAACAATTTGGTAATTATTTTTGAATACTAACCGTAAAATTGATAGATAATGCTTGATTAATATTTGTATGGTGGAATGGATATATCCACCATACCTTTTAGAAAGCTTTTGATTATGTAATTGGACTGAAATGTATTGATGTGGACGGGACATAGCATTGATTCCTGATTTTGTGTAAGCTGGACCAGTAATGTGACAATTTCCAGAAGGTAACCTAAAATAAAGTAAAGGATAATTGAAGTGAATTACTATACAGGAATAAGGTATTTAGACTATTTTCATTATACATAAAAAAGGTTGAATAAAACTTACCAATTTAGTGCAAAGACTTTGGTACTAAACAAACATTTACAACCATTGTGTTTCGCCATTTTGATATAATAATCGTTTATATAGAAGTTTCAGTATTATAAGATTTGTATTAAATGTTGCCTATTTTAGATTTGTATATAGAGATAATTTTTTCATGTGAGAACGTGATTTTGTTTGAATGAGTGGTCATAATAGATAGTAGGTTTTTTATTAATTTGTGTCTTGTAAAAGAACAATGTATTTGTCTATTCAAAATATTAAATAACGTTCTTTCTAGTTTGAAGAACATTGTAAAATTGTTTTTGATACATTTTATTTCTTCGTGGTGATGGCTCCATCTAGTTTGAACCGTTGGTAGTTTAAACTGACATCTGTGAATAGTAAAAAGGTTTAACTTGAAACACAGGACCGTCTTAAGAATTTATTACGCATTATTAAACAAGCAAGTACATTTTTATTAACAAAATTTTTATGAAGACAGAGATATTTAATCAAATTTAGGCGCTCACACTATAAATTGAATTTTGTTTTTCTACACCTGAACCCTACTCTGAGGTTAAAGAGTTTCTCATGTTTTTAAAGTATAACCATTTTAGTAATAAAATTTTAAATTTTTACAATATACCGGGCAAATCAAAACTAAATATAAACTAAAAGAATAATAACGTTAAATCATTCTTTCTCTCCCCGTTCTATCCAGTTTAATATATATATATATATATATATATATATATATATATATATATATATATGCTGTAATAAAATGCGCTATCTCCGTTGGGTGAATCCAGTGACGGCTATCACCACTCTAATGGATCGTTTTGTTTATTCCATGGTATAGGAATCGGTATTATTCCTTTGGTTTCTTTTTTTTATTGTAGTGACCTGAGGGGCCCTACTGTACACTCTTATCCTAGAAATCTTTGCAGCGTGCTGTCACCAGTGCCTTACGGCACAAATTCAGAGCCAGAAATCTCCCTGCGGGTAAGCTCGGGGAGGTGTTGTTTCCTTGGCACGAGCGGGCAAGGTCTCCGTGAGGCCTCTTGGG
Source organism: Galeruca laticollis (assembly GCA_963921935.1). NCBI lineage: Eukaryota > Metazoa > Arthropoda > Insecta > Coleoptera > Chrysomelidae > Galeruca > Galeruca laticollis. The sequence continues at coordinate 124,326,713 of OY998177.1, forward strand.
CTTATACAGTGTGCCAAGCCTGAGTTCTAAGGCAGGTCGCGTCAGCCCGTTCAAACTTGCTGGTCCGAGGGTAAGGATTGTTGATAAAGGATACAGACTGGGTGGATAAATATGTACAAGTATATTACAAACAGTAGTTAATTAAATCCAATAACACAGCCCTGATTTGGACAAAATGAAAGTTACTCGGGGGAGAATGCCCCGGTACGTTACACTAAAAATTCAGTTAAGGAAAATCGTCTTTCCAAATCTGGAAGTAGTTACCCGTTATCGTGACACCCGTGAAGGATGTCTTATATAGGACTATCCCTGTATATGAAATGAGACAAACGAAATAAATCTGACTCGGGCACAACGTCTTCCAAATTTTTGAAAAGGGTCTTTCCTGATTATGAAAGATAAAATACGATATCACGTATAGTTGAATATTCAGTACAATATAAGAAAAATAATTATCGAACAAACTCTCGAAATCGAATGGTATAAATGTGATATCCCGTACAGTTGAATATCCTGTACAATATGTTATAATAATTATTAACAAACTTTCGAAATCTAATAGAATAAATATGATATCTCGTACATTGGGATATCCTGCACAATATAAGATAATAATATATCAAACAAAACTTTCGGAATCTATAGAATGAATATGATATCTCGTACAGGTGAGTATCTTCTACAATAAAAAAAATATAAGAAAATGATTATCGAACATACGATATCTCTCGTATATGAATATAATTTTAGATTAGATCGGATTCAATTTGTGCTATTTCCTAAATATGGTAGGTGAGGGGCTCAGATGTAAATAGTGCACTCAATATGACCGAAAATATATGTATTCCTTTTTCTTTTGGACACCCAATTAAATCAAATAAAAATGTCAATACAGTAAAAAAAATAATTATACGGGAAAAAACTTACGCTTTTGAAATATCACAAGTCACAACTACACAATATTACTGTCGACGACGAAGTGGCAGGCCTTACAGTGCCTGATCACTTAATGAGGGTTACTACCTCACTGATTCTGATACCAAAATTCCTGCTATTTATTTTAGAATCATTTCATTTTGTCCTTGTCTCATGTTTTTTTATTTTCGTAACTGAAGGTTAATTTTAAATTTCATTATACTAGTTTGCAACGTTTGATTATATTTTTTGATAAACAAAACATGGCAAAACCCTGATGTATTGTTTATCGACCTTGCCGGTTATGTAAAATTGTTTGTATCAAATTCTTTCCTGGCGGAGGTCAACAATTGTTATTTTATATTAATTTGCTTCGTCTTATTTTATGATCAAGAAAATTGTATCTATATGGGGTGTCCTTGAAATTTCCTATGTCATATCTCGTGTTTATTACAATGCAATGGAATTGGAGACTGTTGTTCTGTAACAATGCATAGCACAGAACAGCATGTAGATATGAGATCATCACGTATCGAGCGCGACACACAAGATCTAACAAAACTCGATGACTTTCTATCACTTCACAAACCTTTCCCAGAAGTTGATGTTCTCATGTCGATTAATGCGGGAGTTGTTGGAGAGGTCAACGTAAATTGCCACCGGGCGTACGAAATCGGGTCACGTGCGATGATACAAATGCTTGATCATACTTTTGAATCGGTGAAAGTTAAACGTAAACACAGAGTTGTCTCTCTTGCCGCTGCTAACTGTAGCGTTAAGATTGCGTCGGAATCTATTATGATCAATCCGTTTTTATAGTTTCAACGCATATGCATTTCGAAAAAACTGATGATGAACTGAAAGAAGACTTGCAGTACGAGCTTGCGCCTCTTCTGTTTTCAATGTTCACCGAGGAAGGTATGCGTAAAGGATTAAAATCATCACTATATAAAGCTTATGTGCTCGTAAAACCAGACACGACCATGCATGTGGTTGACGGTGGCTTTTTGCTCCATCGTGTTGTCTGTGTAAATTAAATTCATCATATTACAAGGCATTATGGGCCGAATACTATTGTTGTTTTTGATGGATATCCCGAATGTGGGCCAGAAACAGGTACAAAATCTGCTGAAAGAAACCGCCAATCGAAGCAGAAAAACAGCACTGATGTAATCTTCGAGGAATCCATGATTCTGACTGAGCCGCACGAAAAATTTTTATCGAACAGCTTCAGCAAAATGCTCATCGCAATGCTGCAGACCAAGTTGGGAGCACAGAATTACACTTTTAAGCAGGTGGTCGAAAACGCGGATACATTAATTGTGAAGACTGCTATTGAACTTGCTTCTTATTTTCCTCCGGTTGCGTTATCGTCGAAGACGTAGATTTACTGGTGTTGTCGACTGCTAAAGCCAGAGAGAAATCCCCAACGTTTATTTTCGCAAGCCGTGTAGAGGGAATAAGGAGTTGTTCTATTCAACTCAGAGCTTCCAATATATCGAATATTATCTGTTCATGCTTTCAGTGGTTGTGACACTACATCGGCGTTGTTCAATCAAGGCAAGATAAGATTCCTCAAAACTTTGGAAAAATATTCAACATTAACAGAGGCGATTCAGGTATTTGATGACCCTATACAGACTTAACGGAAGTCGTAGCTGCTGGCGAACTGTTTATGCTGAGGCAGATGGCGCATGCAGCAAACATCGTACGTTGGATTCTCTGCGGTATACGAACTTTGTATGGGCCGCCCCCAAAAATTCATTTAATCTAGCGTTACTGCCACCAACATTCGATGCATGCCATCATCATTCATTGCGAACTAATAGTCAAGTACAGAGCTGGCGGGGAGTTCAGAAATCTTCAGAAAATCATGGATGGCGAAAAACAACAACAGGACTAGATACAATACGCATCTCAAAGAAACCAGCTACAAAGGTTTTACTTAAGAGTGTCTCGTGCAGATGCCAGAAAGGTTGTGGTTGGCGTAAAGCAGAATTCAAATGTTCGGTTTTGTGTTTACACTTGTAACCTCAACGTTTTTTACTTTTGGAAATTTTTATGGTTACTGTGTGCAAGTTGGCAGCTGTTCGTCGGAGAGCATTCGATGGGGATGAGTAAGGATGTGTATTAGAGGGCGTCACGTAATTTAAATCGAAAAGTCCCCAGCAACAATTGAAAGTTTTCTTAAATTACGAAATTAAAAACTATTCGATTTGTTTGGTTGATATTATTTTACACACTCAAAACATACTAATAAAAGTTCAAATTTTTTTATCAAAAGATAAGTTTATTGTATATGTTTGTGGTTAGTTTGTTTATTCAATAAAAAATACATAACTACATAAAGGGCGGAGTAACCATATGAACAATTTAATTTGTTGTCAATATAGGAATTGCCTACACGCAAAATTTTTATAGCGAAATTACTTGTCATTCAAAAATACACGTGGAAAATTTTTATGAAGAACTTTCATAGTATTATGAAATTTAACTAATTTAACGTTTAGAAATACATTTCAAATCGCCTAGTTTTTTGTAAGTACAAATTTTATAAAGGAAAAATTACATTATTTATAATATTCAAGTTATAGAAAAAAACGTTATTCTAAATTTAATAGTTCATGATAAATGTATATTTCTGATCTAGCAAACTAGTTATAAACAATTTGTTACGAAACAGCACACTGGTATAGACCCTGAATCCGACTCTGTCTAAGCCATGTATGAGAGTTAAAATTATGGCGTATGCGCAGGGATTTTTTAGAACTGCTTACGATTGTGACTATCTTATCTAGGCATTGTTTTTGTGACCAATCTTATCTAGAAAATGCCAAAGCCAATTGTTTTTGTCTAAGCCGCAATCTAGAATTATCTAGTGTTGATATAAATTAATAATTAGGTTAGTGTGTATATAAATTAAATGTAAGTGAATAGTTAAGTGTATATAAATTGAGCGTTAGTGAGTAGTTTAGTGTTTAAATAAATTCGTAGCCATACCGTATGTTTAAAGTCTATCCCACCCATTTACTGTTTAAATAAGTAATAAAAACATTACATTGTTGTCAGAAGTGGGATAATATAAATTAATTGCTACGTAAAAATGGCCAAGAGACTATGTGATCTGAAAGTGACGTAATTAAGAGCAGAATTGGAAGATCGTGAGTTGGAAACGTCCGGTAAGAAAAGTGGATTAGTAGAAAGACATAAAGTGGCACTGGAAAATGACGGCTTTGATCCAGAATTATTTTTATTCAATGACGAGGCTTCCACCGCAGTCTCGTCAATTTTTGCCATGAAAGAAAAGATTTCAACTAATGTGAAAAAACGATATTTCTGCTATAAAGAACGATTTTTCTGCCATTGACGAGAAGGGCTCTGCTATGAAAAACGATATTTCTGCAGATATCTTATCATTGAAAAATGACATTGCTGCTGAAGTCGAGAATGAAATTTCGTCTCTAAAATCGGATCTGATCATCCACTGAAAATTCAGTAAATGAGTGGAATTTGTTGACTAGCGTAGATAAAGATCAAGTTGAATGGGAACAGCTTACAATACAAAAAACTCGATAAAAATTCAATGATTATGTGTGTTGCTGTGATCCGCTTCAATTTTGTTGTTGTGCGAATTTAGTTACAGAAACTTTAAAATATAATTCTTCGTTCATTTAACATTATTGTGACTTTAGATGAAGAGTTCGAAAACAAATTGTCAGAATTAAACGACCAATTAACTCAAATGGATTCTTTGACATCAACGGAAATGACTGATACTATCGCCAATGAAGCTATGGACCGAATAAATCGTGCTAAGAATATTTTGATTAGGGGCGTTCCAGAGCACATGGGCGATATTCAGTCCAAAAAGGATCACGATTTAAATAAAGTAGTCAGTGTTGAACGTTGTCGGTTGTCAAGAAAATCACCTGGCATTCTACAGAGTAGGTAAACCAAAACCAAATCAGAGTTTTCCTCGCATGTTAAAAGTTGTAATGTCTTCGTAATACCAAGCTAAACAGATACTAAGGAATTAATCAAAACTGTTGGAAAACCAAGCCACTCAATATTTCTCCATAATATATGATAAGACACTTATCCAACAGCAGCGACTCAAAGATCTTCGCAATTAATTGGAAACTAGAAAAAACAATGGTGAATATGACTTGACAATCAAATATATTCAAGATACTCCAAAAATAACGAAATTTTGTCATTAATTCTCGTTCTCCAAACTTTAACGACTGGCTACTTTTTTATACCAATCTTGATTCTCTGACCGCCAAATTTAATGAATTATTTTGCACTGTGCAATTATTAAAACCACATATTATTATGATATCGGAAAGCTGGCTTAAGCCAACCATACTCGACTCTGTAATCCATATAAATGGATATACATTATATCTTAAAGATAGAGAACACCGTGTAGGTGAAGGTGTGTGCTTGTACTTGGTTGATGTCATTACTTCTTCATTCTCAGTCACAGTGGGTGACTTTGATATGCCAGGTATAGATGTCATCCATCTGTGCATTGCTAAAAACGTATTTTCAATTAATCTCGGTTGCTTATATCGACCACCAGACACCCACCGTGAAAATGACATCTTGTTGATCAATAAACTGTGGTAAATGTCGGAGCTTCATAATCTCATACTAGTCGGTGACTTCAACTTTCCTGAAATTATCTGGAAAACGACATCTCTATATGATGATGTAAGTTCACATAATCTTTTTAAAATTCTATTTTTATCTCCAACCTATCCCAACTTATAGAAGAACCCACCAGATTTAGAATCAACAACCAACCGTATACTCTGGACCTTATTCTTACCCACTTGCAAACTCCTTCAAACCGCAGTAAACCTTCTACAGGATAGATCTTCTTACCTGGGATTATCCTTATCTCAAAGTAAATCCAAACTAATCAAGTTTTCAAGAAGATCATTTTCTCCTCTACCTCACATTTTCTTTAACAATTCACCCTTACCCACTGTAAACCAATGTAAAATTCTCGGAATAACCTACGACTCTCGACTTAACTGGAAACACCATATCCATGAACTCAAAGGCATCTGTCTAAAGAGATTAAACATAATTAAAACGCTCAGTCACTTTCACTGAGGTTCCGACGAAATCGTATTATTAAGAGTTTACAGTTGCTTTATGTATATGTCAGCCCTCAAATCTGTTACAGATTTGCTGAACTCTGTTCACAATACCGCTCTCTGCCTCAGCCTTGGTGCCTTCTGCTCTAGCCCTGCTGATAGTCTCCATATTGAAGCTAATGAATCACCCCTCCCCTTAAGACGACAATCCTTACTCCTTACATATGCTGCCTCTGTATCCTCCAATCCTGTTCACTCACTTTTCACTTCAACGACTAATATCCCTACTAACCCTCGAACAATTATTAAATCTCTTCCCCAATTACTCATCTCTCTCTGACATCCCCGCTCCCACTACCTTCTTCTCCTCCTTGGACCAAAATTATTCCTATAATCGATACCTCACTCACCATTTTTAATAAGCATGAGTCACCCACTGCACTTGTAAAGAAAGCATTCCTGGAATTACTACAAAAAAATCTTACGATTTAACACTCTATACAGATGCTTCCAAAACTGACTCCAGAGTTGGTTGTGCAGTTACCTCGAAACATGAACTCATAGGCTCCTTTACTTTACCTTCAGTGTGTAGCGTCCACAGGTGAACTTCACAGCATTCTTCAAGCTTTTAAATATATCTTCCTCCCCCACAAAAATATTGCAATATGCACTGATTCCCTTTCCTCCATTCTATCAATTGAATCAATCTTCACTGACCATCCAATTGTCCAGAACATACATGACATAAATCAAACTCTCGTTGCTCATGATATAACAGTCTCTCTCATCTGGCTACCATCTCACATTGGAATTGCTGTTACGAAACTGCGGATCGCCACGCGAAAGAAGCTGCCTCTAGCAACAATCCAAAGCACATAGTCCAACTCGCTAGCGACCTCAAGTTCCATTTTAAAAACTTCACGCAAGAATCTTGGCGACATCTATGGCGCAATAGTACGACAGCCCTTCACGATATCCATTCATCTACTTCTCCTCTCTTCCTCAACTTTTTGACAAGGAGAGAGGCCACTATAATCAGAAGAATTTGATTCAGCCACACCAAACTTACACACGGTTATCTGATGTCTTCAGGAAATCGTCCTGTTTGCCATAGCTGTAATGCTATACTGACCGTTAAGCACATACTTACTGACTGCAAACAATTTTCCGCTACATATCAACGATTTGACCCAAGGCCTAACCTTAAGGAAAGGCTCCACTGCCCCACCGAGATCAAGTAAGTCTTACAGTTTCTGAAAGCTACACATCTCTACCATAAAATCTAATTTAAAAATAGTAATAGTTGTTATTTAATTTCATGTAAATATTTGTAAATATTTTTCTGTGTCAATGACCAGCGCTGCCGAGGCACGTTAAGCTAAAATAAGAAAAACATTGTATTACATATATCCAGTAGATTGCAAGCACCTATACTCTCAAATTTAATTATTCAGAGCTATTTCGAAATCCATCAACCAAATAACGTTGACTTCACATTCTAAATGAGAAGTTACTTCTGATTTTCCATGTTCCATGTTTATTAGTTTTGTTTTCGAATACCACAGATTAAGCAGCCTCGAAATTACCTTGATATGTAGTGTTAGAAGTCAAAATTAAAATATTGAAATAGAAATCTAATATGTACTCTAAACCACAGCTATGGTTTCTTTTCTTGAAAAACCGTTTGATTTATATCTATATCTATATAAAAAACTATTAGTTTGTGCGAAAGAAACACAAAATTAAGAAATATAAAAAATTTACCCAATCTTTATGAATCAGACGCTCTTTAAATATGTCAATAGTTCCAATTTTTTGAGTTATTCAGTGTCAGCAGCTTAGTATTTTCAGGTAAATTCAATGTAACTAACGTAACTAGACACGCGATGGCGACTTGCATGCCACAGTCATTTTAGATAATATTTTCTATAAGGGCTGGCAGTCCATTTTGTTATTCTATATTTGTGATGTAAATCTAGTGAAGCCCCACTCTGGCTTAGACAACAACATCTCCGTCTCTCCTATGTAGCCGCAATTTCCTCCAGTCTGGTGTATTGAAACATATTTTTCAGTAATTCATCAAAGGAATTTTCTCTTCAACGTTATCTAACATGGAGCAAACCGGATACAGTTTCTAATAACGGAAGAGATGGAATTGGCTTAATTACAAAATCGATCAGTGTTAACTGAAACAATAAATTTGCTTTATCAGAACAACTGTCATACTTTTCCAGATTTATATAGACGGAAGTTATAATGATTCAGTAAATACCACGTTTTCGATCTCTCGTTTTCCTTCAAATTCATAGCATTGTCGTGCAGAATATATTTATCGTAGGGATTTTGAGAATTCGTATTTTCAAAGTGTGTACGTATAAAATAGAACAATGTTGGTATACAAACAATTCCCCACACGTTTAGTCATATTATTACCACTTCAGTCTTGTTGGGAACCTGGAAAATCACAAAAGGACTATTTGGATTTATGTGGAAACTTAAATTTCCCGCGAGACATATATATTATTCTCCAATAAACTTCTTTTATTTACTTTATCGTCTAGAAAACAAACGTATAAAAGGTTTTTGGGCCATTGAAACGAAATAAAAATAACAACGCGTTGTTACGATAAAGAATTGTGCTCAAATTGATTGCAGTAATTTACAGTCTGCTTCTTAAAATTAAACAATTATTTTAAATTGCGTAAATTAGTCGAAAATTTGAATATTTCAGCAAGTTTACAGTACCAACCTTTCTGTTTAATGTGTCTTGTGATTGCAAATTTTCTGACATGAGAATGAAAGTTTAACTTACCAATATCACATCTATCACCACCACGTCCTAGAGGACAAAGACACATCGGCGATTCTTCTATATTCTCTAAGCTGCATCCTCCTCCAGGACCGCAATCTAACGGACACGGTTTAACTGTGGACACGGTCATGTTAGCCAGTAACTGCGGCGTTATGGGTTTCGTCGATTTAAACACGGTCAAACTCTCCGATGTCATTTTCTGTTCTAAACGAGGACCTTGCGTCGTGAAATTAATTTTATTCGAAGGTGGCGTCGTTACGTTTATCGATAATTTAGGAATTTCATTAGTATCTGTCGTGTTTTGAGGTGTGAATTCAACTACGTCTATAACTGCGTCTTTTTGGTACAAGACGTCTTTTATGGCATTGTTATATCTTAGGTCTTCTATGGACGGCGGTAGAGCTGTTGAATTTATTTCTGAAAAAAAAGTGTATTTCAGAATTACTTACATTTCATGAGGAATTTGTTTTATGTTTGAAGCTGGACACGTAAAGTGTATTTAAAGTCTCTCTATGAGTAGGAGCGCACTCATGGTCATCAAGTGCCTTGTAAATGTAAATAGTCTTGTTGGAAGCCTTAAATAATAATTAAATAAATTCTTTTTTACTAATTGTCACAATTATTGCAGATTAACGCTGAAATTATAAGAATTTTCATGCTTTCGACAAAATTTCTGTATCAACTTCGATGTTGATAAGCATTATGTAGTTTGACAAATAGTATATTAAAGTATAAGTGGATAAAGAGGTCTTTCAAACACGCGCCATTTCTCGAGCACGACGGCGCAGCCGGAGTGCTCGAAATAGAGCAAGTGTTTAAAAGACCAGTTATCCACGTATACTTTACGCTATTTTTTTATTGGTGCACTTTGAAATCATAAAATATTATTATTATATCAAGGGTGACTGCTCGTCACTCGCGCCATGTCACGTCTCGACTCCGCCCGCTTTTATATATTTTTGCGCTAGACGACAGACACTCTTATACTGAAAATTTCGTCTTTTGCCTCTCCCCGCAATTCTATATTTTTCAATTAATTGAAAAGTTTATTATCTACGGGCAAAGTATGCATACATTTGCCATATAATTCATATATAATCTTCCAGTTGCAGCATCAATGATAATTTTCCATTTACTTATTAAAAAGATATTCAGTTCTAAGAAATAAAAGTTGTAACTTTTGTTAAAATGTTTCTAAAGTTGAACGTTGGTCATGTGTGGTTTCGATATTTCGGAAAGAGAAACAATGTCGCCTCCGGTGATCCATTTCTTGCAGGTGTGGTGGTCGATGATTGAGTTTCATCCGCACTGATGCCCTGAATTTAGAATCGGGGCGTTTTTATTGACGTCGTTCCCAACGTCATGCATACGCAAGCCTGAGAATGCTCTATTTGCGAATAGTTTCTAAAATGATGTTCTCGAGCACCGTTACTAAAATCATCGAATTGTATCGTCCCCCACAGCGTCAGTTGACGTTACAATACAAATGTCATTTGGTTATGTCAAATGTAAGGGTGCATTCAGATGCTACGTCGGGCGCGTTTTATGCGATCAGATGCTTACATCTGGTAAATAGTCGGGTCGTTCAAATGTTAACGGTAAATTTTACCAATCGTCAAACCATTTAACCCAGTCGACACATCGGTAGAAATTGACCCGCATGCGCTTTACATTTTATAATGCATGAATGAGAAGTTTGGGTTATGTTTACAAAATTACAAATAATAAATTATTATTCAACGAGACTTTTTACATTTTTTCCTACACCCACATGTATATTATCCATTTTCTGCACAATTTACAGAATGGAAATGTGGCCATTTCGGTTAACTGAACGCATATGATTTCATTTATATCCTAGAATGTATATGAAATTCACCAATCAGCATTTGCATTTAGTACCCGTCAACTCTTCTTTTTTTGAATTCCAATGTAACGTCAAGATAACTTATCAAAATATTTCTTTAGTTATCAAGAAAAATATTTTAGTAAAATGAGTGATTCCAGTGATGAATCAAAATTCAATAAATATTACTCCATAAGATATTCGTTTAGCCGCAAAGGAGATGTATAACACAGATCATTACCCCAAAAATCAAAAAGTAAATATGAATCTCTGGTAAACATATTATCACTGCTTATATGAATGAAATATCGAATAAAAACAAGCTCTCAACCCTTTGGACAACATATTCTATGTAAAAAACAATGATAAATATTAAAAGTAACATTGACATTTCAAGTTACCGTGAATTGCGTTCATTTCATATAAGTTTGTGATGGATCAGTGTGTTAACACACGTCTGTGAATGTATACAGAAGAGAATATAGTTGGTTCAATCCCCGCTTCATGCGCCTATTTTTATTGCTGATATTTGTATTATAAATAGTAATTCTCATAAAATTTTAGTTAGTGTTCATTTTTGGAATTTATGGAGTACGTCTTCGTCAAAAATTGAAAATTTTAAAGATAAATCATGTAAAGATTTTGAAAATGAATTTCAAATTAATTTAATTGATAAACAAACCCAGATCCTTTGTAATTTCTTGTATGTTTTACGAGGTCTCCAAAAAATATATTCTGCGTTGACCACCAGATTTAGAACAATTTTTTGTTAATTACCAAAAATGAAAATGTTCGAAGAAAGTAGTAGGAATCAACAAAATTGATAATCAGACAAAAATAATTGCTAGATTTTTAAAATTACCAGATGCGAATTTATATACGGGACATAGTTTACGCCTTAAATAGTAAAAAATTTCATGAAAAATATTGATCATATATTTGAATAAATCTTCTTGTTCGGGATTTAAACCAAAATTGTTCACCAAATACGTTATAGTATATTGTACAATGAGCACGAAATGACTATACATTTCCCACAAATAGGTATATGGAATTTTGTAGTACGAGCTTAGCGAGTAATACGAAATTTCATATACCTACGAGTTGGAAATGGGTCATTTCATGCTAATTGTACACTATACTCTTTCTACGACCATCATAAATCATAAACAGAACTGTAATATTTTACATAACAATTTTCATTATAAACTTTCCTGCCGTCATTGTTGCATGGTTTAGAGAATTTTTTCTCTGATATTATTAAGTCTGGCTCTTAGCCCTTTGAATGACCCATATATTTTTTTCTTCTTGTACATGTTACGTTCAAATTTGGACAACTCGGAAATAAAAATACTTTATGCAGAAAAATCGTTATAATTCACCTGCGGAAAAAAAGTGTCTCTTTAAAGGAGTAATATCACCTCCTGCATGTACCAGGATAGTGACCGATGTCCTTCTGAAGCAATGGCTAGTTTACATATCTGGATCAGCATGTCAATGTTAAATCATCCTCACTATCGCGACCCATTTTCGATTGTAAATTTTCTTTACAAACGAATTTTGTAAACACCGATGTGATATGTCAAATTATTAGATAGACATTAACAAACATGACTCGATCATATATTATAATATATACGTCTAAAAAATTCGTTAATATAATGACAGTCTAGTAGCGCATGATAGTCGTGGGAAATGAAATAGGTATATCGATACAGCTAGCCCATGGGAAATGGAAATCTGTATTACAATGTGGTAGGTTCCTCAATCGAAGACGCACTTGAAATGTACATTTCTCTTTATGGTCGAAGAAAAAAATACTTTATATTTTTATGATAAATTTGAGTATGCTCAGAAGGAACAAAAATTGTACGATTTATTTTATGATGTTTTCCTTGTGACTCTAGTTCTAATATCTATAGTAAGAAGTAATACATTTATTCCAGACCGATTCCTACTTTTTTACTAGGGCAAAGGGAAAGTAAAAAAAATGGAACTATTTCAAATACAATGTAGCTATTAAGTTTTCTTACCGAATCTCCCGCGGGCTCCAATTATTTTCCATACATTTTTTCTCATTTGCAAATTTTTTTAAGAAAATTCGCACTTTGAAAATTTTTTCGGAATTATTGAAGATCTAAGTGAAAATATTGCAGGTCTTTATTTGTCATCTAGATGTAGCTTATTATGGAATACTTATGCATTCAATAGAAACACAACCATACACTAAGATCAGAAAATAAAATGCAGAGAAAAAAAACAAATGTTCTAACTGGCTTCAAAATAACAATATAAATAAAACAAATAGGTATAACTAACTTAACCAAAAGCTACAAAACTAGATTAATTGAAATTATTTGCCATCAAGCCATCCACTCTTTGGTCACAGTATTCAATGTTGCGATCCACACTGGATGTGGGGATATTAGTAAATATTCAAAATTACGGGGATTGTTAAAAAGACAAAGTGATGGATATATACCTAAAAAGTCTAGGGTTTTTACAAAGGAGGAAGTGGATCGGTTTCTGGATATGGCACCTCATAATGTATATTTGATGATAAAGGTTGTTCTAGTATTAGGAATTGGAGGTGCTATGCGTTGTGACGAACTAGTTCATTTGAAAATTGATGACAATGAAGATATGGACTCGGTCCTGGTCGTAGAAATTTTGTAGACAAAAAACAAGAAACCTCGTTTGTTTACCATTATAGGCGATAATTATTTGCGTTTATTCCAAAAATATGTTGCACTACGGCCATCAAATATACAGGAACGTCGTTTATTTTTGAAGTATGTTAATGAGAAGTGTCAAAGAATGGTTGTTGGTATCTACTAATTTTCGTTCATGCTGCCTTGTTTGAAAATTATCAAAGCGTAAAAGTGAAGTAATTTGTTTGAATCTGTCTCTTGACATTGCAGCAGGAATTATAGGACGACAGTAAGAAATATCTTGACACCAGAGCATATCGATAGCCTCTTTTGATCCGTGAAGTGCGCCAAGAATAAGCAACAGTCGAATATAAGCTTCAATCTCTGTAGAATCAACAGGTACAAAAACTTTAATTTTATTCGGATTATCTATATTCCATTCATCATAATATGTTTGTGCCTTTCTGTTTGTTTCGGTTACTATTATGTTCAGAATATCCGGAGATAAGAAAAGAAGAAAAGCGTCTTTTATACTTGAGATATCAGAACTGTAATTTGTAAGGCCTAGAGCATGTCTCCGAATATTAGCATTTGAACGTCTAACTTTTGTGTTTCCTGGAATTTTTGACCACTCACTTCCATCTTTAGATTTATATACTGGAATGCCCTGGCTGTTACTAACTGTTGGTTCCTCTGGGTTCGTTTTCTCTATACTTTGATCATTTTCTTCCTCTACTTCTGTGACAATGTCTTCATCTTCTAAGTCAATCGATGTTTCCTCATTGATAACACTATCAAACTCTGGATCATTACTTTCAAGTATACGTAACATCTCATCGTCAGTAAGCCCCTTGCGATTGTTTGTAAATAAAAACTGACTCATTTTCAAAACGATGTACCCTACTCGCAATATCACAAGAGACTAACCCAAATATTAAAGTCTAAAAATTATATCGCAGTGCGGGGAATCCCCCATTTGAACTGGTAATTTACATTTTACAATTATATGGGAAAATTCCCTTTGAGTAAACAAACGTTAAATGTATGGGATTCCCCGATTTTACTAACAGTTACCGGGATTATTTTATGGGACGTAAAAGGCTGACCGGGGTCTGAAGAGACCCCTGGAATATATAACTAGTTTTTGTTCATACCAGCCAATAAAAACTACTAAATACATCATATTTTATCAAAATAATTCATAAACTGCAGCTAGATGAAAGATCAATGTTTAAAAATTTGCGTTTGCAAAGATACAGCAAAAACATACGTTATGGGGTACAAACGGACCCCGGCCAGTCCTATGAAGGTTAATGAAAATCTTTTGAATTGTTCGAAAATTGTTAGTGATAATTTCAGTCGTGCTTTGAATTTTGGCAATAATTGTTCCAATTGTACATTCAATATCACTATAAATAACAAATAAATACCTATATATAATTGCCCAATTAGTTTGTTTTACTAAGCTTGTAAGAGACAATGTTTTTTTCTTCAAATTTCAATTAGAGAGCCCAAATGCAATTACTTTTAGTCCTAGGGTTAAAAGTATCGTTTTTAATCCTAGGATTAAAAGTATTGCTAAGCAACGAGCAAATTTTTGTACGGTGGGAATTGATGGCTTTTGCACCTGAAAATAATACAAAAATGTCAACATTTTTTGATGGTTGGAGAAAAAAATATTTCTTTATTAACCCTGTGAATGACTCTTAACACTGTCTGTGGTAACCACTGTCAAATAAGTCAACCGGTACAACAACGTCTTTAAATTCTAGGTTATGTTTTTTTCTATGCTTAAAATTACTTTACACTTATTTATTATCTCTTCCAAAAATAATATTAAATTTGTGACTGAACTATTACAAAATAGTTATTTATGCAACAAGTTTGTAAAGTAACCCTTCTCCTATATTTTCGCACAATCTGAAAAAAAATAATATCCATCATCTTTAAGCATTAGTGCGTAAAGTATGTTTCTCTAGAAACTAGTGTGTATAGTAAGTTTAACTTATATTCTAATAAAAAATGGTTTGGATGGTAATAAAATATATTAAAATAATTTAATACTCATATGTTCACCAAAATTAAAACAAATTAGCTCGATTAACATTGACAAATTTTATTATCTAGTTTTTAATAACAATATTAAAGCAAATTAACTAGATTACCGTATTTTACTGTTTTAAATGAAACTTACTGACAGTATATGAGTAGATTCCACGAAGTAAGAGTCAAGAGTCGAGACAGTTAATTAGATTACCGTAGACAAATTACTGAATAACAATATTAATGTGAAAAGTGCAATTTGTGCAATAAATAAAATTTAAACCTTCAAGTATACGGTGGTTTCAGAAACTTCTGTAGCATTACTAACTAAGTAAACATTAGGTAAGTTGTTTAATTATTATCATAGCTAATGTTAGTTATTTCATAAGATGAAGCATTGCCAATAACACGCGTGGAAGTAGAAGGGGTGTTGTCTTCTATTACGTTCGCATTAGAAATATTTTCTGATTTACAGTTAATATTGTCATCCATTAATATAAGATTAGGGCTCAGCTTTCGTTTAGCTGAAATCAGTTATGGAAAAACTGTTGCCATGGCAACGATTGTGGTGATTAGTAGTAAACAAAAACCCAAATCATATGGTGAGGAAATGCGCGGTTGCCAAGTTGACCCCACTTGCTTTTAGCTGAAATCAGTTATGGAAAAACTGTTGCCATGGCAGCCATTGACATGGTAACTCGTACACAAGAACCTAAATAATATGGTGAGGAAATGCGCGGTTGCCAAGTTGACCCCACTTTCGTTTAGCTGAAATCAGTTATGGAAATACTGTTGTCATGGCAACGATTGTTGTGATTATTCTGAAAAACGGGCTCAAATGGATATACTATCAGGTATACATACACAATTTCCAAATGAAAAATTATTATGAACAACTATCATTATAAAGTGAAAAATGCGCGCCGGGTCGACGTTTCGCAATTCGCGCGCGCTAATTGCGAAACATCGACTCGGTGTGCTCGCTTCGCTCGCGGTATCAATTTGTTTCAGTATCTCAAACGGAAATCCAATGCTAGAACTCCTGAATTCTATAAAAATAGAGTATGGAGATTTTAGGTCAAAATAATTTCTTTTTATTGTTGTTGTTTCATTGTTGATATTAAAGAGTTGTTTACTACATCGAAGTTAGTTGAAATATTTTGAATCATTACACATTACACATGATTATCCACAATATTCAATACTATCAGGAATACGTACATACACAATAACCAGATGGAAAATGTTTATGAACAGCTATCAACAGACTGTGAAAAATGCGCGCCGGGTCGACGTTTCGCAATTCACCCATAGGATTTAGGTTTTTGTTTACTACTAATCACTACAATCGTTGCCATAACAACAGTTTTTCCATAACTGATTTCAGCTAAAGGAAAGTGGGGTCAACTTGGCAACCGCACCATATGATTTAGGTTTTTGTGCACCCGTTACCATGGTAATGGCTGCCATGGCAACAGTTTTTCCATAACTGATTTCAGCTAAACGAAAGTTGACCCAAGATTAGAAACATTTCTTTTACTTAAAGTAGAATCTACGTAACCTTCTGCAACGATAGACGACTTACAGCCCCCATGATTTTTAATTGTTAGGAGGTTAGGTAGAAACGATTTAATCACTAGGCATCCCCAATGATCGGGTGCAAACATCCCTGTGTTGGACAACAAAGAGACCTTCAATAGCTGGAGCCAATAAAAGTAGCTGACTCTTTAAGGACTTTATTAATATAGTAAAGGAACAATAAAAAATGTATTATCATCAAATACTTAATGAATGTAACTTAAAATACATGTAAATGACATTGGAACAACCATAGATGAAGGATAGGTTAGGTTAGGTTGATTTTAAATAGATAGATAGGCAACTCAGTATTAAGAGTTTTGTTCAGCAATTACCGCGCCCTCTGGCGAGTGTAGTCAGAAATAAAGCAAACGCGGGAACTGTACATATAAAATTTAATTTTTTTTCTGGAACTGGAAGATTGTTTAATTCATGAAGAAAAAACTATTTCACTACATACGTTTATTTACAAGTTAGATAATAATTAATATAATATACAATATACAAATATGGCCTTTTCAACCGAAGTATATATAGTATTTTTTCCCCTACTAATGGTCGAACTAATACCGAAAGACCTTATTTCTACTTTAAAATTAGTCATTTCCCCAATTATTCAAGGATATCGAAATATCAGCTCGGAATACTTGTCAACGCCTTGAATAAAATCATTGAAACTGAGGGGTTTCAATAAACGTCATTTCTACTATTATTTTAAATAATTTATTTCATATTTTTTGATCATTTTCATTGTCTTAGGACATTTTCTAAAGTTTATTTTTCATGTTCATTTCATTAAATAAATAAATTTTTAGGTAAATATTGAGCTACTTCTCATTAGACAAATGAGGTAAATAATAAGGTTTTCTCATGTTAGTAGTGAAAAAAATAACATATAAGAGATTTTGTTAATATAATTATCACAGCTTTAATATTGAAAGTAACGCCGGTACTCACATTTTCATAGTTTTTGGAAAATTGATGCATTCTCACAGTGTCGCCCCGGCTTTTGCATGATGACACACAACAAGAAAACACCATTTCGGACTGATTTGGTTAAATGAGTTTAATAAACACACACACAAATTAAAATTCAACTTAGTCTCAATACAACACTAATTGGAATAATAATGATAATGAGTTGGACTAGGTATTGGTGTTGATAAAAATAAATCAACCTAACCTAACCTATCCTTCATCTATGGATAAACATTGGGCGAGAAATCGATGCGCCTGCGTATTGTGTTCTCGTAAAGCAGCTGTGATGTTGCCATATCTCAAAATTATCATTAAAAACCTATGATTTTTATTTTAATTAAAAAATACAACTTGAATACCTTCTGTAGTGTAGGGTATTGAAAGGTTAGTTAAAGTACAAATTCAAATCAAAACTGACAAGTTTTATGTTATGATAATGAAAAAATATGTTTATACCTATTACAGATTAGTAACTTTAATCAATGGACCAGATGAATGACGAAAAACTGAAGAATTTTTCTTTACAGATCTGACAACGTTCAAATTTAAGGTGATTACAGCGCCTCTGGCGAGTGTAGTCGCAAACAGCTCTTATGGGACAAGCTGGTTCATAAGAGTTACCTATGCATGGCAACAACCGGCATACGGAGACACATCGTTTTTCTATCTAACGCACAGATGACATTTCTAACTTCTGTCATCGAACTTATTATTTATAGAGCTAGTGTAGATTACTTATAATTTAATTTCATTTATTTCATGTGACGTCTCCGATAAGGCAACCCTGTTGGGAGTTGGACCCTTTAGGCCCAAATCCCAACACAGGTCACTTCCAGAGTTTGCCAACGTGGTTACTGATGACCTCAAACAATGTTCAGTATACGTAGTAGGATTAGGTACTTTGCTACAAAAGCATTTTGCCAAATGCATTAATGCCTACTGGTTGTTTGGTACATTATTGATGTAATGCCTAATAACTTATTACGCATTTAAAGAAAAAAGACACTATGGCGAGGATTGAAACCCGTGACATTGACCACAGGAGACAAACATTCTACCACTGCACCTCAGTATATGCGTTTTGTAATTTTACTGTAAAAATGACAGCTAAATTACATACCCCTAGCCACTTTTCTTAAATATGAATCTCATATAAATATCATTACAATTTTTTTAGGGTGATTGCAAATGTATAATCTACTCAATAAATATACAGTAATAATAAGTGAATGTTATGGTTTTTTGCTAAATGACTTGAGGCGGGCACCATCCACTGATGGGTCTTCGTTGATCACTCTTCTGACCAGCGTCTTTTCAAGCTTCTTTGTTCCATTGGATCAGTCTAAAGGTTCAATATTAGTGGATTTTGGTGGCTTTCGTTGCGCTTTTCGTTTCTTATGGCTGATGTCTGCATAACTTCATTGATGGTTGGAATACCGAGATCAGTATGTATATTATGTGTGGTTGCTTATAAACCATGGAGCATTAGCTATTATGCGAAGTGTTTTAGATTGGAAAGTTTGCAGTATCTTAGTGTTCGATGGCTTACTGCCACCCCACAGCTCTATACCATATATGCCATATTGGTTTTAGGATGATTTTGTACATAAGTATCTTATTTTCCATTGTTAAATGCGAATGTCTGCTGATTAGCCAGTTCATATTTTGAAGTTTTAACGTTAGTTGTGTTTTTTTAGTTTGTATGTGCTTCTTCTAAGTTAACTTTTGGTCCAAGTGTAGTCCGAGGTATTTGACTTCTCTTCTCACTGGAATCGGCATATTGTTAATGGTCACATGCGGACAGACACTTTGTTTTGTGGTGAACGTGATTTGTGCGGATTTGTCATTGTCCACATATATAGCCATTCTTGTAGAAGATTTAGGTGGTATTGTAGATTTTCCGATGCTCTTGTGGGGTCTATGTCTGAAGACATTATTGCAGTATCATCTGCAAATGTAGAGATTAGAGTATCGTCGGTAGTTGGAATATCAGCAATACAGATAAGGTACAGATAAGGACCAAGGACACTTCCTTGGGGAACGTCTAATTTTATGGGTTGGGAATTGGATAAGGACGTTCGGACTTTGATTTGTGTATATCTTTTACTTAGGTAAGATTTGAGTAAAAGGAAAATATTATGAGGTAATTTTTGTTTTACTTTAAACACATAATTCTTTTTGTTCTAGTGCTTGCTTGATATTGTTCACTAATCTATGACACTGTTGGATTGTCGAATCTTGTTCTCTGAATCCAAATTGATGTATTGGCATCAGTTCTTCTTTAGGTATGATTTCGCTAATTCTGTTGTAAAAGAATTATTTCGAAGAGTTTATATAGTTGAGGTAGTAAGCTAATTGGCCTGTATGAGATGAGTTCATGGTAAGGTTTTCCTGGCTTCACTAACATGATTATCTGTGCATACTTCCATTGTATTGGGTAATGATTAATTTGTAGTATTCTGTAATGCGTATTGCCCAGGTAAGCCCAAAGGAGACAGAGTTCGATTAAATTAACTGATTTATTGCTATAAAAGAAATATTATTTACAATGCTAAAAATAAACTAAAATACAATATTCTATATATATATATATATATATATATATATATACATATATATCACTTTGGTACGTAATTATATTGAAAATCACGTTCCGACGGTCCGCACTCCTCTGTCGATCGATGTGTACTGACGATCTGAAAGTAGGTAGGTATAACGGTGCGAAATTTCCACTGTGGTATACGGGATTCTCTATGTCCTATGAAATGTTCAGACAGCCAAAGTTGAGAACAGCCGATAGATCAATACTCTTTCGGTTATAGTCTCAAGATGTGAGTATATCGTTTATAGTTAGTCAATTCCCAACTTAACGACTCTCTCGGTTTTATAGGGATGTAGTTATTCTGACGCGTCAATACCACACCAGAATTATACTAACATTGGGAGCGATCGTTTACAGGCGGTCAATGCCCGGCTCAACGTTTGCAAACCCTCTAGAGATACTGCAGAGTTTTCGATGCGTCAATACCGCACCGAAATTCTTCTAACAGTTTGAACAATCGTTCTCGTTTCCGTCAATACCAGAAACCAACGGCCGTTCAAGTGAATGATGTATAAAAGTCGAATCAATAATTCGACTTAGTACAACACTCCACGGTGAATTGTGTAAAGTGTATAAGGTTAAAGTCAGTACCTTCGACCTACGCTTCGCACTGGATGCGGCTGAACTTGTAGGAGCTGGAGTCCGTGAACCAAGTTGCTCTCTCGTCTGTGGCTTTGCATTTTTATATACATCTTAGCGGTGGTGGTGGAAGTCTCCTTCCCTTCTACTGTTGATTCTTCGTGCGCATCTTGGCGTGGGGGACTTTGCTGTTCTGGTGGGGTATCGCGTCATCACGGTGTTAACTGGTTTATTGAATCGATATTTCTAGTAATGAATTTATATCATTACAATTCTTTTAAATATTGTAGTGGTTAGTACAATGGCTTTCCTTGGAAGATGTTTCAATGATTTCCTGGTGATGAGATCATATCCTGGAGCTTTATGTGGGTTTAACAACTGAATTCCTCTGTACACTTCTGCTGGGGTAATTGCTCTTAGGGAAAGTGATAGTTGGTTGGCAGATTCTAAGTAGGTTTCTACCTCGACATCTATTATTTAATTATTTGATGGAAGTGGGGTGAAAACTTTAGCGAAGTGTTCTGCAAACGTGTTGCTTTTTCATCATTTGTGCGAGCCCAACAGGTTTTCTTAATGGGGGGATTGACACATGTGGCCTCTTGAATTTTTTGATGGCTTTCTATAGTCTATTATCTTGTGGTGATAAGTTGGAGATGTAGTAATTGAAAGTATCGTTTGTATTTTGACTTAAGGCGTTCTTGATATGGTGGATTAATCTGTTCAGAATTGCCTTATCCTCAGGATTCCTGGTTGTTTGCCATTTTCTTCTGGCTTTCCTTTTCTCACTAACTAGTTGCCTTATGTGGAAGGGGATATTGCGTATTTCAGCTGCTTTATGGATTCAAATGAAAAATTCCCACTACTTGTGTATTTGGCAAATATTTGCGTACTTTGCTAGTACACCAAAATTGATGTTCTTTCTTTCTTTCTTTCTTTGTCTCATATTTTTTAGCGTTCCGAAAAATTTTTTTGGCTACCCTCATATGTTGTTTTCATGTTTCCCCGAAATCTTGGCATTATTTTTCTATTTAATATTTAAAAATGAATTCATCCTTTATCTTAGGACTAGTTACATTCTTGTCAAGAAATAAAATATCTTATTACCAAGCTAATAAATTGTAGGAAAACATATTTTTCAGTTAGTTCTTTTGTTGCTCTTGAATAATGATATTGGAATTTTTAAAATCAAATTTTTCGACTTTGAACTTTTAACTGCCGCAGTCAGTAGGATTGTCCATAATTGTAGGAAACGTGTAGAAAATTCGTACAGTTCTCCGTGTTAACGGTTAGTTGGTGCAAATCTACGGACATTCAAGTGCTCATAATAACTCATCAGTGACCAGTAAACCGGAACCACATCGTTCATAACCTTATTGGCGAGGGCAGAGGAGCAAGAATCGTCCAAAGTTCATAGTATAATTTGACCAGGGACCGGAACCACATCGTTGAGGGTATATCCCGTATCAAAGAAAATTAAGCACATAATTAATCTTATTAATGATGGCCCAGTTTTTACAAAAAAATATAATTATCCGCAAATTTACAGAAAGGAAGTAGATAATCAAATAAGTAAAATGTTATCGGATGGTATAATAAGCCATTCACATTCACCATTTATCCTACCGTTCTGGGTTGTCGAGAAAAAGCGATTAAATTTAAACGATTAAAAGATATAAAGAATTGTAATAGATTATCGAAAACTTAATGAGAAGACTATCAATGATAAACTTCCACTTCCAGTCATAAACGATGTTTTAGACAAATAGGGTACGTCCAGTTTTTTACAACGTTAGATCTAGCTAACAGATATCATCAGATTGAAATGTATCCCAGTGATGTCACGAAAACTGCATTTTCAACATAGACAGGAGACTATGAATTTTTGTGGCTACCTTTTGGACCAATGTACCTGCCTTTCAACCAGCTATGAATAATTTGTTAAGATATTTTGAAAGCGAGATCAGCGATGTGTATCTTGATGACATCATTATTTTCACGTCATCGTTACAAAAACACATGCAGAGAATGATATTAGTGTTTGAACGGTTACGACAATCTAATTTAAAAATACAGCTTGAAAAATTTGAATTTTATTTGTCATAAAATTAATAGGAAATGTCTATTAGAGAATCCCGACAAAACTAGTGCTGTAGAAAATTTTCCGATACCTAGGGAAATTAAATATTTTTCGGGTTTAGCTGGATATTATAGATGCTTTATAAATAATTCCGCCAAAATTGCAAAACCCCTTACTTGGTGTCTTAAAAAGCATCATAAGTTAGTCCATTCTCCAGAATTTATAAAATCTTTTAACCACCTTAAGAAACTTTTAATAAATGCCAAAATTTTAGCATTTTTTAAACCCCTTATATTAACTACCGACGCTTCTAATGCAGCTTTGAGGGCTATATTAGCACAATGTACAATCCCTAATGATCATCCCATTGCATTTGCGTCCCGAATCTTAAATCAAACAGAATAGAAATATTCGACGTTCGAGAAGGAATTGCTGGCCATAGTCTGGGCTTGCAAAATTTATAGATAATATCTATAAGGGCGTTAATTCGAAATTTTGACAGATCATCGTCTTCTAGTGTGCTTATTCAACCTAAAAGAACCAAATTAGAAGCTCTCAAGTTGATGCCTTGAATTAGAGGAATTTGACTACGCTATAAAATATAAACCAGGGAAAAATAATATTTCAGATCATTTATCTATAATTAATCTTAAAACTTCAAAAACCGAATCAAACCTAAATAATCCTGGAGCTATTGACCTCGACATAAGACAATGTTTAGGAGAATTTAACCCCAATAACATAGAATTGGATAATGCACTAAAGGAACTCGAAATTAATAATTTACAACCACCAGTAAATAATTGAGAAGTACAACACATAGCGGAGAATCTTCCCAAGATGCAAATTTTACATTGTTAGATGATATTATAAATAATAAAGAATTTCAATTAATAGTAAAGTTATCTCCCTCTTTAACCAGACTTTAAAACATTTGACGGTCACATTCGAGCTATGTTCCAGCTCACGAGAAGGTTATCACCGAGTTTCGTCATACTATTCAAAAGGTTTGGTCAAAAAATGTTACCAAGTTAAAATTAGTTGAATGTACTAAAATAGTGAATAAAGTGCTACCAGAAGAGCGCGCCTTGATGATGAAATATAAATTTTTAAATCGGGCAGGCAAACTAACACGTAAATTTAACACGGACCCTATATTGTACCAAAGTCCTAGAAAATGGAAAATTAGAAGTAGAAAACTGAAAAAATAAAAATAAAATTATTGCGCACATCAATAATAACTAAAATACTACCCCAAATTTCAGATGGTGAAACGTTAACTTTGCTGTTAATATTTCAAGAAATAATTTTACTAAATAATTTCTCAAAGAAGTTTAATTTTTTGGTGGGATATACGTCACGTATTTCCAGTTTAAATGTGAAATAAAACTACTTTTAAATTTTATCGAAAATTCCTTTGTGGTGGAATAGTCGTAAAGTCTATTCGGGCAAAGGAAGGGTTATCGATATCGGATTTCTGACTGGAACGGAGAGAATTCTGAGAATTTGCCGAGATCGTAGGGATTGTGCAGTAATTCGAAGGTACCAAGGGCAATTTTATAGAATTATAAATTAATATCTTGGCAGGGGAATCAGCTGGATCACTGCGTAATTCCGGGACCACACATCCCTATGTTATTTTTAATTTTTGGAAATCAGACTATCTAACTGATACAATTGCTGGGGTCAGTAAAATTAACGGAATTCAGTAATACCTGGGCAGGACTTTCCTAAGTGTTCAGTTTACCAGAGAACTCAAGTTTGACCTGGAGTGACCAACATAGATGCCTTCATAAATACCAGATAAGTTCTTTGTGATAATAAAAAGACCTACACCTACTTCTACGACTCGAAATTTCTGTATTATACATATAAGTATCCACTATATAATAGTTTACTAACACCTTCTGGATTTTTGTATCATTTCATTTCATTATATTTATATATGTTTTCAAATACTTGTATTATTTACTACACAGGAACAAGGCCTTCAGCATTACTAAATAATTTCCTTTTTAAGCAGTAACATCAGTTAAAAGTTGGCTGATTGTGTATTTGATTTCTTTCTAACTTTGGTTAGGAACCAAAGTTAGTGGCGCCCTTATTTTCATTTCCTCGTTTTTTGTCTTTATAATTTCAATATTAAATGTTCTTCCAACATATCCTTCAGATAATCAAGCCCTGAGAACTGGCTTTGTTATCTCCAAATACACTCTCAGTTTGGCACGAATCTACGGTCTATTCTTTTCAAAATCTTTCTTTCATACAACCCTGAGAGTTAAGTGGTTTTTGTTTCATTGGCGCCCAACGCTGGGCAATGAAACAAAAACCACAAATGTTCTGACACGTGAAAAAAATAATCACCTAAATACATTACTTCGGTGTGTAAAAATTCGGATTTTGGAGCTGTATTTTAAAATTAGATTGTCGTAACCGTTCAAACTCTGCTTTCATTCTGTGCATGTGTTTTTGTAACGATGACGTAATTATGTCATCAAGATACACATAGCTGATCTCCTTTTGAAAACCTCTTAACACATTATTCATAGCCCGTTGAATAGAGACAGGTACATTCTTTAGTTCACAAGATAACCACAAAAGTTCATAGTCTCCTGTCTATGTCGAAAATGCAGTTTCCGGAACATCACGGGGATACAATTCAATCTGATGGTATCGGTTAGCTAGATCTAAGTTTGTAAAATACTGGGCGTACTTTAGTTTGTCTATAATATCGTTTATGACTGGATGTGGAAATTGTTTAAAAGCTACCTACAAAATAGGTATTTCGTGGTCAAGCACAATGGTAATACATCTGGGAAGTTTCACGCGAATTCTGGGGTCCCCCAGCATTTTAACTTGGGATCACTTCTGTTACTATTATTCATTAATGATATAGGTGAATGTATACAATTTTCTGATTGTTCATTGTTTGCGGACGACTTTGAAATATTTAGGAAAGTTAGATCAATTAGGGATTGCGTCATGATTCAAAGGAATATCAATAGCATACTAGAATGGAGTATCCAAAATACATTAAATTTTAATAGTAATAAATGTAGGAGTACATATATTACAAAAAAAGGAATCTATAACATTTAATTATTTGAGGGGGGAGGATTCTCTATAAAGATTTAGTGGAATTAAAGATTTAGGGGTTATATATACCGAGCAACTTGTACCACACATTAACCGATTAGTAAAAAAAGCAAATAGCATGCTAGGGTAACAAGGCAAAGTTCTTCCTTTTTAAGTACAGAAACTATAAAGATTTTATTTACGGCGTTGGTTATATTAAACTTGAATATGCATCTATTATTTGAGGTGAACAAGTGCATATAAATTTAATAAAAAATGCACAAAACAAATTTCTTAGGCAATTATATTTTAAGAAGTACCATGTATGGCCAGATTACAGGGCAATAAGGTCATCCAGATTGCGAGAGGAATTTGGACTAATTTCATTGGTGAATAGAAGGAAAATTGGAAATATGATATTCAATTATAAGATAATTAATAATGATATAAATTCAAGTTATCTGTTAATTATAATACCATTTAAAGATCCAGCGAGACCAACACGCTCTCCATTATTATTCGAATGAATACGAACTTGTGTACACTCTCCATTAGAAGCCATATTGATATTGGCCAATAATTTGAATACATTTATAGACATTGACTGTATAGTACCCATTGTTAAGTATTGTGGGAAGGGGTGTGGGCATCTTGCTCTTTTCTCCACTAAGTGCCTAATACTGAATACTTAACTCTTAACTTTAAATTCAAATAAGTTCAATTAAATGTAGAAATTGAACGGTGTGAGTTCTGTCATCTTGGTTCTGTAATCCTTGTGTTTATAGTGTTTAAGTAGGAGATCATGTTATTATAATATTTTAATATTAAGTTTATAAATTTTTGGTAATTCACTTTCAAATATCTATGTAATAAGGTTGTCAAGCTGTTTGGGTATAAATAAATATATAAATGAATAATTATTTAAATCTATTTGGAGCAGCTTCGATTAAACTTTCGGTTAAAGATTGGAATCTTATTTCCTTGAACAAAACAGTATTGAATCATAAAGTCATAATTTTTCCTAATAATATAATATATAAATAACTTCGGACATCGAACACTAATTCAAATAACGAAAATGTCCGATGGGCAATGGCTAATCAGCGCACCCAAGAAGGAATTAGCCATGATTGATTGCCAAGAAACAAAAGAGAACATACCCATCCATGGGACATTATTATTAGAATCCGCTCCTAGTTATACTGTTCACAAAAAATATCTAGCGTTTATTACAACAAAGCCAAGCAAATTTAATTTTGTTTACGTTCATCTCCTAGTAATAAATTTGGCCCTACAATCTGGACAACAATGTCAAGAAGTTGATCCGGCGTCACTGGGCCTTAGAAGTATCAGTTTAAGAGAAAAACAAGAAATACAAACCAAGCTACAAATTCAAATGGAAAATTCAGAAAATCTTAAAATTCAAATTTTTTAGAATTTTCAACTATTTTTCAATATATTGTGGAATTATCAAGAAACAGTTTCATTTAAAACAGTAATATGAGTAGATTTCATGGAGTAAGGGTCGAGACAGCTAATTTCTTAACACTCCGGCTTACTATTCCAGAACAAGTATATGGACAGTCCTGTTATACTTATCCTTGGGTTCCATTCTAGGATTTTCGGTAGTCATAAAAATCTGTGTGCTCTCTACCATCACCAAATCAACGACCTAGGGAAATAGGAATAATCTTTTGATGTCCTGAAACCACATCCGTGAGCGATGTGTTTCCATCTAGGTGTGCAGGAGTTACATTCTTGGAAGATGCGACTTATCAAGAAGTATAATACCTTATTACCATATTTATAAATTGTAGGAAAACATATTTTTCGGTTAGTTCTTTTGTTGCACTTGAATAATAATATTAAAATTTTTAAAAACAAGTTTTTCATTTTTGAACCTTTAACTGACCTCACTGTTATGTACCTATATGTATAATGCGCAATCAAAACAACGTGACACTAAGATTTATGTGATTTTCAACTTACCGTAACAACTATAACCATCTTCTCTCAAGATAAACCCTTCTTTACAGTCACATTCATACATCCCGTCGTGTAATTCGTAACAAAGCTGCTGGCAGGGGCTGTTTTCGTCGCATCGTCCTGAAACAGAAGTCGCCCATTAACAAAGTTTTTAATTGTTTAACGAGTTTTAACTAGTTTCGTTAATGAAAATAGCATCTTCAAAGTGTTTAATTTAATGTCCATTCTTTTTCAACCGTTGAAAGTTTGAAAATTATTTATTGTTCTATAACTATTTAGAAATTTAATTTAGATAGCGTTGGAGGAAGGGAAAACGGGGTATAATCAAGGCGCAAAGCATAAAAGAGCATTTTTTAGGACACACGAATTCTAGTAAACTAGTTAATATGCCTTTAATGTCTCTTGTCTTGTTTTTTCCTGAAAAATCAGCACACATATTTTTATAAGGATCCCAGGCACATTTTTCTCTTATCAGCCTCGAATCTGGGGTTTGAACAAATATTTTCCCTCCTATTTCATGTTGCCGCGAGACGAGACTCGTTTCGTTAGACGACATAAAATTGATATCTCATCTCGACGAGAGGACGCTTCTTTCGCCCAGGAGAACATTTTCTCTCATCTCGTCTTGTTTCTCTCGTGATTTAATCCAAATATCAAGTATGAAAAAGGTAAAACACGACGATCTATGGCAAATTACTTAATACATACCTCTCCTAGTAACAAATATTTTGTTATAATCACTGATTGACTTAATAAGTAGTGGAATGTCAAATATTTATTTTTCTACAAACTGTGTTAGAATAATCCAAAATAAAAGAAATAAATCAGGTTTATTCAGATGCAACATTTATATACAAAATAAGAACAACTGCGTGACGAACTAGCGTGAGTAAATTGTTTTTGTTATTATCCGCCACCACATCTATAAACAGTAATAAAAATGTTTTTTCTTTTAGGTTTTCACACTAGTGGTATGTCCCATTGAAATTGACAATAAGACTGATCACTACCTATAAGAACTAAATCTATTTGTAATACGAAGCAACTAAGCATATTTTATAAATTTATAGGTAACTCCAATAAAGCTGGCAAAATTAACTAATCGTATTCCTACCCATATCTCATGCATTTACATAAATATTCATTTTTCAAACGGTTTCTATCTGATCATCTGACTATTAAGCGTGATATGTAGACAACAACAACAAACAGATTCTTGGGTAATTCCTGCAAAAAGATAAAGGGTTACTGAAATAGAGAGGTACTTCTAGACATGCATGTTTCTGGCTCATTAGCCGTCCTCAATACGGTATCACTAAATGAGGGTATAAAACTTGGGAGCAAAGATGTTGATCGAAACATGAGAAACAGATTTCAACAGGAAAACCATGTTTCGATCAACATCTTCGCTCCCGAGTTTTACACCCTTATTTGGTTATACCGTACTACTAATCAGCCAGAAACATGCATGTCTGCGGTTAACACCCTGTTCCAGTAACCCTTTTTCTTTTTGCGTGAATTACCCAAGAATCTCTTTGTTGTTGTTTAGATATCATATGATATTCGTACATCTTGTTTGTTGTTTACTTTGGGTCGGAAGGTTCAGAGAAGGAGCTATATGAGCCTCCGTGCCGATGTTTTGTTGTTGTCCAGAAAACTCCAATTGAAAGCACAAATGTTGCATTTGGTTGAAATCCGTTGTTTTGTGTTTTTTTATGTTTCGATCAACATCTTTGCTCCCAAGTTTTACACCCTTATTTGGTTATACCGTACTAAGGATGGCTAATGAGCCAGAAACATGCAAACCTGCGGTTATCACTCTGTTTTAGTAACCCTTTTCCATTTTACGTGAATATATAACAACAACAAAAAGCAAAAAGAAAAAAAGCTACTGAAACAGAATGGTAACCGCAGACATGCATGTTTCTGGCTCATTTACCGTCATCAGCACGGAATAACCAAATGAGGATGTGGAACTTGGGAGCAAAGATATTAATCGAAATATGGGAAAACACAAAACAAACGGATTTCGACAGGGAAACAAAACGCTCATTTGTGCCTTCAATTAGAAGATCCCAAGTTTACGGGACAACAACCAAGATCGACACGGAGGCGCATATAGCCCTCCTGCCTGAACCTTCCGACCCATAGTAAACAACAAAGAAGATGTAGGAATACCGCGTGATATGTAAAGAATAACAACAAAGAGATTCATAGGTAATTCACGAAAAAATGAATAGGGCTACTGAAATAGAGTGGTAACCGCAGACATGTATGTTTCTGGCTCATTTGCCATCATTAGCACGGTATAACCATATAAGGATGTGAAAATTGGGAACAAAGATGTTAATCGAAACATGGGAAAACACAAAACTGTCACGGTTAGTCAGGGTGGTAGAGGATGAAAAGGGCTGGATGGTTAGATATACTTCTTTATTTAACAGTGAGATGTGTTCAAACTAAAATAAATATTTACAACTAAAAACTAATGCCCTGTACAAGAATTATATACACGATCTATTGGTCCTGGAGGCAGGCAGTCTCTCTAGGGTGGTCGTCGGATCGGGTCGCGGATGATTCTTTTCTGTTGTCCGGTTTGTCACGGTTACTGTCTACCCCTCACGGCTCCGGTTTATCCTGCTCGGGCGTTGTTGTACTCGGTTGTCCGGATTCCTCACTGGGACGCTAGGTTCCTATAACCAAAGGGGTGTGTCAGGGTCGAGATCCCGCGTTCAACGCACAGCGTAATCTCGAAGGTTGAGAGTTTGCTTCCGTCCCGGGCTCAACGCGCTCCGGGATTTCGGCTAATCGGGAAGGCCTCGGTCCTACGCTCAACACGCTGCAGGGCTTGACCTAGGGTAGTTGGCGTGCGCCCTAAGCTCAACACGCTTCAGGATTTCGTCCGATATACAGGATTTGCTTAGCGTCTAGCCTCGGGTTCAACGCACACCAAGGGGTCGACGACAAGCCGGATGTTTATGTGTTCACAATCCCATGGTCAACACGCTCCAGAATATAGTGCAACACCTTGGTTATTTTCCGTTGAAGCTTCCTATCGTTATTCTACGTAAGGATCTAGCTTGCCTGGTATATCGCAGTTTGTCTATTTTGGTAGTATCGGTCACGTTATTAGCGGAACGGCGAAGGTGCTGCCCTCTCGGTGTTGGGTGCCCAAGACCGTCTAGTTTGACTTGGGTAGTGTTTTGTTTTCTGCTTATTTATCGGGGTTATTTCTTGTTCAGACGACAGTGTCGTTACAATACAAAGGGATTTCAACAGGGAAACCAAACTCTCCTTTGTGCCTTTAATTGGAAGATTCCAAGTTTTCGGAAAAACAACCAATATCGACACTGAGGCGCATGTAGCCCCCCTGCCTGAACCTTCCGACGCATAGTAAACAGCATAAAAGATGTAGGAATATCGCGTGATATGTAAACTGCAACAACAAAGAGATTCGTGCTGATGACGGTAAATGAGCCAGAAGCATACATGTCTGCGGTTACCACTCTGCTTCAGTAGCCCTGTTTCTTTTTGCGTGAATTACCCATGAATCTATTTGTTGTTTTTGTTTACATATCACGCGATATTCCTACATCTCCTTTGCTGTTTACTATGGGTCGGAAGGTTCAGGCAGGAGGGATTTATGCACCTCCGTGTCAATCTTACGTACGTTTCGGCATGAAGTCAATTTTCAAATACCAACATGTGGATAAAAACCTGAAAGAATGATTTTCAGGTAGTGAACAAATACATCATAAAAACCAATAAGATTTAAAAAGAGAATCAGAAGAACAGACAAACACACAAATCCAACGTTCAACATTTCAGGCTGTTAGGCCCACAGCATATTGCACAGACCACGAACAACCCACGCGTGTGTTATTCTGTAAACATTGGTAGGGTACCACACATTGATCCTAACCCACGCCGAACACACGGCCAACCCACGTTCGCTTGGGTCGTTTTAAGTATGTCGCACAGTTTTCATGGGTCGTGGGTCTGGTGTACAGTTCTATTTATTAAAAATGGAGTAGTTAGTAGAGTTAGTTCGACGTTTCCCTGTTTTTATGGCACCAGTCATGAAGATTATATGAGATCCAAATTTAAAGATGACTTGTGGGCACAGATTGGTTAGGAGATAAATTATTAGGTTTATGTCGTATATTGGAAGTAGGTTTGTATAAATAAGTATATATGTATAATGTAGACCATTTAAGAGGTATCTTATGTGGCGTATAAAACTTCTTTATTTCAAGGTAAAGTATTATATAAGGTGTACCATTTCAATCCGACCGGCGAAATAAAATAACAACATTATATTTTCGGAAAACAGTTATAGGGATTAAAGGCAAATATTTGATTCCACCAATACTTTTAACTTTAAGTAGAAGGTTCAAGGTCATTTAAGATCAAATTTGTTTCTTCGGAATTAGAATCCATGTCAATAAGTGTACGTAGATCGTTCGCAGCCATTGTGGAACTGGGTATAATGTGGGTTCAATATGCGGTGATAAAAGAAACGTAGACGTGGGTTGCGCGTGTGTTGTGTATAGGTTGTGCGTGGGCTGTGCGTATGCTGGGCTCAATGTGCGGCTCAACTTATTCTGTAGGTATAAATGTAAAACAAATAGAATGGAGAATTAGGTTTTTTCTTCATAGTAAAATTGTACAATTTGTATTTGATAATTTTTATTATTTAATTCAACAAAAGCCCTGGTATATTCCTTTCGTTTGAATTAAAATAGTTTACTTTCTACTTGGTATCAATTAAAATATATTCAAGGTGGAAAACAAGAACTATAAAGGTGTATCCGGAAACATTAAAAAAAATTCAAACCTTACAATGTCAGTATTGTTCACAAACCTTATAATTCAACTAAACAATTTTTTCCAAAATTAAAACCAAAAATCCATGGTTTCATTCAGTAGAATGTTGAATTATTATTAATATTGTGTCTTTGTTTTTAAAGTTAAACGTTTCTGCTTGAAATCATTTTATAGATATTACAGTAAGTGTAAGCTCATCCATAACGGCAACTTGAATATTATCAAAGTTAGTTAGTACGTAATCAATTAAAGTTATACTATTATTTGTAATTCTACTATAAGTATCACCGTGTAGAGTTACACTATATGTGTTCAATATACAATGTTAATAAAGCTTGTAACACAATCATTATCAATTAGTACTAATGAATATATTCTGTATGAAAAAAATATAAAACGACTTTATATAGTATACCGTTAATTTCTGGGGTTTTCGGAACAATAAATATTCCACCAACGATGTCATGACGTGGTTAATTTGATGAAGAGGTTAATGTAATAATCTCTTGGTGACATTAAGAGCCCCTGCTCGGACATTTGCCAAATTGCATGTTACACAGAATTGATGTAAAATTCAAATCACGTTTACCGGAATTTACATAATAGGTACACTACTTTTTACGTAGTAGAGTTCGGTCAATTATGATCTATTCATGAACCTAAAATGGAGAGTTTTGATTTTACACTATTTGAGAATGTATGTACTATAACATACAGGGGATACTGGCATTATGAATACAACTAAAATATAAGAACCGGAATTTAACAGAATGGACACTTTTGTCATACCCTGTATGTAATAATGAAGTGTCGGATTTGGTACGAAGAACGAATTTTCAAGCGACTCTCATTATATGCCATATTTAATCTGACAGGGCATTTTTTCATCGCCCTAATACAAAATGTCTGCTGCCGGAAACTAGTTGGGTAACAATCACTATTCAGTTCCCGGAGCTTCTAAGCGTAATTAATGAGTTAAATAAAGCATCAGGTTCAAAATCCGCAGAGGAATATGTTCAGTGGAGATAGAGCTGTCTAAAAGACGAAACAAATAACTTTGTATTTTTTTCCTTATTTTTCAGAAGATTAATTTCAGATTGTGTTTAAATTGTAATGTACGTATTTAGCTATGTTGATAAATACAGCGTGATCTTGAAACAATAAGCACAGTCAGCTTCTGAACGAAATTAAATTATATGTCCTTGCTATTAGCCATATTTATTAATTAATTCGAGGGAACATGAAGTGTTTCGAAGAAATCGGTAAATTTATTGTTTAAATAATTATCTAGTAAATTCAACAAACTAAATAATAATAATTTATTCAGTTGTATCCTGAACAACTTATAAAAGACAATTTCTTAATTATAAAAACTAAAAATCGTTCATGCAAAAGATGAATGAATTAACCCGAAGGTTACCCGAGAGTTGTGTAAACACCTGTTTGGTAAATGAGAAATACACTATAATTATAGACAGAAGCGTAGCGTGCCTTGGCGGGGCCCCGTATAAAAATTTTTTTGGGGGCCCTTAGGAAGGGTAAAGAATTCTCGCAAAAGAAAAAAAATGTTTGCATAAAATAAAAGAAATGTTTATTCATCATAATTATCTACCTGTTACTTTTTTCAAAATTTTTACAAACAATTCAAATCAAATATACACCCCCCTTGCCTTTTTTTAGTCAAACTAATTTATTAAATCATTTATAGCTAATGATGACTTTAGTTTTTTTAAAGTTCCTCCCTCTATGCACAATAGTGACTGGTCTGACAGGCGTTCCTGTCCCATTGAAGTTCTTAGGTAATTTTTTATCAGTTTTAATTTTGAAAAACTTCTTTTAGCAGTTGCGGTTGTAACTGGAAGAGTCAAGAATAAAAAGCATGCTGTTATTACCTCCAGAAAACTGGATGCAAGACTATTGAATTTTATCAGCAATAATTCAATGAGTTCCTTAATGGAATGAATTTTTTGAATTTCACATTTTAAGCATGTTTTTAGAGCCTTTAATTGGTCATAAAAATTAACTGAGATATCTTTACTGTATTTAGCCGATAGTTTTTCGGAAGCGTTTAATATCTTTTCGTTTGAAGAAGACAGGAGTTTATCTGGTTGTAATATTTCGAACATACTACTCAGGTTGCGAAGGCTCTGAAATCTTTGTTTAGTTTCAGAAATTGATATATCTAAATAGCAATAGTAGACATTGACTTTGAAATAGGATTCCGGGTCTGAAATTCTCTCATCTTGTGACAACTCATGAAAGAAACGTTTCGTTATCTTTCGCCTTTTGTTTTTAAACGGTTTTATTTAGCTCACCCCGTTTGTTTTATTATTTATTCTTGGGTCAAATATAGTAATTCAAATTTCACCCTCTTCCTGTCAACCGATTAATCTGAAATTTTGTATACACTTTGGATTTTTGTGACAATACAATTATGTTTATTCATTATCATTATAAATTCAAGATGGCCGCCGCTACAAAATGGCGGATAATTTATGTTTTATTAATCCCATCAATATGGGTATCAAATGAAAGGGCTCAACAAGCAGAATACAATATACTATAAAAAATTGAAATCCAAGATGGCGGCCGCAACAAAATGGCGGATAACGTAGGTTTTATCAATCCCATCAACATGGGTATCAAATGAAAGGGCTCAACAAACAGAATACAATATACTATAAAAAATTTAAATCCAAGATGGCGGCCGCTACAAAATGGCGGATAACGTAGGATTTATCAATCCCATCAATATGGGTATCAAATGAAAGTGCTCAACCAGTAGAATACAATATACTATATAAAATTAAAATCCAAGATAACGGCCTCTACAAAATGGCGGATAACGTAGGTTTTATCAATCCCATCAACATGGGTATCAAATGAGAGGGCTCAACAAGCAGAATACAATATACTATAAAAAATTTAAATAAAAGATGGCGGCCGCTACAAAATGGCGGATAACGTAGGTTTTATCAATCCCATCAATATGGGTATCAAATGAAAGTGCTCAACCAGTAGAATACAATATACTATATAAAACTAAAATCCAAGATAACGGCCTCTACAAGATGGCGGATAACGTAGGTTTTATCAATCCCATCAACATGGGTATCAAATGAATGGGCTCAACAAGCAGAATACAATATACTATAAAAAAATTAAATCCAAGATGGCGGCCGCTACAAAATGCGGATAACGTAGGTTTTATCAATCCCATCAATATGGGTATAAAATGAAAGTGCTCAACCAGTAGAATACAATATACTATATAAAATTAAAATCCAAGATAACGGCCTCTACAAAATGGCGGATAACGTAGGTTTTATCAATCCCATCAACATGGGTATCAAATGAAAGGTCTCAACAAGTAGAATACAATTTACTATGCAAAATTGAAATCTAAGATGGCCGCCGCTACCAAAGAGTTGGACTGCAATAAACTAACGGGCAAGAAACCTTGCAATAATGAAGCACTAAATGAATTAAACAGAATGCGAAATAAAAACTAAAAACCAAAAAATAAAAATAGGTAAAAAAACTTTTTAAGCTAAACGGTTTTATGTTAAGCATACATTGCAATGTTTAAGATAAATGTACTAAAAACCAAAAAATAATAAAATAGATACAGTCGTGGGAATTATAAACATATGCATAGACTAGACTAAAATAAAACCGTGGGGCACGTCAATTGTCGGTTGAACAACTGCCTAATTATAGTGTAACATTACAAAACAAAAATTGTAATCAACGATTGTAGACAATTGACGTGCCCCACGGTTTTATTTTAGTCTAGTCTATGCATATGTTTATAATTCCCACGACTGTATCTATTTTATTATTTTTTGGTTTTTAGTACATTTATCTTAAACATTGCAATGTATGTTTAACATAAAACCGTTTAACTTAAAAAGTTTTTTTACCTATTTTTTTAAAAACCGTTGTCACCCTCCACTCTTTTGCTAAATCTTTGGACTCATTTAACAAACTATCGAATGAATTTTGATTTCTTAATTCGCACAGTCTATTCAAAAGATTACTTAATAAAATACTAGTTTTCATGCTGTAAAGCTTTAGAAACAGGATTAATAATTTCAAATAGTGAAGAAAAAAATGTGACAAGCACTAAGAAATCATAACTCTCTAAAATGGTTATTATATTTTTACATTCTTCACGTTCATCTTTTTTTTTTCTAAATCAAATTTAGTTGGTACAAAGTTTTCATGATTAATAAATAATTCTTCTTCACCGCTAATAAAGCGTCGTTCCTTGAAGACCATCTGGTAGGACATACCTTTTTAAAGGTAATTAAATATTTTTCAGATGAATCGTCACTTAACATTGCCCAGCGTTGTATACTATTGCCAAAAAAAGTATATATTTTTTCTAAATTATCGAAAAAAGTCGACACTTCACGAACATGTTTCGCAGCATCGTTTGAAACTAAATTTAATGCGTGCGCAGCACAATGAACATAATCGGCATTCGGAGCATGCTCTCTTATTAGGGTTTGTAATCCTCCATAAACACCCGACATAACAACTGCTCCATCGTAACCCTGTCCTCTACATTTAGTCAAATCAATTCCATATTCTTTAATCGTATTTAAAATTTCAATTTTAAGTACTTCAGCTGTGCAATCGGATACTGCTATAAACCCCAAAAAGGACTCACAGATTTTTAATTCTTTAGGCACATTTTCATCATTTTCTGTAATCGAGATGTATCGAAAAACTACAGAAAGTTGTTAAATTTTTGACAAGTCTTGTATTGTATCTAGAATTATTGTCAGAAATCGAGTTTTTTTAATTTCTGAGATAATATTGTTCCTAACTGCGGTAACAAGCAAACTAATAATTTCATTTTGAATCGGGCTTAAATAATTGATTTTGTCTTTTGGTTTTAGAAGAAGTTCTTTTAAAGTTGCATCATAATTCGATAGCAAACGTAAAATTGCCTTAAAATTTACAGAATCCGAATCATGGCCTCTTAAATGTAGATTACAAGATGCTAAGGTAATTATAACATTAATTATACGATGCAATACATCTCTCCAGAATGTAATTTTACTATTGATTTCACTTTGCAATAGATTATCGATAGTATTTCCTTGTAACCAATTATTATAAGATAGGGATGCATTAATATGCTGCTGTGACTTTTCATGATCAAGTAAAGTTTGCGTAAAATTGCTTCTAATGGAAACACCGTTAACCCATGCAGAGGAGTACGATTTGCTTTGACGATCTGCTAATAACCAACAGAAGTGGCAATACGGTTTGTTTGAAACAATAGAAAAACATAACCATGGTCTTGGAATTTTTATGCCTGCCTTATTGATATATGAATATTAATAGACCGAAAAAGGTCGGTTACTTTCTGAATCTTTTGGAAACGCACGTTGGGGGCCCCCGTGGCGCGGGGGCCCCGTATAATTGATACGGCAGATACGGTGGTAGCTACGCCACTGATTATAGATAAAATATATTTACCTTAACAATAAGAGACCTGAAGATGCTTGATAATACAGTAATTATAATTTTTATGAAAGCGAGATAGGTAAATTTGAAGTGAAGAGACATTGCAGAGAATGACAAGATATTGCAGATGAATTAGTGTATAAGTAATTGTAGTTGAAATTTATATCTGAGTTTAAATTTAAGCAACAATAATAAATTTACACAACTTTCTTGGTTGTGGTAATAGGAAGAATTTTAGTTTTTTTTTAAAGTTGCAATATTTTTAATGACATATATTCTTTGACCTGGTTATAGATTTTGGGACCTAAAAAATCAATGAACGTTGACATCAATATTTTGTTATCATAGGAACTACATATAAGCGTTTATTTCTGAATTCGTATCTATGTGAAAGTAAGGTAATTTAATTCTTCACAGTATGATATTTTACAGATACACAAAGAAAATATAATTGCTTTACGTCAAAGATCTTTCCTTATACAGTGCATCACTAGGATACATGCTGGACTTCTTTGTATTATCTCTAGGAGACTTATCTATGTTCTTGAGGTACATTCCCAAGACGATAAGCCATATCTGAGACCTACACCGTAGCATAGGCGTGCGCAGACTTTTTTATTAGGGGGGGGGCATTGATTCATTTGAGTATGCCTATTAAAAATGATAATTAAGCATTAACGCCGCCTTTTCTATAACGCAAAAATCCATTGCAGGCTCATCGGCGAAATAAAAAAACGTCATTGCCCCATTTCTAATTAAAAGATTTAGTAATTACGCAATTGTAAGTAATAGAACAAAATATATTGAACCAAAAAATAAACTAGAAAACAATACATGAAATCCAGAGGAAAAAGATAGATAATGATAATATCCTATCAACTAATCTACAAACGCATTCGACGTGTTGCTTCGGATAACACTTTAAACTCGTTTATTACATTGTCATAATTCACATTCGCCGTTTTCTTTTGTTCAATAAATAAAAGGAGAAGTGAATCGAGTCTCTGTTGTGACATGGTACTCCTAACTGAATCATTTTTGAGAACGAATGTTCACAAGAGCAACTAGTCGCTGGTATGACAGCAAATATTTTTAAAAGCGTGAAAAAGCTAGTGTATATTTTGTAGTTGTCTGAGGAAAAGATCCAAGCCATCAAATCATCAGGATTAACACCTTTAGGAATAGAATTATCAAATTTTATTACGCTCAGTTCGGCAAGCAAATCTTCTTTTTTTATTATAAATTCAATCAGAATTCAATGATAGTACTTCGTTCACACTCCTAATAATGTCTGTCGTTTCTCGACTGAAACGGTGGTCTATTCCGGAATCAAGTGAATCTAAAAATGGATACAATGTGTTTATTCTAACAAAAATTTTCATATTTTCAAATTCATGTTGATTATCACACATCTGATCAATTTCACGCGGAATTTTTCTTTTCCTTGTTTCCGGAATTGTAATACCATGTTTGTCAGATATTTTTTCAACTTCAACATACATTTTATTAAAAAAAGTTTCAGAATCTCAATTTTTGTAAACATGATTGTAAATTCTTTACATAATTTATTGCGGACAGTGAATTCAAATTTTCCGTTTGTAATGCTCTGCTTACTTTGAGTATCATTACTAGAATAGGAGCAGTCATATGTACACAAATCAAGAAATTAAATGTTTTCAACTGCGCCAGTAATCCCACACCTTTTATTTCACCATCAGATTGTTTGGTGGTTTCAATAATTTCTTGAAGAGCTAATATTAAAATTTCATAATTATCCTTTACTGCAGAAACCGCTTCAGATCTGCATGCCCATCTAGTTGCTGACAACGATTTCAATATCTTGAGTGACATATCTATACTATTAGCTATTTTCTCTAGAATTGCATGTCTTACGCAATTACCTTCGAGAAACGAATAAACAAATTGAATTATTCCAAAAAATCAAATAATAACTTGTTATTCAAGT
Source organism: Galeruca laticollis (assembly GCA_963921935.1). Classification (NCBI taxonomy): domain Eukaryota; kingdom Metazoa; phylum Arthropoda; class Insecta; order Coleoptera; family Chrysomelidae; genus Galeruca; species Galeruca laticollis. The sequence goes on from OY998177.1 coordinate 124,367,237, forward strand.
GAGAGCAGCAAGCATCTACCAGAGTTAAATTTAAACAGTGTGCGTAACAGTGAACATATAATACATCCGGGTTATTTTGCTTGCATCGCGACTGAACACCAGAAATATTTCCAGACATGGTCGGAGCTCCGCCAAAACATACGGAAACTACTTGTTCCCACTGATCTAAGATCATTATCCAAATAATTAAAAATTGATTCTAAATTTACATAATTTAATCTTTGTGAACCTTTAAACGTTTCTATAGGTTTGTTTTTAGAAGGGTCAAAAAATCGAATTACGATAGACATTTGTTCGTGATGACCACAATCAGATGTTTCATCTGATATCAAAGAAATATGTTTTCCATATAAAGTGGATACGATACTTTGAATTATGACATTATGAATAGATAAAATAATATCGTTTTGGATGTTATTGCTAACGTAGAGTGCATTTTTTGGCCCTTCTGTTAAATGAGCCTTCAGCAAAGGATCATATTGAGGAACACGGTGAATTAATTCTAGAAAATGTCCACGCTCAGAATTATTTTTTGCTCATTATAGCTACAGAATGATCTTCCCCTTTTGCTAAACACACTGTAATGTCTATGAGTCTTTTCATTACGTCACGGTTTCGCAGACCTTCTTCATCTTGTTTTTTAATAGCGCCGCTCTTGAATCATCAAGTAAAGTATCGATACTTCTTGTTTAAGAGTAATTTTTCCAGAGACTGAAACTATGTACGTGACATTGTGAAATTTGATGGCATTTGAATTTCTCTGTAGCACTTTCACAATTTTTGAAGCCACTTTTAGTGAAACATTTGTCAACATGTCCTTTGGAAAGTGTATTTTCCATCGCAAAGAAACGGCAGCAAAAACAAAAGGCAGCATCTTTAGCAGGACTGTACTCAAGCCAATTGTATACTTTATACCAACCTTCTTGAAAACTACGTATACTTTTATCGAAATGACTCCTTGGAAAATCATTTAAAACAGGTTGAAACGGTCCATCTGCTAAACGAGCTTCACGTTCTATACGATCTAATGGCAAATTAGCGATCGGATCTTCAATATGAATATCGCTTGATTTTGCTTCGACTTAGACATTTCCTTGACAAACGGTAATATAACAAATAATAAAATATTAGAAAGATGGCAAGAAACCCGCTTTTCAAAAACACAATACAATACATATATATATATATATATATATATATATATATATATATATATATATATATATATATATATATATATAGTGGCTTAACACTCCCGTGGGAGTATCGCCGCTCTTACGAGCTTTCTAGATCCTTTTCTTTGGGTGGATCAGACCACATTTACTTTTTCATATTTTTTCTACTATTTGTTGCCATTGCTTCCTGTTCTGCGTTTTCTCTTCCCAGTATCTAATTCTCATAGTCTTGAGATCACCTACTACTTCCTGCAACCAAGTTATCCTTGGTCATCCCCTTCTTCTCTCACTTAAGGGCTTCCACTCTATCATGGAGTATATTATTGCTCTCTTATCTGCTCTCCATATGTGTCCCAACCATTTTAATCTTTGTTCCTCAATTTTTCTTACTATGTCTTTTTGTATCTCTTGATATAGTTCCATATTTGTTCTTCATCTATATTTTTCACCTATTTTTTTTGGTCTTAATATTGTTCTTAGTATTCTTCGTTCCTCTAGTCTCATATCCTCTTGTTGTTTTTTAGTCATAGTTAATGTTTCTGCCACATACATCATCACTGGTCTAATTATTGTGTTATATATTCTTATTTTCGGGCTCTTGCTAATTATTTTATTTTTTAATAATTTTCTGTTAGCCTGGAATGCTTTGTTTGTGGCTACGATTCTTTCCATTATCTCAGTTTCTCTGTCTCCCTCGCTACTTATTGTTATTCCCAAATATTTAACTGTATCCACCTCTTCAAATTCATATCTTCCAATTTTCACATTTTTGTACTCACAATTCTTTTTGAGTCTCAATAATTTGGTTTTATGTGTATTTATCACCAGTCCAATTTGCTTTCCCTCTCTTATTATCTCCTCCAACATTTCTTCCATCACCATTCTGTTTTTAGTCACTAGTGCTACGTCGTCGGCATATGCTATTATTTGTCCTTCTCTGGTCCTTAAATTCCCTTTACATATTTTTTTCAACGTATTTTCTAGTGCCAAATTGAATAGTGTTACCGACAGAGAGTCTCCTTGCTTAAATCTTTTATTATATGTAAACTTCTCTGTTTTCCCTCTTTGTGTTATTACTTCTGCTACGCTTTGGTCTAGTGTCATTTTTATTAATCTTATCATCTTATCAGTTTATTTTTCACTCCCATCTCATTCAGCGCTTTCAATAATTGATTCCATTTTTTAAGTCAAATGCTCTTTGGAAGTCAATGAATAGTATCTCAATGTCTATGTTATATTCGTTGGACTTTTCCAAAATTTGTTTCAGTATATGTATCGCATTTGTAGTTGACCTTCCCTTTGTAAATCCGTACTGATATTCTCCACCTCTGTAACCTGCGTCATGCAGTCTTCTTTTTATAATTGTTGTTGTTTTCTTATATGCTGCATTCAGTAGCGTATTTTCTCTGAAGTTTTCACAAGCTTGTTGGTCTCCCTTCTTGTGTATTGTTACTATTTGTCCCACCTTCCATTCCTTTGGCGTCTCTTCTTCTTTCCAGATTTTATAAATCAATTAGTATTATTTTTCTAACAGTTTAGTCCCTCCTTATTTGATAAGTTCCATGTTGATTCTTTCGCTTCCTGGCGCTTTTCCGTTCTTACTCCTGTTAATTATGTCTCTAATTTCTTCATTCGTTTGGCTCTCGGTTCCATCTTGTTTGTTCTTTGCTTCTATATCAACCTCCTCTCTTACTTCTGTTTCTGTTAGTAATTCCCTAAAGTATTCCAACCATGTCTCTAAATATTCCGTATATTCATTTACTATTCTTCCCTCTTTGTTCTTTATTCCTGTTGCTTTTGTTTTGATATGTTCGGGCCAGTGCATTTATTTTTTAATGGAAAGCTTTTAATACAATATAATAATAATATCAATAATAATTATTATTATCGTATCGTTACTTGGTTATTACAAATCACGCGTGAAGGTGTTGTCGGCCTATCAGCGAAGGTTGCGCAGATTTACACCCTAACACATTAGTCTTGAACACTGACATTTTCAAAAAATTATTATTTTATAGAAAACCATTCCAGTAAATTCGTAGAAAAGTAACTATATTTGAAATAGATTATTATACACTACAGCCGTAGAGCCATTACATACAAAACGTGCAATGGTTTTTTTCAAGAATCATATAGGTAGGTATATTATGCAGACAATGTTATCTTACCTTCTGTTTGACTAGCCATAGCACTAGCACCTGACGTGCTTTGAATATCAGCTACATTGCTAGTTGGTCTCTTAGTTGAAAAAGGTGGATTAATCAGCATTAGCATCATCAACAGAGTTTTCTAGAGGCATCACTTTCGCGAAAAACGAGCGAATATCGCCACTGATTTTTTTTCATACTTATAAGTACTAATCTAAAATCTTACGAATTACGAATACCTAGATAGATACTGTATCTAAGATACACAGCAGGTATGCAACAGTCTATAGAACGACAAGCACTCACTGTCAACAGCGAAATCGAAATGAAGATACAATACATAGAAAAATTGCTTTTGCATATTGCTGCCCTTCAAGTTCTCTCAATTCAGTGTCGGCTCGGCTCGTTTTGCCATGATTTCCAAAAGCCGACAAAGCGGTATCTTCAGCGGTATTGGTGTCGACAAGGGCGGCACGTCGCGTCGTAAAAAGATAAAAATAGTAGGTATATTTATATTTGTTGTGATTTTGAAAGTACGTTAAAATTTAAAAATTATAAAATGTTTTTAATAGATTGATATTTTGAGGAATTGGGGTGAACCGATTGGGGTGGGCCATGGACCACCCTGCCCCCCTTTTAGGTACGCTTATGCACCGTAGTACAAGATACGTCTATAATGACATGATACATATTTTTTGAACATTCAAATTTATAGAGCATAATCTGCGGTTTATTGATAGTAAACTTAACATGATTGCCCCATTTTATATTTTTATCTATAAAAACCCCCAAATATTTAATATGTGAAGCCGTTCATATGAATAAATTTTCGCCACTTTGTTTTATTTTGAGAGGTTGGAACTGGTTATAATCGGTATTAGAATTGAAAAATGGCAAATAATATTTTCTATTAAAGTTTATAGTAGGTAATTTATGGTCAAACCAATCCTTAATTAATCTTAGATCATTTTCAAGTCGTGATTTCAAATAGTACCAATTATCAATTTCATAGACAATGGCTGTATTGTCTGAGAATCCAATTTTATATCCAGTACTGCACACTGAAAACAATTCCTTGGGGCACTCCATAGATTATAATTCTTTCTCCATTTGTTAGCCCTGTGGTGGTTACTCAGTAAGTGCCCCTCGTATACATTACGTTCACCATAAAGGTATATTATATTGAGGAAAAGTACCTAGTAACCGTTCTTCGGGAGTTGAATAAACGACATCACTTATACAAAATCATTGGGCTCTTTTAATACATTTAAAAATACACAAAATATAATATCAGTTGACTTATTCGGACTACCAATAACAATTAATAATCCTGGTTCGTTATACTTTCATTTTATAGGAAGTGTACGTACGCTGTACTACATGCCTGACCTTCGTCTATTAATTGAACGTGTCTGTTTACATTTTAACTAGAACGTGCTTCCACACATAACTAACATTGACCTTCCTAGATCAACTCTCGCTAAATATTGTAATTAATATCAACCTAATTTAATTCTTATTTCTATGCTAATGTCCTTTTAATACTACCGTCCTTTCGGGATCATCACAGCCTGTCAATCTCTACTACCTGCTGTCTATCAGAACCAAACATTTTTGCAATATCCAGGAAGACACATGAACACACCTTGTTTCTATTTAATGAATCTCATAATTTTGATGTTAGTTTCAAGATAGCATCGTGGATATAAATTTTTGGTTTAAAGCCAAATTGATTACATGAAATTAAATTATATTTTAGATATGAATCAAGTATGTTTTTTTATTATTTCCTCAAATAACATTGACATATTATGAATTAGAAATATATGCAACCAGTTTATACTTTTTAAATAGAAAGTAATTCGAGTACAAAATTGTTGTTTATTGTAAACTTCCCCACCTCAAGCCAAACTCTTGGCTCTACTGCCTCTAAGGTATTCCTTAATGCTATCTTGGATTTTACAATTTCCTGCAAAATTTTTTGCAAAGTGGTTTCATTTATTTTACTCGTTAAAAATTGTTTATAGTTGTTTAGAGTATGGTCAGCTTTACACCAAGTTAAAACAAACTCTATAGATTCTGTGGTTGAAATAATGATTATTTAGACTGTTTATGATACAAAAGTAGCAGATTGTGGCTAGTTAATGACTCACTTTTTCATAATACCGTATTATACCTTTGCTCTCTTCCTATGGTGTTTTCACAATAATCAATCATGGATTTACCACGGATAAACTACATTCATACCACAAGCTATCTATATAGAAACTATCAAAATATTGTTCTGTAAACAAACTAAATGACAAAACACGTTCAAATTCCGCTTAAGGATCAGACTATCAACTTTCAGTTTGATGATATCAAATTTCTGATCCATATTTTATCTATTTTGATTAATTTCATTATCAAATTGGAAAATATTTATTTGGAGGGCATAGAAAAAATACAATCAAAGTACTGCACTATAAAACATTATAGCATTATCGAAGTACCTAAAGTGAAACATGGTTTGGACTGTAATAATTCGATTTTCTCCATGAAAATTATTAATTACAAGATTCGAGAATTTTCCTATAATTTCGAAGCGGCCGTAATTTCCAACAAACTCATTAGGAAAATTAATTCAAAGGGCGCGTTACACTGTGCTAATTGACCGACGCCGTTTCTGGAGCAATCAAAATTAAATTGAATATGTTTGTAATTATGAGATCGTCAAATTTACAGTTCAGGGAGACGAAATTCTAATACGTATATACAGAATTTGGTTGATAACAAAAAAAAATCCTTCTCTATTATCAATTATTGCGAAAATTTTACGTAACTCATTCCTTATAAAAACGCGTGAGTAATAGAATTCGAAGTGGTGTTCCATAAATTTGGTTTAATCTGCATCTCATGCAATATCAACTGTAACTGATAATATTTATAAAAAACTTAGATCGAAATAAACCGAATATTTTTGGATTTCGCCAAGGCTTTTGATACCGCTCACCAACAAATATTACTAGTTGCACTGCAAAATATTGGAATTCGGGGAATAACGATAAATATATTTGAAAATTGCCCGAAAGATCACAAACAAGTGTTGAGGATAGGTGATGTTTTCACTATTGAAAAATCTTTCAGGTTCGGTATACCCCAAAGTACAGTTCTTGGACCGTTACTATTCTCAGTATTTATAAATTATTTACAATCATTAAACACTATGGGTAAAATTATAAGTTTCGCAGAAATGCTAACCATAAATTTTGATAAAACCTCCTGTGTTTAATTTTTTGTCAAATAAATACTTTACCAAAATACGATACTTTAAATATAAGTAAACAGTTTAATGTTATTGTAATTAGTTGTATAAATTTTTACGATGTTACGATTGATTCCCACTTACATTGGAATTGTCATGTCGCAAGCTTAGTTAGAGTCCTTAGAACCTCATTATATAAATTTGAATATTTAAAAAATATTTTAACCTAAATCAACTGAAAATCCTATATCACGATTTAGGCATCAGTATGACATACTAGCTTGAGGTGCTGCCGCAAAGATTCATATTTCACCAATTGCAAAAGAGGATATTGAAAATCATGTTTGGTAAAACAACCAAAAGATCGCCAAATCACCTTTTTAAATAAAAATAAATGTTTCTAAATAATTCCACAATATAATGGAAAAATGCTAAAAATTCTAAAAAATTGATAATTGTTTCGTTAAAAATCCAATACACGCGCCCCCTAGTGAGACATAAATACACGCGTGTCATCTGTTAGATGGCTGCTCACTTATTTGTCCAAAGTGAATAGTATAATTGTTTTTCCGCAATTTTGCAGGAATAATGGTGCATAGATAAATGAAAAAGTTCATAAATTTGTATTTGAAAAAAAGTGTCTGTATATAAATCTTCAAAAATGTTAAATTTTTGTAACACAGTTGCCAGGCTAGCTTAGTTTCAATTTTATTCCTCATTACTGGCTTGCAAAAGGTAAATCAACTAGTAATTCTAGGAACACAACTCTTATCAGTGTTGTAAGATATTTTGAGAGAACATAATAATAATGTAAAATGTATGAACACATTGACAATTTAGCCTCATTTCTAGAACTTCGAAAGTTACTCAAACAAATGGAAATGACCAATAAAAAAATACTAAAAAAACCAAGAACCCTTTGCTTTTAAAAAATTAAACTTAAATTTCACTCTGAATCACTCTCATTACCCACACCCACGTTACATCCATCAGCACAAGAAAAGGCATAGTGTTGCAGACATAAATATTGGCCACATTCCTTGCAAGAATATTTGGTGTATCGTTTTGTTTTATTTTCCAAACAAAATCCACAGCGCTGGCGTCCACCAGCATCAGTAGCTGCTGAGTTGCTTGAAGCTCGTGGTGGTATTTGATCATTGGGAAGGAGTTCTCGAAGACATGAAGTCATGGTGCGTGGCAAATTGCTGAGCTGCACTCGCATAATCAACTGATCTCTGATGAATTCATTCCTCAGTTCACGAAGGAAAAGTCGGCGAGTTGGCACTGTGGTGGTTACTTAGTAAGTGTCCCTCGTATACTTTACGTTTACCATAAAGGCATATTATCTTTGAGGAAAACACTTACCTAGTCACCGGTATTCGGGAGTAGAATAAACGACATCACTTATACAAAATCACTGGGCTCGTTTAATACATTTAAAAATACACAAAATATAATATCAATTGACTTATTCAAACTATCAATAACAAATAATAATCCTGGTTCGTTATACTTTCATTTTATAGGAAGTGTACGCACGCTGTACTCCGTGCCTGACCTTCGTCTATTAATTGAACGTATCTGTTTACATTGTAACTAAAACGTGCTTCCACACATAACTAACATTGACCTTCCTAGATCAACGCTCGCTGAATATTGTAATTAATATTAACCTAAATTTTAAATCTTATTTCTAAGCTAATGTCCTTTTGCCGTTACTTTCCTTAAGGGATCACTACAGCACGTTTGGTCCGTTCCCCAGACTGATGACTTGACTGTTGATACCAGCCACATTTAAAATTGCGTAAAATACCACCATTGGCCACCTTCTGTACCTCTTTGGACATTGTAGGCACCGGACATTTTATCCACCATGTCCACACCAATTTTATAGTGATTATAATACGTAATCACCTCAGGTTTTCTTTTCTCTCCACTTTCTTCGTCGATTGCTCCATCCGTATGCATGCTAGATATCAGAAGCACATTCTTTTTCTTATTTTGAGGTACATATGAAACCATAGTTCCATTTTTACTGAATGCAAAAATACTTGAGTACGCTTCTCTATTTTTGAAATCTTTCATCTCTTTTGGGATTTGCCAACGTACGATAGCCCATAATTTCTTGACAGAGTGTGGAGGAGAGTAGTGTCGCTGACCCAATTATCGGCAGTGATATTACGGCCTGAGTTACAAGGGGTGGCGTTGAACGACATCCACAGGTTTATTGCTGACTTGGAAAGGGCCCTCAGGTTGCTTGCCTGCGTAGATTTCCATGTTACACGTGTAGAAAACGCCAGAATCTACGGCTGCAAAAATTTTGATGCCGTATTTTGCAGGCTTAGAGGGAATGTATTGAACGAAGTTGCATCTACCCCTAAAGCCCTCCAGTTTCTCGTCAATGGTGACATCTTCTCCCACGTGATAACACACCTGACAGTTCTTGACACATTTTTCAAGGATGTCTCTGATTGGGGCGAGTTGATCTTGTGCTTTTCGCTCTGCTCTGGTTTGCCTGTCATCGAATCTTAGAGCTATAAGTAGAAAGCGGAATCTGTTGATACCCATGGTGAGGCGGAATATCTCAATTCCAAAACCATTACTAGCCCATAAGTCTGCCAGGTTCAGCTTTCCGGATTTATGTATCCCAGCTATGTAGAGCAGGCCAATAAACGCTTTGATCTCTGTTTTGTTTGTCTTCGTAGCGTCTCTAGGTCGTGAATAATTGTGTTGGACGCCCTCGATATATTGGTTTGTGAAAGATACAATAATTTCCAACATGCTGTCGTCAAATAAGCAAGCCCATGATTCGAAAAATGTTTCTGTACCCTTTCCTTGGCCAATCGGGCCAGGGAGTCTTTTCAGTAAGTTGTAGGTCCCTCTCTTCTTACTGGGGAAGGGAGTTTTTTTTCCATGTAATTGAATCAATTACCTTTTTTCCCTTCTTATGGTGACAAACAGAAGCAGGCTCAGTGTCATCACAGTCAGTCGATTCTTCCGAATCACTTTGACTTGTATCTGAGTTCTCCTCCCGTTCTTCAATCTCTTCTTCTGCATCAGTGTCAAATTCCTCTTCAGGAACTTCAGCAACAAGGTTTGAGGACCCTGAAGCTGGAGGTCGAGGGTCATCTTCTTGAAAGTGTTCATCATCACTCAGGTCGCAGCCATCAAAAATAAGTTGATGAATTTGTAAGATGTCATCAGGGTTAGTCAGACCAAAGAGTTTTTTCGTCGCCATATTGAATCTATGAAAAAGAAAACACAGTTTCAGTCAACAAACATACCAAAAACAAAATAAAATAGTCCAGAACATTGATCTGAACGAAAATGGTTGAAGAAAAAAAATGTTCGCATTGTGAATAGCATGAATACACGCGTGTCATATGTGAGATGACCATGCGCCTATCAGGTAGAAAATACACATTTCTAAAAAATATTGTTATCACAAGGTATCAAAAAATTGTAACAAAAAAATGTGAAAGGTAGAAATCCGAAATCGGGCATCATGAAAAACTTACATGTTTACACGCGTGTCATCTGTGAGATTCTCTCGGCCAAAACATGCGCAAACTGCACTGGACGCACGCACACCGGTAACTGAACTGTCGAGCTAGGCGAGCTTGAGGAATACTAGGGCGGGGGACCAGGCCCTCTACCTCCATCAAACTTATGACGAAAAAAACAGAACTGGTCATCTGTGAGATGACGCGCGTGTATTGGAGTGTTAAATGACAGAAGTTGCATTTTATTTGATGCCTACCTGATGTTTAATAATTATTTTTGGCTAGACCAAGAAGTGACCACATTGTGATTGACTTAATATATATCAATAGAAAAAAGAAAAAGATATGATGTAATGATGCTTCGTATCCGAATGAAAATTCGTTTGTGAAAGTTTAGTGGAAACGGATAAAAAATAATAACTAGTTTGACTCTACCTCCACTATTGTTAAGCTTTTGTTTAGTGTAGCCTTGTTTTTGAATTCTAATTGTCATCTGTATGTTCCAATTTATTGTAAAACTGTATTTTTATTGTTCGGTATTGTGTTTGTAGCACTGAAGGAGGTGACGAATTGCACCGAAACGTTGGCGAATAAAATAAAAGAGTCAAACTAGTTATTATTTTTTATCCGCTTCCGCTAAACTTTCACAAACAGAAGATATGATATTAGATTAGAATAAATTAGATTTTAACGGGAGTACAATGCATTGAAACCTAAGGTTTATTGTGACCCCCCCCCCTTATCAGAGCTATTCTCGCTACTACTACAGCTCGCCTTCCAGTTCCATGGTTCTGATGAACTCTAGTATTTTGAACGGCTTCAATGAGGTTAGACCCTCACTCTTACAAGTTACTTATCCGAAGCATTTCTTCCGTTGGCTTGCAATGGCGAGTAATTCTAGAACTAGGTGATCCGAAATTTCATCCTTCTCCCCGCAGAATCTACACTCTTCAATTTCTGCTAGACCTATTCCCATTAGGTGCTTCGTAAGGCGCCAGAACAGAAAGTCCGTGAGATGTAGCTTATTTTTACTGAGATCCAAATATTTTTTGGATCTAGCAGTGTCAAAGATCCGCAGGAACTTTTTGCAGTGATCCAACCTAGAAAGGCACCGTCAGAGTGCTTCTCTTTCGGTTTCCTCTTTCGAAACTCATTCTTATAGAAGCGTTTTCCTACACCACAGAAATGCTCCAGGCAATAAAGTTTTCATTGGCACTCAGATGCCAACTTTGAGTCAATGACATGGGAGCTCATTGCTTTGATAGCTGCTTGACTATCAGAATGGATCGATATGCCACATTTCTGATAGTTTCTTTCTAGGTCCATTTCCACGCATCTTACGATCGCAAGTATTTCTGCCTGAAAGATGCCCGGGAAGGAACCTAAGGATAATGTGTATCTGGTGCCAGGCTCAAATACTCCAGCGCCTGCTCCAGCGATGGTTTTTGAACCATCTGTATACCATGTAATGGTGTTTTCTTTGAGAGTTTGGGTGGTGTATTCCCTTTCCCAGTCTCTCCTCTTATTTGGCATCGTAGTGAAATTCTTTTCGATACTTACTTTCTTGATCATTTCGTCACTGGGAAGATTCGCTGATGAGATGTACTTTGTTAAAGAGGCCCAGTCTCCCTGATTTTTAATACACTCATTGCCTGAACCTTGCTTAGATATTCTAAGAATTGCTTCTTGGGCAGATCCTTCTAACACCAAATGTAAAGGTGTGAGATCTGTAATGATCTCAAGTGCCCTAGTTAAACACGTTCTCATAGCTCCAGTGATGCACACACAGGCAAGCCTTTGAACTCTGTCGAGGGTCCTGCTCGTGCTGTACTGACTTGCTTTTGTATGCCAAACTATTGCCCCATTACTGGTCTCACAATCATGGCGTACATCCATCGCAGTATTTTTGGGTTACAGCCCCAGCTCTTACCAGCTAGTTTTCTGCACGACATCAAAGCTCTTATTGCTTTACTATCAGTTATTTCAACATACTTATTCCACAGAAGCTTATTGTCTAGGGCTATCCCTAGATATTTAACTTCTGATTTCCTTTCTATGATTTCCCCGTTTGAATATAGGTGATTCATGGCTGGAAGTGTTCTTGTCCGGGTAAATGGAATTACTATGGTCTTGCTTGGGTTAACGCTTAGCCCCACTGACAAGCACCATTGCTCAATGATTCTGAGGCCCTTTTGTAATAAATCACACAAGGTGCTCTCGAACTTGCCTCTGACTATTAAAACAATGTCATCGGCGTTGCCCATACATTCGAAGCCAAGCTCCGTTAGCCTGTAGAGCAACTCATCTATTACAAGGTTCCATAGAAGGGTAGATACCAATTCCCCTTGAGGTGTCCCGCGAGTGGCTTTCACTGAGGTGGTTTGATTCCCCACCTGTGACTCAGCTGTTCTAGTTTCATTTACTCCTCGCTTTTTTAGTGCTTCTTCGACAGACACATGAGTTGTGTTGTTAAAGGCCCCAGATATATCCAGGAATGCGCACATTGCGATTTATTTGTGGTTCAGAGTTCTCTGGATGACTTCTGTCAGCTGATACAGAGCCGTCTCAGTTGATCGACCCGCTCTGGAGGCATGCTGATATTTATGAAGTGGTATATTCTCCAGATTCTCCGTTCTTATGTAGTTATCCACAACTTTCTCCATCGTTTTGAGTAAAAACGATGTTAGGCAGGTGAGTCTAAAAGATCGGGGATCAGTCCCTTCTTTTTTCTCTATTTTTGGTATGATGGTTACCCTTGCCCTTCTCCATTTTCTAGGTATTAGACCCACTGCTAGACTGCTTCTTGTAATCTTCAGCAGGTGAGGAAGAATCTTGTCTATCCCTTGCTGCAGGAGTGCTGGAAATATTCCATCCACTCCTGGTGATTTATATGGTTGAAAGGTACTTATTGCCCATTCCAGCCTTTGTCTGGTAAATATATTCTTAGCAATATCTCAATCTTCGTTGCGGGATTTTTCGGTGTTTGCTATTTCATTGCTTGTTGCTGGTTCACTACCTGAAAAGTGGGTTCTAAGAAGAAGAATCGATCGTTCGTCTTCACCTTCCGTGTATGATCCGTCTGGCTTTTACAGCGACATTGTGGAGTTAGTTCCCCCATTTGCTGCTGTGTGAGTGGAAGTGATTTTTTCACAAAAGGCTTGAAAATTAAGCCTTTTGACCTTCCTAATCTCTTTATTGTACTTAGGAAGCTTCTCAGTGTACCCCTGCTAATTACCGTTACGATTGGCTCTATTAAAGAGCCGACGGACTTTTTTTCTTTGACAGGTTCTCATTCTACCAATGAGCATCCTTTTCTGAACGAGCTTCTGACAGTGGGCAACTGGAATGAAAAGTTTCCATTATTGACTCACTGATCTGTTCGACTCTTTGTTCCAGGTCGTGTTGCGGATGATTTACCCCATGTACTTCGACGTGTTCCAAATTGTCCTTCAGATTGGTCTTCTAGAGAGACCAATCAGTATTTCTAGGATTTCAGATTGTAGGAATCGAGGTAGTATCTCGCTCTATCTTAAATTCGATGATCCTATGGTCAGAAAGTGATGGCTCGGTCATCACCCTCCAATCTTATACATTTTTTCTAGCAGCAACATTAACAACTGTTACGTCCAGGACCTGTTCTCTTGCTTTCGTGAAAAAAGTGGGAATTGTCCCCACGTTTAAAGTCTCTAGGTTATTTGTTAAGAGATATCCTAATACTCACATTTGGTGTTGTTGTTAGTGCTTCCCCACAAGGTATTGTGTGCTTTGGCATCACAACCCAATTATGATTGGCAACCGTCTGTAGTGATCCCTAAAAGAGATTAACGGCAGAAGGACATTGGTTTGGAGGTAAGATTTGGATTTGGGTTAATATTGGTTATAGTATGTAGCGAGCATTGATCTAGGAAGGCCAATGATAATTATATGTTCATAGCACGTTTTAATTGCAATGAAAACACACACTTACAACTCATAGACGGAGGTCAGGCATGTAGCAAAATATAGTTACATTTCCTATAAAATGAGAGTGAACGAACCAAGGAAATATTATTGTTATTAATACTTTGACTAAGTCGATTGATATTTTATATTTGTGTATTTAACGTATTAAAGACTCGACCCAGTGATTTTTATAAATGTGATGTTGTTTATTCTATTCCCGAATACCGGTTGCTAGGTAAGTGGTTTCCTCAATGATAATATGCCTTTATGGTAAACGTCAAGTATACGAGGGACACTTACTAAGTAATCACCACATGGCGATCCTGCAAACTAAATGTAAATGGTAATTGTATAATGGAAATGGTAAAATTGATAGTAAAATGGTAATCGCCACTACATGGCGATCCTGCAAACTAAATGGAAATGGTAATAGTATAATGGAAATGGTAAAATTAAATGGTAAAATGGGAATGGTAATGTAAAAATTAATGGTAACAAATGTTTATGGTGAATTATCCTGTAAGTAAATGGTGAAATTTCATTCTGCGAACGAAAAATTATGGTACAATTGATGTTATAAGAGTAGAACTATATGGTTTTCTATTTAAATTTCGGACCTTGGAGAAGAGAAACAATGGGAGGATCATCAACCAAACAGGAGGCAAAAGAAACAGGAATTGTCAACAACACTTTCATGGTACAGCAAGGTAATGTCGCGATGCAAATAATGGTATTATTATACATTATAACTATAGCTTTCATCTTAAAATTTGTTTGGTCATTATGGAAAACGCACCGAAGAGCGTTGAAAAGGGATATCAACCGAAGCAATACAGTAAAGCAGGCAACAGGAACTCTCACTGTGTAAAAATAAAAGTACATATGCATTCTATTCTTATGAACGAATTTTTTTTAAATTTTAAAAACGTGGGAAGATTTTGAAGATAAGTTACGATTAATTGTGGAAGAAGTTAATAAACAGGGAAAAAGGGTTTTGAAGAAAGAAACTCCTAAAAATCCTGATATACATATAGAAGTAATTAATAGCATAGTAGGTCTTTATAATAATTTTACTAAGTTAATAGCCAAAAATTGGAAAAATTTAAGTTTAGTACAACAGGAGACTCGTAAAAATTATTCAAGTAGGATTAAGGATAAAGCTGATAGGGCATTTCAAGCGTTAAATTGAATTATCGACATACCTACCTCTATATTTGAGGAAATTGACACTGTTGTATTACAAGCAATAAGCAAACAGTTGAAAATGGCGACAAGTATGAACGATTTTTTTTAATTTTGCGAGTAAAGTTTTACCGAACGAGTTTAACGGCGAAGCAAGCAAATTAGTCATTCTTAGACTCATTAGATTTACTACAAATAAACGCGACGGGTAATGAGGAAAATGCTATTCTACTAATGAAAACGAGACTAACAGGAAAAGCTAGAAGTTTAATCACGACGGAAAACTCCATTGCAGACATCAAGAATAAACTTAAAACAGGGATAAGAGGAGACAATCCAAGCCTTCTCTTAGCGAAGCTTGGTAAAGTAAGACAAAATGGAAAAGAAGTGACACAGTATGCAACAGAAATAGAGAAACTGGCGGAAAGATTACAGGCCACATACATATCGGAAGGGATGCCTGAACGACTAGCCGAAAAATATACTAAGGAAGCAAGGATTAAGGCAGTAACTATGAATGCCGCAACGGATGCAACCAAAACAATAATTGCAGCGGGAAGTTTTGAAACTACACAAGAGGTACTATCAAAATTGGTTTCAGTAGAAGGTATAGTAGGACAACAACAAGTCTTACATATGAAAGATAACAGGAATTTCTTTAGGAAGTCAAACTTTGACTTTAGGAATAATCACCGGAGAGGAAACATCAGAGGATTTTATAACGGTAATCATTCAAGAGGAACATTTCGACAGTATAATCAAGGAAACAACTACGGCAGATACGAAAATTTTAATAAATATAGGAAATACAATAATAATGGAAATTACAATAATCAAGCTAAAAATTACGTAAGAATATGTGAAATAGAAAATGAAGAAGCAAGAAAGAATCAGAAACAATTGGGGTTTTGAATAAAAAATCAAGCGACGAAAGCAAGATTTCAGGAACATATTCAGCATATTATTTAGATTTATCACTTTCTAACTTTATAGAAATTCAGAAAAACATATCCGATAATATCTACAATTTTATATTAGATACAGGAGCAGACATTTCTCCAATAAAAATTTCTAAAATTTTTCCACATCATTTGATTGAAACTAGGAGTAAAATAAATATTAAGGGGATAACTGAAGGCTCAGCAAAAACTTTGGGTGAAATATGCATAAACCTCTATATCAATAACATAACTTTAAGTCACTGTTTTCACGTAGTGGAAGAAAATTTTCCAATACCAACAAATGGACTGATAGGAAGAGACTTCATGACAAAAAATAATTGTGTATTAGATTATTCATAATCAGAATTACATATAAATTGCAAGTATAACAATTCAGAAACCATACAAATTTTTGGTAATACAGAATACGATACTTTAGCAATATCACCTAGATATGAGGTATACAGGCTCATAGAGAACTTCAAGAATTTGAGAAAGGATACAGTAGTAGAGCAACAGGAAATAGCACCAGGAGTATTTATAGCCAGATCCATAATATCGGGGAAAAACCCGTACGTTAGAATTTTAAATACAAATTATGAAAGTATTTCAGTAAAAACTAGAAGTATTGAAACTTTAGATTTAGATTTATTTGATATATATATATATATATATATATATATATACAAATAAGACTGAAAGTAGTAACAGAATGAAAGAATTAAGGAAAGCATTAAACTTAGAAGTACCGGAATATGTAAGAAACGATTTAACGAAACTGTGTAAAAATTACGAAGATATATTCGCTCTAAAGAATGGTATACTAACGCACAATAACTTTTATGAGAAAAGGATATCAGTAAAAGATGATACACCGATATACATAAAAACTATGGCACACCGCATTCACAATCAACAGAATTAAATAGTCAAGTAGAAAAACTTATAACACAGGGAATAATTGAACCCTCAGTGTTAGACTATAATAGTCCAGTATTATTAGTACCAAAGAAGTCGACGAATCAAGATAAGGCGTGGAGACTTTGTATAGATTTTAGACAGCTAAATAAGAAAATAGTCACAGATAAATTTCCTTTACCCCGTATAGATGCAATTTTAGATCAATTAGGGAGAGCAAAATGGCTTTCAGTCTTAGATCTTATGTCAGATTTTCATCAAATACCTTTAGAACAATCTTCTAGGAAATACACTTCGTTCAGTACCGAAAAAGGCTCATTTCAATTCACAAGACTACCTTTTGGGTTAAACATAAGCCTTAATAGTTTTTCACGAATGATGCCAATAGCATTCTCAGGCCTCACGCCGGAAAAAGCATTTCTTTATATGGACGATATAGTTGTGATAGGAATTTCAGAGAATCATCACTTAGCCAATCTCAGAAAAGTGTTCGACGCATGTCGTAAATTTGATTTAAAATTAAATCCACAAAAATGCCAATTCTTCAGGCGAGAAGTCACATATTTAGGTCACAATTTATCAAAGGATGGTGTTTCGCCAGATAAAGCAAAATACTCAGTCATTCAGCATTACCCAGTGCCAAAAAATGACAACGAAGTCAAAAGATTTGTTGCATTTTGCAATTACTATCGAAGGTTCATTAAAAATTTTGCAGAAATATGTATTCCTTTGAATAGGTTAGCTAGGAAAAACGTAAAATTCGAGTGGTCACAAGAGTGCGAAAACTCATTTCAGGTCTTAAAAATGCATTAATCAATCCACCAATTTTAAAATATCCAGACTTTAATAGACAATTCATATTAACTACAGACGCTTTGAATAGCGCATGTTCAGCAATTCTAAGTCAAAATTGACCTACCCATCACATTCGCATCACGCAGCTTCAAGAAAAGCGAGCTTAACAAGCCCACCATCATAAAAGAGTTATTAGCAATTCATTGGGGAATCAATCATTTTAAGTGTTATTTATATGGTTCACCACATTTCATAGTAAAAACAGATCATAAGCCATTAACGCATTTATTTGCAATGAAAGACCCGACGTCGAAACTAACGAGAATAAGAATCGATTTGGAAGAATATGATTTTGAAATACAGTATGTTAAAGGTAAAGCGAACTACGCGGATAGCATATCGAGAATATCCATAGAAGAACTTAAGGATTTATACATAAATAGTTCACATGTCTTGGCAATCACAAGAGCACAAACGCAAAAAGAAAAAGTATAAACAGAAAAGTATCAAAGGAATAAAGTAGAAACAAAGGAAGTAAGAATACAAAAACCTGCAGTAATAAAAGTTTTAAATAACCTTGAGACACATAAATTACCAATTTTACACTTTGAAAATAACCGTATCTCACTTAGGATGAGCATCTGGATCAAGAATAAATTGAAATTTAGTGAAGCCTTAAATACCGGATTACACAACTTCGACCTAGGACGAACGTTGGAAAAGCTTGAAGAGCTTGCGGTAAGAAATGAAGTAAAAAGAATGAAAATATATACAAATGATGATATATTCAAAAAGTGCACAGTAGAAGAATTCATAGAAGTAGGAAATCAAAGGTTAAAAAGTATTCAAGTATGTATATGCGAAGTACCAAAAACGGTACAGCAAAAAGAAGAGATCCAAAAGATATTAGAAAGATACCACAATGATCCAATGTTTGGAGGACATGTAGGAAATAATAGATTATTAAAGAAACTAAGAGCAAATTTCAAGTGGAAAAACATAGAGAAAGACGTAAGGAAGTATGTAAGAAATTGTCATAAATGTCAAGTGAATAAAGCGAAACCTAATCATAAAGAAAAATTTGTTATAACAGATACATCTATAAAACCGTCCGATATTATTTACATAGACACAATAGGTCCGTTTGTAGAAAGTAACAACGGGAATCGTTATTGCATTACAATATTATGCGAAATAACTAAATACGCAGTTATGATACCGGTTCAGAATAAAGAAGCGCACACAATAGCAAAAGCAATTTTTGACAACTTTATACCGAATTACGGATTGATAAAGGAAATAAGAATAGATCAAGGGACGGAATATAAGAACGAAATAATGAAGAATTTAACGGAACTATTAAATATAAAACATAATTTTTCAACAGCTTACCATCACGAAGCAATAGGCAGTTGTGAAAGATTCCATAGGGCATTTAACGAATATATAAGAAACTTTATCAAAGATTCTATGGATAATTGGTGTGAGTTTGTAAGAATGTTCGCATATTGCTATAATACAACACCAAATACGTATCACGGATACACTCCTTTTGAATTATTATATGGGAGGAAACCCAATTTGCCAGAATTTTTAGACGTAAAAATTGAACCGTGTTATAATTTTCGAAGATATGATAAAGAATTGAAATACGAGTTGCAATACGCTAATGAAAGGGCCAGACAGTTTTTAATAAATAATAAATTAAGTAGAGTTAATAATAGCGAAAATGATTCTTCACCTGTAAATTTTGAAATAGGGGAATTAGTTATTTTAAAAAATGAAGGGAGAAATAAATTTGATCCACATTATCTAGGTCCGTTTAAACTAACGGGAATAAAGGGAGTAAATTGCGAGATTACATCTCCAGACAATAAACAACAAATTGTTCATAAGTATCGTATGTTTATATACAAAGAACGGAAACATTTGTAAATAAGTGAACTGTGTTGGTAAACGAACAAATAGTGTTTTGTAAACAAAGACAATACAAAAACATTCAGTAAAAACAGTTATAGGTATAAGTGATATCGAAAAATTAAAATGATAATTTTTCTCTTCCAAGAGGGGATGATGTAGTGATCCCTCAAAGACATTAACGGCAGAAGGACATTGGTTTGGAGGTAAGATTTGGATTTGGGTTAATATTGGTTATAGTATGTAGCGAGCATTGATCTAGGAAGGCCAATGATAATTATATGTTTATAGCACCTTTTAATTGCAATGAAAACACACACGTATAACTCATAGACGGAGGTCGGGCATGTAGCAAAATATAGTTACATTTCCTATAAAATGAGAGTGAACGAACTAAGGAAATATTATTGTTATTAATACTTTGACTAAGTCGATTGATATTTTATATTTATGTATTTAACGTATTAAAAACTCGACCCAGTGATTTTTATAAATGTGATGTTGTTTATTCTATTCCCGAATACCGGTTGCTAGGTAAGTGGTTTCCTCAATGATAATATGCATTTATGGTAAACGTCAAGTATACGAGGGACACTTAGTGCTATTGCAGTGTCTCACTAGCTATTGTACTTCTACTGGTGGTGTCATCGGCCCGTCTCCAGCGAAGTAGGCGGAGGCAATATCGATGTCTCGGTCGATACCCCTAATATTGAGATGAACCATGATTGGAGCAAGGTCCCGTAACACGTATTTTTGGGAACTACTCCAGTGCGAACACCTCCACTCACGAATCGCGACACTGGGTTCGATTTCCAATTAATCGTTGAAACGATATTGTTACGTTCGATACGCGACAATTTGGAAATCTTACTGACTGCGCCAGAAATGTTTCGAAGTCTCAAAGTTAGTTTTTTAAAAATTATTTTATTATCTTAATTAATTATTACAATAAAAATGAATCTGATATCTACAAAACTTGACTTAAAAGTGAACAATTCAGGGATTAAAACAGTTAAAATGAAAAATGATACGATTAGCAAATACTTGGAAATAAGGTTGCTGAGTCTGCGATCCCCCCCCTCCTCCCCTCCGATAACTCACGTGCCTTTTCTAGAATTGTTCTATTCATTCTTGGCGACACCGTTTTGCCCTGGCGTATGTAGTTAAATGATATGATATACATTGTTCTGAACGGAAACCTTGAAATCCATTGGATAAATATTTACCACTTTTATTTACAAAATCCTTAAAGGCTACAAAAACTCCTGATTTATAGGTTATTAGATATTAGATGTACAAGTATAACGAGTGAATTCATCAATAAATGTCACAAAATAATTTTTATTATCCATTGTACTCTGAGTGATAGGCCCAGAAATGTCAGTGCGTATAATATAAAGGGATCTAATATAGTATTTTGGTTTGCGTTTTGAAAATGGGAGTTTGGTTTGTTTATCGCAAATACAAGCTTCGCATAGATAACGTGTTATCTGGATTAATGTTATTAATTTGTGTGATATTTTCTAACATTTTTTACAGTTAAAAACTTATCTTCACTTATATGGCCCAATCTTTCATGCAACAATTTATAATTATTATTGCTATCAGTTAAATTAACAGATTTAGTTTTTCCAAAATTGATTGTGAAAATTATTGCAAATAATACATTTAATTATTTACCTATTATGATGGTTTTGTAGTTTTCATCTTTGATGCAGACGTTTAACACATCCAATTTCGTCAGTAGTGTTCTGTTAATGTTCCTTTTAGAATTTTTATTGTCCATTTTCCTTTCTAGGTATTTCACAACACAATGAATTTAATTTTTATCTTTTCTGTTAAGTATTAACGAAGTATTTAACTATTTATATACACTATTTAAAGCTAACGTAGACTAGACTCATAACCTATTGGAATTTTATTTGGTTTGGATTATGAAATTACACACCTTACTAGTTGTTGAACGTTTCATACATTAGAATCAACTAAACTCAAAAAGGCTCAAAATTAGCTGTTTTAAACATCTGGAGATTTCAAGAATACGATGATTAAACAGTACCGTATCGGATGAGAACGAATTATGGGCAATAAGCTTTGTTGAAACATTATTGTAAACTATTATAAGATATCAGTTATCTTATTTATTGTTTTATTTTGTTTTGTTATTCCAACATAGTGCTCAATTTTATTTATCTTGTGGGAAAGTTGGATCGGATAAAATCTGTACACCACTTTTGACTCTGGGGAAAAGTTTGACATCCTTGTGAAAGTACTGGAAATCTCTCAAGTAATATACTTAAAGTTTTCAATGTGTTTCTTTTAGGATTAGAATAGACGGAGAGCACTGATTCATTATTATTCCAATTTCACCAACTTTATTCTCCTTTTTTTTGTTGTCCTTGCTCCACACATTTTTCTGTCTATTACTTGGCTAATTGGTTCTAGTTTCAGATTATTTCTTATTGCTCCGTTTTTTATTTCTACTAACCTTGTCCTTTATTTTTCATTTCCATTGTCGTGATTTTCTGTTTTTGGTTTTTGACACATATCCAGGATTCTGATGCGAATGTAAGTTTGTATCTATTCATTTCATAGTATTTTAATATAGCGTAAGTTATGACATTATTTTCGTAGCATGCTTTCAATAGACCGCAACAAAAAGCGATGTCAGCATTGCAGTGTTGCCGACAAGCCATGCGGAGTTAATTAATGACTCGAATTTGAATAACAAAACACGTTAATTTCGAAGTAAAAAAGCATTAAAACTCCAGGGCGTCTACTAAGTCGGCCATTGTGGAAAATTTCATTAATTGCATTCGGATTTAAGGATCGCGGTCATTGTATTCCATTAAGGACAATCGAAACTTGTACGTTACCGAATGGATTATTTGATAATCAATATACTCCAAGCTGGTACGTAATAAAGTGTGTCCATGGAGTAACGAATAAATTCATTATGAGCTAAATAAAAAGTAGAATGAAAAAATCCTGTAACAGGATTTTTTATTTCAATTTACTATTTTTTAAAAGAATAATCCATGATACAGCTGAGCTGATTCCAGAAATGTATCACAAGTTTATCTAAATCGGTACAAGATGGACAACAGCGCAAAAATAGTTTATGCCAATTTATTACATACAAAATACTTATAGAAGAATAAATGTACACTCCTACAAAAACAAACCAAAAAACATTTACAGCCCGATATTTGGGTAATATCACGGAGCGGTCTTAAACACGTCTTTCTTAGTAACTCGAGCTGGGCCATTCTCATTTGGGAAGATACTGAAACCAATTTGAAGCTAGTAATGCCCGAAATTAGAACCAAATTTCCACTACCCAATAAATTAAGAGAACCGACTAAGAATTGGACATACGCGCATAACATAGCATCACTTAACATAAGAAACTGAAATCTTCTGCCAAATGACAACTCTGTCTGTAGGGTCAGATATTATTTTCTGACACAACTGTATCGCCTTCTTGTTTTTTGTTTTAAGGCCCCAGCTGCCAGGGCTATACGGCCTGTTTCTTACGTCCGGGATGATTCATGAGTGTCTATAATATAAGTGTTTTTAAATGAAACTCAAGGTCTCTAGTTAATTCCACAATATAATACAAGTTATTGAAAATTCTAAAAAATTGACAATTGTTTCGATAAATCAATATCATCGTCAGAATGACAGAAGTTACATTTCATTTTATGCCTACCTGATGTTTAGTAGTTATATTTTTGGCTAGACCAAGAAGTAACCTAACTTGTGATTGGCTTAATATATGTTTATAGAAAAAGAAGAAGATGTGATATTACAAATATTGAAGCTTAGATATTATTAGCCCTATGGTGATATCCTGGATATCATTTTTCCAATTAAGATCAGTATAACTGTGCAATGATATAGAAAACCAGGAAAACTATATTTGCTGATCTTTACAATTATCACTTAAGAAGACAGTTTATTAGTTGAGAATTCCCTAGATTTAACTGTTCATTGACAACTTCATATTGTGGGTTTCTTAAATGTCTTCTAATTTCCAGTTCTTCAAGGAAATCCAGTTCTTGTTTCTTTTCACAAATATGCAGCACTTCTAGTTCTGTGTTAGGTGTCAATGAATGATTGGTGTCAAGTAGATGTTTTGCGTAGTGGGATTTATCTGGTTGTTTTAATCTGTAAGCTCGTAAGTGCTCACTGTATCGTATTTCAAAATTCCTAAGGGTCTGACCCAAATAGACAGCATTACATTCTGGACATTTGAGTTTATATATACCTGACTTCTTTAATAGTGTTATTTTTGTTTTTACATTTAACAATTTTGTACTACCGTTACTTTCTGTTTTAAAAGAAATTGTTGCATTCGTTGCTGAAGATATTATCTTTGAAATATTATTAGAAATATTTCCTGCATATGTGATGGTTTTATAAGTTTTAATTTCATCAGCTTGTTTAGGATATATTAGTTGTAATGCCACTTTTTTCTCTTTTTTACTAATTAGTTTATTTATCATATCTAATGGATAACCGTTAGATGTTGCTATTTGTCTAATTGTATTAATCTCTCTATCAAAATTACATTTGTTCATAGGAACTGAATAAGCTGTATGTATCATTGAATTATATGCTGCTAGTCTGTGTGAGACAGGGTGGTTAGAATTGAATGGAATTGTCACATCAGTCTGTGTTGGTTTTCGGTAATTTGAATAATCAAGTACATCATTAACTCTTTGAATTTTTAAATCAAGAAAATTGATTGAGCTATTTTCTTCAATTTCTAATGTAAATTTAATTTTCGGGTGTAAATTATTGATGTGGTTGAAAAACACATCTAATTGTCGCTCACTACCCATAAAACAAGCTAATATGTCATCCACATATCTATACCAAAATAAAATATTTTTCGAAATATTACTTTCAAAGCTCTTTCTTTCTAAATTGTCCATAAAAATGTTTGCTAAAATAGGTGATATAGGGCTTCCCATTGGTAAACCTTCATTTTGAATATATATCTTATTGTCAAAAGTGAAATAATTCTGATTAATGCATACATCAAATAAATTAAGTATATCTGATATTATTCCTTAATTTATTTGATCAGCAGATATAGTTTTCCTGGTTTTCTATATCATTGCACAGTTATACTGATCTTAATTGGAAAAATGATATCCAGGATATCACCATAGGGCTAATAATATCTAAGCTTCAATATTTGTAATATCACATCTTCTTCTTTTTCTATAAACATATATTAAGCCAATCACAAGTTAGGTTACTTCTTGGTCTAGCCAAAAATATAACTACTAAACATCAGGTAGGCATAAAATGAAATGTAACTTCTGTCATTCTGACGATGATATTGATTTATCGAAACAATTGTCAATTTTTTAGAATTTTCAATAACTTGTATTATATTGTGGAATTAACTAGAGACCTTGAGTTTCATTTAAAAACACTAATATGAGCATATTCCACGAAGTAAGGGTCGAGACAGTCAATTTCGTCTATAATATAGTTTTTCCACTACTAGCTATGAAGTTGACAATTATTGTGTCATCTAGCCAACTGAGAAGTTGAATTTCCCTATTAGTGGTTAATAATTTTTTCTATTGTTAACCTAGGCCAATAATAAACAAATTCAAATGTTTTTAGAATCCAGGGATATGAGTTTAACAAAAGCTTGTGCAACATAATTTTGTGTACCCAGGAGATTCTCTTTAACGTATTTGCTTTTCTAAATTACCTAACACAATAAAATTATTTGAATAAAAATGCCATTAGTTTATAATTCGCGCTCAACCAATAATGACTGATGATACCCCGTAACTACAACATGGCGATAATTACAAACGTTGGGTGCGTTCAGAAAGAACACAACCGTGTTCTGTGAACGCACATAACATTACATTATCGCTGTAATTGTTTCTTCATAATAATTCCTGTTTTTTTCACAATTACCACGTCTTCTTACATTATAGTTATGTGGGAATGATTCCTGCAAATCTTCTATTGCATGGGTTATAATATTTCGGTACGTAGCAATTATATTACCATCATCTAATAACGCAAGAATTAGATTGTATATAGCCATAATTTCGATATTAATGTTTTCCAACAAAATTTCCGTTCAGCAGACACACGACAACTATTATTATTTATGGCTCAGTGAGCGCTCATCAACGGTTCAGTTATAAGTTATGTTTTATGAACGCACCTGTTTACAAATAAGTTTTACTAGTGGAAATGTCAATCTGTATAAGACTACTTGATTATTGTTTTATTAGTGGAAAGGCGAATTTTCATTCCTGTACTACAAGAACTTTTTTTTCATTTTTGTCTTAAATTTGTCTAGTAGTGGAAAAAATTGTATAAACACCACGGTGATGAAGACATTTATAGGCCTCGCACCTTATTCCGCTCGGAGCAAAGCCCCTCGCGAAATAATCGGTCAATAATAACAGTCTTCACCACCTTGGTGGATAATATACTATTTTCCACTACTAGCTGTGAAATTGACAATTATTGTGTCATTTAGCCAACTGAGAAGTTGAATTTCTCTATTAGTGGTTAATAATTTTTTCCATTGTTAACCTAGGTCAATAATGGACAAATTCAAATGTTTTGAGAATTCAGGGATAATAGCTTAACACAATAGCTCAATAAAACTGTCCTTAGATTAAAATTCGCGCTCAACCAAAAATTTCTGATGACATAAGGAGTGCGTTGCTAATATATGGGTGAGGTGAGGAGCGAAAACAGTGTCAGTGTCAGTCAGATGACGGAGTAAACGCTTAGGGAGAAATCAGTTTGACCGATTTGTAGATCGACACTATCAAAATTTGACATTGAAATGTGCTGTTTATTTTCCGTTAATTTTAGAAAAACGAGGATCGAGGAATGTTTTCACCTTCAACATTATCACCAGTGGAATTTGACAATCTTCTGTTGAAAGAAACTCGTAGCTAACCTTGACCCACATAGACAAATAATATATTACTTTCTCTATGGTGAAGCATATTTTGAATGTTTTATGAAAGCTCACTTTGTTCCCAAGTGTTGTGAACGCACTACCGCTGTAATTGTTCAAAGTTCAAAGTAAAACATAAACTACGTTTTGTGAAATTTTTGGATGTGATCGTATAATTGGTTTCGTTAATTCGTTGCACTTAATATTGGTGATTTTGAACTATAGGAATAATGGTATTCTATTGCTGTGTGATTAAATTATACCTAAATGACTTTTAAGACATTTTTTTATTTTTTATTTTTGTCTTAAATTTGGCTAGTAGTGGAAAAAAATGTATATATACCATGGTGGTGAAGACATGTATAAACCTCGCACCTTATTCCGCTCGGGGCAAAGCCCCTCGCGAAATAATTTTGGTGCTCGGTTGATAATAATAGTCTTCACCACCTTGGTGTATAATATACTATTACACGAAAGTAAATAAGAACACAGTAATACCGCACTTATTGTTCAAAAATGTATCTGTAAACAGTTCGGTTTTTGAGGTTATATATTGATGTTTGAAGCACTTAAAAATTTGGAGAATAATTTAATGTTTTCACTGTATGGGAATTTCAGCACTGGGTAGGGGCTATAAACATTATTGGGAACCTTAAAAGATTTATGAAGAGATTCTGTATTAACACTATTTAAGGAACCGTTGAAAAAAATGTGTGAGTGATCTTGTTTTTTACCACATGGGGATGAATCCGAAGGTACTAAGTTGATACGACAAAGTAGCACAATGGTTGGATCGAATTCTTGAAGAAACGCAGATATCTCTTCTGGACAAATTAGAGAGTGAAGAAAACCATGGATTTTTTCTTGGGTATTTTATGAATTGAGAGTATAGATGGCCTTTTGTCAAGCTGACTGTAGAGGAAGTAAAATTCCACTTATCTAAAACTGATTTCTTAATAGAATCCACCACATCCGAATGGGGGCCAGTTGGAAGGGTGGCACGTTTGACAGTTCTCCCAAGATTTGCAGGATCATCGGCTCTAATATTTCCTTGTATAAGACTGTGTCCGGGAATCCAGCCAATTCGTATGTCTTTTCCTTGCTGATTTAACTTGTGTGAAAGCTCTTTTATTTTTAGGACAAATGGATTAGAAGATGAGAAGGATTTTTTGGAATTGAATTTCATGGCACCTTGGGAGTCAGAAAAAATTATGGCTTTCGAAAGGTCGAGTTTTGAAATTTTTGGAAGCGTCATTAGTATAGCATAACAATCTGCTGAGAAGATGGAAAAATGAGAGGGGAGTTTGTCACATATAGATAAGAGGTTAGGAGAATAAATTCCGTATCCTACATTACTATCAGTCTTAGAGGCATCGGTGAAGAAAATGGGGCTAGAAAAATCGATAGAATTCATTTTGGCCAGAAAGACTTGATCACATTCCGAATCTTTTTTAATTTCCAGATCTATCTGTTAGTTTTACTAATTTGAGATTCGAGCGAGAATTGATGACAAGAAATTTGATGAACGATTCAATGAAGGGGAGGAATTTAGATACTGATTGAAAGGCAAATATAATAGGGGGAGTATTTCTCAATATCCAGTTTATAGGATCAGCAGCCCATTCTGTGAATAATTCTATAAGTGAGGTTTTTATTAGGTCTTTGTATGCAACTGCTTTAGATACATATTTAACTGACAAGATTTCTCTACGTACCTCCAGAGGGGTCTGCCCACATTCAGATAACATGATTTTGATGGGAGTACATTTTAGATAACCTACTATAACCCTTAGGATTTGATATTGTAAACGATCTAATTTTTTAAGTAGGTATTTAGAATAGCCACCATATAGCATGCACGCATTATCAAATAACGGAAGTATGGTCGCTTTGTATATGTTTAAAAGAGAGATTTGATGGCTACCCCACCATTTACCACATAAAGACCTAATAAAATTAATAGCTTTTGATACTTTGCAGGAAATAAATTCAAAATGTGGTTTCCAGTTAAGCTGATCGTCAAATATAGCTCGTAAGTACTTGACTTGAGATTTACAAGGGATAGGTCGAACATTAATGACGATGGAATGGACTGGACTAAGCTTATGGTATTTTTGAAAAAGGATGGTGGCACATTTTTGAGGGGCCAGTGTCAAACCCATAGACAATAAATGAAGATTTAGATTAGAAAGGTAGGTGTTGAGAGATGTTATAGACTCGTGGATGGTGTTTTCGGCACATATCACAGCAAGACATCTGCATAACCACTAATTTTTATGGAGGGTGGAGGTATGTTCTGAAGGGAATTGCACGATATATTGAATAAAAGGGGACTGAGTGGGGAACCTTGGGGGACACCTCTACAAGACACACCAGGGCCTATAAGTTCATTGTTGAGGGTGGATTTAATGAATAGATTTCGATCTGAAAAAAAGGATAGAATGAGGTCACAAATGTCATGAGGTAAATTAAGGGAATTTAGAGATGAATAAATAGAGGATAAGAGAAGATTATCATATGCACCTTTAATGGCGAGAAAAAAAACAATTGGGTTTTTATTAGCAGTCAATGCACATGATAATTCGGAATAGATGAAAATGTGATTATCAGATATACTTCTGCCTTTCCTGAAACCTTGTTGTGAGGGGTGAATTTTTAGAGAATTTTAAAAAGACCAGTCAATGCGATTTTTGATCATGCTTTCGAAAACTTTTCCTATGGTGCTGGATAGGGCTATGGGTCTCCAGCAGGAGCAGGAGGCATCGTTAGGATCCTGGTTTTTCTTAAGAATAGGAATTAGTAGATGATTTTTTCACTCTAAAGGGATAGGAAAAGATTTATTGAGGATTTTATTGAAAATAGAAAGAAAAGTTTCTAGGGCTATTTTGGGAAGATGATTGATCATCGAATATGTGATGGAATCCAATCCAGGACTTGAATCATTTTTGCTTAGTAAGGTGAAATTCAATTCTTCTATTGTAAAAGGGTGAGTGAAGGAGTCGTTAATGGCTTGGGGAATAGTGTTGAGGTCTTGAAAGGGGATTTGAGCTAACTAAGAGACTTAGGAATATGCAACTGTCTAGGGGAGGGGTGTCAATTAAATTACGATTTTCAATAGATCTAGAGAAATTTTTTATTGCTTGCGAAATCTTTTTAGCAGGTGTTCCAGGGTTCAGTTCTTCCGTGAATTTACGGAAGCCATCTATCTTTTTGTTTTCAGAAAAAGTCGGGTTTTAGCTTTTATTTTCTTGAAATTAATGAAATTTTCCATGGAGGGAGTTCTTAGATATAGTTTGAAAGCTTCTTTTTTGTTTTGTACCATCTGGGAGCACTCTTTATCCCACCAGGGAAGATAAGGTTTAGAAGGAGTGAAAGATTTCTTGAGTGGGATAAATGAAGAGATGGCTCTTTTTAAGACCTCCATGAACAAAGGATATTCCATATCATTATGAAAATATTATTTTCAATATATGCTTGAAATGTATCCCAGTTGGCTCTATTTACGTTATATTTGACGTGAGTGGAATTCATATGGATGGGCACAATATTTTGTAGGAACAAAGGGTAGGAAAGTGATCGCTGAAGCCTGATTCTTGGATCGTTCCCCAGGAGCAATCTAGAGCTATGGCTGAGGAAGTAATTGTAATATCCGGGCAGCTTTTATTGACATCAGGGTTGGGAATACAGGTTGGAGATTCATCATTAAGAATGGTGAGATCATTGTACGAGATGAAATCCCAGATTGCAATTCCTTTAGGGTTATTAATGGCAGAGCCCCAAATGTGATTTTGGCCATTTAAATCACCCATTAGGATAGAATTCCTATGTTTTATTTGTTGTAGGAGTTGTTTAAACATTCTGTGAGGGAAGGGACTGTTGGGGTCGGGAGGAATCTAGCTATTAATAATTAATAGATCTTGTAGTTATACTACCAGCAAGTGTATTTTTGGAGGAACTGAAATTTTGTGTTCAAAACTTTTGCAAGGAATCTAGTTGTTAATAAGAGTGGCTACACCTCCATAGCCATCCTGTCGATAATTTCTAAAACAGCTAAAAAATTTAATATGTGCAGATCCACCTGGACTCAACCAGTTAGTAATATAATGTTAATACTCTCATCTCTAATAATAGGAATAAGTACCTCTTTGTTATTATTAAAACTGCGAATATTCCATTAGAGTATGTTATATTTGAGGGTATTATCCTGAATACGATTGAATTTTGAGCAATAGTGTAAAAAATGAAATAATAAAAATGAAAATTTTTTAAAAAAATTGGGGGGTACCTACAGGGAGAAATTTAAGTTAGATTATGATTACTCACCTCTTAAGAAGCAGTAAGCTGAGAAGTTGCGGAGTATCAGACGGGGTGAAGTTCATATCAATTCTTTCAATGTGAGTGGACGAGCTGCATTGTGTGCATCTTTATCAAATTCAGTTCTTTTTTCTAAGATGGTGGCACGTCTGCGTTTATGAGTAGTGAATTTGTTACTAGGGGGACTTTGTGCCACTTTTTGAGCATACGAGATTGGAAAAGGGGAAGAAGTCTGTAATTGAGGAAATAATGATGTTGATCTAGCAAATGAGGGGTTTTTAACAGAAGATTGAGGAGGGAAAAGTGGAGAGGCTTCGAAGTAAGAATAGTCATGGAATGCCATTGCTTCATTAATATTTTTTGCCTGTTAAATCCTTTGCAAGAACGATCAAAAGCTAGGTGTTTTCCAGAGCAATAACATTAGTTTAAGGAATTTGAACAGTGTCAGAATGGGTTATTCCACATCTACTACACTTTTTGGCACTGCGGCAAGAATTGGCAGAGTGTCCGAATCATAAGCGTTTTTTGGATTGAGTAGAAGGAGCAATATATTTATCAACCTGGACTGGAACCGAAAAAAATTCTAGATCCCTGGGGCATGGACGTCCCTCAAAGGTAACAAGAATTGTTCTTGATGGAACATATTCATAATATTCTGTCATCTTTGGTTATTCTGCGGTTGAGTCTTCTAGCACCAATCACTTTTTTATTTTGCGAATAAGCTTGTAATGCGTATTGCCCAGATAAGCCCAAAGGAGACAGAGTCCAATTAAATTAACTGTTTTATTTCTGAAAATAATATGTATAATGATAAAAATAAATTAAAATGAAATAATTCAATATTCTATATAATACTTCGGTACGTAAATATTTCGAAGGTCACGCTTCGTCGATCCGTAACCTTCCGTCGGTTGATAGGTACTGACAGCCTGAATTGAACCTAGGTGGAACTAAAGCGGTGTGTGTTTCTATTTTGTAGATATACTAGTCGGTAGGCGTGACTCTCTATGTCCTGTGAAAGGTTCAGCTAACCGGGGATCCGAGCAGCCGGCGGATCAATACTCTTTCGGTTTTAGTCTCAAGATTCGGGAGTATCGTTTATAGCGAGTCACAACCCAGCTTAACGAATACTTCTACGTGTAGGGACTGTAATTATTCCAGTGTGTCAATACCACACCAAAATTATTCTAACAGTTAGAACAATCGTTCATGTTTCCGTCATTACCAGAAACTAACGGCCGTTCTAATGAGTGATGCACAGAGTAAGATCAATACTCCGACTTAGTACAACACTCGGCAGAAGACAGTGTAAAGCGTTTAAGGTTGAAGTCAGTACCCTCGACCTACGCTTCGCACTGAAGGCAGCTGAACTTGTAGGAGCAGAAGTCCGTAAACCAAGTCCCTCTTCGTCTGTTGATCCGCATTTTTATATCCATCGTGGTGGTGGTGGTAGTCTATGTCCCTTCTGTAAGCTTTGTTCATTAGAAAAGAATTAGCATCACGAGAAGTTTTGAAGGTAATTCCTATTTTGTTGGAACCTTTCTTTTGGATATTTTTAATGTTTTGGATGTTAAGTTTCCGTAGAATTTTTCCAACATCCATGGGATGAATACTAGGGGGAGTACCACTACTTTTGATGGGTCCTACTATAACTAAATAGGGCCCAAAATCAGTATCAGAGTACTTTAATCTTCTCCCTTTAGAAGCCTCAACACGTTGTTCCAATATTAAAATTTCCTTTATGACTTCGGGATCGTTTTGAAAGCAGATTTCAGTGGAAGCGAGTTCATCTTTCAAGTTTTTAATGCCTTTTTCTAATAGAGGAGAAAGTTGTGATGCGAAGAATTTATTAAATTTTTTGAAGATGGTGATAAAGCATTAAGAAATGAATAAAAGGAAGAGTTGTTGGGGGCATCATCCCCCCTCTTGATGGTGGAAACTTAGACTAAAGCGTCTTTCTGAAGAACACGCGGCAAAAAAAATTAAGTTAGTTTAACTTACAGAGAGATTATTCACTAATCACTAAAATGATATAAGTCAATATAATATGACTTAACTAAAAACACCAATAAATCGTAACTAAAAATGAAACTAACTGAACTTAGCAAATTTTATTAATTTCACAATCGACAACGACAACCAGCGTTCATGTCAAATCTGAATAATCTTTATATATTGATGTTATCAGGCATATGACATATACATACACGACAATGAGATGAACTGTGAATCATAGACAAGAGACAATGGATACAGAATTATTAAACACCTGCCCCGTCAAGATTAAATCTAACAGAAGTTATAATATGTCTACCTTACCTAGATCGTTTATGTTTGGAAACATTAGTTCACGTATAAAGGAATTGAAATACTTATATCATCAATATCATTATTACGGGTTAGGTATACTCATTACAGAGTATGTTTTTCAGGGTCTGGCTGTTGTCTTGATTAGAAATTGATTCGGGCAATAGTTCATGTTCCATATTTGATTGTTCGAATCAACCGCTATCTCTTCATTTTAAATATACGATAATAACACATTATACATCATATATCCGTCATCACTCCAAGGTTATTCACCCTGTATTATTTCTTCTATAAAATAGTAAATTATTCTCACTCTGTTTCGGGATTTTTTTATCTTACTGTAATGAATTTATATATCGTACTTTTGGCGAACACATACTCGATCTTAATATCGGTGGATGTGCGGTACCTTCGCCAAAGTGTCGAATTAATGCTTTCCTTTTCTCTTGGACAATATAATAGTTATAACTTTTGCGTCGCTTCAATGCTCAATAACACAATATAAGTACACACATCTACTGCAAGATATATCCTGCTCTTCCCAGTACTCCTCTAGCTGAACGAAGCCTTCCTTTCAGGAAAATATATTCTATGTATATCAGATGCCTTTTTGGACATGCTACAGTTAATTCAAACCGTTACAAAATTAAATTGTCTACCGCAGATACATGTGACTGTGACGGAAGTTTCGACCATCTCAACGACTGGATGTTTAACTGTAGGTATAATAGAGAAGCAACGGAATATTCACCTAATTCCCTATCAGTTAAGAAGATATATTTTCCTCAAAACACAGTCTCTCTCTTGTACATAAGCTCTCAGAAACCTATTATAAGAGATATTTTATGGGAATTCCTTAAACGCACCCAACGAAAAATATAATGTTGCAATTTTATTTTGTTTTGTGTGAATGCATATATGAACGATTTAGATTTGGTTCCCTCTGTTTGTCCTTTTGTAGCAAATCCTCTTTAACCGTTGCCTTTCTTGTATGTCTAATCAAAGTCGCTATGACGGGAACCTTAGCGTGAAGAGGGTGTCTCTGTTTATCTCATTTGTTTTTCTTTTTTCATCCTCTCCAGAATTTTGGAAGTTTAGGAATATTTGCATGAAAGATAGAATGACAGTATCATAATTAAAATATGATAAACCAATAAACTATCGTGGCTAAATGGGGTGTAGTCCCAAAGCCAAATGGCCCCCGGGCCAGAAAGGAAAAAAAAAGTACATACATAATCAATAAACAAAAAACATAAATAAATATGTATAAATATGAACCAATAAAAATTTCTTAACTTAAACCATAAGTGAGTTAAGATCTGTATAAGTCAGATTACTCAACATTTCCATTATTTAACCTATAGAATTATACTGTATTATATGTTTGAAATTTATTTTTAATTATCTCGTTTACTTTCTCAATAAATCTTTCGAGAACATTTCCCTCCCATGAAATTAGACTTTTTTTATTATATTCAGTAAACAAGTTGATGTATTTTCCACGATTCCTTATAATTTACAAAATCCCCAAGGAAACTGCTTCTGATCTCTCTGAATCTGAAAAAAACCCGGTAAACAAACTAACTTAAACCAATTCCATGTACTTCCCGACTCATCTTGTTTAAGTCACGCTCGTCCCCGTAGACCTTTTTCCCAGTACGTTTAACCTCAAGACAAAAACGTAATTTTGTTTGTTATATAATTAGGGGTGGAAGCAGCCGGTAATGTTGTTCTTTTAAAAAGGAATGAGGAAGAGTAGCTAATGGGTAGGGAAACTGTAATTAACATCAAGTTTACTAGGAGAAACTAATTTTCTGTCGAAAATAGTTTGTGGAACGAGATAATTTATTTAGATTCGATTCCTCTATACAGGATACATTATATTTTGGTTATCGTTTCTTTTACGGAGAATCGATGTGCGTACGAATGTTTGATGCATTCTGTCTCCCTCTCTCTCTTTCTCTCACTCTCTCTCTTTCTCTCACTCTCTCTCTTTCTCTCTATCTCTCCCTCCGATAACTAAAATAGTAGTTTCGTAGCTTAAGTCTGGGAGTTAATTTGTAAAATTGTTGGAGCATAAAATACGTTACCATTTGCCCTAACTAAATTTTTTACAAAATTCTGATTCCATCTTTATAAATGTATAAATTCAAAAATTACCACTATATTTCAAAATATACTAAGTTGTGAACAAAATGTCATCTGTCTTACGGAAATGTGGCTCAATGCATCGAAATGTTTACATCATACAAAGTGTATTGACGAGATAGGGAAATGAGTTCTGCCACAAATCATACAGGAAGGGGTGTCCTCATAGCCGTCTCCGAAGAACTAACTAGTTATCCTGAGGATTCTTGGCTGTCCAAAGCAGAGAATGTATGGGTCATAATCATCCCTCTTAATGGACTTCGAAAATGCATATAGGGTGTGTTTACATACCTCCCAGAGACATGACTGCATTACATTTTTTCTGTACTAAGCTTATTGATATTTACTTAAACAATAATAACGATACTTTTATCATATGTAGATATTTTAATATCTTTTACACTCGTACCAATTCTCGTCTTTCAATTTATGTAGCTCACATACTGCTAGTTGTTATACCCAACCCCCAAACCTCCACCTTATACATTTTTCTAAATGTGATACTTAAAACCAATAAATAACTAAGGCCCTGCAAGTGGTACAATGAAAGAAACTAGTTGCCTTTATCGTACCAGGTGACTCCTTGATCATACCCTGTACAATTCATATGTGATTAATAGCGTATGAAATAAACTAGAAATAATAGACTTAAAAAGAGCTGATTTTTCATGACATGAACAGTTAATATACAAATACTGTAGATATAAGGACATATAATGAAAACTTGAGCTATAATGAAATTAAGATAAAGGCCTACTATTTATCTACATTTGACACATGTAAACTGTTGAGGCCTGTCTTTGTTTGCGATTCCTGCACAAGTATCATGCACCCACAAATTACAAACCTGACATTGGATCATATCTTCTACCAGGCTGGTTTCACACAAGAAACAATACCATTCTTCAGGTTACACTTCTACCACAACAGCAGATTGATTCGAAGAAGATGCGAAGTTAACCATGGACCCAGAGGAAACTTTTGCTAATTTTCCACGGAATCCAATGTTTTTATTCACGTTGTGTATCTTTTTTAAATATATTTTTCTTTTTATATACAAATCTCTTTTATGCAGAACTCAATTTCTCTTTCAACGCTTTAACCTTCTCTTTGTTTAACTTAAGCTCCTTTTGTAGCTCCAATTGGTTTTTGTATGGGAGGCTAGTCAAAATAGATGCTTTTTGTCCTACATACTCAGACTTGGATTTTGATTTAGGTTTAGGTATAGGGGACAGTGTCTCAATTGGAATTGTAAGCTTTCTACTTGCCGAATGCTGGCTATTATTGTATGCCATCATTTCAGTGGCTGAGTGAGTGAGGTTTGAAATTTCTGGCAGCGAAATTAAGTTATGTCTTCTTTCTTTGAGCACTCAGGGTCAGTAGGCATACACAGTTTGATTAAATTTTCAGCTGCCGAAAATTCGCAGTCTTTAAATACCGAACGATCAACCGGCCAAACTCCAGTAACTGTAAATCCATTTATTGCGTTCTCAATTGTAGCCGCTTTCGAATAAGCCTCTGTACACAACCCAGCCACCTGGTACTGTGTAACACACAGTCCGGGATTTGATATTAACCATTTCTGTATAGCTTTCTTAAAATTACTTTTCAGTGGACTGAAGAAACTTTTATCGAGGGGTTGTAGTCGATGAGAAGTATGACCAGGCAGCTGTAACAATATTACGCCATGTTCCCTAGCCATTTCAATTGCCTCTAGATTCTTCGAATGTGTAGTATGCCCCCATCCAAAACTAGAATTACTTTTTTGTCAATGGTTGGTTTTACTATTTCAATGAAATTCCTAATCCACGTTTGAAGTAGATCACTTGTTATGTAGCCAGTTTCAGAAATTAGGATTACACTTCCAGTGGGAGCGTCCACTTTTAGCTCATTCGCATTCGTTTAAATATTAACATTGGCGATACAAAGTTCTCAGAAGCGACAAACGTAGTGTTCACTCCACGCTCGCAACTAGATATTGAACCAATTTGTTTTTTATCTTTCAGACCAAGTACCTTTTGACATTTCTTTTGAACAATACATAAACCTGATTCATCTACATAAAAAATTCTTGTCGCGTTAATCTGATTTTCATCTACAAGTTTCTCAAGGATGTCAAAAAAACCATGAACATTCTCTTTATTGAATCCCTTAACCCGTGCCTGAGACGTTGCAGTGGGTTCTCGCAAACTGAGTTCTGGATGGCGAGCCTTGAATCCATAATACCATTTTTTCCCGCTAATTGGGTTTGCTTATTAAAATTATGAGATATAGGGCTTTTTTCAGCTATCTGAAATGCTAATTTCCTCACATTAGTTATTGTCAATCGAAACATTAGGCTTTGAAGATGTAAGATGTGGTCAAGCAATGCTTTTCCTACATCTTCCGGTAATGTGGTTTGCTTCACGATGATCTTGACTTCTCCATTAGCAGAACTATTTGTCTCCTTCGGATGGCGGTTGAAAGTAGGTTTAGGAATGTTATATGTGCGGTAGCAATCGTTGAAACCCGTACCTCCGTTCCGAAAAGAAATAAGAGCACGATGCATATCATCTTCGGTCCACGCTCCATATTTCCTTTTTGGCATCTAGAACACACACATAGATGTGTATTAGAAATTGAGTGTCGTTTAAAAGTTACTGGTACGATCAAGGGAACCTTAAAATAGCGGTATGATGAAGGAACCTAAAAGTGGTATGACGAGGGCAACTCGTCGTAGCGGGGAATAAATAAAATAAAATGAAGTTCTTCATTTTTTAAACGACAAACAAAGTTTGTATAAAATTCGTCAACAGTTTTCTTAAAAACTAATTTAACTAACTAACTAACTAATCCAGCTTAGAAGTAAAGTGAAAATGACGCATAGTGAAAAATATAGTATAATATACACAAAGTTGTTACAAATTTAAAAACTCATCGACTGAATAAAAACACGTATCTACTAAAAACGATTTGAGTGAAATTTTGAATGATTTTATTGTTTTACTTGATTTAATATATAATGGTAATTTGTTAAAAAGTCGTAGTCCCATTATATGAGGGTATTTGAAAGTAATATTACTTTTAGGAAAAGTCAAAGACAGATTATTACAGCGTCTTGTATTGATATTATGCTTCTGGTAGTTAGTTTTGAAATCACATATGTTGTTATATATGAAAACACAAACATCTAAAATATACAAACAGGGCAACGTTAATATTTTCAATTTTTTAAAGTGTTCTCTACAACCAGTTAGACGAGAGACACCAGCAATACAACGAATTATTCTTTTCTGTGACACAAATACGTCTTTAGAATTGGTAGACATTCCCCAGAAAGATATGCCATACCTCAGACGGGATTCCACTTGTGCATAATCATTTGTTTTTGTGTAAGAATAGATCTCAGATTTTTGAATAAGTAATTACTGGAATTTACCTTTGAAATAATTGCCTCACATTGCTTACTCCAATCAAGACATTCGTCGATCAGCAAGCCCAGAAATTTGACACAAGAGACACACTTTATCGATTGATTATCAATTTTTAGATCTACAAACTGCAGTTGTTTTTGTCTATGATGAAATTGTATCGCTTGCGTTTTTTCTGCATTAATATAGAGTGAATTCATGCAAAACCAATTATAAAGACCCGTCAAGAGACTATTATAATTATCTTCAACTACTGATTGACACTTATCAGAAACCAACAACGAGGTGTCATCAGCATATGATGTAAAGTGAGTTGATAAGTTAACCGACACAATGTCATTTATATAAATTAAAAATAGAATTGGACCCATAATTGATCCTTGGGGCACTCCTACTGTTGATGATAGATAATGTGATGTACAGGTTTCGATACTGTTTTTTGATATTTTTGGTAAGCTCACGTATTGTTGACGTGCATTTAAGTAAGATGTGATACAATTTAGTGAGTGATTTTGGATTCGTATATTATATAATTTCTTAGTTAAGATGTTATGATCGACACAGTCAAATACCCTGCTGAGATCACAAAAGATCCCAACAGGACACTCACCCGACTCCATCATATTTGTAACTTCTTGATAAAAAGAATGTATTGCGCTGTTAATTGATTTTGCAGTTTGAAAACCGTGTTGGTTTTGCACAATCGTATTATTTAGCTGTAGGTATGCATTAAGCCTTTTCAGATAGCTATCCTCCAAATTTTTTGAAAATATAGAAGGAATAGTTATAGGACGGTAATTTCTAACCTGTTTAGGATCACCTTTCATATTCATATTGGAATTATTTTTCCAGTTTTGATCAAATCCGGAAAAGTTCAATTCGAAAAGGAAAGATTGACAAGATATGTCAGTGGGGATATTATAAATGGCAATATTTTTTAAATTAAGAATGCTGGTACTTCATCGAAACCACAAGATGTTTTATTTTTAAGTTTGGCATGTAAGAGTTCATATAATTCTACCTGATTAAGAGAACACAAACGAAAGGTATCATTGGGTATTTTTGATTCATTAAAATTAAAATTGAGTTGTTCTCCAATTGCTCCGGTACGTGAAATTTTCGACACCATTTCCTGTGACGCATTGTTAAAAAATGTGTTAAACATATTAGCTACGTGAGTAGGATTATCTATTATTACATTATCGTTATTATACAATGAAATAACTTTTTTACGCTCATTATTTGCAGTAAAATCATTTATTAGTTTCCATGCACTTTTTGTTGGATTATCCGAACTTGGAATTATGGTTTGATAATGTATTTTCCTAGTTGTTTGTAAACGTTTTACATGTTCTTTTTTTCGTAAATTATAGTATGGCCGTAGTTGCGGAAATTGTCTAGACAATGCATGCAGATTTTTTAAATTATTGCTAGAACATTGCATATCTTTGTCTATCCACCTTTTATTATTCTTGATTAGTTTCCTTTTCAACAGTGAATAATGAATATTAGAATATTGCATAAAGATACTCATAAAATTATCAAAAGCTAGATTGGTATCCAAAATTCCATATAGAGTATTCCAGTTATCAAGAATGAGACTATCAACAAAATGACTCGTCGCACTCTCAGCAAAAACTCTCCTATAGCAAAAACTTGGTAGGGCAACCGATTCATAAACGATTTCCACAAATACTGTACGGTGATCCGATACAGTGTTGTCAAAGACACAGGCCAAGGGAATATTCAGAAAGTTGACCAATACATTATCAATAGTTGTACTGCTGGTATACGACACCCTAGTCGGCCACTTGACAATATTATTGTGTATATTAAAAGGTGATAACACATTTAAAAGTTCACTGTGATTACTATTTTTTGTTCTAGTATCAATATTAAAGTCACCGCAAATAATAAAAGAAATATAGAAATCATAACCAACAAAGAAAACTACGGCTGATTTTTCATTACTAAATTGAATGTAATAAATAAGTATATGCACTAAAGTGAGTTACTTTTACCCTAAAAGTATCTGTGAGCTTACGATAGATGGTGAAATATTACATGGAACCAGCCACAAATACATAAACTAATATGAAACATAAGCCACTACAAACAAACACGTGTAACTTTTGCTACTGGCTCTCCACAATAACAAGTACGTAATGTCGCCGCTTGAGTGCTCTAGCATCACTGTTAGTGGGAAAATAGGAGCTGGTACGATGAAGGATACGGTACGATCATGGCAACTCTCCTCTACAATATTTTATATTTATACTATTGTAGTATACTCTAGAATTTTCAATGTTTACCTGTATTTCTTGATGTTTTTACTCGTATATGTAATCTGTATCGCAATGTCCAATGTGCATGTATATACGATTATTTTGTTGGGAAGGGAATGAAAGTGCCCCAACGTTCAAGTCCTCCTTTTGCTGGCTTTCATTTATTTGCTAATTAGATTTATTTATACATTCCATTACTTACAAATTCCATTGTGTCTTTATTTGGTGAATAAATTATTATTACTGTGTGAGGAATAATCTTTTTCTAAATGTATCAAAATGTAATTATACACAGTTTTCTCGTAGTAATTCAGAATTGAACTGCAACACATGAAATTTCTAATAGCGTATTACATGCTGTAGATACTGTTAAAGATCTTGGTATTCTTTTAGACTCCAAATTACTTTTCGATCTGTCAATTTGTAATATAACTAGAAACTAGAAGTTGGGCTTCATATACAGAACATGTTTCGAACTTCAAAATCCTCTTACCGTTAGATCATTATATAGCACACGTAAATAGTATATTAACGTTTGGTTCTTCTATTCAATATATATTTCAAAATTAGAAACAGTCCAAAACAAGTTTATTTCATATTGTAAAAGAAAATTTTAACCCGATGTGGATAGGCAACGTATTCGCTCTAATTTAAAGATAATTTCACTAGAACATTGTACGCAAATTGCGAATATACTAATTATTCACAAAATCCTCAATAACGATATAGTGTGACGTGATTCCTTTCCTCAAAAGAATTACGAACGTCACTATGACACCCGCGGCTTTACTATCTACCAGATTTTCTCGGGCGCCAGATTTTTGGGATGGTTAACTCCACTGAACTCTCGATAATGGTAGCGTCAAGAGTTACCAGGGTAGCAACTGATGGAGGTTAAGTAATTCCAGGGATCTGTTGTTCTTGACCTCTATGCCGTGCGAAGTGGAAAACAGGCTTCAATTGTTTACCACTGTCGGAAAATGAAACTACCTGAGCTTTATAAAATTTTACAATTTATTTCGACTTCGAAATAATTTGGGAAAAGGAAAGTAAAACGAACCACGTAGCTATATATTTAAAATAACTAAATATTCATGAAAACCCTTCAGTATTTACGATTAAGATTTAAATTACAAACCAGGCCAAAGCACTTTATTACAGAATAAATGTTTTACGATTACAAGCCTAACGCCACGCTTCCACATTAACATTCAAGTGAATCGGATTGAATTTTATTATTGAAAAATAGTTATCAAATTATATTAAATTAGTTATATTTAAAAGTGAAAGAGTTAGTTCACAAGAAATTTATTGAGCATCCCTCAAAGATTTCTATACAATACCCTCACCCCCAATAACGGGCGCGGCCTCGCAGTATTAATCAAAAAGGACATAAAATTTCAACTCTTGCAACCGAATAATTCTTCGATTGAGCATATCTCAGTACTTATTGACAATAAATTCAAAGTAGTGGGGGCATACAACTCGCCTAATAAAAAGCTAAGCGAAAGAGATTTCCTTAACATCACAAGAACACACAATAGGGTTCTCATAGTGGGCGACTTAAATTGTAAGCCCCCACTATGGGACTCCTATGCCACTCACGCAAACACTAACGGAAATACTCTCCTGAGGTTTTGCGATAACTCCGACTGCAATATTTTCAGTACAGATGACCCCACCCATTTTCCATTCTCTGGCTTTACCCACAGCACAATAGATCTTGCCATCGGCAGAAACATAAATACCATCACAAAAATGAAAACCATCACTGACCTCAACTCCGACCACGATCCCATCTTACTTGAACTCAAAATAACACACATTACACACTCACCCCCAACAAGAACACACGATTACACAACCACAAACTGGACATTATACAGGAAACACATAAATGAAAACTTAGAAATAACGGACAAAATAGAAAACCAAAAACAACTAGTTAACACAGTACAGAATCTACAAAACATTATAATCACAGCCAGAATCAAAACAACATCCCTTAAACCTAAACCCAGAACCCAAAACCCCCTCCCTGACCATATAACTAAAATTATATATGACAAAAACAAAATCCGAAGACGATGGCAAGTTAGCAGAAAAGACGAAGACAGACAAGTGCTAAAATATTACCAAAATATAATTAACGTCCAGATTAATTACCATAGAAAACACGAATGGAAACTCTTTCTAGAAAACCTCTCTCCAAAAAATTATTCACTATGGAAGATAACAAAAAAGTTTGAAAATAAGAGGGATGAAATTCCAAAAATATAATCAAATGGTAAAACTTTCACTCAGAAGTCGAATATTGCGGAGGCTTTTGGAGAATATTTCCAGGACAATTTCACAAATAACACAGTAAACACACAACACCATCTTAATATAACACAAACAGTAACAGACCACCTACTCAACACCCACACAATCAATAAAACAAACTTAGCAACTACT
The DNA here is from genome assembly GCA_963921935.1 of Galeruca laticollis. Classification (NCBI taxonomy): domain Eukaryota; kingdom Metazoa; phylum Arthropoda; class Insecta; order Coleoptera; family Chrysomelidae; genus Galeruca; species Galeruca laticollis. The sequence goes on from OY998177.1 coordinate 124,410,886, forward strand.
TCTGAAATCGTAAACACAATTGCTTCTCTTAAAAATAGGACAGCGCCGGGGTTGGACGGTATATCAAACATCCTCCTCAAAAGCTTACCAAAAAAAGCAATTGTGCAAATAACACACATAGTTAATTACATAATTAAAACCGGTATATACCCAGATATGTTCAAGATTGCCAATGTTATCCCAATTATCAAAGCCAACAAGCAATCTTGTTATGTGGATAGTTACAGACCGATTTCACTATTAAACAACATAGCAAAGATGATTGATAAAATAATATTAAAAAGAATTCAACACTTTGTTGATAAAGAAAACATAATTCCGCAAGAACAGTACGGTTTCCGGGGCGGTCACAGTACTGTTGCTCAGATTATTAGGGTCTTCAACCACATTAGGGAGGAATTTTATAAAAAAAAAACAAATCTGTGATGGTTACCATTGACATACAGAAAGCTTTCGATACGGTATGGAACGATGGACTATTATACAAACTAATGAAACTCAAAACACCGGAATATTTAATAAAAGTTATAAAATCATATCTCACAAACAGAAAATTTTACTCTCGTGTGAATGATGGCGTAGCTGGGCCATACCCCATACAAGCCGCAGTTCCACAAGGGTCAGTTCTCTCACCTTTGCTATACTCCCTATTCACCCATGATTCACCCTCTTCCCCACAAATCCTAACTGCCATGTATGCGGACGATACTTGTTTTGTATCTTTTGCAATATCACCGGACACTGCACTTCAAAATATACAAACATACATTAACACACAAATACTCACTTACATGAGAGACAATAAATTGACGATCAACCCCTCAAAGACAGAGTACATGTTACTTAGGAGGAAAGCAAGGAACAATGGCTCATTGCAATCTCAGCTGTGTGTAGATGGGCAAACTACCACCCCAATAGCCCGTTAAAATACCTTGGCTACACAGTGCAGGGCAATACCAACGCCAACGCACACATTTCCAAGCAAGTACAAAAAGCGAAGATGGCAATGAGCAAATTGTACCCTTTGATTTGCAAAAAAAGTTGTCTCTCAGTACACAATAAATTGATGATTTATAGACAAATCATCAGACCCACACTAACTTACGCTGCTCTTGCTCATTACACCGCCACAAAACACAACTTTCATACACTACAGGTGGTGCAAAATAAGTGCCTCCGCGTGGCAATACCCCATAAAATCGAATATCCAAAACTTCCAAAAAATTCGTGGTTACATGAACAAGCCGACATGCCCACTAAAGAGGACTTTATAACTAAAATATCACAAAATTTTTATAATTTTTGCTTACCTAAAAACCTTCGTGAAACACTCAGAGCCGCCAATCGCGCAAAAGACACCCGTGATAGTGGGTGTAGGGTTTTGCATGGTAATTTATTCACATAACAAGTTGTTATTCCTTAACAACCAAATACATCGATATAGAGGGTAACGTAGTCACCACTAATCAACCAAACATTCCTATAACCAAACATATACCTCCCTAAAATGAACATCAGACATGTTGCCGTCTCTCATAAACTAATACCTGTTCGTTTTGAAACCCTGTTTTTCAGCTGCTTTTCAGGGATATACTAGTCGAAATAGCTGTGGAGTCATAGTTGTGAATTCGGGACCAAGTAAGTTACATAACAAAATTAAGTGGATTATGCGTTTAGCAAGGTGCCATGAATTGAATGCCAAATCACATGATTGCACCAGTACGGCCAGAACATCGGCTTGTTGTATATATTTTATATGTATATGTCGTGGATGTAATTTTAAATTATCAATGTAAATCTATTGTAAATAAAGACATTTTAGAACAAACAAACAAACAAGCCTAACGTGCTAAGTTTTCGGCGATTGCCGGTGAAAATCAGAGAAAATTGAGTAGCATTACGGTGAAAATTACACAGAGAAAGCGTTATCAAGGCACTAGCGGTGTTTTACGGGAGCGTTTCTTGGTATTTGTGTACGGCTTAGAATAGAACGGCGGTAACTAATAAATTGCCCTCGGTTTTTGTGCGGATATTACCCCGGCCGTTGGTGCTAAAATCAATCGCGTAAAGATCAGTTAGTCGGCAGAATCCGAAAACCTCTCCCTGGCGAACCTGCTATGGCAGCGAACGCTCGTGAGATTATTTCATTTCACGCCTTGGAAAACCCTCGAGGATGTCCCTGCTATGGCAGTGAACACAGACGAGGCTCCTCCAAGTTGCCTATTATCAAATATTTAGAGTCACGCTACCAAGGCCTATGGTACTAGATTGAGCAACCCCCGAAATACTTTGAGAATCCCTCAAGAATCTACCTGCTTTGCAGCGAGGATGCTTAAAGGTTTCCCAACGGTATTTCCTTTCCCTAGTGTTGTATACCGGAATCGGGATTCCCGAAATACCTTGAAAATCCCCCAAGAATCTACCTGCTTTGCAGCGAGGATGCTTGAAGGTTTCCCAACGGTATTTCCCTTCCCTAATGTTGTATATCGGAATCAGGATTCCCGAAATACTTTGAAAATCCCCCAAGAATCTACCTGCTTTGCAGCGAGGATGCTTGGGAGTTTTCCAACTATATGTATTTCTTTTCCCCTAAAGTTGTATACCGGAATCGGGATTCCCTAAATACCTTGAAAATCCCCCAAGAATCTACCTGCTTTGCAGCGAGGATGCTTGGGAGTTTTCCAACTATATTTCTTTTCCCCTAAAGTTGTATACCGGAATCGGGATTCCCAAAATACCTTGAAAATCCCCCAAGAATGTACCTGCTTTGCAGCGAGGATGCTTGGGAGTTTCCCAACTATATTTCTTTTCCCCTAAAGTTGTATACCGGAATCGAGATTGCCGAAATACCTTGAAAATCCCCCATGAATCTACCTGCTTTGCAGCGAGGATGCTTGGGAGTTTCCCAACTATATTTCTTCTCTCCTAAAGTTAAAACTAACAGTAAATTCTTACTTCGGAATTGTACACGAATACGCGCAAAATCACTCGAATTAAACAAGCAGTTAGCAAAAATAAAATCTGTTGATACAGCTAAGAAAGACGCTAGGAGCAAAATGAATTTAACACAAGAAGAATGATTTATAAAATAATTTCTAAATTCGCTCACCTTGTTGGCGAAAATCAGTCGGCGTTTCGAAAACGGCGGAAAAACGGCGGAAAATGGCGGAACTGTAAAAGCACAGAACTAGGAGCTACAGAGCTAGGATAGCAAAAGAGGCCTATTCCGTCCCGTTTGCCGGTTTTATACATTCTTCCCTCGACCCCATCCAGGAGGTCCCCTACTTAACAATCTTAAGAACTACGCGGACTGATTTGCGCGAACGGTACAGTAAGCAATACATATTCAATATATACCGTATGCATCAAAATCAATATACATATTTAAAATTATTAACAGCAAATAAATTTACAGCTTTTGATGAAAGAGGGGTGTATAAGTGAATAATAAAATAACTTAATAATAATACTAATAAAATGAGAAATTAAAATGTATACAGTGGGATGTCGGAACGAAAAATAGTAACATCGTAACAATAGTAAGATAAATAAATTGTCTTAGAAAATTATAGATAGAATAATGTACCAAATAACAATAAATGATTTAAAAAATATCAGATAAATTTGGCACACACTGTAGAAATTTAAAAAGTAGCTAAATAATTAATCAGAAGTTAGGTAAAGATTTTGAAATTGAAATGAAATCAAAAGGGTACAGTGTGATAAAGAAACATTGACCAAAGTCAGGAGTCTAAAAGCTTATTTTATTGATTATAAATTATTTTATATATTACGTAGGATTTTAATTATAAGAAGGTTGAGTAATTTACCCGAACATACAGAGTATGTTTTAAAATTTATATTTGTTAAGTGCGGGTGACAAGTTAAGGTTATAGAAAAAAATTAGTGATGAGTAAGGAGAAAGAATACTTGTTCTATGTCTAATGACTACTTTCTGATTGTTTGCGGTTTCCAAGAGATACAAATCCAGGTGACTAAAATTAAATAAAATAGTGTTATTAAGAAAATTCTGAAAGAGCTGTCAAAAATTTAAAATTTTAAAGAAGTCAAAAATTTTTCTCAAAAAAAGATACAATTAATAAAATAGGAAGTCTTTTAAACAGACACTGTCTATAAAGAGAGAGCAAGCTGAATTGGACAAGTTTTGCATGTAATGGTAAAGGAGATAATTCCCAAAATTTTGAAGAGAAGATAAGAAAGGGTAAATCCTACATACCGTATACACTGGTTTAGTGAGGAGTTGAATAATTTCATCAAGAGGATTTCCTTTATAAAGAGTGTTTGACAGTGGACTGAAACGTAACAAATCTTTATAAATATTTTGTCGGAGAGAATCATCATATTGGTTGGAAACTTTGAAACAATTGAATAAATAGTGATAAATACCGTAAACGATTTGCTTGCTGCTGAGTCTGTATGCTTTGCATTTGAGTTTACAATAATTAGAAACAGTACAAAGACTTTATTTGCCATAACTCCGTTTTTTTATTGTAGTATTTGTCATTGTAGATTTATAGGTTAAGTTTCTTCTTTTTTATTTTCGTATAGAGAATGGATTCAATCTACTACGTCTATCATTGAACTATTTTGAAATTTCTCATCGATATATATAGTGACCTAAATTTGGTAATCCATTCTTTAAAAATTTCAAACTTAACTAATTAATAAACATATTTTGTAATTAATTAGTTTGTTTTTCTGGAGTAGCTTGGTTGGGCATTGATATATTGAAAGTCTGAGACAGTTGGAGGCCATAGGTCTGGAAAGTTGAAATATTGAACCCGTACGCCCAGAGAGCGGAAGCAAAGAGTTCTAATATAAGATAGACAGTTACATAAAACTAAAATTATTATATCCGGAGCACATAAATTCATAAATAATTCAAATTCAATAGAACAAATTGTTTGTTAAAGCCCAAGTGTGACAATTTATACTTTAACATTGACATTAAACAAAATTGCATTATAATTTTTCAAATTTATATTACAAAAGAAAAATATCGTCACAATAGATTGCCTGTCTGGAATTTACAAACTTCCTAACACTTAGTATTCCCAGCTACTCAACTAGAAACAATTATACCTTTTTCTACTTCTGTTACTATAACCGTACTTTGAACACGGGTTTGACATGCACAAAACGACTCTTTATACACTAGTGTTTAAAATGTGAAAAGTCACATCTCGTTTATCTTTTGTTTTTTAAACGTCAAATCAAGTATATCTTTTGTATGTTAAATTTCATGTTCCGTGATAATTTGGTTATTGTGCGTCATTTGATTTGTCAGTCAGCAATCGTCCGTCATGTAATGAATATAATTCAAATATAATATAATTTTTTCCTTCCCACAGGCGAAGAAAAAGTATAGTAAGCACCTCGTGTTAAAAATGTCTTTAGTCAGTAACCTTGTTGACACTTTGTACTTAATATACTATTATCACATTCACCAATTATTTTCTGAATGGAAAATGTCGGTTGGTATTCAATAGTAATACAACAAGTGTAATGATGATTATCGAAATACAAATTTCTTCTCTTTTTCGAAACAAATTGTTGTTTTAGGAAACCACACTCGCACTTACGCGCTCGAACGGTTTCCAAACATCAATTTGTTTCTCAAAATCGAAGGAATTTTCGATAATCATAGTAGGAGAGCTAGTGGTGTGTCTGTAAGGCTAGAAATTCTTATGGTGATGAGTCATAGTTGCCTAAGTACAATGACCATCGCCTGGCACGCCTCAGCCCTGCACGTCATCAACCCCTATATTTTTGAAAGTATAGGAAACATTTGAAAAAAAAGCTTATTCCTGTAAGCTTGAAATTTTTTTTCCATTTAGTTTATTTGTTATTAAGTTCAAATAAAAATTGACAGGCGTTTTCGATTAGCACAAGTACCTTACAGGTGAGCCTGAAGGTGTATTATGTGTAAATTAAAATAAACTTTATTCTGTAAAGTTGAAATTTACAGATATGTTTCTTTAAACGATTTAAAGTAAGTTGGTACAATGACAGGCGGTTCTGGCTAGCATAAGTCATTGACAGACGAGGGGAAAGATGCTATGGGAGTGCGAATAAGACGAGTAGCATAAAAAATCATATTGTTGATGCAAATTACATTAGGTAAAAATATAAATTATGGGTAAAATGTATTTTATTAGTTGTAACATACTGTACATAAGACTTTTAAATTAATCATTATCATTATCTGATATGTCATCATCACTTTCTTCGTCATTGTCGATTTCATCATCTAAAAAGAAACAAGTTTTGAATACATTAATAATAACATTAAATCTCGGATCTTGCGCTCAATTATGTAGAATTCCATATATTTTTAGAAAATTAAGAATTTGTTTAATACCTTCAATGTGTTCTTCAGCTTCACTTGACTCATTCTGAGTATCATTAATTGGTGTCAAATAACAAATTTCTCCTATATTGTTGTGTAAATATTCATTTAAGTAATGATGAAATCCAACCCACATTGGTGTTTTTTGAATTTTTAACTTATGACAAATCATCAACAAAAAATTTTGTTTATAAATTAGTTGTAACGAAGCTGGTGACATTTCTTGTCTCAAATTGTCTGATAATGGCAATAATTGATCAATCATTCTTGGTTTTTTGGAGTATGGTACAATTTCTGAGATGATAACATCAAAAGCTCGCTTCCTTTTCTTTTATTGGAGATATGTAAGTTGACCAGATAGCTCTTCTGGGGTTTCATTATTTTCAGAACTATTTTGTTAGGAAATTTCCCCATTACTATCATCATTCTCAATAATTGTTCCATAGATAATACTCACAGTATCGTGTAAAGTATCTTTACCAGTTGCAGTATCGACATATCTATCAAAGTTATCGAACGCTACTCCAGTGTGCATAGCATTTCTTTTGCGAATTTCTACTGGACACATTTTCGAGCGGTTAAATGAAGTTGTTGTGGCTGCCGTTTCTAATTCTTCGACAATATGGTAGCTGCCAACAATGACCATATTTATTGATAATATCCACGATTCTCCTGCTACTTGTCAAGCTTTTCAATGTCATACCCAAAGTGATGTGTTTGTTGGTCTTGATAGCTCCATTACTGACATTATAAATTAAATTATATGCTAATGAATTTACTTTTCCTATACAAGTTGTGCTCGTTCTACGACGACGTTTGTAACCTCCCAAGAGAAAACTATAAAAATCAAAAACATGCTTGGGTATTTGGCATTCACCATTTATTAAATGAGAAGTTGTTATATCATCAGGTAAATCATTCTTGTCAATGTTGATGATAGATTGTCTTAAAATTAATGCTGCTTTTTGCGATATTTCCTCTTCTTTTAATAATTCGCACATTTTTAAATCAATATTATCATTTTTCAATGTGACATAATTCCGGATTCAACACCTTCAGCGTCAAAATTATTTTTTTCAGGAGGTTCAGCAGCAAATTAAGACAAAAATTCCACCTCGGGATGTTTCTGTGAAGTTACCGGTTGAAAAAATTGCTACTCAATAGATGGAACGTAATAAAGAGTATATAACTTAATAAAAAATACCTGTTGATGAAGTTGATGGTTCGTTCTGGCGATATTTTTTCATTACAGCAAAAAAGCTTTTGTAACACTTCCATGATAGCCTGCATTATTATTATTAACTTCCCCTGGCAAAGAAATGTCATGCAATTTTAAATTAAGTTGTTTCCTAATTTTTAATATTGATTTGCTTTTATCCAAAGTACTTGTAAATTTTACAGTTTTTTCATCAATATCTTGGTTGCAAATCACACAAACCACGTGCTCCGATTCCATCTTACTCACTATTTACTTAAATATGAATATAAAATGACAATACACAAAGATAACTGCACAATCACTGTAATGAATAGTTAAGATTAATACATAATTGAAATGTTTAACTTTAAATAGCTCACAACATAAAACAGCGAAATTTTTCGTGAAATAGTTGAACACGACTTCACGTAGGTAAATCGTTGTTAGAACTGACGAAATTTTTCGTTTCAAATCTTTCTACAAAAGCTGGTACACGACCCTCCGATTTTACCGTTAGATAAACTGTCTCATTCGGATCACTGCGTTTACGTTACGCCTCTCACTCGCACTCCCATAGCATCTTTCCCCCTGCCTGTCAAGGACTTATGCTAGCCAGAACCGCTTGTCATTGTACCAACTTACTTTAAATCGTTTAAAGAAACATATCTGTAAATTTCAACTTTACAGAATAAAGTTTATTTTAATTTACACATAGTACACCTTCAGGCTCACCTGTCAGGTACTTGTGCTCATCGAAAACGCCTGTCAATTTTTTTTGAACTTAATAACAAATAATAGTATATTATATACCGCGGGACTGAAGTAGTACATTTAATCCTGAAGGTAAAGTTTATGGCCCGACCGCAGGGAGGGCCATAATTTACCTGAAGGATTAAATGTACTTCAGTCGCAAGGTATATACGATACTTTTCGTACTTCCGGTATGATTTTATTAATTATTTCAATAATTTCAATCAGTTTTTTCTCTCTTCAACTCATTTAATAAACTGTCTTTAAAATAAGTTACCATAGTAACATTGCGTTGTGACAGTTATAATTTAGAAACATTGTCATTACTAGTGTCATTGTAAAGAAACATTGTTATTGATAATTATTGGTATCATGAGTGAAGAAGGTGTATCTGATATTGATAAAAGAGCAGCCGAAGTAGGTGAAGAATTGTTACCACCGAAATCTAGAAAACTATACGAGCAGCAGTACGATGCTTTTAAAAAGTGGTGCCGCTTAAAAAATGTGAGACAACCTACTGAAAATGCGCTGTTAGTCTACTTCGATGATAAATCAAAAGCGGTTTGTGCCTCAACTCTCTGGGCACATTACTCAATGCTGAAATCGGTTAACATTAGAGAAGATATTGATATAAGTAAATTTCCAAAATTATTAGCTTTTTTGAAGAGAAGAAATGAGGGATTTAAGCCAAAGAAGTCAAGAATTCTCACGTCTGAGCAGGTAGATCAGTTCTTACGGGAGGCTCCGGATGATAAATATTTAATGCTTAAGGTAAATTTGGAAATTTGTTTATATTCAGAAATTTTAAGAAATCAATTTTTTTGTAGGTTGCACTTATTTTGGGCGTTGCGGGAGCTTGTCGTGGAAAAGAGTTGGTTGATTTAGAAATCGACGATGTGAGAGATTTGGGCGATTCCTTCCTAATTGCGATTAGAAACACCAAAAGTAAAATTGACCGAAATTTTGTGATCAAAAATTCAGAAAACAGTGCCATCAGTTTTGTGGCGATATTTCGGAAATATGTGGCATTGCGAAAGACAGGGACAACTCATTCAAAATTTTTTGTTCAATACATCAACAAAGAATGTACTACGCGAGTAGTAGGAAAAAACATGTTTGGTACATTTCCACGGCAAATAGCAGCTTTCTTGAAATTAGAAAATGCGACGTCTTATACGGGACATTGTTTTAGACGCACATCTGCGTCTTTGTTAGCTGATTCGGGAGCAACAATAGACGTGCTGAAGAGACATGGAGGATGGAAATCCTCCAACGTGGCCGAGGGATATATTGAATCGTCTATTAAAAATAAACAAAAAATTTCAGATAAAATATTTGGTCAAGTCGCCGATTCGTCCACTATAGTTATGCCACAGTCCTCATTCTCGCTTCCTGTTTCCGCAGGATCTTCGAAACAAACACCAGTTCAATATGAAAAGGACCTATCTGTTACTCGTCAGTTACCTGCTGCATTAACCCAGGAAAGACTGGTCAATATGACGAACTGTCACAATATTAATTTGAATATTAACGTTAATTACCATTCTAATTAATTATATTTTTCAATAAAATATCCCTTAAATTCGTTTGTTTGTGATTTAATCGTTCCGGGAGTTTCGTCAATATTTAATCCCGGAGGGATTAAATGTGACACTTTAGTACCTGTCACAAGGGAGTGAAGTTGTCACTTTAGGCCCGGAAGTACGAAAACTAAATTGTAAACAAATTTCAAGCTTACACAAACAAGTTTTTTTTTCAAATGTTTCCTACACTTTCAAAAATATAGGGGTTGATGACATGCAGGGCTGACGCGTGCCAGGCGATGGTCATTGTACTTAGGCAACTATGACTCATCACCATAAGAATTTCTAGCCTTACAGACACACCGTTACTCGGACGATCCACTAGCTCTTGGTCTATCATCAATTAAACGAGTTGTATTTGTCAAGATTCTTTCACGAAAACAATCAAAATTGGGATATGAAAACGTTCGTTGCAAAATTCCATGAATTGTTTCCACACGTACTTTTTAGATCGCACGGTATTTTGCGGCATTTGTTCTTTTAATTCCTTTTGATTCTTTTTTAGATAAAACAGACCAAAACGGTTTTTAGAATTCATTCTTGATTCAATAATTCTGACGTTTCTTTATTAATTTGACATTTTCTGTCAGTCACTAGATTTTTAATATCGAATAAAACAACTAATGACAACGCGAAACACACAGATAGGAAAATTGCATGTATCCAATCAGGTGCCGAAATACAAAATCGAAAACATGGTGTTTACAGATATCAATCCTCATATTTAAACCAATCGAAAGCGCGTATTTTGTCTTGAGTGAAATCATCGGTGTAATCTTTTTGGAAAAATTGTGGGTTCAAATTAATTAAGTTTGCTAAGTTTAGATAGTATTATTTTTAGTTAAGGTTTATTGGTGTTTTTAAGTGACATTATATTGACTTATATCACTTTAGTGATTAGTGAATAATCTCTCTGTAAGTTAACCTAACTTAATTTTTTTCCCACATGTTCTTCAGAAAAACGCTTTAGTCTAAGTTTCCAACATCAAGATGGGGGATGAGGGCCCCAATAACTCTTCCTCACATTCATTTCATAATGATTTATCACCATCTTCAAAAAATTTAATAAATTCTTCGCATCACAACTTTCTCCTCTATTAGAAAAAGGCATTAAAAACTTGAAAGATGAACTCGCTTCCACTGAAATCTGCTTTCAAAACGATCCCGTAGTCATAAAGGAAATTTTAATATTGGAACATCGCGTTGAGGCTTCTAAAGTGAGAAGATTAAAGTACTCTGATACTGATTTTGGGCCCCATTTAGTTATAGTAGAACCCATCAAAAGTAGTGGTACTCCCCCTAGTATTCATCCTATGGAAGGAAGAAGTATTAGGAGAGCAAGACCAACTTAGAGTCATATATGGATGAGAGCATCAATCATGCAGGAAAACCCTCGCGATAGATGTTAATCGCGTCGTGGTTATTTATTCCCCACAATCAACTTTGCATCCCTACAACTACCGAAGTGTAGACATGATCGTCCAACAACTACATTCCTTGCAACTGGAAACAAAAGAATTAACAAAATCAAAAGAGAAAAGAAAAAGAAAAAAATTAAAAAATGAAGAAATTTTTGAGCAAGCTCGGGTAATTAACAAATCCAGCGTTATGTAGAAACGCCACAACTAAAATGGAAATTTCCAAAGAAAATTCCAAAGAGAAAAAGTGACTGGATCTCTAGATTTATAACACCGTTGAAAAAATATACGGTAATGGACAGAAATGTACTAAGAAAAGAATTCTCTTAACGTGACCAAAAATGTGTGTGAGTATTTAAAATACATTACGTAACTATACGGAAAATAAAAAGAAAAAAACAACAAGGCATGGCCTTTCCCCCCATTTCCTACTGTTGGAAAATTTGGAGAGAAGAAACCCACCTAGACAGAACCAATTGCTGAAAATTTAGCGATAACACACATAGAATATTCAAAAACGAGAATAGAAAGTTATATAGAACTTAAATCGGAAACACTTTCGCCATGAAAGTACGAAATTATAAACAATGGTATTGCAAACCACATAGAAAGTCGTCCACAAAAAAAATAGTTTTGTCAACAACGGAAAGAGAAAACAAAAGTATGCCATGTAACATAAAGAACACGTTTTACTCGTATCAACATACAGGGACGATAAAAATCAAGCGTATACTGAGAACGAAAACGCTACCAAGGAAAAATATAATTTCTCAGTGCACGCGACAAAAGAGATAGGGACTACTCAAAATTTGCCTACAGCAAGAAATTTCAGAAAATATTTCAGTATAAAGGTTGTTCCAAACTAAACTGATTTCTAAAGGTGCATAACGCAAGAAAATCTCAGAAAAATTGAAACATTCGCGGGAAAAATTTATGACGTTTTTTCAAAAACCCAAAAACAAAAAAAGAGATACGATAAAAAACACAAACATAATACATCAAATGTATTACACACAATATAATAGAAAGGATTCAAAATAATGTACCCTAGATACAACATAAAGAGAGAACATAAGGCATACGAAAAATAAAGATATTAGTGCTTTTGCACAACGGTAAAGATAAACACAAAATATAGTGTATAGAGGTACTATGATATATACGATAGTAGAAAAGCAAATTCTACTAAATAAAGACACAAAATACATTTGTAACCTAACACAATTGTTGACAACAGCAAGTACAAAATCCAAAAACTTAATATAGAAATACAGGATAAATCACCAAACTAATCAGAATCACTTTCTGATCTGATTCGCAAATTATAATCATGGCCAGATAAATTCGTATCAACAAAATGTTGATCAGAAAACTCACTATCAGGAAGATTTTCATCTACGTCAATAAACTGATTTTTTAAATCTGTACCATGCCAATTACCTAAATCATTACCGGAAAGGTCTTTTAAATTATACACTAACTTCGAGATCACTCTGTTGACAATACAAGGTATGTACTTAGGAGCAAATTTTACTGCAAATTATGATGATTATGATGAAAGAACATATTTCTTTTTCCATAACCTGTCTCCAACATGAAATTGCAAATCTCTCTTTCGTAAATTGTAATGTTTTGCATTTTTCTCATATGCATTTCTTAACTTTTTACGAACCTCAACAAAAAGTTTAGGAAGTATTTGAACATCATTAATTAGTTGTAATTTTTGACCAGTGTTAATGATGTTATTCGCGTTTTCAGAAATTGCACCGTAAAAATCTCCACTTAACGGAACGTTTCGAGCAAAATTTAGAAAAGCTGGGGAATAACCCGTAACGTCATGTTTCGCGGTTCTAATTGCTTATGCACCCTTGTGTAACGAAGTGTCCCAGTGTGTGATTTGCTTGGGATGATAACGAGCGTTATAAAAAAAATTTTGCACTTTGTACTGTGACATTAAGAGAAGAAGTGAAAACAGTACCATTGTCAACAGAAAAGATTTGTGGAACCCGAAAAAGAAGAAAAAACTTGATTTTCTATAAACTTCACAATGCCCTTAGCAGTTGCGTGTGGCATTGGAGGAACAAGACATATTTTTGTAAACCAATCGGTAATTACTAAAACAAATCTGTTACCAGATTTTGACTTTGGATATGGACCTATAAGATCAGCAGAAATCCATTGCCAAGAAAAATTAATATCTTTGTATTGACCCATAACACCAACTTTAGGTAGATTTTGGGTCTTACAAGAAGTACAAACAGAACATTTATTAACGTAGCGGGATACAGAACTTCTGAGTTTTGGCAAATAATAAATTTCAGAGATACGAGAAATAGTTTTAGATATGCCTAAATGAGCACTTAATTCATTGTCATGAAATAACCTTAGTATGTCAATTCGGTTGGCGGTAGGAACAACAATTTTCCAGTTAGATAAATTACTGGATATTGGATTAGACGAAAACATATGTTTATACAAAACATTATTGTCAACCTTAAATGTGGGGTATAAATCGGGATTATTCGAAACTTTCTCAATCATAAAAGTATACCAAGCATCTGGTTTAACGGTACTTACGTCAATAACAGAAATTTCAGATAAAGGACGAGATAAAGCATCACTTACCATCATAGTGGTTCTGTTTCTGCGTTTGACTTCAAAATCAAACTGGGACATCCTAAGAGAAAGACGTGCGAAGCGACCTGAGGGAATCCAAAGTTTGGAAAGATACTGCAACGAAGAATGATCTGTCTCAAGAGTAAAATGAGTGCCTTCAACATAGCCGCGGAATTTTTCAACACCAAAAATAACTCCTAAAAGTGCTTTTTCTGGTGTACTGTGCTTTATCTCAGTTTTATTCAATGTACGACCTGCATAAGCAATAGGGTGTTCGAGACCGTCGCATTCCTGACACAGGATTGCACCAAGACCAGTTTCGCTAGCGTCAGTTTGAATGATAAAAGGTTTAGAAAAATCAGGGCTTGCAAGAATTGGACTAGAAGTAAGACGTTTCTTAACTACAGTAAAAGCATTTTCAGCTTGCGGAGTCCAAGAAATGGTTTGGCATTTCTTTCTGCCATGAAGAAGATCAGTGGTTGGAGAACAAATAGTAGAAAAATCTTTAATAAATCGACGATACCAACCAATAAGACCTATAAGACGTTTTATCTCAGTAGTATTCTTTGGAGCTGGATAATTTAAAATAGCAGAGACTTCGTCGTCATCTGTGCGAAGACCATTTTTGTCAACAACAAAACCTAAAAATTAAGAGATTCACGACAAAATTCACATTTTTCAAGATTGACAGTAAGATTGGCTGCATTTAGCCTGAGATACAATTTATTGAGAGTTTCCATATGAGTCTCAAAGGTAGGGGTAGCGATAATAATGTCATCTAAATAACAAAAACAATAAGGCCTAAGAGAATGATCTATAACTATGTCCATTAGACGAGCCATAGTTTTAGGAGCATTGACTAAATCATAAGGAGTTGTAACAAACTCAAAAAATCCTACACCGTACACAGCAAAAGCTGTTTTCGGTCGGGAAGATTCAGAAAGGGGTATTTGTAGAAAATCCTTCTTTAATCAATAGACGTCAGAAATTTTGCGTCTCGTAATTTACTAAGAATAATATCGACTTGTGCCATAGGATATGAATCAGAAACGGTGACCTTGTTCAATTTTCGACCATCAAAACAAACACGATATTTTCCGGATTTCTTGGGGACAAGCCATAGAGGTAAACACACGGGGAGTTGGAGTGCTGAATAACTTTGAGATCTAACATCTCATCTATTTCATTCACAAGAAGTTTTTGCATGGCCGGAGACAAAGGATATTGACGTTGCGTAATGAGTGAAAATTAAATTTGTTTGTTTCTAATATTAATATGATGTTAGTTTTATAACATAGTATTTGAATGTATTTTATTATTTGCAAAATAAATGAATATACATTTATTAGGCGTATAATTTCCATAATTATTGGAAAACATCGAAAAACTAAAATGTTATCATGTGTTTCCTAAATCAGAAGAGATAAATGTTCATTCAAATTAGAAATATTAGTAAAAAATAAAATAATCTGATGTTTTAATTTGAATGCATGTACTTACATATTTCAACGTAGTTTTTAATTCTTATCAACTTTTTTTAGTAACGTTTTTCGATATTGTCAAATTGAATAAAACTCATATTTTTTGAGAAACCTCGTATACGACTAAAAAATTAATTTGATATTTGATGACTGAATTTTAGGTTTCAGATAATGCAGAACTTTTTAACTAATATTCATAATAAAAAAGGTTTCCATATGATTCCAACGAAGGGGGACATATTGTATATTAAGTCAATCACAAGGTAGTTCACTTCTTGGTCTAGCCAAAAATAATACATCAGCTAGGCATCACATGGAATGCAGCTTCTGACGATGATATTTAATATCGAAACAAATGTCAATTTCTTAGAGCTTTTAACATTTTTTCAATATATTGTGGAATTATCTAGAAACAGTTTTATTTAAAACAGTAATATAAGTAGATCCACGAAGTAAGGGTCGCGTATGTAAATTTAACGTATTCTAAGTTCACATTGTGCTTCCTTAAATCTATTTGCCGGATTTTCTAAAACAATATTAATGAAATTGTGTGGATCAACTCTCAACATTTAATTATAGTAACACTACCTTCAAATTAAAGCAAAATATCGAGATCTTGATTTTAATTCCCTAAGGCGCTACGCTTTTCTCTTAAAACTTTTAGAGACTCTCATACGGTTGTGCATATTTAAAATTGTATTTTTACTTGGAGATGGACGATCTGGATGTAACGCTATATATTGTCCTCTTGCATCTTTCTTGTTTTTATTCTTCTGAGTTGTGAAAATATTACAAATATTTCATTTTGTGAAATCATTTTGAAAAAAATTTGTTGATTTCGTACAACTTTTGTATGAAACATTGTTTTGTATCTCTCTTAGTTACAAAATTAACGGATGGGTCAAATAATAGGGAAAACCCCGGTACATAATCTTATAATTTACACACATATTTCCCAAACTATCAACTTATTGTTCCATATATAAACTTCGGTACTTAATGAACTCTTCCATTAGTCTGTTCATAAACCACGAAAATTTCTCTTAGTTAAATCGCAAGAACAAACATAATCTCTGTTGCTGGTAATTGTAAGATGGCGGGATTATAATCTACAGGTACAGGTGGAAAACCAAACACAGAACCGGAAACAAATTCTTGTATAAACTTAAACTCGAAGCCATCTTAAACCGGTAAATATATTCGAGGTGATTATAACCACGTAGTCTCTTGGGACGTCAACATTCGAGAGATTAATCCGAACAGAAAGTTGTTGATTTTGCCAAAAGTTTAATACAATAGTTTCATTTTGTTGTAAATACTACAGAATGGGGTAGAACAGCTTGTCACATTTCCGCCCAACCCTATCTATTATGCGAGAAAATTATTGCCCAACTAACAATTTGGTGTTTTATAATAGTCGTAGAAATGTTTTGGTGACAAATATTAGAAAACAATGTTAGTCTCAGAAACGTTTTCAAAATGTTTTTATAATATCCATAAACATAAAATGGGCACAATTTATAAAACATTTTGTTTATATAAAATAATTTCTTAGTGCTATAGCGACTACTATAAAACATATACAATGTTTATAAAACTACAATAAAATTGTTTTATAAAAGATTTAAAACATTTAATAAATGTGCTAGAAAATTTCTTAAATTTTACTATGCGATACTTTTATATTAGTTTAAAAATTATTATTATATGTATGTTTTTGGCTTGAATGTTGCTGTAGCCAGGTACAACTGGCTTTGCATAAGCTAACAGAGATACATGTGATATTGCTGCCAACTCTTTTGCACTTAGGTTTAGAGACACATTTAGAAAGCTTAAAGTATTTAAATAGGCTATATGTCCATCATTCCTATGAATACCTGCAGTTTTTAAAATTTGTAAATCACGTACGACATTCACAGAAGCACCTTATGAAAGTGATTTATCACATATAAAACACAAATCAGCCGTATCTCTTAAAACCGTACGTCCGTCGTTGCGAAGATACAATTTCAAACTAACGAATAATCTTGACTGATACAAAGTGGTCCCTTAAAAGAGAAAGTGGCCTTGAATACAATAAAAGGTGAAGGGGTAGGGACAAGTATTTCCAGGTATAGTTGCGAATTTGAAATACCGTGTTTATTATCTTCGACCGTTGTTAACTTTCCAGTGGGGTACAATTTATGGACCGTAAATAGCATAGTTGTAAATCAAGACCAAGTACACAGTCCGACCCTACGCAGGGACGTCTTTAAAAATTTGACCAAAGTAGAAAACAATTGCTTCTTGACAAGGATTTTATGGATTTACAAACAAAAACCACTCATATAATTATTACATTATAATTATACACAACTATATTAGGGTAAAACAAAAAAATTATTTCATTATTATAATATGATGTAATAATTTATTTTATAATAATACATTCATTCATTCAGTGAAACATACATAGAAAAATATTAGATTTACGCTGGACATTTCAACAAAACAAAAGTACATATTATACATAACATATTGTTGTAGATTATTATTTATCAATATATAAATACAGAAATTGTCATCTGCCACGCATTTGGGTTCATCAAAATTGTTATATTATTTATTTTCCTAGTCTTTTTTTTAACTCTTAATAAATTATTTGTACTATGATGAATGCTCTTTAGTTTTAAATTTATTATGTTGCGCCACTGATTATGATTTGTTTCTAAACATAAATGTTATTTTCCCGACTATTGAGACTCTATTTAAAATTTGTTTTAGTTTTGATTTATAATGGGTGAGTCCGGCACTAGCTTCATTCAACTATAATCCACCCGTATATTGAATGGTGTATTATTTGTTGTCTAATTTAAACAACATAGAATGTTTTCTGAATTTAATGCTAAGATATAAAAAAAATATCGACATCTCTTACTTGCTTATAATATCAAATAAAGAACGTAGATATGTGATATGAAAAATGAAAACAAATAACGACTCAATCTAAAATATTACTTGATGATTTTAGTAGTATTAAAACTATTTATCTATGGTAGTATGTATATTATTCATAAGTAAACGTAATTATAACCTATAATAAATGTTTATAGTTAATGTTTCAAATAGTTATTATATCAAATAGTGAATTTATCTAGTTACTCTGAAAAGGAAATGAAGAATTATAATGTTACTGACTATATACTGTGTGACTAAATCATCAAGCTTTTCTTCAAAGATATCTTTGTAAACTGTGACTAATACTAAAAACAGGTAAGTTTATATTAACTATACTTATAACTAAACGAATAAACTACCATGTTTGTAAACGTTCAAACACATAAAATATTAGTAAGTTCAGTTGTTTATTGTAACGCAAAAGAAATTATAAATGAAATAACTTATCTGTGTCCAATTCAGTTAATATATCACATAATGTATTACAGGTATCCATTTCATTCATCGTATCTCCAATTTGCATGTCTTGTAATGCATTATTTTGGGTTATTTGTATATTGTTAATTCCTTTGGAGGTTTTGATATGGTCCTTTCAAGAAACTTTCTAATTTTTCCCTGTTAATTTCTATTTTAGTTTCTCAAATTTTTTTACATGTCTGCTTCCATTTTAATCAAATATCTATCTCCTTCAATCGTTTTCAATAAATTTCGTTGCTAACCTCCGTTGCTATCAAACTGTTTATACTCTAATAAGTTTATATAACATATGGTGTCTTGATTTTTCTTATGAAATTCTTAAATTGCTTTAGTATTATTATGTCTTATGTCATGGATAACCAATCAAAGATAAAGATTTTATATTGTTGGTTTATTAAACATTTTTCTGGCAAATCTTCACAATATCACTTGTTACTTAAATTTCCGCGCACTTTAAAAGATAATTATTGTAAATATTATTATATACAGTATGTTGCATGACAATTACAGTTTGTTTTTTAATTGCTCTAGTTCTTTATTTGAAATTTATGTTATTGATGCCTATGTGTTTAGATCATTGAAATAGCTTATATGATAATGCTGTTTTACTACATAACAATATACTGGATGTTTGTTTTAAATTAATTCTAGTGCAATAATACCTGTTTCATCTTATGCTGATTTCCTTTCTCTTGATGGATTAATTTATCAAAACACCCCCGTCCCAAAATGTGTGTTACTTTATTTGATTTGTCACCCATATAAAGTAACATGCATTTGATATAAATTTATTTTCAATTTTTGATTTATTCTGATTATTTCTAGCTTATTTACTGATAATATTTATATAATTGTGATATATGAAAAATTCCTCTTAATTGTTTCGTAGCAGGATGTACTAATTTATAACTATTAATTCCATCATTAGTTATTTCATAGGGTCCTTCATAAAGTAATTGTAATTTCGCACATTCACCTTGTTTTAAATTTGAAACCCTTAATGATTTTAATAAAACTAAATCTCCCTTTTTAAATGAAATATGCTTTTTTATTTTATTATTCTGATGCAAAATTCTTTTTTTTGCTTGTTTAGTCAACCTTTCTCGGGTATCTAATAATAATTGTTGATAACTTTGAATGTTTTCAGATATCCATGGCCTTTCTGGATGAGATTGTTTAAATAATATAATTGGTGCTACTTCAGTTATGGTATTAGGTGTATTATTCATGCACTCTATTATTTCTGGTATTTTAGTATCCCAGATTTCTTGTTCATGGTGAGTAAGTATTCTAAGATATTTAGTAATTTCTTTTACCGCTCTTTCTGCATTATTTGAAGATGGCCTCCGTATACTAGTATATACTGGATTTATATTTTTCTTCCTTAGCCATTCTTTTAATTTTGGATTATTAAAATAGGTAGCGTTGTCCATTATAATATTGTTAGGAATTCCTTGTTCCTTGAAAAATCTATTTAATAATTGTTTTGTGACAGTAGTATTTGTTCTTTTACTCGGATAAGCCATAATGTATTTAGAAAATAAATCTGTTATAGCAAAAATATGTTTGTTGCCATTTATACTTGGTATTTAATTTTATAAATAATCAACTGCTATAGTTTCTAACGGTTTATTTGTCAGAATTGATTTCGCCAGATTCTCATTATGAAAATTTCTTTCTTTACTAAATTGACAAATTTGACATTTTCTAATTAATTCCTTTATCAAGGTTATGTCCCTTTTGCAGATGTAATTTTCCCTAAATATTAAAAATAATTTTCTAGTTCCAATATGTTGATATTTTTCATGTAGATCTTTAATAATTTTTTTTGCTAGATTTTCTGTTATTACATACAATTCTTGATTATTTATTACTTTAAGAAAAATGTTGTTTTTAACCATACTTTTTGCTTTAATTTTATCTGGCAAATTTTGTTGATCATCGATTATTTCCTTTAATGAATAAATACCTTCTGTAGATTTTAAAATGTTTACACCTACATGTTTAATATTTTGTTTTTGGTCTCCTTCCATACGACTAATGGAATCGCTAACTATGTTAGTTTTACCTGGGATATATTTTATTTCAAAAGTGTACTCTTGCAATAACAGTGCCCATCTATGAATCCTATTATTCCCATATTTATTATCTAAAATCGTTGTTAAAGACTGATTATCTGTTTCGATTGTAAACTTATTACCAACTAAGAAAAATCTTAATTTTTGAACACAAAAAATTATACTAGCGAATTCTAATTCACAAATACTATATTTCTTCTCAGATTTCTTTGTCAATCTGGAAACAAAAGAGATAGGAATTTCTAAATCATTTTTATTTTGTATTAAGACTCCTGCTAACCTATTTATTGAAGCGTCTGTTTTTAGAATGAATGGTAAATCGTAATCTGGGTGATAGATTTTAACATTATTTATGAATAGTTCTTTTATTTCTTGAAATGCTGATTCTCTTCTATGATCCCATAACCATTTTTCATTCTTTCTAAGCAGTTCTAGTAATGGTATTTCTTTCTCACTCAGATTTGGTATTAAACGTTTGAAATATTGTAAAGTACCTAGAAAACTTCTAAGTGTCTTCAGATTTGTTGGTCTTTTAAAGTCTTTTATGATTTTAACCCTTTCCAAATCCATAGATATTGATTCTTTGTCTATGGTATATCCTAAATAATTTATTTTGTCTTTAAAAAATTCACATTTTGCTATATTAAGTTTCAGTCCTGCCTGATCTAATTCTTTCAAGATTATTTCAATGTGTTTTAAATGTTCTGTTGCATTTTTGGAGAATTTAACTATATCATCTATATAGTGTAAAGTGAAATCTTCGTATTTATTAAGGATTTTATGTAGCGCTTTTAGCAGTGCTGAACTAGATGTATTTAATCCAAACGGTGTCACACAAAATCTGTATACTACTCCATCTATAATAAATCCTGTATAATCCCTACTATCTATATGTAAAGGTATTAACCAGAAGCTGTTTTTTAAATCTAATTTGGTAAAAACTGATACATTTGAAATTCTCCCTAATATGGCCTCGATTGTTAATGGTTTTTCAAATTCAGGTGTTAAACACTTGTTTATGTTTCTTGCATCCAAACATAAACGAACATCCCCATTCCTTTTAAAAACTACCACAATTGGGTTTATGTAAGAAGTAGTACTGTGCTCTATGATATGATCTTTTAATAATTGTTGGACAACATTATTGACTTCTTCTTTCTGTTTGTAAGGTATTGGATACGTTTTACATTTAAAATATTCAATATTTTTATTTAATTTTAATTTATGTTCATAATCTTTAGCTACTCTCGATTCATCATTCACTAGTCCATTATATTTAATTAACATTCGATTTACTTCACTTCTGTACCTTTCATCACAAATATATTCCATTCCTATCGGATTCAATCCATCTTTGGGACGTCCATTGCCTACTACCTTAGTACCCCTACCTATTTGTCCGTTATTTTTATTAAAATTATTATTAAAATTTCTTTCATTACTTTCTTTAAAAATATAATGTACCACCTCTTCTTCCTTCTCCTCTTCTTCGTAACTAATTGGTAATTCCATTCCTTGTATCCATATCTTTTGTTGTTCATAATTTATAATAACATTGTTTCTATGTAATTCATCAGAGCCGATCAAAACATCATATTGCATATCTACTACTAATAATTGCATTGTAAAAATTTTGTTATTAAAGTTCAAGTTAACGATCACACTTTTATTTATATCCGTTAGTTTTTTTAGAGTTAATACCTACTATATTTATTTTCTGTACCTTGATAATGTTTTTGTTAAGTTCTGGTAGTTGTTCTAAGATTTTCTTACTTATTATTGAAATATTCGAACCAGTATCAATTAAAATATTTACCTTTACATTTTCTATAGTACCTTTGATAAAAATTAATTTTTCATTATTTTGTTGCAGATTTCCCTCATCAAATAAAAATTCTCTATGATGAACATATGTATACAAATTCTTTACAACATCGTCACTGATTAAAAATCCCTTGAAGATTCAAGATCATCAGCCCTTTGAATTTCATCAGAAGCTGAAGCATGTATTATGGGTCTAGTAATAATTTTACTTGGAATATCTCTGGACTCTTTTTTATCAACTGTACTCAAGTTCTCCTGACTATTATGTGTATTAATAAAATTTACTCGTTTTTCGTTTTTGTTTTTATAATCATTTCTTTGGATTTTAGAGTCTGAATTGCTGCGATTTCTATAATTGTTTTGTTCTTGATCATCATAATCCCTTTCATTGTAACGTCTATTTTCATAGTTTTCGTTGTATCGTCTTTTGTTTGCATTATTATAGTAAGTTCCACTTCTGTTTTCATAATTTCTTGTGTCTTTATTATCTTTATTATAGTGTTGATTAGGGTAATTATACATATTTGGTCTAGACTGTTCATTGTGATTTCTACAATTATTATTATAATATCTATTAAAGTTTGTATCTCTATCTGTCCTATTATTGTTCGATACCCTCTGTCTATTCTCATAAGTATTGCTGTTAATAGGTCTATTAGTATTATGTGTTATGCCTCTTTCTATCCTACTTAAATAATTGTTTAACTGTTCGTAAGTCCTTATGTCTTGAATTGCTATCGCTTCAGATATATTTGGCTTAAAATGTCTTGAAATAAATAATATTAATTCCTATTCTTTTATCTTGGGTTCTAGGAAGTGTGCTTGAGAATACAAATTCAAGGCATAATTTGTCATGGATGTACCTTTGTCTGAGTTATACTTGCCAAAATATAATCTCTCAATCAATTGTGATTGGTGACTCTGACCCCAATATGTATTCAAGAAAGCCATTTCAAAATCTTCAAATGAATTTAATGAAAATTCTTTACTATTATACCACATTAATGCTTGTCCTAGCATGCAATTACGCAATATTTCTCTAATATCGTCAAAATTATGAATTTGTCTTAATCTATTTTTAATTATTTTAAGAAATATTATGGGATGTAATCTTTTAATATTACCATCAAATTTATTATTATTGTCTATAGAACATGAGTATCCCATATTCATTGGTGCTTGAATTTTATAGTTAATTTCTTCTCTGATCTTTTGTTGTCCTATTTCATATAATCGTTTCAATTCTTCTACATTTTCTTCTATTTTCTTATCCATATTATCCATAGGTGTGTTTTCAACTCTATTCATACAATCTCGTTCTATTCTTAAAATTTGTTTTTCATTTTTGATAATTTTCTTGTTTAGTCCATCTAAATTATTTCTTGTTTCGTTTTCAAATAAAACTAGTTCTTTTTCAATATTTTCTACACTTGCTTTAATTTCTGAAGTCTTCTTATCTACTTCTTCAAATTTGATTCCAACATCTATCTGAAAATCTTGTAATCTATTAATGAACTTATCCACCTTTTCATGGAGTATTCTTGTTGTTTCGTTTTGTTCTTTTCTCGTTTGCATCAATTCTTCCTTCTGTTCATCTTGTTTTCTGCCTACCTTAGCTAATTCTTCTTTTTGCTCCGCTCTCATCTCTCTCATTTCTTGTAAAAGTCTTTTTAATGGATCCATTTCCTCCTTTTCCTCTGTATCACCCTGTATCATAATTCTGGCGAAATCCCCTTCTTGTCTTTCTTTTCCAAATTCATAAGTATTCGGGTCAATGCCTTCCTCTAAAATTGATTTTTCTAATCTCTTGAGCATTTTTGTTTTATCTCCAGTAATGGTAAGTCTTCTATTTTGTAATTCCTTTTTAAGTTCATCTTCTGTAAGGTCTGTTATTTTCTTGCCCATGTCTATTGTATATTCCTTTTTTTTATAATTAATATAAAATTTTAGTTGTAGTTATTATTTGAATAAATATTTTAATAATGATAAATTCAATGCTGTTATTAAATTTTAACAAATATATAACGTGATAAATGGAAGTAATAGTTATTTGTGTCTCACTTTGGATATTAGTGAGTGGTTGTAAAGTATTATGAAGCCCTTTAGTTGGGTGCCATTATTGTTGTAGATTATTATTTATCAATATATAAATACAGAAATTGTCATCTGCCACGCATTTGGGTTCATCAAAATTGTTATATTATTTATTTTCCTAGTCTTTTTTTTTAACTCTTAATAAATTATTTGTACTATGATGAATGCTCTTTAGTTTTAAATTTATTATGTTGCGCCACTGATTATGATTTGTTTCTAAACATAAATGTTATTTTCCCGACTATTGAGACTCTATTTAAAATTTGTTTTAGTTTTGATTTATAATGGGTGAGTCCGGCACTAGCTTCATTCAACTATAATCCACCCGTATATTGAATGGTGTATTATTGGTTGTCTAATTTAAACAACATAGAATGTTTTCTGAATTTAATGCTAAGATATAAAAAAATATCGACATCTCTTACTTGCTTATAATATCAAATAAAGAACGTAGATATGTGATATGAAAAATGAAAACAAATAACGACTCAATCTAAAATATTACTTGATGATTTTAGTAGTATTAAAACTATTTATCTATGGTAGTATGTATATTATTCATAAGTAAACGTAATTATAACCTATAATAAATGTTTATAGTTAATGTTTCAAATAGTTATTATATCAAATAGTGAATTTATCTAGTTACTCTGAAAAGGAAATGAAGAATTATAATGTTACTGACTATATACTGTGTGACTAAATCATCAAGCTTTTCTTCAAAGATATCTTTGTAAACTGTGACTAATACTAAAAACAGGTAAGTTTATATTAACTATACTTATAACTAAACGAATAAACTACCATGTTTGTAAACGTTCAAACACATAAAATATTAGTAAGTTCAGTTGTTTATTGTAACGCAAAAGAAATTATAAATGAAATAACTTATCTGTGTCCAATTCAGTTAATATATCACATAATGTATTACAGGTATCCATTTCATTCATCGTATCTCCAATTTGCATGTCTTGTAATGCATTATTTTGGGTTATTTGTATATTGTTAATTCCTTTGGAGGTTTTGATATGGTCCTTTCAAGAAACTTTCTAATTTTTCCCTGTTAATTTCTATTTTAGTTTCTCAAATTTTTTTACATGTCTGCTTCCATTTTAATCAAATATCTATCTCCTTCAATCGTTTTCAATAAATTTCGTTGCTAACCTCCGTTGCTATCAAACTGTTTATACTCTAATAAGTTTATATAACATATGGTGATTTGATTTTTCTTATGAAATTCTTAAATTGCTTTAGTATTATTATGTCTTATGTCATGGATAACCAATCAAAGATAAAGATTTTATATTGTTGGTTTATTAAACATTTTTCTGGCAAATCTTCACAATATCACTTGTTACTTAAATTTCCGCGCACTTTAAAAGATAATTATTGTAAATATTATTATATACAGTATGTTGCATGACAATTACAGTTTGTTTTTTTAATTGCTCTAGTTCTTTATTTGAAATTTATGTTATTGATGCCTATGTGTTTAGATCATTGAAATAGCTTATATGATAATGCTGTTTTACTACATAACAATATACTGGATGTTTGTTTTAAATTAATTCTAGTGCAATAATACCTGTTTCATCCTATGCTGATTTCCTTTCTCTTGATGGATTAATTTATCAAATATATATCTACGAACACACAAAAAAGACACAGTATACGAGAACAGTCAGTAAAGTAAAAAGTCATCTACATCATAAACAACTTTCTCAATCAGAAACTGTTTAACTGACTTGTTGAAAATGATCTATACAATACACACACACACACACACACACACACACACACACATATATATATATATATATATATATATTCAGGGATGGCCAAGAGGTCGACCGCGAAGACGATTTAGGTAGCCCGCGAGAGTAAAAATAAACTGAACAGAAAATATTTAAAAATAATATCATTTATTTTAAAATGTTCCCTTTCGCGCCAAGAACACGTCTATATAAGTAGGTACTCACACGCTTCGGTCTGTCGTAACTCGTAACGTGGTATATTGATGCGTGCGTGTGTGTGAGTCAGTCGTGTAAACGCGACTCACCGCTAGTATATTGTTGTCTCTTTTCATTTCGCATTGTTTTCTCTTTTTGTGTTCTCGCCCACGAAGGATCGGCCAAATAATAACAAGAGCCAGTACTAGTTTCGACTTGAGTGCGAACGTAGGTATTTACAACTAATTTGTTGCGTCGCGATTATTAAAAGTTAACGTAGGGGCCTTGAGACTTAGTGTTTTTTAACTATTTAATCAGAATGAGTGAGCCATCTAGTTCGAGTGCTAAAAAAAGTAAGACTTACCATTATCACAGTGAGTGGGAAGAGGGATTTTTTCCCGTTATGGTCAAGGATAAATGTGTGTGCCTAATCTGTAACTCAAGTGTCGCATTACCGAAAAGAGCTAATGTTGAAAGGCATTTTAAAACTACATATTACAAATACGCCAACGATTTTCCATTTGGCAGTGAAAACCGACAGATAAGAGTACGTGAATTAAAAATCAGTTTAAACGCACAACATTCTTTTTTTACAAAACCAGATTCGAAATCAAAAGCTGCAACGCTGGCGTCATTTGTTGTTACATAAATATTAATAAAACGAAAGGAACCTTTCGAAGATGGAGAAATGATCAAGGAAGCCATGCAGAGAGTTGGAGAAGCACTTTTGAATAACTTTGAAAACAAAAAAGAAATTATTACAGCAATAAATGATATTTCACTTTCACGGAATACAGTAAAGCGACGTAGTGAAGCCTTAAGTGAAAATTTGGAACAATTACTTAATGAAGACTTGCAGAAATGTTGTTTCTTGTCACTACAGTTTGATGAATCCACCGATGTAACCGACATTGCTGAATTGTGCGTTTTCGTGCGCCTAGTTTTTGAAGACATGACAACAAAAGAAGAATTATTGACAATGATTCCATTGAATGGGCAAACCAGAGCTGAAGATATTTACAGATCTTTTAAGAGTTTTGTAGAAAATACTGCATTTCCGATACACAAACTAGTTGCTATCACGACAGATGGAGCACCCGCTATGCTGGGACAAAGAATTGGTTTTACTTCATTGTGCAAAAATGATGACAACATTCCAAGTTTCACCAACTGCATCATACACCAGCAAGTTTTGTGCTCTAAAATTCTGGAATCAGATGTTATTATGAAAATTGCTTTTAAAATAGTTAATTCTATTCGAGCCAGAAGTTTGCAAAGGCGTCAATTTCGAGCTCTTCTTGAAGAGACAGAAGCCGAACACTTAGATCTTTTGCTACATACAGATGTTAGGTGGCTTAGCCGTGGTGCCTTTTTGAAGAGATTTCGCCAATTACTGCCAGAAATCAAGACACTCGTTCAATCAAAAGGAAAAAATATATCTGAGCTTGAAGATGAAAAATGGCTTATGAAGCTGACTTTCTTTGTGACATAACAGAAAAACTCAATGAGTTGAACCTAAATCTTCAAGGGAAAGACAAAACCGTCATTGACATGACATCTTTGATTAAAACTTTCAAAAGTCAAATTCAAATACATGCATCTCAATTAAAACGAGCTGAACTAAAAAATTATGAAAAGATGGAAGAAGAATGTACGCACAATTCAAATCAAGACTACAAAATTTTGGCTGAACAGCTGGAGAATTTGCATCTGGAGTTCGAAAGAAGGTTTGCAGATTTTGACGCTCTCGGAGAAGTGCTAAGTTTCATGGTATTCCCTTTCAATGAAAACATTGACATTGACAGCTTGACCGTTAAAATCGGCAACTTAACCGATACTGAATCTCTTGTATTCGAAGAAGAAATAACAAAAATGAGAAGCGATATATTTCTGAAAGCTAGAGCATCTGGTAGTACAGAGTTTTGGAAAGTGATTTGCAAAGAAAAGTTTCCATGTCTAAGAAAGGTGGCTTTATATTTGACTTCATTTTTTGGTTCTACCTATCTTTGCGAATCAACGTTTTCAACTATGAATGCAATAAAAACCAAAAATCGTTCCCGCTTAATAGACACTCACTTAACTTCTTGTTTGCGCATCGCAGTTACTTCGTACACTCCCCAATATGATAAACTTGTGGAGAATATGCAGTGTCAAACATTCATCAAAAGCGTAAAACGAAATGAAAAATCCGAATTAAGTATGTAATATTCAATAAATCAATACATACAAACTTATTACAAAAATGTTTTATTTCTCGCTTCTAAATTCTACCTTGCAGTCGACCGTAGGAAGTATTTTCGAGCACAAGTAGACCTCACAGGTCAAAAGTTTGGCCACCCCTGATATATATATGTATATGTATATATATATATATATATATATATATATAAATAACCAATGAAAAGATGAAAGAATAACGCGTGGAATATAAAACAAAGACAGAATTAGCGGGCATACACGCAAAAGAGGTTACAGAGAATGAGTGGTAACCGTAGACATTCATGTTTCTGGCTCATTAGCCTTCATAGGTACGGCATAACCAAGAAAAGGTGTACAACTTGGGAGCAAGGATGTTAATTGAAACATGAGAAAACACAAACAACGGATTTCAACAAGATAACCAAACGCACATTTGTGCCTTCAAATGGAAGATCCCGAGTTTTCAGGACAACAAACAACAGAGACACGGAGGCGTCTATAGCTCTCCTGTCTGAAACTTCCGACCCTGGAAATAGACAAATGACCAATGAAAAGATGAAAGAACAACGCGGGGAATATAAAACAAAGACAGAATTAGCGCTAATTCTGTCTTTGTTATATATATCAGAAATTACAACGAGAAACTGGTACAAACAACAATAGAAAACCATAAAAGCTACGAAAATGCAAAAAGGGCACTAATAATAGGGAGAAGGCAGATAGTTGCATTAACTGATGGAAACACAAGAACCACAGACAGGAATGAAATAATAGACCTAGTAGCCAAATTCTATGGAGACCTATACAAGGCCCCTGAAAATTTGGAAGAAATAATAGAACACTCAGAAGATGCCATACCAGAAGTATTGGTGGAGGAAGTAGAAATGGCACTGAAAAGCATGAAAAATGGCAAAGCAGCGGGAAATGACGGCATCACGACCAAAATACTCAAATATGCAGGAGCTAAAACATGGAAGTACCTTGCCAAACTATACACGAACTGTCTGATGTCCAGGAGCATACCTAAAGAGTGGAACAGCGTCCTTATAGTGTTGATCCACAAGAAAGGCAGCAAAGAAGACATTAAGAACTACAGACCAATAAGTCTACTACCAGTGACGTACAAGGTATTCACAAAGATCATTCATAACAGAATACAAAATACGCTAGACTCGGCCCAACCACGAGAACAGGCTGGATTCCGCAAAGGCTTCAGTACAATAGATCACATCCATACCCTCAAAGAGGTTATCAGTCGAACCAAAAAATACGACCAACCACTAGCACTAGCCTTCATCGACTGAGAAAGCATTCGACTCTATATATCCCAGAGCAGTAATAAATGCCCTTACAGAACAAGGGGTTGACAAGCCATATATTGAGACCCTAGCAAATATATATAGGGAAGCCAAAGCGAGAGGATATATGAGGGCACACCAGAATTCCCCACCAGCAGAGGAGGAGACCCAATATCACCAAAGTTATTTACAGCAACACTAGAAAGCATCTTCAGAAAACTGGGTTGGAACAACACAGGTCTGAATATAGATGGAGAGTACTTGAACCATCTAAGATTCGCTGATGAGATCATCCTGATAGCGAGTAACCCTGGCGAAATGCAACAACAAATGAATGAATTGAATGCAGCAAGCAACGAAGTAGGCCTTAAAATAAATCTGAGTAAGACCAAGATAATGTATAACGAACTGATAAACGCACAAGAAATAACAATTAATGACACTGCCCTGGAAATAGTAGAGGAATACATATACCTGGGTCAACTAATACACATATCAGGCTCTCTACTTCCAGAAATAAACAGAAGAATCAAATTAGCATGGAGAACATTTGGACAGAACTCTATCATCTTCAAGTCTAGAATGTTACTCCGTTTGAAAAAGAAAGCGGTTGATCAGTGCGTACTACCAGTATCAAGATACGGCTGTGAAACCTGGACCCTGAAAACTGATATCATTAGAAAACTCCAGGTAACGCAGAGGTCTATGGAACGATGCATGCTTGGAATAACAAGGAGAGATAGAAAAAGGCTTCATTGGATCAGACAAAAGACCCAAGTGATAGATGTCATAAATAGAATCAGATCCCTAAAGTGGCAATGGGCGGGGCATCTCGCTAGAAGGACAGACGATAGATGGACAACAAAGATAACGCAATGGTATCCCCGAGGCGTGAAAATACCAAGAAGACGCCCCAACTTAAGATGGGACTACGACATAAAGAAACTCGCAGGATCAACTTGGGGCCGCATAGCTAGCAATAGACAACAATGGGCCCACATGGAAATGGAATATATAAATATGTAAAGGGAGGCTACACCATAACAAAATGGTTAAATAAGCTGCATATGATGATGATGATGATATATATATATATATATATATATATATATATATATATATATATATATATTTATATATATATATATATATAGACACATAATATCTTATAATAATAACAAATTTGCGTTATAAATCAACAAACAGGTTACTATTATCGCTGTCTTCGTCCAAATTAATTATAAATTGTTGTACATTCGGAGACACATATTAATCTTCCACTTCATCTACGTGTGCGATGCAATTTTTCATAGAATACTGTCTATATTTTCCACCTCACTTCTAATTAAATCTACTACAGCAGAACTTAGCCTTGGAGCTGTATTCAATGAGATTTAATACACAGTAGTAGGGCGGAAGACGCAGTACCGTATGTCCTTTTACTTTTGTGCCATTGTGTAAATCCGATATTTTGTAGGAATGTTCAGGTCTTTTATAATGGTTAGAAGATCTTTTGATTTAGGAATTTCTATATCATTTTCAGCCATATATTGTAGGATTTCTGCTTTTTTCGTGCTTCTTGTTAATTTGTTTTGAATGATAACTGGCGTTGTCCATCACAATGACAGAATTATTGGGCAAATTAGGCAACAGTTGTTCTTGAAACCAAGTCTCAAAAAGTGGTAAATTCATGTCTTCGTGATAGTCGGCTGAACAATTTTTTATATTTTTTGCGGACAACAGCAACGCATTGAACACCCATCCATCGCTGCCACCTGCATGTAAAATTACTATTCTTTTTCCCCTAGACGGAGGGGCGTCTAGACAACTTTTTGTGCCATCAGTCCATCCTTTCTTTATAACGTCATGGCTATCGTACAATGTTTCATCCAACCAAACTATGTATCGACTTTCTTGGCGAAATCTTCTCATTTCTGTAACGTACTCCCAACGCAATCTTTTTAATCTTCCACTTTCCATGATGCCCATCCTTCCGTTGAAGGCTTTACACTCAAAACCTATGGTTTTTGAATATTTCCGAAACCATTGTTCCGAATAGGTTAATTCAATTCCAAAATCATAGACGTTGTTGGCACCCTATTTTCTTTGTAAACAGAGTAAATTTGTTGTTTTATTTCAGTTCCCGCCGCTTCATCGATTCTAGAAACTTTTTTCATTTCTCGTTTCTGTCTTTCTTTCGCTTTGTTGTTTATAATGTCCCTTATCGTAGTTAAAGGGACTTTTGTTAATTCACGGTGAAAGAAGTTAAACACCCTTTTTCAATTAGAGTTTGGTAAACATTTTTTATTATCGTTTTTGCGTCACTTGACAAATGTTTTCTGTTAACTTTCCTGTTGTCCGAAACATCATCTTCAGTATCACTGTTGTCACTAATTTCAATCACTTTATTCTCTATTTCCATTTCATTCGACACAATGTTTTCCCATGGACGAAACACTGCCATTTTAATTTGCACAATGCACAACGATGAAAAGTTACAGACTGATAGACTGCATCCTTGCTGCACCTGGTTGGTGATTACTCCGACCCTGTTAGGACGCAGGTATAAAGTGTAATGATGTTACTTTTTATTGTTTTCATTTCCAGACACCATGCAGTATACATTTCATTTTATTTAATAATTAAATCGCCTCTCTTTCAAGATTTACCTATGAGTATTTATTTTTATATAGATGTACTACTTTTGAGACATCCGGTATATTCTTTTGTCGAGTTCACTTAAACCAGTCTGCTAATGTGCGCACATTTTTCAAAATTTTAAGAAGGGGACCTCGTAAGTGCGGTCGGAGAAATTAATAAAAGGACGTAGCATCCAGGTAAACGGGGCTTTTTCTTTCTTTTCCGGCTTTTAAATTTCATTTTGTTCACACCGAATATTGTGACTGGTTTTTGTGGATCAGGTAAGTGGATATAAAATTGTTCTGTGAATAACTATTATCATCCAACACTTAGCCGCTTTTATTTTTAACGTTTGAATTCAGAGTATCTGTGTACAATTCCAAAGTAACATATTTTAGAGTCTATTTTATCTGAGTATTTGATCCCGCCCGATAGGCCGTTGTACTGTTCATAAAATTTAGTTCTTTTGCACTTGCTTAGAAAAATCTCGTCTGGATTCGCTGCTGAGCAGGAATCAATTCGAGAGGCCTCTAAAGCAGATTTGATTTAAGTGATACGAAATAATCTCGAAAGTATTCGCTGCTGAGCAGGAGTACGAAGGACAGGTTTTCGGATTCTACTGTTAATCTATTTCATCTGAAAATTTGATTTAATACAATAGGCCGTTATTTTGCCAGTAAAACCTTAGTTAAAATATTTTAGAGTCTATTTTATCTGAGTATTTAATCCCGCCCAATAGGCCGTTGTACTGTTAAGAAAATTTAGTTCTTTTGCACTTGCTTAGAAAAATCTCGTCTGGATTCGCTGCTGAGCAGGGATCAATTCGAGAGGCCTCTAAGGCAGATTTGATTTAAGGGATACGAAATAATCTCAAAAGTATTCGCTGCCGACCAGGGATACCCAGGAGAGGTTTTCGCATTCTGCTGGTGGTTTTCTTTTTCTGGAATATTTGATTACGTACGATAGGCCGTTGTGTTGATCAGTAAAACCTAGTTTAGTTGAATCTAGTGAAATCGCTTAGAAATTCCGGTGGCTATTGAGATTAAACCGGCAGCCGAGACTAATTGATTAATTGATTATTTTCCTCTGCTTTATTTAACAAGTACACAAATACTAGGAACCGATTTAGTACGCTCTGTTAGTGCAACCATAACGCTTTCTCTGTGCATTTTGACACATTATTACTAGGAACTTTGTATTGTTTCCACCTGCTACGTACTAGTAGAATTCTGCACGTTATTTTCCGCCTCAGTTGTAAAATATCTAGAATATTTATTGCTTGGTGTCAGGCCGCTTTTGGTTTTATTAATGACGTAGATCTTTA
Source organism: Galeruca laticollis (assembly GCA_963921935.1). Lineage (NCBI taxonomy): Eukaryota > Metazoa > Arthropoda > Insecta > Coleoptera > Chrysomelidae > Galeruca > Galeruca laticollis. The sequence continues at coordinate 124,445,122 of OY998177.1, forward strand.
GTAGTAGATTTTGATATTTTTGTGAAACACTAAAATTTGGTTTAATTTCTCATTTATGTAAAATTCAATTTTTTTTGTGGAATTAAAATTTATAATTTCTCCAGTAGCGAGTAGTTTCATTTTCTGATAGTGGTAAGCAATTAAAGCCTGTTTTCACACTACGTATGCGGAAAGGTCAATAACAACAGACCCCTGGAATTACTGAACCTCCATCTGTGGCTACCTTGGTAACTCTCGACGCCGTATTTTCGAGAGTTCGGTGGAGTAAACCACCCCAAAAATCTGGCGCCCGAGGAAATCTAGGAAGTACCGAAGCCGTGGGTGTCATCATGATGTCCGTAATTCTTCAGTGGAAAAAAAGAACGTCACAAAAGGTTAATTTCTAATTTATAATGTCGTTTTAACTTAAAATATAACTAAAATATATAATTCAGAATTAATATACCATAGTTGAATATAAATAACTTATTTTAATTAAATATAAATAATTGGTACATAAATAATGGGCATTGCTGAATAATTATAATTTTTTAGTAAATAATTGATTTCATACAACGTACTGATAACCGTAACTCACGCTTGACCTTGCATTAAGCCATATACGACTGTACGCTGCGCATTCTTCGCTCTCTATCCCAAAAACAGTTGATTGTATGAAAAAAAAGTTCAAACAGAAGTTATAGAGAATTTTATACTCTACAACTTTTATAATGAGTGCAAATCTCATTTAAGCAATAGGAAGCCAGATATTCGCGAAAAGCCGATTTTTATTACATTTGACCGTCAATATCTTTAGACGCGGTCACGATAGCATTTGTGACTTTTGAAACAACATTTAAGACAAAGGTTTATACCAATTTACAGCTTATTATCTTTCATTCCGAGGCTGACCCCTTTTTTTACCTTATATGACTGGGTTATATTGATTTTCAGCTCACTAGAGTCAGTACAACGGATGCTATGGTACTTGAAGTACCACAGTTTTGGTAAGTATTGGAGAAATTTCGGGTTGTTAGCACGATACAGCCTCCAAAGTTAGATGGAGCTTGACCCATGAGATTTTGTTGCTCGAGAAAATGTAAAGCGCTTGAAGATATTATTATATGTATATGTCCAGTAACAGGCAGATATAACGTCAAAAGAATTGTAGATCCGTTTTTACTTGGAAATTTAATGTCAGTTTGAAACTTAGATTTTTGACAGTAGAATTATTATGTTTTAATGTACTCTTGATCTATTCGACATGAAGTTCTCTCAAATTGTTACGAAACAGCACACTGGTATAGTCCCTAAATCCGACTCTATCTGAGCCAGGTATAAAAGTTAAAATTATGGCGGATACGCAGGTTTTTTTATAACTGTTTACGGCTATCTTATCTAAACATTGTTTTTGTGACCAGTCTTATCTAGAAAATGCCAGAAAACCAATGGTTTTTGAGTAAGCCGCAGTCCGGAATTTTCGAGTAAAAAGGCACTAGTATAAATAAGAAAACGACCCGAGAGAGTTGAGTTGATAATTTGACATCGTGAGATAAACAAATAAATAAGTAAACTGTTTATATAAATTAGTTTAAGTGAATATACTGTGTATATAATTAAGTGATTACCTGAGTACATATAATTAAGTGTTAGTGATTAGTTTAGTGTTTAAATAAATTAAGTAAGTGAACCCACCGAATGTTTAAAGTTTATCCCACCCGTTAACTGTTTAAATAAATTAGGAAAACATTACATTGGTGTCAGAAGTGGAATAATATAAATGAATTGCTTCCTAAAAATGGCCAAGAGACTATGTGATTTGAAAGTGGCGGAATTAAGAGCAGAATTGGAAGATCGTGAGTTGGAAACGACCGGTAAGAAAAGTGAATTAGTAGAAAGACTTAAGGTGGCACTGGAAAATGACAGCTTTGATCCAGAAACAGTTTTATTTAATGACGAGGCTTCCACCTTAATTTCGTCAATTTCTACTAACATGGACGAGAAGATTTCTGCCATGGAAGAGAACAGGGACGAGAAAATTTCTGCTATGAAGCACGATATTTCTGCTAATATTTCTGCTAACATGGACGAGAAGATTTGTGCTATGAAGGACGACATTTCTGCTTACATGGACGAGAAGGTATCTGCCATGAAGAACAATATTTCTGGCATGGAAGAGAATATTTCTACGAATGTGAAAAGCGATATTTCGGATATAAAGAACGACATTTCTGTTAATATAGACAAGAAGATTTCTACTTTGAAGAACGATATATCTGCCGATATCTTATTAATGAAAAACGGCATTGCTGCTGACTTTGAAAATGAAATTTCCTCTCTAAAATCTGAAATCGAGGACAAGATGTCAAAGATGGACGAGAAAATCGAGAATAAAATGTTAACGATGGACGAGAAAATCGAGAATAAGATTACAACGATAGACGAGAAAATCAAAGAGTTAGAGGAAAAGATTGCCGACTCAAGAACGCGACGCACGCCAGAGGAAAAAAAGAAGACCGAGCAAACGAAACCTTGCAAGCCAGACACACTACCTAAGTTTGAAGACATTGGCAGTTTTACCCGAGTCAAGGCCCCAACGTTCGATGGAAAAATGTCGTGGACCAATTAAGTGAAACAATTTGAAGCAGCCGCTAGAGTGAATAATTGGTTCGATAGAGAGAAGGCAGTGAACTTAACTATCGCGCTTCGGGGAGATGCCTTAGATGTACTTCATACGATACCTCTGGAAGAAACGAATGACTTCGAGCAGCTGCAGAAGAGGTTGGACATGCGATATGGTCACGAACATTTGTACAGATTCCAGCTGAAAAACCGAAAGCGGAAACGTGACGAATCACTTCAACTGTATGAAATGGATATTGCTCGACTAGTCCGATTTGCTTATCCATCAGCACCAGATAACATGATGAAATGTTTAGGCATCCAGGCCTTTATTGACGGCTTATGTGACCACGATATGGAGAAGGCGCTTCGATTAGCTGATCCTAAAACATTGGTGGATGCATTGACTGCTGCTCTTGAATATGAAGCAGCCACGATGGCTTCGGGATACAATAACGGTAGGACAATACAGGAAGAAGGTGACGATGACAGACTTGACCAGATCGTCAACTTGTTGGAAGGAATGGTAGACAAGAAGCCGAATAAAATCAGTTGTTGTAATTGTGGCGAGCAAGAGCATACACGCAGTTCGTGTCAGCGTCTTACGACTCCTGCAAACCAAAAACCTCTTAAATGCAAAGCAGCCACGAAGGGCTCGCGGTACAACAAAGGTAGGACCATGCAGGAAGAAGATGACGATGACAAACTTGACCAGATCATCAACTTGTTGAAAGGAATGGCTGACAAGAAACCGAAGAAGATTAAATGCCGGAAGTGTGGTGAGTTAGAGCACTTACGCAACCCGTCTAACCGCCCTAAGACTCCTGTAACCCAAGAACTCCAGTCACAGGGGAAATCAGACAGTGGCGAACATCCAGCTGATGTGAATCACCGAAAAGCAAACTCTTTGCCTAGACGGTCATGCTCTGTCGACTATTCACAATGCAACCAGTAGAAATGTAAGGAAGTTGCAGTTTCAAGAATTACAGTAGTCAACGAGGAATGGTCACCCACCAGGATCAGAGAAGATCAGGAGAATGATCCTCACCTGAAGATGATCCGGCAATGGAAGGAAGAAAATCGACGACCTACCTGGCAAGAAGTGTCAAGATTTTCACCGAAAGTCAAGGCGTATTGGGCTGAGTAGGACTCCCTTGTCCTGGAAGAAGGGCTGTTGAAAATATTCCTTGAAAACGATGATGCTTCCGAGATGAGGAGACAGCTAGTTATCCCGAGAACAAGAGTAGCTGTAGTACTGAAGAAGTTACACGACAGTCCATCGGGAGGTCATCTGAGAGTAAAGAAAACTCTCCAGCGAATCCGTGAGAGGTTTTATTGGATGAACAGCTCCGATGATGTGAAGGACTGCTGTAAGAAATGTACAACTTGTGCTACGAGTAATGGACCACATCGCAAGAGAAAGACACCCATGAAACAGTACAATGTTGGAAGCCCTTCCGAAAGGATTGCTCTAGATATCGCTGGACCATTTCCGACGACAGAAAATGGTAGCAAGTACATACTGGTTGTAATGGATTATTTCACAAAGTGGGTGGAATTTTACGCTATCCACAGTGACCAGGGAAGAAATTTCGAAAGCCATCTATTCCAGGAGATTTGCGATAAGCTGGGAGTGAAGAAAACCAGGACAACAACATTACATCCACAGTCAGATGGAATGGTCGAAAGAATGAAAAGGATTATTAGAAAATACCTGTCCAAAGTAGTATCCAGCCATCAGAGAGATTGGGACCAGTATCACTCCCTATTCGCATTGGCTTATAGATCTGCCGTCAATGAGCCCACGGGTGAAACACCGGCGAAAATCCTGTTTGGACGTGAAATGAGGCTTCCTTGTGACCTGGAATTTGGCTGTCGGCCTGGAGAAGATCTAGCAGGCGAAGACTACGTGATCCAATTGAGAAGAAGGCTGGACGATATTCATGAATTAGTTCGAACAAATCTTCAAGTTGCCAGCGACAGAATGAAAAGTCGGTACGACACGCAGGTCACAGAAGGCGGTTTTAAAGAAGGGGACAGAGTATGGTTACACAACCCGACGAGGAGGAAAGGATTTTCTCCAAAATTACAAAAATCCTGGGAAGGTCCATACTTAATCAAGAAAAGGAGCAATGCTGTTATATATCGCATAAGCAAGATCCCCAACGGAAAACTAAAAGTAGTTCACCAAAACCGACTATTGCCATTCGAAGGAGACCATGACCTGGAGGAAGGACTAAACCTTATTCGAGATGTGTCTGACCCTACCTTCGATGAATTTATTAGCACGTATGGAGGTACCGGGTAAGCTAGATATGGAGTCACTTCGGAACAACAAGATTTGTTCACTCTCCCGGAAGATTATTCACTGGCATACAACATCCCCGCCCGTATCAAGAACGTACGAGGTTTGCAACCGTCTTTCGAAAGAAGTTCGGGCAATTAGAAAAACTTGAAGACCAGATTCCAGCCCCTGACAAGACACTGAAACTGAAACATAATTCGCGGTACGTCTTTTACGTGGTAACTAAAAGAAAGAAGAAACTGGCTATGCCTAAGATAGCGAGTAGCCAGTTGGATTGGCGAATCATCAGGAACATGGTAGAGAGTATCTTTCAAGATACCGGTGTCCAGATATTAATTTGCAGCTACAACCCCCGTTATCAGTATCCGATGAAGACGGTGCCCTGCTATTTCCATAAGATCGGAAAGTGTAGAAATGGGGCCAGTTATTGATTCAAACATCCAGTCTCGGCTACACAAAAGTTCCAGGAGGAACTTCCATTTAAGGAGGGGGTAATGTTACGAAACAGCACACTGGTATAGTCCCTAAAGCCGACTCTGTCTAAGCCAGGTATTAAAGTTGAAATTATGGCGGATACGCACTGTTTTTTATAACTGTTTACGACTATCTTATGTAAACATTGTTTTTGTGACCAGTGTTATCTAGAAAAGGCCAGAGCCAATTGTTTTTGTGTAAGCCGCAGTCCGGAATTTACTAGTAAAAATGGCTTTAATATATAAGGGACTGATCAGGAAGAGTTAGTTCAGTTGATAAAGTGATCTCGAGAAATGAACAAAAATACACCGAACATTAAAGTGCTAATATGAATTAATAATCAAGTTTGTGTGCATATAAATTAAATTTAAGTGATTAGATAAGTATATATAAATTAAGTGTTAGTGAACTAGTGTTTAAATAAATTAGTAAGTAGCCATACCGTGTGTTTAAAATTTATCCCACCCGTTTATTGTTTAAATAAATTAGAATAACATTACAGTATATTATACACCAAGCGACTAAAGTGGCCCATTTAATCCCGCGAGTGGTGTTTGATTCCTGAGGGGAGTAATTCACCTAAGGGATTAGTGTCACTTTAGTCGAGAGGTGTATACGCTATTTTATGCAATTCCGGTAATTCTACATACATTTTTAACAAAAATAAATACTACTTAGGACGGACTTTTACGAAACTTGCCAGAACCAATTGTTTTTGTGTGTGTAAGCCGCAATCTAGAATTATCTGGTAAAAAAAGGAACTAGTATAAATAAGGAAACGATCCGAGAGAGTGGAGTTGAGTGGATAATTTGACATCGTGAGATAAACAAATAAATAAGTGGACTGTTTATATAAATTAGTTTAAGTGAATATACTGTGTATAGTTACCTATAATTAAGTTATTAGTTGAGTACATATAAATTAAGTGTTAGTGATTAGTTTATTGTTTAAATAAATTAAGTAAGTGAACCCACCGAGTGTTTAAAGTTTATCCCACCGGTTTACGTTTTAAATAAATTAGAAAAACATTACAAAATGAAAGCAAGAATAACAGCAATTTTGCATGTAACCTATTTCAAAACCTGACTAAATAAGTTAGCATATCAGAAACTTCGGTGATATGAATTATTTTCTGAAACGCGAATTTCCAGTAGAAGTAAACTCATTCGATTTCTAATCTGAACTTTTGTTAGAATCCCAAAATCTCTATGGTTTTGTTCTAATTCGAAACTCAATTCGAGTGACATAAATGTAATTCTGGAAACCTCTGAAAATGCCAATTTCCCGATTATCGAATATAACGGATATTACTTCAAAATTACATCACGAAATTCCAATATTAATTCCACATCAACCAAAATCAGAACCAAGTTCATTCCAAAGTTTATAAAATAACTTGGAAGTTTTAATAAACGAATTATTATTATTATACAGTGCGAGCATAAAGTTTGGAAACAAGAAGATATGTTTGTCACCTCCTAAGATAAGAAACATTGCAAAAAAGCTTAATATTGCTCACTCAAGTACCATTTCCAGCAGCAGACATTCTCAACCAGTCAATAGCCAATAAAGGGAGGCAAGGGTATTAGCCCCATATTCAAATGATTAGGAACTGGCAACAGACATAACCTGACCCAATAAGATTATATGGGCTATAAACAGATTGAAACCACAAAAGTCCCCTGAACCAGACGGGCTTTACCCTGTACTTCTTCAACAAGGACTGAAATTTCTAATTCCATACTCATGCCGCATATTTAAGGCGACATAAACCACATCTATGGCAAAGCATAAAAGTATATTATTCACCAAGGTGGTGAAGACTGTATTATTGACAGAACACCAGGATGCGAGGCCTATAAATGTCTTCACCGCCTTAGTGTATATACAATTTTTCCATTACTAGCCAAATTCAAGACAAAAATAAAAAATTTGCTTGTAAAAATAAAGTAGCACAGGAATGCAGATTGACATTTCCATTCGTAAAACTTATTTTTAAACAACGTTTGTAATTATCACAATGTTGTTGCTACGAGATGTCGTCATTATTGGTTGATAGCGAATTTGGAACTAATGGCTTCTTATTGAAGCAATTTTATCATGTTAGGTAATTTCAAGCAGCAAATACGTTAAGATAATATCCTGACTTAATAAAATTATTGTAAGAAATTAAAAATTAATTTTGAATTCATCCTGTGGTTTAGATTCCTATCTAATAATTATTAAGCATACCATATACCTTAAAAATGTGTTACAAATAATTCCTGAAAAATTAATCATTCATCATATCTATTTAACATACCACGCTCCATACGAATATCAATTTTAACCTTCCTTCTACAAATTACCCTATAACCTTCTAGTCGATAACAAATAAAACATTTTTTTCATAATATTCTCTCCTAAACGAATCCGTAGTATCCAACGAATCGAATCAGAAGTCACGTATTCACATTTCGCAAATCCCTCACTCTACATCATCTTCCTAAACCTCTCTCTAGAAAGTTCCGACACCCAATAAATAAAATAAATAAACGAAAACCCAACAATATGCCTCTTTCATCGTCAGACATCGCACAAGCAATGTAATCCACAGTCAACGAGTACTCACTTTTAAATAAAAATCAAATTAAAAAACATAATTTGATTCAGTTGCAACTTCTTAATTGCGACCCAAAGTAAAACTTTATAATGGAAGCTTTTAAATAAAACTAAGTGAAAGTTGTATAACAGTTTAATCTAACCATATCCAATAACAGTTATTCAACGTACAACGATACAAGTAAATTATAAATCTCGTCACATCACATAAGTGACTGGTCCGTCGAAAAACAAAAACAATTTAATTAAACTCTTTCCACAATTCAAACCCACAGAAAAGTTTGATTCTCTGAATAATTATGTTCCACAAGTTGTTGTTAAATTACTATCACTGGATTCTCAAAACATTTGAATTTGTCTAGAATAGAAAAAAAATTTGACCACCTATGGAGAAATTCAGCTTTCCAGTTGGCTAGGAGATGCCATAATTGCCAACTTCATAGCTAGTAGTTGAAAAAAGTTATCTAACTACCAAAAGTCGGAAAAAGACAAGACAAAACACCCAAATCCTACAGACCAATAAGTCTACCATCATTCTTACTTAAAACAATACGATAGATACATAACAGACGAGGTACTAAAAATATAACCCCTTAGCAATCGTCAATATGGGTACCAACCGGAAAAGTCAACGAAAGTGGCACTGAACGACTTAAACAGACTAATAGTGAAGACCTCGGAGAACATGGTAATTGCAATAGCAGTATTTATTCAATCCTCCATCAATCAATCAAGCACTAGAAAACGGAGGACTAGTAGAAATCGTCTGTACATGGATAAAAGCCTGCCTAGAGAGAAGGATAGTAAGCGAGGCTACCCTGGCAGTTAAAGCGGGCAAAGGCTGCCTAGAAGGGGGATTCTATCATCACTACATGATTTAGAAGTCTAGGACATATACTGCCTAGGTTATGCTGATGATCTGGTAATAGTCACAAAAGGCAAATTTGCGTTAATCATTAGGGAACAGGCCTAAAGATCTATCAACATTGTCGAAAAATTGTGCGAAAAATAGGGTCTAGTGGTAAATCCACAAAAACCCACTGTTGTGAATTTTTCGAAGAATAAACCGCAACATGGACTACTACTAATACTCAATAAGGTAAAAATTGCGTATGTCCAAGAGGCAAAATACCTAGAGTCATATTTCATCATCATCATCATGACTTAGCGCTACAACCCTGGGTGGATCTTGGCTGACTGCACAACTTTATTCCAGGAGGCCCTGTTTTCCATCAATCTGTAATCGAGTGGGATGTTCATTTTTTGGAGGTCTGATCTTATGTTGTCTCTCCAACGCATTCAGGGGCGTCCGAATGGTCGTTTGCCTTTTGAAGTCTCTTCCCAAATCAGTTTTACAAGTCTTTCGTCGTGTATCCTCTGTACGTGTCCTGTCCATCTTAAACGCTGGGATTTAATCTCCTAGATAATATCGTTATCTTTGTATAGTTCTTGGACCTCTGCATTAGTTATAATGCGATGTCGGTTGGTCGTCGGATCGTGGTAGGGTCACATTTGACCACGGAATATAAAAAAATGCACATTGCTCTTCTACATTTGTAGGAGAATGCGCGGAAAGAACTAAGGTGTTATTCCAAAAATTACACTATTAAGATATACACGAGTTATATTAGACCGATGGTGATCTACGGGGCGGTAGTATGGTGGCCAAAGATAGCGCAGGCTATAACGGTCATGACCCTTAACTGCATACAAACGCAAGCATGCCTAACTGTTACGAGCACCATGACAAGTAAGTCATTTACCGGCTAACCAAAGAGAGAACTCCTATAACAAGCCTACATGGATCCAAATATCTTAAGCTAAAAAGGGAGTTAGAGAATGACCCTATAATCGGACTAATTAGTGTGAATGAGTTGAAAATAATTGTTTGGTTCAGATATTATATCTCATCAGGAGGAAAAATGTGTTAATAAATGTCTCTTAAACTTAAGTCACTTCGTGAATACTGCAGGTTTTCTGTTTTCCGTAAAGCATCCTATCCTATTATCCCCAAAACATAGATTTAGTGAATTGTTAGTACAAATGAAACATCTACGTCTGCTACATTGTGGACCACAAAAGTAGCTAAGTAGTCTTCGAGAAAAAAAAATTATTTTAGGAGGTTAGTCGTAGGTGTGTTAAGTGTTTCAAAACTAAGCCTATGTCTGTTCAACAAATTATGGGCAACTTTCCTAAGTTGCCAAATCCTCCATTTTATGTTACAGGAACCGGTTTTGCTGGTCCCTTACTAATTAAACATGAATATGGTCGTAGATCACAGAAGTATAAATGTTATATCTGATTGTTTATATGTTTCGCGATAAAAGCGTTGCATTTAGCAATTGTCAGTGATCTGATCTCTGTATCATTTATAGCATGCTTTCGACGATTTTTAGCTAGACGTGGCAAACCGTATAAGATATTTTCAGGTAACGGTAGTAATTGTTGTAAAGCATATACAGAATTAAGAGAAATATCGAAGTTTTCAGAACACGAGGAAAAAAGTTGGGTAATTTTCCCAATAATGAAAGTATCGCATGGAGTTTTGTACCTCCAAATGGGGCAAATTTCGATGGTTTATGGTAAACTACCTTTTAAAACGTATTTTGAGTAATGCTTCTCTAACTTATGAAGATTTTTCAACTTTGCTCACCCAGATTTAATCTCTGTTAAACTTCAGACCGCTAATACCATTATCCTCGACTCCTGACGACTTTAATATCCTATACCACTTCACATTTCCTTATTGGACATCGCCTGACTTCTCTCTAGGATCCATCTTTACACCACATACCAGAAAATAGACTTTCTCACTGGCAGCATATTTAAATTCTTAATATATTTTTGGGTAAGATGGTCAATAGAGTACCTATTAGAGCTACAGAAAAGAAGCAGTTGATGATCCTAAAATACGGTAAACTTGCCGCCTCTGCAGTGGAGGCTCGGGAGAGTGACTGGAACTATTTTTGGCCAAGACGATAAAGTGAAATTGGTGATTGTGAAAACTGTAAACGGAGTGTACAAGTGACCTATTTCTAAAATTTGTTTATTACCAATGAAAGACTATTATTGTAAATTTTTGTGATTTTTTTTTAATATAATGTTGGAATATGTATTTCAATGTTGGTTTTGTGTTTTTTTAAATATATGTCATTATTGTCATTAAGTTTAGATTGATATGCAAGATTGGTGAGGTCACAATTATTGTTTCAATTTAAAGCAATTTTGTACGTTATTTATGCAAATTTACGATAAAATTATCATGGTACATTTATTAAAGTTATAAGAAAACACGGTATTTAATTTCCCAAAACAGAAATCGCAAAACACATTCTATGTGAATAAGAAAGTATTTCGCAGACAGAGGTGCATGACAATAGGCGTAGAAATCAGGAAAATCACTGAACAGTATAATACGTTTATTAGCAAAGACCAAACTGGACAAGACTCTATAGAGTAAAAAGGACTCCTACAATAGATCTGGAGAAGGTCTATATGGGAAAAGTCTATATATAAACTATATCCATCACTAGAAACATAGGAATAATAATAAAATAAATTGACAATTGTTTCGATAAATCAATTATTGCTTTATCGAATCAATTGTCAATTTTTTAGAATTTTCAACAATTTTCATTATATTGTGTGCTAGAAACAGTGTGTTTCATTTAAAACACAAATATGAGTAGATTCCACGAAGTAAGGGTCGAGACAGTTAATTTCCCTATAGGTATACTATACCATTTGATGAACTTTGGAAGTAGTATGGAAATTGAAAAAATTATTATACAAATATTTTTGTCGTTAATTCTTGTTTTATTTAATAAATACGTCAAATAATGTATTTCTGAAGGTTATTTTGGAAGCTTCTGAAATCTATTACAGATACATTGACAACTATAAATTAGGGGTCACCCCCTAAACTGAAGGAATCTTTGTAATTTAAATTTTTATCGGTCGCAACTTATATCTATGATTGTAACATATTCGAAATGTGCCTCTTATCGATAATGAATGATATATCAAGCGAGTGTGCTAATTACTGCGAGTAGGGTGTTCACTAACGTTCACTTTAATAACGCATGGTAATCTCGATGGCGGATAATTCCCCTTGACACGACAAAATGTATCTAAATAAAGCGTATATGGATATTTTATACCTGACATGAATTAATGAGTAGAGCGATGCTAGGTTAACAGATAAACTCTAATATGTATAATATGAACGATCTATTGTCATTTTCTCTTAAATATACAGGAATATTTTGATTCTTACCAACCAACTCGAAATAGCTACCAAGTCTTCATTGGTAACATAAACATTAATTTACTAGCAGATAATGAATTATCAAACGAATATTTATGCATAATGAACAAATATGGTTTTACTTCAGCAGTAAACAGTCCAACTAGGATTCAGGGAAATTCTTGTCTAGACCATAGTTGCATAAAGTCAAAGGAAAGATCTATTAACGATATTGTGATCCCGATGATAATCGAAGCTTCTGTTACCGACCATTATTCAGTAGCAATACAGGTAGTTCAGAATAATGGTAAAATAGTCAATAAAAACAATTCAAAATACAAACAATATTTAAATTGTAAACTTTAACAAATATTTAAAGCTGAAAATTGGTTTACGGTATATCAGGCTCAAAGTCCAGAAACAGCAACTAATCAATTTATCAATAAATTTTTAAGTTATATTGAAAAATCTTCAAACTCCAAAAAAATTATTAAATATCTCGGAGTATATCTGGACAACCACCTTAAATGGGACATACATATTAAATTTATTTGTAAAAAACTTAGATATGTTATGACAAAGTACAAATACTTGTGCAAAATACTAAATTTAGCTCCAATAAAAATTCTTTATTATGCTTTAGTGGAAAGTCATTTACGCTATTGCATTACTGTCTGGGGCGGTGCGCTAAAAACTCATGAAGGGGAGGTAATTTAATATTCTGCGTGGTATTAGCCAGGAATTTAGTTGTTTTCCCTTCGAAGAACGGTCAGGCCAATACGTCGAAATTATTGAAATTTTGACTAAAAGCAGGTGTAGTAGAAAATCTAAATTTATGTTTCATATAGACATCTCGTATTTTATGAAATTATATTCATTTTATTTCATACGACTAATACGGTCGAATTTATCTGAGGTGTTGGTTCGCAACAGAAAGTGAAGATGGTGCCAGCTGACTACTTCTCGCTTGTGTGTAACTACACGAGCCACGTAGAAGTTGTCGGAGGACGGAATCTTCAGTGAGGATTAGAGACTCTGAACTGGAAGGCATTACGGCACTCTTGAAGAGACCCAAGAAGGTCGAAAATCATCAGTGTGTACTATGTCATTCCGCTATCAGTTGCGAATCACCACAGATGCCCGTATATATATATATATATATATATATATATATATATATATTCATTTATGTAATTTTCTTGGGATATGTTTATTAATATACTACTAATTTTCTGTCATTCTTCATATATATTATAATTGTTTTATATAAAGTATTTATATTTTATTTTTAGTATTTATTGAATATATCTAACTTTAAAACTTACCTTCTGCTGCTCTATTGATTATAACGTTTTGTATATAATTTTAATATAGCCGGGGCATGAAGACTGTTCTCCCTTTGGGTTCTGGACACCAATCACCTCATTCAGTGATAATTGATTATTTAATATGCTGCTTTTATCAAATTCTTTATATATATATATATATATATATATATATATATATATTACACTATTACTTTAAAAAAAATGATTGAAATAAGCTATAGTAAATTTATTTTTATCATGGATAGTGAATAAAAATACCAAATACTATTAATATAGATTTAATGAAAAATGTTTCCTTCAGTTTAATATCGCACAATAATAATGTTGGTAACGCCACTGATCGTTATTAACTCATGCTTTCTGAACACATCTTTGCCGGAAATAAAGCTAGCGTCTGCGCATATGATTGTTCGCTCGAAACAATTCCAGCTGATGCAATGTTCGTAGTGAGATGTATCACTCACGGTCAATGACACATAAACGCTATATATACAAGTTTTAAAATACACAACATAGAAAATATCAAATTACGACTCGGGAATATAACACAATTACATATACGAATACAAACGTGAGAGATGGTAATGGAAATAGTGATAATTATATATATATATATATATATATATATATATATATATATATAAATTTCGATTTTCTACTACACCTGTTTTAGTCGAAATTTCAATAATTTCGACTTATTGGCCTGACCGTTCTTCGAAGGGCAAAACAACTACATTCCTGGCTAATACCACGCAGAATATTGAATTACATCCCCTTCGAAAACCGTGACGTCGATCGGCCATTTTGCCGATACGGACATCTGTGGTGATTCGCAACTGATAGCGGAAGAGCATAGTACACTTACGCGTTTCGACCTTCTTGGGTCTCTTCAAGAGTGCCGTAATGCCTTCCAGTTCAGAATCTCTAATCCGAACTGAAGATTACACCCTCCGACAACCTCTCTTGGTTCGTGTAGTTACACAAGCGAGAAGTAGTCAGTTGGCGCCATCTTCACTTTCAGTTGCGAACCAACACCTCAGATAAATGCGACCGTATTAGTCGTATTAAATAAAAATGAATATAATTTCATAAAATACGAGGTGCTATATGAAATATAAATTTCGATTTTCTACTACACCTGTTTTAGTCGAAATTTCAATAATTTCGACTTATTGAAATTTCGACTAAAACAGGTGTAGTAGAAAATCGAAATTTATATTTCATATAGCACCTCGTATTTTATGAAATTATATTCATTTTTATTTAATACGACTAATACGGTCGCATTTATCTGAGGTGTTGGTTCGCAACTGAAAGTGAAGATGGCGCCAACTGACTACTTCTCGCTTGTGTAACTACACGAACCAAGAGAGGTTGTCGGAGGGTGTAATCTTCAGTTCGGATTAGAGATTCTGAACTGGAAGGCATTACGGCACTCTTGAAGAGACCCAAGAAGGTCGAAACGCGTAAGTGTACTATGCTCTTCCGCTATCAGTTGCGAATCACCACAGATGTCCGTATCGGCAAAATGGCCGATCGACGTCACGGTTTTCGAAGGGGATGTAATTCAATATTCTGCGTGGTATTAGCCAGGAATGTAGTTGTTTTGCCCTTCGAAGAACGGTCAGGCCAATAAGTCGAAATTATTGAAATTTCGACTAAAACAGGTGTAGTAGAAAATCGAAATTTATATTTCATATAGCACCTCGTATTTTAAGAAATTATATTCATTTTTATATATATATATATATATATATATATATACAAGCATTAATACAAATAATGGATGGTGAACTGAACTTATATATTAAATGAACAATAATGAAACAATGGAAAATGTTACAGGTAAGTGAAATTCCTTTTTTATATAGAATAAAGTTGTTATTTATATTCTTTAGTAAAAAAATTTATATTGCATTTGAAAATTCTTAGGCCTTTTGATTAAATTTTTTATGAGTTATTAAAAAATGATCATTTCTTTCACAGGAGTTTAGCTTTGGGACCCAAGGTAATATAAAAAACACTGACCTTCTGTCCTTTCTTCAATTTCGCTGCACTGATGCTGGGATTCTGGAGTCTCTGCTACTTTTCATAATTTCGTTATTTAAATAAATACACCTTTTTGGCGTGGAAAACTGTTGCACATTACTTTCACACTATTTCTTATTATTTTCTAACATATATTTTACCATGAATTTATTAAAATTTTGCTAAGCCACCCACAAAGGCTGTTTGTTCCCTGATTCCAAACCGACGCTCCACTCTCATTTATTTTCTAAATCAACAACTTTTTTCACACAGGAAGTTCCAAGCCTATTTATCACTAATGTTCACAGAATAATTGTTTGTTTGGACATTTTCGATGGATAATTGTTAAATAGTTCTTTGGAAAGTCTTGGAGGATATTTTAAACACTACACATATATTATTATTATCACAAATTCCCTATAACTTGTCCTTTCACCCCAATATACTCTCTTATTAAATTAATTTTCCCCGTTTTAGAGGTGTCATTGTATTTGTAAAATACACAAATTTTACAATCTAAAACTGAAATATCGTATATGTAATAGTTTAGTTTTAAATCTTCTTTCCTATCCTTTATTACTTCTTAATAGACTATTAATTGTTTGAAAGATTTCCTTTTTATATTTCACATTTTTTAATAACTAACAAATTTATGTTGGCAGCAAATTCCCTTCTTTACGTCACTTCCTTCGATTAAACTTTAGGAATTCAAGATATGACTGACGTGAAGTTTGGCTGCGTTCCGTACGTCAAATAAATATTTGTTTTCTTAAATGTTTATTCCTGGTTATGAATTTTAATGTAAGATATATAAACATTGAGCATCTGTTATTAATTATGATACTAATCTTGTTTTATTTCAGACATTAAGCAAAGATATGTTTCAAATGCCCTATACATTCATGTATCTATGTTCAGAATGTTCTTATATGTGCACAGTTACATGACCTTGGACCATATTTGTTAAGGTATGTCTTTAATTATTTAAACTATCATTTTTTAATTTTTATTCACCATCCTTAAGGTCGTCTAATCACATGATTTATATAATATTTAAGAATGCAAGAGCTTATTTCATCCACTCATTTGATATATTTCCTTATTTTTTAATTAGGTTGTGTCTACTGATACAACATACGTTACGTTAAATTGGTTTTCATTCTTATTAGATTAGTTCAATATACAGTGTGGAAACCACTTATGGAATAAAATTCTTTGTCATTATTTTAGAAAATTATAAAAAATGCCGAGACACGTCAACTTTTGAATTGAGTTGTGCGTTATGTAAACATAAATTTAAATGTACGGGGTTATTCACGCAAGTATGCCATAGTCGGTATTGTTGTTTTTTTAATGAAACACCCTTGTATATTAGCATATTTCTGGAATAATCTTAATGAACCGATTCCAAC